>CM071601.1:101880938-104280938 GCA_036435485.1 Saposhnikovia divaricata
TGCGCGTGTATATGCGGTTACAAAACACACCAACACAAAGGTTAATGATTACACAGTGAATCTCAGTCAAAAATTTGGCAGTAATTCGTGATTAGTATGAGTTTAATCACAAAAACATGGGTTAATAGTATGAAGTCTGTGAAATCGCACTATTCTTGTGAAACGGCTGCTGTGAAAAAGAAATTAGGTAAAGTGAATTGGGCATCGAGTTAGAGATGTATATATAGGTGAATGTGGAATGACAAAAATGTCCCTGTTAAAAAATGTGAAAAGTACCAAGTCCATACAGGGGACATCTAAGTCGAACTCTATCTCGAACATCTCTATCTCGAACATCTCTATCTCGAACATCAAGTCGAACTTCGAGATAAAGTTCGAGATAGAGGTTAACTCGAACAGTTATGCACAATGAAGCACTTTAACCAATTTTACAGCAGAAACTATAGGGAAATCCTATCTTGAACATTATTGAATTGTAGTAAACTTGGAAAAAAGAAAATTCAAGATACTTTTCGAGTTAGAAGTCTATCTCGAACATCAAGTCGAAATTCGAGTTGAGTTTCGAGATAGACTAAGAGCTCTATCTCGAACATCAAGTCGAAATTCGAGTTGAGTTTCGAGATAGACTAACTCGAAGTTAATCTCAAATTCTTTCCAAAATACCCCCTTGAATCAAAAAGTACAGGGTAATTCAAGATATGTTTCGAGTTAAGAGTGTAACTCGAAAAATTCCCTTTAGCTTAAATGAGAACTCTATCTCGAACACCAAGTCGAAATTCGAGTTGAGTTTCGAGATAGACTAAGAACTCTATCTCGAACATCAAGTCGAAATTCGAGTTAAGTTTCGAGATAGACTAACTCGAAGTTAATTCTCAGTTCTTTTCAAAATATTCCCTTAATGGAAACCTCATCTCAACCTTTGAGATAAGATTCGAGATAGAATTTATCTAGAATATTTTGAAGATAGAACTAGGCACACTGGTAACTCGAATTCGAACTCTAAGTCGAATTTCAAGATGAATTTCGAGATAGCCAACTCGAAATTCTTCCAAGACTTAGAATTTTTCAAAAACTTCACTCTGACAGCTTAAGTCGAAATTCAAGTCGAATTTCTAGATGAGTTTCGAGATAGAACCTAACTCGAAATATTGAAGTTTTTAAATTCTAAGGCCTCTAATTACATGAAAATCATAGGTAAATTCATCAAAAAATCATGCAATATTTAGAATATTATGAATTTAACTCCCCCTATGATCATGCAATCTAACAAGCATAAATTCACAGATTTGTGCTATAAAAGACACTTAAAACACAATGAATTCATGCAAAATCACACTATATGCAACCTATAACAATCATTAATTAGGCATATTAAAGTCTAAGCACATAATGATTGATTAGCTTGCACATACAAACATAAACATGGATTTTACAGATAGAAGGCTTTACTAACTTGTGTTAAGCATTCCCAATTCACCAACCAACCTATTGAATGTTACTTCATCAAGAGGTTTGGTGAATATATCTGCAATTTGTTGCATTGTGGGCACAAAATGTAGCTCCACAGTCCCCTCCTCGACATGTTCTCTTATGAAATGATACCTGATGTCAATATGCTTGGTTCTTGAGTGATCTACAGGATTGTTGGTTATGGCAATGGCACTTGTGTTGTCACACATGATTGGAATTTTCTTGTGCTCCATGCCATAATCCTTCAATTGGTTCCTCATCCACAGTATTTGAGCTACACAGCTTCCAGCAGCAATGTACTCAGCTTCAGCAGTAGAAGTAGATACTGTATGTTGCTTTTTGCTTTGCCAGGACACCAATCTTCTGCCAAGAAATTGGCAAGCACCAGATGTGCTTTTCCTATCAATCCTGCAACCTGCATAGTCTGAATCCGAATAGCCAATAAGATTAAAACCTGTATCTCTTGGGTACCAAATCCCTAGATTTGGTGTGCCCTTGAGATACCTAAAAATTCTTTTGACGGCTACGAGATGTGATTCTCTAGGATCCGCTTGGAACCTTGCACATAAACAAGTTGCGAACATTATATCTGGTCTACTTGCAGTTAAATAGAGGAGTGAGCCAATCATACCTCGATAGCTTGTGATGTCAACTGATTTACCTGATTTGTCTTCATCAAGCTTCGTGGCTGTTGCCATGGGAGTCTTAGCTACTGATGCATCTTCTAGATTTTACTTCTTGAGTAAATCTCTGACGTACTTAGATTGACAGATAAAGATACCATCTTTTCTCTGACTGATCTGTAATCCAAGGAAGAAGGACAGCTCTCCCATCATGCTCATCTCATATTTTTCCTGCATTAGCTTGGCAAATTTCTCGCACAAGCGCTCATTTGATGACCCAAAAATAATATCATCCACATATACTTGAACAAGTATTAAGTCATTTCTCACAACTTTATAGAACAATGTTTTATCAATTACTCCCCTAACAAAACCATTTTCAATTAAGAATAAGGATAGGGTTTCATACCATCGCCTTGGGGATTGCCTGAGGCCATAGATAGATTTGAAGAGTAGATACACAAAATCTGCATGTTCTGGATCAACGAAGCCAGGCGGCTGTTCCAGATACACTTCTTCTTCTAACTCTCCGTTCAGGAAGGCACTTTTCACGTCCATCTGGAAAACTTTGAAGTTCTTATGTGCTGCAAATGCCAAGAACATCCTGACTGCCTCAAGTCTTGCAACTGGTGCATAGGTTTCATCATAATCAATTCCTTCTCGCCGAGAATAACCTTTTGCAACCAAACGAGCCTTGTTTCGTGTTACAAGTCCGTTTTCATCCAGTTTATTTCTGAATACCCATCTAGCTCCAATTACGGATTTGTTCTTTGGTCGGGGTACCAGTTTCCAAACTTTCTGCCTTTCAAACTGATTGAGTTCCTCTTGCATTGCAATCACCCAATCAGCATCGCCAAGAGCCTCTTCTATTTCTTTAGGTTCAAGCTTGGATAAGAACCCAGAATATAAGGAGATATTAGCCATGTCAGCTCTTGCAGTTCTTCTAGTAGTCACACCAGCATCTGGATCACCAATAATTAACTCAAACGGATGGTCTCTATTCCATACCCGTTCACCTGGAAATTGTCTTGATGATTCAGCTTGACTTTCTGAATTGGGGTGCTGACCACTTTGATTATTTTCACTAACTCCCCCTGAGCTAGTGCCAGCTCCTACAGAACTAGAGTCAACTCGACTCGAGCCTTGAACAGTAGTCCTTGAGCTGCTATTTACTCCCCCTGAGTTGTTGCCGGTTGGTACTGAAGAAGTCTCTCCTGATCTTGTAGAATTAGCTTGTTCACTAGACTCAGGTTCTTCACGTACACTTGGAACATTTAATGGAACAACCAACTCAGGTTCATCTTCAAGATCTTCTAAGTCCAGATTCTGAAATTTTAGGGACTCAGGTTCACTAGAATCTCTTGAAATTGATGAGAGTTTGGTATCGTCGAATCTGACGTTGTAACTTTCAGTCACTTTTCGATCATTCACCAAGAACACTCTATAAGCTGCCACCACGTCTGTAGAGTAACCAACAAAAATTCCTTCACGAGCTTTTGCTGCAAACTTGCCTAGATTTTCATCATCTATAAGCACATAGCATTTTGCTCCGAAGACATGAAAGTATTTGATTGTTGGTCTTCTGTTGTTCATTAGCTCACATGGTGTCTTTTCTTTATCTTTTATGATCAAGGTTCTATTTTGAGTGTAACAAGCGGTACTCACTGCTTCGGCCCAGAAATACAAAGGAAGTTTTGAATCATACAACAAAGTTCTTGCTGCTTCAACCAAAGTTCTATTCTTCCTTTCAACTACTCCATTTTGCTGTGGAGTTCTCGGGGCTGAATACTGACGACGTATTCCCTTAGATACACAGAAGTCATTTAGCACTGCGTTTTTGAATTCAGTGCCATTGTCTGATCTAATCGTCTTCACAGTAAGTGTTGAAACATTCTCAATTTGAGTGATCTGATCAATGATTAAGAAAGGTACTTCGTCTTTCGTCATTGCGAACAATACCCATGTATACTTGGAGAAGTCATCCACGATTACCAAAGCATATCTTTTCCTAGACAAAGATAGGACATTCACTGGGCCAAACAAATCCATATGAAGAAGTTGTAAAGGCTCAGTAATACTAGAAATTTCTTTGCTTTTATGCGATGCTCGCTTCGACTTTCCCATTTCACAAGCTTCACAGAGTCCTTTCGGAGCGAACTCCATTTGAGGTAGATCTCTCACTAATTCTCGCCTCGCGAGAGCATTCATCGTTTTGAAGTTTAAGTGAGATAACTTTTTGTGCCATAACCAGCTTTCATCATCCGAGGCTTTGCTGTAGAAACAGGTGACCTCATCCTGATTTGCTGAATCCATATCTGCAACAAAAAGATCTGCCTTTCGAACTCCTCTCAAAGCCAGTGAGCCTTCCTTAATGTGAGTGATTGATACACCTTTCTTGTTGAAGACAATTTCGTAACCTTTGTCACAGAATTGACTTATACTCAACAGATTGTGCTTTAGTCCCTCAACATAGGAAATATCTTCAATGATGACATTGCCAGTCTTCAGTTTGCCATATCCCTTAGTCACACCTATGCTGTCATCTCCAAAGGTAACATAAGGGCCAGCTTTCATAACCAACTCTGTAAGCAGGGACTTGTTTCCAGTCATATGCCTTGATGCTCCACTGTCTAGCACCCATATAACTTTATTTCTATTCTGCTTAATGCCCTGCAATGACAGATTGGTTAGACATTCTTCGGAACCCAACTTTGATTGGGCCCGGCTTTTCGATAAGATCGAGAATCAACAGATTTAACAACAGGAGATGCACTTTTCTTCACATTACTAGAGCTTTCGACTATCTCCTTTCCTTTCTCAGACTTGACAGATTTGTCAGTCTTAGGAGAAGGTTTGTCACTCCTAGCTTTAGGAGGATTGACAGTCTTGGCTCTCCCATACTTTTTCTTGATATTTGAACTAGCAACAGTATTTGAGCATGACTGGCTAGATGCATTCATTAAATGCACAAAAGTTTGCATGATGTTAAAAGTGCATGGCATACAATTAGGTTGACCACACTGTGCATGATTCTGATGCAGGTTATTCATTGTATGTGTAGCAGGCATGGCATGTGCAGCAGGAACATTTATGTTAGCTTTACATGCATAAGAAAGATGTTCAGTAGATTTACAATGATAACATGCTTTCTTTATTCGTTCAGCCTTAACCTCTTTTATGCCTTTTTCTTTCTTTCCTTGTTGTTTAACAGCCTTAGCTCCTAATCCCAGTCTAGATTCATCTCTAGGGAAATTGATTTTCACTTGTTTAATAGGAGTTATAGGTTGTTCTTTCTGGCGATCTTCCATCTCAATCTCATATCTAGCTATCAATTCAGTCTCTTCTTCTTCTATTCTAGGAACAAGATGTTTGTAGATAGGTTTGACAGCCGATTTAAGAATTCTAGGTGTTTCCTGTTTAAGGTCACTGGAACTAGGGTCAATAGGTCTATTTCCTTCTTTCTTAGGAAGGTCAGAATAATCAAGTCCTATACCTACTCCAGTTATTTTTTTAAATGTGTCATTATCTACATACACTTTACTAGCAGCTAGTTTGTAAGCTTCGCATTTAGTTTCTAACTCAGCTAGATTGTTCCTAAGACATGCTTCTACTTCTTCCTTAAGGACGAGCTTGTGTTCCAGAGATTTAATAAAATCTCTTAGAGAAGTATCTACAGTGCAAGCAGCCTCTAGCTCTTCCACTTTTGCCTCAAGCATTCTGCATTTGGCAACAAGTGTTTTCTGTTCCTTTTGAGAAGAGTCTAGGCTTTTGCACAACATATAGATCTCTTCACTAAGAGCCCCGTTCTGTTCCTTATAATCATCAATAGACATTTCTACTTTAAGAGTCAGAACTGGTACCTCTGGTTCCTCTGATGTCTCAGCCATGAGGGCAAAGTTTGCTACATGAGTAACATCTTCCTCATCTGAATCATCCCAAGCTCTTCCTTCTGTAACCAATAAAGCTCGTTTTCCATGTCTTTCCTTCAACAGTGCTTCATAGTTGCTTTTGAGGGCTTCAAATGTCTCTTTTGGATAAGTCTGTTTAGGCTTTTTGCAGTCCGAGGCAAAGTGTCCAGCTTCACCACAATTATAGCATTTGAACTTCATTTTGAAATCCAAAGGAGATTTGTAGCTGGTATTCTTGCCTTTTCCTTTGTAGCCTGACGAACTACCACCACCCCTAGCAGCCCGATAATAAGATGAAGATTTTCTCTGTGGTCGGTTGCTCTTTCTAAATCTCATGTTGCTGAACTTCCTTGCCATGTATGCCACGACACTATCGTCCATGTTGTCCAGCTCTTCTTGGGTGTAGTAGTCATCATCACTGTCAGATGCGCACTCGTCATCATTATCAACTTGATGTGGTGCAAGTGATGATTTAGGCTTTGCTGCAACCATTGCCTTCTTAGACTCTTCCTCATCAGCAACTAATCCTGATGCACTTTCTTTTCCCTTTGAATCATTGTCCCATGCTTGATCTTGAAGTGTTTCCAGCTCATAGGTCTTTAATATTCCATAATATTCTTCCAGAGAAGTTGTATGCAAATCTCTGGTTTCTCTTATTGCGTAGACCCTATGTTCAATGCTCTTTGGCTGGTTCCTCAGATATCTCGTATTAGTCTCAACCATGGGGAGAGTTACACCTCTCAGATTCAAATCCAATACCAACTGACTGAATCGTAGGTAGACATCTGTTATGCCTTCTCCTTTCCTTATTCTAAAGGTGTCATACTCCATCTTGAGTATGAGTGTCTTGTTGCTTCTGACCTCTGCAGATCCTTCCATGACAACTTCTATCTTGTCCCAAATCTTCTTCGCTGTAGTCAGACCTTTGACTATGTTGAACATTTCATGATCAAGAGATTCCATCAAGGTTTGTCGTATGGCAGTATCATAAGCTATTTGTTCCTTGTCAGCATCCGAAAACTCCGAGACCTTTTTAGGCTCAGACCGAGGTGGTATAACCACTCCTCCTTCCGTATGTGCAGGAATAACCACCATTGGAACAAATTTACCCTTGTCAAGGACTTCCAGATATTCAGGGTTAACAGTCTCTAGATATAGTCTCATTCTGAAAACCCATTCTTCATAGTGATCTTTGTTGAACATTGGGATCTTGAACGCATTTTTAGGAGCCATCTCAATTCTGGTCACTAAAAGTTTCTAAGTACCCAAGACTAGGCTATGTAGAATATTTATGTAGAACTTTTGCCTAAGTCGAAATTTCTCTAAGTAGAAATTTTGCTCAAGTCGAAATCACCAAGTAGAAATTGTCCAAGTCGAAATTCTATGTAGAAATTCTCAAGTAGAAATTCTATGTAGAAATTCTCAAGTAGAAATTCTATGTAGAACTTTTGTCCTTAGAATAATTTTTCTGCAGATTACTTTAATATTGAATAAACAATATTATCTCTTTAACACCTTTTGACTTTGAATGCTTTACTCACCTAACCCACCTAACCCACATGCTAGGTACTGAGTATGTCTGTATACTTTCGGCCGAATAAAGCAAATAAAAAAGTCCAAAACCACCTTTTTATTCTTTTACTTTTGAAAAGGAGATCAAAAAGTTGTTGGGTTGTCTTCTTTGATAAGAACAGATGATGAACACTCAAGAACACCAAATATGAAAGTACCCAGATTAATTCACAAAAATTAATTAAAATACATCCAAGCTAAATAATCACACCTGGAGCATTTAAATAATTTTTCATATGAGTTTTCAATACAAACGATTTAAGGTACACTTTTCACGAAAATGAAAAGTAGATCTAGAAAATGAAAACTCACGATTCTTCTACTCAACACAAGGATCTATGTTTTGTATGTTAAACATATAGCTTTGATACCAATTGTTAGGTCCAAATGTGTTGTAGAGGGGGGGTGAATACAACTTTTCGAATATGAGAAGCAATAAATACGATGCAATAAATGAACACACAGATTCAAGGAATATATTTCTTATATATAACTTGAAATGGTTGCTACAACATTCATTACAAAGTATAACAGAAGTTCAGAGAGAAGTGAATGATACTAAGCTCTGTGAATGCACTCTCTCTCTTTCTCTTGTGTTTTTCTCAAGAATTGCTCACTAACTAAAACATTACACAAGTACTTCTATTTATACTACATGTAATCTATGTCCTGTAGTCTTCAAAGACTAAGATGTACGTGGCCCAATGATGTCCACATAAATCTTGCCTTATCTTGAAAGCTTGGAAATCTGCCAATCAGAAGATGCCATGTGTCATGTTGAAGCTGCACTTTAAGTAGAACTTCTACTTGAGAATTTCTACTTAGCCATCTCGAAGTTCTAAGTAGAACTTCTACTTAGAAACTTCTACTTGGCCATCTAGAATATTTAGTACTTAGAAAATATTCTGGTCTTCAACTTGAAACTTCAATGCACATCTTGAACTTGTGATATCTTCATGTCTTCTTTATTCTTCACCAAGCTCTTGAATATGGATCTTTATTACTGACATAAACTTGCTATCAATGTCCTGACACTTGATGCAACGGTCTGGTTCATAAGTGACTAGTCTTGATAGGGTTTTTGCTTCTTGAATAAATTACCATATCCAATTACAAATGTGGCTTTCCAATATTTGCTTTCCTTCTTGTTCACTTGAAATCAATTGGTCTTATTGATACTAATAGTTATGATCTTGATTCTTGGCTTTCCAAATCACTGAGGCATGAACAACTTTGACTTGAACTTCTCTCAATGATTTCTTCTTGGATTGATCATAGTTAACATGTTGAATTGTATCAATTACCTTGTCTTCATTTAGTGTTGATTTCTTGTGACCTCTTGTTCTTGATTGTCTTCTGGTTAAGTATCTTTTCCTTTAGTTTGAGTTACGTTAGTTATAGTGTTACAAGTTTACACACTCTGCCTTTCATGAACTTTGTTTAGCTGGTTTGTGAACTTATGGTTTTGATTAAGGGGGTGGGCTCCTATAACGCTCTACGTATGTAATGGTTTAATCCTTGTGACTTAACTCTGATCGTTCTATGGCCGTAGGCCTTGGTACTGTTGAACTTGCTTCATCAACTTAATGCACGTTTGTTTTATTATTTGATTCTTTGTGGTAAACATAGTTATCGTATTATTTCTCATTAAGTGGGGTTTATTAATCATGAATAAGGTGTTTCCATGCTTTAGTTTAACAATTTGTTCCTAATTATCATACACAGGTTAATGTAGTATGATTTAGGTCTCTAACCACCTTTCGATTAACTAAAATTATACGTGAATTAATCATCAATCCTACACTCGAGTTTGGTTTATTCCTGGGAGGTCAAAATACAGGCTCTGACATGCTACCATCTTAAGGCACCGCATACGCTAAGTATAGAGCATTAAAACTTAACTCAGGGTTGCCACAACTTAGTCGAATCGACTTAGCTTTAGGGAATCACGAAATGCAATCTTACACTACGCCATAAATGGCTTTATACAACACTTAGGGGGGGGGTGTTACCTTCTCGAGTGTTACCATAGCGAAGAAATTTTGGACCTATCACAACACTCTAGTTTTGGTGTTACCATATCCTTAAAGGTATGTTACCAAAGCTGTGGAAGGTGTTAAACTTAGTAACACCATAGGTTGTGTTACGTTAGAGTATAATTAACGTATTTTTGAATTTTTTTATAATTAACGATTTAATAATTATTAAAATTTAAAATTCAATAATTTTAATCAAGTCATTGAATTTATTATTATAAAAATTATAACATCTGAGGTAACATAGATTTGGTGTTGCTATAGAATTGCTTAGTGTGTTACCTTATAGGTCTAAGGTAACGAATTTGCCTATGTTAGCTTATGTGTGTCGAGGTGTTACCTTAGACCCCAAAGGTTACATAGAACAAAACTATCCCAGCTAAGGTGTTACCTTAGCCTTTTTTTGGCCTTTGGTAACGTTTTTTAGGGTCTAAGGTAACACAGTCGTGGTGTTACCGTAGGCTGTTTATGGCGTCGTGTTAAGATCTAAAAAATGATATTACTCCTTTGACTGATCCTAAAGCATATCTATGAAAACACTTAGAGGATATATGTCATAATAACGTTGATTAAAAGATAATTGATAAATCATGAATCAAGAATTGAATAATTGGACGGTAACACGATATGGAATTGTACTTGAGTAGTTATGGCAACACATACCTGGATAGGCGGCCAACAGAGATGATAAACTACCTGTACCTTAGTTGTATGGTTATCATCTTGGGGATGGGGGTACCGTCCGGTATCCCTATAATGTATGGTAGCCCCAAAGATGGGAACCTGACTCCGGGAGCCCCATTGCCGATAACCTTTCCTGGTGGCCTGAGTGCCGGAGGCTCAGCCTGGAAGCCTTTGTTCCGAGAGCCCTAGTCATTTAATTAATCAAATGTGATAATGTCATGTAAGCCATTCCTGCAGGGCTGCATTAGTTAAGTAGTTTGGAAACCATACGAGCCGTTTCCCGGAACCTCGTAGGTTAGTAATTTAAAGGATCTTCGTATGCCAATCACGGTTCCATACGCGATTAACAATAAAGGAAGCCATGTATGCCAATCAGGGTTCCATACATGACTAAAAAAGGGGGGGGATCCAGGTGTGCCAATCAGGGTTCCACACCTGCCCTAATAATGAAGGGATCCATGTATGCCGATCAAGGTTCCACACAAACCCAAAAAATGAAGGGAGTCATGTATGCCAATCAGGGTTCCATACATGCCCTAATAATCAAGTAAGCCATGTGAGCCAGTCAAGGTTCCACACATGTCTGAAAATAAAGGGATCCATGTTTGCCGATCAGGGTTCCACACAAGCCTAAAAAATGAAGGGAGTCATGTATGCCAATCAGGGTTCCATACATGCCCTAATAATCAAGTAAGCCATGTGATCTAGTCAAGGTTCCACACATGTCTGATAATAAAGGGATCCATGTGTGTCGATCAGGGTTCCACACAAGCCCAAAAAATGAAGGGAGTCATGTATGCCAATCAGGATTCCATACATGCCCTAATAATCAAGTAAGCCATGTGAGCCAGTCAAGGTTCCACACATGTCTGTTAATAAAGGGATCCATGTGTGCCGATCAGGGTTCCACACAAGCCCAAAAAATGAATGGAGTCATGTATGCCAATCAGGGTTCCATACATGCCCTAATAATCAAGTAAGCCATGTGAGCCAGTCAAGGTTCCACACATGTCTGATAATAAAGGGATCCATGTGTGCCGATCAGGGTTCCACACAAGTCCAAAAAATGAAGAGAGTCATGTATGTCAATCAGGGTTCCATACATGCCCTAATAATAAAGTAAGCCATGTGAGCCAGTCAAGGTTCCACAGATGACTAAAACTTTAAAATTCTGATAATTTCAACCTATTAAGCTAGGAGGTGTATTCACTACTACCCCCTAGTTCTGGATGGTAGCCTGGCTGCCATGTAGAACTATACTTGTAGGCCTTCCATATCTTTCTCTTCTCAAATATTTACAAGTGATAAATGTAACAGGAAACAATCAACTTCTACTTTTATTGAAAATTGAAAGAGTACGATTACATCAAATTTCATCCAGACAGGGTGTGCATCCACTACCCCCCAAGCATCCACTAAAAATCATGAAATCCTAAGAACTGAAAGGGAAATGGCACAACCACAACTAATAGGTTGCCTTTATTCATCCTAAGCCTGAAAGAGGCCTACATTTGCTTTGAAAAGAGTCTTACTAATAGTACTTCTTAAGGTGCTCGACATTCCAAGCCCGGTGAAGAGTGTTCCCATCCATGTCTTCGAAGTGGTAGGTGCCTTCCCAAAAAATAGACTTTATTTTGTAAGGCCCTTCCTAATTTGCTCCAAAGGCTCCGTGCCCAGGAACCCGCATATTGGGCATCATTCTTCTTAGCACTAGGTCACCAACCTTGAGAGGCCGAGGACGTACCTTGTTGTTATAGTATTTGCGGGTTCTTTGCTGGTAAGCCGTAAGTTTTAGCTGGGCGGTATCCCGTGTTTCTTCCACCATATCCAGGGCTAACCTCTGATTTATCTCATTTGACTCTTGATTAAAGTTATCCCTTCTGTAGGATCCCGTCCCTACTTCCACAGGAACCATAGCCTCACAGCCATAGGCTAGAACAAAGGGAGACTCTCCGGTGGTGGACCTGGGAGTGGTGTTGTAAGACTATAATACCATTGGGAGCTCCTCTAACCAACTTCCCTTTTTGTCTTCTAACTTGGGTTTCAGAGTGTGCTTAATGATTTTATTCACGGCCTCTGTCTGCCCATTGCTTTGGGGGTGGCAAACAACTGAAAAATCCTTCTTTATTCCCAAGTCTTCAGATAGACTCCTCATTTCCTTACTATCAAATTGTTTGCCATTGTCTGAAATCAGCTTGTATGGTATCCCGTACCTACATATAATGGCTCTCTTAATGAACTCTTTCAAC
Source organism: Saposhnikovia divaricata (assembly GCA_036435485.1). NCBI lineage: Eukaryota > Viridiplantae > Streptophyta > Magnoliopsida > Apiales > Apiaceae > Saposhnikovia > Saposhnikovia divaricata. The sequence goes on from CM071601.1 coordinate 101,893,481, forward strand.
TTGCCAGCAGTGATGGTAGCCAGGGGTTCCGTCTCGGCCCATTTGGTAAAGTAATCGACAGTTACCACAACATATTTCACACCACCTCTGCCTTTCGGAAGCTCTCCAATCAGGTCAATTCCCCATATGGCAAAGGGCCAGGGGCTTCCAATGGGCCTTAGCTCTACAGCCGGGTTGCTATTGAAGTTAGCAAACCTTTGACATTGATCACAAGTTTTAGCAAAGTAATAAGCATCAGCTTTCATGGTAGGCAAGTAATAGCCTTGTCGGAGCACCTTATGGGCAAGGGAGGTACCCCCGAGTGATTGCCACAGATGCCTTCATGGATTTCCCTTAGGATGTATTCACATTCATTTCCAGATATGCAATTAAGTAGAGGTTGGTTAAAGCCCCTCTTGTATAGGATGCCGTCATAGATTACATAACGGGCAGCTTTATATTTGAGTTTCCGGGCTTCATCTTTATCTTCCGGAAGAACCCTCTTGGTGATGTATTCACGTATTCGGGTTGTCCATTGGCTTTCCACGGAAAATTCTATCTCCATAACCTCCTCTCGATGGATACTTGGCTGGAGTTGAATTTCGAGGGGTATCACCCCTAAAAGAACAGCTTCTTTCTGGGATCCCAATTTGGCAAGGGCATCGGTATTGGCATTTTCCACCATTTGGGATCTGATTCAGATTCAGTAATTTGAACTTGCTAATGAGTTCTTAGGCATACCTCATGTAGAGTTCAGTACGGGGACCTCTGCTCTGGAAGCTCCCTTTTATTTGCCATACAATCAACATGGAATCACTAAAAACATTCAAGTATTCCAACTTCATTTCCAGGGCCAATTTCAATCTGGCAATCAAAGCCTCATATTCAGCGTCATTGTTGGTAGCCCTAAAGCCAAAGTGTATGGCGCTCTGCATGCGGTGTCCCTCTGGGCTTACCAGCTCTATTCCTGCACCTCCCCCACTGTTGTTTACTGCTCCATCAATGTACAGATTCCACCATAAGTGGGGGCCTTCAGTATCCCTTTCGGTAACTGGGGGTACCGGTATACATTCTTCACCGGTAACCTCAAAGTCTGGGGGAAACTCCAGTAAGAAGTCAGCCAGTGCTTGGCCTTTAATAGCAGTTCGTGGCTTGTAATCTATATCAAACTGTCCCAGTTCGATAGCCCATTTCATCATTCTACCGGAGGCTTCCGGCTTGTGCATCACCTGCCTTAGCGGGAAGGATGTTCTTACTTCAATTTTATGGGCCTGAAAGTAGGGGCTTAGCTTCCTGGAAGCCAATATTAGAGCATATGCTAGCTTCTCCATGCTAGGATACCGGGTTTCCGCATCTAGTAACCTCTTGCTCACATAATAAACCGGGTATTGCACTTTCTCTTCCTCCCGGATTAATACAGCACTTATAGAATATTCAGAAATAGCTAAGTATAAAATGAGTACCTCACCCTCCAGGGGTTTGGAGAGAAGTTATGGGCTTCCCAACTGTTCCTTTAGCTTTTTGAAGGCTTCTTCACACTCCGGGGTCCATTCAAAGTTTTGACCCTTCTTGATAGCTTTAAAGAATTCTTTGCATTTATTGGAAGACCGAGATACAAATCAGTTTAGGGCTGCCACCCTTCCGGTAAGCCCTTGGACTTCCTTAACATTCCTTGGAGATCTCAGTTCCAGCAATGCCTTGATCTTGGCAGGGTTCGCCTCGATCCCTCTATGGTTCACAATGAACCCAAGAAACTTTCTCGACTCCACACCAAAGACACATTTTTGTGGGTTCAGTTTCATCCGGTACTTCCTTAGGATATCAAACATCTCAGATAGGTACAACACATGGTCGGCTGCCACCTTTGATTTAACCAACATATCATCAACATAGACCTCCATAGTTTTACCAATCTGTTCTTCGAACATCATGTTTACCAGCCTTTGGTAGGTAGCCTAGGCATTCAGCAGCCCAAATGGCATCCTGTTAGGTCCGGAATAACGTAGAAGGGGGGTTGAATACGTTATTTAGAAATATTTCGATTTTTGATGTGAATGTGAGATCAAAAAATACTGAATCGAAATAACACAACTGTTTGGGAAATATATTTGAATAGATAAAACCCAGAGGTTTGCTACACAATCTAATCCTATGGATCAGCTACAAAATCAAACACTCCTAGGATAGTTTAGGCACGAGGACCTTCTACCCGACACTTCCTGAAAGCGGGCTAAGCCGGCTTCCCTACTAGACGGACTATCTAGCAGCTTACAAAGAGAAGATATAAGAGAGAGAAGGGAAAGTTGTGTGTTGAGGTGTATTTTGAAATGAAATACAACAGGCCTATTTATAGGTTTTAGAAAGTTACTATGCTGTACTATTAAAACAACCCCCGTGGGCCCCACCAGCCACTTTTTGAATAGTAGCTTCCATTTGCACAGGAGCCACCATTTGCACAGTAACCACCATTTGCACAGTAATCAGTATTTTCATAGTAACTACTATTTGCACAGTAACCACTATTTGCATAGTACCTGCATAGCAACCGCGCATAGTAGCCGTGCATAGTAGCTTTGCATAGTATTACTATTTTTGGCTGTTTCTTTTGGGCTTCACTCTTCTTTTCCAAATATTCAACTGAATTAATTCATTTCAGAAAATAGTTCAAGTACCAGATTAATTAGATTAATTTAATTATTTATTATAAATAATTAATTAATCTGTTACTTAGTTAATTTTCAGAGTAAATTAATTTTTGACAATACCTTGACATATTATGTTTGTCCTTGATCGTCACTAGGCTTTGGCAATTCTTTCTATGAATTAATGTGTTGATCCTTCTCGTATGTGCTGACACTTAGTGTACTGGTCTGGTTCACAAGTGACTAGCACTGATCTTGATCTTCACACCTTCGTTACATTCCAATTGATTAGCCTGTAGCAGTATCTTCAAATAATATAAATACATGGAATCTTTTTAGCCCTTCAACTGATTCATCTATACATCTTATTCTGTCACTGAGGCTTGATCATGTTAATGAACTTCTTTCTGCGACTTGATCCTTGTTGATGCCTGTTCTTCAAATTTCACGATCCCTGTATAGAGTTAATATTATTTATCTTTTATCCTAGTTGAGTTATATATGTCCTCTATTACATATTACATTACATTATACTTTACAATCTCCCCCTATTTGATTGTTAGGGTTTGACAAGCAAATTCCTAAAGGATAACTCAACTGATACAACAAAAAAAAATAAAGTTCAAAGATAAATAATATTAAAGTGCATTCTGGATCATATATATACATTTTCCAGATTTCTAAAATTAGCCAAGTGCAAGACAATTGTCCCTTTAGACTGAACAAATCTTCAAATTTGCCTTTGCTTTCTTTCCACATAGCACTAATACTCCCATTAGATTTTCCTTTCCCAAAATAAAGATAATTCCGTGCCAATAACCTTTTCCTTGCCCTTACGCCTAGTAGATTTTTCTTGGTCATCCACCTTCTCCCCCTCAGTTGGGTTATCCTCCAGAGTAGTAGGATGTGGAGTTGGTAAATTAGACGAAGATGGCTTTACCAAGGAGTTGATTGCATCATTTAACTGGGTTGCCATGGTATTCAATTGAACCTGGAATACATCATGTTGAATAAGTTGCAAATTTTTTATTTCTGCAATGGACTTACAGATATTTGGCAACTCTTTCTCCATTGTTTGGACCCGTGTAAGGAGTCTGCTATATTCCTTTCTGGTTACAGGTGCACGTGGTTGAGTAGGTTGCTCACTCGTACGTTCTGCAGCTGTTTCACTCAACACTCTATATTCACTCGGTTTAGTGGTTTGGGTTACACTTGCATGTTCTGTTCGTGTTTCCCTCAACTCTCCTCCAGAGCTTCCACTGATATGTGTACCTGCAAATGAAATCATCCTAGACCTTTTTTCAGAGGTCACGGATGGTGCAATAAAAGTTCGTGAGCTTCCATCCTCGCGTGAAGCGAGTTGCTGACCACTGGTAAAGAATGGTAAATCTCGAAAGAGATCTAGAGATTTTCCCTCTGGGAGGTTAAACTTGAATCGATTGAATGGTACAAAACCCAAGTTTCCCTCGACTGTCTGTGAAGACACTTGGTTCATAAAAGAACCACCTATCGATGGATCTTTCTGTAAAATGGAAGATTCATCAGCAGTTATTGAGGTAGGTAATTCCACCTCGCATGCCTGTGCAGGCATTTGATCTTTAGAAAGATCATCAACCACTCTTATGTTCCGTGAAATGGAACTCAAGATAGTTGCTCCCGTCAATTCAACCTTATTTACATTTTCACTCATTTGACAAGGAAGAATTGTTTCAATAACAGTTGCAGTTACCTCAGGTTCATTTGGTTTACTTCTTTTAGAATGAGGTAGAGCTGCTGATGTAACTAACTCCTTATGTGGTGCTGTTGAGGCACTATCTCCCTCAAAACTGTTGATGGCTGGTCGTTTAAGTTACAATTGAGGTGTAGGAGTTTGTTGTGTTTGTGTTTGCATTTGTAGAATGGGCTCTTCGACCTGTGTTAGAGTCGGTGGGATTTCCTGCTCTTGGTCGGGTAAGATGGCCACTAGGGGCTGTAGAAACTATATTTCCTGTGACACAACAGGGAATACAGAGGTTGGAATAGCAGGGATTGAAATATTACCTTGTCGTATACCTGTTCTCACTGGTCTTGGTAACAAGGGAAGTGGGACAGTCCTTAGATATTTAGTTAGGATTGTAGGCACATCCGTATAGTTCTTTTTGCTTATGTAATTAATTACATTCGTCTTCATGTAAGAACATTCCACCTTTCGACCATTTTCCAAGCGTACCCTGTCTTCATCATTCAAAAAATCATTTAATATTAGCTGTAGAAACCTTGGATATAGACATTTGCCATTTTGAGTCCGAACATCTCTTCTTCCCAAGTGTTTCATCTTTAAAATGATTTGACCAAGCACTATTTTTCCAAAATTAATCCTCTAATTATTGGCAACCGCATACCCTATTATTTGAATAAATTCAGGTATTCAATCTTGATTAGTTCTATCTGAGGAGAAAACATGGTTAAGAGTGTGAAAGAAGAAATTCCAGTACTGGGTTAGAAATGTTCTAGAAAGATTACCAGTGTTGAAATTGCCATCTTGGTACCTTATAAAATGAAAGAACATTTCAATCTATTCAGGTGTAGGATCAGAAACAAGATTTTCCTTAGGAAAATGAAGAATTCGATTAACATCTCGTTCAATGACCCTAATCGACCTACCAAACAGTCGATATGTGATTGCACACCCGTCCTGTCCAGAAGTGTTAATCGCACTGCAATATAGTTCACGCAATGCATCATGGTTAAGCTGCACTGGTGTAACTAAAGCATAGAGAATTAATGAATGTTCATTCAGAAATTGTGTCCAAGCCCGAAATTGCTCATCCAGAATGGTTTCGATTTGCTGAAAGGAAATAGGATTAACCTTAGCAATTAAAAAGCTTCCCTGCAATGCCATTTTCAAAACTTTGAGGAAATTCAAAAACAAGGGTTAGTTTTTATAAAGGATGATGTATAAAGAAAGAATATGAAATCCGATCTAAAAACCACCAGCTAGATTGAGAGATCTTTCCGATCAAAGCTCGAAATATTCTGCAATTGTGTGTATATGCTCTATATATCTGAAAAATGATGATGTTAAACACAAACAAAAACCCATCATTTATAAAGTTTCAAGGACTAGTGGGTTAGTGAGAGCGTGACAGGTTAGGTTAGAAAAGAAATTAAATGCATTTATCACCGCTCAATAATTCTAACCAAACTACCTAACCAGCCGAAAAACATCTTATCACCGAAACCTATCAGCCGAAAAACATCTTATCACCGAGACCTATCAGCCTATGTACACACACATACACATTTATTATTTCTAATTATTGTGGATTTAAAATAACCAATCAATAATTCAAGAACTAATCCACAATAATCAGATAAACTCACAATTAAAAAGACATAAAATTAACAAAATATCATTAATTGATATATGTCAATAAAATATTTATTTAATTATGCTATAATTAACACAATTATTTAGTAACTAATTACCATAAAATATAGCATTTATAATCATGGTAATTAATATAGAGATAACTGTAATATGAGGATTGGATGCAAATAAATTCACAAGTCCTAAACATATGGACATTTAAAATATATGTGAACTTATAACAAATTGCAGTTATTGATTATCCAAAATTAATTAGACAGATTTAACATCCCAAGTTCACCAACTAACCTGGAGAAAGTGGATTCATCCAGTGGTTTAGTAAAGATGTCTACAATTTGTTGATCTGTGGGAACAAAATATAATACCACAGTTCCATTCATGACATGCTTTCGTAAGAAATGATACCTGATATCAATGTACTTAGTCCTGGTATGTTGAACTAGATTGTTGGCAATGGCAATGGCACTCGTGTTGTCGCATAGAATTGGAATTTTGTCCAACATGAGTCCATAGTCCTGAAATTGATTCCTCATCCACAGGATCTGAGCATAACAACTACCTGCCGCAATGTATTCTGCTTCGGCTGTTGAGGTAAATACTGGGTGTTGCTTCTTACTGTACCAAGATACCAACCTTAGCTTCCTAGAAACTGACAGCTTCTAGAATTACTTTTCCGATCAATCTTACAACCTGCGAAGTCAGAATCTGTATAGCCAACTAGGTCAAAACCTGTACCTTTAGGGTACCAAATCCCAAGATTGGGGGTTCCCTTAAGGTATCTGAAAATACATTTAACAACTATAAGATGTGACTCTTTAGGGTAAGCCTGGAATCTAGCACATAAACAAGTTGAGAACATAATATCTGGTCTACTAGCAGTTAAGTATAAGAGAGAGACGATCATACCTCGATACTTCGTGATGTCAACTGACTTACCAGATTTGTCTTGATCAAGCTTGACAGCAGGTGGCATCGGGTTCTTGGCAGTAGCTGCTTCTTCCATCCCATACTTCTTCAGAAGATCTTTTATGTATTTTGACTGACAGATGAAAATACCATCAGGCTTTTGAACAACTTGAAGTCCAAGGAATAAGGACAACTCACCCATCATGCTCATCTCGTACTTACTCTGCATTAGCTTAGCAAATCTCTTGCATAGCAAATCATTAGTAGAACCAAATATTATATCATCCACATATACTTGCACCAGAATTATATCATTTTTATGCTTTTTATGAAAGAGAGTTTTGTCGATGATACCTCTTGTAAAACCATTTTCAAGTAAGAACTTGGAAAGAGTATCATACCATGTTCGAGAGGCTTGCTTGAGACCATAGAGAGCTTTGAAGAGAAAGTACACAAAACCTTCAAATTCCTTGTGTTCGAACCCAAGGGGTTGTTCAACATAGACTTCTTCTTCTAGATCTCGATTCAAAAATGCACTTTTCACATCCATCTGAAAACCTTAAAGTTGGAGTGTGCAGCAAATGCTAAGAACATCCTGATTGCTTCAAGCCTTGCAATTGGAGCATAGGTTTCATCATAATCAATTCCCTCTTCTTGAGAGTAACCCTTTGCTACCAATCGAGCCTTGTTCCTCGTAACAATACCATTTTCATCCAGTTCATTCCTAAACACCCATCTAGTGCCAATTACAGATTTATCTTTTGGTCTTGGCACCAGCTTCCATACTTTCTGCCTTTCGAACTGACTGAGTTCTTCCTGCATTGCAGTTACCCAATCTGGATCATTAGAGCTTCATCAACCTATTTAGGTTCAATTTGAGATAAAATTCCTGAGAAATTGCATTCATTCTGTGTTGATCTTCTAGTCTGTACACCCGTGTCCGGTACACCAGTGATCTGTTTAAAAGGATGCGCCCTACTCCATACCCTTTGTCTCGGAAGATTTGATCTTGATGATTCCACAAGTTCATAATTGTGTTGAGTGTGGTGACTAGTAGATCCAAAATCATTGTTTGCTCCCCCTGAGTTGTTGCTTTTAGAGTTTGATGAATCAGAGTTTAATGAATCATTAGCAGTAGATGCATTCTTTGATGTTTCTTTACTTGATTGGGGTTCATTTTCATCGTTCACTTGCTCCCCCTCAACATGTGCTGCAGTCTGATCTACTTGTATAGATTGAACAATATAGTCTGAAGGAGTATCAGAATTTTTTAGATCAACATTTGTTTCTTCATTCTCAAATCTCAGCTGGTCATGTTCATCAAAATCTTCATGTCCTGTTATCTTCTTATCATCAAAGACACATGGATAGATTCCATGACCACTTTTGTTCTCAGATTGTAGACTCTGAATGCTTTTGTGGATAGTGGGTATCCAACAAAGATTCCTTCATCAGCTTTTAAATCAAATTTGGAAAGCTGTTCTGGATGAGTCTTAAGAACAAAACACTTACATCCAAACACATGAAACTACTTCAGGTTCGGCTTCTTATTTTTCACCATCTCATATGGTGTTTTACCATGCTTGTTTATGAGTGTAGCATTTTGTGTGAAACAAGCAGCTTGCACAGCTTTAGCCCAGAAGTAAGTTGGCAGTTTTGCTTCATCAAGCATGGTCCTTGCAGCTTCTATGAGAGTCCTGTTCTTTCTCTCTACTACTCCATTTTGTTGTGGAGTTCCAGGTGCAGAGATTTCTTGCTTTATTCCCTTTTCTTTAAAATATTCACTTCTTATGATTTTCACTGTATGCTTAGATACTTTATCCAGTTGTCTGACATGCTCTGTTAAGACTGATGCAGTTTCTTCTTTCTTGTGCATGAAATACACCAATGTATATCTGGTGTATTCATCAATAATAACCAACGCATATCTTTTCTTACTGGACCAAATAAATCAACATACAATAAGTGATATTGCTCAAGAATTGAGGATTCATTCTTACTTTTGAATGAAGTTTTCCTTTGTTTTGCCTTCTGACATGAGTCACATAGGCCATCTGGAGTAAAAACTGATTTGGGCAATCCTCTTACAAGATCTTTCTTCACTAGCTCATTAATGCTGTTGAAATTCAGATGAGAAAGTCTCTTGTGCCAGTTCCAGCTTTCTTCAACTGATGCTCTAGTCAGTAGACAGATTGCAGAGCCTTCAGAGTTTGTTGAAAGCTTGGCTTCATAAATGTTACCATGCATGTATCCCTTCAGAACAACTTTGCCTGTAGATTTGCTTATAACTTCACAGTGTTCTTCAAAGAAATCCACATGATAATCTCTATCACAGATTTGACTCACACTTAGCAGATTATGTTTGAGTCCTGAGACTAGAGCTATAGATTCAATGATGACATTCCCAAGATTGATATTTCCATATCCCAGAGTCCTTCCTATGTTGCCATCTCCATAAGAAACACTTGGGCCGGCTTTCTTCACAAATTCTAATAGCAGGGCTTTATTTCCAGTCATGTATCCTGAGCATCCACTGTCCAGAACAAGGATATTTTTCATGTTACCCTGCAATCACAAAAACCACTAATGATTAGTGATAAGTGGATGTTATATCCACTTGGAATGCTTCGTATCGGCTTGAATTGATGACTTGAACTCAAGTATGTGGTGTTTTTGATGTGTTTTTAGTGAATTTGTGCAGGAATAATAGTCGGATGTGGGATGATGTTTTCCATGATTAAATGGTGGGTTTTGAGCTTAAAGAATAACAGTACATCAAATTGTGAGAGAGCCGGAAGAAACGGAATGGAAATTGGAGTTGAAACGAAGAAAATAGAGTAAAATCAGCGAAATGAATAGTAACGGACGCGCTTGAATAGTAACGGACGCGCATGAACAGTAGCAGTCAGCGGGTGAAAAATCAGCCAGAATTTCTGATTTTGTTTTGGCCATATCTTGAGTTCTACAAGTCCGTTTTTGACGATTCAACTGCCCACGCGAAGATAACGGAATTTTCTATCATTCTAAGGTGGTCTGGAGTCCAGAATTATTGAAGAGAATTTTCCTTCAAAACAGAATCAACAGAAATTGCCAGAATTCAATTCTAAACAGGAAATTGCCAGAATTCCTACTTCTAATAAGTATGGTAATTGCTCTGGGCGGCTAGAACATTCTAGAATCAGATCTACACATGGAAATTTGCAATTCTATTCTCATTCAAGAACGAAAATTGCCATACTCCTATTCCAACTCTAAAACGGCAATTGCTTGATGGAGAGGTAAATTGAGGCTATAAATACACATCTTGGGGGACAGGAAAAAACACACACACCATTACATATCAATACTTAGGTTTATTTGTATCTTTTCATACTTTGTTTATATCATGGTTTCACTTGATCCCATGATGACGAGAGGTTCAATTACGAACTAATCGTTGTCATGGGATTCTAACGGATTTATTTATCGAGCTTTAGTATTTTGATGCTTTAAAGATCTGTGTGTGATGTATATCTGATATCCTTGTATGGTTATGCTTAATTGATAGATGCGTCGCGAACATCTAATTTGTTAATCTCTTGTGAAGTGAAAGTGGATCTTAAGATTTAGAACTTGTCGTGCTAGCATAGGTTCATGATTGTTTATCAACATGATTCGTAGTATGAGATGAAAATACTTATATTGCCCTGTGTGATCTTTATGGATAACTTGCTCTTCAACCATTATGTTTTCAAATTCTATAGACATATAGGGTCTAAGCATAATTGGTGTCTATTCATCTTCTATCTCTTTTGTGGATGTATGTTTAGTTTGGTATTCGTATACCGAGAGGTAACTTTTACGTGTTCCGTGTTGTCCGATCAGATATCATAACCATTGCATATAGTGATTAAAGGCATCAACTCTAAGCGAAGTAGTTAATGAAGTTAGGATCCCATGTTTTCTCTTGCAGATGTAATTAGAATTCAATTCTTGTTAGTTTATTAATTCTTAGTTTTATTAATTTGTTTCTTAGTTAATTATAGTTAATTAAAATCTTGTTATTTGTCTTAGTAGTGCATAATAACCATACATTGTTGCATAGGTACAAAACTGAATTAAAACCATAACCAGATCTCTGTGGGAACGAACTCAACTTTATTCTATATTACTTGTGACCACGTACGCTTGCGTGATTTAGTGCAAACAATTAGTTATAAGGACCCAGACTTGCTTGGATCCTTTGGCCTTATTAAGTTTGTTAGATTTTACAGCAGAAGTCTTATCAGAGTTTTTGCTAACATTCTTTTTATCAGAATTTATACATGTAGAATCAATCTTGAATTTTTTCAAAAAGGGTTTAAGTTCATAATAATCATAATACAAATTATGATACTCTTTGCATGTATAAATAGAATGTCAAATACTGCCACAGTGAAAACAAGGATTCTGTGGCTTAAACCTAACTGAACCACTCTTAACTCCTGACTTAGGAGGTATAGAGTTTATATTTTTATTCTTCCTGCAAAAAGTAGCAAGATGGTTAGGATTTCCACAGTTGTGACATTTCTTCCTACGAGCATTGGGAATATGCATATAGTTATTGCTTTTATTGATGCCTAACTTTCCATTTCTGTTTTTCCTAGGTTCTTTTACATTGTTCACTCCTTTTATCTCCTTCAGCTTGTGTTTAAGCTATTTTTGAGACATTAAGTCAATAATTACTGATTTGACTTCATCCTGTTTTGGTTTGTCAGATTTTGGTACAAACCTCACAGGATTAATTTTGGGCTTTACAGCCCTTTCAGTAAATACAGGTTTAGAGGTCTCAGCTTCTAGGTTGGCAGTTTTCTTTTTATCAGTGTAACCTAGACCTTGTTTCTAACAACCCTTATCTAAGATACTCCGAGTAGTTTTACTAGAGTTAGTCCAAGTTTTAATATTGTTTCTTTCTTTAGCAAGTTCAGATTCAAGATAAACATGCTTTTTCAATAATTAAGTTTTAACAATAATAGCATCATCTCTCTCTCTTTCTGAATTTTTAACATCTGGACTAATTCTAATTCTAGATAGTCATTTCTCCTTCTAAGGTCTAGACTTTCAGATTTTATTCTTTCATTTTCTAAAGTCTGATTTCTGTAGCTAACATGTAAGTTTTTAAGAAAGAGTCTTAACTCAGATATATCAGTAGTATCAAAAGATAGAGTAGAGTGAGGTACCTTGGTCTCAGTATCTTCAGAGATGCTATCAGCATTTGCCATCAAGGCATAGTTCACCTCATCTTCAGAGTCTGAAGTGTCAGCCCAGTCCTTCTTCTTTGTGATGTAAGCTTGACCTTTATCAGCTTTGGCTTTCTTGCACTCAGGTGCAAAATGTCCTTTCTCACCACAATTATAGCATTTGATCTTGGACTTGTCCACTTTCCCAAACCTGCCTTCTTTTCCCTCAGCTTTTCTGAAATTCTTCTTTTCGGAATTTGAATCTCTTCGTGTGAACTTCTTTCCCTTCCTGAAGTTCTTGTAAGCCATCTTCTTGAAGCTTTTTACCATCAGGGCTGCAAGTTTTATCATTTCAGCATCATTGCCATCATCATCAGAGTCTGTGAGATTGTCAGAGTTTGAGTCATTATCAGAGTTTGATGACTCATTATCAAGCTTTGTAATAAGAGCCTTTCCATTGGATTGAGTCTTTTTCACAGCAACTTCTTTAGAAGCTTTCTCCTCAGCTTTAAGAGCAATTGACTTGGACTTGCCTCCATGCCTCTTGCTTTTTTGTTCCATCTCAAGCTCATGAGTCTTGAGCATTCCATAGATTTCATCAAAAGACATGTCTTCCAGATCATAATTGTCTCTGATGGTAGTGGCCTTTAAATCCCACTTCTCAGGAAGAGCCAACAAGAATTTCAGATTGGCATCTTCAAGATTATACTCCTTATCTACCAGTGACAGATCATTCAGCAATTACAGGAATCTGTCATATAGATCTGTTAATGACTCATCAGACTTCGAGTCAAAGTGCTCGTACTCCTGTATGAGTATTGTTCTCCTGTTCTTCTTGATGGCTTTGGTTCCTTGACATCTGACTTCTAAAGCATCCCAAATCTCCTTAGCAGTTTTGCATCCAATGACTCTGTTAGACATAACATTGTCAAGAGCGCTATGTAATAAATGCCTTACCTTGGCATCCTTGCTAATAGAGGAGATATCTTCAGGAGTGTAATCTTTCTTCTCCTTTGGAATCGTTTTTTGTTACTATCCAGCAACTACAACAGACAATTTGGTAGGCTTATGTGGACCATCATGGATTATGTGTAAGTACTCTGGATCTGTAGCCTCCAGAAACATTTCCATTTTCACCTTCCATATGGGATATTCTGATGCCCTAAGTATTGGAACTCTGATTGATTCATATCTGCTTGTTGTTGGAGTTTGTGTTTTCTGTGTCATGATTGTATAGCTTTTTGGATCTTAACTGTTGTATAATAACAGAGTGGCTCTGATGCCAATTGTTAGGTCCAGAATAATGTAGAAGGGGGGTTGAATACATTATTTAGAAATATTTCGATTTTTGATGTGAATATGAGATGAAAAAATACTGAATCGAAATAACACAACTGTTTGGGAAATATCTTTGAATAGATAAAACCCAAAGGTTTGCTACACAATCTAATCCTATGGATCAGCTACAAAATCAAACACTCCTAGGATAGTTTAGGCACGAGGACCTTCTACCCGACACTTCCTGAAAGCGGGCTAAGCCGGCTTCCCTACTAGACGGACTATCTAGCAGCTTACAAAGAGAAGATATAAGAGAGAGAAGGGAAAGTTGTGTGTTGAGGTGTGTTTTGAAATGAAATACAACAGGCCTATTTATAGGTTTTAGAAAGTTACTATGCTATACTATTCCAACAACCCCCGTGGGCCCCACTATCCACTTTTTGAATAGTAGCCGTAATTTGCACAGTAGCCGCCATTTGCACAGTAACCGCCATTTGCACAGTAACCGCGATTTGCACAGTAACCGCCATTTGCACAGTAATCACTATTTGCATAGTAACCACTATTTGCACAGTAACCACTATTTGCACAGTAACCACTATTTGCATAGTACTTACATAGCAACCGTGCATAGTAACCATGCATAGTAACTTTGCATAGTATTACTATTTTTGGCTGTTTCTTTTGGGCTTCTCTCTTCTTTTTCAAATATTCTGCTGAATTAATTCATCTCAGAAAATAGTTCAAGTACCAGATTAATTTAATTATTTATTATAAATAATTAATTAATCTGTTACTTAGTTAATTTTCAGAGTAAATTAATTTTTGACAATACCTTGAGATATTATGTTTGTCCTTGATCGTCAATAGGCTTTGACAATTCTTTCTATGAATTAATGTAATGATCCTTCTCGTATGTGCTGACACTTAGTGCACTGGTCTGGTTCATAAGTGACTAGCACTGATCTTGATCTCCACACCTTTGTTACATTCCAATTGATTAGCCTGCATCAGTATCTTCAAATAATATAAATACATGGAATCTTTTGGCCCATCAACTGAATCATCTGTACATCTTATTCTGTCACTGAGGCTTGATCATGTTAATTGTAACACCCCCAGATCCGGGGTCCAGGATCCGGTCGTTACGGTCTCCATTTCTGTCCACAATACTTGAACTTACTTCAACATAAAATAAATTACATCTTTATGACCCAACATAACAATATAAAACACACCCGTTATAGTCCCAGAGATGAAATCAGAGTAACAATCAAATTTTATTAATTACATTTTGAGTTCTTACAACCCAAAAGAATTACAATATAAATACTTACTCTTTGCCATCCATTTACATAAGTCATACTAGCCCATATACTTGGTACTGAAAGAATGAATCTATCCTACCAATATCTTCCTCTTCACCTCTGGTAGTCTCATCGTCCTCGTCAGCATCGAGTGCGCCTTGTGCGAGTCATCTGGTCTAGCTGTTGTTGTGATATAATAATAAAGCAAGGGTGAGCAATAGCCCACCAACAATAATGTATAACTGAACGATAATATATAACGGTTCAAAAGTATCTTTCAAACCATATGCACGGAAATGATGTCAGTATAACATAAACGATGAAGTTACAAGGTCACTCAAAATGTATATATAGGTGGAAATATCTGCTATGTCAAAGATAAGCAAGATATTATCATTTATCTGAAAGAGGAACTTGCAGAAAATATTACAATTCTAATTATGAATACTTTTCCAATACTGCCAACAATGATAATGTTGTAGAAAATAAATGAATTTGAATGATGAACTAATGCTGGAGTATTCACCGCGCCCGCTATTCCAATCCTTACGATGATCAGTCGCATATTGTACGGCTCAAATTAGATTTACTACCGGTAGAAGGAAGAGCTGACGGATTTACTTATCTACCGCCCTGTTAGATCTCCCCGGCCAACGGTTGGGCCAATGGGATGGACCGGCGCTACTCGGCCTCTTACACGACTCCAAGTTCGAAAAGAAATTCATGACTCTGAACGTAAAGTTCGTCCCCCTTTCCCCAAGTATAATACTTGTTGATAAGACTCCACAAAGTAGTCGTATCTAGTTGGAAAGGAAAATTCAACATCATATCTCCCAAGCTGCTGCTTGTTAGAGGATACCATCTTGTTCCAATAATCTTACCCCTCGAGTGATGAGAAGGTTACTCAAAGATTCAATTGATAAACAGCAACCAAGTTGCGAGTGAAAAGAATAGTTTTAAAATATTTATGACCGGGAAGTCAACAAGATAAATAACATTTCTCAAGTAAGGTTCCCCTATAATATGGAAGTTTGAGCGAGCATTTAAATCCTTTTTAAGATAGATTTAAATGGAAAATAAAGAGTTGGGAACATTTCCTTGATTAAATAGTCATAAAAAGACTCCGAAATATTTTACATAATATCTGAAGGTGGAAGATAATCTTTGAATAATATAATCATTTTAAAACTAGTTTAAAAGAATTAAATAAATATTCAAATAATACTTATTAAATCGTAAGTATTTAAAGAATATTCTTAATATAAAATATTGCTCGTCAATAATCCTCGAATAAATATGCATAATTATTCACTAAATAAATCAACCATTAAATGAATATTTGAAATAATATTCATTAAGTAAATAGAATTTCAAATGAATATTTTAAAATAATATTCATTAAATAAATAGAACTTCAAATGAATATTTTAAAGTAATATTCATTAAGTAAATAAAATCTTAAATGAATATTCGAAGGTAATATTCATTTAATGAATAGAATTCCAAATGAATATCAAAATAATATTCACTAAATAATCAACTCTAAATGAATATTCGAAACTAACATTAATTTAATATCTCTCGGCTGAGATAATACTCAAATAACATTCCTCGAAAGATTTCCAAGTAATTGATACTTTATGGAAATATAAATAATGTTTAATAATAATATTCTTCAAGATAAATAATAATCTGCCGTTGGAATCCCTCCGGGTTTCCACGACTATCTATATATCTCAAAATACCGACTCCCGGTCTATATTTAAAAATGAATATCATATGCCCTTCGCTAAGGGTCTTACCAAAACAATCCGGCTTATAACTGATAATTCGTATGTAGTCTATAAGCCAATATCAATTCAGGGAACAAGTATCATAATATAATTTGACAATAGGCATGCATGCTATGGCATATGTATCAGAAACAACAGATATACATATTATCACAACAACAGTTCCAAGGTATTGGAAACTTGCCTGGTAATCGGGTGTGGGTAGAGATAGCGTGTCCTGGGTCTGTTCGATGATCTATAAACAATAAGAACATTCGAGATTAACCACTTAACACCTTTTAAAAGTCTAAGTATAAACTTCACTTAAGGATTTCTAGTTAGGGTTTTACCGGAAACCTTCTTAAAATTTGTACTATCATTTCTATCTTTCTTAATAATCCTCGAATTCAAATTCCTCAAATCCTTTTCATTAAATCCTTAATTCCTTCGGTGTCTAGGGGAATCTTAGGAAAAATAAAAGTGCCGTTTTTCAGAATCCGACAGCTTTTACATACACTCATTTTCCCCCTAGATCATTAATACGAACTCAGAAATCCGTTCCGGGTACTTCTATATAGTGTTGTCTCATAATATTCCAATTTCCACCAAAAACAATATTCACTACTTATTCTCTTTTTAATCCTTGTACTTAGAAAATATCCTTTGCTTCCTCGAGCGTTCCTTATCTCTTTTATGGAACCTCCGGACTTATAACAGATATCGATTTGGATGACATGAGAATACTCCTTTGTTCGTATACCCTAACTTACTTTCTTGGAGATAGATTATTCTTATCTAGGTTCTCAACCAATTACATCCTTCTTTGAATAGAAACATTATAATCCAAATCCAATTCCATTAGATAATCATTCCTTAGAACCATGGTTACATCGTAGTCATGACTACTATTCCTTCTTACATTAATATATAAGAAAAGTTTTTAATTCTACCAAAAATCTGGGTTCTTACATTAATGAACTTCTTTCAGCGACTTGATCCTTGTTGATGCATGTTCTTCAAATTTCACGATCCCTGTATAGAGTTCATATTATTTATCTTTTATCCTAGTTGAGTTATATATGTCCTCTATTACATATTACATTACATTATGATTTACACATCCCCACATAATAGTACAATCCTCTATCAGTTATACTCCTAGTCCGACTCATACATCGGTATCTGGTTATATCCAGAGTAGGCATCCTTGAAACTTAGAAGAGCATGGCCCGCCGTAGCATCCACCAGTTGATCAATTCTGGGTAGCGGGAAGCTATCCTTAGGGCAAGCTTTATTTACATCAATAAAGTCAACACATGTCCTCCATTAACCGTTGGGCTTCCGGACCAACACTGGATTTGCCATCCATGTTAGATAGAAGGATTCTTTGATCAAGCCAGCCTTTAACAATCGATCTACCTCTTCCTGTAGGGCGGTAGCCCTTTCACCGCTAATGGGCCTCCTTTTCTGCCGGATTCCCCTTCTCTCGGGATCAATATTCAAGTGGTGACACATGATTTTCGGGTCAATCCCCACCATGTCTGAGTGACACCATGCAAACACATCCAGGTTACCTTTAAGGAAAGAAGTCAACCTTTCTCTTGTCCCTTCATCTAGTTGCTTCCCAATTTTCAGGACTTTGTTAGGATCTTCAGCATCTACCAGTATTGAAATAATATCCTCGGCATCCCCTGCTTTTTCCAGGGTACCCGGCATCCTGGGATCAATATCGATTTCAACCGGAAGCCCTTTCACAACTTCATGGATTCCACTCTCCTGTATCACATTATCTGGATCACCATATGAAGCATCTTCTACTTTGTCTTCCATTAGAAAGTTTTGAATTTCCTCATCTTTTTCTACATCTTCCAACAATAAACTTTGTGGTGGTACTACCCCCCAAAAAACTGGAACCTCTTCAGTAGGTTCCTCTGGTAGCTCCACTATCATGACGGCATTGCATGATGCCTTTTCAAACTTTTGTGGCTCCTGTTGGGTTTCAACCCAATATGGTATGGGTTTTGGTGATCCAAAACATATATGGATTGGGTAATAATTATATGTTTAGATAATTATTATAGATGGTATATTTAGATACCAAGTATGATAAGGATTGTAACTGGAAACCAAGTATGATTAGGATATCTTGGTGGCTAAGTTTGTGATGGCTATATATACATAGTCATATTGTATTTGTCTGTGGGGAGGTGAAAGCTTAAAAGATGTAGTCTTAAGTATTGTTTGGGGATGCTTGAGAATTGTTGGCTCAAGTATCGGGTTGGGACACCTTTAAGGTGTTATTGTCTTGATGTATTATTGATATTGTTAAGATTAATAATACAAGTTTGGGGTGTGGGTTTTTCCACGTCAAATATTGTGTGTGTTCTTGTTTTTCGCTTTGGTAGATCTTGTCAACTAATCGATTGGTTATGTGTGTGCTCTGTATTGGTGTTTGTGAATCTCGGATTGTGTAAGTCCCTTAACCTAACAAATGGTATCTAGAGCCAAGGTTCGGGTTCGTGATGGATGAGGTTGAGGGAAAGTTCGAGGTTCAATTGGTATGGCAGAACATGATGAAGGATTTGCTGACAAGGAGATTGCTACTAAAGCGGGTAGAGACAAAGTTACGTGCGGTATGGATTATTCGGTTGGCCTTGCGCCGTGGATCAATCCTGTGCGGACTCGAGATGGAAGAAGATGGAAGAGGTCATCGCAACTATTTCAATGGCTTGATCAACCAGGTGAACTATTTGGGTGATACTACGGATTTTCTTCAGGAGACCGAAGGATTGTGAAAGCAAGGATCGGGTGACTCAACATGTGGAAGAGCACTCGTGGTGGTTGATGCACGTGATTTTGTAGATGGATACATCGTTATGGTGAAGAATGATGGTTTGGATGGTTTGGAGGGTCACTATACGGGTTTTAACGACACTCAAGATTGGAAGAGCAAGATGAGTAGATTCTTGTTCGAGGGGAGGCGTTGGCAGATGGACGTCGATGGCTTTGATGGTTACCGTTCAATCCAATATGGGTATTGGGTTGAAGGGGAGGATTGTTGGGTTTCAACCCAATATGGTATGGGTTTTGGTGATCCAAAACATATATGGATTGGGTAATAATTATATGTTTAGATAATTATTATAGATGGTATATTTAGATACCAAGTATGATAAGGATTGTAATTGGAAACCAAGTATGATTAGGATATCTTGGTGGATAAGTTTGTGATGGCTATATATACATAGTCATATTTTATTTGTCTGTGGGCAGGTGAAAGCTTAAGAGATGTAGTCTTAAGTATTGTTTGGGGATGCTTGAGAATTGTTGGCTCAAGTATTGGGTTGGGACACCTTTAAGGTGTTATTGTCTTGATGTATTATTGATATTGTTAAGATTAATAATACAAGTTTGGGGTGTGGGTTTTTCCACGTCAAATATTGTGTGTGTTCTTGTTTTTCGCTTTGGTAGATCTTGTCAACTAATCGATTGGTTATGTGTGTGCTCTGTATTGCTGTTTGTGAATCTCGGATTGTGTAAGTCCCTTAACCTAACAGCTCCAACCCATGACTTCTCATTAGGGCTTCCTCATCAGCCATTTCTTCAGCTTGGGTAGATTTATCTGCCTTCTCTACAGCCCGCAAAGCTTTGTTATAGCATTCCCTGGATTCATATTGACACCCTTTCACACACCCAATGCCATTTGGGGTAGGGAACTTCATTGAAAAGTGATATATTGAGGTTACCACCCTCATGTCTTTAAGTACCGGTCTCCCAAGAATTGCATTATGAGAGATGTCTTCGTCTACCACCATGAATTCAGCCATTTGGGTGGCCTTACAGGGATCCATACCTAACGTCAATGGCAACTTAATCTTTCCCATGATTTGGACCGGGTTACCGGTGAACCCATATAGCTCATTATTGGTAGGCAATAACTCTTTATCCAGAAACCCTAATTTCTGGAATGTAGTATATGCCAAGATATTCATTGAGCTTCCATTATCAACCAGTACTCTATGCACATTCATTCCACCAATACTCACGGTTACCACCAAAGCATCATTATGAGGGTGGTGAATCCATTTGGCATCCTCCTCGGTAAAGGAAATATCAGCGGTTTCCCCTTTGAACAGCTTTGGGGGCCTTTCCGCAAGGTGAAAAACGTTTGTTAGGGGCTTCCCCTGGCCTCCCGGGCATACCAATCTCTGGCATTCCGGCTGGCACCCCCAAGTATGGACCAGCAAAGATGGTGTGGATGCTAGGAGCTCGGGTAGTCCTATCCTGGTTTCCTGGTGCTTTATCTTTATCGTCTCTCCCTTCCTTATACTTCTTAGCTTCTTGAGCCACAAATTCTGGCAGGTATCCGTTTCTTATCAATTCTTCAATTTGATCTTTCAAGTGCCTGCAATCAGCAGTCTCATGGCCATTTGCTTCATGAAAGGCACAGTATTTCCCTTGATCCTCCCTTCCTGGAGGGCCTGCTCGGTAGGGCCTATGGAACAGCCCACTTTTCTCATTCACTTCAAGAATATTGCCGATGGGGACAGTCAAAGGATTGTATTATTCAACCTTGGGGTAAGCCTATCCTTGACAGAGACTTTGTCCTTGGTTGCATTGACAGCAATAGGGGCAGTCTTGTCATCATAACGATGGGCTCCCACACAGACGGTACCACTACCGGATGCCTTCTTGTTGGAATCTCGGCTTTTAGGGCTATAAGAACGATTCTTCTTATTTCTGTTCCAACCCCTAGAATTAGAATCCTTGGATAACTTTGCCATTGACACCTCAATCACTTTGTGGCGTTCCGCCTGTTGGTAGAATTCTGCCAGGGTTCCGGGCTCATCAGTTTGCAGTTCCTTCTAGAATTCGGTTCCTAGCCTAACCCCGGCTATCAGGAAATTTTTCAAGGTTTCATCAGAAGCCTTCTTCACCTTAGGCACTTGTTCATTAAACCTTTTGAAATACTGCCTTAAAGTTTCACGTTCCTCCTGCTTGGTATTAACCAGAGTGTTAACTGGTGGGGCATAGGCCACGGTAGCCCTAAATTGAGAGATAAAGTTGTGACGCCCCTAGATCCGGGGTCAAGGATCCAGGTCATCACGGCCCAATTTCCATTGAATATCAATATCTCTTTGGTCTTTTTTTTTTACTTAATATTTAATACTTAAGCAGTTGACCCCACACTAATACATACACACACCAGTCATATGCTCAGAGAACAACATCCATTAATGATAGCAGTTAAAGATAAACTGTTGTTATAATCCCAGAATACCATCTATTATACCCATATATAAGTATATACTACCTTGAGAACAGGTGTTGATACTTTCTCATAAGGTAGACTTCCCCTTTACCCTCTTCCGGGTTGTACTGCGACGTTTCGACACCTGATCTAGCTGTTATAAAAATAAATAGCAAGAGTGAGCTATAATAGCTCAGCAAGATAATATTGTAAACCAGAAATCAAAATTTTAAACATATATAAATATATATATAACCGGAAACCAATTATAAACCTTACGAAAGAATAAAATTCTTATTAATAATACATCATCCACTTACTATTATAAGAAAAGAACTCTAGGATAATATAATATCAGTTTCTCTTCTTCAATAATATAACAATCAATATACCCTTTCAGTGTAATATTTCAAGATAATATGAATACTTGAACAAATCTCTCACTATCATCTTCTCATTTCTTTCTTATGTAACAATTATATAAATTAATATAAAATCAGTTTCTCTTCATCTGTAATAATAATTCCATCATTTCATATCATTATTTTGTTTTCAGTATAGAAATCTGAAAACCATTTTCAATTCTTTCTTTCAAGTTTTGGGGATATCTGCTAGCGCCAAATACGTAGGACGATGATCAGTCGCCTAACCGTACCTGCTCTCTGTTTACTACTAGTAGAAGGAATGAAGGCCACCTGCTAACATCATCCCTGGAGGAAGGCCACCTGCTAACATCCTCCCGGAGGAAGGCCACCTGCTAACATCCTCCCTTGGCATCTTCGTGCCGAATAATATAATGAATGCTGGACTGTGTCGCACACAGCCCTGACACAGCCTCTTATGCAAGTTTGTTGCTATTCCCCCTCTTTATAAAAATCATTATTCCATTTATCATCACCTTTAAAAATATATATGTCATAATACTTTGATTTTGACTCATACATCTTCTCTATATTCAATGAACTCAAATACATTCTTTATAAAATATTCCCTCTATTTAAAAGTATTAAATAATAAATAATATTTATTAAATCACAAATATTTAAAGATTAAATTCAATAGAATATTATAAACCATATAACCCTAGATAACAACTGATACCATTCTCTTTCATATCCCTTTTCCATAAAGCACATTCGCTCCATTCATAATCATATCCACATTCATATTTCATAATCCATATTCATCTCTCTTAAATTTCCAAAATCAGGGAAATAAATTCTTAGTAATATAGCGACCATAAAATAACATATATATATATATATTCCATGAAATCATTTTACTTTGAAGATAAATAGTTTTCCAAAGTAAAGGTAGAAGAAATCTTGCCTCGATCTCTGTATCCCGAAGATATGGCTCGTGGCTCTCCCTGAGTTTCTATAAACACGAAAAAGGGTCATCGTTAGAATATATTCCACTTAACCACCTACCCTCATATAGTAATACCCTTGTCACATAACCTATGTTTTGTTGGGACAATCAGATCTTAGCACTGCGAATTTCGATACAATAAATTAACGAGTACGAATAGAAAAGTCACCTTGTTAACGGTTGATTCCACGCTCTTCTATTGTATTCCCAAATTCCCTTGAGCGAAGTGTGGCCTTCGTCTTCTCAAGTTAACCTCTCTTCTTGCTCCTGGGTGGCTACAAAATTTTTTCGACCAGCCCCAGCAAGAAGAGAATAGGAATATATATAGGCTACAATAGGGATCATGGATAATTAGGTTGGGCCTTCTAATTACATCTTGAGCCTAGCCCAATGTAATTAAATATTAATTCAATCCACTAAAGAATTAATATTTGCACTACCTTTCCTAATACCGTAATTTAATTAATTAATTCGGTTCCAATATTATTTGCTTATTAAATTCCCCATGTTTAAAATATCGCATGTCCATTAATTAAATAAATTACTGATAATTCATTTAATTAATATCTTTTATCCTTGATTATCCACTCAACCTTTATTTAATTATGCCGGAATAAATCCACCTGCAGGGTTTCACATAATTAAATCTTTTTGAGCTTTCAAGGGGACATCATTAACCCGAATATTATCAGGACATGGATTCCTTCAATAAATAATATCCCACCATATATATTATTTCATCACCCAAAATATAATGAAATAAATTAAAAGAATTATTTCATATATAAATCAAAGCATGTAAATAATATATACGTGTCAATTATTATTTCCGGATTAAGAACCTAAGCATTAATAATAACATAGAATCTTAGTTCACCTTCTTAATCAGTATAAGGGAACAATTCTAAATTTGATCCTGTTCAATATACACAAAGTATACTAGTATTATTTATTAGTCAATATAAACTAATCTAAATAATACTACAGCCATTCCAGTGGATTGTCTAACTCCACCTGTGCTGTGAACCTTATTATATTATATAAACCGTATTTAATAATCTAATATTCTGTATCCCATTTGATACTAGATTATTCACAATATATAATATTTAGACAACATGTAAACATTTAAATGATTCTCAATTAAACCGGCCAGAAATAAATGTAAATACTTCAAATAAATATTTTCAGTATACACCAACAATCTCCCACTTATACTCAAAATATTCTATGAGTATATGAGTGTTTATTTAATCCACTATTACACAGAAAACTATGTGTCCATCCATCTGACTCCTATCGCTTCCACATGCCTGTCAAAAACTTTGGCTGGCAAACTCTTTGTGAAAGGATCTGCCCGGTTGTCTTCTGATGATATGTGAGCCACAACTATATCTCCTCGCTTTACGATTCCTCGTATGAGATGATACTTACGTTCAATATGTTTAGCTGCTTTGTGATCTCGCGGTTCCTTTGAATTTGCCACAGCACCAGTGTTATCACAATACACTGTCAAGCTCCTAGGCAAATTAGGTACCACATCCAAGTCCAAAAGGAAGTTCCTGAACCATACAGCCTCCTTTGCAGCCTCAGAGGCCGCCACGTACTCGGCTTCCATGGTAGAGTCTGCAATGCATTTCTGCTTTACACTCCTCCATATAACGGCTCCACCTCCCAAAGTAAAAACATATCCCGAGGTAGATTTCCTCTTATCCCTATCTGATTGGAAATCTGAATCAGTATATCCCAAAGGAAATAGATCTGAGGCCTTGTAAATTAACATATACTCCTTAGTCCTTCTAAGGTACTTGAGTATAGTTTTTACTGCACTCCAATGTTCCTGACCTGGGTTCGACTGATATCTACTAACCATGCCTACAGCAAAGCAGATGTCAGGCCTCGTACATAACATAGCATACATTAAGCTTCCACATGCCGAAGCATAAGGAACTGCTTTCATGCTCTCTATATCCTTAGGTGTCGAAGGACACTGCTCCTTGGATAGAGCCACTCCATGCTTAAAAGGTAGAAAACCTTTCTTAGAGTTCTGCATGTTAAAACGAGCTAATACTTCATCAATGTAGGGCTCTTGAGATAAAGCCAACATCCTTTTCTTGCGATCCCTTATTACTTTGATCCCAAGGATGTATGCCGCTTCACCTAAGTCCTTCATTTCAAATTGTTTGAACAACCATGCCTTTATTGATGACAACATCTTAACATTGTTTCCAATGAGTAAAATGTCATCAACATACAGTACTAGAAAAACCACTGCATTACCCTCACTTCTCTTATACACACATGATTCGCTTGGACTTTGATCAAATCCATATGACTGGACTGCCTGATCAAAACGAATATTCCAGTCCCTAGAAGCTTGTTTTAGTCCATAAATAGACCTCTTAAGCTTACAAACAAGATGCTCTTGGCCTTCCTTAATGAACCTTTTGGTTGTTGCATATAGATGGTTTCCTCAAGACTTCCATTAAGGAAAGCTGTCTTGACATCCATTTGCCAAATCTCATAATCGAGATGAGCTGCTATAGATAAAAGAATCCGGATCGACTTAAGCATAACAACCGGCGAAAAGGTTTCCTCATAATCAATCCCTTCTTTCTGAGTATACCCTTTCGCAACAAGTCGTGCTTTCCAGGCTTTCACCTTTTTGTCAGATCCTCTTTTCTTCTTGTAGATCCACATACATCCAATGGGTTTTACACCTTTGGGTGGTTCCACGAGCTCCCAAACTTGATTAGAATACATAGATTCCATCTCAGATTCCATTGCCTTTTGCCAAAGATCTGCATCTTTATCTAGAATTGCTTGTTCGTATGTCCTGGGATCTTCATCATGTTCACCAGAGACCAAGTCCGAGGACTCTCCCAAAAACATGAATCGATCAGGTTGTTGAACAACCCTCCCACTACGACGAAGCACCGGTGTGGTATTAGTGACAGGTTGTGCATTTTCTTGTGGTTGATCTACTTGTACTATTGGCACTTGGGGATTATCTATCCCTCCCACTAGTTCCTCTAAAACGATACTACTCATGGGTTTGTGTTTCATTATATAGTCTTCTTCTAAGAATCTAGCATTGGTGCTAACAATGATATCTCGATCCCTAGGACTATAAAATGAATAACCTTTCGTTCCCATGGGATAGCCTACAAACAACCTTACTTCTGTACGAGATTCTAACTTAGTCGCGTTCTTGTTCAGCACATGTGCTGGACAACCCCAAATCCGAATATGTCTTAGACTTGGTTTGCTACCAGTCCACAATTCTATTGGAGTCTTGGGAACCGACTTAGAAGGTACCAAGTTCAGAAGGTAAGCGGCTGTTTCTATAGCATATCCCCAAAACGACTTGGGTAAATCTGAATAACTCATCATCGATCTAACACTCTCTAAAAGAGTCCGATTCCTTCTCTCTGCTACACCATTCTGCTGAGGTGTGCCAGGTGCAGACAACTGGGATGCAATCCCATTTTCTGATAAATATTCCCTAAATTCTCCAAGCAAGTATTCGCCACCACGATCTGATCGTAGTGACTTGATACATTTTCCAAGATGTCGCTTCTCCGCACTTGCTTTGTACTCCTTGAATTTTTCAAAGCACTCAGACTTACGGCGCAACAAATAAATGTACCCATATCTAGAATAATCGTCAATGAAAGTGACAAAATACTCATAACCTCCTCTTGCTTGGATACTCATAGGTCCACATAAATCAGTATGAACCAATTCTAACACTTCTTTAGCTCTATTCACTTTTGCTTTAAAAGGCCTATTAGTCATCTTACCTTCCAAGCAGGATTCACAAACTGGAAATGGCTCCACTGCCAACGAGCCTAATGGCCCATCTACTACCAGTCTTTGAATCCTCCTCAAGTTAATATGACCTAATCTTAAGTGCCAAAGATATGTTTGGTTCAATTCAGAAGGTTTCTTTCTTTTATTTGAGCTAGAAAGAATGTTATTAGTTTCTTTATGTTGCAGCATTGGTTGGATAGGATTAATAATATATAAATTGTCTTGCAATGTACCAGAACATATAACTCGTTTATTCATCATAATAGAAACATTACGATCCAAACAAACATTATAACCATCCATGGCAAGTTTAGAAACCGAAATTAAATTCCTTCTAAACGAAGGTACATAAAGACAATTGTTCAAAACCAAAATCCTATCATCACCAAAAGATAATGTAATTATTCCAACTGCAACTACTGCTACTTTCGTAGCATCTCCCATGAACACATATATCTCGCCATCTCTAAGCATTCTGGATTGCTGGAACCCCTGCATAGAGTTACAAACATGGTCAGTGGCTCCTGTATCTACACACCAAGTGCTCGTAGATGTAGCCGCTATATATGTTTCTGTAACTAGAGAAAGAGACATACCGGTATTGTTTGTCTTCTTAGGAAGAGGACAATCCTGTTTCCAGTGACCTGACTGCTTGCACCTGAAGCACTTGCCCTTAGGCTTTTTCACACCACCTTGAACTCCCACTGCATTAGCAATCTTTCCAGCTTTCTGTGTCTGAGTCTTTTTCTTCTTCTTACCTTTCGGTTTAGATGAAGAAGCTTTCTCGGCCATATTCACTTGAACATTCTGCTTAAAGAGTCCTTCAGCTGCTTGAAGTTCTGTCAGAAGTTCCGCGAGACTATACATCCTTTTGTTCATGGTGTAATTCAAGCGGAACTGCTCAAAACTTTTGGGCAAGCTCATAAGGATGATATCGATCTGGGTTTCCCCATCAATATCAGCACCAAGGATCTCCATCTCATTCAGATGAGACATCATTCTGAGAACATGATCCCTTACAGGTGTTCCTTCAACCATCTGAGTGTTCATTAAAGCCTTCATTGCTACTTGCCTAGCAGCCCTATTCTGTTCTCCAAAAAGTTCCTTGAGATTAAAGAGCATATCTGAAGCAGTGGGCATAGCCTGATGCTGATGCTGCAAAACACCCGACATTGCTGCCAGAATGTAACATCGCGACATCTCATCAGCCTTAATCCACCGCTTATAATACTCCTTCTCACTTTCAGGAGCATCTTCAGCAGGCTGGTCTGGCTTGGGTTCATAAGTACAAAATTTGTACTCCTCAGCAGTCAATACTATGTCCAAATTACGTTTCCATTCAATATAGTTCGGTCCAGTAAGTTTGTTATCCTTAAGTATGGTGAATAGTGGATTAAAGCCCATAGTGATCTAATCCTGAGAATCATACATGTAACACATAATCAGATAGTTGCATAAATCTTAAATCCTATTGGTTTCCTCTAACAATTAATTAAAATTAATGCACTAATATTTAAACACGATAAGTATCTGGTACGCCACGATGGATGACATATATACCACTTAAATTCGTTTAAATATTACTTCGGTCCTATTACTAAATAATACGCCACGTTAGGGTGGACTATATATTATTTTTCATAGCTAAGTGTATACCATTATTAAATCTTAAATTAATAAAAAGACTGGATACCACCATTAAATATTTCAAATCAATAATCGATAATAGGATAATTCCCAGATCAGGGGGAGCATTGTCAAGAGGCATCACTTAAGACCCCTTTCTAGACAGAATCATCCTTTCTCTCAATATTGAAAATCTATATTCAATCAGTGGTACCCTTCTAATTAATCGAATTCTATGAAACTTGGTACGCCACGATGGGTGGCATGTATACCTTTCAATATTCGTAATTAATTTAGGAAGTTTGTTCTAGTAATATCCATAACACTACCTGACACCATAAATCATACGCCACGATGGGTGGCATGTATATAATTTATATTCGTCTCGGTGTTAAATTACATACAAATAATAATGGAGACCATGGGATTTAATTCCTAATTAATTCCCTCACCCACTTAGAATTTTTATTTAAAATTAAGGAATTTTATCTAGATGCATCGCCCTATGTTATTTTTTTGAGGTCTACATGTTATAAAAATAACAATACAAAGAACACATAACATAGCAGCATGCATCATAAAATTAAAGCAATAAATAAAATTAATGTCCATGTCGTCCTAATTATGTTAAACATGCAATTAAAAATTACACACATAATTAACAACACACATAATAATTATTTAAAGCAATAATTAAAAAATTAAATAGCGGAATTAAAATTAAAAAACAAAACATAATTTAAATCCACTATTATGGCCCCTAAAATTAATTGCTGCAGCTCGAATTAATGTTTGCTCCTTCGAACAAACAGCCAAACAGCAGCGGGAAAAGATAAGCTGGCCACGTCTTTGTCTGGTGTGCGCATGTGTCTTACACTCTTACCTGTGAATTTCTTATGATACTAGCATGGGGTCCAGTGTCTTATGCATCTAAATCAAATGCGGCACAAACTAACAGGACATATCATGTTACCTGTTTTTGTTTAACCCGCCAGCACCAAAAAACAATTACGTCCAAGTGGGCCCGCCAGCTATAGTGAATTCTTTGACCAATCAAAATAATTAACAAGACTTTGTCTTTCTGTTAATTGTCCATCGTGGTAGAAAATACGAATCCAGCAGCCTCGCAGCAGCCATAACAGCTACGCAGCGGATAATTATTTTTCTCCGTTTTGATTTTCGATCGCACGTAATTGTTACAAAATTCCCGGATCTTAATAAAATTCAACAAACAATTACAAAAAAATAGATCTAATACAAAACTAATTTTGTAAATCTATTCTAACACGATCAACCCTCGTGCTTTACAACCACGATAAACCACGTGGAAACCAAATAAAATAACCACGATTAAACCACGTGGGATCCAAACACATAATTAAAATTACATGGCCATAATAGTGGATACTAAACAACCTGCAAAAGATTATTATCCAAGCACACCACTATACACATGCATATATAATTACGACATGGACATCGTATCAAAATTCGCAGAACCAATGAACCAGGCTCTTGATACCAATTGTTGGGACAATCAGATCTTAGCACTGCGAATTTCGATACAATAAATTAACGAGTACGAATAGAAAAGTCACCTTGTTAACGGTTGATTCCACGCTCTTCTATTGTATTCCCAAATTCCCTTGAGCGAAGTGTGGCCTTCGTCTTCTCAAGTTAACCTCTCTTCTTACTCCTGGGTGGCTACAAAATTTTTTCGACCAGCCCCAGCAAGAAGAGAATAGGAATATATATAGGCTACAATAGGGATCATGGATAATTAGGTTGGGCCTTCTAATTACATCTTGAGCCTAGCCCAATGTAATTAAATATTAATTCAATCCACTAAAGAATTAATATTTGCACTACCTTTCCTAATACCGTAATTTAATTAATTAATTCGGTTCCAATATTATTTGCTTATTAAATTCCCCATGTTTAAAATATCGCATGTCCATTAATTAAATAAATTACTGATAATTCATTTAATTAATATCTTTTATCCTTGATTATCCACTCAACCTTTATTTAATTATGCCGGAATAAATCCACCTGCAGGGTTTCACATAATTAAATCTTTTTGAGCTTTCAAGGGGACATCATTAACCCGAATATTATCAGGACATGGATTCCTTCAATAAATAATATCCCACCATATATATTATTTCATCACCCAAAATATAATGAAATAAATTAAAAGAATTATTTCATATATAAATCAAAGCATGTAAATAATATATACGTGTCAATTATTATTTCCGGATTAAGAACCTAAGCATTAATAATAACATAGAATCTTAGTTCACCTTCTTAATCAGTATAAGGGAACAATTCTAAATTTGATCCTGTTCAATATACACAAAGTATACTAGTATTATTTATTAGTCAATATAAACTAATCTAAATAATACTACAGCCATTCCAGTGGATTGTCTAACTCCACCTGTGCTGTGAACCTTATTATATTATATAAACCGTATTTAATAATCTAATATTCTGTATCCCATTTGATACTAGATTATTCACAATATATAATATTTAGACAACATGTAAACATTTAAATGATTCTCAATTAAACCGGCCAGAAATAAATGTAAATACTTCAAATAAATATTTTCAGTATACACCAACATGTTTAACATAGCCTTTATGTACTAAAAGTTCCAAGAACTTATCCACTTTTAAACTCCATCAGAGTTTCAGTGTTTTTCACCATTTCCTTAACAATCACTCTCGACTGTAAAAATTCTTATAAATTATAAATTTAGAATTTTAATGCAAGGTCAGTGGGGTTGGACTCTCTGTTCACCCTACTAGGTTGTCCTAAAATTTCATAATTTTTAAAAATGTCTAAGTATGGTAATTATAGCCTCAAAGTTGGCAAAATTGCAATTTCCCGGTTTCCGAACGACTTTCACTAAAACCCACTTTTCTCCTAAACCGTTCATCAGATTTTGACGCACTTTATATCAAAACGATCTATGACTCAAGCTCTATCATCTCATGGTTAGTTGGTGTTCTAGACAGGAACCTACCGTACGCGTCTGAGGTTTCAAAAACAGGGCATTCTTTGGTTAAACGAAAATCGGGCATTATAACGGCTATATTTTCATACTTTCCAAAATATTACTCCTCCAAATCCATCATCCACCTTATACACCATCACCTACACCATGTGGTCATCTTACCAACCATGGTTACAAGCACCAAACACTTCTATATATCATTTCATCACTTATAAACACACATCTACTCATGATTTATACTTAAAACAAACTTAACCATTAAACTCATCATAATCCATCATAAACTCAAAGTAATACTAAGGGTTCTTGAATTTTATACCTTCCTTGGAGCTTGAACAACACTCAATAAGCCTTGGATAGTCCTTAAATAACCTTAAGGTAGCTTGGATCAACTAAATAAATCATAAAAACAAAGTTAGAAATTCGGATTCACTAGACACCAGTTGAAAGAATCGCAAAAACGAAGGCCTTACCTACGTTTTCTGGATGAGGCTTCTAAAGGAAAGTTGTAGAGCATATAACCAGATTTCCAAACATATAAAGAACACAAAATTCTATTGAGTAATGAAGGATCTATGGCCGTTTGAAAATCATCACAGAAACTGTCAATGATTCTGGCAGCTCGGTTCTTCAACTTGGGGAGACGATTTGACTAGGCTATACTCATTAGATTGCCATGAAATTTGGAGCGAATAATGCCCATGGAGTGGAGAGATTGTGGTTCAAATTTGGTGATTTTATCATGGATAGAAATGGAGATATGATTTTTCCTCTCCTCCTTGCTCTTGCTGGGCAGTTTGAGAGGATGAAGTTTCTAGCTTGTTTCTTGATC
The DNA here is from genome assembly GCA_036435485.1 of Saposhnikovia divaricata. Classification (NCBI taxonomy): domain Eukaryota; kingdom Viridiplantae; phylum Streptophyta; class Magnoliopsida; order Apiales; family Apiaceae; genus Saposhnikovia; species Saposhnikovia divaricata. The sequence goes on from CM071601.1 coordinate 101,925,852, forward strand.
CAATCTCATCCAATATTCATTGTAAGGATAATATCTAGCTTAGTCTTGATGATTCTAGAGTCTTGGAGATTGATATGGGCCAAAAATAAGCCCTAAAGACACATTTAATGTTGCATTAATTAGACCCGGTATGGTCCAAACGTGGGGCCCACCAACAGGGTCCAAAACCCTATTTTAAATATTAATTTCGTAATTAATATTAGATGTGAAAAACAGCTCAGCAATAAGAGTCAAACAAGGATATTACTCCTGCCTGACTTAGCCTCCAAGGCATCCAATTCAACTTGGAAACTGATTCCTACAAGGAAGGAGTCTAGAACCTTCCTCAAGGAGGTGACTTGCCCACCAAGTCTCCGAATCCTACCATAATTCTTAGGCTTCTCAGCCTATATAAAGGGCCTGACCCCTCATTCTCAGAACTAAGTTGGCTTGATTCTCTAGCAATACAGAGATACGTAGGCATCTTGTGAGGACCGATCAGTCTCGAATGCAAGAACGGCCATTAAAGCTCGAAGCTCACCATCCCTTGTATTTAATACATACAAACCCTAGCCGCAATTTACAAACCCTCGTTTTTATTCCACAACATTTGGCGCCGTCTGTGGGAAGACAACATCAACCATGGTTCAAACACGAAGAACAACACCAGTTGTAACTGAGGCCGTGCCACTCAGCTCTGCTCCACCCCTCACCGAACAGGCTCCCCTAGCATCAGGGGCGATCATCCAACAGGCTCCCCCAGCATCAGGGGTGATCACCCAGTCTCAAGTTTCTCAACAATCAGGGGCGATTCCCCACGTTGAGAGTACGGGGCCTCTGATCGACCAAGTAGGACGAGGAACCAACCCTCTTCAGATGGTGGTCTCTCCTCTTTTTAATCCTGACAGCCCACCACCAGGGGTACAGATCCACACCACGGATCTCCCCTTGAATACTAACCCGAGGTATGGTCTGCCTAACCACCCTCTAGCTGCTCGGGGAGCAGGTCCAAGCGGACATGCCATGCAAACACAAGATCCATCCTATATTAGAGGATTGGGTCCTTATCAGGACGACTACTCTGGCCCCTATTCTGATGATTCGTTATCTGAGGATGATGATCGTGATGAACATCCAAGGAGGCGACGTGTTAGCAGAGAACCTCGGGCGAGGACCCAAGGAATCCATGATGGACCTCCACAAACGGCTAAGGAGAGGATTAAGGCTCATGAGGCTGAGATCCAAAAGCTAAAGGATGACATAGCAAGGGAACAGGCAAGACAGAGTCTGATTCGACCCCCTCCAATCTTAGGAAGGATTCCCGTTATAGATTTGGAGAGGTCCTCAAGAAGACAGAAGAGGGTTGATGTCCCAACAAGAGAAGCTATGAGGGTGGAAACCCCCAGGAGTAACCCCAAGGATCTCATGCCACTTGGAGATCCTGATGATCCCACACCCCCGTTTACTGAGGAGGTGATGAATGCTCACATTTCTAGGAAGTTTAAGATGCCGACAATTAAGGCTTATGATGGAACGGGTGATCCCGCAAATCATGTCAGGACGTTCTCGAACGCACTGCTGCTGTAGCCTGCAAGTGATGCCCTAAAGTGCAGAGCGTTCCCCCAAACCCTGTCGGGCATGGCTCAGAGATGGTATAGCCGATTGCCTGCGAACTCTATTGGCTCTTTTAGGGAGTTGAGTGCCGCTTTCGTTAGTCAATTCATTAGCGGAAGGGTGCATGAGAAGAGCTCCGCATCTCTTATGTATGTAGTGCAAGGAAAGAATGAAAATCTGAGGCATTACCTCAAGCGATTCACTAAGGAGACCCTGAATATCACTGATTTGGAAACTAAGGTGGCAATGGTAGCCCTGGAACACGGAACCACTGACCTCTTCTTCAAGAGATCATTGGTGAAGCATCCCCCTGAGAACATGGCTGAGCTCCAACGAAGGGCTGATAAATATATTAAAGCTGAGGATAGCTTGAAGAAAGAAACCACCGTAGGTGGAGGAGGAGGTAACAATGACTCCAAGAAGCGAAAGCAAGACCAGGATTACGATGATCAAGAGTATGATGCTAGGGACAAGTATCCCCGAACTAGCGAGGACTCCGACTCTGCCCCTAAGAAGAACCAAGGGTCAAGGTTCACTGAGTATGCAATGTTGAATACTCCTAGGAGTCGAATCTTGTTGGACATTGAGAATGATAAGGATTTCAGATGGCCGAAGCCACTCAGGGGTGATCCCGCAAAGAGAAACCAGAATCAGTATTGCAGATTCCATAGAGACGTGGGGCATGACACTGACGATTGCAAGCAACTCAAAGATGAGATCGAGTTTTTGATCCGTAGAGGGAAGCTGAGGTACTTCACTAAGGGTGAAGACCGTGGTAATCAGAGAAGAGACTATAATAGAAGGGATGACGATCAAGATCGCAACCCACAGCCCCGAGGGCCAGTAATCAACATGATCTCAGGAGGCCCGACTGCGGCTGGGACAACTAGGAACTCTCGAAAGGCTTATGCCCGAGAGGTGTTGCACATCGTGGGAGAGGCCCCGAAGCGTGCAAAAACTGAGGTAGCGGTTAGTTTTGATGACTCAGACTTGGAAGGGGTGAAGTTCCCCCATGACGACCCGTTGGTCATAACTCCTGTGATTGGAAACTCGGAGGTGAAGCGAGTCTTGATAGACAATGGAGCTTCCGTTGACATTCTGTTTCATGATGCATTTGTGAAGATGGGATACACTGATTCTCAGTTGACCCCCAATAACATGCCTATATATGGATTCAATGGAGTAGAATCCAAAGTTGACTGGACTATTCAACTGCCTGTAACTATTGGGCAAGAGCCCAAAGAGGCCACTCAGATGTTGAACTTCCTGGTAATCAAGGCGGCTTCAACATACAATGCTATCCTTGGAAGGACTGGACTTCATGCATTCAAGGCTGTTGCCTCAACCTATCATATAAGATCAAGTTCCCTACCAGGAATGGTGTTGGAGAACATAAAGGTGATCAGAAGATGGCACGAAGCTGTTATGTAGCCTCGTTAAGGCCTGATAGAGTTGCGGGGCAGGTCCTTCCGATTGAAGACATGGATGTCCACAGTGGGAAGCGACACAAAGAAAGGTCAGCAGAGGACATCACACCGAAGCCTCGGACAGCCATTGAGGCTAAGGCGTTAACTGACTTTGTGGTTGAGTGTACCATTGGCAACCAAGAAGTTAGAGGGCAGGAGGTAGTACCCCGAGCAGGAAGTGAAATGCAGAATAAGAATGAGGAGACCAGAAGGAGTGGCGGGTGCTCTATTTTGATGGAGCATCAAAAACAAAATCAAGTGGTGCAGGCCTAGTCTTGCAAAACCCCGATTGGGCTTAAGTTATCCTAGTAGGAGTTAGCTTCATATTTATATAGTAGAAGTAGAAATAAGGTTCATTAAAACCATTGCAGAGCATGTTGCTCCGAGTAGGACAGTAGTACTCTATGTAAGGGTTGAACCCATTTCAAGTTATTAATGCAAGTTTGTTTTCCATTCATTGATTGTGATTTTATTTATGTGCCAAGCACCTGATGTGTGAGTCAAAGATGACCAAGTACCGAAAATAAAAGAATACACGAATGAAAACAAACAAATGCATACCCCGAAGGGTAGAGTTAGGTTACAGCAGATAAGAGTTTAAGTCCTTGAAGGACCCTGGATAAAGACAAACGTTGAAGTCCTGATGGAACACCCGCTGAAGAAACATATTGCATAGCCCGAAAGCCAATGGAAGGCTCATCAAGTGGGCAATCAAACTAGGAGAATTCGATGTTAAGTACAAGCCTAGGACGGCCATCAAAGCCCAGGCTCTAGCTGACTTCATGGTTGAATATACCATTGACAACCAAGAAGTCGGGGGGCAGGAGGTAATAGACCAGGAAGGTCAGCAAGGTGAGAAACCCCTGGAAGAGAAGAAGGAATATTGGATGCTCTATTTTGATGGGGCATCAAAAACAAAAAGCTCTATTTTCATGGGGCATCAAAAACAAAAACCAGAGGTGCAGGTTAAGTTCTGCAAAGCCCCGATGGGTTCACACTCGAGTATGCCTTGAAGTTGGACTTCCAAACAACCTACAACGAGGCGGAGTATGAAGCTCTGATAGCCGACCTTAGACTGACAAGAGCCCTGAGGGTCAAGAACCTGAAAGTCTGTGGAGACTCAAAGTTGGTAGTCTCACAAGTCAATGGAGACTTTGAGGTTAGAGAAAAGAATATGGCCAAATACTTGAGGATTGTGAAAGCTGCGATAGCCCAGTTAGATGAGTTCCAGGTATATCCCAAGGGAGGAGAATACAAAGGTCGATGCCTTATCTCAATTCAAGGGTCGAGACCCATTCTGGGAGCGTCTACTTCCAAGTCCTGAAGACCCCCACCATCGATTCGAAGTTGGTGGCACCGTTTGATGTAGGAAGCTGTCAGATAGACCCTATCAAAGCTCATCTTAAGACTGGTTGGCTCCTTGATATTTCCTTGAAAGCACGGAAACTGTCTGTGAGAGTGTTAAGATACGCATTGATTGAAGGTCTCCACTATAAGAGGTCCATTGTCATTACATACTTAAAGTCTTGAATTTCAAATCCCGACACAAAATTTAAGCCTTGATGGCCAACAACGTAGTCTGTCTCCAATCGAGCTTGTCATTAGAAATTAAGAGCCGCCAGCCAAAATTGAAACTTAAGCAAGGTCCTATGAGTATAAGAAGAAGGTTGAAATCCTGATAGAGGGTTGACAACCAGCCAAGGCACACCAGACTTGAAGTCAAGTGCTCAGTGGCAAGTGAACTTCTTGAACGATCAACCGAGAAGCAAGACCTCCACTATATGAAGCAAGGGGGCAAAAACTAAGGGACTCCATCATTTCAACATCTTAGAATGAGAGTTAAAGGTTGAAAGGTTGATGATAACCAACAACCACGAATGAATTCTCGTTTTCGAATCAAGGACTCAACAAACGAATTAAGGCCCTGAAGGTCACGAAAGCTAAGAAACGGGTCGTTTCAAGGTTCCGCAGGAATCTCAAAAATTCGAAAATAATAAGGCTGGGAGCCCGACAAAAGCCAAAGAAATGGTCCATAAATGAAAATTGGCCCAAAGGATAGGTGCCTAGAACACCAACGCCCAAGAAGCTAAATCTCCTAGGCGTTGGATCAAATAAAGCCTCCTTGGCGGGGATACCCACGCCAAGGCTGGAGTAACATATGAAGGGTATTAAAGTACCCACGCTAAGAAGACTTAAAATCATAAGACAAGGTATCAGAAAGTGCCTCCTTGGCGGGGGTACCCACGCCAAGGTTGTACGAATTGAGGGTGAAAAATACCCACGATCAGGAAGCCATATCTCCTAGACGTGGTTGGCAAAAACATCTCCTAGGCGGGGATACCCACGCCTAGAGTGGTTGTACAAATGAAGGGGATGCAAGCACCCACGGTCAGGAAGCCAAATCTCCTAAGCGTTGGATTAAATAAGGCCTCCTTGGCGGGGATACCCACGCCAAGGCTGGAGTAACAAATGAAGGGGATGTAAACACCCACGCTCAGGAAGCCATATCACCTAGGCGCAGTTAGAAGATTGTCCTCCTTGGCGGGGATACCAACGCCCAGAGCATCTCTACAAAATCAATTGGATAAATTACCCTCGCCTAGGAAGCCAAATTTCCTGGGCGTGCTTTAAGAAAAAGCCTCCTAGGCGGGGGTACCCACGCCAAGAGCTCTTCTCCAAACGACATGCCATTTTTCGGAAATTAAAAAAGGAATAAAATCCTTAAAAATTCTGAAAATAGGCTAAAAATGATGAAAAAATAGGTAAAAATACCATTAAATCAAGAAAAAATAAGGAAATAATATATAAAATTATTTTTGAGGCATGAGGCCCAATATTTTATTTTTGGTAAAAATTATCGAAAATAAAATGTATAAAACCTGAAGGTTCAAAAAAAAAAAAAATACCCACGCCACCCAGGCCAACACTCCTGGGCGTGGAATAGGAAGTGTATTGGTTGGCGGTGGTACCCCCGCCCAGCTTCTATTATAGGATTGAATGGCCAAATTTGTAACACCCCCAGATCCAGGGTCAGAGATCTGGTCGTTACGGTCTCAATATCCATCCAAAAAAAAACCAACATAATTTAAATTACAACCTTGTGACCCAAAACAACAATATAAAACACACCCGTTATAGTCCCAGAGATGAAATCAGAGTAACAACCAAATTTTATTAAACACATTATGAGTTCTTACAACCCAAAAGAATTTTAATATAAATACATCCTCTTTGCCTTCCATTTACATGAGTCATACTAGACCATATACTTGGTACTGAAAGAATAAATTTATCCTACCAATAGCTTTCTCTTCGGCTCTTGTAGTCTCATCGTCCTCGCCAGCATCGAGTGCGCCTTGTGCGAGTCATCTGGTCTAGCTGTTGTTGTGATATAATAATAAAGCAAGGGTGAGCAATAGCCCACCAACAATAATTTTAACTGAACGATAATATATAACAGTTCAAAAGTATCTTTCAAACCATATGCCATGCATTTACGGAAATGATGCTAGTAATATGAATGATGAAGTTACAAGGTAACTCAAAATGTAAATATATGAGGGAATATCTGCTATGTCGAAAATAAGCAAGATATTATAAAGAGGAACTTGCAAGGAAAATTTTGCAATTCCAGTTACGAACACTTTTCCAGCTCTGCCAACAGTAATCATGTTGCAGGAAATAAATAAGTTTGGATGATGAACCAATGATGGAGTATTCACCGCGCCCGCTGTTCCAATCTTGATGATCAGTCAAGATCGTACAGCTCAAATTAGATTTACTACCGGTAGAAGGAAGAACTGACGGCTTTACTTGTCTACCGCCTTACTAGCTCTCCCAGGCCAACGGTTGGGCCAAAGGGGATGGACCGGCGCTACTCGGCCTCTTACACGACTCCTAGTTCCAATAGAATTCATGATTCTGAATGTAACGTTCGTCCCCCTTTCCCCAAGTATAATACTTGTTGATAAGACTCTACAAAGTAGTCGTATCTAGTTGGAAAGGAAAATTCACCAATAACTTCCAAGATATTTCTTGGTAACGAACATCAACTTGTTCCAACAATCTTACCCCTCGAAAGATGAGAAGGTAAACACAGACTTAATGAGTCCATAGCAACCAAGTTGCGAGTGAAGAGGATAAATTATGACCGGGAAGTCAACAAGATAAATAACATTGCTCAAGTAGGTTCCCCTATAATATGGAAGTTTGAGCGAGCATTTAAATCCTTTTAAGATAGATTTAAATGAAAAAGAAAGAGTTGGGAACCTTTCCTTGATAAAATAGTCGTAAAAAGACTCCGAAATATTTTACATAATATCTGGAGGTGGAAGGTAATCTCCGAATAATATAAATTATTTTAAAAGGAATTTTAAAAGAATTAAATAAATATTCCAAGAATATTTATTTACTCAATAATAATTATGGAATATTATTAACTCATAATATTGCTCGTAAGTAATCCTCGAATGAATATATGGAATTATTTAATAAATAAATCCCTCCTTAAATGAATATTCGAAATAATATTCATTAAATAATTAAACTCCAATAAATATTTAAAATAGTATTCAATAAATAAGTCAAACCTTAAATGAATATTTGAAAATAATGTTCATTTAATATTTACTCTTTTAAATGAATAACCAAATAGCATTCATTTAATAAATAATCTTCTAAATGAATATCCAAATAATATTCATTTAGTAATCAAAACTTTAAAGGAATAATCGAAATAATATTCCTTAAGTAAATAGAACTTCCAATGAATATTTTAAAATAATATTCATTAAGTACATAAAACCTTAAATGAATATTCGAAAGTAATATTCATTTAATAAATAACATTCTAAAGAATATAAAAATAATATTCATTAAATATCAACTCTAAATGAATATTCAAAATTAACATTCATTTATTATCTCTCGACTAAGATCATACTCGAATAACATTACTCGAAATATTTCCAAGTAATTGATACTTTATGGAATATAATAACGTTTAACAATAACCTTCCTCAGATAAATAATAATCTGTCGTTGGAATCCCTCCGGGTTTCCACGACTATCTATAACTCAAAATACCGACTCCCGGTCTATATTTAGAATGAATATCATATGCCCTTCGCTAAGGGTCTTACCAAAACAATCCGGCTTATTACTGATAAATCGTATTTAGTCTATAAGCCGATATCAATTCAGGGAACAAGTATCACAAAAACCAGAGTCACAATATAATTGGAAACAGGCATGCATGCGATGGCATATGTAAAACAGAAATCATATACATATATTATCACAACAACAGGCTTAAAGGTTTGAACACTTGCCTGGTAATTGAGCACGGGTGGGGGTAGTGGTAGGGTGTCCCAAGTCAGCTCGGCGATCTATAATAGTCAAGAAATTCGAGATTAATCACTTAACATTTTTCAAAAGGTTAAGTATTAACTTAAGTCGAAACATGTTTTCGAATTATCTCGTTATACCCCTTTTTAGTGTAACTCTTTTTATTACCGATACGATTTGACATTTGTTCGTCATTAAGACATGTCATCGTACTCACACTTAGTGTATACTTAAGTCGTATAAGTTCTAAATTTGATCGATTACGAACCAAGATTATATCTCGAGTTTTATCGCTCGTTTTCTACGTTATAACCAAAGTTATACTTTTAAGGGGTTCGTTCGCGTTTAACCTAGATTCAAACATTTTTATAAAATCGAAAAATGATCCGATTCACATGAGGTTTTCTCTCACACCTCCCTTTTTACCTCTAGTATTTAATTACCAAGATTCGCCACTGACTTACGTATTTTACGAGGGTTCATTTTTAATTACGAATTCTCGGTTACGGTTTCGAACTACTTTTAGTAAACCGACCGTAACTCCTAAACCGTAAGTCCGTTTCACACGATCTTTATATCAAAACGAAGCTTATAACATGATCTATCCTATCATGGCAGAAAACGAAGCCAAACAGGGAGTTACATGTTCTGTCAAAATCGTTTTCTTAAGGTTAACGAAATTTTTGCATTACGACGGCTATAAATCGAACATTCCAAAAATCATAACAACAATACCAAGCCACACCGGGCATCCATACAATTTATACACATGTTACACATCTTCAACTGTCCAAGAACATCTACTTTACCATCATAATCCTCATATATTTTATATCAAAGAATCACCACATAATCAAGCTTATAATACACTAACAACATAGCTAAGCTTAAGTCACTCAAGAACATGCTTAAATCTTCAAAACAAAGCTAGGGTTTCAAATGGATTACCTTCCTTGGGATATGTTCTAGCCTCACTAAGCTTGGTAGAGTCCTTTCCTAGCTTTAAGTTAGCTAAGATCATCCAAAAGAAACCAAGAAATCGATGTTAGTTCATGGAGGTTACTATTCACCCTCCACTTGAATGATTTATTTGAAAATGGAAAAAGTGGAGATTGAAGCTAAGATTTCTAGGAGATCTATTATATGAAATTTAATACTCACCATAAAAGTTTGGAGATTTAATAAGGAGTGGAAGTTGGGTTTTGAAATCTTAAAACTCCATTTTCATAAGAAAATTCGAAGTGCCCATGTTCATGAGGAAAACCAGAGCGATCTTCACGAATTTATTTGACCATCCAAACGATCTTCAAAAATTATGAAATTAAATCCACAACTTCATCTTGATGTGTAGAAGCTCCATGATTTTTTTCATGATTTTTAGATGAGTATAACTGGGTGAAAAAAAATTCGAAACGACCCCGTGCTCTAGAAATCTGAACTGCTGGAAAAAGAAAATGGGGGAGAGAACTAGCTTGGCTTCTTGATTACTCTTGCATAAAGTGAAATAACAATAATGCTAGATATTTTGGTGGATGCATCTTATCTTCCAAAAGTGATGACATCACTAAGCTTAAGTCATCAATTGAACAAGTGTTGGTTGTTTATGGTGTTGGTGATGTAATTAAGCTAAATACTTGGTTTGTTTTCTAAGTATGCTAGTTACCTTGTAACTACTTGGTCACTTGGTCATATCCACTTGCACATGCATGCATCTTAGCTCACTGCTTGCTCTTTTGTTCGTTTATTACTCCATTTCATTGGTCGTTCGGAGGAATATCTCAAATATTTCTTGTTAGAGTTTTACCGAAAACTTTCTTAATATTTACACTACTATTCTCATTCCTCCTTTATAATACTTAGATTTAAATCTCTTAAATCTTTTTAATAAATCCTTAAGTCTTACAGTGTCCAGGGAAATCTCGGAGAAAATAAAAGTACGGTTTTTCAGAATCCGACAGCTTTTACATACACTTATTTTCCTCCTGGATCACTAATACGAACTCGGAAATCCGTTCCGAATACTTCTATATAGTGTCGTCTCATAATATTCTTACTTCCACCAAAAACACTATTCATTCTTTATTCTTCCTTTATTTCCTATATTTATGACAATGTCCTTGTTCTTTCTCGGGCGGTCCTTAACCCTTTCACGGAACCACTAGACTAATCGTTATCGATCTGGATGACATGAGAATATTCTCTTGCTTGGAATTTCCATATCTTATTCCCCTAGGAGATAGATTATTCTTACCTAAGTTGTCAACCATTAGCATTCTTCATGACATATAAGTATTTGAATCCATATCCATTCCATTCATTCATTAGAGCTGGTGACCTTGTGGTCGGAATCATTGTTCCTCATTTTATCAGTACTTAATAAAAAGTTTTAATTATATCCAAAATTTGGGGTTCTTACAAAATTGCTGTTTAGCACCCTAAGTTTTGGCCATTTGCAAAATGGTCCCTGATGCTAAAAAAAATTAATAAATCCTAAATTATTAGGAATAATTACGAAAAATACCTGTGGGTACATAAAAATTCCTAAATTATTAGGAATAATTACGGAAAATACCTGTGGGTACCAAAAATTTCCTAAATATTAGGAATAATTACGGAAAATACCTGTGGGTACCTAAAAATTCCTAAATTATTAGGAATAATTACGGAAAATACCTGTGGGTACCAAAAATTTCCTAAATTATTAGGAATAATTACGGAAAATACCAGTGGGTACCTAAAAATTCCTAAATTATTAAGAATAATTACGGAAAATACCCGTAAATACCTAAAAATTCCTAAATTATTAGGAATAATTACGAAAAATACCCGTGGGTACCTAAAAATTCCTAAATTATTAGGAATAATTACGGAAAATACCAGTAAGTACCTAAAAATTCCTAAATTATTAGGAATAATTACGAAAAATACCTGTTGGTACATAAAAATTCATAAATTATTAGGAAAAATTACGAAAAATACATGTGAGTACATAAAAATTCTTAAAATATTAGGAAAAGTACAGAAAAATACGAGGAAAATTATAGAAATATTTTCTTGACAAACTGAGCAATCATTTATGCTAATAATGCATAAAAGCTATATAAAAGTGCCGAAATTGCTAAAAGCAAGCACAAGTTAAAGCCTCGAATAAGGCAAATCGACGTAAATATGTAGGTCGCTCCACACTTTACAATCAAGACGATACTCATGAAACACTAGTGTAAACCAAAATTCCCATATAAGGGTAGGAAAATTAAGAAGTCCCAGGTAAGGGATAAAAACGACCCCGAGTCTCGATTAAGGCAAATATAACTTCTACGAAAACCTGATCAGTTTTCCTAGAAGTTGGGGGGCAAATGATATGGGCTAAAAATAAGCCCTAAAGACACATTTAATGTTGCATTAATTAGACCCGGTATGGTCCAAACGTGGGGCCCACCAACAGGGTCCAAAACCCTATTTTAAATATTAATTTCGTAATTAATATTAGATGTGAAAAACAGCTCAGCAATAAGAGTCAAACAAGGATATTACTCCTGCCTGACTTAGCCTCCAAGGCATCCAATTCAACTTGGAAACTGATTCCTACAAGGAAGGAGTCTAGAACCTTCCTCAAGGAGGTGACTTGCCCACCAAGTCTCCGAATCCTACCATAATTCTTAGGCTTCTCAGCCTATATAAAGGGCCTGACCCCTCATTCTCAGAACTACGTTGGCTTGATTCTCTAGCAATACAGAGATACGTAGGCATCTTGTGAGGACCGATCAGTCTCGAACGCAAGAACGGCCATTAAAGCTCGAAGCTCACCATCCCTTGTATTTAATACATACAAACCCTAGCCGCAATTTACAAACCCTCATTTTTATTCCACAACAGAGATGTTTATGGAAGGTTATGGATTAATCCTCATGCGAAATGTCTAATTTGCCCTTGCTTTATAAGTTAGTGGAAGATGATGTCACCTTAATGATCTAATAATCTCTTTTTGCTTTTCTTTTCCAAGTATAATGCTAGCAATCTTGGTAAATGATAATGTGGTATGTATCCTTGTTGTATTACTAAACTTGGTTGTTTTGTTTTCATACTCGTTTAATCACGTTTCGTTTTGAATACACCTCGTTACTTCAGTGGTTCTAAAATCGTTTAAAAATCCAAATTCCCTTGGCATTTCCTTGACTTAATAATCCATTGGTTTACCTTAAATTCACTAATTCCTCAATATATAAATCCTTTAATATTTCCATGCTTCTTAATATCCAATACAATAGTGCTCAATTAAAAACAAACATCTTAAAAATCCATACTCAGGAATTTCGGAAATCCGTCATCGTTTCGAGTCACTCATTTTCATAGTACAACACTAATATGGTTTCTGATTGCTCATTTTCTGTATCAATTATAGGGTACCTACATACCATTTCCCTAAATCCTCAAAATTTACTATTCATTTAGGCACTGTAGCATTCTAAAAGTTAGGGTTATTACAAAAGTGGTCTCCCATTTTTCTCCAGGATTTAATGGATCATTCAGCCAACCTTTTAAACCACTGGTGGGCGTTCCCACTCAGAGTGGAGGCTAGCAACCTGCATCTAGCCAAGTCTTCCACTTGGTACACATCCATCTCCGTATTAAAATGGCTCAAATACTCAACAGGATCTGAGTAATTACCATTAAACTTCAAATCTGTATTCATCTTAAAGAACCTTGGCAAAGGTGCTTTCTTCACCTTCGCAGAGAATGGTGAGCCGAAAATGACTCCGGATTTGAACTTTTTCTCCTCCTTGATTTTCTCTAGAGCTTTCTTCTAATCAAACATTTTGAACTGTCCATTCTTACCATCTGAAAACATATCATTTCCAGAATCATCATCTTCGTAAACTGTCTTACTCTTCCTGGGAACCAAACTCTGATGAGAGCTGGAATCCTGGTCGGTACCCCCCTCGGAAGAGACTTTGGTAGAGTGAGATTTTCTGCTCCTATGCCCGGAGGTATGGTCACTTTGTCTGTGACTTCTTCTGCCGTCAAATCTAGACTTTCTGGAGTCATTCTTTGGGGGTATCGAGTGGGATCTCTTCCTGTACTTCCGGGAACCCTGAATGTGGGAACCCCCATTACCATCTCTTCGGTCTCTACTTCCAGTATTACTAGCTTATGGCGAAGGTCCCTATTGGTTAGCCTTTTTCCAATTCTGTCAAAAACACTTAGACTTTTAGTGGGTGATCCCTCGGAACCCTAGGCTTCCATGCCATCAGATTGGTCACCCTCATGCTTTTCAGTCTCCTCCTCATCAGATGGGACATAATCAGTATTGTCCTCAGCATCTTTGTCAGATTCAAAATCCAATTTTGTCGGAGTCACATTCTTTTTCACCCTCGACTTTTGCTTTTTACGCCATCTTTTCATTTTCTCGGAATTCTTCTCCAAATGGTCAATTCTTTCAGCCATAGCGACCACATGATCCAAGATATCTTTGTTACTAACATCACCATTGTTTCCTTTGTTTCGTCCATTACCATCCTGAGACGGTGTCTTATATGTCCTCCAAACGACGATTTTTGAGGCCCCTCCTTCGGGCGCCAATTGTTGTGGAAGGAATTTGTCACAACAAATTAAGGAGGCCATTGCTGGAATAACGCCAATGAATACGGAATCTTCTAACTGCCCAGAAAGCCTCACAGCTAGAGATTAGAGGCTAGCCGCCCAGAAAGGCTCACGGCTAGGGGTTTCTGAAGAACACGAGAGGTGGTTCCACGAGGATCGGACTGGATTCACGGGAATTAGAGCTCAAGGACGGTATGTTGGCCTGCCAAGAACCCTAATAATGATGTGTCATACAAAAGTATACGTGCTCTATGTTACTCAAGGTGTCAAAGTGTCTAAGAGATCCCGTAAACTGCCTACATACTCCTATTTATAGGAGATCAAGCCCGTATGTAGTTCTTGAAATGATATGATCGATTATTCATGATGAGTTATCCTTTCTCCAATGGGATAATGACTGTTATTTCTGATAATAATCTTGTATGATGTATAGTTTCAGGTTACCAAGCTGTTATGGTAATGTAGGATGGTTATTCCTTGTATTTATCATGATTTTGTATGATTTATCAAGTATATATGACATATATCCTCTAATAACTAAATATATATCTGTTTAGAAGTGTAAATCTACTGTAAAGACGTGCTCCTAAAAAATAGGAGGTCTGCCTTATCCGAATTGGCAGCCTAATCAGGCTTCCGGTGGAAGCTGGGGGTACCGCCCGGTAACCCCTCCGACAGCCCCACTACGGAAACTACTCTGGAAGCCCTATTTAATGACTGACAATGGTCACAGGTTATTCACAAGGGGCTGCCCTTGGGACCTTGAGCCACACATTTCTTTACTGCCCTGTACATGGTAACCTCTAGGGCTGCCATGGGCCCTTGGAAGCCTGACAGATCGCTTATTTTCCTCATGGGTCTGGACCCTAATCCTCTAGTGGGCCTAAATCTAATCCATGCAAGATTTTGGTCACAACACCTGTTAAGGATTGTATTGTGTTCGTGTTGTGTACCTTCGTGTCGTGTACTTTTCATATCGTGTTTTGTGTAATTCAAAATGAAAATAATAATATAAATAAATAAATAAAAATATTTAAATATTAGATTTTTCGATTAAATATATACTAATTGAGTCTTTAGTTAATAAGTCATAACGAGTTAAGTGTGGTCAACCTTTTTAAAACTTATATTCGAAACTATTTTCTGTTAATTCTTTATAAAAACTATATATACAATATTTATTTATAATATGTATTTATAATATGTATTTACATAATTTTATAATATTTATTTAACTATATATTTATTTCGTATATTTTTTTTCGTATAATTTTGTGTTTGTAAGTGAAAAGGTAAACACAAACCCCATATTATAGGATCGTGTACGGTAGAGGTGGCCAAACGGGCGGTTCGGCCCAGCCCGTTCACGAATTATTCGCCGAAAAAACCGTTCAGCCCGCTACAGTATACAAACGTGCACAGCCCGTTCGGCACGTTACAGTAAACGTGCCGTGCACGAGCCCAAGATCTGTGAATCGTAGCCCGTTCGGTCCGGCACGCGGGAGCCCGTGGCATGTTAAAAGTAAACCGGCACGTTCGGCCCAGCACGTTCGTATATTGAAACATGATACTCAATTATTATCTAAAGCAATTAAAGAAGCCCCCTTTATCAATTTAAAAGTTACCAACAAACTCTTATCCTGTTATCCATCAACGACCCAGGCTAAGAAAGATAAATTATTACTTTTAGCATAATCAACTAAAGTGCAAATTTGCTATTTCCAGTAATGCAAATACATTAAACATTGGCATACAAACGGGCGGTTCGGCACGTTGGGTATTATTTAATAGTAAAGAAATAATAAAAAAGGAAGAAAAAAGGGAACAAACCATTCAGCACGGCACGCCAAAAAAAGCCTGTGAAAACTGAAAACAAAAAAAGCACGTGGAAGCCCGTTCATTTGGCCCTTTTTTATTTCAATATAATTCATATAATCGTATCTTCCTAAAAATTCGAAACATTTTAATAAAATTTAATAGAGATACCGTCCTGTTTCACTCTTTTTATTTCAATACGTATGTTTCGTATTTTCTTAAAAAATCGAAAGATTTTAATATGAAAATAAAATTAGATTGAAAAAAGTTACAAATCGACATTTCATATTTTGAGAATATTAAAAGTAAATATTAAATTAACAAAAAAAATTCAAATTTTATTTCGAATTTTTCTTTAAATAAAAAAAAGACAAAAAACCCCGCCAAACCCGCCTAGCTCGCATGCCGGTCACGGGGCTGTAAAGTCGAGGCACGGCACGGCACGTCCAACCCGCGCGTGCGTGCCCGTGCTTTGTTTTGGTGAGCTCGGCACGTGGCCAAACCGGCACGGCCGTTTGGCCACCTCTAGTGTACGGTGTACAAAATTATCGACTCTAATTAGAATGATATGTTGGAATTTTGCACACTTAGCAGGCCAAGGCAGTGTTGGGTAATGTAACTTAATGGGCGTAAGTTGGGTTGGGGTTCAGCTTGACATCTGAGCAGATCAAGGTAATGGTCTCTTTCACAGCGAAAGGTGCTGGCACGCCCTACACTAGGATATCACATCTTAGTTATTTTTTGGACTAAAATATTCTAATTTTTACCATACATTGATCATCATTCATCATGTATACTTTAGTATATCCCTGGTTTTAAAATAAACCCTAACATTATTAAAGAATTGTTAGAAATTCATGAAGTAATTACTTTCGTTAAATCAAATGATGTTGAATTTTAAATGGTGAGAAATGATTTGTTTTAGTAATGTATACTCAGTCGTGCTATCAATTCATCTTACAAACAAAAAACTTGTGAGGGAGATCGCTCAAATTCTTCATTTTCATGTGGCTTGCTTTTCTCTGATTGAATTCTTCATTTGATCAACTTGTCTTATTTGTTTATCAATAGGAAACTCTAGCCTAAGCGTTTGCAGGAGCATCAATGTTAATAGAACTTAAAAAATGGGGCTGCCCAATAAGGCAATAAAGAAATACAGAGTGTGTATAAATAAATTTATTAGAATATGCAGCCGAAAGAAAAAACATTGCAACGCAATTTTAGAAACTAGAATAAGGTAGGGCTAACTTACTGTTGGGCTTTCAAACCATCCATTTCCAACTTAACCTGTTCTTTCAGCCTTAAAACCATTCAAGTGACATTTCTTTATCAATAGATGATAGATCTGTTTATTTGCTGAAAAATAAGTTGATTTAAATTTTTTTTTCTCAAATAGCTATTTTGAAAAATTAACTTCCGAAAAATGAATTTGGGAAATTAACTTTCTTGGAAATGATTTCCGTCATTTATTAAGTGTTATAAAAAATTGGTATATAAATATTCATCAGTTTCAAAAATATTTTTCCATTATGAAAAAGGAAAGTTATTTTTAAGAAATTCACAACATTTTTTGTGAATGAACGCTATACAGAGACAGAAGTCTAAGAGGGGACAATTGTGGGAGTGGTACTCCCTTAGTTTCATTAATATTAATATTGGTCTCGTCTTTTTTGACACGTATTTTTAAGTGCAAATAAATTATAATTTACAATTTTAATAAAAATTTTGTCAGAAAAATAAAATTTTAAAAAAAGATTTTGAAACTTTATTTTGTTTGCAGTCAAAAAACAGATGAAAAATTCGACTGGTTTTTAACAAATTCGACTGGTTTTTACTAAATTCCACTAAGCTAGAATCGACTGCCAGTTTGCAGTCGAATTTAGCTAAATTCGACTGTTTCGATCGAATTTAGCCGAGATTTTTGTATTGAACGAAAATAATAAATATGAAAAGTAATAGAAGAATAAGTTAAAAACATCTCTATCTCCCTCCAACTTGCTCTGATCATCTGACCCAGCATCAGGGAGCTGAGTGTGTGTGAACATATTTATACCCTCTACCTCCTGTCATTGATCAACTGCCTTTTGATTTATTCAGATTTGCATGCATGCAAAACATAATCGCCCCGACATCGACCTCTTCTAAAAGCAGCTATTGCAACATAGCATCAATTGATCAGTCAAATTTAGGATAATTAAACTAACGAATAGAATAGCTTGGATTAAGACTTGATCGACTGCTATGTTTAATAAAGTCAAAGCCAGCCGCCCATGCACATCTATACATGAGCTGTAAATTGAATCTCAATTTATCAGACTCCTTACATGTATACGTAGTCTCCAATTTTACCATATATATCATCATCACTTTCCATCGAAATATATCTTTCGATCCCTTTAATAATTCATATCCAGTATATATCACTTTTAAAGATCCCTCCAGCTGTAATTTAGAATGGCATCCACAGATTAAGCCTCGAGACTCTATAGAGTTCAGAAATGTTATGCAAACATTGTACGATTGAGAAAGTATATATCGTGCATTTGCATGCACACACATATGGACCATATTCGTCTATTCACCCCGGGCTGGTGCGGTGTAATTAACATCCCACATCGATCGATAAGAATAAGATTGTTTGTGTGACGCCCCCAGATCCACCCTGACCGGAGACCCGGGTCGTCACATTTTCTCAATATCCTGTAGCACAAGTTACGCAATAATAAGCAAAATATATAATACAACGGAGCATAAGTGTCCCACTCCGCAAATCCAAGATCAGTCTCACACATTGTTATCATACGACATAATACATCTCGGGATAATATTTTACATATGTTTACAGAAGTAGGTAGATAAAGATTCCAGCTAGACATTCTAGTTCTCGTCAGCATAGCCAGGAGCTTTCTCCTTTCCCTTGGATCCCTGGTTGGACGTCTCGCCTCTTTCCCTCTTGATAGCTGAATAAAAATGTTGTAAAGCAAGAATGGGCAACTACAGTGCTCAGCAAGTTCTCTTCTTACTCGGTATATAAATATAACAAGATTTCCCAAAATTAATGGAATATCACAAATCTGGATTTTGACTCAGTACTCATCTCGAAAGCAGAATACTCGAAAAACTCAATACTCATCTCGAAAATAGAATTCTCGAAAGACTCAATTGATATAACTCTGTTGACTCATGATTTAAGAATAAACTGGTCTTCCACCTCTCGGTATCTCGGTGGGGCGATCAACTATCCGACCGGGAATACCGTCCTCCAATGATATCGCACTTCGCTCGATCACGGTTACAATACGCTATCAACAATATAATATAAAAATATGAATGCTAGCATCATAGGGGTTATTAATTAAACCCTGGCAGCATAGTGCCAATATATCTCGTGTCTGCATAACGGTACACAAGTCTTTCTTTCTCTAAAATGGGGCTCTTTCCCAAAATTTGACCAGTATAATACAGAATTCCCGAATATTTGATGAACAGATAACTCGAAATAATTCTTCCATGAAAACATTTACAAATCTGGCGGACTGCCAGACCGACTCAATTGTTCCACCAATCCGATCAATGGACTGAGGTAAATTCTCAATAATAATATTTTATTGGTTGACACGAACAAGATGCCAACCCTCGACAATAAAATCAACCATCTCGAAATATTGAGGATAGTCTTAAAATGAAGTAATTTGGAGTCGTACTGTACAAATAGTACTCCTCGAATATTTATAATACCCATAATTGATGAACGTTAAATAGAATATTTTTCACTTAATCAACGAGTAAAACTCTAACGATCCTAATTTTTATAACTCTTATTTATTGATTCGAGAGACGAACCAACTAAAAGATAATCAATAATTATTGTCGAATTTGTACAATAAATTCGACTGAAAGGAATAAATTTAACTATCTCGAATAAATGAGAATAGTTTCACTGAATCATAATAATAGTCGTCTCGAATTAATGAGATCGACCCGATAGCAACGAAATTAATTCCACGCTTATAAGGGATATAATTCACAAATAAACTAATTTTAACAGTAACAAAATATCGCAACGAGAAAATAATGTTCAAAAGGATAATTAAATCTCATAATTGACAGCTCGAAATTAAATAATGAATGAAATAATACGAACAGAAATTCAAATCTCTAAGAGTTAGGGTAGGAATGAACTTGCCTTGATCTCGGAGTGCAAATAAGTGTAGATAAAAGTTGTACTCTACCCGTGAACTCGGCTTCGGTCTACGACTCGTGAATTATTCTCTAAAAATGGCAACCAAAAATACATGAGCGCTTCGTCAAAAATAGAATATTTCTCAACCGCTAATATAATATTTAAATATAATAATAAAATATCTCTCGAAAATCTCTATGATAATTAACGGAAAATAATTTCCGGATAAATAAATCTCTCTTCGAACTCAGGAATTAAATCTTGAAAATAAATCCTATTTTTAATATCCGTAATTCCGACTTAAAACGAAAATAGGGTTACGGAAATTAACAGCGATATTCTATTTTTAATCTCGTAAATAATTAAATATTACTCAGATTTTAGTCTCTAAAATAATATAACTTTATCCGGTTAATTAAATAATCCGGAAACGATAATTATAAATCTTCTAAAATTATTCGGCTTTTTAATCCTATCTATTCACAATTATTCTCTTTTTATCGACAAATTATTAAACCTCTAATTTTCGTCCAAAAATCACAAATTAACTCTTTTTAAATAAAAATCATATTTTACGCTATTAATCATTAATATTCATTCTTTTATTAATGAATCAATAAATCTCTAATTTATATCAGAAAATATTCTTATATATTTAATTAATAAATCAATCACCATTTTATTAAACTCGTTTTATTTCTCACAATTTTTAATAATATTATCTCAATTATTAAAACCAAAATTTTAAAAATATATTTAACCTCTTTTATTATTATCTCTTTATTTCTCAAAAAGTTTTTTAAAATAATATCACAATTATTAAAACTAATTTTAAAAAGAATTTTTAATCTGTTTTTATTTTATTATTATTAACTCTTTATTATTATTTAAATATATAATTTTTTATTATTTTTTTATTCCAATTGTTTATTGATTACACAGTACAGAACAACAAAATTCTCTTTTTTTTTTCTCCCGACGACGGCGCGTGGGGCCCACGCGCCTCCACCGCCGTGCACCCATCCCCGTAAATCTCTCTTCTCTAATCTGTCTCTCTCCCTCTCTTTTCTCTCCCTCTCCTCTCTCTCTCTCTCTCTCTCGTTCATCTCTCTCACCATTTTCGATTCAATCTTTCTCCCTCTCTTCTCTCTCTCTCTCTCTATCTCTATCTCTCTCTCTCTCTCTCTCTCCCTATCTCCGTTCACTCCATCCCTCTCTCTGCTCTCTTTCTCCCCGCATGTCTCTCCCCTCTCCCTCTTAAACTCCGACCCCTTCTTCTCATCTCCGACAACAACCTCCCTCCTCCTTCTCTTCTCTCCGTCATCTCCCCCCTGTACCCCTCTGTTTCTCGACCTCTCCCTTTCCTCCGACTACTCTCCGGCAGAACCCCCAACAACTACCCCCGCCCATCAATCTTTCCGATTCAATCCCCACAACAACACAACCATCTGTTCTCTCTCCCCAGTTCACAACAAACACGACAATCAAACCAAGTCTAATCGGTTGAAACAGCATAAAATAATTTGTGATTATGAAACAATAACAGGGGGAAACAAATAGGGAAAAAAAAGAAAAAAAAATATTTATCTACCTGGGTTCTTCGTTTTTGTAGAGAGAAATGAAAATAAAGTCAAGCCTGTGGTTTTACACTGTGTTGCAGAAATCATATGGCCCTCTCTGTGTGTTTTATTTCGTTTTATAATTGTATAGCTCAGCTTTTGTTTATTAAAAAAATGAAAAGCTAACAGAATTTGAGGAGTAGAATCTGGAAAGTAGTGGTGTGCTCCGGGAAATAATAATCCTGTCTCACTGTCTCTTCTCTTGGCCATAAAACGAGACTCTAACTCCGTTTTCTAAAATAAATCCGATCCAAAAAAATAAAATTAAAATCCTATTTTCCTAAATATTTTTCTAATTTTAGTAAATACTAAATAAATGTAACTAATTAAATATAAAACGAATATATAAAATTTCAAAAAATTTTAAAAACGCGCTAATTAAAATATAATAACGCATCGCTCTTAAATAAAATTTAAATATCGATAGGAAAATTTATTCGAAATATTCTCGGTTATTACAGTCTTCCCCCCTTATAGGATTACGTCCTCGGAATCAAAATTACGCACTAAACAATTCTTGATATTTATTCCGCATTTCGCTTTCTAATTCCCACGTGGCTTCCTCAACTTGGTGGTTTCTCCAAAGTACCTTCACTAAATTTACTCGCTTAGTTCTTAACTCTTGCACTTTGTAGTCTAGGATCTGTACTGGTTGTTTCTCGTATGTCAAATCAGGACGAATTTCCACTGGTTCGTAGGTTATAACATGTCTGAAGTCAGAATGGTATTCTCTTAACGTAGAAACATGAAACACATCATGAATATGCCCGAGGTCTGGAGGTAGGGCCAACTGGTAAGCTAGAGGTCCTATCTTCTTGAGAATCTCAAAAGGTCCTATATATCTTGGACTCAACTTCCCTTTCTTTCCAAATCTCATAACTCCCTTCCAAGGTGAAACCTTCAGCATCACTTTATCTCCCACTTCGAATGCTTTGTCCTTTCTCTTTTGATTCGCATACTTCTTCTGTCGATCCTGAGCTGCAACTAACTTTTTTCGAATAACTTCGATCGCTTGCTTAGTTTGTTGAAGTAGTTCCGGTCCTAGTATCTTCCTTTCTCCTACCTCATCCCAGTATAGAGGTGATCTACACTTTCTTCCGTACAATGCTTCATATGGTGCCATACCTATGCTGGAGTGGTAACTATTGTTGTAAGCAAACTCAACTAGGGGCAAATGATCACCCCAACTTCCTTTGAAATCAAGTGCACAGGCTCTCAACATATCTTCAACTGTTTGAATTGTCCTTTCACTTTGTCCGTCGGTCTGTGGATGATATGCAGTGCTCAGATTTAACTTCGTGCCAAGACATTCCTGAAAACTCTTCCAAAATCGTGAAGTAAAACGGGCATCTCTATCAGAAACAATTGAAACGGGCACTCCATGACGAACTACAATTTCCTTTAGATACATGTTTACCAATCTCTCAACAGAGTACTTATCACTAATTGGTAGGAAATGCGCAGATTTAGTGATTCGATCGACGATAACCCAAATCGCATCATGACTGGCTCTAGTTCGGGGCAATCCTACGACAAAATCCATGGTAATATGTTCCCATTTCCACTCAGGTATCTCTAAGGGTTGTAAAAGTCCACTTGCTCGTTGATGTTCAGCTTTCACTTTCTGACAGGTCAAGCACTTGCTTACCCCTTCTGCAATCTCTCTCTTCATGTTAGGCCACCAATAGTTTTGCTTGATGTCTTGATACATTTTTGTGCTCCCTGGGTGAATTGAATATCTCGATTTATGCGATTCGCTCATAATTTCATCCTTTAACTCCGTAACGTTAGGAATCCAAATTCTCGATGCAAATCGCTTAATTCCCTTTATCATCTTTTGAACTCAGAACTTCTTCTCCGGTCAACTTTGATCTTCTTTCTTCCATTTCTTGTTCCTGACAACGGCGAATCTTCTCGAGTAACTCTGGTTGAAACTGAATACTGTAAACTCTTTCATTGTTTTGGACTGGGACCATAATCTCTAATTCCATTTTCTCAAATTCTCTGACTAATTATTCTGAGGTTGTCAACAGGTTGAGTCTTTCCTTTCTACTTAAAGCATCAGCTACGACATTAGCCTTCCCTTGGTGGTAATTTATTAAACAATCATAGTCTTTGATCAGTTCTAACCATCTTCTCTGTCTCATGTTTAATTCCTTCTGCGTGAATATATACTTTAAGCTCTTGTGATCTGTGTAAATTTCACATTTCTCTCCATAAAGGTAATGTCTCCAAATCTTGAGGGCAAAAACAATAGCAGCAAGTTCTAAATCGTGAGTAGGGTAACGGGACTCATATTCCTTCAGTTGTCGAGAGGCGTAAGCTATTACTTTACCGTGTTGCATCAGAACACATCCTAAACCTTTGTGAGAGGCATCCCTAAAAATCACGAAACCGCCTTTCTCATCAGGTAAGGTCAACACTGGGGCAGTAGTCAATCTTTTCTTCAATTCCTGAAAGCTGTCTTTGCATTTGGGGGTCCATTCAAACCTTTCACTCTTTCTGGTAAGTCGAGTCAGTGGCGTAGCTATCTTCGAGAAATCCTTCACAAATCTACGATAGTATCCGGCCAATCCAAGAAAACTTCTAACCTCTATTGGAGTCTTGGGGCTCTCCCAATTTGCTACGGCTTCTATCTTTGCGGGGTCTACAGAAATCCCTTCGCCGCTCACAATATGTCCCAAAAATTGAACTTCTTTTAACCAAAATTCGCACTTTGAAAACTTTGCATATAACTTTTTCCTTTCTCAATGCTTCCAAAACCAAACGGAGGTGTTCAGCATGTTCCTCAAGAGACTTCGAGTATATCAAGATGTCATCAATAAATACAATTACGAACTTATCCAAGTACTTCTTGAACACATGATTCATTAAATCCATAAAAGCAGCTGGCACATTCGTCAATCCAAAAGACATGACTAGGAACTCGTAATGTCCATATCGGGTCCTAAAGACAGTCTTAGGAATATCCTCAGGCTTGATCTTTAGTTGATGATAGCCGGATCTCAAATCGATCTTCGAAAAATATATAGCTCCCTTAAGTTGGTCAAACAAATCGTCGATCCGAGGTAGAGGGTACCTATTCTTGATGGTCATCTTGTTCAGTTCACGGTAATCAATACATAATCGCATAGTTCCGTCTTTCTTCTTCACGAATAATACTGGAGCTCCCCACGGGGATACACTTGGTCTAATTACACCTTTGTCAAGTAACTCTTGCAGCTGTGTTACCAATTCCTTCATTTCTACTAGTGCCATTATGTACAGCGCCTTAGAGATTTGTGCTGTTCCTGGTTCTAGATCAATTGTGAATTCTATCTCTCGATTTGGTGGAATTCCAGGCAAATCGTTAGGAAAAACGTCTCCAAATTGATTAATTATAGGGACCTCCTCAATCATAGAGGTCTGTTTCTCGGTATCTATCACATAAGTTAGATAGGCTTGACATCCTTGTCGAAGTAATCTTTTAGTTTGAATTATTGACAGGAAATCCTTAGTCGGTTTTCGTCCGTGAAATGAAATACTTATACCGTTAGGTCCACTTAAACTGACCTTCTTACGACGACAATCTATTTGAGCATCATAATGTGATAACCAATCCATCCCTAGGATTACGTCAAATTCCCCTAACTTAAAAGGAATGAGGTCTACATCAAAACATTGCCCATGTATCTCTATGGAACAATTCAGACACTATCGGTCCACTAGTATAACTTCTTGATTAACTACTTCTATGTTCAGAATTCCCTCTAAGGGCACAGACTCAAGATTAAGATTATACATGAAGTTCTCGAAAATAAAAGATTTGGTAGCTCCAGAATCAACTAGAAGACACGCATCCCCAGAATTTACTAAAAGCGTACCTGCGATCACATCGTTGTTATCGATGGCATCTCTCACTGTCATGTTGAATGTTCTTGCGGTCGGCTTGTTGCTCCGATTATCAAATCTCCTCATAAAATTACTCCCACTACTCTGAAACTTCCTCTTGTTCCCATCTCTATTCTTCGGTTACAACTCACTCCCACTTTCGACTATAGCCACTTTCTAAACTAAGATTGCATAATTGGTGATTTCAAGCATGGTGACTCGATTCTGTATCCAGGGCTTCAATCCTTGTTGGAAATGTTTAGCTCTCTTTTCTTCGGTGTCTACATGATAAGGTGCGAACCTTTAGAGTTCTGAAAACTTAGATTCATAATTTGTAACAGTCATCGACCCTTGCTTGAGTCCGAACAACTTAATTTCTATCTGATTCTCTAAGTACTTAGGAAAATATTTTTCCATGAACAACTCTGTAAATCTAGTCCACGGTATAACCGTATTACCTTCCATTGCCCTCTTTGCTTCCCACCAATAATTTGATTCACTTTTCACTACATACATAGTAACGATGATAGTTCTAGCTTACGCGACCCTGTATCATGAAAATATATTCTTCATTTCTCTCAACCAATCTATCATTTCTCATTTCTTTAGAATTAGTAATCCTTTTGGTCTCAACAAACCAATAAGTCTTGATAGTGATGATATGGTTTGAGTTTCTCAATTGTAAAATGCATTTCTTCTCATAGGGTCTTCTCATTTTAACAAAAATTAAGGGGGTTTGCTTCTACTTTATGACCCAAATATTCTCACTTTTATTCTTAACTAAGGTGTGGTTCCTTAAAGAAATATTGTAGGTATATAAAGGTAAAACAATTGTCGTTCTCGTGGTAAGAAAATTTTACAAAATACGATAAGTCACGCCTTAAGGGTTTGAAGTATCACAACTAGTTATGTAATGATATAAAACAGGTGTTAGGACAAGTATGCGACATAAATCATGGTGAATTCTTTAATGACTCAATAAAGATATCTCTAATTAATTCTATCTGTATCGCTTCTCATTCACTTCCAAAAGATACAATCTTGCCTTCACAATTCCATGGCAAAGATATAATTCGTGTAGTAATCTACGAAATAGATATATGGTAACATTTATAATAGTACCAGTTCTCTTATTAGGTTGGAGAAAAGTCAATTTAATCTAATTCATGGGACTTCCCACGAACTCCACTAAGAGAAAAGCTCATGGTCATGTTAATTTTCTCAACATTAATCTCAAAACTTCTAAAGTTTAAGTCGTCGTTCAACTACTATGTTAGGCCGAATACACAATTAATAATCAACTTTGTATGAGAGATTAATAAGTAAAAGCGTTTATGCACTTTAAAAACTTCTTGTATTTCAAACCCTCTTCGTGATGTAAAATATCACAAAGAGCTGCTAGGTTACAATAATGATAATTCGTTATCGATACCCTTCTAGGGTTAACCTATCTGTATTTATATAACATACAGCTACGATACAATCTCTAATTGATATTCCTAATAATCAGCTATACAATGATATCAATTACAGATTGTCACACGTCTCCTATGTCAACTCGATCTCTTTGATAGCTATCCAATCTTCAAAGATATCGCTTTCATAATTAATCTTTAATCACTGTTGAACAGTAGACGCGCTACCTTCAGACAGAGTTTAACAAACTCTGTCAAGCTTCCAACTGTCAGAGTTTACGCAAACTCTAACTGCTTCCAGCTAAACTCTGATAACTCCATGTAACACTTAAACACTGATTAAAACACATCAATTATATTTAACAATCTCCCCCAACTTGTTCATTAGCAAAAATGTACAAGTTAATGACAGTAATTGATGATGTCAAAACAAATAGATAAATACAGTGTTTATACAGATTCAGAGTTTAAGCTTAAAAACTGTAGAGAATAAGAAAATTCTTACAGAACTTAATTTCTAATCATTTCAAGATCTGGCATGGTTCTGAGATAATCAATCAGCAATCTTCTTTCTGCATTTTCAAGTTCAATCTTCATTGCTTCTTTGATTTCTCTGAGTTGAGGATCACTTTCATCTGTTTGGTAAATAGCAGCCCTAAGATCATAAATCTTGTTCCTTCTCATTTCATTACCCAGTCTGATAAATCTGACTTTTTCTGCCTGAGTATTGAAGTCAAGTACTGTGATTCCCAAATCAGTTTTTAACTTTGCAGTACCTTTCTTCATTTCAATGAGATTGCCTTGGTAATCCCTGTACTTAGGAATATATCTGCTGTTGTATTTCTGTCCTCTAATTGCCAAATTCTGAGTCATTTTCTATCTGAGTACATTAGCAACTGATTGAGTCCTTCGACTATTCACCTTGAGAAGATATAGAACATACTCTAGTTCTTCCCAACATTTCAAGCCAATATCATCCTCACCAATTTTGAATACTGTCCCATCAGCCATGAAGTATAAAAGAAAATACTTGTCTAAACTCTTCTGATGAACCAACTGCACTGATTCCAGTCTATCCAAACTCTCTTGAGGAACACCACGACCTGGAACAGCCAGTGAAGAAGGATCTCTAGGACCAGTATATTGCCTTCTGTCTCTATGTGAACCTAGTCCAGCCTTATTATTTCCAATCTTGCCAGATAAAGCTTTTCCATCAGAAATATTCATTGAGACTCCAGATAACACATTTGGATCAGAAATTGTTCCTTTTCCAAAAACAGATTTCAACTGTGAAGAGTGTAAAGGTGTGATCATCGCTTGAGATGCAACAGAAGTTGTAACTTTCTTCTGTGAACTTTCACCTTCAATGCCTTTTAGCTTGAGTTTAGCCTCTGCTGCAATTGATTCCTTTGAGAACCGAGAACTTTGACTAACACCAGTCCTCTCTCTGATCACAACACCTTTAACAACAGGTCTAGGAGCTTTTCCTCTTTGTACCTTATCAGACTTTAAAGCTTTAAGATGTTCTTCTTGTAAACTCTTTTCCTCAGCTTCAATGTCCTCAATCGTTACTCCTTCCTCATTCTCTTCAATGAACAGCTTAGCAGCCAATTCTTCATCAGTTTGTGGATTTGAAGATAACAGTAAACTCTTGGTCCTTGAAGTTCCTTGAGTATCAGTATTTCTCCCAACAGACTGTGATTTGGATGACTTACTAGTTCTCAGAGTTTGAACCTCTTCAGCCTTTTTCTTTCCTTTGTTACTTGCCCCTCCATCTCCAGCACTATCCCTTCTGACAACTCTCTCCCCCTTTTTGACATCATCAGGCATAAGGATAGAAGTAATTAACTCCAGGGAGGTAGCAATAGAATCAATTTTAGCATTAAAATAAGAGTATTTTAAAATTAAAACATTAAAATATTTGATTTTAACAAAAATCAAATAATACTCTTTTAAAAATATATGGACCCAAGTAAAATCAGAATTTGAAACGTTTACCTGTTGCCTTTAAAAACCAGAATACGAAGCGATTAAGGACTTCGTTCTTACCCATCTCTATTTAAGGCCTAGAGACTTGCTCAGATTATTTCATTAAACCTTTAACCTTTCAGTCTCCCCTGTAAAATCACAAACCCTTCAAACCAAATACCCTTGAAAAACAATGGCCAACCTTACCATCAAAGAGAAAAACCTTCATCTTGTCGAGAATAGGGACATCTTCAGCTATACGCGTGAAGAATTTGAAGCGTTTGAGTGGGAAAGGCAGCTTGAGACGCTGTGGCTGCAAATGGATGCTGGTCTGGAAGAGCTCGAGAGAGAGAAACCTGCAAGGGTGATCGACATCGATGCTGCCCTTCAAGCAACATTGGCATGGCTCTCCTCGAAGGCATCCTCATCCACCACCACCAACCATTGTTAATGAATATGTCAGCAAAAATAACCTTATCCCTTCAACTTCCACCCAAACAAAGTGGCAAAGATGGGATCTGGGAATTTTTGCTAACAATGGAGTGGTGTGGACGGACCTTTTACTTTCCTGTTGAATAGATTAGCAGATAGAGAGAACAAAAAGATGTAATATTTGCTTGTAATCTCTTTCTTATTATCAATGAAAATTTTGTTTTTCTAATCATATTCATTGTGTTCTGCAACTGTTATTTGTGTTATATGAACTGTTCTTCAAGAAAATGCATCAAGAATTGAATATGAAAACTAATTAAAGTAATCATATAAAGAAAACATTCATCAACTATCCACTGATTAACAGTTGTCAAAAACCCTACTTACTCCAAGACTTTCAAATTGTCCAAGTGAAAATTTACCTTAGAGTACAAATCACGAATCAACAGCGTTTGTCAATTCTCCAACTTTATCACCGAAACCCTTTCATAAATTGCACAGTTGTGAGTATTTGTGTGTGTGAAGCAGAGTTTACTAAGTCAATTTTTAGAGCATCTAATTTTTCATAAAATCCATAAAGTAAATCAATAAACACTGGATGCACAAACTGTCATAGTAAACACTGACTGTATGATGAAAGCTAAACTCTGAAGTAATCGAACTTTATACAGTAATTTTTATTTTATACCCCCTTTATTATTTTTTATTTTTTTTTATTTTCATTTTTTTATATATATATATTTTTTTTTAATTTTTTTTTCATTCCAGTAATCAGAGGTTGGAACCAGTCACCAAAAATTCAAAAATTTTAGCCCTTATCATTTTGATAAGTTCCTGGGTCATCCTAGTATTTAACTAGTCACCAAAAATCAGAGAATTTTAGCACATATTATATACCAATAGGTTCCTGGGTCATCCTAGTATCCAACATAATCTCAAAAGAGTATAATAACCTATATACATTTTCTTTGGGGTATTGCAGTAAACATTTTATTTTATCAGAGTATAACTAACAGAGTTTAGAGTTCATCAACATCAGTAGTTCTTCATGAAAGGTAATGCACACAGTATTTATAGACTCAGAGTTTAGGATAAAATAAACTAAGAGATGCTATAAATATGAGCCAGTATCATGCTGTGTTAACTTTCTGCACAATCTAAGATTAGATCTCAATAACTCAGAAAGATTCATGATTAATTGCTGAGAATCATGCTTCATACATATTTCTTCATTGGTGTTTTCATTCAGACAAAAATCAACTAAAAGTTCACAGAGTTTATCAAACTTATTAACAGTGTATGACATACAGACATGCTGACAGAGTTTAGCAGAGTATGCATAACAGAGTTTAATCAACAGAGCTCACTCAACATTTAACCAATCAGGAAATATGATTAATACATCACATAAGTAAAGTTTGAATCTAACCAACATTTCTAGTCAGAACCAGAGATCATTCCTAGTTCATTAACCAGCCTTGTAAATGTAGCTTCACTCAATGGTTTAGTGAAGATATCTGCAAGCTGTTGTTCTGTAGAGACAAAATGTAGTTCAATATTTCCTTCTTCCACATGTTCTCATTGAAGTGGTACCTTATGCTGATGTGCTTGGTCATTGAATGCTGTACTGGATTACCTGTCATAGCAATAGCACTTTGGTTATCACAGTAAATAGGTATATTACTGTACCTCAATCCATAATCCAGCAATTGATTCTTCATCCATAAGATCTGTGCACAACAGCTACCAGCTGCAATATACTCTGCTTCAGCTGTAGATGTGGAGATTGATTTCTGTTTCTTGCTGTACCAGGAAACAAGTCTGTCACCAAGAAATTGACAACTTCCACTAGTGCTCTTTCTGTCTACCTTACAGCCTGCAAAGTCTGCATCAGAATACCCAAGTAGCTTAAAATCTGATTCTCTGGGATACCACAGACCTAATGATATGGTGCCCTTGAGATACTTGAAGATTCTTTTCACAGCTGTCAGATGTGGCTCTCTAGGATCTGCCTGAAACCTTGCACAAAGACAGGTTGCATACATGATGTCAGGCCTACTAGCTGTCAAGTATAGAAGAGATCCTATCATGCCCCTGTAGTTTGTCATATCCACTGAAACTCCTGTGTCTTTGTCCAGTTTAGTTGCTGTTGCCATGGGAGTTGATGCAGATGAACAGTCAAGCATACCAAATTTCTTGAGAAGATTTCTGGTGTATTTTTCTTGATTAATGAAAATTCCATCTTCTGTTTGTTTCACCTGTAGGCCTAGAAAGTAACTAAGCTCTCCCATCATGCTCATTTGATATCTGGACTGCATGAGCTTGGCAAACTTCTTACAGAGTTTATCATTAGTAGACCCAAAGATGATGTCATCAACATAAATTTGAACTAAAAGGAGGTCACTTCCTTGATTGAAATAAAACAGAGTTTTGTCAATTGTTCCTCTGTTGAATCCACTTTCTAGAAGAAACTGAGCAAGTGTCTCATACCATGCTCTTGGTGCCTGCTTAAGTCCATATAGTGCCTTATCTAGCCTGTAGACATAATCTGGATATTTGGGGTCCACAAATCCTGGTGGTTGTTCAACAAACACTTCTTCTTCAAGCTTTCCATTCAGAAAAGCACTTTTCACATCCATCTGGAACACTTTGAATTTCTTGTGAGAGGCATATGCTAGAAAAATTCTGATTGCCTCCAATCTTGCTACTGGAGCAAATGTTTCATCATAATCTATTCCTTCCTGCTGTGAATAACCTTTTGCTACCAGTCTAGCCTTGTTCCTCGTGATAACACCTTCACTGTCAGTCTTGTTTCTGAAAACCCATTTAGTACCAACAATAGATCTGTTCTTTGGCCTTGGTACAAGGGTCCAAACTTCATTTCTTTCAAATTCATTTAACTCTTCCTGCATTGCTGTTATCCAGTCTGCATCTTGAAGAGCTTCTTCCACTTTCTTTGGTTCATTTTTAGACAAGAATGCATGAAATAGACATTCACTTGCAGTAGCACTTCTTGTCTTTACTTTTGCATCTGGATCACCAATTATCAAATCAGGTGTATGTGATTTAGTCCATTTCCTAGCAGAAGGCAAATGACTTCTATCAGCATGTGATCCTCCCCCTTGATCCTTGCTCTCCTGATTCTGTTGTGATCTATCTTCGTTTTCTGAGACTCCCCCTAAACTTGACTGTCCAGAGTCAGAATTTGAATTTTCAGAGTTTGAAGCATCAGAGTTTGATCCAGATTTTTCAGTTGACTCAGTATCAGTGTTTGAGTCTTCATCTTGATCATGCTCCCCCTCAACTGGTTCTCCTCTTTGTTGTGACTGAGAAGTTTCTCCAGAATTTACCAGTAGAGGTTCAGAGTTTGTTTCAACAGAGTCTGTCAGAATTGTTTCATCAGAGTTTCCTTCATCAGAGTTTAAAACTTCATTTTCAAAGTTCAGTTGATCATATTCGTCTTTGTCTTCAAGTCCAGTTATCTTCTTATCATCAAAAGAAACATGTATAGATTCCATGATCACTTTAGTTCTCAGATTGTAAACTCTGAATGCCTTTGTTGACAGTGGATAGCCAACAAAAATTCCTTCATCTGCCTTTAACTCAAACTTGGTCAACTGTTCTGGATGAGTCTTCAAAACGAAACATTTGCACCCGAAAATATGAAAGTATTTCAGGTTAGGCTTCTTTTTCTTCACCATCTCATATAGTGTCTTTCCATGCTTATTGATCAGTGTTGCATTTTGAGTAAAACAAGCAGTTTGAACAGCTTCTGCCCAGAAATAAGTTGGCAATTTTGCTTCATCAAGCATAGTTCTGGCAGCTTCAATTAAGGTTCTATTTTTCCTTTCAACTACACCATTTTGTTGTGGTGTACCAGGTGCTGAAAATTCTTGTTTCACTCCATTGTCCTTGCAGAATTCTTCCATTGTTGCATTTCTGAACTCAGTTCCATTATCACTTCTGATGATTCTGACTTTATTGCTTGATCCTTTGTCCAGAAGCTTCACATGCTCCATCAGAGTCGATGCAGTTTCATCCTTCTTTGCTAGAAAATACACCCAGGTGAATCTAGTGTATTCATCAACAATGACTAAAGCATATTTCTTCCTTGCAATAGACATAACATTTACTGGACCAAAGAGATCAACATGCAGAAGATGATAGGGATCAGTGATAGAAAATTCTGTCTTGCTCTTGAAAGATGACTTCCTTTGTTTAGCCTTCTGACATGAGTCACATAGGCCATCAACATTTAACAGGGTCTTTGGGAGTCCTCTTACAAGATCCTTTCTGATCAATTCATTGATGTTGTTCAAGTTCAAATGTGAGAGTTTCTTGTGCCACTTCCAACTCTCTTCACTAGACATTCTTGTAGACAGGCAAACAGCTTTTCCAACAGAGTCTATCAAAAGCTTGATTTCATAAATGTTGTTTTGCCTGTGACCAACTAGAACAACCTTTCCTGTAGATTTGCTGATAACTTCACAATATTCAGGTTGGAAATCTACATGATAACCCTTGTCACAGATTTGACTCACAGATAGCAAGTCATGCTTGAGTCCTGGGACATGAGCTACATTGTTGATGATGACATTTCCAAGATTGATACTGCCATATCCCAATGTTCTTCCTATATTGCCATCACCATAGGAAACTTTTGGGCCAGCCTTCTCCTCATATTCTGATAGCAGGGCTTTATTTCCAGTCATGTGTCCTGAACATCCACTGTCCACGACTAGGGTTGCCTCCCTGTTACCCTGATTTTCAGAGGATTCTGATTCAGTAGTAGCCATGAGAGCATAGTTCACTTCTTCATCAGAATCTGAAGTATCTGCCCAATCTCTGCCTTTAGTGTAGAGTACCTTTCCAGTTTTACCCTTCTTGCACTCAGGAGCATAGTGACCCATCTCCTTACACTTGTAGCATTGAATTTCAGACTTATCCTTCTTCCCTTTAGAATCTCTCTTATCAGACTTCCTGTAGCTTTTCCTGTCTTCATTTGAATCCCTAGAAAACCTTTTTCCTTTCTTGAAATTCTTGAAGCCCATTTTCTTGAAAGTCTTCACCATCAGCACAGCCATTTTTCTCATTTCTTCTTCATCATCCTCAGAGTCAGATGATTCAGAAGAGTTTGAATCACAATCAGAGTTTGGTGAATCACTTTCTGAATGTATGACCAAAGCTTTTCCCTTCATTTTCCTTCTTGTTGCCTCTTTCTTCTGAGGCTTCTCTTCAACATTAAGAGCAACAGACTTTCCTTTTCTGCTTGATCTCCTGTTTCTCTGTTCCATTTCCAATTCATAAGTTTTGAGCAGTCCATAAATTTCATCAATCTCTGTTTCAGCAAGATCATAGTTGTCTCTAATAGTGGTTGTTTTCACATCCCACTTTTCAGGTAGAGAAAGAAGAAACTTGAGATTCGAGTCTTCTAGATCATACTCTTTGTTGACCAATGACAGATCATTAATCAGTTTACAGAATCTATCAAATGTTTCTGTCATGGTCTCTTCAGGTTTAACCTCAAAATGCTCATACTCTTGTGTGAGTATGTTTCTCCTATTCTTCTTAATAGCTGCAGTTCCTTGACACCTGACTTCAAGTGCATCCCATATCTCTTTTGCAGTGGTGCAGTTAATGACTTTGTTAGACATAACATTGTCTAAGGCACTATGCAGTAAATGCCTAACTTTTGCATCCTTAGCAATTGATGATAGATCTTCAGGAGTCATGTCCTTCTTTTCCTTTGGAACCATTTTTGCTGCTTCACCAGCAACTGCAACAGATAGCTTTGTAGGATTGTGAGGGCCGTCATAAATCCTGTCAAGATATTCTGGATCTGTAGCCTCCAGAAACATAGTCATCTTGACCTTCCACATAGCATACTCTAATGGCCTCAGAATAGGAACCCTGATTGGTTCATAACGACTCACAGTAGTAGGAGCCTTTTCAGAAACAGTAGGTGTTGGTGGAGGAATTTCTGACATGATTATTGTTGTGTTTGGATCTTAACCTGTAATAAAGTAACAGATTGGCTCTGATACCACTTGTTAGGCCGAATACACAATTAATAATCAACTTTGTATGAGAGATTAATAAGTAAAAGCGTTTATGCACTTTAAAAACTTCTTATATTTCAAACCCTCTTCGTGATGTAAAATATCACAAAGAGCTGCTAGGTTACAATAATGATAATTCATTATCGATACCCTTCTAGGGTTAACCTATCTGTATTTATATAACATACAGCTACGATACAATCTCTAATTGATATTCCTAATAATCAGCTATACAATGATATCAATTACAGATTGTCACACGTCTCCTATGTCAACTCGATCTCTTTGATAGCTATCCAATCTTCAAAGATATCGCTTTCATAATTAATCTTTAATCACTGTTGAACAGTAGACGCGCTTCCTTCAGACAGAGTTTAACAAACTCTGTCAAGCTTCCAACTGTCAGAGTTTACGCAAACTCTGACTGCTTCCAGCTAAACTCTGATAACTCCCTGTAACACTTAAACACTGATTAAAACACATCAATTATATTTAACATACTAAATTCAGAAGAAAGATAGGGAAAACATGCATTACTGTTCTCTTCCCTTTTCTTAATGAAAAACAATCACTCTTTCACTAACGTGTAATATATCATCAATGTATAATCGGTATCGATTCGCCTCACTCTTTTAAAGGATTGAGTTCGATGATTGCTCCGTAATCAAACCAATGTCTTAGAACCTTAATACACTCCCATGAAGCATCACGTAGGGTTTCGAAGAACTGACTAGCGAGTTTACGCAAAGGTCTATTTCTATTTAGAAATTGTCACTCCAACTTGAGTTGTTGAAATTTCCATTTCTGGAAGAGAAGTTTCATCACTTTCAAATTTTCGTATATCACTTTTAGAATTCTTAGACCCCAATCATTGTAGGATCCATAAGAACATTGAATAGAGATAACTCATAAGGAATAAATGTTAAACAATACATACGCATGCTCAATTCTTGATGGTGAGAATCTTTTATGAAAGGATTATCTGAGAGATCATTATGGTCATCGAACATTTGTTTTGTTGCATGTATCATTAGGACAACTGTCATAGTACACAAGGTGTCCAGCCTTTAGTACTCTAATTAACAAACAACAGTACAAATGGTGGCGTCCCACCAGACTTCTATCACAGAGACAGATAGTCTTCCCATGTATAAGTAGGGTTGTTCATCTCAGTATCACAAAGGGCGTCATATATAGGAAGGAATATGAAAGAGATTTATATTTATAGAAGTACATAATGCTCTGTAAATGAACCTCTGAATACTATAGGTCCTTCCAAACAGGATAGATATTGTCTGAGTAAATTCGAATGATAAAAATCATCGATAATCATTGTTAAGGAAGTTATTTAAGGAGTGATTTCCTAGCACAACATAAGCTCTTAGGAACAACTATCGATTCTCGAATAAAAGCGACACTCGTAGACTTTGATAGCTCGTCAGGGAAGAAAATCTCTAAGAGTGGATGTACTAAAAACACAATATCATAGAGAACTATTTCAACCTCTATAAGTTATATCTCTGGTGCACGTAACTCGCGCTATTACAACTCTCTGGTAAAGGTATTGACAACTTCTACAAAATGTGGAAACTCTGTAAGGTATCATCCGATCTCAATTATAATGGGAAATTAGGCATCCTATCTTAAATTAATCGGGAACTAGGGTACCATGTGAATAAGGTGTAGGGGATCTATCTCGGGTAGAACGAAAGTCAGCTGGTCTGGAAGTAGACATCTACAAAATACAACAATTCTTGGTCAGGTTTCAATCGACTAGATATGCCTATAAATATATATAAAAAGGCGTAAGGCGCTAAGTGCCAAAATCTCAACATCGTATAATATATCTCTAAATTCTCACGTCGCGTTATAGTTCTAGGCTCGTATTATATCTCTAAATTCTCGCATCGGGTTATACTCCAAGGCTCGTATTATATCTCTAAATTCCCGCATCGGGTTATACTCCAAGGCTCGTACGATTCCTAAAAATATAACTAATGCTCTGATACCAACTTTGTGACGCCCCCAGATCCACCCTGACCGGAGACCCGGGTCGTCACATTTTCTCAATATCCTGTAGCACAAGTTACGCAATAATAAGCAAAATATATAATACAACGGAGCATAAGTGTCCCACTCCGCAAATCCAAGATCAGTCTCACACATTGTTATCATACGACATAATACATCTCGGGATAATATTTTACATATGTTTACAGAAGTAGGTAGATAAAGATTCCAGCTAGACATTCTAGTTCTCGTCAGCATAGCCAGGAGCTTTCTCCTTTCCCTTGGATCCCTGGTTGGACGTCTCGCCTCTTTCCCTCTTGATAGCTGAATAAAAATGTTGTAAAGCAAGAATGAGCAACTACAGTGCTCAGCAAGTTCTCTTCTTACTCGGTATATAAATATAATAAGATTTCCCAAAATTAATGGAATATCACAAATCTGGATTTTGACTCAGTACTCATCTCGAAAGCAGAATACTCGAAAAACTCAATACTCATCTCGAAAATAGAATTCTCGAAAGACTCAATTGATATAACTCTGTTGACTCATGATTTAATAATAAACTTGTCTTCCACCTCTCGGTATCTCGGTGGGGCGATCAACTATCCGACCGGGAATACCGTCCTCCAATGATATCGCACTTCGCCCGATCACGGCTACAATACGCTATCAACAATATAATATAAAATTATGAATGCTAGCATCATAGGGGTTATTAATTAAACCCTGGCAGCATAGTGCCAATATATCTCGTGTCTGCATAACGGTACACAAGTCTTTCTTTCTCTAAAATGGGCCTCTTTCCCAAAATTTGACCAGTAGAATACAGAATTCCCGAATATTTGATGATCAGATAACTCGAAATAATTCTTCCATGAAAACATTTACAAATCTGGCAGACTGCCAGACCGACTCAATTGTTCCACCAATCCGATCAATGGACTGAGGTAAATTCTCAATAATAATATTTTATTGGTTGACACGAACAAGATGCCAACCCTCGACAATAAAATCAACCATCTCGAAATATTGAGGATAGTCTTAAAATGAAGTAATTTGGAGTCGTACTGTACAAATAGTACTCCTCGAATATTTATAATACCCATAATTGATGAACGTTAAATAGAATATTTTTCACTTAATCAACGAGTAAAACTCTAACGATCCTAATTTTTATAACTCTTATTTATTGATTCGAGAGACGAACCAACTAAAAGATAATCAATAATTATTGTCGAATTTGTATAATAAATTCGACTGAAAGGAATAAATTTAACTATCTCGAATAAATGAGAATAGTTTCACTGAATCATAATAATAGTCGTCTCGAATTAATGAGATCGACCCGATAGCAACGAAATTAATTCCACGCTTATAAGGGATATAATTCACAAATAAACTAATTTTAACAGTAACAAAATATCGCAACGAGAAAATAATGCTCAAAAGGATAATTAAATCTCATAATTGACAGCTCGAAATTAAATAAGGAATGAAATAATACGAACAGAAATTCAAATCTCTAAGAGTTAGGGTAGGAATGAACTTGCCTCGATCTCGGAGTGCAAATAAGTGTAGATAAAAGTTGTACTCTACCCGTGAACTCGGCTTCGGTCTACGACTCGTGAATTATTCTCTAAAAATGGCAACCAAAAATACATGAGCGCTTCGTCAAAAATAGAATATTTCTCAACCGTTAATATAATATTTAAATATAATAATAAAATATCTCTCGAAAATCTCTATGATAATTAACGGAAAATAATTTCCGGATAAATAAATCTCTCTTCGAACTCAGGAATTAAATCTTGAAAATAAATCCTATTTTTAATATCCGTAATTCCGACTTAAAACGAAAATAGGGTTACGGAAATTAACAGCGATATTCTATTTTTAATCTCGTAAATAATTAAATATTACTCAGATTTTAATCTCTAAAATAATATAACTTTATCCGGTTAATTAAATAATCCGGAAACGATAATTATAAATCTTCTAAAATTATACGGCTTTTTAATCCTATTTATTCACAATTATTCTCTTTTTATCGACAAATTATTAAACCTCTAATTTTCGTCCAAAAATCACAAATTAACTCTTTTTAAATAAAAATCATATTTTACGCTATTATTCATTAATATTCACTCTTTTATTAATGAATCAATAAATCTCTAATTTATATCAGAAAATATTCTTATATATTTAATTAATAAATCAATCACCATTTTATTAAACTCGTTTTATTTCTCACAATTTTTAATAATATTATCTCAATTATTAAAACCAAAATTTTAAAAAAATATTCAACCTCTTTTATTATTATCTCTTTATTTCTCAAATTTTTTTTTAAAATAATATCACAATTATTAAAACTAATTTTAAAAAGAATATTTAATCTGTTTTTATTTTATTATTATTAACTCTTTATTATTATTTAAATATATAATTTTTTATTATTTTTTTATTCCAATTGTTTATTGATTACACAGTACAGAACAACAAAATTCTCTTCTTTTTTTTCTCCCGACGACGGCCCGTGGGGCCCACGCGCCTCCACCGCCGTGCACCCATCCCCGTAAATCTCTCTTCTCTAATCTGTCTCTCTCCCTCTCTTTTCTCTCCCTCTCCTCTCTCTCTCTCTCTCTCTCTCTCTCTCTCTCGTTCATCTCTCTCACCATTTTCGATTCAATCTTTCTCCCTCTCTTCTCTCTCTCTCTCATTCTCTCTCTCTCTCTCTCTCTCTCTCTCTCTCTCTCTCTATCTTTATCTCTCTCCCTATCTCCGTTCACTCCATCCCTCTCTCTGCTCTCTTTCTCCCCGCCTGTCTCTCCCCTCTCCCTCTTAAACTCCGACCCCTTCTTCTCATCTCCGACAACAACCTCCCTCCTCCTTCTCTTCTCTCCGTCATCTCCCCCTTGTACCTCTGTTTCTCGACCTCTCCCTTTCCTCCGACTACTCTCCGGCAGAACCCCCAACAACTACCCCCGCCCATCAATCTTTCCGATTCAATCCCCACAACAACACAACCATCTGTTCTCTCTCCCAAGTTCACAACAAACACGACAATCAAACCAAGTCTAATCGGTTGAAACAGCATAAAATAATTTGTGATTATGAAACAATAACAGGGGAAAACAAATAAAGAAAAAAAAGAAAAAAAAAATATTTATCTACCTGGGTTCTTCCTTTTTGTAGAGAGAAATGAAAATAAAGTCAAGCCTGTGGTTTTACACTGTGTTGCAGAAATCATATGGCCCTCTCTGTGTGTTTTATTTCGTTTTATAATTGTATGGCTCAGCTTTTGTTTATTAAAAAAAATAAAAAGCTAACAGAATTTGCGGAGTAGAATCTGGAAAGTAGTGGTGTGCTCCGGGAAATAATAATCCTGTCTCACTGTCTCTTCTCTTGGCCATAAAACGAGACTCTAACTCCGTTTTCTAAAATAAATCCGATCCAAAAAAATAAAATTAAAATCCTATTTTCCTAAATATTTTTCTAATTTTAGTAAACTCTAAATAAATGTAACTAATTAAATATAAAACGAATATATAAAATTTCAAAAAATTTTAAATACGCGCTAATTAAAATATAATAACGCATCGCTCTTAAATAAAATTTAAATATCGATAGGAAAATTTATTCGAAATATTCTCGGTTATTACAGTTTGGGGCCTTTATAGATACAAGTTAAAAACTAATTTGTACCAATTTGCTGGCATTTTTGGATTGACCTGTGCTAGGTTGTTGGGTCCGATATGCATTCAATTGTGGGTTCGGGTTTTTATAAACGGTATCAGAGCTCTGCCCGGTCGGAAGTGCAGAGGCACTGCCCGGGTTTAGTTAGTTTGTGTGTGGGCTCGACGAGAACGTCGACCCAACAAGAGGGAGTGTTTGTAACATCCCACATCGATGAGTGTTTGGGGCCTTTATTGA
The DNA here is from genome assembly GCA_036435485.1 of Saposhnikovia divaricata. Taxonomy (NCBI): domain Eukaryota; kingdom Viridiplantae; phylum Streptophyta; class Magnoliopsida; order Apiales; family Apiaceae; genus Saposhnikovia; species Saposhnikovia divaricata. The sequence goes on from CM071601.1 coordinate 101,967,162, forward strand.
TACAAATCAACAACTAATGTGTACCAATTTGCAGACATTTTTGGACTGAGATGTGGTGTATTGTTGGGTCCGGTATGCATTCGGTTGTGGGCTTGGATGTTATATGTGGGCCGGTTGGTTATAGGCCAGACCGGGCCGGGCCGGTTCCGATCCCGATTTTGCATATCTAAACCCATATTCGGATCGATTTATTTAGCGAGTTCATGCCAGTTCATTACAAGTTGAATAAAAACGGATATTTTGCTAGTCCGATCTCGTGTGGTCCGAGCCGAACCGCACGGTTGGCCACCTGTACATATGGTCCCTTCAGATTAGGGCCGTGTGCAAGGAATCCTAATGCGCATTTCCCAATTCCAAGAGGATCCCCAAATTAAAGTCATCGAATGCACATAAGTATTATAATATGTCGCGATTTCGAGGCATTTTAATTAATATATTATGCCATGAGTTTCTGGATGATCTTTCACTTGTGTTGAAGTTGTTTATGTTATTCATTTATACTAAAATATTATGTTTTTTTGACATCTAAAGGACCTTCATTTTTATATTTAGCTCAAAACTTTCAAAATAGTTGAGATGGGCCTGCTTGAGATCTCCACAGTCCAACAATCCCTGCTGCGTGTATCTTTTATTTCTGAACTTCAGTTCTTTTGATTGTATGCATATAAATTTGTATTAAATTTATCTGCACACACGTACAGACATGATTAATCAAAATTTTTATATTTTCACGTTTTTTTGATCGGTCGATATCGATGGAAAATGATTGATTGAATGATCTTGAACCGCGAGCGAACATAATCTAATTTTCCTTTATTTGCTTTAATAAAAATAAATAAATAATTGAACCCACATAGCCATGTAGGTAATTTTTTTTTTTTTTGACGAAATAGGTAAATATTTTTAAAGTAACTATTCTTTTATTATGACTAGCTTAAAACCCGTGCGATGCACGGATTTTTTTTAATATTATATGAAATTTTTTTATTAGTTTAAATTATTTTTTTAAAACATGAATTTTGGAGGTTTAAATTTTTATATGAGATGATTTGATAATCTATACTATTATATCAAAACCGAAATATTAAAAGTTTTGGTACCTGTTTTTTGGTACGTCGTGAATTTACTTATTTACCCTTCATTATAAAACACATAATAACATAGAAAAACACCTAAAATAAATAATAACATAATATAATTAAAGGTATTTGGTCGATTACCTTTTTTACATTAATTTTAGTTGAAGATATTACCTTTTATAAACACCTAAAAACATCAATTGTATCATATCTTCCAATCATTAATATTTCTTTCAAATAAAAACACGTTATTTTTTTGATTTAAAACTAATCTTACATTCATTAAAATATACCCGAAAATATCACACCATACTTTTCAATTATTATTAAAATATATTAAAAATCTATACATTGTTTATAATAAGTAAACATTAGTATAATCCGTAAACATGAGTATATTCAATTATATTAAATTAAAATTAAAAAATAATTAAAAATTATGACTATATAAAAACATAATTGTAATATTAAATAAAATTTATAATATAATAAAAGAAACCCGTGCATCGCACGTGCATTGAAAGTTTGTCGTTCGGTTTTCGGCATGGTCATCCTAATTATTAAAATAAATAATAAAATAATATGATTAATGATAATTAGCCGATTGCCTTCTTAATTAAAAAATGTTTACTTTTAATTGATGATATTACTTTTTATAAATACCTAAAATATCATATCTTCCAATCAATAATATTTTTTTCTAATTAAAACACGTTAACTTTTAATTTAAAACAAAATCTTGTAATAATTAATTTATACCAAAAAATATCACACCATATCTTCTAATCACTAACAAAATATAACATAAATTCGTATACTACGAACAATAACCATTAGATTTTTAGTATAAAAACTGAACCGTTTGATCTAATTATTATATATATTATATGATTAAATTAATTTACTAAAATTTCATGGTTTGAATTCCATCAATGACATATTTATTTTAAAATTTTATACTATAAGTTTTAAACCATGCATATCATTAATTAAATTTATATTAAATAATGTAAATTTAAATTTAAATAAAATATTGTAAATAATAATTATCTAAAAATATAATTATAACATAAAATAAAATTTAATACATATTAAATGGAATCCGTGCGATCCGTGCATCGCACGGGTTATAAGCTAGTAATTATATAAATGTTATTCGTGATATTTCTAGAAAAGGTGGGATTTTAGTTAGAAAATATAGAAAAAATGATAAGTTTTAGTTAACAAAGGTAATCGGTTAATTATTAGTAATTATAAAATTATTATTTTATTTTATTAAATATAATGCTCGTGATATGATTAGAAAAAGAGAGAATTTAGTTAGAGAAAATAAAAAATGTAAAATGTTCTAGGTGAAAAAGGTAATTGATTAGTTTATAGTAATTATAATTTAATTACGTTATTTTACTAAATACAATTGCTCGTAATATTTTTAGAAAAGGACAAATTAATATTGTTCGTGATATTTCTATATTAAAAGAGGGATTTTAGTTAAAAAAAAATATAGAAAAGATGATAGGTTTTAGCTGAAAAAGGTAATCGGTTAATTATTAATATTATCATATTATTAATTTATTGTATTAAATAGAACCGCCCGTGATATAATTGGAAAAGTGATATTTTAATTATATAAAATAGAAAGGTATCGTGAAAATTAAAAGATGACATTATTTATGTAAAAAAGGTAATTGATATGTTTATAGTAATTATAATTTAATTGTGTTATTTTACTAAATAAAATTACTCAAACTTTTTGAAAATGAGAAATTAATGTTGCCAGTGATATTTCTAGAAAAAAGGGAATTTAATTAGAAAAAATAGAAAAGATGATATGTTTTAGCTGAAAAGGTAATCGTTAATTATTAGTATTATAATATTTTTATTTTATATTTATTAAATAGAAACCCTCGTGATATAATTGGAAAAAGTGAGATTTTAGTAAGAGAAAAGAAAAAAGGTAACGTGTTTTAACCGTCCATGATATAATTTGAAAAAGAGAGATTTTAGTTAGAGAAAAAGTAAGGTGTTTTGGCTGAAAAAGGTAATTAATTAGTTAATACTAATTATAATATAATTTTGTTGTTTTATTAAACAAAATTTCTCCTAGTGTTTTTAAAAAAGGAGAAATTTTAGCTAGATAAAATGTAAAAGATGTTGTATTTTAAGGAAATTATTTCGTAATTTAAAAATAGAAAAGGTAATATGTTTAACCTGAAAAAGGAAATTGATTAATAGAGGAGAAATTTTAGTTAGATAAATTATAAAAGTCCATGATATAATTGGAAAAAGAGAGATTTTAGTTAGATAAAAGAGAAAAGGTAACGTGTTTTACCTGAAAAAGGGTAATTAATTAGTTAATACCAATTATAATATAATTATTTTATTTTATTAAACAAAATTGCTCGTAGTGTTTTTTAAAAAGGAGAAATTTTAGTTAGATAAAATATAAAAGATATTGTATTTTCAAGAAATTATTTAGTTATTGAAAAATAGAAAAGGTAATATGTTTAACCTAAAATAGGAAATTTATTAATAAAGGAGAAATTTTAGTTTGATCAATTATAAAAGATATTGTATTTTACTTGTAAAAAAAAATTATTTAATTATTGAAAAATATAAAACATAGTAATATGTTTAACCTGAAAAAGAAAATTGATTAATTAGTAGAGTGTATTTTATCTGTAATTGAGTAAGGGTAAATAAGTAAAATCAATAGGTACCGTACCGACCGACCAACCAACCAAACTTTTAATGTTTCGGCTTTTATATAATAGTAGAGAAATTTTAGTTTGATCAATTATAAAAGATATTGTATTTTACTTGAAAAGAGAAATTATTTAGTTATTGAAAAATATAAAACATAGTAATATGTTTAACCTAAAAAAGAAAATTGAAAAAGAAACTTGATTAATTAGTAGAATGTATTTTATCTGTAATTAAGTAAAGGTAAATAAGTAAAATCAGTAGGAACCGTACCAACCAAATGACCGATCGACCAACCAACCAAACTTTTAATGTTTCGATTTTTATATAATAGTATAGATTCCAAGCATGAAGCATCCAATATTACGTCATTCCGGATCATTGGCGTCAGTCGGATGATCAATTTAATTTTGAGAAAGAATTCAGGCCATCATATGTACGTACTAGCGCCAAAAAAAAAAAAAAACAAAAGAGTTCAGGCATGAGTTTAAGGGGGATTTTTTTTGGTCAGGAATATATTTTAATAATTAGGAGTTTCTTTCGTTCAAAAAAGTTAATGACACTTAGACAATAATTCAGGTTTGAAAGGAAAAATCCACAAAGAAGGATTTTATTAAAACCCACAAGAACAAAATCCTATGAGAAAAAAATTCAAAGGGAAAAAAAATTGACCCCAAAACATGAATACATCTTTATACAAAGTCGTTATTTAATGACTAAAACTTTTGTTGTTTTTGTGAATCCCATTGTCATCAGTTACTATCAAAGAATTGACTTGCCTTCGCTTTTACTTTACACATTAAGTGTTCCATTATTTTTTTTGAAAAACAAAACTGAATTTAAGGAGAAATTTTAAATGATTTTTATTAAATATACTACTCATACAAAAATAGTAAAGGTGAAGACGCAATGATTAAATTTTAGGGGTGCAATGGACTATCACGTGATTCAAACATCGTAAAGGATTGACTTTTTTGTTAAAAAAATTTTCTTTTGTCACCTATTTTGATTCAGTAAATTTATTATTAGGTAAATTAAACATGTATTGAAAATTTTATATTTTTGTATATACTTTGAATAATTATTTTTTAACAATTTTTTGTTAATATATTCACTTTATCCCAAAATACTAATCTATTTAAGAAAAAAACATTAATAGTTATCAGCTTTTCATTCCAAATGCAAATTTATGAATAATTTTTCAAATTTATCCTCTTATTTTTATCATTTTCAATGCAACTCCACAATATATAAAATTAATTTAATAAATACCATCTAACTTTTTTTCTATATGTTTGAGCTTTTGAAAATAAACTACTAAAATGAGATGGAAATAGCATATGATATATATTGATAATAATAGAAAAAATAAAATATTGATAAATATGAAAAAAGGAATTTAGAACAAGTCTAACAACTTTACTTGGAAAATTAAAAACTTTACATGGAAAATTAATAAAAATGGTGCACCGTAAACAGTATAATCCCAAATTATTTTTTATTTGTAACAAGATACTAATCATTTCTAATTTTATATCAATAAAAATGTTATTTCTCTTCGTTTCTCTATTACTTATAGCTTCAAATACTATTTTCAGGTCACGAATTAATTGTCCTTTTTGATTAGAGTCAAATTAAAAATTATTCTTTTCCAATTTTAAAAAAGTATGAAATACATTTAAGATTGATTAGATGTATATAGTTTTTGTAATTTTTTTTCCAATTTTATAATACATGTCATTTTCAGTAAAAATTAGATCAAAACTGACCACAAAAATTAAACAGTACAGCTAATTTGGGAGGGAAAATGTCCATTTTGAAAAAAATCTTTGTTGTGGAATAAAACTAGTGCTTGTATGTAATTAATGTTAGGGTTGTTGAGCATCGAGCTTTAATGGTTGTTTCCGTGTTTCGATACTGATCGGTCCTTACAGAGTGCCTACGTATCTCGTTATTGAGAATCAAGTCAAGACGTAGTTCTGAGAATGAAGGGTCAGACCCTTTATATAGGCTGCGGGAGCCTTAGAATTATGGTAGAATTCAGAGACTTGGTGGGCAAGTCACCTCCTTGAGGAAGGTTCTAGACTCCTTCTTTGTAGAAATCAGTTTCGATGTTGAATTTGATGTCTTGGAGGCTAAGTTTGGTAGGAGTAATATCCTTATTTGACTCTTATTTGCTGAGCTGTTTATTACCCTTAATATTAATTACGAAATTAATATTTAATTAGGACTTTTTAGGCCTCGTAAATGGGCTTCATACCTGGACCAAGCTAGGTCTAATTAATGCAACATTAATTGTGTCTTTAGGACTTATTTTTAGCCCATATCATTTGCCCCCAACTTCAAGGAAAGCTGATCAGGCTTTCTTTGAAGTTATAAATGCCTTTTCAGAGACTAGGGGTTTACTTTGTACACTAGTGTTTCACGAGTATCGTCTTATTTGTAAAGTGTGGAGCGACCTACACATTTACGACGATTTTGCCTTATTCGAGGTTAACTGAGAGTATTTATGTCTCATAGAAAATTATAAATAATTTCCTTGCATTTTTCTTGTACCCACGGCTATTTTTTATCACTATGGATCGTTTTACCAATAGTGTCTAATATTGCTTTCGAGCATAAAACAATTTAAAAATTATTTATCTTCTATCTGGGATTTTCTGGAAACTAATATCCAATTTTCCCTATTTTCCATGATTATTAGCTTATTTTCAGAATTTTCAAGGATTTAATTCCTTAAATAATTCCAGAAAAATGGCTTGCCAAGCGAAATAATGTCCTGGGCATGGGTACCCCCGCCAAGGAGACCTTTTCCTTAGCCACGCCAAGGAAGTTGGTCTCCTGGGCGTGGGTACTTTCGTGCCTTTAACTTTCAAAGTTAGACTGGGCGTACGTACTTTCATGCCTTTCATTGGTTTTCCAGCCTTGGCATAGGTAACCCCGCCAAGGAGGTACTTTACATATCAATGCCTAGGAGATATTACCTCCTGGGTGTGGGTTCTTTAACACCCTTCATCTGTTGCTTCAGCCTTGGCGTGGGTATCCCCGCCAAGGAGATACTTTATGAAACAATGCCTAGGAGATATGGCTTCCTGGACGTGGGTTTTTCATGACCTTTAACGTGTAACTCCAACCTTGGCGTGGGTATCCCCACCAAGGAGGTACTTTATGAAACAACGCCTAGGAGATATGGCTTCCTGCGCGTGGGTTTTTCATGACCTTTAACGTGTAACTCCAACCTTGGCGTGGGTATCCCCGCCAAGGAGGTACTTTATGAAACAACGCCTAGGAGATTTAGCCTCTTGGGCGTGGGTTTTTCAAGCTTCAACCCTTTGTGCCACCTTTTTAGTTTATTGGGCTTCCAGCCTCATTTTCTTGAATTTTATTTTCGTATTTCCTCGTTTATTTTCTAGGAATGTTGTAGAATTCTCTAGAACTTGGTAGAATATAATTCGATTTTTAAATTTTATGGGCTTCCCGCCTATTTGGAGGCCCAGTCACCTGTTGACAACCCATCCACCTTTTATAACCGGTTGGGTGACCGATTGTAAACTCTATAAAAGAGTGGAGTGTTTTTCATTTCTTCACACTTCACTTTCTCAAAGTTATTCTACAAGAAATTTCTCAAACCTCCTTTAAACACATTCTAAAAGCTCTGCTAGGGTTCTGTCGTGAGGCGATTCCCGGTGTTAATCTCCACCTTATTTTCTCAGTTCCCGTTTGAAGATCGTTGAATCTTCATCTTCTACGGCCATTCTTAAGAGTTTTTCTAGGTTTAAGCCTTCAAGCGAAGAACATTAATGGAGAATTCGAGTTCCTCCAGCCAATCGCAACTAGCTCAGACCGCCTCTACCACCGCTCCACGGGCTTCAAGGGGTAAGAACCCTAAAACATCTCTTATTCATGCCAATGTTTTTTCCCTTAGAGATCTTTTAAGTGAATTTGGCCAAGCTTTTCCAAACTTGCTCCACTTAGATGCTTATGAATATAAATCGAAGTATAAGCAACATAGGTTAGATATTTTAGCCCAACTTTTTCATATTAACGAGCCTTATAGGGCCGTTGTTCCGGCCCCAAACGAAAGGGCCTGCCATCTAAAGCCTGAAGCCATTAGGATATACAAAGAAACCTTTTACGCGGGTTTTCGCCTTCCACCTCCCCCTTTTGTGTGCCGCCTTTTAGCAGAAGCTAGGGTTTGTCCAACCCAAGTTATGCCAAACGCATGGCATTTTATATACTATTTCATGGTCCAATGTAGAAAACATGGGCTCGAACCCAATATTTCTGTTTTTCGTTACTTGTTCAAGTTTGTCAATACTCCCGATAACTCGGGTTGGGTCAAAATCCAACACCGATCCTTGGCCCGTTCCTGTTTCATTTCTGATTCTGCCCCTGATTCTCTTCCTGATTCGAAGAAAGAACGGTTTTATATTTTTCTGGAGGGAGATAGTTGGGATCACTACTTTCGGCCCAATTTCTGCAAAGCCGTTGATGGGCCTATTAAAAGCTTGAAATTGGGTGTCGACGAAGAAGCTGCCATAGCTCTGTTAACGTCTGATAATTTGCATTACTGTGCAAATTTGATTTCCGAGGATTCACTGCAAGCCCATGGGCTTAGTGATTTGGGCCCCGAGGGTAAATAACTTGAAATCCCCATTTTTACATATTTTTTCTTCATACCATACTTGTTTTCTCACTCTTAGCTTTCATTTTGCAACTAAGGTAGCCCTGGGGGCCATTTTTAAAAGAAGAGAAACCGTTGCTGCTACTGGGGTAGTAACGGAGAGAGAGAGAGAGGGCTAAAAGGTCTAGGACTGAGGACACCACTCTCGCAGTGGAGCGCGTTCCTGCCTTTCTTCAGGAAAGGCCTGTTCCTGTTGATGAAGATCTCAACCCTTTCACTGTGGATTGGGGGTTATGCAACAGGGATACAGCTGTTTACACTCTTCTGATCCTTTAGAGTAAAGGACATAGTAGTCAAATTTGCCTGATGCTTCTCCTAAGAGCCCAACTTCAGGATCTCCCTCTTCATAACGTTCTTGGAGAATCCTTTGCGAAGACTTCTTCTTATTATGCTTTTTGGATGAGTAGTCATCATCATCATCATCATCCCATTGATCATCAAGACATGCTTTATAATTGCATATCGGCGACTCTAGGGTTGCAGCTGAATGGTCCAGGAGCGTGGTCACACTGCGAGAGAGGGCCCACATTGTCTAGTCTTCCAAGGACTTGCAGATCGAGCTCCTGGGATCTCAGGCTGTAGTTGAAGTAAGTTTTTTTATTATGGTTGCATGTTCTTTCTCTTGTTCCTTTGCTTTTTTAGTTGATTCCAACATTTGTTTTGCAGATGAATGCCTATCTCCAGGCTGCTGTCCACAACCTTAAGGCAGTGCGTGCCGATTTTACAGTTACGGAGAGGGACAGGGACAGGTATTTTGCTTCTTCAGAGGCAAATTTTGCTCTCTTTAGGGAGGTGGAGAAGGAGTTGGCCGAGGAGAAGGAGAAGAACAGGAGGCTGCAGTTGGAGGTGCAGCAGAACAGAGAGCACATCATAGCTGACTTCCCTACCACTTTCAAAGAATGTTGGGAAGAGATTATTGAGGAGCTTAGCGGGAAGATTGAGGGCGTGTCCCTAGAGAGGTTCCATGTTCCTGCTATCCCTGGACTTGCGCCCACTACTCAGGAGATGGCTACAGAGACAGCTGCAAGTGCGGGCTCCCAGGATCCACCTTCTTCTCCTTTAGTGGAGGAGTTAGATGATTCTGCTAAAGGGACAGATCCCCCGCTTACTCAGGGGAACGATATTATCGATGACTTAGATATTTAGATGGCCCTGCGTGACTTGATTTTGTTTTATTCCTATTTATTCTGAACTTTTTGCCCTCCGGGTTTATGGTGTAATTTTTAACTTAACTATTTATGCAGTCAATTTCCTTTGTTTCCACCTTCCTGTCTTTTGCTTATAGTTTGTTATGCTTTTTGAATTTCCCCGGTACTTGGCCACTCGGCTTGTACTAAACTCGTAAATTGGTACAACATTTGTCTTTCATGTTTAAAATAACAAAACAAAAGAAGTAACTCAAGCAAAAACAAACTTTATTAATAAGCAGACAAAGAATGTCGATAACATGGGTTCAACCCTCACATAGATAACTTATTTCCTACTGGGGGCAACATGCACTGCAATGGTTTCATCGAACCTTATTTCTTCTTCTCATAATAAATAGATAAAAAGCTAAACCCTCAAAGGAATAGCTTAAACATAATAAACTTTCAGATTCAAAGCGTGCCAAGTGTGAGGCACCTCGTTTCCATCCAAGGTTTCCAGCATGTAGGATCCTCATCCTAGCATCTTCATGACTCGATACGGCCCTTCCCAATTGGGGGCTAGCTTCCCTTTCTGTCCAACTCCAGAGGCCTCTATCTTCCTTAGAACCAAGTCGCCCTGTCGAAAGAACCTTTCTTTAACCCTATGATTGTAGTGGAAGGATGCTCTCTTTTGATGCTCTGCATTCCTAGCATTAGCTTCATCCCTAACCTCATAAATTAGGTCGAGGGCGAGCCTCATGCCTTCTTCATTAGTCTCTGGTCCATATGCCTCAACCCGATGTGATGCATGCATAATCTCTAAGGGCACAACTACCTCGGCTCCGTAAGCCAACAAGAATGGGGTTGCTCCGGTTGTCACTTTACAAGTGGTGCGATACACCCAAAGTATAGGTAGCAACTCGTCTACCCAAGTGTTCTGAGAACGTTCGACCCTCTTCTTCAGTCCATCAAGGATAATTCGATTGGCTACCTCTGCCTGTCCATTAGCTTGGGGGTGTGCTACTGAAGTAAAGCGAAGCTCAATAGCATTTTCCTCGCAGTACTTCTTGAACTCTTCATTGTTGAATTGTGTCCCATTATCCGTCACAAGGATTCGCGGGATTCCATACCTGCAATTTTGTTCTCCCAAAAGAACTGGGCGACTTGTTTGGTGGTTATCTTGGCTAAAGGTTTAGCCTCAACCCACTTAGTAAAGTAGTCGATGGTCACTATCAGGAACTCCCTTTGCGCTGAAGCTATAGGGAAAGGACCAAGTATATCCATTCCCCACATTGCGAATTGGATAGGAGAGTTAATTGACGTTAACTTCTCATGCGGTTGCCTTACAATTGGTGCGTGCTTTTGGCACCTATCGCACCTTTTGACATAATTCTGTGCATCGGCCATCATCTCCGGCCAGTAAAATCCCAAACGAGTAATCTTGTGAGCTAGGGCTCTGCCCCCCAAGTGCTGCCTACAGATACCTTCATGAACTTCCTCCAAAGCTTCCTTTGCCTCTTGGGGCCTCAAACATTTCAAGTATGGGATGACAAAAGATCTCTTGTAAAGGATGACTTCAATTAAGGCATATCTTAATGCTCTCACCGACAGCTTTCGTGCCTCCCGAGTATCGTTAGGGAGCCATCCAGTTTTGAGGTGAGCTTTGATAGGATCTATCCAACAGCTTCTTACATCAATCGGTGCTACCAACTTAGAGTTGATGGTCGGGGCCTTCAAGACCTGGAAGTAAACACTCCCTGCATAATTCTCAGCTTCGTTATTGGTTGTCGGAAAGTCCAACTTCAAAGCATACTCAACTGTGAACCCATCGGGGCTTTGCAAGACTAAACCTGCACCACTAGATTTTGTTTTTGATGCTCCATCAAAATAGAGCACCCAATATTCCTTCTGATCAGGTACAAGCTCCTCATCTTTTTCTTCGCTTCCAGAGGTGGTTACTATCTCCTGCCCCCCGATTTCTTGGTTGTCAATGGTACATTCAACCACGAAGTCAGCCAATGCCTGAGCCTTGATGGCTGTTCGAGGCTTATAGGTGATGTCAAATTCTCCAAGTTCAATTGCCCACTTAATCAACCTTCCACTGGCCTTCGGGCTATGCAATATGTTTCTCAACTACTGGTCCGTCAGGACTTCAATCTTGTGTGCCTGGAAGTACGGTCGTAGCTTCCTCGAGGCTGTTATAAATGCTAAAGCAAACTTCTCAATAGTTGAGTAATTCAACTCAGTCCCGTGCAAAACCTTGCTCACATAATAGATAGGTTTCTGAACCTTTTTCTCTTCTCGAATAAGAACGGCACTCAACGCTTGTTCGGATACCGCCAAGTATAAATACAATGTCTTTCTGGGACTAGGTTTGCCCAACAACGGGGCCTCAATCATGTACTTCTTTAACTGTTCAAAGGCCTCTTGGCTTTCAGGCGTCCACTCAAAGTTTTTCACCTTTTTCAATGCCTGAAAGAAAGGCAAGCACTTATCACTAGATTTGGAGATGAACCTCCCTAATGCTGCAACTTGGCCTGTTAATTTCTGCACATCTCTTACAGAGCGTGGTGGCTCCATATCTAGAATCGCCTTTATTTTATCAGGGTTGGCTTCTATGCCTCGCTTTGAAACCATCAGACCCAAAAACTTTCCTGATCCAACGCCAAAGACACATTTGGCTGGATTCAACATCATCTTGTGGTGCCTCAGCACTTCGAATGCCTCTCTAAGGTGATTAATGTGGTCTGCCTTGAATAGGCTCTTGACTAACATGTCATCAACATAGACCTCCATGGTTTTCGCAATTAGATGAGCGAATATCTTATTCACCAATCGTTGGTAAGTGGCTCCTGCATTTTTTAGTCCAAAAGCCATAACAAGATAACAGAAAACACCAAAGTCAGTTATGAAGGATACCTTTGGGATGTCATCCTTATGCATTTTAATCTGGTTATAACCACTAAAACCATCCATGAAACTCAACATCTCATGCCCAATAGTTGCATCTATCAGCGTGTCAATCCTTGGTAGAGGGAAACAATCTTTGGGACATGCATCATTCAGATCAGTGAAGTCTATACACATCCTTCACTTTCCATTTGCCTTCTTGACCATCACAGGGTTAGCCAACCATTCGGGAAACTGAATCTCTTCAATAAACCCAGCCTTTAAGAGATTGTCAACTTCTTGCTTAATGGCCTCTTGCCTTTCAGGAAAAAAATTCCTCTTCTTCTACTTTATTGTCTTCCGCTTTGGATCGACATTCAGTTTATGAGTTATGAGTTGGGGATCAATCCCTGGCATGTCAGCCGCTGTCCAAGCAAACACATCACTGTTTTCTTGTAAGAAAGTCAGCAACCTGGCCTTCAAGGGTTCCTTCAAAGAAGCTCCAATATACGTAACCTTTTCGGGGTCTCCGAGATCTAGAGGTATAGGAACCAAATCTTCTGTCGGCTTTCCTCGATGCTCATCATCTTCTCGAACATCCATGTCTTCAATCGAAAGGACCTGCCCCCGGACTCCATCGGCTCTTAAAGCAGCTACATAGTAACTTCTAGCCATTTTCTGATCTCCTCTCTGTTCTCCAACACCATTACGAGTTGGAAACTTGATCTTCATGTGATAGGTAGAGGCCACAACCATAAATGCATGAAGCCCATTCCTTCCCAGGAACGCATTATATGTCGAGGTTGCCTTGATTACTAAGAAATTCAGCATCTGAGTGGCCTATTTAGGCTCTTGCCCAATAGTCACAGGCAGCTGAATGGTTCCTTCAACCTTGGACTCAACTCCATTAAATCCATAGATAGGCATGTTGGTCGAGGTCAACTGAGAATCATTGTACCCCATCTTCACAAACGCGTCATGAAACAGAATGTCAACCGAAGCTCCATTATCTATCAGGACTCGCTTTACTTCCGAATTTCCAATTACAGGGGTTATGACCAACGGGTCATCTTGGGGGAACTTCACCCCACGTTTCATCAAAACCAATCACTATCTCAGTCTTAGCACGTTTCGGGGCCTCTCCCATGATGTGCATCACTTCTCTGGCATACGCCTTTCGAGAGTTTCGAGTTGTGCCGGGCGCTGTAGGGCCTCCCCAAATCATATTGATAACTGGCCCTCGGGGCTGTGGGTTGCGATCACGGTCGTTGTCCCTACGATCATTATTCTTCCTATCATAATCCCTCCTTTGATTTCCACGATCTTCACCCTTTGTGAACTGGCCTTGCTTCCCTCTTCGGATCAAGAATTTAATCTCGTCTTTGAGTTGCCTAAAATCATCGATATCATGTCCCACATCCTTATGGTACCTACAGTACTGATCCTTGTTTCATTTTGCGGGGTCTCCCCTAAGTGGCTTCGGCCATCGGAATTCCTTATCTTTCTCAATTTCCAATAAGATCTGACTCCTAGGAGCATTCAACCTTGCACAGTCAGGAAATCTTGGTCCAAAATTCTTCTTTGGTGGCGGTGAGTCAGAGTCCTTGCTAATTCGGGGATACTTGTCCCTAGCATCGTACTCTTGCTCTTATTTTCGCTTCTTTGAACAATTGCTACCTTTTCCATTACCTTCCGCGGCTTCTTTCTTCATGCTGTCCTCATCTTTAATATACTTATCAGCCCTTCGTTGGAGCTCAGCCATATTCTCAGGGGGGTGTTTTGGCAATGATCTTTTAAAGAAGAGATCAGTGGTTCTGTGTTCGAGGGCTATCATGGCCACCTTATTCTCCAAATCAGTGATATTTAATGTCTACTTAGTAAATCTCTTGAGGTAATCTCTCAAATTTTCGTTCTTTCCTTGCACCACATACATGAGAGATGCAGCACTTAACTCCTCAAATTTTCGTTCTTTTCTTGTGAACACTTCCGCTGATAAACTGACTAATAAAAGCAGCACTTAACTCCTTAAAAGAGCCAATTGAGTTCGCAAGCAAGCGACTATACCATCTTTGAGCCATGCCCTACAGGGTTTGAGGGAACACCCTACACTTTAAAGCATCACTTGTAGGCTGCAACAGCAGTGCGTTTGAGAACGTCCTAACATGATTTGCGGGATCTCCCGTTCCATCAAAAGCCTTGATTGTCGGCATCTTGAACTTCTTTGAAATACGAGCATTCATCACCTCCTCAGTAAACGGGGGTGTGGGATCATCAGGATCTCCTAGTGGCATCAGATCTTTGGGGTTATCCTTGGGGGTTTCCACCCTTGCTGTTCTTCCAGTTGGGGCATCAGCCCTTTTCTGTCTCCTTGAAGACCTCTCCAAGTCGATAATGAGAATCCTCTCTGTGGTTGGAGGAGCTTGAGTTTGATTCAATCTAGCTTGTTCTCTCGCCATATCATCCTTCAACTTTAAGATCTCGGCCTCATAAACCTTCATCCTCTTAACAGTTGTCAAGGGGGGTCCATCATGGATACTTCGTGTCCTCCTTAGAGGTTCTTTTCTATCACATCGCCTCCTCGGGGCTTCATCTCGATATCATCGTCCTCATATGATGATGAATCATCAGTATAGGGACCAGAGTAGTCATCATACTCTCGATCTCGGATCTGTAAGGCATGACCGCTTGGTCCAGGTTCCCTTTGTCGAGGGGGATAATTAGGCAGCCCATACATCGGGCTGGATTCAAGGGGAGATCCGTAGTGTGGATCTGTATCCCCGGGGGTAGCGTACGATTAACGTTATCAAGAGGAGAAACCACCATCTGAAGAGGGTTAGCTTCTTGGCTTTGATGGACGACCACTGGTAGAGTTCCCTCAACATGGAGAGTCGTCCCTGGGGGTTGAGAGACTAAAGGCTGAATGATCGCCCCTGTTGATGGGGGTAATTGTCCTTCTTCAGTAGTGATAAGCGGATCAGAAGTGGCAGGTGGAGCAGAGCTAAGGGGTATGGCCTCAGTCGAGGTTGATGTTGTTCTTTGTGTTTGAACCATGGTTGATGTTGTCTTCCGACAGCCGGTGTCAAATATTGTGGAATAAAACTAGGGTTTGTATGTAATTAATGCTAGGGTTGTTGAGCTTCGAGCTTTAATGGTTGTTTCCGTGTTTCGAGACTGATCGATCCTCACAGAGTGCCTACGTATCTCGTTATTGAGAATCAAGCAAAGACGTAGTTCTGAAAATGAGGGGTCAGGCTCTTTATATAGGAAATGTGGGCAAGTCACCTCCTTGAGGAAGGTTCTAGACTCAATCCTTGTAGAAATCAGTTTCCATGTTGAATTGGATGTCTTGGAGGCTAAGTTTGGTAGGAGTAATATCCTTATTTGACTCTTATTTGCTGAGCTGTTTATTATCCTTAATATTAATTACGAAATTAATATTTAATTAGGGCTTTTTAGGCCTCGTAAATGGGCTTCATACATGGACCAAGCTAGGTCTAATTAATGCAACATTAATTGTGTTTTTAGGGCTTATTTTTAGCCCATATCAATCTTATATATTGAAAAGATATCAATTGTATAATTTCTTTTTATATAGGAAGTTAGGTACCTCTAATTATTTAGTTAAAAAATGATGCCACTAAATTTAAGAGAATCAAATCTTGGAAACAATAACAATAGGGTTAGTTTCAAAAAATTACCTTAAATTTGTTTCGAAAATAGAAATGGACAACAACTTTGGAACAAATATATTTTGAAAATGAGTGAGTAATAAGAATGAATATAAAGTTGTGATGGAGTTTTTTTTTTTTTTTTTAAACTAGGATTTTTGAAGGAGTTCATATATAAAATAAATAAGTTCCTTAAATATTAAGAATTTTCATTTGACAATAATATTTTTAAGAAATAGATTAAAGAAATGTTGAACTTTGCTCTTAAAATTCCTACTGTACAAATTTAGGCAACTGATGGGATACAATTAGATGTGTATTTCCTAAGGTCTTAAGTTAGGAGCTCGAGCTGATGGACGTGCTCATGTACATTTCCCTTTAGTTGCATGTACCGCAAAAAATTTGAAGAGGTAAAAAACAAAGAGTGAATAAACAGAGGGTTGACACCTGCCCCATAAAACTGAAAATAAAAATGAGCAGGGATAGACACTGTGATGCATGTGGTGTGACTGGGGGAGTCAAATCTTGACAAGGAGAACCCTATGTGTCAGTCACCTGACACTAAAAAAATAACATGCATACACACAACGACACGTACGTTGGGGCTAACCTAAGCTCAAACTCCCCTTCTTCTTACGGTCGTCCTTTTTCTCTATTTTTCTCATGACTCGAGGGACGACATTGCCTTATAAGGCCATGCAGTCCCTTCAATTTATTCTCTTTTCTGTCTTATTTCTCTATTCCTCATGTGAAGTTTTACGTAATTACATTTATGATTATAACAAACATGGCCGTTAATTATACTCTTGGTTTGCTTAAGTGTGGTACCAAGTCAATTAATGTTTGTTTTTTTGACTTAAAATTAGGTGACATACGGGCCGGGGGGACACAAATAATGTTCCCCACCTTGTAGATTTTCATAATCAAGGAAGGTAAGCAGTACGTGTCATTTTGAAAGTTGTTGGGGAAGGGATCATTTTTATTTACGAGGTCATTTTGTTTGGAAGCTTAGATAATAAAGGCTCCCAGCTGTACTCGAGCAGGTAAGTTTGATTCTGCAGAAATGAAATGAATGTATTATATGTCGTGCTGGCTGTTGTATTAATTTTGTTGTCGAATTTTCATAGGTTGTGTATATCTGTACCTGATGTTTGTACCTGATTGCAAATCTTTTGAGTTGGATTTGAATTTTTGAGGATAGATTCTCCATCTTCAGTTTCGCAAACCCCACATATATATCTGTATTAATTAGGAACTCCATGATTGATCACCAACATTGCACGGAATCTAGGAATTTGAATGCAGCAATACTTACCTGTCCTAATTTCACATATTTTCCCACGCTCCAGCGTTGTTACAATCTTAAATTTTCGAGGATTGTATCATAATCTTATATATAAGATAACATAATATTGTTCGATTCAACAAAATAATCCAAAGTTGCTTCTTATAAGCTTCACAAAATTTTATCGTACATATAAAAGTTGCTTCTTAAAAGTTGATTTTAACGTATGATGCGTCTGAACATAGTCTACTAACCAGTGAAATAAGTTACGAAAAGTGTTCAGGATGATAATAATTAGGTTCTGCCGCATCCCATTCAAATCGTAAATCAACTTCAATTGAATAATCTATGTGCGCTCAGACTCAACAGAGAGGAAATTGTTCATCTGCAGAACTGGTCGTTGCATGTATCCCATGGAAATCAAATCAAGGACAAATAAAATGTACCAAAAATTACTGTGAATATATAGCAGTTATGCATGGCTAGCTAGCTAGCTAGGTGAACACCTGAGATATATAGGGGTGCTAAGAAATAGAATCTCCGGGTTTGGATCATCACATTTAGTATGCACGTATAACAAACATATCTAAAATATATACTTGCAGCTTGTATGTATTTCATCGAATGTGCAGGTTCAGTATGCCAGCATGGCTCGAGAAATGTCCGGCCAAACCGCCCATTTGGCCACCAGTAAGTAATCTTTCCCTAGTGACGAATATATTCTCATTTAGAAATAGAGAATTTCAGAAAAGAAAAAGAATAACATTTCTAAAGAATAGTGAGATGTGCACTTAAAATTTTAAACGAACCATGGGAGCATAGGTAGGTATTATAATACTCAATTCATCTCCAAGGCTTACATTCTGTTAGTTATAATAGTGATGTGACAGTCATTTTAGCTAATAGCTATTATTTTTTTCTTCTCCAACCATGCATGTTGTTAGGTAAATTTTTAGATATATATTTGGAGGATATCCACAAATTTATACATAACATCTAAAAATATCATATCCACTTATATTGTGACACATCATCAATTTAGTTTAATCTTATATATATTTACTAATTAAAATAACAATAGAATACTGTTTTTGAAATATAGCTAACAATTATAGCTAACACCATTGGAGTACAACTCGTTCAGTAAATTTTACATAACCATTATTTTATATTATTTTAACTAATCATTTTATCTAGTACAGTTGAAGATATATATATAATTTTGAATTAAAATCAAATTTCAATATTATTTGCCTATTTTGTTGTAAGAAATGAAAGTTGATACCTTTCTGGCTAGGTAAGCCAAATTGGATAAAAAAAAGGTTAGAAAATGATATGACATGGGTGATTTGACAGTGTGAAAAGATTTAATTGATGAAGTTAATGTGTATACAAGGGGCCCAGTTAATTATAACCAATCAAATGGTATTTTGTACCAATTTGGGGTATTTAGCATTTTTTCATCCGGTAAAATTCATACCTTTTAGGTAATAATGTTGGGAAGACTCGAACGAGATTCTCGGCAAATCCAAAAAGTATTAGAAAAAAATTCCAATAAAATCTTGTATTATTCCACAAATAAGTTATATCACTCTTATTTCTTTATCATTCCATGTCATTCTCATTTTTCAGTTCTCAATGTAACTTTTTCTGTCATCACTACAAGAAATTTGGTCAATTATGACGGCCAACTTGCGACGGAAGCAATTTTCGCGCCTAACTTATGACGGAATCTCAAATCTGTCGTAAATTTCGCGCCTAATTTACGACGAAAATAAAATTCGTGTTGAGTATTGAATACAGTAAAAGAATACAGAGGGGGGAAGAATGGATTCTTGAACTTTTCTTTGTTCTTGGATCTTTGCAACAAGATATGTGTTGAGTATGTGAGATATGTAAGTGCAGATAACAAAGACAAACACAACACAATATCACTTTAATCTAATATTTTATTAGATAAAGATTTTGCTACAATCTGTGAATACAAATGATAGTATTCTCAGCTTCGTTTTTCTCAGAGAGATATTTCTTCTGATATTATCTCTAAAAAACTTATCTGCTAAGGAAGTGAGGCTGTATCCTTATAGACATGGATACACCTACTTACTACAAATAAGGTAGGTAAAACAAACTACTTTCCAGTATGTCTATCTCATTTGAGTAAGAGTCCAAACGGCTACAGATTTGACTTTGCAAAGCCTGTTCAGATCCACTTCTTTAGCTCCTTGTCCCTTTGTCTTATCTCTGCAAGCTTCTTTGTAGGCTTTCCAATGTGCTTTATAGTACATAGTCAAATAAATCGTCTTGGCTTGTTGCAGGTTTCTGACTTGTACAATTCTTCAGTATTTTGTCTCCAAGAGTGTATTCGAGAAGTGGCTAAGTGATTGATTCGAGAACTCGAGTTGACTTAATCGATAACTCTGAGTTCTCGAATAGAGTTATATTGACATATCGAATCACTTCTCGAATAGCTCTTTTCTCTGGGACTCCTTGAGATATCGAATAGAGCATTTTGACATATCGAATCCCTGAGATGTCGAATAGCTTCTTTAGTCCTTGAGATATCGAATAGAGCATTGACTTGTTGACTATTAGAGAACTCGAATGATGCTTTGACTTGTTGACTCCATGAGTTCTCGAATAGAGTAATAGACATATCGAATCTCTGAGATATCGAATGGGATATCGAACAGTGTATTCAGAGATATCTCAAGGACTAATGCATAGCATTACACATACTTAGGCTTGTTATTAGATGTATTCAGGCATGCCTCTGTGACTAACAATCTCCCCCAAATTGTGAGTAAGACCCTTAGTCACAATTTCATGTCTGATAACAAGCCTAACATACATAAAGATAAAACTTGACAGTACATGTATGAATTTTGATTAGCAATGTGGATAGAACTACAGGGTGAGTAATCTTACAGCCTATGATGAAGTACTAACCATTGTCATTTGTTTCCCTTTCCATAGCTTTGGCTTGCAAATCATCATATGCTTTCTGTCTTCTTTCTTTCTCCTTTCTTGTATTCTCATCCATAGCTTTTATTATTTCTGCCATAGCATCCAATTCTTCAAGCAAAATTGAGTCTTTGAAATCTTCAAATACTTGTTTCAGAATGTTTGCAGGATAGTGGATGAGTAGATTCATTCTGATGTGAACCTGATCCCCATTTCTCCTCCTATACTTCACCACATAGGGGTTAAACTGAACTCTACACAATCCCTTTGCCCTTAGCTTTTCTGCTTCAATCTCCAGTCTCTCAATTTCTTTCTCCCTTGCTAGCCATTTCTCAAGACACTCTTTTCTGATTCTCTCCTCATGATCTCTCTTCATCTTCACAAAATCAATTAGCTCCAGCTTCCATACTCTTTCCACTTTATCTTTTGGGCTCAACAATGCAATGATTCTTTCTATGTCATGTAGCTTGCCCCAGTGTTGACATCCTCCTTGTTTGAATTTCTCCTCCCTTCCATCAGTATATTTGATCTCAAGGCAGTTATCAACAATGGCAACATGGTAGATTCTTTGAGCTTGTAAGAATTACAGTTGGTCTTCATCAAAATCTTCATCTAGTGGTTGGAGTTTTAAGCTGGATAGATTGTCAGAGTCCTTGATTTGGATAGCTTTGGTTTCCTTGCAGCTTGTTTGAATTTGATCCTTTTAACATGGTTGCCTGGCAGTAGCATGTGACCTTTGTTTGTAGACCATTGTAGTATTCCATTAGCAGTTTGCTTTTTGAAATATACAGATGGTTTCTTGACTTGAATCTTCTTCTCTTCTTGAGGTGGCAAGCAGTTGCAGAAGCCATAGATGTAGATTTTGGTAGGTCACTACTAACAGCATTCACCCTAGACTTAGAGTCTTGTGTTGTGGTGAGATTACTGCTAGCAATGCCTAAGGCTTGCTGTTTTCCATTCTTCCTCTCATAGACTTTGCCTTGGCCATCATCCTTCTTATCCTTGTTGTCTTTCTTCTTCTTCTTCTTATCCTCATCCCCTTTATCACCCCTGTGATGACTTCTCCTCCCATCACTCTTGTCTTCATCTTCATCATCCTTATTCCTCCTTGGCTTGGCCATTTCTGGAATTACACTAGTTGCAATGTATGATCTGAGAATGTGCAGTGCCTCTATCTCTTCAGCAGTACTTGTCCCCTTCTTCTTTTGCAGTAGATCAATGATGGCAATAATGAGTCTGTGATTTCGAGAAGTGAGATCATTGGGAATGACCAATTGTTTAATTTCTTCAACTCTGGTGCCAGACAGATAGATGATTGTCCAAGGCTTCTTAATCACTTCTGGCAGCCTTGAAGATTGACCATTCCTCGAGTCATCATACAGACTCTTATTGTTTTCATTTACATTCCTCTTCTCTATGAGCTCAATCAGCGCATCTATCTCTGAATGTTTTAAGGCTTGTAGAGTTTTGTAGGTTAGATTCCAGATTCTGGATTTTGCTACCATTATTACTTCCTTGAGCCATGAGCTATCAACTTTTCTAGGTATCACAGTGAAGTAATCGATCTGATCCTTCAAGCTCCTTAGATACAATTGAGTGTCACCAGCCTGTTCTCTTGAGACTTTCAGAAACTCCAAGAATGCATCATCATGATAGACATTTGAGTTTGCAATTTCTTGTAGCTTGGCCTCAGTGACCACCTTCACTTCTACAGGCTTGGCATTCTTGGATATGGAGAGTGGAGGTTTGTCAGATGGCATGCTCCCTGCAACCACTGTGGTTATGATAGATTGCTTTTGACCACCAGGAGTAGTGACATGCACAGTTGGTAGAGTGACAACTGGCAGAGAAGTAGGAGGCTCATCAACTTTATCTTTTCCTTTGCCAGGCACATGAGTTAAAGATTTTGAAGTTCTTTGATGACCACCTTCAATGATTTTGATGCCCTTTACTGGTGGTTTCTCCCCCTTTGTATTTGAGTTCCTTGATGTCCTCTTCTCCCCCTTAGGCTTGTTGTCAGGCACAGAGGCTGTAGGATTGACCTTTAGGGTTGAAGATTCTTCATGTAGAGGGAGACCCATGTGCTTCATCATTGCAGACAACATTGATTGTTGATGCAGAAGAACATCAGCTGTGGTGGTGGCTTGAGTGTTCAACTGCTCAGTCAGAGTTTGTACCTTGTTTGTAAGATGAGCATTAGACTGAGTGAGAGTAGCTACCTCCTTTTCAAGTGCATCTATCTTACTGAATAATGCAGTAGATTTGAAGCCAGACAGGGATTGTTCTTTAAGTCTCTGCACTTCAAACCTAGACAGCTCATGCACAGGGACCTCAGTGACCAGCTTGTCTCCATATTGATTTGCAAAGAGTGTCCTAAGCATGTCATTGGCTTCAGTTGTCTGATCAGTGAGATTTTGGAATTTGTGCCCCAGGCCTGTGACAGCATCCTTGAGAATAGCCAAACCATTGTCCATCTTGGTGCAGGTAGACTTACAGGCTAGAATGTCCTTGACTACAGTCTCCAATTGAGGGAATTTGGAATCAAAAGTCCCATTTATCTCATGCACCTCCTTGGTTGTGGCTGAACACACTTCATTAACTTCTGTCTTTACACCTTTGCCAAGGTAGTGTGCAACCTTCAGAATGCCCTTGTAGCTATCATTCACTGCTTCATACACATTAGTAGGGGTGAGAGATTTGGCATTGGACCCTAGTGAAGTGATGTATTCTTCTCTGAGGTACTGGAGACCTTCTGAGAGAGAGATGTCATTCTTTCCTTGAAGCCAAGCATCTATGTTTCCATCCCCACTACAAGAAAAACGCGATCATACAACACCTTTCACACAACGGTTAAACAAATACCCGTTGTCCCGAAAAAACAAACAACGGTGAATTTGTTCTCCTCGTAAAAATGTTGTCCGAGTGTTTTTTTGACAACTGTTATAACACTTATTTGAAACTATTGTCTAAGCGGTGTACTCCGATAAAGTCAGACAACTGTTCTTAAATTGCACTCTTGTCTTACAGGATTTAACACAACACTCCAAAACTGTTGTTAATAAACTAACTTACAGTAGCGTGAGACAATGGTTTTGGGTGAGACAATGAAATTGTTGTCTGAACTACTGAAAAATTTAAATTGAATTGGGTGGAAAATAATGAAATATTTGGTGGGATTTGGTGGGAAATAATGAAAATTTTGAATTGGATTTGGGGGGAAATTATAAAATATTCAGACAACGGTTTTTTGATAAAAAAAATGTTGTGTGATAGTGAATCACAACAACAGTTTTTTTATAAAAACCGTTGTGTAATGTTTTACACTTTTAAATCGTTAAACTAGTCTAATTTTGGAATAACTCCGTATTAAATTTCGACGATCCAACCGTACGGATGATAATCTATATTGAATATATTGTTGTGCAAAAAAAATTAAAATATATAAAAATAATTCTTGTATGAGTTTATAATAAAAGCTCACCAAAGTATTACTTCTTCTAACTAGTCTCATCCCGATTGAACGTAATCTATTTTTTTTAAAATATTTTTTCTATGATCCAACCGTACGGATGATGTTATATATTGAATATATTGATGTGCAAAAAAAATTAAAATAATTAAAATTATTCTCGTATGAGTTTATAATATAAATACTCCAAAAGTACAATTCCTTCTAACTAGTCTCGTCCCAATTAAACGTACTCTATTTTTTTAAAATCTTTTTTCGATGATCCAACCATACGGATGATATTATATATTGAATATAGTGATGTGAAAAAAAATTTAGAAAATATAAAATTATACTTGTTTGATATTTTAATGGTCAACTATCAAAAGAACTATTTGGTCAAACTAGTCTAACTTTGGAATAACTCCGTATTAAATTCTTTTTTCAACGATCCAACCGTACGATGATAATTTATATTGAATATACTGATGTGCAAAAAAAATTAAAATATTTAAAATTATTCTTGTATGAGTTTATAATAAAAACTAACCAAAAGTACTACTTCTTCTAACTAGTCTCATCCCAATTGAACGTATTCTATTTTTTTAAAATTTTATTGGATGATCCAACCATATGGATGATGTTATACGAGATTTTAACAAAAATGTAGTCGAAGAAATCTTTCAAAAAAATTATTCAGTGAATCTGGATCGTGTCCCATTATAGAAATCAGCACTTTTACTACATTTTTGTTAAAATCTCGTATAACCTGACTTTTTTATTTTTCGATTATTTTTTCCCAACACTAAAATGAGTGTTTATTGACATTCGTATGGTTCGATCGTCGAAAAAACATTTAAAAATTTATTCAGTCAATTTGGATCGTTACCCGTTATAGGAAGCAAAATATTCAAAATTATTTAATAAAAACTCACCAAAATTACTACTCTTTCTAACTAGTCTCTAACGTAATATATTTTTTTAAAATCTTTTTTCGACGAAAAAACCATATAAATGATAATATATATTGATTTCAGTGATGTGCAAAAAAAAATAAACATTTTAAACTAATTTTCTAAAATATTTAATAACATTATTTATATTTATTTTAAAAGTATCAACCAAATATTTCCCCTTATTCCAAAAATTTCCCCCACTTATTCGCAATTATTCACATCTCCCCCCAATTATTCACATCTCCCCCCACCAATTTTTCACTTCTCCCCCTTTTTTTCACAAAAACACCTCACCTCACTCTTACATCTCTCTCTCCCCAACATCTCTCTCGCTGCTCACCTCTGTAGACTATCTCTCACCATCTCCGACTCTCTCTCGCTGCTCACCTCACTAGCCCTTTCTCTCTACTCACTTCCCCCTCTCTCTCTATAACAAACCATCTCCTCCTTGAATAAGAACCTTAATTTTAGGCTTGAAAAAGATATAAACACTGAATCCTCAAATTGATTTTCAATTAGGAAAAATTGAAGCTTAATTGGCTCGATTGGACGGTGGGTTGTCTCCTTGACTTCACCTCCTTAACTCCAAACTTCTCTTAGGTCCTATCCTCTTAGATTTGTGTCGAATGATGTTCTTGATTTGGCTTGATTGTTTCTCTCTGTTTTCCAAGAGATCGATACTTAAGAGTTAAGAGAGTTTGTCTCCGTTTTGCTTTGTTTGTATTTTCAAGAATTTGTATAATTCTTATTTTGAATCTGGTATAATTTTTAATCTTCTTCAAATCTTTTTTGTACTTTTATCGTTAGATCTTGACTTTAGGAGCTGGGTATAACTTCTGATGAGGCTTTGAGCTTGGAAGAGTTACTTAAGAGTGTTGTTATACTTGGTAGAAGGTAAGCTTTTCTCATCATCTCATCATCCCTGTTGGTTATTCTAATCAAGATACAAACCTCACAAATGATGCCTTTTGTTGTTCTTTAGGTATATCGCTGTTGAGTTTGCTTCAATATGGCGTGGGATGGGAGCCATTGTGAATTTGAGCTTTAGGAAAGAACTTCCTCTAAGGTTGACAACTGATGATGTCAATATTTTTGTTGCATATGTAAATCAGGTTCTGCTCTTTATTCTGTACTAATCCAGTAATTCCAGGTTCATCAAAATTGTGGTAATTGAGTCAGAAGAGCAATTCAAAAGGTCACTTCGCAAGGTTCAAGGTATCCATATTTACTTCTGTTCTTTTGATGTCAGTTTTTACAAATTTGTTTTGTTATTTTAAGGTTTTTGATGGACCTCAGATATGAATTTAATTGGTTTTCAGATGAATCACTGTCAACAATATTTTACTATACCGCGGTTTGGTGTTCTCCATGTAAGATTCTTTGACTCTTGTTATTTTTAAGTACCTATGTAGAATAAAATAGTGAGACTTATTTTTACCTATTTGCCTATGTAATTTTTTCATCTGGCTTTTAATTTATAGGTATTTCATTTTATTTTATATCATGCAGGTAGGTTATTGCCCCCTATTATTAAGCAGTTAAGTGAGAAGTACCCTCATGTTACTACATACAAGGTTGATATTGATCATGTAAGATTAACCGCTTTCTAGTATTGTTAGTCCTTTGGCAGCTATAGAGTTGTCTCAGTAAAGTATTGTGTAATTGTGAGATAATGGTTACAGAATAATCTACAATTTTTGTGTATGCTTCCACCCTCCTCCTATGATTTTTTTTCCCTATATTTAAGGACATTTTGTTTACCCTGGTCTCCATGAATGTTCTGGTCAACTTTTTTTCTTGTTCTGTACAAAGTTTATCTATGTAGAACGTTTAATTGTTTAGTTACTACAAAACCTCCTACTTGTGGCAACTCCTGGATTGAATTTGCTGTAAAAGTGCAACAGTTCTTTATCTACATGCTAATCCTTTTACGAACGGGGATCTTTAAATCACCTAATATGTTGCCTCTAGTGTGTTTGTCATTGTATTGCTCCAACCGTCATACTGGTGCTGAAGCAATATTGCTGAACAAAGTAAGGTAGTAAACCGTGTGATTGATTGTCAAATCTTAAGACAAATGCAGAAGTGGAATAGAGAGCTGGTATTAGCTAGATTGAGTTTGACTTACCTAATTGTTAGCACAAGTTTGTAGTCAGTCTCATGTCTGTTGCAATGCTTTGAGATCTAGTTGCAACTTGCAAGTATTTACAAACTTGCAAAGCAAAGTTCTGTTGAATGAGGATTTGGAAAAGTTACATGTGGTGTTGTTATGTCGATAATATTTTTTTCTCATTTGTTGTCTTCTTTTCTTTCTTTCATTTATTTTTTTTGATTCTTCTCATGTTTTTATTCTCCTTACATTTGGAAACTACCTAGATTTGTGTTAATGACTTTGCTGTAATGTTGATATATATGAGATTATTGCTATTTTGCAGAAGGGCCTAGGCAATGCATTGAGCAACATGGATATACACTCTGTGGTAATAATTCACTTTTGTCAGTTTTTGTGTGTGTGTATAGTTGTAGATAAATAGATGTAGTTTCTTTTTACAAAGATTTGTATCTGTTATTGCTGTTGAGTTATGTGTTCTGCTCCAGTGATGAAGTTTATCATGTAGTTGTCATATCGTTCCAATTGCTGAACCTCTTTATTGAGCTATGTGTGGAACTGAAGGGATAATTGAGGAGCTCTGTTTAGGTCCTATCCTCTTAGATCAATTAAGGCCATCTAATTCATATTTAATTCTGTAATTCTCTTACTTTCTTTGCCCTAATTATGGGAATGGCCTTGTTTAATTTCTCAGTTATCAGTAGCAAGTTGCAGGAGTTGATCTGTTATCGTCAAAGTATGAAGAGAATTTGCAACCAAAATTGCAGAAAAATGATTATCTTTCCCCGAGACAAATATTGTTGTTCTCAGCTACATTTCTAGTTACTGTCAAAGCTTTCAAGGCAACAAGTTTCTTGAAAGAGTACGCGGTGTTGTTGAGGAAGAGGAGTTCCAAGAAAAATGCAATTTTAGTTGTGTGTTGCTAACATTAGATGAAGATTGTGATTTGCATGTTTGTATATAAATTGGTCTAGTATATATTAGACATTTTCTGATGGTTGTGTAATGATTGTAGTAAATCTACAATGTTGACATTTTTTTAAGTAATGTATAATTTATAGTAATTTTGGAGTGTTGATCGTATTGTCTAGCATAGTTTTTTTTCATAAATAAACCATTATCTAGTCTATTTTTAGCCAATGAAGGCATCTTTATTAACAGTTGTTAAAAATCATATGAGACAATAGCCATGCTTCAGAAGAAACCATTGTAGGACTCCTTTCACATAACACTTTCTTATATAAAAACATTGTATTTAGAGACTCTTCACAACGGGAAACATATCTGATAGCATATCTGTTGTAGTGTTAGAGTTCTAACAACTCTTTCTATTTAAGGAACCATTGTCTTAACTCTTGAACAACAATGGATGTTTTTTCAAAACACTTGACTGACTTCATTTCAGACAAGGGTTTGTAAACATAGCGTTGTTGTTTCTAGGTGTTATACAACGGCTTCCAAAAATGGGGCGTTGTCTTGCAATCTGTCGGACAACAGTTGTGGAACGGTTGTGTTACTTTCTTCTAGCAACGGGTGTAAAACCATTGTCTAATTTCAATCAGACAACTGCCGGATAGACAACGAAAAAAATGGAGGTCAGACAACGGTGAAAAATAGTTGTAGGATTGAGTTTTTCTTGTAGTGCCCTCTCAGTTTCATCTAAGATCTTAGCCTTCTGTATTTCTACATCATCTCTGTGGCATAAGAGGATAGCTTCATAGTCTGGATTGGGCATGTCTGCAGTGAAAAAGTGCTGAGCAATCTTTGTGAACTCAGGGATCTGATCCACAATTAAGTTTTGGAGTGCTTCACCGTCAATTGTGGTGGAATAGACCCTGATCCTGAAGCACTGTCATGTTTCACAGGCTTCAGCCATTGAGACATATAGTTAGAGCTAGAGCTAGGCAAGCTAGACTCCTCAGTTACAGATGCAACTTCTGTAACCGGATGAAAAGACTCTACTACTGTTGTCTCCACAGGAGTGGGATGAGTTACAACAGTAGTTGACACAGGCACAGAGTCTCTAGTTAAAACTAGTGAATCCTCTGTGTTTTTGATGGTGTCATTAGGAGATGCCCCAGCATGCATTCCCTGACCATCTAAATGTGGTACCTGGGTGGTGAGCAAGGTGTCATGCACCAAGTCACTTGAATCCATTGGCTCATCAAGAGAAAAGAATTCTTGATGATCAATGCCTTGCTCCTCAATTGTTTGAGTTGCAGGCTCCAAAGTAATATGAGTGGTAGATTCTGGAAGAGAAGTGTGTTGTAGATTAGATTTTGGCAACTTCCCCTGAGAGATAGAGGGAGTTTCAATTGTGATGTGCTCTCCACTCAGTGTTGTGCCAGCCTTATCACTCCCATGTGCTGACTCTGTACAAATAGGTGCATTGGGGAGGATGCTTGATTCTATAGATGCACCCTTTCGAGAGGATACATCTAGTGAGTTGTGTGCCCCTAATTTTACAACTTCAGCCATTTGGGTGACTGAAGAGGTGGTTTTAGATTTCTTCTTCTTTTTTAGGCTAATGATAGGTGACTCAGTTTCCTCACCTCCTAAACCTAGTTCTACAGCCAAGGCTGCTTCAGTTAAGATGGTTAAAGGTTCAGAAGCAACATGTTTTCTCTTCTTTTTAACATCACCCTTTTGAGAGGGTGATGCAGTTGGCTCTATGTTTGGTAGAGTGTTTGTCTGAGAGGGTTTGTTAGCAAGCCTTGGGTTAGCATCATGTTCTTCTTGCATAGGCTGTGCTAACTGAGACTTAGACTCAAATATTGGCATATTGTGGGGGTAAGACCTAAACAAACCCTCCATGTGGGGAGTTATTTTAAGCCTTACATCCACATCATTCCTAGTCTTCAAGTTACCAAAAATAAGTTTGGTCATGGACTTAGGATAGCCTATTTTTCTTTTATATAATCCAGGCAATTCAATCAATGAAGCATTTTTAAAATTAAGTACTGATTGAATAAAGCGGGGAAAGAAAATTTCAGTACCTCTCTTGGCTGTGTTCTTACCAAGTCTCCTATATAGCTCTTGTATGATGAGATGTCCAACATCTATCTTTCTCCCATGAGCCAAGGCATAGGCAAGCTGCTGCACAGGTGTACTAATCTGATCAAAGCTCGATTTCCTGGCAGTGAACACATGAAGGAGTGTAGCAAAAACATAGCTCCATTCCTTTCTCAAGTACTTCTTATTCAGCTTTCCAAGTTTAATAGCCTCTGAGTAGTTGATAAATTCAAAGAATTCTTCCAACTCAGCATCTGTGGCCAGGGAGTCATATGCCTCTTGCTGCAAATCCAAGGCTTCGTTCATGTCTGCGGTAGTGATAGTAATATCCACGCCTTGAATCTTGCAGTAGACAACATATGAGGTAATAGCATTCTCAAGGGCGATGACCTCCACTGTAGCTGTCCTCCAGAATTGTTCTAATAAGTCTATGTACAGGGTTGGGTTGGCTGATAGTGCACCCTTGATGTAAGATTCAGACAACCATCGAACAAAGCACTTGAAATTAGCATTTGGTGCTTCCACATCACTGGTAATTGAGATGAAATTGGTTTTGGGATGGTATGGTGAGTTGATTGTTTGCCATTTGGGTAGAGAAGAAAAGAGAATTAAGGTTGAAGAAGAAATTCGCAGTTAGGGTTTTCAGAGGTTTTAAGAGTTTAGATGCTTGAGAAATCGAACGAAATGAGTTGAACAGTTGTGAAATTGTATATATATGACAAACTTGAGTTGTCGATTAGATCTAAGTTTTGTATCGACAAGACAATCATTCGAGAAGTATAAAACAACCATTCGATAAGTCGAGAAAGGCTTATTCGATATCTCAAGAAGTTTGTAACTCACAGCTGGCAGTTATTTAACTCAGAAAATAATTCTAAGCTAAATAAAATATGTTTTTATGAGCGAAATGAAATTTTGAATATAAATCCAAAAAGCGATTAAGTGTCAGCAAGAAATCAGCCTTTTTAAATGATTCGATAACTCAAATACAGTATTCGAGAACTCCATCATTAGAGAACTAAAATACTCTATTCGAGAACTCAGAATGTGCTTTTCGATTTCTCCAAAAGACACTATTCAAGAACTCAAGAGGGTTCTAGATAGGCCTATTCGAGAACTCGAGCCATGACAAAACAATGAACCATTCGAGAAGTTTGACTTATCGAACTATACTTTTCACTCATAAAATTCAATTTTCACTATCTTTTAAAATTTACCAGAAATATTCACTGAAGAATATTCTACCAAATTAAATAGTGATTCTCTCAAAATTTCACAGAAATTTCAAGCTAAAGATGTATGATTTTCAACATATGCAGCATTGTGGAATATTTATAAATCATACTCCAGCCAATACTTACTTCAAAAATATTGAGCATTTGATAAAGTAAGTATTTACTGCTGCAACAATCTAGTTGATATATTCACTTAGCCAGAATTTGAAGAATTCAGCATTCCAATCTCACTAACCAACCTTGTGAAGGTGGCTTCATCTAATGGCTTAGTGAATATGTCAGCTAGTTGTTTCTCTGTGGGAACATAATGTAACTCAATGGTTCCATTAGTTGCATGCTCCCTTATGAAGTGATATTTGATGTCAATGTGCTTTGTTCTAGAATGATTGACATGATTGGAAACTATAGAGATTGCACTTGTGTTGTCACACATGATTGGAATTCTTTCCAACACAAGTCCATAATCTCTAAGTTGGTTTCTGATCCAAAGCACTTGAGCATAGCAACTTCCAGCAGCTATATATTCAGCTTCAGCTGTGGAAGTTGACAAAGATTGTTGTTTCTTGCTGTACCAAGAGACTAACCTTTGTCCAAGAAACTGGCAGCTACCTGAGGTGCTTTTCCTATCCACTCTGTATCCAGCATAATCAGCATAAGAATAACCAATCAGATTGAACCCTGTGTCCTTAGAATACCATAACCCCAAGTTTGGTGTGCCCTTCAGATATCTGAAAATCCTCTTTATTGCTATCATATGTGATTCCTTTGGATTTGATTGAAACCTTGCACACAAGCATGTTGCCAACATGATGTCTGGCCTACTAGCAGTGAGGTTGAGTAGAGAACCAACCATGCCTCTGTAGATTGAGATATCTACCTTCTTGCCCTTAACATCTTCATCTAACTTGGTAGCAGTGGCCATAGGTGTCTTTGCAGGTGAGCATTCTTCTAAGTCAAATTTCTTCAATAGATCCTTGATGTATTTGGTTTGACTTATAAAAATGCCATCCTTCCTTTGACTCACTTGCAGCCCAAGAAAGAATGTTAATTCTCCCATCATACTCATCTCATATCTGCTCTGCATGTGCTTAGAGAATTTCTCACACAGCTTCTCATTTGTAGAGCCAAATATGATATCATCCACATAGATTTGAACTAAGATAATATCAACACCATGTTTCTTGTAAAACAGTGTCTTGTCCAGTGTGCCTCTAGTGAATTGATTCTCCAATAGAAATTGTGATAATGTGTCATACCATGCCCTAGGAGCTTGCTTAAGTCCATACAATGCTTTAAGCAATCTGTAGACAAAGTGAGGGAATTGTGGATCCTCAAAGCCAGGTGGCTGTTGCACATATACTTCTTCTTCCAACTCCCCATTCAGAAATGCACTCTTGACATCCATTTGATAAACCTTGAAATTAGAATGTGCAGCAAATGCCAAGAAAATTCTGATGGCCTCTAGTCTAGCAACAGGGGCAAAAGTCTCATCATAGTCAATGCCTTCCTGTTGAGAATATCCTTTTTCAACCAACCTTGCTTTGTTTCTTATGACTACACCATTTTCATCCATCTTATTCCTTAGAACCCATTTTGTCCCAACAATGGTTCTATCCTTTGGTGCAGACACAAGTTCCCATACTTTGCTTCTTTCAAATTGGTTTAGCTCCTCTTGCATAGCAATTATCCAATCAGGATCCAACAATGCATCATCAAGTTTCTTAGGCTCAACTTGGGATAGAAAGCAACCATAGAGACATTCATTTAGAGTTGCTCTCCTTGTCCTCACTCCTGTATTTGGATCTCCAATTATCTGATCTGCAGTATGTGATCTATCCCATTTCCTTGTATGTTCAGATTGATTTCTCAGCCTTGATGTTGCTTCATCATCCAGATCATGATCATTTACATTTCCTCCCCCTGTGAAGTTGCCACTAATCACAGGTGTGTCTTGGATGCTTGTTTCTTCATTGTTGGTTGACACAGGTTCTTCATTCACTTGAGTTTGTTGGATTGTGGGCTCAAATTCAGTTTCAATCTCCTCATCAGAATCATCTAGATTGTCAAACTTCAAAGGATCTTTATCTTCATCATTGGCTTCTTCTAATCCCGGTAGTTTGCTGTCATCAAATGTCACATCTTTGCTTTCCATAACTTTCTTTTGAGTGATGACATAAACTTTGTATGCAATTCTTTCCATAGAGTAGCCAAGAAAAATTCCTTCAAATGCTTTTGCATCAAACTTTCCAACATATTCTGAATTGTCTTTTAACACAAAGCATTTGCTTCCAAAAGTATGAACATACTTTAGAGTGGGCTTCTTTCCAGTCATCAAGTTGTAAGGTGTCTTTCCAGTGTTTTTGTTGATGAGGGTTCTGTTTTGGATATAGCATGCAGTGCTCACAGCCTCAGCCCAAAAACATGTATGCATTTTTGCATCAAGTAACATTGTTCTAGCAGCCTCAATCAGAGTTCTATTCTTTCTTTCAACAACTCCATTTTGTTGTGGAGTCCTTGGAGCTGAGAATTGTTGAGAAATACCATTCTCTTTGCAGAATGCTTCAAGCATGGCATTTCTGAACTCTGTTCCATTATCACTTCTTAATGCAAACACACTTGCATTGTTGGCCTTTGCTTCCTTGTCAATTTTCTTTATATGCTCAATGATTACTCGTGGAGCCTCATCCTTTGATGCCAGAAATTCTACCCATGTATACCTTGTGAAATCATCAACCATCACCAGAGCATACTTTTTCCTTCCTAGTGACATAATATTGACAGGCCCAAACAAGTCCATATGAATTAGTTGTATGGGCTTGGTTGTTGATGTCATTGTCTTTGACTTGTGGCTTGATCTTTTCATTTTTCCCTTTTGACAAGCCTCACACACTCCTTCTTCACAGAATTCAAGTGTGGGCATGCCTCTCACTAACTCTCTTTTGACTAGAGAATTAATGCCTTTGAAGTTCATGTGTGATAGCTTCTTATGCCACAGCCAACTATCTT
This sequence comes from Saposhnikovia divaricata, assembly GCA_036435485.1. Lineage (NCBI taxonomy): Eukaryota > Viridiplantae > Streptophyta > Magnoliopsida > Apiales > Apiaceae > Saposhnikovia > Saposhnikovia divaricata. Next base: position 102,001,328 of record CM071601.1, read on the forward strand.
CATTTGATGCTTTTGAGTAAAAGCAACAAATTTTGTCCTTGTTTGCAGAGTTCATATTGGCTACAAACAGGCTTCCTTTCCTTACTCCAGATAGAGCAAAGTCACCAGTCTTCTTGTGGGTGATCAAACATTCATCTTTGTCAAAATTCACTTTGAAGCCTCTGTCAGTAAATTGACCAACACTCAGTAGATTGTGCTTGAGTCCCTTGACCAGTGCTACATTTTCAATGATGACATTTCCAATTTCCAACTTGCCATATCTCAGTGTGTTGCCAATGCTGTCATCTCCAAAAGCAACCATTGGGCCAGCCTTCTCCTCATACTGTGATAGCAGGGCCATATCACCAGTCATATGGTTTGAGCATCCACTGTCCAAAATCCACATGACCTTCCTTTCACTTTCTTTTCCCTACAAACACAAAGGTATTACTTCTCCTTTGGTACCCAAACAAGTTTGGGTCCATGTGGCTTAGCAACAGTTTTATCATAAACAGCATGCTTATCAATTTTCTTGATGTTAGTCTTCTTGTCACTGTAAGAAGTCTTAGAATCAGGGTTCTTAGACTTAGGTGACAGAGGCACCTTCCTAACTTTAGGAGGACTTGAAGACTTTGTTCTTGTGTAGTGTGTGTGAACATTGTGACTGATGCAACCTTCCATGAATTGTCTTCTCAAATTAAAGCAACTAGTCATTACATTCATGTTACATGGCATACAATCAAATTTATCACAGAAAGGAGAGTCTCTATGTCTTAAAGGCACAGAGAAATCATAGAATGGTTTAGCAACACTACTAGATGGTTTCTTGCATGAATGAGTTAAATGATTAGTGCTAAAACAATTTTGACAAACTTTCCTAGGGGCATTTGGCACATAAGCATAATTGTTGTCCTTGTTAATCCCTAATTTGCCATTCCTGTTTTGTTTCTTTTTAGCCACTTTCTTCTCAAACTCATTATTCCCAGCTGAAACAAACTTCACAAATTTCTCAAGTCTAGGTCTACCTCCTACTGGCTCCTTGGCTTTGGTTTTGACATTCTCACTCTTAGAGGATGCTTGTTGTTCATTTGATTGTGCTTTATCTTCATCATCCAACATTTGCTTAATGAGTAAGGCATCCTCATCAATCTGAAGTGTTGATGTTTTAAATATTGGGGTCTCAGCCTTTTTCAAAACCTGAGGCACTTCCTCTTGAACAACAATGTCATCTTCAATGACTGCATAGCCTTTCCTCTGTTTGAGAGTGTCATAATCAAGTCCAATAGCAGCCATAGGTCTAGCTAGATTTTTCTCATGGTAGGACTGCAATAGACTAGAGGAATTCTTGAATGTTTTCAATTTAAATTCATTTTCAGCTAGTTCATCCCTAAGAGCTTTCTCAACTTGACTAGCACATAGAACCTTATTCTTTAGATATTCGATTTCTTGTTTAAGGTTTTCTACTTGCATAGCAGTTAGTTCTAGTTCCTCATTTCTCTTGTTCAACAGTTCATTCTTAGTAGAAAGTTTAGCAATCTCTTCATTAGCAGCAGTCATACTAGTATGAATATTAAACATCTCAAAAGATAGTTGTTCAACCATAGATTTGTATTCAGAAACAGACATGTCTATAGTAGTGAGGGATGGTACCTGAGAGTCTGATTCAGATGGTTCTTCCTTGGAGTTAGCCATCAAGGCATAGTTGCAGAATTCTTGTTCTTCTCCATCACTATCAGAATCATCCCAACACTTCCCTTCAGCTATGTAGGCCTTACCTGGTGTATGCTTCTTTAGCAGAGCCTCATACTTAGCTTCAAGCTCAAGAAACTCCTTATCCTTCTTTTTAGGCTTCTTGCATTCACTGGCAAAATGCCCTAGGTCATTGCATCTATAGCATCTCACAGATGACCTATCCACATAGCTGGTTTTGAATTTGTTTTTGTTTGCTTTCGCAGGTGCCTTGATCTTGTTGAATGAATGATTTTGAGATCTAGACTTGAAGGGCTGATTCTTCTTAAATCTGATGTTTGGGAATTTTCTAGCCATAAAAGCATATGAAGTGTTTTCCATGGCATCCAACTCTTCAAGAGTATAAAACTCATCTTCTTCCTTTTCATCAACAGGTTCAGTCACTTCTTCTTCAGTTTCTTCATCATCTACTATCTCTTCTATTCTCAATTGACTTGCAGATGCTTCCAGGTCTTGAACGGATTTGTTGACAATCAAGGCACAGGATGTGTTTATCATTCTTCCTTGGTTGGCTTGGATAGCCCTCTTTTGAAGCAACTCAAGCTCATGAGTCTTTAAAACCCCATAGAGCACATCATATGTGACTTTGTTCAAATCTCTTTCTCTTAGAGATATGACCCTTTGCTCTAGATGGTTTGGTGCAGATAGTAGAAACTTCATGTTTAATTCCTTAGTGCTGTAAACCTTCCCATTCATTTGAAGCTCAGTCACCAACAAGATATGTGTTGAGTATGTGAGATATGTAAGTGCAGATAACAAAGACAAACACAACACAATATCACTTTAATCTAATATTTTATTAGATAAAGATTTTGCTACAATCTGTGAATACAAATGATAGTATTCTCAGCTTCGTTTTTCTCAGAGAGATATTTCTTCTGATCTTATCTCTAAAAAACTTATCTGCTAAGGAAGTGAGGCTGTATCCTTATAGACATGGATACACCTACTTACTACAAATAAGGTAGGTAAAACAAACTACTTTCCAGTATGTCTATCTCATTTGAGTAAGAGTCCAAACGGCTACAGATTTGACTTTGCAAAGCCTGTTCAGATCCACTTCTTTAGCTCCTTGTCCCTTTTTTCTTATCTCTCCAAGCTTCTTTGTAGGCTTTCCAATGTGCTTTATAGTACATAGTCAAATAAAGCGTCTTGGCTTGTTACAGGTTTCTGACTTGTACAATTCTTCAGTATTTTGTCTCCAAGAGTGTATTCGAGAAGTGGCTAAGTGATTGATTCGAGAACTCGAGTTGACTTAATCGATAACTCTGAGTTCTCGAATAGAGTTATATTGACATATCGAATCACTTCTCGAATAGCTCTTTTCTCTGGGACTCCTTGAGATATCGAATAGAGCATTTTGACATATCGAATCCCTGAGATGTCGAATAGCTTCTTTAGTCCTTGAGATATCGAATAGAGCATTGACTTGTTTACTCTTAGAGAACTCGAATGATGCTTTGACTTGTTGACTCCATGAGTTCTCGAATAGAGTAATAGACATATCGAATCTCTGAGATATCGAATGGGATATCGAACAGTGTATTCAGAGATATCCAATAGTGTCTTCTGAGATATCGAATCTTTGACTTCTCGAATGCTAGACTTCTCGAATAGACAAATGTACTTCTCGAATTGGTACTTAGGCAAATTCTTCATTTCTTCAAATCCCAACTGTGATTATTTGGCAGTCTTTATCTCCTTGCTTGAGGCATGAACCTTGGAACTTCTTTCAAGCATTATTCTTGACTTTATAAGTACAGTTACACAACTAGAATTTGATGCCTATTACAAGTACATAACAAATAGAAACTCTACAACTAGAGGTTCCCTCAGTTAAGAGGTCATGTAGGTAATGCATAGCATTACACATACTTAGGCTTGTTATTAGATGTATTCAGGCATGCCTCTGTGACTAACAATTCGTCGCAAGATAATTATTTTATTAATAAAATTTAGCACCAAACAATTAAAATTTAATTAAAAAATCATTGCAGTGAACTTACGACGGATTGTCCGTCATAAATTCATTTTAGTAGTGAACTTACGACGGAATTTTCGTCGTAAATTTTGTTATTTTAATTAAATTTAATTGCAAAATGATTTATTTTTTCTGATGACAAAACGATATCGTTTAGTAGTGAACTTATGACGGAAAAATCCGTCGTAAGTTAGTAGAAGTAAAAGTCCGTACTTTTCCACAAATATTTCATTTTTCTTTTAATTTTTTCCCCGTTTTTAACTAGTTTGTAAAATAAATTAAAAAATTAAATAAAAATAGGTAAAAGGCCAAATTTTGAATTAAAATTCGTTCACAACCAAGTGGTCATACTCACTATTTGTGTGATGAATATCACCCTACTTTCACTAATTTTCAATTTATTTTGAATTTGTCCCCATTTTTAACTAGTTTGTAAAATAAATGAAAATTTAAAAAAATATAAAAAATGGCAAAATTTGAATTTAAAATTTGTTGGTATGATTGTTTGGTTATGTATAAATTATGAATGAAAAATTGTTTTTTTCCAATTTCATTAATTTTTTGGCCTTTGTTTCTATTTTAATTTTTTTTGTCGTAATTTTGGGTTCTTACGACGGATTAAGAAGATCGTCGTAATTCTGGGATCTGTCATAAGTTACCCAGAATTACGACGATTTTCTTAATCCGTCGTAAATATAATTAGATATGTCATCAAACTAAGAACTCCAATCAAATTAATTTTTTATTTTTTGAAACTTTGGTAATATCATTTAATTAGATATGTCTTGACATCCATACGGTTGGATCGTCAAGCAATAGTTTTTAAAAAAAATAGAAAAAATAATCTGGGACGAAGCACTAGTTACTTATATTAGTCGAAATTGTAGTTATCTACTAAGATCTCCAACCAAATAAATTTGTTATGTTTTGAAACTTTGGGAATACCATTTAATTTGATATGTCTTGATATCCATACGGTTGGATCGTCGAGAAATTTTTTTAAAAATAGAAACAATAATCTGGTACGAAGCACTAGTTACGAGTACTAGTCGTAATAGTAGCGATCTACTAAGATCTCCAACCAAAATTAATTTTTTATTTTTTGAAACTTTGAGAATATCATTTAATTAGACATGTCTTGACATTCGTACGGTCGAATCATCGAGAAATATTTTTAAAAAAATAGAAACAATAATCTGGGACGAAACACTAGTTACGAGTACTAGTCAGAAAAGTAGTGATCTACTAAAATTTCCAACCAAAATTTTTAAAATTTGGGAATATCATTTAAGTAGATATATCTTGATATCCGTACAATTGGTTCGTCATAAATTAGTATTTTTGTGAGTATTTTAAAATTAATATTTTAAAAGTTTTTAGAACATTATTTTAAAATACTTAAAATATATTTTCTATACTCTAAATATATATTTTCCATATAATATTTTTTTTTCTAGATATTTTAGACTCAAAATGTAAGCCAAAAGATTGAACGATTTTGATCAAAGGTGTATCATATTTAGTTGAACAAGTATCATTAATTAACTTCGACAATTTCAAATAAATACTCCCACATTATAATGATAGAAAATCTTGAAACTTGGAATTTGTCATTTAAATGATATTTTCTTTGCATGATAAATTTTTTGTAATTTTATCATTACTAATAATTAATCGATTATCCATTTCAACTAAAATCCCTCTTTTTCTAGAAATATTACAAATAAAATTTATATAATTATCATCAAATCATATCATTTAAAAATTTAAGCCTCCGAAAACCTTGTCTTAAAAATTAATTCAAATTAATGAAAAAAATTATTTAAAATTAATGAAAATATTTTTTCGGATTAATGAAACTATTTTTTCAATTAATGAAAATTAATGAGATTATTTAAAAATTAATGAAAATGTTTTTTCGGATTTCAAATTTGGGTCAGATTCGAATTAATTTTTGGATTTCGAGTCGGGTTTCAAATCGATATACATAGTATCTATCTATATATACACGAATGAAATTTTATTAGTACGTCATTTTTTGTGTAATTCAACATGTTAATTATCTAGCAAATCATAGAAACTAACACCCGAAATATCACGTTGTTTTCCTTGATAAGTAGTTCAAATCTTTTATTTAATTGGAAAAAATAGTGCTTAAATTAACAATCAATTAACGAAAACTAAACAAGGTCAATGCTTTAACCAACAAAGTCACTTTCAGCATGACATGTGTCAATGTATTATTGGTTGATAACATAGCACACGGATTGTGCTTCTTCAATCAATTCATAGCCCTTGATTAAAACAAAGAAACACACATCCAACCATCAATATATTATCCAAAAAATTAACTAACCCAATTACCCACCCTATTAGTTTTTCTACCCCATTTCCTCCACCCCTGTTTCTCGTCTCTCTCCCTTTTCTCGAATCTCTCTCTTCACCACCATCTCCCTCTCCTTTCTCCACTGTAAAACCATTACCGTGCTATTTTTTTTACCTTTCTGTGTCAAAAAGATGAGGAAAGGAGGTAAAAGCATATGGCCTTTTGGTGGCGAATCTAGAAACAAGATTAACCTGTTTGACCAACGCCCTGTTCAATCAAACAAATTTGGTTAATCCTAGTGATTTCAGGCCGTTTAAAGATCTTAATGTTTCTGTTTCTTTTGATAATATCATAATGGTTTTTCCATTTCTATCTCTTCGTACATGTAGTAGATTCTTCGTAATTTAATAAGTATTCATCTGTATAACCTTTATTCGTGCGCTTGTATAGGAAGGCATGTCAAATATCTACTTCAATTCCAAGGCAATTAAGCTCTCTATGGTGACGATTGGAGATGGTGAACTTCAGAAGCGTCAAGGAGGCCGTGGAAGGCTCAATAAGGATTACCATGACTTTTGTTTATTTTTTATTATGATAAAGAAGCTATTATGCTCTTAACCAAAGACCCCTTTGTATTTGAATCCTTCCGTGTAATTTGAATCTTCAATGTAATTGATCTTAAATGTAATGAATGAAATATTATTTTATAAGCTACTCATGTGAAGTTTATTGCAGTAAATTTTATAAGCTAAGAGTTTGTTTTCATTTTATATTTTAGTGAATCCTGGATTTTGCTTTTTGCACCCAGAGAAAAAATATTTACATTTCTGTGTTTGATTCATTAAAGTGATGGTGGTCTGACAATTTTTTGCCGGAGAATTGTTTAACTTTCGACGTTTTTTGCGTCATAAAACATAAATTTATGATAGTTTATTTCGTCATAAATTCGTTTATTATTTTATTGTAGAAAGTGGGTCCCTCATTGGAACTTATGACGGAAATTGGAACTTGTGACGCAATTCCGAACTTAAGACGCGAGCAAAAACGACGATTTTGTTCCGTCATAATTGGTACCAATTGCGACGATTTCAGTGTTAAATTTCCGTCATAAATGGCCATTTTTCTTGTAATGCATAGAGACTCGATATCCCAAATATATATTTTTTTTAATTTTTGTGGGAACTAACTTGGAATACCTATTATTTTTTTTATATTTTTTGTGATTTTCAGAATCGTCAATATCAGGCTGATCATAATTATAACCGAAATAATCTTACGTCTAAAATTTTCAAAATCCCAAAATTTAGAGATATTTTAAGTATATTTGTCTGAAGAATGGTATATATTGAGTCTAAATTTACTTAAGATATTACGAAGACAATGGATGTGTAGAAATAAGAGCTACATAAAAGAGATGAAAGATATCTACTTGGATTGCTTATAGGATTTTTCTAATGATATACATTATAGTTTCTCATGCGGAACGAAAATTTTCAAAATTGAAGCTGATTAAATCCTATCTTCATTCAATCATATCCGGTTTAATTATGTTGTTTATAAAAAATGATATGTTTCAAAAACTTAACTATATGAATTTGATTGATATGCTGCATCTAAAAATGTAAGACATGTTATATTTAAATAAAATAATGAAATTATTTTACATACTATGTCGTCATCTATTTTATTAATAAATTTTAAATGTATATTTTATTTATGAAAAAAAATTAGGATTTTATAATTTAAATTTCCTTAGAATCCCTTGATTCTCAGGACTGTCCATGATCAGTGTTCCTCTAGAGTGAAAATGATAATACTTTCTAAAATTCAGTAATCACAAATAAATAAGTAACATATTTCGGACAATAAAGATTGTGGGAGTTGGCTCTGTCCGTCTGGCGGGCTCCAACATGGGTCTGATCAGCGAGGTGTCTGCGAGGTAAAAATAAAATCCTACAATATTGAACGTGGTCATATATATAATTGTATATCACGACTAAGCAAAACTTATGGTATTATAACACTTATATAAGATTAGAATACAGTTTTTCTCTTGTCTTGCATAATTGCAAGTTGTCTTGTTCATGTGACAAGTTGTTTTGTTTTCTCATTAAAATATACTATACAATATTATGTGGATTATGGCGTTAAGTTCAATGAATTTGGAGGAGATGTATGCTCGGCTTGCGTTGGAGGACGATGGCGGGGAAGGGTTTATAGTAGAGAATGAAGAGAGTGAAGTACGGCAGAAGACGTTTGTACTAATCGGAAGATTTCTAACTGAGAGGAATATTAACTTTCAGGCGATGCAGAACGTGTTAGCGTCAATTTGGAGACCTAAGGAAGGAATGGAGATTCATGATTTGGGAGGGCAACGATATTCATTCGTTTTTTATCATATCCTAGATTTGCAGAAAGTAATTGAAGGGGGACCTTGGACATTTGAACAGAGCTTGTTGTTGCATCACAAATTGGAAGAGAATGAAGATGCACATTTGGTGAATCTTAACAAAATGGAGATATGGGTGCAGATATATGATTTGCCTAATGGAATGTTGTCTGAGAAGGTATTAAAGAGTATAGGAGATTATGTGGGTAAGTTTGTTAAAATAGACCCTCAAAGTCTTCATAGAGGGTGGATGCTTTTTGCTCGTATTAGGGTTGTTATGGATATAGAGCAGCCATTGAAAAAAATGATGAAATTGAAAAGGGAGGGGGTAACTGGGCATGGATCAATTTCAAATATGAACGATTGAGTACATTCTGTTTTGTGTGCGGGTTAATGGGTCACTCAGATCGAGATTATGGAATTGTTTATGATAATCCTAACAAAGTCATTGAGCGGTCGTATGGTATATGGCTCAGGGCACCATCAAAAACTGGGAAAAATCATAATATTGGTGCACGCTGGTTGCGTAATGGAGCAGATGGGGGATACGCTTGGAAGTCGAATTCCGGTGGAACAAGCTCAACGACAACTGCTGAATAGACGTACAAAGCAGGGGAGATATTCATGGAGATTGATGGACGAGTAACCGAGATTTTAGGAAAGAAAGGTGCAATCTGTTTTGCTCAACGAAATCAAGGCAGTAACGTACAAGATATGGTTCCAAAAAATATGGAGGATAGGAGGTTGGGCGGGAAAGAGGGGATAGATGAAACTATAGTGATCGATTCAAAAAGTAAACGGGTGGATGAGACAGAAAAGATAGAAAATAATGGGCTGGATGTTATGACAACTGGGCCAAAAAACTTGATAGAGTCGGGACCTGGTATCCAGGCCCGCCTATAACAATGAGTCTGTTAGCGTGGAATTGTCGTGGGTTGGGTAAACCACGTACAATTCTTTCCTAAAAGAACTTACCCAACAAATAAAGCCTAATATTATTTTTCTGTCAGAAACATTAGCAAAACATAATAAAATAGTGGAGGCTTGTAAGAGTCTAACTTATGCAGATTGTTGGTCTGTTGATGCTCAGGGGCACAATGGGGGTTTAGCTTTGTTTTGGAAAAATGAAGGAGGCTGTGTTATTAAGGGGGGAAGCAAGCACTGCATTGATTTTGAAGTTGCTAATGAGCAAGTAGGTCGATGGCGTTATACTGGTTTTTATAGTTGCCCGAAACGGGGAAGAAGGAGAGAATAGTGGAATTTAATAATGGAGCTGGCAACAACATCAGATTTATCGTGGTGTATAATTGGGGATTTCAACGACATAATGAATGCAAGAGAAAAACGGGGGGGGGGGGGGGTAGACCTCATCCTGTTAATTTAATTCAAGGCTTCGTTGATGTTACAGAAGAGTGTGGGTTAAAAGACTTGGGTTTTGTAGGAGAGAAATATACTTGGGAGAAGTCAAGAGGGAAGTATAATTGGGTGCAAGAAAGATTAGATAGGGGATTAGCAACGCAAGCATGGTGTGAGATGTTCCCACAAACAGAAGTTCAGGTTGTGGAGGTCGCAACTTCTGACCATTTGCCTCTTCACTTGCATTTAAAGAAACAGGTTTACAGACCAAAAGAGCGACGTTTTCGATTTGAGAATTCGTGGATCAGGGAGAAAGAGTGTCAAATGGTGGTAAGAAATGGGTGGAGTGAAACTCGGGGACTGGAAATAATGGAAAAAGAAATCAAGTTTTTTGGAATTAAATTACAGGAATGGGGGGGAGGGATTGGCAGTGAGTATAAGAAGGAAGGACAAGAATATAGAAGTAGGTTGTGTAAGCTTAGGTCTCGTAGGGATTCTCAGGGCATTCAGATGTATAACGAAGTAAGGTGGGCTTATCTAAGTTTGTTGGAGAAACAGGAGATATATTGGAAACAACGAGCAAAAAGTTTTTGGTTACGGGATGGGGATTGCAACACACGGTTTTTCCATAAGTTTGCATCATGACGTAAAAGGGCGAATGGGATACATCGTATAAAAGATGCTAATGGTGTGTGGAAAGAAACAACTCAGGAGATTCATGGTGTAGTGGAGGAGTATTTCTCTCAATTGTTTAAAACAACAAGTGTGTATGGTAAGCTGTCAATGAATGAGAGTGTAAGTCAATTGTCAGATAGAGAGAATAAGGAGTTGATAGCTGTAGTAACGCCCGAGGAAGTCAAGAGTGCAGTGTTCTCTATGCATCCAGACAAGTCGCCGGGCCCGGATGGGCTTAACCTAGCGTTCTTTCAATCTTTCTGGAATGTGGTGGGTATTGATGTGGTTCGATTTTGTCAAAACTATAGGACTACAGGCAGGCTACCAGAGGGAATTAATCACTCCCTCGTTTGCTTGATACCAAAAATAACAATCCCTCAAATGATGACAGCCCTCAGGCCTATTTTACTATGTAACGTGTTGGTAAGAATTCTTTCAAAGGTAATGTCAAATAGATTGAAATCTTGTTTAAACTCGATTGTGTCTGACAAGCAGAGTGCATTCATAGAGGGACGTCTTCTTACTGATAACGCGATGATGGCTTTTGAAATAAATCATTACATGAAAAGGCGTACTCAAGGACGAAATGGTTTGGCTGCATTGAAAATAGATATATCGAAATCTTATGATAGATTAGAATGGGATTTTGTGCAGAATATGATGAAATGGTTTGGGTTCCATGAAATGTGGATTGCTCGAGTAATGACTTTCATCAGGTCAGTATCGTATAGCTTTTTGCATAATGGGGAAGAATTTGGAAATATTATCCCTCAACGTGGTCTACGTCAGGGTGATCCTATATCCCCATACATTTATATAATGTGTGCCGAAGGTTTGAGCGCTATAATCAGACGAAATGAGCAAGCTGGGATTCTTCATGGGTGTACAATAGCGAGAGGGGCACCAACAATATCCCATCTCCTTTTCGCGGATGATTGTTAATTTTTCTTCCGGGCAAATGCAACAGAAGCTGGTGCTATGAAGAGGATGTTGAATAGGTATGAAGGCATATCTTGATAAATGGTGACTTACAATAAGTTGGTGATTACATTCTCGCCAAACACTAATGAGGATAGTAGAAGAGAGGTGTGCCATGAATTGGGAGTAAGGGAAACTTGTAATAACCCTAACTTTAGAAAGGCTACAGTGATTAAATGAATAGTGATCTCGAGGAATTTAGGAAAATGGTGTGTAGGTGCTCTATATTGGAAATGGAAAATGAGTAAACAGAAACCGTATTAGTGATGTACTATGAAAATAAGTGACTCGAAATGACGATAGATTTCAGAAATTCCTGAATATGGATTTTTGAGGATTTTGGTTTCGAATGAGTTTCTATTGGATGTCAAGGAGCATGGAGATATTAACAGAATTATATATTGAGGAGTTAGGGAATTAGTATAAATTAAGGGATTATTAAGTTAAGGAAATATCAAAGGAATTTGGATTGTCAAATGATTTCAGAACCACTGAGATAATGAGGTATATTCGAGACGAATCACAATTAGACGATTAGGGGAACCAAGCAACCAAGATTAGAAATATAACAAGGATACATACCACATTGTTAATTACCAAAAGTGTTAGTACAATACTTAGGAAAAACAATAAAAAGAGAATTATGAGATCATGAACATGACATCACATTCCACTAATACTTTTAAGGGTAAATTAGTACATTAGCAAGCCTTTAATCACAAATATCTTCCAAGGCTTCTAATACAAGCTAGGATTAACAAATATCAACAAGATTAGAGTGAGATAAGATCAAAAATCAAGAGAAAATCTTTCCCCCTCCATTTCTTGCAAATTCGGCCAAAACAGGAATAGCCCAGTAAAACGAGCATAACTTCTTCGTTTCTCAGCCAAATTTTACGTTCTATAGCTTTTTAGAAAGCCCATGAGATAACCTACAAGTCGTATTTCACAAGAGTTTTCCAGAAAAGCAAGGTAAGGGGGTCGTTTTTCATGTTCTTTCAGCTGATGAATAGTAACTCCTAATTGTTAACTTTGTTTTCATGGTTCCTTTAGTTGATTCAAGCTATATTGAGGTTGTTTAAGGAGTACCCAAGGTTTATTAAGTGATGTTGAAGCTACAAGGAAGGTATATTACTTGAGACCCTAACTTGAATTATGAGTTTATGGTTGATTATGCTTAGTTTAGAAGTTAAGTGATATAAATCATGAAATCTTGATTATATAGTTGTGGATATGTGTTTTGATTTAATATGAAAGGAGTATGTGCTTGTAACCATGGTTGGTAATATGACCACAAGGTGTAGGTGATGGTGTATAAGGTGGATGATGGATTTGGAGGAGTTGAATTTTGGAAAGTATAAAAATATAGCCGTTATAATGCCCGTTTTTCGTTAAACCAAATAGATACCCTGTTTTTGGTCCCCATACTCGTACGGTAGGTTTCTGTCCAGAGCACCCACTGATCATGAGAGGGTAGAGCTTGGTTCATAGATCGTTTTGATATAAAGTACGTTAAAATCTGATGAACGGTTTAGGAGAAAAGTCAGTTTTAGTGAAAGACGTTCGAGAACCGAGAAAATGTAATTGTATCAAATTGGAGGCTATGAATACCATACTTAAACATTTTTAAAAATTATAAAATTTTGGGATATTGTAGTGGAGTGGTCAAAGAGTCATTTCCAGTTGACCTTACATTAAAATTCGAAATTGAGATTTTCTGAGAATTTTTACAGTCGGGTATGGTTGTTAAGGGAAATGGTGAATAAGCACCGAAACCTTGATTTAACCTAAAATGGTTAGGTTTTTGGAACACTTGGGTTATGAATAACATGTAAAACATATATTAAAGTGTCAAGGGTATTGTTATGCAAGAGTGAGGTGAGTAAGAGATGTGGTATTCTAACGACGGTCCTTTTCGTGTTTATAGAAACTCCGGGAAAGCCACGAGCCATACCTTCAGGACATCGAGATTGAGGCAAGATCTTTTCTATCCCTACTTGGAAAAATTATTATCTTCAAAGAAACTTGATTTCTTGGAATATATATATACATGTGATGCTATTATTACTATATTGTGAAGAAATTGTCTTCCTTGAGTATGGATATTAAAAAGGAAGGTATATGAAGATGTATATGGATATGAATATGGATATGAGTATGAGATGGATATGTATAGAGATGATTATGCATGAAGTGAACATGCCTTATGATTAAGAGAATATGAGAGAATGGTATCAGTTGTTATCTAAAGTAAATAAAAGAATGGTATCAGTTGTTATCTAGGGTTATATGATTTATAATATTTTGCTAAAGATATTCTTTTTAAATATTGTGATTTAATAAGTATTATTTGATTATTATCTACTATTTTTAAAAGTAGATGGAACAACATATATATATATGTGTATATAAAAGAGCAAGATTTCTTCTACTCTTACTTTAGAAAACTATTTTATTTTTTAAAAATAAAATGATTTCTTGGAATATATATGTTTTTCTACGATGCTATATTGCTAAGGATTTATTTCCTGATTTTGAGAATTAAAGAAAGATAGATACGAATATGGATAGAGCGAATATACTTTATGTTCTAAAGGAATATTTGAATTTAATAATGATAGAAAAGATGTATGAGTCATAATTAAAGTATTATGACATATGATTTAAAGGTGATGATAAATGTGAATGGAAATGAGATGAGTGAATGATATGTGGAAATGAAAGCGAGAAAATGGAAATGTGGAATGATATTTTATAAATGGAATAATGATTTGACAAAAAGGGGGATAGCAACAAAAAGCGTAGGAGGCTGTGTGCGGCACAGTCCAGCAATCAATATTTTATCTCGGCCCAAGAGTTGCCAAAGGAGGATGTAGTGGTGTACCTTCCTCCTTCTACCGGTAGTAAAAAGGACGGGTACGGAGGGCGACTGATCATCGTTCTTACGTATTCGGTAACAGTGAAAATCCCCAAAACTTGAAAGAAAGAGTTGAAAATGATTTTCAAATTTCTATACTGAAAACAGAATAATGATATGAGATGATGGAATTATGGTTACAGATGAAGAAAAACTGATATTATATTATTATAGATTCCTTTCTTCTAATAGTAAGTGGATGATGTATTATTAAATAAGAGTTTTATTCTTCCTTAAGGATTATAATTGATTTCTGCTTATATATGTATATATATGTATACCTGTTCACATTTTAAATTCTAGTTTACAATATTATCTTGCTGAGCTATTATAGCTCACTCTTGCCATTTATGTATATAGCAGCTAGGTCCCATGTCGATTCTACGCACTACACCCCGCAAGAGGGTAAGGGAAAGGTGACCTTTTGAGCGAGTGCTGGCGACCATCCCCGAGGTAGTGACAAGCGAAAGGGGCTTAGTAGACTTATGTAAATTAAGTGTGTAAGTTTGTAATAAACTTTTGGTTGTTGAAATGCTTCCTGTAGAAGTATTATTCAACAATGTACTTAGTAAGGTTCTGGGTTTGTAATAACTGTTTAACTCTAAACTTATAATATTGTGGATGTTGTTCTATGAGCATATGACTGGTGTGTGTGTGTGTGTATTAGTGTGGGGTCAATTGTATAAGTATTAAGTTAAAAAAAAAACTCAAGAGATATGGATATGGATCGGAAATTGGACCGTGATGACCTGGATCCTTGACCCCGGATCTAGGGGTGTCACAAAACTGCTTCACCAGGGAAGTATTTGGGTCTTCCAATGCACATAGGGCGTAACAGGATGAAGGAGTTTGATCAAAAACTTCAGGGGTGGAATAATCAAACGATATCTCGAGCAGGCAAAGTAACGCTTCTCAAGACAGTTGCCCAGTCTATACCAAATTTTTGGATGAACCTGCTTTTGATCCCAAAGGAAATTCGTGATAAAATAGAGAGGAGGATGAATGCCTTTTGGTGGGGGAAGGGTGGAGGACATACTGGGATTAAATGGTTATCATGGGATAGATTATGTATAGTTAAGGGAGAAGGAGGTCTGGGGTTCAGGAAATTAAAAGAATTCAATATAGCTATGTTGGCGAAGCAGGCGTGGCGCTTGATAAATGGTTGTAATCCTCTGGTAAGTAAGACCATGCAGGCACGATATTATCCTAATTCTGATTTTCTAAATGCCTCGATTGGATTAAATCCAAGTTACCTATGGAGAAGCATTTTAGAAGCTCAGGATATCGTAAAGCAAGGGGAAGGCTAATTGGTGATGGAGCAGCAACGAGAGTTGGAAAGTTTCATGGTTACCAAACTCAGAGAATGGTTACATCACGACAGATATAAATGAAAATCTTCAGCATATTATGGTTCAAAGTCTACTGGATGAGACTCAGAAAAAGTGGGATGAGGAGATTCTTAAGGATTTGTTTAATAAACGGGATAGAAAGCTGATTTAGAAAATTCCTATATCGTTGAGAGCTAAAGAGGACTCTTGGTACTGGGTACTTGAGGATAAGGGGGAATTTAGTGTGAGAAGCTGTTATCGACGTATTCGTGGTGAGTTTGAATGTGTTGAGGGTCGATTTTGGAAGAAATTGTGGGGACTGCAACTTCCTGGGAAGATCATTAATTTCTTATGGAGAGCCTGTTGTAATGTACTGCCCACTGCAACAGCTTTGCGTCCGAAGAATGTAAGTATATCGAGTACTTGTTCATGGTGCCATATGTATGTGGAGGATACAATTCATACACTGTTTAGCTGCTGTATTGCGAAGGTGGTATGGAGTTCACTAGGGTTGCTGGATTTGGTGAGTACAGCGGCAAACGATACTGTGATGACAGTGCTCAAACGAGTTATGAATTCAGGTACGAAAGAACAGAGCGTCATGGTTGGTCTGTTATGTTGGAGTTTATGGTCGGGGAGGAATAAATGGATTTGGGAAAAAGTGAACACCTCTGCTTTTGGGATCAAGGCAATGGCACTTAATATAGTTGCAGATTGGAATCGAGCTAGACAAACTGAGATGGTAAATCGGCGAGTTGGGCCTGGACATACGAGGGTTTGGTGTAAACCTCCAGAGGGATGGATTAAAATAAATATTGATGCAGCTTATCGGAATGCTGAGGAGTTTATTGGAGTTGGATGTGTAGTAAGGGATGGCAGAGGTAAATTTCTTCGAGCAAGAACTAATATTCTCAGAGGTACAAGGCAGGTCCGTGAAGCTGAAGCATGGGGTTTGAAGGAGGCATTGGAATGGACAAGGCAGTGGAGAAATACAAAATGTATATTCGAGTCGGATGGTTGCTTGTTGATGCTTTCAACAATGCTAGAGGTCGGTCTATTTTTCATAGTATTGTTGAGGATTGTAGTGAAATTATTAAACACTTTGAGGAAGTGTCAGTTGTTTTTGTGAGTCGGTCTACGAATATGATAGCCCATTTGTTAGCACAGGCTGCATATTCTATGACAGGTCCTATTGAGTGGATTGGTACTGCTCCAGATTTTATTTCATGTAACCTTGTTTTGGAAGAAGCTTATTGAATGCAAGTACGTTTTATTCAAAAAAAAAAATTATGGTATTATACTAAAGTTGAAATATAAAAAGTTTGTCAGTTTAGTTTTTGATTTGGATATTCTAATTATTAAAACTAACTTATAATTTCGTTCCTTTTTCAATATATATATATATATATGTTTATATTATTTTTTTAAAATTTTATATATTACTAATTTACATATCAAATTGTTGTTAAAATATTTATATATATAAGATTTTACCCTTTCAGTTTAATAATTGTACTCTATCTTGAATTCTTAAATTTTATTTGGACGATTACAGTCCACGTGAAATTAATAAAATAATCTTTAGTTTAGTGATGGTTCAATAATTTTTTCAAATTAAATCTACGCAGAGACAAAAAAGAGAAGAAATTTACGATTTTTTATGTTGAAAATTCTATTTGATTTAAGAATTCTACTTATAATTCATTTTTATTATCAAAATATCCTTGTAATTATTTGAAGATAGCTCTACTATGAACCAAACACAATTTTAATAATAGGTGTAAGAGGGATTTTGTCTAAAACTTTGATAATCGACAGTATGGTCCTCCGTACGGCAAATATCTTAAAATAAATAGATGAAAACCGTTAGACCTACCATGAAAAATATTTTATATTATAATATGTTATAAACTAAAAAGTATATTTATATTGAAAAACAAAAATGTATATGTCAATGATAAATCATACATAATTAGGTTTAGCATTATCAATGTAGGACTTCTACATTGAATAAGATTAATATAAAAATTCTTAATTATATTTTCTCTTGAAATTCTGAGTATTTCCATTTGAATAATAAAATTAAATCATCAATAAATTAAAGATAATTTTACGAGGTTCGCGTGGATTGTAAAATCATCCAAATCTGATTTCTAGATCGCAAGATAGAGCCCAAGTAGGAAATATGATTTTTTATTAATACTAAAAAAAATATAAATAAAATTCAATTCTTATACAACCTTTTTTAATTATATCTTTTTCAGATTATAATTTTCTTTCTAAAATTCAATTATAATATAATTTTTTTAATTATATCCTTTTTAGATTATAATTTTCTTTTTAAAATTCACTTCTAATGCAACCTTTTGTAATTATATCTTTTTTAAATTATAATTTTTTTAATGAGATATTATCTTGATTGTCGATTTTCAATCTAACGGATCATATGATTTTGGTAATATTGGTAGTACAGTGACCAGACCATAAATTTGGATAAGATCCCTCTTATACTTATTATATATAAGGATATAATAAATAATAATATAATATAATTAATGGTAATCAACGATTGCCTTTTTCACATTTACTTTTAATTGAAAATAATACCCTTTATAAATACCGAAAAACATCAATCGTGCAATATCTTTCAATAATTTATGATAATTAGCCGCTAAAAATGTTTACTTTTAATTTGATGATATTACCTTTTATAACATCTAAAATATCGTAACTTTCAATCAATATATTAATTTTTTAAATAAAATACGTTAACTTTTAGTTTTAAATATAATCTTGCAATAATTTTATATATATATATATATATATATATATATATATATATATATATATATATCCAAACATATCACCTCATATCTTCTCATCACTAACAAAATATAATAAAAATCTGTATACAGCGAGTAATGACCATAAATTTTTACCAAAAAATCAGAACCATTAGATCTAATGATTAGATATATTCTATGATTAAATTAATTTAATAAAATTTCAAGGTTCGAAATTCGTAAATGACATATTTATTTTAAAATCTTATAATATAAATTTTAAACCATGTATATCATCAACTAAATGTATATAAAATTATTTAAATTAAAATTAAAATAAATTATTGAGAATAATGAATATATAAAAATAAAATTTTTACATATAAAAAAAAAATCCGTTCATCGCACGAGTTATAAGCTAGTATAAAATTAAATCAAACTGAATTAAAAAAAGTTGAACCAAAATTGGTAAAATTTAGTAACAATCGAGCCTAATAAAACCAAACCAAAACTGAAAATGAAAGATGAAAATCGAACTGATTTAAAAGGTTCGGTTCCAATTATATGTTCAAAACCAATAAAAGAAATGCATCCGCACCAATAATTTAAATAAATAAATAAAATTACAGTTTGGTTTAACCACCTATCTGGTGAAACCATTTGCCTGGACGGTACAGAAACTAATTAATCATGAACAACATTTTACTTGTATTGTGTTTGGAGATGATATCTACACCTTGTCCTAGTAATCCGTTTCCATCCCTGCACTTTTCTAACTAAATTTACCATTACTCATCTATAGTCTGTTAAAACATCAAAGGTATGCGGATGCGTTATCATGAAAATAAATTGGCCATGAAAGAACATGAGTTTCCACGGAATGCTTGTCCACTGTCCACGGAATCAAATTATGTAATGACTTGAGTTACCATTACTGTAAAAAAAAAAAAAAAAAAACTTTTTATATGTAATAACTTGATTGGGTACTTCCTCGTCAACTCCTGCCTCGGAAGTGGTGTGGCTATTGTGGGGTGTTTGCAAAACAACAGCGGAGGGGGGGTTTGGTCCCGAGGTGCCTCTGGCGTGAAATGTCTAACTCCTAAACCCCATTCTCTAGGGGTATTTATAGCTCTAGGCCTAGGGTTTAGGGGTAGGTTACCTCTACTCCTGACCGTTGGATCTGGGGGACAACCCGCTGAATTCCCGGGATGTGGGACACGTGTCCCAACTTGTGGGGGTCGTTGACTTGAGTGTGCCAATACTGTTGCAGGCGTGATTTGACACATGTCAATCTTTGGCATTTAGTGTTGGTCAGCGCCAGGTGTGTGAGCGTTGGTTGAGCTGGAGTGTCACGTGTGTTGAGTGTCACCAGTCTGGGGTCCCCTAGTCTGGGGAGGGGACCATACCACGTAGAGGTGGCCCCCGGTCCAGGCCCACTAGCCTGGGTTGGGCTGCTCTTATTCTCATGAGCTAGATTTGTTTGTAGTTTTGGGCTCAAGATTGGGCCTAACTGGACCTGGGCTATTTCTAGCCTATCATTTGTCCCCCACTGCCTCATGCGGATTCTCCGGATGGGGGAGTATTAGGAAGAGTTGTGCTTCGTTGCCTTGGAAGAAAAATTTTCGCTTTTGGTTGCCCCCCAGGCCCGGGGTGAGCGCTAAGGTACGCATCCCCGGGGCTAGGATTGTTGTAACCTCTTTGTAGGTCCAAAGGTTCCTTATCTGAGAAATTTTTATTTTTGGTTGCCCCCCAGGCCCGGGGTGTGCGCTAAGGTACGCATCCCCGGGGCCAGGAGTGTTGTCGTTTGGCGTGCATATATATGTATATACACATATATATATACCCATATATTTTCTGAAGTTTTTTTTTTGGTAAAATTCTGCCAAAAATCAGCCCGGTAGTGGGTGCCAGCTATTCTGTTTTTTCTTTTTCTTTTTATTTTCTCCGAGTTTTTGAACCGTTGGCCAGTGTGGGACTGCCACATGTCGTGGCTGTTGGGTCTCTCACATTTTGCCTATAAATAGTGGATGTCCCCACCATTTGCGTCTTCACCTGATTTTCAATTTGCTGTCGTTATCACACTTCTCTGAGGACCATTACTCCGGGCTACAAGCACTTCAGACTTTTTTTGGGCCTTCGCTCTCCGGCTCCTTCTATAAGTTTTCTTTCTCCGGTCTCTTCTTTGCTTTTTCATTTGAATTGCTTTGCGCTCCATACCTTGTTATTCGGAGTAGGAAGGCTGACTTTAGGCTTTATTTTTTGTTGGGTAACCCGGGGTTATAAAGTTTTATGGTTAGGAGGGTTACGGCTTGGAGAGTCTTAGTTCCTTTGTCTGAACCCAGTAGCTCCTGCAGCTCTAGTTCTTCTGACTGTGAATTTGAGTTGATAGAATTGGAGTGGTGTATAATCGGTAAGAAGAAAAACAGCCTTCCAGTAGTTACGAGGATCGTTACTAACGACATGGGTCCGGGGTATAGTCTTAATGAGCCGGATGGCAGTTGGGGCCACACCCAACATTATTTTGTTAGAAGGGACCCGGGAATCCCCCAAGCCTATTTCTTTAGGGATCTCAGCACGGAGTTCTCCCAAAATGAGGATGTGGCGCTCATGACGGAATATGATAAGGCCTTTCTTGGATTCTAAGTTCGGGGACAAGCCTGGCTCTGGGATGGATGTTGGTCCCTTCAAGACCAAGTATATAGAGGAACCAGTTGAGTGGGACCAGATTTTCCGGGCCACGTTTCACTTGGATGAGGACGTAGAATGGATGTGGCCCGAGCCCGGAGAGAAGATTTACCATAGACCGGAGGGTGGTTGGGTCGGAGTATGGTTGGAGCACCTGAGGTCGGGGTACGGGCCTAGGTGCCACCAATTTGTCAAGTCGTTGTGCCTGTTTGACTTGTTTGCACTAAACACGCAAGTATACGTGGTCACAAGTAATATAATTCAAGTTCGTTCCACAGAGACCTGGTTAGGTTTCAATTTAGTAGATGTACCTATTCAACAATGTATGGTTTAAATTCACTGCTAAGACAATAAACAAATATGGGTTTTAATTAATTAAATTAAACTAAGATGCAAATTGTCAACTAAGAATGATTAACTAATGAGAATTAAATCAAATTACTATATGAGAATAAACATGGGACTCTAACTTCGTTATCTACTTCACTTAGAGTTGATGCCTTTAATCATTACATGTGATGGTTTTGATATCTGATCAGACAACACGGAACAAGTATACGCTACTTCTCAGTATACGAATACCAAACTAAACATACATCCACAAAAGAGATAAAAGATGAATAGACACCAATTATGTTTAGACCCTATATCTCTATAAGATTTGAAAACATAACGGTTTAAGCAAAAGTTGTCTATTAAGATCACATAGGGCAACATAATATCTCTATTTACGCTATAAATCATGATGTTAAAACATCAACCTATCCTATGCTAGCATGGCAAGTTCTAAATCTTAAGATCCACTCTCGTTTCACAAAAGATTAACAAATTAGATGTTCGCGATGCATCTAAATACATGAATCACAACCATACGAGGATATCAAGAATTCACCACACATAAATCTTTAAAGCAATCAAACTACTAAGCTACATAGATAAATCCATTAGAATCCCATGACAACGATTAGTTCATAATTGAACCGTTCGTCACCATGGGATTTGATGAAAAGATGGTATTAAACAAGATATGAATGAAAGAAGCAATAATATTAATAAGGCAAAGAGTTGAGAAAACAAATCTAGAATCCAGAATATGCCTAAGAAAGAAATACAAAAGATAAAGTAGATCTAGATCTGTTGCTTGTCACGCGTGTTGAATCCTTCTCTCGTTTTCTCCATTGCAAAACTAAGTAATTCTAAGTAATTATATGTAATGATACAAATTACAATGGTAGGATGTGTTTAAATAGGCTCTAGAAGTCTTGCCCAGCAAGAAATAGATTACAAATACAACTGAATTTCGAAAAAGGGCAAAATAGGAATTTTCTGGAATTTTCTGGAATTTTCTAGCCTAATCCTGCACTGTCAGCGCACATCCTACGCTCTCAGCGCGCGTACAGCCTGTTCCCCTGCACTCACAGCACAGATCATGCGCTCTCAACGCACAAACATGCTGTTGGTTTGCTGAATTCTGCGCAACTTCTTCATTTTTGCTCCAAATCATTCCGTTTCTTTTGCAATTACTTCCGTCTTCAATTCTCTAGACTTCAAGTCATCATGGTGGCTCAAAACAAGTCTCCATTCCTCCTATCCATGCTAGAATTCAACTCCCAAAATTGGTGAAACATCAACCCTAATCGATAATTCACAAACCTACATAACTAGCGAAAACACATCAAAAGTACAACAACTTGAGACCAAGTCCATCAATTTAAGCCGATATGGAATGCTCTAAGTGGATATATAATCCACTTATCATGAGTACAAGATCCCCATTCCCCAACTCACTCCGAACGCTGTGAAGTGGATCTACTTTTTCTTGGGGTGTTGTGAGGCCGCCGGGGTGTTACCCACTTTTAAACTTTTCCACTATCTGTTCTGGTTGGTCCATTCCAACAATGTGCCCCTATTCGAGTTTAGGTTCTAGGGTAAGGCTTGTGGGTACCCTTCTTCGGCCTCCAAGCCCCTGGGCCTGCTGCCCTCCCTGAAGGGGTGGAATGGGGAGTTCGTATTTCTCCGGGGTGTTGATATCCGGTTTATGCCCACCTTCATGGAGACACCTCTAGCAATGCACTTTGAAGTTTATGACCTCCAGGATACAGCGTTAGACCGGGTTAACGCCTTTTGTCGAGGCCTTAAGAGGCAGGTGACTAAGGATGATATTATGAGCCACAATTACCTCTTCGAGATAGGATGTAAGTTTGGGTTATATTTTACTTTGTGCTAAGGCCTTCGACTCTTGCTTTTAGTTTACCCTACCCCAGACTAATGTGTTTTATTTTTCCCTTTCAAGTCTTCCCAGCTACAACTCGGAGTTCGAGCATTTCATCAACATGAATAAAACCAACCAAGCTCTTGTTGCTGCTCTCCGGGGTATTGGATCTGTTCGGGACAACACTAAAGCCCTCGGGGAAATTAGCGGGTCTCAGGCAAATCATGAGGGGGGAAGTGAGAATAGGGAGGTGAACCCGGAACTTGTTGATCTAAACGATGATGGCATCGAAAAGACCCCCTTGATTCCGAGGAAGAGGCCCCGGACTGTCATCCAAACGGAAATGTTCGATGATTAGAAGTCGAACTGCGGAATCGAGCAAAAGTGTCTTAAGGGTGTGCGCACGATGATGCCCGAGTTCGGGCCACATGAGCCAGCTCCCTTATCCCCGGAGAAGAGGAACTTCATCGGTTTCTTGTCTGAGCTTCCCAGCAAAATGGAGTGGGAAGAGATGGGCAAAGACCCCGCTATCTCCCTCTTCGAGGATATGATGGGGGTCTTTGGGCAGGTATTCCATCTCCCAGGATTTTGTAATGTTTGCTTTTTCTTGACTATGGTTTGACCTTTTTTCATTTCTTTTTGCTTCAGCTGGGAGTCCGGATGGCTGGCTGTGTAGCTGGGAGTCCGGATGGCTGGTTCTGCGCTCTTCTGGTGAGAAGGAGAAGGAGATAGCTTCTCTCAAGCAGGAGGTTAATAATTTGAAGGAGACATATGAATCCCGGATAGAGAAGCTTAAGGGTGGGGCGAGGTAGATTGCTGACGAACGGGATGCTGCTAGGTCAAAGCTGAAGGACTACAAGGAGGAGGTGAAGCGACTCCGGGATGAGCTAAAGGCGAAGAAGCCCGAGGATCAAATCCTTACTGAGTTCCGGAAGTCTGATGCTTATGATCAGGAGCTAGCTACTGTTGCTGCCAGGAAAATCCACCGCTATTGGATTGTTGCTGAGAAGATGTGTAAGACTGATCCTGGAGCCGCCACCTAGGATAGTTTTATGAATGAATATATGGAAGCGGAGAATGCTCTGGTCCGGGGCGAAGGTGAACCCACTCCTTACGTGGCACCGAGCTCTTCCCCTCCTCCTGAAGCTTAAGCATCCAGACTGGCTGCGTCCATGGTCCGGGCTGTGCCTGTGTAATCTAATTTTAATCTTTTGATGTAATTTTAAACCCTGTGTAATCTTTTGAATTCTTGCAACACGCAGGTGTTTCGGGCTGTTGGTCAGCCCGACCTGTTTTATTAGCTATGCATTTTCGTCTATGATGCACTTCGGAGTATGTTTTTGTTTCTCTGTTGTCTTTAAAAGTTTTGAATATAATTTTAGCTAGGTGTAACTGATCTTGCCTCCCACTCCCTCATGCGGGTAGCTCAGAAGGGGGAGTAGGGTTAATCTTGGGTTTGTTTTGTTGCTTATCTCCGGGCCAGTGTTTTTAATGCAACGGCTAGGGGTTTGGCCCTTCTTAGAAAGTTAACAAACTTTCGGAGTAGGTATTTGTTTTTTGTTGAGCTCCGGGCCAAAGTATTCAATACTATGGCCCGGGGTTTAGCCATACTTAGAAAGTTAACCAACTCTAAATAAGAATTTTGCTTTTTTGTTGAGCTGCGGGCCAAAGTATTCACTACTATGGTCCGGGGTTTAGCCATACTTAGAAAGTTAACAAACTCTAAGTAGGAATTTTGCTTTTTTGTTGAGTTCCGGGCCAAAGTATTCACTACTATGGCCCGGGGTTTAGCCATACTTAGAAAGTTAACAAACTCTAAGTAGGAATTTTGCTTTTTTGTTGAGCTCCAGGTCAAAGTATTCACTGCCACGGCCCGGGGTTTAACCATACTTAGAAAGTTAACCAAACCTTTCTAAGTAGGAATTTACTTTGTTGTTGAGCTCCGGGCCAAGGTATTCACTGCCACGGCCAGGGATTTAGCCATACTTAGAAAGTTAACCAAACCTTTCTAAGTAGAAATTTGCTTTGTTGTTGAGCTTCGGGCCAAGGTATTCACTACCACGGCCCGGGGTTTAGCCATACTTAGAAAGTTAACCAAACCTTTCTAAGTAGGAATTTCCTTTTTTGGTGAGCTACGGGCCAAGGTAATCTCCGCTATAGCCCGGGGTTTAGCTATACTTAAAAAGTTAATCAAACTCTCTACGTAGGAATTTGCTTGGTTGGTCGTAGAAAGAAAAAGAATAGTGCAAATGAAATTTTCAGTAGGAAGTCATACTCCTTCTTCATTAATAACTCGGACGATTACAAATAACTTTTTCATTTGGATTTTCAACTATAAACAAAAAAATAGCCATGCTTCTACATCTTTTCATCTGGCTTCTCAACAAAAAATAGCCATGCTCCTGATAACTCCTTTCAGCCTACTGATAGTACTTTCTGAGCCTAAGGCCATGCCATGTGTTGGGGACCTCGGACCCGTCCATGTTGCTGAGTTTATATGTCCCAGGCCGGAGTATTTCCATAACTTTATAGGGACCCTCCCATTTGGGCATGAGTTTGCCCATGTTGGTAGGATCCAAGGCTTCTGTGTCGCGAAGTACTAGGTCTCTGATCTGAAAGTTCTTTACTCTGGACTTCTTGCTAAAGTATTCCCTCATTTTCTCTTTGTACCTCTCCATCTTTTCCACCGCTCTATCCCGGACTTCGTCAATCAGCTCTAAATTGGTTCTTAGTCCTTCCACATTTGCTATCTCATCGAAGTTGATCACTCTGTGGGAGGGGGAGCCTACCTCAATTGGTAGCATGGCTTCGGTCCCATAGGCCAGTTTGAATGGAGTTTCTCCTGTTCCGGACCTTGGGCTAGTGCGATAGGCCCATAACACATTCGGTAGTTCTTCGGGCCATTTATTCTTGCTTTCCTGCAACCTTTTCTCGATTCCCCTTAGCAAAATTCTATTTGTCACTTCGACCTGCCCATTACCCTAAGGATAGGCTACTGAAGATTTCTTGTGTTTTATCCCCCTTTCTTTGAGTCAGTTTTCAAAATCTGAGCCAATGAACTAGGGTCCATTATTTGAGACCATGACTCTGGGTAGTCCAAACCGCATTAAGATGTTGTCCAAGAATTTGATGCAATCCTGCTGGTTTATAGTCCTCATTGCTTTTGCCTCGGCCCATTTGATCATGTAGTCTATTGCTACCAATAGGTATCTTAGGTCCCCTTTAGCCCGGGGAAAGGGTCCCACTATGTCGATACCCCATACAGCAAATGGGATTGGAGATAGGACGGAAGAGGGTAGGACCGGGCTTTGCCTTAGCACATTGCTGAATAACTGGCAGTTTCTACACTTCTTGACAAATTCTATCGCATCTGAGTGGATGGTTGGCTAGTAGTAACCTTGCCTTATGATCTTGTATGCCAGCGCTTTTGCGGATATGTGGTCTCCACAAATTCCCTCGTGCACTTCTTGTAAGCAGTAATTGGCTTCCTCCGGGCCTACGTACTTCAGGACCGGGGAGGAGAAAGTTCGGCGGTAAAGTTGCTTTTCTTCAATGAAATATTTGGCTGCTTTGTTTTTCAATCTTCTGGATTCATTTTTGTCTTCGGGCAGCTCCCCCTTCTCCAGATAGAGGATGAAAGGGGTCATCCAGTTTGGACTGTCATCAATTTCCATAACTTCTTCTTGATCAATTGCTGGTTTCTCGAGTTCTTCGAAATACACTAAGCTGTCCAGCTCGGCTGAGTTCTGAACTAGCCTGGAGAGTTCATCTTCATCGGAGTTCTTTTCTCTATTAATTTGGTTGATTTGATATTCCGGGATTCTAGTGAGGTAGCTTTTGACCAGAGCTTGGTATTGGGCTAGCTTGGGGTCTTTGGCTATGTACTCTTCTTTTGTCTACCTCACCACGATTTGGGAATCACTATATATGCTCAGGTTCGGGGTTTTCAGGGTTCAGGCCAATTTAGCCCCGACCAAAAGGGCCTCATATTCAGCCTGGTTATTGGTTGCCTGAAATTTGAAGGTGATTGCTTGCTTGATTCGGAATCCATCCAGGCTTTTCATGATCAACCCCGCCCCGGATCTGTCAATCGTTGAGGATCCATCTACGTGAAGAGTCCATGACTCCATATTTTTGTCCGAGGTTGCCTCATATCCGGCTACCATGGGAGTGCTCCGGGGCTCGGCGAAAGAGCATTCCACAATGAATTCAGCCAGAGCCTGTGCCTTGATGGCTGTCCGCGGTACGAAGGTCAGGTGGAGTTGGCTGAGCTCAATGGCCCAGTTTATCAATCTCCTAGATGCATCTAGCATGTGGATTATCCTTCTCAAGGGCTGGTCTGTTATTACCTTAATCTCTCTCCCCTGGAAGTAGTGTCTGAGCTTTCTTGAGGCGGTGATTAGGGCGAAGGCAAATTTCTCCAGATTTGGTATCAGGTTTCTGCGTCTTTTAAGAATTAGCTGATGAAGTATACCGGCTGTTAACTTCTATCGGTTTCCCGGACTAGGGCCGCTGCCACGGCAAATGGCCCGGCGGAGAGGTATAAATATAGAGGTTCCCCCGGCTCAGGCTTGGTCAGCAGGGGTGGTGATGAGAGATACTCCTTGATTGTATCTAGGGCTTGTTGGCATTCCGGGTTCCATACTATCGCCCTTTTGTTGTTGGCCCCTTTGAGGAGATTGAAGAAGGGTAAGCACCGCTCTGCGAGCTTGGAGATGAACCTCCTTAGGGCTGCCAAGGACTCGGCCAGCTTCTGAATGTCCTTCTGAGTTCGGGGTGGTTGCATATCTAGTATTGCATTGATTTTTTCCGGATTAGCCTCAATCCCCCTCTGGCTGATCATGAAGCCCAAGAACTTCCCTGCCCCTACACCAAAGGTGCACTTCTCCAGATTTAGCTTCATCTCGTGTTTCCTTAAGTTTTCAAACATTTTCGTAGATTAAGGACATGTTCCCCAATGGTTTTGGACTTGGTTATGATGTCATCAACATAGGTCTCCAGATTTCGGCCTATCTGGTCCTTGAATACCTCAATCATGGCCCTCTGGTATGTGGATCCGGCATTCCTCAACCTAAAGGGCATGAATTTGTAGGCATAAACGGCTCTGTGAGTGATAAAGGCGGTCATGGCTATATCTGCGGGGTTCATCTTGATCTGGTAGTACCCGGAGAAGGCGTCTATGAAACTTAGCATCACATGGCCGGAGGTAGCATCAATGAGTTGGTCTATGCTGGGTAGGGGGTATGGATCCTTGGGGCAGGCATCATTGAGGTCTGTGTAATCCACACACATCCTCCACTTTCCGCTAGGTTTCTTTACAAGCACCATATTGGCCAGCCACTCCGGATACGTGATTTCACAGATTATGTCTGCTTTGAGGAGCTTTTCAACTTCCACATCAATGGCCTTTTGTCTCTTCGGGGCAAAGTTCTTCCTCTTCTGTTTCACCAATTTTCTCCTAGGGTCAACATCCAGGCTGTGCATTGCTACGGACTCCCGAAGTCCGGGCATTTCGGCCGGGCTCCAGGAAAATACATCCGTATATTCCTGGAGTAGGTCAATGAGTTCTTTTCTAAAGGTAGTTTCTAGTCTGGCCCCAATTTCGAATCCCCGGGTATTAGCTCGATTGTTTCAGTCTCCACCGCGGTTTCAACCTTGGCTTGGTCTTTCAATAACGATGATGTTTCTGGGCTCGGGGCTTGGGTGCTCTCAATGTTCTGTACCTCTTGATAGAATATAATTTACATATATTTTAGAGGATTTTATTCCCACATTTAATGAGCTTTTGCGAATAATCGTGTCGATTTAATAAGTTTTATTGGAGTTTATTGCAGGAAATAAATAATTCCCAAACTTGGAAGGAATTGAGTTTATTTGGACTTAAATTACTAGAAAATTCGTAACTATTGGGCAGCTTGCGTGTACATCACTGTTTGGGCCATAACTTGAGTTTCAGACATCAGAATTGGGTGATCTTACAGCCCACGCGAAGATAACAGAATTTTCTACAAGTCAAAGGTGGTCCAATATCAATATTCCAACTGGAGAAGCCCAGAAACAGGCCTGAAAGACAGATGACGAATTTCACTTCCTGGAATCCTATTTCAATTCTAATTACGGCAAATCTTGGACAACAAATTCTTATCCAACACAAAGAGGGAAATTACCAGAAGTCTACGAGGCTTATCTAATTCAAGGAGGATATTTCTTTTTTTTTTTTATTCCTACTTCTATTACAATTGTAATATTTTATTAGCTGTTTCCTACTTAGTTTTGGTTAGCTAATTTTTAGGCTCCTGGTGCCTATATAAACACATCTAGGGGTATTGTTTTATGATCCAATCTTAGAGATCAAAAGCATTGGTACGTATACTTTTGTAAACACTTTTTCTCTATTCTTATAATTATGTGTTCTTATATTCATTCTTGTTTTGTTAATTCAATCATGTGTGAGTAGTTTATTAATCTAGGGTTGAGTTGAACCCTAGTTATGGTCGATGTGTGAATTCCCCAATTTGATTGTTTAATTGCTCTTGCTTATTGAGTTGTTTTAATTAGCAATTGCAGATCAGACGTGATTATGTGTATTGTTTGAACCATTATCTATTTATCAACGAGAGTTGGATTTAGATGGTTGTGATTTATCCAATAAGAACATGAACTTCTCCATGAGAATAGGTAGAACGGATTGTTAGGAAGTTAGGGTGCTGTTATTAATGTCTCTGAATTGCATGATACCATGAGAATAGGCTTGATTGTATTTTAGAGAAGCCATTAATACCCGAGAGGGATTATTGGTATTTATAGGGCGCATCTTTCCTGTTGAGTATTATACGATTAATTGGGGAGGAAAATTCACGATTGCATTGACCATGCTAGTGGGGATACTTAATTCTGGATGTTTTTAGATCTGATTAGTATAAACACAATTCTTCTTAGTATAAATTAGTTTAATTAAATCCTCAAAATTTATTGTGTTACTTGCTTAGCTAAATTAAATCAGAAAAAGACTGGTGATTGGCACTTTTGTCTCTGTGGGAACGACTCTGACTTACCCTACTGCATAGTTAGAAGGATTTGTTAGATTTTTATTATTTGATAGGCACGCGACAGCCTTGTCAAATTTTTGGCGCCGCTGCCGGGGACAAAGCAGTGTTAGATTGGTTAATTTTTGAGTTAGTTTAGCTAAGTTTTTTAGTTGTGTTGCTTCGGCTATTATTCTTGTTCTGTTTGATCTTTGCTTGTGGTTTTTCTTGTTTCTTGTAAAATTGATTTTCAGATTCCTATGACAAGAAATTAAGCGAGTGAAGAGAGGAGCAGGAAGAAAACATGGAGGCATTGATTGAGACTATGCGGGCATTTTCTCAAAAGATCGATGAAATTGAGTCAAGAAATTCTTATTTGGTTGCTACTTGTGATGTTTGCGGTATACAGGGACACACTCAAAATTTTTGCCAATATAATACCCCTTATTACCCAAGCCAAGCACAATATTGGGATAATAATTTTCATTACAATGCCCATTACAACTCTGACCAGCCACCACAATACAATCCTTATTCCGAAACATACACTTCTAGTTTGGAAAATTATTCTGATTTTTCCTACCAAAGCAATCTAGCTCAACCAGAAAAATCAAGCTTGGAAACTGCCTTGGAAACTTATTTCTCTCCATGTGCCAAGATGAATGACTCATTAGCCACTTGTGATGCTCAACGTCAACAGTTTAATGCTCAGTTTGAAGAGAAGCAAGTTAGTCCATGCCAAGCTCAACCACCTCAAATCAACTACTTTCAGCCACCACAAAAATCCAACTTGGAAAGTCTGTTGGAAGGAGTTGTTGTTACACAGCTGAGCAAGAATGAAGAGGTTGAGACAAGTCTTAATGAGTTGAAAACTCAAGGTAAGTTGATTGAAATCTCAATTGCCCAACTAGCTCAAGAGGTAACTGAATTCGTTGAGAGGCGCTCTCAATTGGAGGAAATACCAATGAGTCAATTTGATGATACAACTTTGTGGAGTGGTAAGGAGTTCAAAGAGTCACCAAACGAGGTTAGTAATAGTGAGCTAATTTTTGATGATTATGATGATTTTGATGATGATTTTGAAAGTCTCACTCTTATTGACCCATATGCTTCTCAAGAAATTAACTCGTGTGAAAACTCTTTTGATAATAATGATGTTGATATCTTAGATGACTCTATTTGCATGCTATTTGACGAGGGTGATAGTATGGTTGTGGAAGATATAAATTTGAATAAGGATATTGTGATTCCCATTGTGGTAGATGAGATAGAACCGAATTTGGATACGCTTGATTTGAAGAATGCTAAGATTGAGAATGTGTATATGCCTGTTGTAGACCCGATTTGGGAGGGATTTGTGAAAAGTAGTCATAAATGTTTTGATGCGGATTTTGCTAAATATTTTCACATCCCGAAATTTCGTGAGCATCACATGAGTCTCACGTGCCAATTTATGTATCTTCTTGGTTATCTAATTGGTGCTCACATCACTAGATTAATTCAAATTAGGAGATATGTACATCTATATGCTTTTTCGCCAGGATAATTGTCAACAGGTGTCGGGCTAACGACGTTAAACAAATGCGCTACTTGGGAGGCAACCTATGGATTCTGTATACTGTGGAGGACTGGTGCACTTCATGCTTTGGCATAGGGGAGTATTTCTTTCCTTCTTATTATTAGTTGATATTCTTAGTATTGTGCCATTGAGGACATTGCCACATTTAAGTGTGGGGATGTGCTTAATATATATATGTGTTTTGTTATAAAAAATGTGTTTTGTTATAAAAAAAAATCCAAAAAAAAAAAAATTGAAAAAAAATTTGAAGAATACCAAAAATAATTCTAGCCATGCGAAGATTACTTGTGTAAATGCACCCATGCATGCTGTTAGAAATCTTGTGTTTATGGATGCTTTTGATTGAGAGATGATATGTGATGTTCTTGTGCACACACGTACACTAGCAAGTAGAAACTGGTAGACTTATTGAATGTGCTAAATGATTAGAATGACATGAATATGTGCAAGATAATTTGGTCTATATGCTTTGAATACAAGTAGGTGCGTTAGAGAGACTATTACTTTGGGATTGATTATGTTTTGTCACACCAAGTGAGTTTTGAGCTTATATGCATATCTTTTGCATAACTATTTGTTTGCTTGAGTGTCCACTTGTTGTTTACATTGCTAGCACTTGCTTGAAGTCTTTCTTGAGATGCATGACATTAATTGATGATAAGATGATAAAGGCAATAGGTTAACCTCATATTTCCCATATTACCAAACCATTTATACATGATCAATTAGTTAACCCTTTGAGCTTAATCCTATTCTTTCGGTGACACACCACGTTACTTGCCATATATCCTTTTCTTGTATTGGCCTATATTAAATTTGAACCCAATTGTCAAAGGCTAGTATTGTGCTTAAGGGAGTAATAAGGTGTGTAATAAAAAGGGGGTTTTATTGATGATCATACTTTTGGGGAATATTTGGGGTTTGATTGTTAGCTTGTTAGTCGAAGTTGGAAATCATATCTTAAGGATCATTGTTCATCTGGTTATTATTCAGCTCTCTAAAAAAAAAGGGAAGAAGCAAGTACTCCTTTGAGATCATTGGGTGGTAAGTGCAATGACATATGAAAGGGACGATCCATGTGCATGCGCTGGTATTAAGCAATTGTATTTTGGTGACTTTTCGCTACCCGTGGTTACTGGAGAATTACTTGTCTTGAAAAAAAAAAAAGAAAAAAAAAAGAAAAAAAAGAAGAAAAAGAAAAAACAGAAAAAATAAATTTGAGAGCATACTTATCCTTTGTGATCCTACTTTGATTCGGCTAGTCAAGTTGTTATAAATAAAAGCTCAAGTGTGGGGATGAAAGTATGGGAGTTGTTAATTTCATTGTTGAGTACTATGCTTTTGTCTTAACCTTCTTTGGCTTTACTTGACATACCTTGTCCCTAGCCTACATTACAACCCTAATAAAAGACCTTTTGATTGTCATTGATTGTGTATGTTGTGTTGAGAGTTAGATTGATACCACGTGTAAAGCATGCTTATGATATTGATGGAGTTGAGTGATATACTTACCACCCTGTTTGGAGTGAATATCTTTTGTGAGTGAATGGTGAGTTTTTGCTTTTGCATAGGAGATCCCAGGTTTTGTCTCAAAGATGTGCTCTTGTGTGCTTAGCATGTTTACCAATGATTTTTGCATTTGACATGGAATTCTATGATGTTATTCATGTGATTTGAGTATGCTATGTGGATACTTGCACTTTAGACACCAAGGCATTGCATTTTCATTTTGATTCTTAAGTGGATATGGCATGAGAGGACTTTGTGTGTGTGGTATTGTGTTGATGTGTGGTCTTTTGCATGAGCTAGATGGATTTTGTGGGTATATTCGCTATAAGCCCTCACGAGACCCTACTCGTCCACTAGGGCTACCTAGGGGTTTAAAGGACTTGTTGCATATGTTAAATGCAACCGTGATCACCTCTTTTCCGGGGCTTCTGTGGGTTAGATTTTGGTGTTTCTTCCTGCTTTGGTTTTTGTGGTAGTACGATGCTTTTCACTTGTTTTCCGGATCCGTTTCGGCCATAACCAGAGCTTGTCCATAACATCGGTGAGCTGTCTCAGTGTCCCCCTTCACTTCTCCGACCCCGGAGGCTGTTGGGAATTTGAACTTGAGGTGCGGGGTTGAAGTTACGACCCGGAGCATGGTCAGGGCTGGGCGCCCCAAGATTACATTGTAGGAAGAGGGACTGTTGATCACATAGAATTTGACCATATGGGTAATCTGCTTCGGAGCGGTGCAAACTGGACTAGTAGATAGAGGGTTCCCTGGATAGGGACTAGGTGATGGCCAAATCCGTACAGTGGATCTTCTCTGCACTCATTTAGTTTGATACTCCCAAGTTGCATCCTGTCCATGGTATGTTTGAATAGTATGTTGATCGAGGAGCCATTATCAACGAGGATTCTCTTTACTTCATTTTCAGCGATATCCAAACTAACTACCAAAGCCTCATTGTGGTTTGGGTCTATTCCTTCAAAATCTGCCTGAATGATATGATTTGTTCGGGAGCTGAGTCTATCAGCATAACCTCGTCCCCGGAGTCTGGGCTTCTTGGGGGAGAACTGGAACCTCCTAGTACCATGTGCACCACGTTCTTGGTTTTCTGGGCCCTGGACCCCTCTCCTCTCTTTGTTGTCCTCTGGGCTAGGTACTGGCCCATATTCCCTTTTTTGATTTGCTCTTCAATAAAGAACTTGAGAGATAGGCAGTTCTCAGCATGGTGTTTGTGGGTTGCGTGGTAATCACAATGTTTGTGCTTAGGCCTATCCTCCGGGGCTGCCAACATTGGTTTAGGAGGGTAGTCAAAGGGTTTATCCCGGACCGCTTTTAGTATTTCAGCTCGGGGTCGGTTTAGCGGTGTCCACTCGGGCTCGGGCCTGGGTTCGGTTTTCTCTGGCCTCGGGGGCCTTGCATCGTTTTTGGGCTTGGAAGAGTAGTTTTTATCCGAGATTGCTAGTTAAGAGCTGGGGATGTAGTTACTTTGATTTGTGGGTTTGAACTTCTTATCCGACTGGTAGTCGTTTCTGTGGCGATCATCTCTGTTTCGGTTTGAGGAAGTTCCCTGCCTAGTCATCCTCATTACGTGCACGACATCTGTTTCCTTAATGAATTTAGCGGCCATGGCATAAGCCGCGATCAGGCTCTGGGGTTCTTTGTGTATGAGCTCAAGTACATACCGCTCATTGTAATCTGGATCCAAACATCTTCGGAATATGCTTAGGGCCTCTCTTTAATCTAGTTTGTGACCTTGTTTATGGCTTCTTGGAACCACTTCATATAGGCTGAGAGGGCCTCATTGTCATATTGCCTGACTGTTTCAAGGTGGCACATGTGGAATTCTTGGGTTTTGTTGGCCTGGAATCTCCGGAGGAAGGCTTCCCTAAATTCCTTCCAACTATGTATGCTCCGGGATGGGATCCGGCTGAACCATCTTTGAGCTTCGCCCTTCAGCGTGGAGGCGAAGAACCTGCATTTAGTTAAGTCGTTGTAAAAGTATATCAGGGCTATTTATTCAAAGTAGTTGAGGTGTTCCTCCGGGTCCCCCAGCCCGTCGAAGGAATCAAAGTTGTAGTGCTTGAGGTTCTTCTGTCTGGGGATAGCTTCAAGGGATTGGCTGAAAGGGGTGAGTGTATCTTGGACGTCAATCCCGGAGTCACTGTTAACTTTTCTCTGTAGCTCGTGGATCATTTGTACTAGATCTTCCTCGGGTTCATCCTCGTCGAATATGATCTCCGGGCTTATTACCCTGTGAGTTCTTTTTGATCCGAATTTTCTCATCCTTTCCTCCTTCTCCTGGAGGCATCTTTGAATTTTGAGATCTAGTTTAGCTTGATCCTCTTGTCTGATCTTTTCCCGAAGCTCTTCTAGTCTCTTGAGTTTGGTGGCTTCATCGTCTTTGGTCTTGCTTTGGGCTTTATAGGTTTTCTTCTGTTTTCCTTTGCCCTTGTCTCCGAGGCGGTCAAAGACCGAGCCCCAGGACCGGTGAGATTCCCCTGACCGCACGGAGTTTTCAACTTGCTTGGGCTCGGGCACTAGGGGAGGGCGATTACGATATGCTCGGATCGCTTCGGCTAGATCTTCTGGAGTTAGGTTTTCCATGTACATTGAAGCAAGAGGGACATCTGTGTACTTGTAAGAGTTGACTTCAATTGTGACCCGGGCCCTATTCCAATTCTTTCAACGACCGGTGGGTTGGTAGTTGGGTCCTGCTCCGGGATTGGGTTGAGGTGTTCTTCGGTCGCTAAGTGTTCGTCGTTGAGTGGATTTACATCTAGTCATGATTAATGTGGGAAGTTATGGCTTGTTAGGTTTTGTTCAACTGGGTGGTTTAGTTCGGGGTAATGGTGGTTCGAAGGTTCACCCCTCCTTCTATGTGGGCGACCCGCGAATACGAATGTAGCAGAAATTTGGGTTCGGACTCAAAATAAATTTTAGGATTATCCCATTCGATAAGAGAGAGGTCTGAACCCTCTCTTTTCCTCTTACCCATTTTCGCTCGTCGAAGGTACTATTCTTCGTGAAGTCACGTTTCTACTTGCCAAAGGTGCTATTTTTCGTGAAACCATCATATTCTCATGTTATCCTGAATTATCAACTCACACACACGATGAGAGGCGAAATAGTTCTTACGCTGGATTCGAGAACTTCCTCTATTATATCCTTCATAGTTTATTTTATTTTGTATATTAACCATCATATGCTTGTTCTGTTATTCACATGTACTACTATTTTTTCATGTATTGATTGATTGTAGATTGTTTAATAGTTTGTTCTCATTTTTATTTTATCCGATTTTGAAATCAAAATTGAATCGAGTTTGTCAAACTATAATCGACTGTTCATTTACGGTTGCGATTCTTATTTTTAAAAATGAAGACATATGATTTCTGTTTTGATTTTTAAAAACTGAGTCAAACCAACCTATACTCTCCCTATTTATAGATGTACATAAAATTCACCGGACTGGATTTTGACAGAATCTCGATAATCCTGGATTTTTCGATCAAAAATGCAAATCCGTCTTATCGCATATAATTATTCCACAAGCAATTGATGGCAAAATCATAATTTCTTTTTGCGGCACTAATTGACTACAAGTTTAAAATATATATTTTTTAACCTAGGCTGTTGCTAGGATGATGATAAGTGGATTTTATATCCACTATTTGCCTTCTGTTCGGACTTAAAACGTTTGCAAGTTCTCGAGTTTCGTTGTCATTTGATATGTGTTTGTGTAATTTGTGTAGGTTGCATAGTCGGGCGGCATTGGTGGTGTTGATGAAGTATTGGTGGTATTCCGTGAGCTCAAAGTAGAAATTACGGGAAGTCCAAGGCAAGAGAACTCGGGAATTTGAGCTCAATGCGCATACATCACTGTTTTGGTCATAACTGGAGTTCCAGACATCGGAATTGGGTGATTCAAAAGCCCACGCGAAGAGGAGAGAAAGCTCTACAAATCTGGACAGGGAGTTGGAGGCGCTCCTGCACGGTTGGGCTAGTGCGATGCGCATGTTTGGGCGCTCTAACGCGAGGTGGTGCGCTCTAGCGCGCGCGGAGCAGTGCAGGGGCACTCGAGGACAGATTTCCAGGGGATAGCAAGCGCAGGGGCGCGCGGCGTGGCGCAGGAGCGCTCGAGCGGTCCTTGGCAGAAATAGATGCCTAAACCCGGGTCATTTGTATTGGGCCTGTGCAATTTTAGGGCATCTATATATGTACTAGAGACCAAAAAAACACATCATCGAGCGCAGTTTTAGTTTTCTTTTTCATTCTCTATCATCTATCAACAATTTTTTTCTTAGAAACAATTTCAAAGAAGAATCTCCAAGCTAGTGACAAGCAAGGAGTAATCAGTGGAACTTTTGTACTCTTCTATTTTGGGGATTTATTTCTAAACCTTATTTCTCTCTTCTTTTATTATTTGTTGTTTTAGAATTATGTTTTCAGTTGAACCCATGATGGTGCTAAGTTCAATTATGAACTAACACTTTCATGGGGTTCTAATGGATTGTTTTGTGGATTCTAGTAGTTGATAGTCTTGATAATATATGCTTGTGGTTTATACTAAGGTTACCTAGCATGGTTGTGTTAATTAATATAGATGCGTAGCTATCATCTATTTTGTCAATCTCTAATGAATGCGAAAGTGGATTTAGAGATTAGGGCTTGCCATGTTAGCATAGGTTTATGACGGCTTCTCCGCATATTGGTAGTATAGATTCGAAAGAACATTACTCCCCTATGTAGTTAATAATGGAACTTGTGATTAAATCGATTGTGTCACCCAAATCTCATAGACATATAGTGATTTGGATATAATTGATGTCCGTAAAACTTCTATCTTAATTGTGGATGTTTTTATGGTTTGGTGTGAGTTTATTGAAAGATAGCTCTTACTACCTTAGTGTTCCTACTAGGTTCCTTAATAACCACATTGCATTGAATCTTGACGGTTAACCTAGATGAAACAATTCATGAAATTAGAACCCTGTGTTTCTCTCATATAAGTTAAATCACCTTAGTAAACTTTTAGTAGTATAGTTTAGATAAAACAACCAAATTTGATAATTGTTCAAGCGTTAAGAAATAACCATACACAGTTGCATAAGTACTAAATTGGCATTACACCTAGTCTCTGCGAAACGAATCTTATTTATCACTTGCTATTTGTGATCGCGTATACTTGCGTGTTTACGAGTCAACAAGTTTTTGGCGCCGCTGCCGGGGACTCGGTTCATTGTTTGTTTAGTTTATGATCTTGTCATCAATTTAGATTAAATTCATTGACTCGGACGTTTTTCTCACTCATCTACTTTTGGGTTTCTCAGGTACTATCTTGAGCGTGTATGCGTACTCGATCTCAAGTTCGTAAAGAGAATCTGGAAGAAAAAGAGCAAGAAGAGGTATTAGTGGAAGAGGTTGAAGAGGAGTTGGAAGTTACTGGAAAAATGGCAGATAACAAGGCGCTGAAGGAATACTCTCAGCCAAAGATTGTTGATATTCAGTCGAGTATCGTGCGGCCGGCTATTGCTGCAAATAATTTTGAGATCAAGCCGAGCACGATTCAAATGGTCCAGAACTCAGTCCAGTTTGGGGGTTCACCTGTTGAGGACCCCAACATGCATATCAGAGATTTCATCGAGATTTGTGACACCTTCAAAACCAATGGAGTTTCTGAAGACGCTGTCAAACTAAGGTTGTTCCCATTCTCTTTGAGAGACAAAGCAAAAAGCTGGTTGCATTCACTAGCAGGTTCAATCACTACATGGGAAGATCTGGCACAAAAGTTCTTGACTAAATTCTTTCCTATGGCAAAGACTGCTGCCATGAGGAATGCCCTTACACAATTTAGTCAACATTCTGGTGAATCACTGTGTGAAGCTTGGGAGAGGTACAAGGAGATGCTTCGGAAATGTCCTCATCATGGGATGCCAAATTGGATGGTCATCAATAGCTTTTACAATGGGTTAAGTCATTCTCGAGCAATGCTTGATGCAGCATCTGGAGGAGCTCTGTGGGCCAAAAGCTATGAAGAGGCCTATGACTTGATTGAAATGATGGCTGCAAACGAGTATCAGAACCCGACACAGCGTATTCCACAAGGTAAGGTTGCAGGTATACTTGAAACGGATGCCACGACAGCTATAGTAGCTCAGCTACAGGCTCTATCCATGAAAGTGGATTCATTGGCTAAAGTGGGGGTTCAACAAATCGCCATGGTTTGTGAATTGTGTGCGGGAGCTCATGACACTAATCAATGTGCAATTTTCTAGTGAGTCAGCACATTTTGTCAGCAATTATCAGAGGCCTTCACAACCTGCTCCTAATACATATCATCCCAACAATAGGAATCATCCTAACTTCAGTTGGAGCAACAATCAGATTGCTATGCAACAACCATCTCAGGGTCAGCAGTATGGTTCAAAGCAGTTCAAAAATTCGGGTTATCAACAACCCTATGCCCAAAGGCCACCATACAATCCACCTGGATTTCATCAACAACAACCAGGGAGTCATGTGCAATCTAATGAGAAGTCAGAAATGGAAGAATTGCGGATGATGTACAAGAGTCAAGCAGCATCTCTGAAAACTCTTGAAAACCAAATGGGCCAACTGGCCAATGCTCTTTTGAACAGACCTCCAGGGCAATTACCTAGTGACACAGAAGGCCTAGCTGTAAAGAAGGAGGACAAGAACCTTCCTATCAGTCTTGACTGGCCTTTCTTAGCCACGGGTGAGACCTTGATCGAAGTTCAGGAAGGAGAGTCTGAGGGCAAAGATGAGGAAGAAGCAGAACATGAAGCTGATAAGGAAGAAGAATCGGAGGCAAACCAATCAGAAAATTCAGAATGTCCAGAAAATTCGGTTCTAAATAATCAGCCGCAACCACTTCCTTTGCAATCTGAAAATTCTGAAGAATCAGCCCAAAATCAAGAAAACTCCAAGGCTCAAGTGGCTATGCTATTTCCTTCGAAGGATGAAGAGGGTCTCAGTGTGGTAATGGTTGATACTGAACACCGTAAGAAGGTTGATCAGCCGTTAAAGTCAAAGTCTGTAGAGAGTGCTTTTCAAGGAAAGTTTGACATTGAAGATGATGAATTAGAAGAGCATGTTCAGTTGTTGAATGCTGCTCCGTTGCAATCTGACTTTGACCAGTTGGAGGCCGAAGAGGAAAATAGCATCACTCATGCTGACAAATCTACTCCGGAGAAGACTACAGAGATCATCCAAATCGATTTTCCTCCTCCATATCCACAGAGGCTTCAGAAGCAAACTCTAGCCATGAATTTGCCGGCGGAGTATGAGGAGTGTTTTAGCTTAAAATTAGTTGATGCAGGGCAGAGTAAAAAGTATGACACGGAGAAGGAGAAGGCAAAGCATGGCCAGCTAAGGATTACAGTGCCTTGGTTAATGGGGCTACGTATTCCACATAAGTTGCTTGGAGTGGAAGATCTCTGGAATTCTCAGGTGCGCCTTAAGCCATCATTTGAAGGAGCTCCCGAACTCGAGCTCAAACCATTTCTAGTTCACCTGGGGTATGTTTCTTGTAATTCATCTCCTTTGCTTGCTATTGTTATTGTTGCTAACTTTTCAGGTAGGCGGGAGAATGTTGTTAAGAGATCTTGTGAGGAGCGAATACGGGTAAAGCTTGTCGTTGAAGATGTCGCTCCAGAAAAGATCATTAAATGGCCTTATAGAGATGCGGTACAGAAAATTTTCAAGAGGAAAATCGTGGCCAAGTCTAGCTAAAGACGTTAAAGAAAGGCGCTTCGTGGGAGGCAACCCATGATTTCTTGCTTTCGAATAAAACAACAGTTGTTTTGGAGCCTCCACGTCTATCCACCACTAGACACACCACCCGAGGAGGGTGACGATGCCGACGAGTAGGGGAGTATTTCTTGTACCCTTAAATTTTACCTTCAATGAGGACATTGAAAATTTTAAGTTTGGGGGTGATTTTAGGGTATCAAGAGTGATTGTATTGCATATAGCTGCATATTCATGCTAGTCCATGTTAGAAATTTTGCATTTAGTTTTGCCATGCCATTTAGAGTGCATTTAGGATGCCATGTCATATAGATTTATTTAGGAGTGTAATACCATTTTGTTCATGCATATCACATGATTCCACATGAGTGTCTGTTTCTGGCTCGATAGGTCGACGTTAATTTGAGTGTGATGACAATGAATATAGGGTTGA
Source organism: Saposhnikovia divaricata (assembly GCA_036435485.1). NCBI lineage: Eukaryota > Viridiplantae > Streptophyta > Magnoliopsida > Apiales > Apiaceae > Saposhnikovia > Saposhnikovia divaricata. Next base: position 102,042,991 of record CM071601.1, read on the forward strand.
TTTAAGTAGTTATGAAATTGACTTGCGTGTGTCGGGAACACAATCTTTTCACGGTCTCACTGTTTGCTCTTGGGCTAGATTGAGTCATACCTGGTTTGGCTGTTGGGATTTAATCACCTATTTAAATCTAGAATTTTCGTTATTCCCTTGATGGCGTAGGAGCACTTAAGTATAAGTTTGGGGGAAAACAGGGATTTCATCCTAAGTGTCGTGTCGTAGTGTAATAATGGCTAGGCGTCAAATGGCTAGTAGCCGGCTCATATTTATATGAGTAGTCTAGGGTTGGAAATGAGAAAGGCTCATTCCAGATTGAAAAAAAAAAGAAAAAAAAAGAAAAAAACAAAAAAAAAGAGTCATGTATATAGTTCAATTATTAAATGCATAATGAACCAGGGTGAGCTCTTTAGTACTCGAGCAATTAAGTTCTAGGGGATTTTATGCCTAGTGACCTAAGACTTTTCCGGTCTGGGATCCACTAACCTAACGCTCGCTACATGAGTGCTATTGTATAAGCCTTTAGGGGTCTCACCCATTGCACGGTCAATAAGCATGTGTGTTTGGTGTTTTGTGTTGTTTTGTATAGTAAAGCATGAATCCTTGTCTACCTTAAATGATGATGGCGGTGTCTTTGAGTCATGGAGTGTCTAAAGTTCATTCTGTTTATAAACATGTGATTGTTTTGGCGAAGGATGAGTTATGCCTTTTATCTATTTTCAAGAGTATATCTAGTGAGAAATGCACACACCACGTTTCCGAGCATGTAGTGTTAGTATACGGGGCCTTACTCGAGCTCTGTTTGGAGTTGTTGCATTCGTTGAGATGTTTGCTTGTTGAGTTGGTTTCGGATCATTTGTGTGGGATCATTGCATTAGGACACATTCGCATTATCATGACATTTAGTTATTAGTTGCATTCATTCATCAGGTTAGGTTGAGTTTGCATTGCTTGAGGATAAGCAACGGTTTAAGTTTGGGGGTTTGATAAGTGGATTTTATATCCACTATTTGCCTTCTGTTCGGACTTAAAACGTTTGCAAGTTCTCGAGTTTCGTTGTCATTTGATATGTTTTTGTGTAATTTATGTAGGTTGCATAGTCGGGCGGCATTGGTGGTGTTGGTGAAGTATTGGTGGTATTCCGTGAGCTCAAAGTAGAAATTACGGGAAGTCCAAGGCAAGAGAACTCGGGAATTTGAGCTCAATGCGCATACATCACTATTTTGGCCATAACTGGAGTTCCAGACATCGGAATTGGGTGATTCAAAAGCCCACGCGAAGAGGAGAGAAAGCTCTACAAATCTGGACAGGGAGTTGGAGGCGCTCCTGCACGGTGTTGGGCGCTCCAGCGCGTGTTCAGGCGCTCCTGCGCACTTTTGGGCGCTCTAACGCGAGGTGGTGCGCTCTAGCGCGCGCGGAGCAGTGCAGGGGCACTCGAGGACAGATTTCCAGGCGATAGCAAGCGCAGGGGCGCGCGGCGTGGCTCAGGGGCGCTCGAGCGGTCCTTGGCAGAAATAGATGCCTAAACCCGGGTCATTTGTATTGGGCCTGTGCAATTTTAGGGCATCTATATATGTACTAGAGACCAAAAAAACACATCATCGAGCGCAGTTTTAGTTTTCTTTTTCATTCTCTATCATCTATCAACAATTTTTTTCTTAGAAACAATTTCAAAGAAGAATCTCCAAGCTAGTGACAAGCAAGGAGTAATTAGTGGAACTTTTGTACTCTTCTATTTTGGGGATTTATTTCTAAACCTTATTTCTCTCTTCTTTTATTATTTGTTGTTTTAGAATTATGTTTTCAATTGAACCCATGATGGTGCTAAGTTCAATTATGAACTAACACTTTCATGGGGTTCTAATGGATTGTTTTGTGGATTCTAGTAGTTGATAGTCTTGATAATATATGCTTGTGGTTTATACTAAGGTTACCTAGCATGGTTGTGTTAATTAATATAGATGCGTAGCTATCATCTATTTTGTCAATCTCTAATGAATGCGAAAGTGGATTTAGAGATTAGGGCTTGCCATGTTAGCATAGGTTTATGACGGCTTCTCCGCATATTGGTAGTATAGATTCGAAAGAACATTACTCCCCTATGTAGTTAATAATGGAACTTGTGATTAAATCGATTGTGTCACCCAAATCTCATAGACATATAGTGATTTGGATATAATTGATGTCCGTAAAACTTCTATCTTAATTGTGGATGTTTTTATGGTTTGGTGTGAGTTTATTGAAAGATAGCTCTTACTACCTTAGTGTTCCTACTAGGTTCCTTAATAACCACATTGCATTGAATCTTGACGGTTAACCTAGATGAAACAATTCATGAAATTAGAACCCTGTGTTTCTCTCATATAAGTTAAATCACCTTAGTAAACTTTTAGTAGTATAGTTTAGATAAAACAACCAAATTTGATAATTGTTCAAGCATTAAGAAATAACCATACACAGTTGCATAAGTACTAAATTGGCATTACACCTAGTCTCTGCGGAACGAATCTTATTTATCACTTGCTATTTGTGATCGCGTATACTTGCGTGTTTACGAGTCAACAGATGATCTAACAACTTACAGCAACTCCAACAACTTCTTTATACACCTTCCTTAGTCATTTTTTGAAGAAATTGAAGTTTAAAAGGTCTTCAAGAGATTGTTGGAATTGCTCTTAGAAGTAGTTTGTCAGATAATCGTTAACTGGTAAACTTTTGATAAGGGTCAAGATCCCACAGACAATGTTCTTTATATTAACTTTTTATTTATAATATATGTTAGGATCGTATCCACTATAGATCAACGTTAATCAAACATAATAACAAACACGAAAGTAAATAACACAACAAATTGACGTGGAAACCCCTCAAGGGAGGGTAAAATCACAAATCCAATAAATATGAATGTATTACAAGATTGGAGTTGCCGAGAAACAAATCCGTGCGGGCTTGGCCACGACCCAGAATGGACAATATCATACTAATGTGGAGTTAATGGGTGTTACACGGCCCAACAATTTATTCATAAGCTAACTCTAATATAAAAGAAAACTTGTACAAAAAATTAATAAACATGAATATTTTATTAGTAAAACATAAATTAGAGCTATTAGTGATTCTTAAAAATGAAAACAAAGAGAGATATTTTTAAAATTTTAAAGTCTGTTTTCGGAGTTTCAGTTTAAGTAAGATTTTTTATTTTTGAATTTAAAATCTTGCACGAAAAAATTCTTGAAGATGCTCTTAATTTTAGTTTAAGATAAAGTGCAAAAGCCAAAAAATGATTTCTTTTTTCCTGCATTCATTATTTCATTAAAAGTTTACATACTTATGCAAATGTATTTTTTCAATATATCTTTTTAAAAAAAATTACAACATTCTTTCATAGATATATTTTTAAGGAGTAATTACAATTTTGTTAATTACTTTTTAATTATTTTATATACTATATCCCAAAATCACTTTAAAGTCCATAATAATTTAAAATTACTTTTAATAATAATTTAATATTCTATCATCACATATCTTAATGTTTTGATTTGATAGAACAAAATAATTGTTGTATTTTAGAAGTCTTGATGTATAAATATATTTATATATTGTCTAGTATGAAAAAGAAAAAAAAATATTTATATAGAAAAAAAGGGGTTTCGGATATCCTTAGAGCAAGCATCAATCCTTTCATGTGCTTATTCTTGTTGACTTTCACCACTATATATGGGCATACATAACATAGCCTCCACCCCGTATTTGTAACTGCCCCCATTTAATTACACATTAATCACAATAAATACAATTTGTAACTTCCCAATACATTCAATATACAATTTATATCCAATTCAATACATTATTTATGTATTATTTCTTTTCTTTTATTTGATAAATTAAGTCAAATATAACATCTCCCATTTGACGTATTTATCAAATATTTCTGTTACTCCCACTTCACATCATTTCAAACAATTCACGTGACTCCCACTTTTCTTGGAGTCTACGCTCACTCCCACTATTCGTGAGAATAACATTTTCAATATCATGACTTAAATATTTCTAAGTCAAATCAACATGTTTCTCATTCCTTTCTCAACTTCAACTCGATCTAATTAATCAAGTAGGTGTCCCGAAGTTGAATTCTCACTTTCTTTATTACTTTTAAGAATTCACGTCATATTAACCAATAACTTTAAGACACGTGTGCCTTATAAATCAATTTATTTTACTACATACTCTTCAAGTACTTCACCATGATTCTTCTTTACAGCTTAACACCAGGCTCAATAAAAAAAAACTGATTACACGATTTGCTAATTGAATGTTGTCACTTTCACTTCTTGCAACACATTCATGCATCTTACTTTCTCAACTTCGGATCCACCATAAAACAATAGGTCTTCCGAAATTGAATTCTCATTATCTTATTACCTTCGAAATCTGCACCAGAACAATCAATAAATTCAGGCATGTCTGCCTCATAACCAATTATTGGTGCGATATACATTTCAAGTACTTCATTATCCTATTCACAACCTCTCACTAGGCTTGATTAGGATTTCTTTCGTATCCATTCAGTAGACCAATTAAATATGCCAAGTCAAGTCAATCGATTACACAACATCGAACTTCCGACTACTTGCGCATATGATACATCAAATGCCTTTTCCGCATTAACCATTTTCCCATTACCAATGGGTTGGCGCCGGACTGCAATTTTACATCCTAAAATGATTAAGCATCTCACACGGATACCTTTCTGGTTCACACTAAATATTCAAAATATTTAATTCCCTGAACTTATCAGATTTCACTCATATTCTCAACTTTCCCACTAAGTCCGAACTTAGTTTTGTTGAGCATTCCTTTATTAATTACCGAAAACAATATATCATTAACATATACTGATAATATTGTACACAAACTCCTACTATTCAAAACACAGACACAATTGTTTAATTCATTCTCGATTTCTCAAAAAACCTTTTGCAACTAGGCAAACATCAAGTTTTTAAACATACTAACAACCTTATTTTATTTTCCAAAATTCATTTACAACAAATGAATTTTCTATCTTCGAGTAGTTCACTCTACTCCCACATTCCATTATATGAACCCAATTTAACATCTCATGGCTCTACTCCATGAGTTAAATTCTTTCGATTTTCGATTCTAAAAAAAATAGATTTCACTATTATATTGAAAGGCATATGACAAAGCCTATTTGTAGTTCGAGGATTAAACTCAACTTAGATTAGATTGTAATAAATAAATAATATTAACTGTCACAGGAATCTGAAAAGATGCTATCTGTCAGAAGAAAAATCAACAAGTCAATCTATAGTTTTCATGTTTTACTCTGGAAGAAGATTCAGTTTACTGATCAAGCCTCAGTGTGGTATTGAAGCAAGTGGATTTATTTAAAGTGACAGAGAATTCTGTGAAGACAGTATCAGTACAGAAGATTTGAATAGCGATGAGAAGAGAAAAAGAACCACATATTTAAAGTCAAGAATGAAGAACAATCATTGAAGATAGTAGCTTATGAACCAGACAGTGCATCAAGCTTCATCAAATTATTCAGTGGTTGCTCCTTATATTTTACAGTGGTTCAGAAGAGTTTTTTGGCTATCTAGAATTAATAATAATTCTTTTATTAATTAACTAAAATTAATGATTGATTTATTTATTAAATTATTCTACTAAGAATTAATTTATTTAATAAATTAATTATATTAAGTTAATTAACATTAGAATTATTGATTAAGTCAAAGTTTTAAAATACAAGCTAAAAAGAGTCACATATAACTCTTAGTAAGTCTGACTCTTGCTAGAGTTAATTCTGATTAATTCTAGAGTATTTTAAAGCTAACTCTTTCTAGTACAAAGCTGATTACTACTGGGAAGAGTCATCCTGACTCCTTGCAGTACAAAGCTGATTACTACTAGGAAGAGTCATCCTGACTCTTTCCAGTTCAAGTGCTGACTCTTTCTGAATGAAGAAGCTGACTCTTGCTAAGCCTGTTCTGACTCTTCCCGACATTCTGATTTACACTAGGAAGAGTCACCTTGACTCTTTCCAGTGTTAAGTGTCAACGAAATAAACAGAAGGCTCAAGGACATGTTTTTATAAATATCAACAGAGGCTGCTCATTCAAGACACACACGAGTACAAGAAATAAAAGACATACAGAAGCTCTCAAACTCTCTCATCTTTATATCACTGACGAAGCTTTTAATTTACACAATAAATTCAGTTCAAGCCCCTTGTAATATTCTATCCACTGGAACTTGTTTATTGATCACTCTTGTACTACTAGCGAATTAAGTTTCCTAGTTTTTATCTCGATTTTTATTAACTAAATTAGAAAAGTTCATATCGAATTTTCTAATTAGTTTTTATTAACGTGGTAATACTCTGTACTGATTTTTTAACAACCATCAAGTTTAATATATCGTATATTTAACTTGGATTTTGTTTCAATTAATTCCGCACAAATTTGTCTAAAACTAAATTTTATTTAACGGACAAATTTTGAGAAAAAGGTATAGATTGTATTCAACCCCCCTTCTACAATCTTAACGGACCTAACACTATTATATACAATAATAGTTATTCATCCACTTAGTTGAATTTTTTTTAATATTAAAAAATGGTTCATAACCAATATTCAGAACCGATTCATTATTCATGATAAATCTTGTTCAATACGTCTTCCTTTTACATACATCACGTAAATTTTAATTTTTGTGCTCTACATTTTGAGCATCACAAAAACAATTTATTATTTCACGTGCTCTATATTCTGAGCATCACAGAAAATATACGGTTCAATTCTCCTTTTAAAGTTCTTTAAACTCTTCATTCAAACAAAACCAACAAATTCTTGTTTATCTAATTCCGGATACTTGTCCTTATAAATTAAATGAGTATTTTAATATACATCATAAATTTCCTTTTTCATTTTTATATACTCTCTATTCTGAGTATTATAAAAATATTTCTTGTAAAATATCATCATTTTCTAAATAATCTATATTTCACTTTTCATCGGACTCCGCTTAACAAAAAAATATGGAATACAATTATTTTCATATTATTTCTTTTCCTCTTCGCTCCCCATTTTGAGAGCCTCAATAATTTTCTCAAAAAAACAAAATCATTTATTTAAATGATAAATTTCAAATTGTTCTTAAACAATTTATTTCTAATTTATCGACTCCACTCAATATAATTCGAGACTATTCATTATTTTAATATATTTAAAATGAACGAACTCAATCTGCTAGGAATAATATAACCACCAAGAATATAATAATATAATCTGTTAATAATGTGGTTGTAACTCCTGGTAGAGCCTATGAAAAGGACCCTGCTTTGTTTACCCCTGATGACAAGGAGGATGCTGGACTGGATATGAACTTAAGACTCATCCTAATAGATTCCCTGGATCCTGTGATGTATAGCCATGTGATGAATTGTAAAACTGCTCAACACATGTGGGAAACTATTGAGACCATCAATGAAGGAACGGATGAAGTCAGAGAGAACAGACTTGAGATCCTAACCTCTAAATACGAACACTTTAGACCCTAATGAAGGCATTCAAGAAGTATTTGAAAGGTATAATAAAATAATCAACAATTTTCAAATCCATGGCAAACACTATACACAGAAGGAGATCAATCGGAAGTTCTTACTAACTATTCCTACTCACCTGGAACATAGAATCACTGCCATTAGAGAATCCAGAGATCTGAATGAAACCTCTCTTGAAAGACTCTTTGGTGTTCTAAAAACATATGAACTGGAACAAGCTCAACAGAAAGAAATTTATGGTAAAGGTAGAGTTGCAAATACATCTACAGCTTTAGTGGTTGAGTCTCCAAAGGAAGTGGAAGCCAAGGTTGTTCGACCTTGCAGCTCAGACAAGGAGCAGACTGAAGTGGAACAGGGTCAGACACCAGCTACTCAGGATGGAAGTGAGTTTTACTCATTAGAAGAATTGGATCAATTGGAGGATGAATCCATGGCACTAATGGTGAGGCAATTTGGCAACTTTAGATTCAGAAGAAATCCAAAGTTCAAGTTCAAGTCTAATAACAGATTCCAGAGAGGAGGTTCTTCATCCTCCAGTAGCAGAGGTGGTTATAAAACTGGGACTTTTGATAAAAGCAAAATTCGTTATTATAATTGCAATGAACTTGGACATTTTGCCACTGAGTGTCAGAAACTCAAACAAGCCCAGAGGAGAGATTTTGCTTCTGAAAAGAAAAAGCTTGCAAAAGCTTATGTTGCTACTGGTAAAAGCTGGGATGACACATATAGTGAAGATGAAGAATATGAAAATCTTGTTATGGTGGCAAATGCTGATTCATCTACTATTTCTAATTCTCATGTAAAATTTACTGACTCTGACTTGGTTCATCAATTAGGTGATTCCTTGGTTAATGCACAGAATGAAATTGCTAGATTAGTTCTGTTAAACACTAATCTTGAAAATGAAGTATTAGAGCTGAAAAAGGTGCATGTTAATCAAGAACAGCAACAAGAGCAAATGACATTACGTATTAAAAGGGATAAGTCTTTAGTGGAAGTTGTGTCCAAACAACTTACTAGGATTGATGAACTTGAAACACAAGTTAGGGCTTGCTTTAATTCGTGTAAAGTTTATAAAGAGCTCTTCAATAGACAAGCTGTAGAACAAACTGTAGGAATAGGGTTTGGCTACAATGAGGCTGTTGGATCCTTGGGCATAAATACTCCTAACCTTGTTAGTACTAAAGAAAGGGGTATACCACATGTGCTCAAGAATGTTAAAGAACCTCTATTCAGAAAGTCTGTTGTTGAACCACCAAATATGCTTTCTTTTGTTATCCAGGAAGAGATGAGAAATGAGGACAGTGCTAATGGTATAGTCATTGATAATGTTAAATCTGTTAAAGAATAGTTAAGGTTGTTGAGTCAACTAGTTCATCTAAAACTGGATTAAGTGGTAACAAGTTGATAAAGAAAAATAACATGTCTAACATGCATAACATGCCTATCATTGATTCTTCTCATAAATCATGTGGTGTTGTCAATTGTATGTCTTGTGATTTTAATGTGATATCTGCTTACTTTAATGGTAATCAAGCATGTGCTGGTAAGACTGCTCCTCGACAACATATGAATAAGAATAAAAATGTTAGATCAAAGACTGCTAGTCTTTCTCAAGTCAGGAGAGAGACATTTGTACCAAAGCCTAAACAAACCTTTGTTAAGACTGTTTACAAGGTCAAATGTCCAGTCAACGAAATAAATGTTATTGCTACTAAAGAAACATGGATACCCAAGATAAAAAAAAGATTGTCAAATCTGTTTATAGGGTTAAAAGTTTATTGCTTAATGGTGAAATTGGTGTTAAGGTTAAAAATGTTGTTTTGCCTGACAAAGGCCAATTCTTTAAGTGTTCTGGACCCAATCAAATTTGGGTTCCGAAGAAGGTTTAATCCACTTGTCATTGCAGGGTGTTAAGCAGGTTGATCGAGTAACCTGGATCTTGGACAGTGGATGTTCAAGGCATATGACTGGAGATAGAACCCTGCTGACAAATGTGGTGGAGAAAGCTGGCCCAGTAGTTACCTTTGGAGATAACAGCAAAGGTAGAACTGATGGATATGGCAGACTTGAAGCAGGAAATGTTATCATTGATGAAGTATCTTTTGTAAAAGGACTGGAGCATAAGTTACTCAGTGTCAATCAATTCTGTGATAAGGGATTTGAAGTCCACTTTAACAAGAAGAATTGTCTGGTCACACACAAAAGATATGAACAACCATCTCTTTTGGGAGTTAGAAAAGGAAACTTGTACGTGGCCAATATGAACACTGGAAGCTCTGAAGAAATCAACTATTTCTACTCTAAAGCATCTACTGATGAAAGTTGGCTATGGCACAAGAAACTTTCTCACTTAAACTTTAAAACAATGAATTCTCTAGTTAGGAGAGAAATGGTGAGAGGGTTGCCTCCAATGGAATTCACCCAGGAAGGACTATGTGATGCTTGTCAAAAAGGTAAGTTAAAAAGGGCAACTCACAGGAGCACTGACATATCTTCAATAACTGAACCTTTACAAATATTACATATGGATCTGTTTGGTCCAGTAAATGTGATGTCAATGTCAAAAAAAAGATATGCTCTTGTGATTGTTGATGACTTTTCAAAGTACACATGGGTCCTGTTTCTAAATTCCAAAGATGAGACTCCACAACTAGTGATTGATCACATCAAGCTGATTGAGCTGGACTCAAAGCATCCAGTGAGAGCTATAAAATCAGATAATGGAACTGAATTCAAGAATGCAGTTCTAAATGATTTCTGCACTGAAAGGGGTATAACCAGACAGTACTCAGCTCCAAGAACTCCTCAGCAAAATGGGGTAGTGGAAAGAAATAATAGAACCTTGACTGAAGCTGCACGTACTATGTTAAGTGAATCAAGGCTACCCTTATACTTTTGGGCTGAAGTTGTCAACACTGCGTGCTATACCCAGAATCGAACTCTCATCAATAAAGACTTGATGAAGACCCCCTATGAAGCATTAATTGAAAAGAAACCAACACTCAAATACTTTCATGTATTTGGAGCTAAATGCTTTGTGCTAAAAGAAGGAGCTGATCAAGGTGGAAAATCTGAGGCCAAAGCACATGAAGAAATTTTTATTGGTTACACAAGAAGAGCTTATAGGGTGTATATGATTGATCAGCAAAAAATGCTTGAAAGTGTTAATGTAACATTTGATGACACTAAACTTCCTAGTATCCAAACTGAAGATCCATCTGAAAAGCTATCTTTTGATGACATGACAGATTCAGATTCAGATGGTGACAATCCACCTGATGTTGTTGCTGATGATAATGACAACAATGATGATGATGATTAGGGTAATGGTGGTGGAAACAATAATAATATTGGAGATACACCTGACACTCCTAAACATTCATCTAGTCAACCTGGCAACAACTCAGGGGCAGATAATGAAGGATCAACTTGTCATACTCAACATCACAATGAAGATCAAGGTGAATCATCAAGATCTAATCTTCCCAGACAGACTGTCTGGAATAGAGCTCATCCCTTTGAGCTAATCATTGGCGATCCAGATGTTGGTGTGAAAACTAGAAGAGCTTTTCAGAATCAATGTAATTATTCAGGGTTTCTGTCTGAAATGGAACCTAAGAAAACTGAGGAATTACTCCCACTACTTTGAAACTTCCTCTTGTTCCCATCTCTATTCTTCGGTTACAACTCACTCCCACTTTCGACTATAGCCACTTTCTAAACTAAGATTGCATAATTGGTGATTTCAAGCATGGTGACTCGATTCTGTATCCAGGGCTTCAATCCTTGTTGGAAATGTTTAGCTCTCTTTTCTTCGGTGTCTACATGATAAGGTGCGAACCTTTAGAGTTCTGAAAACTTAGCTTCATAATTTGTAACAGTCATCGACCCTTGCTTTAGTTCGAACAACTTAATTTCTATCTGATTCACTAAGTACTTAGGAAAATATTTTTCCAGGAACAACTCTGTAAATCTAGTCCACGGTATAACCGTATTACCTTCCATTGCCCTCTTTGCTTCCCACCAATAATTTGATTCACTTTTCACTACATACATAGTAACGATGATAGTTCTAGCTTATGCGACCCTGTATCGTGAAAATATATTCTTCATTTCTCTCAACCAATCTTTCATTTCTCATTTCTTTAGAATTAGTAATCCTTTTGGTCTCAACAAACCAATAAGTCTTGATAGTGATGATATGGTTTGAGTTTCTCAATTGTAAAATGCATTTCTTCTCATAGGGTCTTCTCATTTTAACAAAAATTAAGGGGGTTTGCTTCTACTTTATGACCCAAATATTCTCACTTTTATTCTTAACTAAGGTGTGGTTCCTTAAAGAAATATTGTAGGTATATAAAGGTAAAACAATTGTCGTTCTCGTGGTAAGAAAATTTTACAAAATAAGATAAGTCACGCCTTAAGGGTTTGAAGTATCACAACTAGTTATGTAATGATATAAAACAGGTGTTAGGACAAGTATGCAACATAAATCATGGTGAATTCTTTAATGACTCAATAAAGATATCTCTAATTAATTCTATCTGTATCGCTTCTCATTCACTTCCAAAAGATACAATCTTGCCTTCACAATTCCATGGCAAAGATATAATTCGTGTAGTAATCTACGAAATAGATATATGGTAACATTTATAATAGTACCAGTTCTCTTATTAGGTTGGAGAAAAGTCAATTTAATCTAATTCATGGGACTTCCCACGAACTCCACTAAGAGAAAAGCTCACGGTCATGTTAATTTTCTCAACATTAATCTCAAAACTTCTAAAGTTTAAGTCGTCATTCAACTACTAAATTCAGAAAAAAGATAGGGAAAACATGCATTATTGTTCTCTTCCCTTTTCTTAATGAAAAACAATCACTCTTTCACTAACGTGTAATATATCATCAATGTATAATCGGTATCGATTCGCCTCACTCTTTTAAAGGATTGAGTTTGATGATTGCTCCGTAATCAAACCAATGTCTTAGAACCTTAATACACTCCCATGAAGCATCACGTAGGGTTTCGAAGAACTGACTAGCAAGTTTACGCAAAGGTCTATTTCTATTTAGAAATTGTCACTCCAACTTGAGTTGTTCAAATTTCCATTTCTGGAAGAGAAGTTTCATCACTTTCAAATTTTCGTATATCACTTTTAGAATTCTTAGGCCCCAATCATTGTAGGATCCATAAGAACATTGAATAGAGATAACTCATAAGGAATAAATGTTAAACAACACATACGTATGCTTAATTCTTGATGGTGAGAATCTTTTATGAAAGGATTATCTGAGAGATCATTATGATCATCGAACATTTGTTTTGTTGCATGTATCATTAGGACAACTGTCATAGTACACAAGGTGGCCAGCCTTTAGTACTCTAATTAACAAACAACAGTACAAATGGTGGCGTCCCACCAGACTTCTATCACAGAGACAGATAGTCTTCCCCTGTATAAGTAGGGTTGTTCATCTCAGTATCACAAAGGGCGTCATATATTATAAGGAATATGAAAGAGATTTATATTTATAGAAGTACATAATGCTCTGTAAATGAACCTCTGAATACTATAGGTCCTTCCAAGCAGGATAGATATTATCTGAGTAAATTCGAATGATAAAAATCATCGATAATCATTGTTAAGGAAGTTATTTAAGGAGTGATTTCCTAGCACAACATAAGCTCTTAGGAACAACTATCGATTCTCGAATAAAAGCGACACTCGTAGACTTTGATAGCTCGTCAGGGAAGAAAATCTCTAAGAGTGGATGTACTAAAAACAAAATATCATAGAGAACTATTTCAACCTCTATAAGTTATATCTCTGGTGCACGTAACTCGCGTTATTACAACTCTCTGGTAAAGGTATTGACAACTTCTACAAAATGTGGAAACTCTGTAAGGTATCATCCGATCTCAATTATAATGGGAAATTAGGCATCCTATCTTAAATTAATTGGGAACTAGGGTACCATGTGAATAAGGTCTAGGGGATCTATCTCGGGTAGAACAAAAGTCAGCTGGTCTGGAAGTAGACATCTACAAAATACGACAATTCTTGGTCAGGTTTCAATCGACTAGATATGCCTATAAATATATATAAAAAGGCGTAAGGCGCTAAGTGCCAAAATCTCAACATCGTATAGTATATCTCTAAATTCTCATGTCGCGATATAGTTCTAGGCTCGTATTATATCTCTAAATTCTCGCATCGGGTTATACTCCAAGGCTCGTATTATATCTCTAAATTCTCGCATCGGGTTATACTCCAAGGCTCGTACGATTCCTAAAAATATAACTAATGCTCTGATACCAACTTTGTGACGCCCCTAGATCCACCCTGACCGGAGACCCGGGTCGTCACATTGTCTCAATATCCTGTAGCACAAGTTACGCAATAATAAAGCAAAATATATAATACAACGGAGCATAAGTGTCCCACTCCGCAAATCCAAGATCAGTCTCACACATTGTTATCATACGACATAATACATCTCGGGATAATATTTTACATATGTTTACAGAAGTAGGTAGATAAAGATTCCAGCTAGACATTCTAGTTCTCGTCAGCATAGCCTGGAGCTTTCTCCTTTCCCTTGGATCCCTGGTTGGACGTCTCGCCTCTTTCCCTCTTGATAGCTGAATAAAAATGTTGTAAAGCAAGAATGAGCAACTACAGTGCTCAGCAAGTTCTCTTCTTACTCGGTATATAAATATAATAAGATTTCCAAAATTAATGGAATATCACAAATCTGGATTTTGACTCAGTACTCATCTCAAAAGCAGAATACTCGAAAAACTCAATACTCATCTCAAAAATAGAATTCTCGAAAGACTCAATTGATATAACTCTGTTGACTCATGATTTAAGAATAAACTGGTCTTCCACCTCTCGGTATCTCGGTGGGGCGATCAACTATCCGACCGGGAATACCGTCCTCCAATGATATCGCACTTCGCCCGATCACGGCTACAATACGCTATCAACAATATAATATAAAAATATGAATGCTAGCATCATAGGGGTTATTAATTAAACCCTGGCAGCATAGTGCCAATATATCTCGTGTCCGCATAACGGTACACAAGTCTCTCTTTCTCTAAAATGGGCCTATTTCCCAAAATTTGACCAGTAGAATACAGAATTCCCGAATATTTGATGAACAGATAACTCGAAATAATTCTTCCATGAAAACATTTACAAATCTGGCGGACTGCCAGACCGACTCAATTGTTCCACCAATCCGATCAATGGACTGAGGTAAATTCTCAATAATAATATTTTATTGGTTGACACGAACAAGATGCCAACCCTCGACAATAAAGTCAACCATCTCGAAATATTGAGGATAGTCTTAAAATGAAGTAATTTGGAGTCGTACTGTACAAATAGTACTCCTCGAATATTTATAATACCCATAATTGATGAACGTTAAATAGAATATTTTTCACTTGATCAACGAGTAAAACTCTAACGATCCTAATTTTTATAACTCTTATTTATTGATTCGAGAGACGAACCAACTAAAAGATAATCAATAATTATTGTCGAATTTGTACAATAAATTCGACTAAAAGGAATAAATTTAACTATCTCGAATAAATGAGAATAGTTTCACTGAATCATAATAATAGTCGTCTCGAATTAATGAGATCGACCCGATAGCAACGAAATTAATTCCACGCTTATAAGGGATATAATTCACAAATAAACTAATTTTAACAGTAACAAAATATCGCAACGAGAAAATAATGCTCAAAAGGATAATTAAATCTCATAATTGACAGCTCGAAATTAAATAAGGAATGAAATAATACGAACAGAAATTCAAATCTCTAAGAGTTAGGGTAGGAATGAACTTGCCTCGATCTCGGAGTGCAAATAAGTGTAGATAAAATTTGTACTCTACCCGTGAACTCGGCTTCGGTCTACGGCTCGTGAATTATTGAAAGGCATATGACTCAGCCTATTTGTAGTTCGAGGATCCTAATCCAATTAAACTAGATTGTAATAAGTAAATAATATCAACTGTCACAGGAATCTCAAAAGATGATAACCGTCAGAAGAAAAATCAACAAGTCAATCTATAGTTTTGATGTTTTACACTGGAAAAAGATTCAGATATCTGATCAAGCCTCAAGGTAGCATTGAAACACATGGATTCATTTAAGGGACAGAGATTTTCTATAAGTGATAAGAAACAATTTCAGTACCGAATGATTGATGAGAGTGAAGAGTATAAAAAGACCACAGTGTTAAAGTCACGATGAAGAACAGAGATTGGAGTTAGTCGTTCATGAACTAGACAGTACATCGAGCGTCAACATCGTTCCAGTGTATGTTCCTTATCATAATTACGTGGTTCGCAGTGAAGTATTGACTATTAAAGAATTTATGTTAATTCTACTTTAATTGATTAAATCAAGTAATTAAGTTAATAAATAAATTGTTAGGCCGAATACACAATTAATAATCAAATTCGTATGAGAGTTTAACAAGTAAGATGATTATGCACTTTAAAACTTCTGGTATTAAGAACCTCTTCGTGATGTAAACTATCACAAAGAGCTGCTAGGTTACAATAAAGATAATTCGATGCACGATACCCTTCTAGGGTTAACCTAACTGTATTTATATAATATACAGCTTCGATACAATCTCTAATTGATATTCCTAATAATCAGCTATACAATGATATCAATTACAGATTGTCACACGTCTCCTAAGTCAACTCGATCTCTTTGATAGCTATCCAATCTTCAAAGATAACGCTACCATAATAAATCTTCAATTGATCTTTAATATCTTCTGTTGACTCTTTACGCGCTGCTTCCAGACAGACTTTACTAAACTCTGTCCAGCTTCCGTCTGTCAGAGTTTACACTAAACTCTGACCGCTTCCAGCTAAACTCTGATAATTCACTGTAACACTTAAACACTGATTAAAACACATCAATTATATTTAACAATCTCCCCCAACTTGTTCATTAGAAAAAATGCACAAGTTAATAACAGTAATTGATGATGTCAAAACAAATAGACAAATACAGTGTTTATACAAATTCAGAGTTGAAGCTTTTACTTAACAAAATCTACAGAAAGTAAGAAAATCCTTACAGACTTTAATCTCTAATCTCTTCAAGATCTGGTGTAGCTCTGAGATAATCTATGAGCAATCTTCTTTCTCTTTCTGAACTTGTTGCATGTTTTCAAGTTTTTCTTCAACAAGTTTATTTCTAACCTTAAGTTCAGAATTTTCAGATTTTATCCTCTCATTCTCTAAAGTCTGATCCCTATAACTTATATGCAATGACTTAAGATAAATTCTTAATTGAGCAATGTCATCAATATTATAAGCATAGGTAGTTAGAGGTACCTGATTTTCAGAAGTTTCTGATTCAGTAGTAGCCATGAGAGCATAGTTCACTTCTTCATCAGAATCTGAAGTGTCTGCCCAATCTCTGCCTTTAGTGTAGAGTACCTTTCCAGTTTTACCCTTCTTGCACTCAGGAGCATAGTGACCCATCTCCTTACACTTGTAGCATTGAATTTCAGACTTATCCTTCTTCCCCTTTGAATATCTCTTATCAGACTTCCTAAAGCTTTTTCTGTCTTCATTTGAATCTCTAGAAAACCTTTTCCCTTTCTTGAAATTCTTGAAACCCATTTTCTTGAAGGTCTTCACCATCAACACAGCCATTTTTCTAATTTCTTCTTCATCATCCTCAGAGTCAGATGATTCAGAAGAGTTTGAATCACAATCAGAGTTTGATGATTCACTTTCTGAGTGTATGACCAAAGCTTTTCCCTTCATTTTCCTTCTTGATGCCTCTTTCTTCTGAGGCTTCTCTTCAACCTTAAGAGCAACAGACTTTGCCTTCCTGCTTGATCTCCTGTTTCTCTTCTCCATTTCCAATTCATGAGTTTTGAGCAGCCCATAGATTTCATCAATCTCTGTTTAAGCAAGTTCATAGTTGTCTCTAATAGTGGTTGTTTTCACATCCCACTTTTCAGGTAGAGAAAGATGAAACTTGAGATTTGAGTCTTCTAGATCATACTCTTTGTTGACCAATGACAGATCATTAAGCAATTTACAGAATCTATCAAATGTTTCTGTCATGGTCTCTTCAGGTTTAGCCTCAAAGTGCTCATACTCTTGTGTGAGTATGTTTCTCCTATTCTTCTTAATAGCAGCAGTTCCTTGAAATCTGACTTCAAGAGCATCCCATATCTCTTTTGCAGTGGTGCAGTTAATCACTTTGTTAGACATAACATTGTCTAAAGCACTATGCAGTAAATGCCTAACCTTTGCATCCTTAGCAATTGATGATAGATCTTCAGGAGTCATGTCCTTCTTTTCCTTTGGAACTATTTTAGCTTCTTCACCAGCAGCTGCAACAGATAGCTTTGTAGGATTATGAGGGCCTTTATAAATCCTGTCAAGATATTCTGGATCTGTAGCCTCCAGAAACATAGTCATCTTGACCTTCCACATGGCATACTCTAATGGCCTGAGAATAAGAACCCTGATTGGTTCAAAACGACTCACAGTCGTAGGAGCCTTTTCAGAAACAGTAGGTGTTGGTGGAGGAATTGTAGACATGATTATTGTTGTGTTTGGATCTTAACCTGTAATAAAGTAACAGATTGGCTCTGATACCACTTGTTAGGCCGAATACACAATTAATAATCAAATTCGTATGAGAGTTTAACAAGTAAGATGATTATGCACTTTAAAACTTCTGGTATTAAGAACCTCTTCGTGATGTAAACTATCACAAAGAGCTGCTAGGTTACAATAAAGATAATTCGATGCACGATACCCTTCTAGGGTTAACCTAACTGTATTTATATAATATACAGCTTCGATACAATCTCTAATTGATATTCCTAATAATCAGCTATACAATGATATCAATTACAGATTGTCACACGTCTCCTAAGTCAACTCGATCTCTTTGATAGCTATCCAATCTTCAAAGATATCGCTTCCATAATAAATCTTCAATTGATCTTTAATATCTTCTGTTGACTCTTTACGCGCTGCTTCCAGACAGACTTTACTAAACTCTGTCCAGCTTCCGTCTGTCAGAGTTTACACTAAACTCTGACCGCTTCCAGCTAAACTCTGATAATTCACTGTAACACTTAAACACTGATTAAAACACATCAATTATATTTAACATAAATTAATTCTATCAGAATTAATATATTTGTTAAAGTGATTATTAGATTAATTAAATAAGAATTAATATGAAAAAGAAATAATTAGTTAAATGATTTTTATAAATCATTTAATTAATTATAAACTGAAATATATGATAAATATAACTATCAATTGATAGTTATACCGATAGTCATATACAGTTCAAAAGGAGATAGTCATACACAGTTCAATTGGATAGTCATATTTCATTTAAGGGATAGTAATACCGAATCTTATATTGGACTGGATAGTAATACCGAATGTTATATTGGGCTGGATAGTTATACCGAAAGTTATATTTAAACTTTACAGTCATATTACATTCAATTGATAGTCATATCGATTGTCATATTAGTGTTAACTGATTGTTATATCAGTTAAAACAAAGTAATATGACTATGGCTGTGTTATATAAAGCAGCAGAATGCAGAAGGAAGTAGTCAGTCGAGCAATACAGAAATATTACACACAGCAGCTCATATATCTCTCTCTCAAGCTCAAGAACACTTACAAATTAAATTCTGTAAATTCAAGTTCATCTCAGTTGTAATATTCTATCCATTGGAACTTGTTTACTTGTGATTCTTGTACTACTAGCGAATTAAGTTTCCTAGTTCACAAATTGATATCTTGATTTTTATTAACTAAATTAGCAAAGTTCATGTTGAATTTTCTAATTAGTTATTAATTACTTGATAATCGTTTGGACTGATTTTGTAACACCCATCAAGTTAATATATTGTTATATTCAACTTGAAACTTGTGTTATATTATTCCGCACAAAATATTCGTTTAAATGAAAATTGTTTAACGAATAAATTTCGAGAAAATGATATAGATTGTATTCAACCCCCCCTTCTACAATCTTATCGGACCTAACAATTGGTATCAGAGCCTATTAATTGATACACAAATCAAGATCCTAATTTTACTCAATCAAAAATCAAGCTCGAATTTTTAACTCTCTTAAAATTCATCATGTCAGCCAAAGGCAATGTTAAAATTCCTATCTTTAATAAAGATAACTATGACATGTGGAAAAACAAAATGGAGTTATTTCTTGATGTAGCAAATCCAAGATTCTTGTGGGTTTTGAAAAATGGACCAGTAATTCCTATCCAACATGATGCTGAAACGGTTACAAATGGAGTTGTAACAATACCTGCAAAATCCTATCCAAAGGACCCTAAGAACTTTACAGCTGAAGAAAAAGAGGAAGCTGGATTGGATAAAAATTTGAGACTCGTTTTATTAGATTCCCTAGATGCTGTAATGTATAGCCATGTAAGGAACTGTAAAACTGCTAAGCACATCTGGGAAACTATTGAGATCATTAATGAAGGGACTGATGAAGTCAAGGAAAATAGACTTCAAATTTTGACCTCTGAATATGAACACTTTAGAGCTGGCCCTAATGAAGGCATTCAGGAAGTGTTCGAAAGGTATAACAAAATAATCAACAATTTGCAAGTTCATGGCAAGCAATATACCCAAAAGGAGATCAACATGAAGTTTTTACTGACTATGCCTACTCACTTAGAGCATAGAATCACCGCCATCAGAGAATCTAGAGATTTAACTAAGATTGCTCTTGAAAGGCTGTTTGGTGTTCTGAAAACATATGAATTAGAACAAGTACAGCAAAAGGAATTTTATGGCAAAGGCAGAATGGCAAATTCTTCTACAGCTCTAGTAGTTGAGGTTCCTAAGGAAGTGGAAGCTAAAGTTGTTCAACCTAACAGCTTCAACAAGGAACAAACTGAAGTGGAACATGGTCAAACACCAGCTACTCAGGATGTGGAGAATTTTATTCACTTGAAGAGCTGGATCAATTGGAAGATGAATCTATGGCAATGATGGTGAGACAATTTAGTAACTTCAGATTCAGAAGAAATCCAAAGTTCAGGTTTAAGTCAAATAACAGATTTCAGAGAGGAGGTTCTTCATCCTCTAGTAACAGGGGAGGTTACAAAACTGGAACTGTTGACAGAAGCAAGATCCGTTGTTTCAATTGTAATGAGTTGGGACACTTTGCTACTGAGTGTCAGAAACCTAAGCAAGCACAGAAGAAAGATTATGCTTCTGAAAAGAAGAAGAGTGGAAGAGCTTATGTAGCTGCTGGTAAAATCTGGGATGACATAGACAGCGAAGATGAAGAATATGGAAACTTTGCACTGGTGGCAAATGATGATACATCAACTTATTACACCACACCGGTAATTCTAACTGATGCTGAGTTAATTCATAGTTTACGTAATTGCTTGACTAATGCACAAAAAGGATACGATAGAATAAGTCTTGTAAACACTAAACTTGAAAATGAACTGTTAGAATTAAAAAAGGTGCATATTAATCAAGATCAACACATAGAAGAAATAGCTCGACTTAATTACAGAGATAAGTCGTTAGGAGAATACATGGTAAAACAAGTTGATAGGATTGCTGATCAAGACATCAGGATTAAAGAACTTGAAGCACAGATTAGAGCTTGTTATAATTCTGTTAAAGTTTCTAAAGAGTTTTTCAACAAACAAGCGGTAGAATGAACTGTAGGAATAGGGTTTGAATACAAAGAAGCTGTTGGTTCTTTGGGCAATCATTCTGCTAATCCTATTCCTGCTAAGGAAAGAGGTATACCACATATACTCAAGAATGTTGAAAACCCAATGTTTAAAAAGTCTGTTGCTGAACCACCAAATATGCTCTCTATTGTCATTCAGGAAGAAATGAAAAATGAGGACAGTGCTAATTGCATAGTCCTTGATAATGACAAATCTGCTAAGGAACAAGTTAAGGTTGTTGAATTAACTAGTTCTTCTCAAACAGGGTTAAGTGACAATAAGTTGAAAAAGAACAATAACAAGTCTGACATGCATGCCATGCCTATTATTGATTATTCTCATAAAGCATGTGGTGTTGTCAATTGTATGTCTTGTGCTTTTAATATCATGTCTGCTTACTTCTCTGGTAATCATGCATGTGTTGATAAGACTGCCCCTCGACAACATATGAACAGAAACAAAAATGTCAGATCAATGACTGCTAGTCCTCCTTATGTTAGGAGAGATACATTTGTACCTAAGCCTAAACAAAGTTCTACTAAGGCTATTTACAAGGTCAAATGTCCAGTCAATGAAACAAGTGTTATTGCTGCTAAAGAAACGTGGATACCTAGAATAAAACAGAAGTTTGTCAAATCTGTTTATAAAGTGAAATGTTTGTTGAATAATGGTAAATCTGTTGTTAAAGTAAAGAATGTTGTTTTGCCTGACAAAGGCCAATTCTTTAAGTATTCTGGACCCAATCAAATTTGGGTTCCAAAGAAGGTTTAATCCGTTTGTCATTGCAGGGTGTTGAGCAGGTTGAACGAGTGACCTGGATCTTGGACAGTGGATGTTCGAGGCAAATGACTGGTGACAGAACCCTGCTGACAAATGTGGTGGAGAAGGCCGGCCCAGTAGTTACCTTTGGAGATAACAGCAAAGGTAGAACTGATGGAAATGTTATCATTGATGAAGTCTCTTTTGTGAAAGGACTTGAGCACAATCTGCTCAGTGTCAGTCAATTCTGTGACAAAGGTTATGAAGTTCATTTCAACAAGAAGAATTGTCTAATTTCACACAAGAGACATGAAAAGCCACAACTGACAGGAGTTAGAAAAGGTAATCTGTACGTAGCCAATATGAACTCAGGAAGCACTGAAGAAGTCACTTGCTTCTACACTAAAGCATCTAATGATGAGAGTTGGCTATGGAACAAGAAACTTTCTCATCTTAATTTTAAGACAATGAATTCTCTGGTTAAAAGAGAGTTGGTGAGAGGTTTGCCTTCAATGGAATTCACTCAAGAAGGACTTTGTGATGCATGTCAAAAAGGCAAGCTAAAAAGGGCAAGTCACAGGAGTACTGACACATCTTCAATAACTGAACCATTACAATTACTTCATATGGATTTGTTTGGTCCAGTTAATGTGATGTCTATGTCAAGGAAGAGATATGCTCTAGTGATTGTTGATGATTTTTCAAAATACACATGGGTCCTGTTTTTGAATTCTAAAGATGAGACTCCACAACTGGTGATTGATCACATCAAATTAATTGAGCGAGATTCTACGTATCCAGTGAGAGCTATAAGATCAGACAATGGAACTGAATTCAAGAATGCAGTTCTAAATGACTTTTGCACTGAGAAGGGTATAACCAGACAATACTCAGCTCCAAGAACTCCTCAGCAAAATGGGCTAGTGGAAAGAAAGAATAGAACCTTGATTGAAGCTGCACGTACTATGTTAAGTGAATCAAGGCTTCCATTGTACTTTTGGGCTGAAGCTGTCAATACTGCGTGCTATACCCAGAATCGAACTCTAATCAATAAAGATCAAATGAAGACACCCTATGAAATTATGGCTGATAAGAAACCATCACTCAAATACTTTCATGTATTTGGGGCAAAGTGCTTTGTGCTTAAAGAAGGTGATGATCAAGGTGGTAAATTCGATACCAAAGCATTTGAAGCAATTTTTATTGGTTATTCAATGAGAGCATACAGGGTGTATGTGATTGATGAACAAAAGATGATGGAAAGTGTCAATGTAACATTTGATGACACTAAACTCCCTAGTATCCAAACTGAGAATCCATCTGAGAAGCTATCTTTCGATGACATGACAGATACAGATTCAGATGATGACAATGCACCTGAGATTTTTGCTGATGCTAATGACAACGATGATGATCAGGGTAATGGTGATGAAAGCAATGATAATAGTTAAAATTCCCCTGACTCTTCTAAACAATCATCATCTAGTCAACCTGGCAACAACTCAGGGGGAGACAATGAAGGGTCAACTGGTCACACACAACATCACAACCAAGAACAAGGCGAATCATCAAGATCTAATCTTCCCAGACAGACTGTTTGGAATAGAGCTCATCCTTTTGAGCTAATTATTGGTGATCCAGTTGTTGGTGTAAAGACTATAAGAGCTTTTCAGAATCAATGCAATTATTCAGGGTTTCTGTCTGAAATGGAACCTAAGAAAACTGAAGAAGCTCTTTCTGATCCTGATTGGGTAATTGCTATGCAAGATGAACTCAATCAATTTAAACAACAAGAAGTTTGGAAGCTGGTGCCCAGACCTATAAATAGACCAGTAGTTGGCACAAGGTGGGTATTCAGAAACAAACTTGATGAAGATGGCACAGTGACGAGAAATAAAGCAAGACTGGTAGCAAAGGGTTACTCCCAATCTGAAGGCATTGATTATGATGAGACCTATGCTCCAGTGGCTAGACTTGAGGCCATAAGAATATTCTTGGCATTCGCAGCATTTTCAAACTTTAAAGTTTATCAAATGGATGTCAAGAGTGCTTTCTTGAATGGCAAGCTAGATGAAGAGGTTTATGTAGAACAGCCCCTGGCTTTGAAGATCCAGATTTAATTGACTATGTCTACTTCCTTTTCAAGGCTGTCTATGGTCTTAAGCAAGCACCAAGGAAATGGTATGACACTCTTTCTGAATTTTTACTTGAAAATGATTTTGTTAGAGGTGTCATAGACAAAACTCTCTTCACAAAGAAACATAAGAATGATACAATTATAGTCCAAGTCTATGTGGACGATATAATATTCGGGTCTACTAATGATCTTTTGTGCAAGAAATTTGCGAAGTTAATGCAGGGTAAATTTGAAATGAGCATGATGGGTGAGCTGAAGTTCTTTCTTGGATTGCAAATAAGTCAAAGGACAGATGGAACATTTATCTGTCAATCCAAGTATGTCAAAGAGCTTCTAAAGAAGTATCAAATGGAGGACTCATCTTCAGCAAGAACACCATCATCTACTGCTGTCAAATTTGGAGCATGTGAAAATTCTGCCAAGGTAGATATCACAAGCTACAGAGGTATGATAGGCTCATTACTTTACCTTACTGCAAGTAGACTTGATATTATGCATGCTACGTGTTTATGTGCAAGGTTCCAATCGGATCCTAGAGATGTTCATCTTATTGCTGTTAAACGAATTCTGAGATATCTTAAGGGTACGCCTAACTTAGGCATCTGGTACCCTAAAGATTCTGGTTTTAATCTTGTTGGATATACAGATTCAGACTATGCAGGAAGTGTTGTGGATAGAAAAAGCACATCTGGGAGTTGTCAATTCCTAGGTGGTAGACTGGTTTCCTGGTACAGCAAGAAACAACAAACAGTTTCCAACTCAACAGCTGAAGCTGAATATAAAGCTGTTGGAAGCTGTTGCGCACAGATTTTGTGGATCAGGAATCAGCTGAGAGACTATGGCTTTGTACTTGATAAAATTCCTATTTTATGTGACAATACAAGTGCCATAGCAATCTCTAACAATCCTGTGCAGCACACAAGGACAAAGCATATTGACATCAGGTATCATTTTATTCGAGAGCATGTCATGAATGGTACCGTGGAGTTATTTTTTGTACCTACGGAAGAACAAACAGCAGATATTTTTACTAAGTCTCTTGACGAATCCACATTTACCAGAATTGTTGGTGAATTGGGTATGTTAAATAGTCCTAGTAATTAAACTGGTTAATATCTGAGGTTTGATCTTTAATAATTTACAAGTGATTGATGTGTTAATATTTGTTATTAAAATCACTTGTATAATTATTTTATCAACTTATACTTTTGCTTGTTTCTTCTTAAATCATTGTTATTATCTTCTCTATATATTTTTAATTACTTCTTGTGATTTTAGAATAATTCATTTTCTTTAAAAATATTTTTCTCGAATTTTACAAGCTGTAATTTATGAGAAATCTATTTTTCTTGAAAATGTTATTATCTTAAATTCAGTTTAATTATTTTTGTTGGTTAAATAAATTATAGTTTCTTTTTGAATAATTTTCTATATGGAAATTATTTTATTAGAAAATTTATAGATTTATTAATTCATCAGATATAATTATGTAAATATTTAGTATGTTATTTTATTTTATTTTATTTTATTTGATTTGTAGTGTTTGTCCTTTTGTTATTAATGTTTGATTTCATAAAAAGGACTACCTATGATCGTTTTAATAATTTTTATTATGTCTATTAATGCTAGTGTAAATTAATGTGTTATTTATAATATATTATTTAATAATTAAGTTGTTTTATTATTAGAATTTATTACTTGTTAAAATTCTGTTAATATTCGATTTTTAGAATAGTTATATTAGCTATTTTGTTGAAATGTAACTATCGGTATAACAATCCATCTGATTGTTATATTCGAATATTGTCATAGTTATATTAGTTAAAATTAATGTAATATAACTTAGTAATAAGATAGTTATAATATTGTTTTCTGTAAATATAACTGTTATTAGTTAATAGTTATATTGTGTGTTTTACTCAGAATATGACTATCGGTATAACTATTTATTCGATTGTCATATTAGTTGTTTTTCGGTAGTCATTTTAGTAAACAATATGCAATATAACTCTGTACAGGTTAGTTATATTTGGTTTTGTTCGCAATATAACTATCGGTATGACTATCAACCGATAGTTATATTAGGAACGTTTTATATATAAACTGATAGTTATATTGGATAGTTATATTATTTCCCTGTTCTTGTATCTCGCGTGTTAAGTCACCGAGCTCTCTCTTGCGATACATACATATACACGCATATATTGGTCGAATTGCTGCCCGATTTTTGACTCGATTAACACTGATATCACGTTTATAAGATCAACAATCGATTACCCAGTTGATAATCATCATTTCAACAGTTTAAATGTGAGAATTGATCGATTTTTGTGTTCTTAAGTTTCAAAACTTCGAATTTTCGATCTAAAGTTCAAGAAAACTGGTGGTGATTTTTCAAAAACTAAAAATATATGTGTGTTTGTAATGTTATCAAGATCTTTGCCTCAAATTTTCAGAATTTTTGGTGAAGATTTCGATTTTTCGAATTTTTAAGTAATTATTAATTCGAATTTTGTGATTTAATTGGGTTAATTGTTGAATTTTGCGGATTTCTTAATTTTAATCATTGATTTGGAATGGCTAGTGCTTATAATAATTTTGAGCTTGTTAATCACAATTATATTGGATATTTTAATCCCGAGGATTGCTCGGTGGATCCGTTCAAGCCCTGGATAAAATTCCTGAATGAACAAAATTTCTGTAGCCATCCAATAACTGCAAATGTTCCCATGAAATTTGGTCCACTTAAACTAATGTGTACTACAGCTATTTCAGATGAGAGATCGTTTTCCTTCAACTTTAATGATAAGACATATACAGTGGATGAATATGTCTTCAATGCTGCTCTGAAACTTCCTACTGAACAATTTGCTGAAGCGCCATCAAATGATGAGTTGGCTCAATTCTTTACAAATCTGAACTATCAAGGTCAACTGGATCTTAAACGTCCACTCAAAAGCAATCTTGTTCAAGAATGGAACATTTTCTTCGAGATCATAGCAAAGGTGTTTGCTAATTCTACCAAGAGTAACAATACTGTCATCACATGTATGTTACAATCAATTGGTTTCACAATTGCTCACAATAGAAGGATCAACTTTGGCAGCTTGATATGGCCTATTTTGTTAAATCGTGTGAAGAAGGCTAGAAAGAACTTTGGGAAAGGTAAAATGGTTAAGTGTCATTATCCTCGATTTTTGACATTAATTTTTAATCATCTTATGCCTAAGGATCAACCTGCTCCTTTTCCAAATGATCGAATTCAATGGTCTGGTAAACCAAACAAGAAGTTCTACACTAGGTTGGATACTTCTAAGGTTTTGTTGCATGTTCCAGTGGTCATAACACCTTATATGTCCACATTCATAAATTTGCAAAATGTTATGCCTCAACCAGTTGCTGGGTTACTTGAAATTGAACAAGCTCCAGAACATGAAGCAGAACAAGCTCCTGAACATCAACCAGAACCAGAACCTCAACCTGATCCAGAACCATTAACTGCTTCTGAACCTCAACTTCAAGTGGATCAACCCACTCAGAATGAAGATGATGTACCTGTCAATGATCAGGTATTTGACTCAATTACTTTGCAATCTGAATATCTTTCTGATAGTCAATTAATTGTGAGAAGTGACCAAGGGGCTGTAGAACCACAACCCTTATCCCAGGTCAATGCACCAAACACTGATCCTAAATTCTCCAAACACTATCGCAGAAAGAAATTGTCATTCAAAAGAGCTAACCTTAGTAGTGATGTCTTGAGTGAAACAGATTTGCCTTTACAAAAGAAAGGTAAAACCATGTCAAAGGCAATCATAAACCCATTCATTCCTTCAAGCACACCCCTGTTACTCACAATGGGGGAAGATATTTTCTTACATAAAGCTGAAAACATTGTTATGCAAGAAGAGCAAGTTACAGTGCCTGCCATTGTTACGGCAGAAGAACCCTCACAGGTTGATCGGGATTTGCGAACTCCCATTGCACCACCACTGACCTTCCAAGAGGAGGCTAGGGTGATTTCTAGTTCAGGTACAATGGATGCAGCTCGGGAATATGAGAGGAGTGATGTGAGAATTACCTCAAATCTGAGTGAAACACTAGCACGTGAGGTGAGTGATACTCATAGAGCGATTGAGGTGAGAGCACACAATGACACATACACTTTATCTCTCATGGCACAACTCGATCAAATGAAAAAAAGTCTTGCTCAAGCTGAAGAAGACAATAAAAACTTAAGGTTTGACATGGATAACATGAGAACTATCTTCAACAACAAGATCAATGCACTTAAACTCTCTCAACAACAAGCAATCGAAGACTTTGGAGATGTCACAGTGGCTCAAGATCTCATTATATCTTCTGTGTCGAATCAGATTGAAGATCTTCAGAATAGCATAAATGAGAATCACTTATCCACTGAACATCGTCTCAGTCAAATTGAAAAGCAAAATGATCATCAAGCAAAGGGGTTGAGACACTTATATAATATCATTAGCAGAACTCACTCACTTACAGCAGAAGAGAAGAAATTCTTTGGAAGTAGTGATGAAAGTGACCCTGGAGCTGGTACAAGCCATAAAGCTGTAGAGGATTCCTCAACTAAGGGGGAGAAATCTAGAGGGGGAGGAAGTGTGAGTAAAGAGAAGAAAGATGAAGATAGGAGTGAGGGGAAGAAGAAGACAACTCAAGTAGCAAAACAGGATGATGATGATGTTGTAGAAGGTTATTACTATACAGGTGAACCTGATATTGATCTGTTTGCTGACTTACAGTTTCCTGATGTTGGTGAAGAATTCGATGAACCGGATCTCAGTTTTTGGGATGATGAAGAGCCGATAATTCCTGATTCTGTTGAAACACAAAGAATGAATTTTGAAGCAAATAAAGAACTTGAACAGAATGAAGCTAATCTGTCTATGAGAGAAGAAAGACTCAAGAAGACACTCGAACAGTTAACCCATAATGAAAGACTTCAAAAGGCTGAACAGGAAGCACTTCAAAAGCAACATGCTCAAAAGCTGGAAGCTAGGAAGATGTACATCAAGTACAAAAATGGTGATAAGTGGGAACGTGCTCAAAAGGTAATAAACTCACCACAACTTCTGACTATGATGATCGTCGGATGATTGCTATTTTTGAAAGCTTTAAAAAGAAGAACCCTGTACATGACATGTACTTAAAAGCTTTGAAGACATAAATTGTGAGAATAACTACTGCATCTGATCCTAAGAATGGTGAGCTACTAATCTTTGTTGAATGTCATTAGCTTGGATCTCACAAAGTATCTCTTCAGTTCTTCTATGATAGATCTCTGTCAGAGCTTTGGATGCTGAGACCAAAAGTAAGAACATTTTCTGAGCTAGGTATACTACTTCATGAAAAATTTCAAGAGTTTGCTGAAAGAGCTGGTCCTGAAGTTATAGATAACCCTCCACAAGTTAAAATTCTTAAGGGAGAAGTTATTCACACTGTTAATCTTCAGACAGAAGAATTATATACACATCTTGCCAGACATTTGGTATATGTTGAATATGCTCTTCGAAATCATGGTTTTGCATCACAAGAAAAAATTGAAGCTGCAGATCATATTCGATCCTATGCTCAGACCAACATGAAGAAGTACAAGCAGTATCAAGGTGAGTTGAGAAAGAAACTTGGAATACCACTGGTTTATCCTACAGATGTGTCATCCAGAAGGGAATTACTTGTTGACTCCGAATTGATCAAGAATCTACCTAATATGGATGAACAGGAAGAAGGAGAAATCAACGAGGAAGAAGGTGGTAAATGAAGATTAGCTCTACAAGTTATATCATTAGAGCTTTGATAGAACATGATAGGATAATTGTCTTATATGATCAGTCTAGAGGATCATCTATCTTGTATTTATCTTTCCTGTTTGAATCTGGATAATGTTAATATGAACCAGAACTTTTCCATTATTTACTTAGCATTTAAAGTGTTTTCTTTTACTTGTTTAATTGGGATTAGTTGAAGAATCCTCTAGGTATTTGCTTGTTATTGTGTAACAAACAAATAGGGGGAGATTGAAAGGCATATGACTCAGCCTATTTGTAGTTCGAGGATCCTAATCCAATTAAACTAGATTGTAATAAGTAAATAATATCAACTGTCACAGGAATCTCAAAAGATGATAACCGTCAGAAGAAAAATCAACAAGTCAATCTATAGTTTTGATGTTTTACACTGGAAGAAGATTCAGATATCTGATCAAGCCTCAAGGTAGCATTGAAACACATGGATTCATTTAAGGGACAGAGATTTTCTATAAGTGATAAGAAACAATTTCAGTACCGAATGATTGATGAGAGTGAAGAGTATAAAAAGACCATAGTGTTAAAGTCACGATGAAGAACAGAGATTGGAGTTAGTCGTTCATGAACCAGACAGTACATCGAGCGTCAACATCGTTCCAGTGTATGTTCCTTATCATAATTACGTGGTTCGTAGTGAAGTATTGACTATTAAAGAATTTATGTTAATTCTACTTTAATTGATTAAATCAAGTAATTAAGTTAATAAATAAATTAATTCTATCAGAATTAATATATTTGTTAAAGTGATTATTAGATTAATTAAATAAGAATTAATATGAAAAAGAAATAATTAGTTAAATGATTTTTATAAATCATTTAATTAATTATAAACTGAAAAATATGATAAATATAACTATCAATTGATAGTTATACCGATAGTCATATACAGTTCAAAAGGAGATAGTCATATACAGTTCAATTGGATAGTCATATTTCATTCAAGGGATAGTAATACCGAATGTTATATTGGACTGGATAGTAATACCGAATGTTATATTGGGCTGGATAGTTATACCGAAAGTTATATTTAAACGGGACAGTCATATTACATTCAATTGATAGTCATACCGATTGTCATATTAGTGTTAACTGATTGTTATATCAGTTAAAACAAAGTAATATGACTATGGCTGTGTTATATAAAGCAGCAGAATGCAGAAGGAAGTAGTCAGTCGAGCAATACAGAAATATTACACACAGCAGCTCATATGTCTCTCTCTCAAGCTCAAGAACACTTACAAATTAAATTCTGTAAATTCAAGTTCATCTCAGTTGTAATATTCTATCCATTGGAACTTGTTTACTTGTGATTCTTGTACTACTAGCGAATTAAGTTTCCTAGTTCACAAATTGATATCTTGATTTTTATTAACTAAATTAGCAAAGTTCATGTTGAATTTCTAATTAGTTATTAATTACTTGATAATCGTTTGGACTGATTTTGTAACACCCATCAAGTTAATATATTGTTATATTCAACTTGAAACTTGTGTTATATTATTCCGCACAAAATATTCGTTTAAGTGAAAATTGTTTAACGAATAAATTTCGAGAAAATGGTATAGATTGTATTCAACCCCCCCTTCTACAATCTTATCGGACCTAACAATTATTCTCTAAAATAGGCAACCAAAAATACACGAGCGCTTCGTCAAAAATAGAATATTTCTCAACCGCTAATATAATATTTAAATATAATAATAAAATATCTCTCGAAAATCTCTATGATAATTAACGGAAAATAATTCCCGTATAAATAAATCTTTCTCCGAACTCAGGAATTAAACCTCGAAAATAAATCCTATTTTCCTAAATATTTTTCTAATTTTAGTAAACACTAAATAAATGTAACTAATTAAATATAAAACGAATATATAAAATGTTAGATATAATTGATGTGTTTTAATCAGTGTTTAAGTGTTACAGGGAGTTATCAGAGTTTAGCTGGAAGCAGTCAGAGTTTGCGTAAACTCTGACAGTTGGAAGCTCGACAGAGTTTGTTAAACTCTGTCTGGAGGAAGCGCGTCTACTGTTCAACAGTGATTACAGATTAATTATGGAAGCGATATCTTTGAAGATTGGATAGCTATCAAAGAGATCGAGTTGACATAGGAGACGTGTGACAATCTGTAATTGATATCATTGTATAGCTGATTATTAGGAATATCAATTAGAGATTGTATCGTAGCTGTATGTTATATAAATACAGATAGGTTAACCCTATAAGGGTATCGATAACGAATTATCATTATTGTAACCTAGCAGCTCTTTGTGATATTTTTACATCACGAAGAGGGTTTGAAATACAAGAAGTTTTTTAAGTGCATAAACGCTTTTACTTGTTAATCTCTCATACAAAGTTGATTATTATTTGTGTATTCGGCCTAACAAGTGGTATCAGAGCCAATCTGTTACTTTATTACAGGTTAAGATCCAAACACAACAATAATCATGTCAGAAATTCCTCCACCAACACCTACTGTTTCTGAAAAGGCTCCTACTACTGTGAGTCGTTATGAACCAATCAGGGTTCCTATTCTGAGGCCATTAGAGTATGCTATGTGGAAGGTCAAGATGACTATGTTTCTCGAAGCTACAGATCCAGAATATCTTGACAGGATTTATGAAGGCCCTCACAATCCTACAAAGCTATCTGTTGCAGTTGTTGGTGAAGCAGCAACAATGGTTCCAAAGGAAAAGAAGGACATGACTCCTGAAGATCTATCATCAATTGCTAAGGATGCAAAAGTTAGGCATTTACTGCATAGTGCCTTAGACAATGTTATGTCTAACAAAGTCATTAACTGCACCACTGCAAAAGAGATATGGGATGCACTTGAAGTCAGGTGTCAAGGAACTGCAGCTATTAAGAAGAATAGGAGAAACATACTCACACAAGAGTATGAGCATTTTGAGGCTAAACCTGAAGAGACCATGACAGAAACATTTGATAGATTCTGTAAACTGATTAATGATCTGTCATTAGTCAACAAAGAGTATGATCTAGAAGACTCGAATCTCAAGTTTCTTCTTTCTCTACCTGAAAAGTGGGATGTGAAAACAACCACTATTAGAGACAACTATGATCTTGCTGAAACAGAGATTGATGAAATTTATGGACTGCTCAAAACTTATGAATTGGAAATGGAGCAGAGAAATAGGAGATCAAGCAGAAAAGGAAAGTCTGTTGCTCTTAATGTTGAAGAGAAGCCTCAGAAGAAAGAGGCAACAAGAAGGAAAATGAAGGGAAAAGCTTTGGTCATACACTCAGAAAGTGATTCACCAAACTCTGATTATGATTCAAACTCTTCTGAATCATCTGACTCTGAGGATGATGAAGAAGAAATGAGAAAAATGGCTGTGCTGATGGTGAAGACTTTCAAGAAAATGGGCTTCAAGAATTTCAAGAAAGGAAAAAGGTTTTCTAGGGATTCAAATGAAGACAGGAAAAGCTACAGGAAGTCTGATAAGAGAGATTCTAAAGGGAAGAAGGATAAGTCTGAAATTCAATGCTACAAGTGTAAGGAGATGGGTCACTATGCTCCTGAGTGCAAGAAGGGTAAAACTGGAAAGGTACTCTACACTAAAGGCAGAGATTGGGCAGATACTTCAGATTCTGATGAAGAAGTGAACTATGCTCTCATGGCTACTACTGAATCAGAATCCTCTGAAAATCAGGTACCTCCAACTACCTATGCTTATAATATTGATGACATTGCTCAATTAAGAATTTTTCTTAAGTCATTGCATATAAGTTATAGGGATCAGACTTTAGAAAATGAGAGGATAAAAGCTGAAAATTCTGAACTTAAAGAGAGAAATAAACTTGTTGAAGAGAAACTTGAAAACATGCAATAAGTTCAGAAAGAGAGAGATGATGCTGTTTCTATAGAACAGGATTTGCTTCAAAAATATAAACAACTAGAATCTGAGTTGGAGGAAGCAAATAAGAAAATTAGGACTTGGACTAATTCTGGAAAGGACACTCAACAGATTTTTCAAACAGACACTGTTGGTCTAGGTTATAATGAGGGAGATGAACTTAGATTTCAAAATCAAGTTAAAGTCAGAACTAAATTTGTTCATGGAACCAGTAAATTTTTGTCTGAGAATGAAGAAGAAGCTGTCCAAAGAAAACCAGTAAAAACTAGTGTTAAACAGGTTAATATTGGTTCAATGACAGATAAACAACTCAAACATAAACTGAAGGAGTTAAAATTTGTTGAGAAAAAGAAAGTGTCAAACAAGAACAGAAATGGAAAAGTAGGCATTACTTCAGGAAATAAACCAATGCTTGCTAGTTATGCTCCAAGAAAGACATGTCATAACTGTGGTAGTACTAAGCATCTTGCAAATTTTTGCAAGAAAAATAAAAATATAAATTCTTTACCTACAAAGTCTGAGGTAAAGAAGGATTTTGCTAGAACTAAGCCACAGACTCTATGCACACACTGTGGAAGCACTTGGCATTCTATCTATACTTGCAGAAAATATCATGCTATCTATCATAATTACTATGAACTGAAACCTAATCTAAAATGGGTTAAAGTTGATACTGCAAGTGTAAACACTGATACTGTTAGCTCAAACTCTGATAATGTAAATTCCGCTGCAAAAGCTAACAAAGTTAAGAATGCCAAAGGATCCAAGCAAGTCTGGATCCTTAAAACTAATCCTCAGTAATTGTTTGTGATTGCAGGGTAAAAGGGAGGCAACCCTAGTCGTGGACAGTGGATGTTCAGGACACATGACTGGAAATAAAGCCCTGCTATCAGAATATGAGGAGAAGGCTGGCCCAAAAGTTTCCTATGGTGATGGCAATATAGGAAGAACATTGGGATATGGCAATATCAATCTTGGAAATGTCATCATCAATAATGTAGCTCATGTCCCAGGACTCAAGCATGACTTGCTATCTGTGAGTCAAATCTGTGACAAGGGATATCATGTAGATTTCCAACCTGAATATTGTGAAGTTATCAGCAAATCTACAGGAAAGGTTGTTCTAGTTGGTCACAGGCAAAACAACATTTATGAAATCAAGCTTTTGATAGACTCTGTTGGAAAAGCTGTTTGCCTGTCTACAAGAATGTCTAGTGAAGAGAGTTGGAAGTGGCACAAGAAACTCTCACATTTGAACTTGAACAACATCAATGAATTGATCAGAAAGGATCTTGTAAGAGGACTCCCAAAGACCCTGTTAAATGTTGATGGCCTATGTGACTCATGTCAGAAGGCTAAACAAAGGAAGTCATCTTTCAAGAGCAAAACAGAATTTTCTATCACTGATCCCCATCATCTTCTGCATGTTGATTTATTTGGTCCAGTAAATGTTATGTCTATTGCAAGGAAGAAATATGCTTTAGTCATTGTTGATGAATACACTAGATTCACTTGGGTGTATTTTCTAGCAAAGAAGGATGAAACTGCATCAACTTTGATGGAGCATGTGAAGCTTCTGGACAAAGGATCAAGCAACAAAGTCAGAATCATCAGAAGTGATAATGGAACTGAGTTCAGAAATGCAACAATGGAAGGATTCTGCAAGGAAAATGGAGTGAAACAAGAATTTTCAGCACCTGGTACACCACAACAAAATGGTGTAGTTGAAAGGAAAAATAGAACCTTAATTGAAGCTGCCAGAACTATGCTTGATGAAGCAAAATTGCCAACTTATTTCTGGGCAGAAGCTGTTCAAACTGCTTGTTTTACTCAAAATGCAACACTGATCAATAAGCATGGAAAGACACCATATGAGATGGTGAAGAAAAAGAAGCCTAACCTGAAATACTTTCATATTTTCGGGTGCAAATGTTTCGTTTTGAAGACTCATCCAGAACAGTTGACCAAGTTTGAGTTAAAGGCAGATGAAGGAATTTTTGTTGGCTATCCACTGTCAACAAAGGCATTCAGAGTTTACAATCTGAGAACTAAAGTGATCATGGAATCTATACATGTTTCTTTTGATGATAAGAAGATAACTGGACTTGAAGACAAAGATGAATATGATCAACTGAACTTTGAAAATGAAGTTTTAAACTCTGATGAAGGAAACTCTGATGAAACAATTCTGACAGACTCTGTTGAAACAAACTCTGAACCTCTACTGGTAAATTCTGGAGAAACTTCTCAGTCACAACAAAGAGAAGAACCAGTTGAGGGGGAGCATGATCAAGATGAAGACTCAAACACTGATACTGAGTCAACTGAAAAATCTGGATCAAACTCTGATGCTTCAAACTCTGAAAATTCAAATTCTGACTCTGGACAGTCAAGTTCAGGGGGAGTCTCAGAAAACGAAGATAGATCACAACAGAATCAGGAGAGCATGAATCAAGGGGGAGGATCACATGCTGATAGAAGTCATTTGCCTTCTGCTAGGAAATGGACTAAATCACATACACCTGATTTGATAATTGGTGATCCAGATGCAAAAGTAAAGACAAGAAGTGCTACTGCAAGTGAATGTCTATTTCATGCATTCTTGTCTAAAAATGAACCAAAGAAAGTGGAAGAAGCTCTTCAAGATGCAGACTGGATAACAGCAATGCAGGAAGAGTTAAATGAATTTGAAAGGAATGAAGTTTGGACCCTTGTACCAAGACCAAAGAACAGATCTATTGTGGGTACTAAATGGGTTTTCAGAAACTAGACTGACAGTGAAGGTGTTATCACGAGGAACAAGGCTAGACTGGTAGCAAAAGGTTATTCGCAGCAGGAAGGAATAGATTATGATGAAACATTTGCTCCAGTAGCAAGATTGGAGGCAATCAGAATTTTTCTAGCATATGCCTCTCACAAGAAATTCAAAGTGTTCCAGATGGATGTAAAAAGTGCTTTTTTGAATGGAAAGCTTGAAGAAGAAGTGTTTGTTGAATAACCACCAGGATTTGTGGACCCCAAATATCCAGATTATGTCTACAGGCTAGATAAGGCACTATATGGACTTAAGCAGGCACCAAGAGCATGGTATGAGACACTTGCTCAGTTTCTTCTAGAAAGTGGATTCAACAGAGGAACAATTGACAAAACTCTGTTTTATTTCAATCAAGGAAGTGACCTCCTTTTAGTTCAAATTTATGTTGATGACATCATCTTTGGGTCTACTAATGATAAACTCTGTAAGAAGTTTGCCAAGCTCATGCAGTCCAGATATCAAATGAGCATAATGGGAGAGCTTAGTTACTTTCTAGGCCTACAGGTGAAACAAACAGAAGATGGAATTTTCATTAATCAAGAAAAATACACCAGAAATCTTCTCAAGAAATTTGGTATGCTTGACTGTTCATCTGCATCAACTCCCATGGCAACAGCAACTAAACTGGACAAAGACACAGGAGTTTCAGTGGATATGACAAATTACAGGGGCATGATAGGATCTCTTCTATACTTGACAGCTAGTAGGCCTGACATCATGTATGCAACCTGTCTTTGTGCAAGGTTTCAGGCAGATCCTAGAGAGCCACATCTGACAGCTGTGAAAAGAATCTTCAAGTATCTCAAGGGCACCATATCATTAGGTCTGTGGTACCCCAGAGAATCAGATTTTAAGCTACTTGGGTATTCTGATGCAGACTTTGCAGGCTGTAAGGTAGACAGAAAGAGCACTAGTGGAAGTTGTCAATTTCTTGGTGACAGACTTGTTTCCTGGTACAGCAAGAAACAGAAATCAATCTCCACATCTACAGCTGAAGCAGAGTATATTGCAGCTGGTAGCTGTTGTGCACAGATCTTATGGATGAAGAATCAATTGCTGGATTATGGATTGAGGTACAGTAATATACCTATTTACTGTGATAACCAAAGTGCTATTGCTATGACAGGTAATCCAGTACAGCATTCAATGACCAAGCACATCAGCATAAGGTACCACTTCATCAGAGAACATGTGGAAGAAGGAAATATTGAACTACATTTTGTCTCTACAGAACAACAGCTTGCAGATATCTTCACTAAACCATTGAGTGAAGCTACATTTACAAGGCTGGTTAATGAACTAGGAATGATCTCTGGTTCTGACTAGAAATGTTGGTTAGATTCAAACTTTACTTATATGATGTATTAATCATATTTCCTGATTGATTAAATGTTGAGTGAACTCTGTTGATTAAACTCTGTTATGCATACTCTGTTAAACTCTGTCAGACAACTTGCCATCCGTTGATTGTTGGTTGCATCAGTTGATGACTAACTGAACTTTATCCGTTGATGGTTGTGTTATACGGTCTTATCCGTTGATGGTTGTGTTATACGGTCTTATCCATCGATGGTTGTGTTATGCAGTCTCTAAACTCTGTCAGCATGTCTGTATGTCATACACTGTTAATAAGTTTGATAAACTCTGTGAACTCTGAGTTGATTTTTGTCTGAATGAAAACACCAATGAAGAAATATGTATGAAGCATGATTCTCAGCAATTAAATCATGAATCTTTCTGAGTTATTGAGATCTAATCTTAGATTGTGCAGAAAGTTAACACAGCATGATACTGGCTCATATTTATAGCATCTCTTAATTTATTTTGTCCTAAACTCTGAGTCTATAAATACTGTGTGCATTACCTTTCATGAAGAACTACTAATGTTGATGAACTCTAAACTCTGTTAGTTATACTCTGATAAAATAAAGTGTTTACTGCAATACCCCAAAGAAAATGTATATAGGTTATTATACTCCTTTGAGATTATGTTGGATACTAGGATGACCCAGGAACCTATTGGTATATAATATGTGCTAAAATTCTCTGATTTTTGGTGACTAGTTTAAATACTAGGATGACCCAGGAACTTATCAAAATGATAAGGGCTAAAATTTTTGAATTTTTGGTGACTGGTTCCAACCTCTGATTACTGGAATGAAAAATAAAAAAAAATGAAAAAAAAATGAAAAAAAAATGTGTATATAAAGGGGGTATAAAATAAAAATTACTGTATAAAGTTTGATTACTTCAGAGTTTAGCTTTCATCATACAGTCAGTGTTTACTATGACAGTTTGTGCATCCAGTGTTTATTGATTTACTTTATGGATTTTATGAAAAATTAGATGCTCTAAAAATTGACTTAGTAAACTCTGCTTCACACACACAAATACTCACAACTGTGCAATTTATGAAAGGGTTTCGGTGATAAAGTTGGAGAATTGACAAACGCTGTTGATTCGTGATTTGTACTCTAAGGTAAATTTTCACTTGGACAATTTGAAAGTCTTGGAGTAAGTAGGGTTTTTGACAACTGTTAATCAGTGGATAGTTGATGAATGTGTTCTTTATATGATTACTTTAATTAGTTTTCATATTCACTTCTTGATGCATTTTCTTGAAGAATAGTTCATATAACACAAATAACAGTTGCAGAACACAATGAATATGATTAGAAAAACAAAATTTTCATTGATAATAAGAAAGAGATTACAAGCAAATATTACATCTTTTTGTTCTCTCTATCTGCTAATTTATTCAACAGGAAAGTAAAAGGTCCGTCCACACCACTCCATTGTTAGCAAAAATTCCCAGATCCCATCTTTGCCACTTTGTTTGGGTGGAAGTTGAAGGGATAAGGTTATTTTTGCTGACATATTCATTAACAATGGTTGGTGGTGGTGGATGAGGATGCCTTCGAGGAGAGCCATGCCAATGTTGCTTGGAGGGCAGCATCGATGTTGATCACCCTTGCAGGTTTCTCTCTCTCGAGCTCTTCCAGACCAACATCCATTTGCAGCCACAGCGTCTCAAGCTGCCTTTCCCACTCAAACGCTTCAAATTCTTCACGCGTATAGCTGAAGATGTCCCTATTCTCGACAAGATGAAGGTTTTTCTCTTTGATGGTAAGGTTAGCCATTGTTTTTCAAGAGTATTTGGTTTGAAAGGTTTGTGATTTTACAGGGGAGACTGAAAGGTTAAAGGTTTAATAAAATAATCTGAGCAAGTCTCTAGGCCTTAAATAGAGATGGGTAAGAACGAAGTCCTTAATCGCTTCGTATTCTGGTTATTAAAGGCAACAGGTAAACGATTCAAATTCTGATTTTACTTGGGTCCAGATATTTTTAAAAAGAGTATTATTTGATTTTTGTTAAAATCAAATATTTTAATGTTTTAATTTTAATATACTCTTTTTAAAAATAGGCGCACATGACCCACTCGCCCTTAATGTGTCCCACTTACCTATAATCGTGTCCCACTACACATTAATCAAGGAACTGATTGAGTATTTGTTACATAAGAGATTGAGTTTTTATTAATTTAATCACTTTTGTGTCCAAACGAGTTTGCTTTATTCTTACTCTCACAGTTCTCTTATTTTTCTCTTGGGCACTCACGCAAACACCTTTTCTACATACATATCTTTTGGAAATTCTTGGAAATTCTTAACTCAATGGCATCTAAAGCATTCACTGCTCTTGGCTTACGGTTTGTTCCTAATAACTATGAAGCTCCACTCTATCATGAACGCGTTCCAGAATCGTTTCATCTCATGCAGAACTTTTTGAGGGATTCAGAGATTGGACAAGCTCTGACTGGACCTGCTACTCTTTCTGCGTCTCAAATTGCTTCATTCTGGCAGAATTCAGTTTATGTGGATGGAGGAGAAAGTGGAACTCCTACCATTATCTTCACTTACGAAGACCAAGATCATGTGATTACTCCACAGACTGTACGAGAGACAATGGGGTTTGATACACATACTTCTTATACTCTCGTTAATGAAACTTATCTGAGAGAGATGCTACAAGAGATAGGTTACATGGAATCTCTTGACAAGCTCGGCAGTATAAAAAGGCCAAATCTCAGAAAAGAATGGAATTTCTTCTTTGATTGCATAACGAGGACGTTCCAGAAGAAAGTCACAAACTGGGATGCAATTCCAATAGACAGTCTTCAAATCGGGTATTCTCTGCTCTATGGTTCTAATTTTGATTTTGGTCGACATGTTTTGATGAGCTTAGGTGATAAATTGTCAGAGTCTACCACTGTCTATTATGCTCGTTTCTGTCAAATGTTGTTTAATGCATGTGTACCTGGTCTTTAAATTGATGAAACTGATGAAATTGATCCGTTTAGAGTCAATAAGCGCATATTCTCTGATATGACTAACAAGGATGTTGGTAAAGAAAATCTTCCTGAGTTTGTCATGCCTCTTGTTCTACGAAATTTTCTAAATCAACCACAAGAACCACAACAAGACCAACAGGAACCACAACACGATGCACCACAACAAGATGAACCTGAACAAGAACCACAACAACCTGAACCACACCCTGCACCTCAACCAGAACCAAACACTGAATCACCTGCAAAGCAACCTTCACCCACTTCAAACACAAACTCTGATTCGTCACAATCTCCACCAGCATCACAGTCTAGAATGCAAAGAGTTAAGAAGGCAGTTACTAAACGACGTGCAAGTCTAAAGCAGGCAGAAGAGACACAAAGCAAATCAAAACGGAAATCTCCTGAAGCTGTTTACACTAGAAGGGGGAAAAGAATGAAAGCTCGGGCAAACATATCTAAGTCACTTTCAGTGGTAGAACAAACTCCACCAACTAGTGAAGAGGATTCAGATAATGTACCTCTAGCAAAACGAAGAAAAGTGATATTCTCTGATTCTGTGAATGAAGATATTGAAGCTCCAGAGGTTGTTTCACAGCAAACACCTCCTGTTGAGGTTGAGAAAGATGCAATACCTGCAGAGGATGTCATACCTGCAGAGGATGTAATGCCTGCAGAGGATAAAATGCCTGCAGAAGAGGATGCCAGAGATGGTGTTTCTCCAATAAATGATGTTCCTGATTCATTTATGCCATTCTCTGATCCTATCTCTGATATTGGTGTAGCTGATCAACCTACGGCTGTTCCTTCTGAAGTTGTGGCATCTCATACTGAGATATTATCTGATGCTCACCACACTGTTGAAGAAGGTGAAGAAATTGATCAGGGAACCAAAGTAACTTCTCAGTCAATGCTTGTTGCTGAGCCTGAGCAACATGGAGAAAATCCTGAAAAGCCTACAGAAGATATTGCTAAACCTATGGCTGAAGATGAACCAGTTAAAGATACAAGTGTTGAAGCTGAAGGTGACAGTAGTGCAAACTCTGATACTTCTCTGAGTGCACCAGTACAAACTGATGATAAACATACACCTTTTTCTCAACCTTGTACTTCTCATGAAGTTGAGAGAGCACAATTTGCCAAGAATGCTGTTGAATGGTACAAAGAAGATTGTATTTTTCCACCAGGAAGAGCAGCTAAGTTTGTTAAGCAAAGTGCTGATACTATCTCTAATCCAGAGATTCTTTCTTGCTTGAAAGCAACTATAGTTTAAGTTAAAACTCTGGATAGACGATTTGATGATACTAATTTGGCAATCACTTCTTTGCGAAATGAGGTTGTAGCTAGAGAGATGAAAATGGAAACACATTCAAAACTAGTGACTACAAAATTCTCTAAAGCTCAAGACAATATCCTTGCCAGGCTGAGTAAAGTTGAAGAGAACCAGTCTGATTTATCTGCTAAAATTGATTCTATTGCTACCTCCCTGGAGTTAATTACTTCTATCCTTATGCCTGATGATGTCAAAAAGGGGGAGAGAGTTGTCAGAAGGGATAGTTCTGGAGATGGAGGGGCAAGTAACAAAGGAAAGAAAAAGGCTGAGGAGGTTCAAACTCTGAGAACTAGTAAGTCATCCAAATCACAGTCTGTTGGGAGAAGTACTGATACTCAAGGAACTTCAAGGACCAAGAGTTTACTGTTATCTTCGAATCCACAAACTGATGAAGAATTGGCTGCTAAGCTGTTCATTGAAG
Organism: Saposhnikovia divaricata; assembly: GCA_036435485.1. Classification (NCBI taxonomy): domain Eukaryota; kingdom Viridiplantae; phylum Streptophyta; class Magnoliopsida; order Apiales; family Apiaceae; genus Saposhnikovia; species Saposhnikovia divaricata. The sequence continues at coordinate 102,085,886 of CM071601.1, forward strand.
AGAATGAGGAAGGAGTAACTATTGAGGACATTGAAGCTGAGGAAAAGAGTTTACAAGAAGAACATCTTAAAGCTTTAAAGTCTGATAAGGTACAAAGAGGAAAAGCTCCTAGACCTGTTGTTAAAGGTGTTGTGATCAGAGAGAGGACTGATGTTAGTCAAAGTTCTCGGTTCTCAAAGGAAGCAATTGCAGTAGAGGCTAAACTTAAGCTAAAAGGCATTGAAGGTGAAAGTTCACAGAAGAAAGTTACAACTTCTGTTGCATCTCAAGCAATGATCACACCTTTACACTCTTCACAGTTGAAATCTGTTTTTGGTAAAGGAAGAATTTCTGATCCAAATGTGTTATCTGGAGTCTCAATGAATATTTCTGATGGAAAAGCTTTATCTGGCAAGATTGGAAATAATAAGGCTGGACTAGGTTCACATAGAGACAGAAGGCAATATACTGGTCCTAGAGATCCTTCTTCACTGGCTGTTCCAGGTCGTGGTGTTCCTCAAGAGAGCTTGGATAGACTGGAATCAGTGCAGTTGGTTCATCAGAAGAGTTTAGACAAAGACTTTCTTTTATACTTCATGGCTGATGGGACAGTATTCAAAGTTGGTGAGGATGATATTGGCTTGAAATGTTGGGAAGAACTAGAGTATGTTCTATATCTTCTCAAGGTGAATAGTCGAAGGACTCAATCTGTTGCTAATGTACTCAGACAGAAGATGACTCAGAATCTGGCAATTAGAGGATAGAAATACAACAGCAGATATATTCCTAAGTACAGGGATTATCAAGGCAATCTCATTGAAATGAAGAAAGGTACTGCAAAGTTAAAAACTGATTTGGGAATCACAGTACTTGACTTCAATACTCAGGCAGAAAAAGTCAGATTTATCAGACTGGGTAATGAAATGAGAAGGAACAAGATTTATGATCTTAGGGCTGCTATTTACCAAACAGATGAAAATGATCCTCAACTCAGAGAAATCAAAGAAGCAATGAAGATTGAACTTGAAAATGCAGAAAGAAGATTGCTGATTGATTATCTCAGAACCATGCCAGATCTTGAAATGATTAGAGATTAAGTTCTGTAAGAGTTTTCTTATTCTCTATAGTTTTTAAGCTTAAACTCTGAATCTGTATAAACACTGTATTTATCTATTTGTTTTGACATCATCAATTACTGTCATTAACTTGTACATTTTTGCTAATGAACAAGTTGGGGGAGATTGTTAGATATAATTGATGTGTTTTAATCAGTGTTTAAGTGTTACAGGGAGTTATCAGAGTTTAGCTGGAAGCAGTCAGAGTTTGCGTAAACTCTGACAGTTGGAAGCTCGATAGAGTTTGTTAAACTCTGTCTGGAGGAAGCGCGTCTACTGTTCAACAGTGATTACAGATTAATTATGGAAGCGATATCTTTGAAGATTGGATAGCTATCAAAGAGATCGAGTTGACATAGGAGACGTGTGACAATCTGTAATTGATATCATTGTATAGCTGATTATTAGGAATATCAATTAGAGATTGTATCGTAGCTGTATGTTATATAAATACAGATAGGTTAACCCTAGAAGGGTATCGATAACGAATTATCATTATTGTAACCTAGCAGCTCTTTGTGATATTTTTACATCACGAAGAGGGTTTGAAATACAAGAAGTTTTTTAAGTGCATAAACGCTTTTACTTGTTAATCTCTCATACAAAGTTGATTATTATTTGTGTATTCGGCCTAACATAAAATTTCAAAAAATTTTAAAAACGCGCTAATTAAAATATAATAACGCATCGCTCTTAAATAAAATTTAAATATCGATAGGAAAATTTATTCGAAATATTCGCAGTTATTACAGATGTGGGTGAAAAAATACAAGAACCAGATCTTAGCAACTGGGAAGATGAAATGCCATTTGACCCTGAATATGAAGCTGAACAAACACGACTGGATTTTGAAGCTGAGTTAGAAATTGATAAGCGAGAAGCAGAACTGAAATTGAAAGATGTAAGGCTTTAGAAGACATTAGATCTGCTTGCACACAAGGAAAGTCTACAGAAAGCAGAAGCAAAGCAACAGGAACATGTTCTCAAGGTTCATGAAAGGAAGTTGTACATCAGGTTCAAAAGTGGTGATAAATGGGAACGTGCTCAAAGAGCAATAGACTCACCTCAAAATTCTGATAATAATGATCGTCGTCTTGGTGATTTTTTTGAAAATCTTAAAAAGGTTAATCCAATACACGAGATGTATATAAGAGCCCTAAAAACAGAAGTTGTCACGATAGTAACTGGATTTGAACCAAGAACTTATGAGCTAGTAATTTTTGTTGATTGTCATAATTTTGGATCACAGAGAGTGTCTATTCAGTTCTTTTACGATAAATCACTGACAGAGCTTTGGGTTCTTAGGCCGAAGGTGAGAACTTCTTCTGAGTTGGGTGTGCTACTTCATGAAAAACTTAAAGAGTTTGCTGAAAGAGCTGGTCCATAAATATTGAATTGCCTAGACAATTAAAATTCATTAAAGGTGAGCTACTTCATACAATCAATCTTCAGAATGATGAATTGTTCACACATTCTGCCAGGCATTCAGTGTATATTGAGCATGCTCTGAGAAATCAAGGATTTACAACTCCTGAAAAGTTAGAAATTGCAGATCATATTCAATCCTATGCAGAGGTCAAACTGAAGGATTATGAGAAATTCAAGGGTCAATTGAGAAAGGCACTTGGAATTCCACTAGTCCTTCCTACAGTGTTTTCATCAAGGAGAGAGCTACTCGTTGATGCAGAATTGCACAAAAATCTACCAGAAATGGAAGAACCAGAAGATGGAGAAATAAGGAAGGAAGACAATCAGAAATGAAGATCAGCTCTACATGTAATATCATTAGAGCTAGATAGATCAAGATAGGATAATGTTTAATATGATCAGGCTAGAGGATCATATATCTTGTATTTATCTTTATGTTTGAATCTGGAAATTGTTATAAATACCAGAACTTTTTCATTATTTACTTGCTATTAATGTTTTATCATTTACTAGTTTAATTTGAGTTAGTTGAGTTATCCTCTAGGCATTTGCTTGTTATTTTCTAACAAACAAATAGGGGGAGATTGAAAGGCATATGACATAGCCTATTTGTAGTTCGAGGATTAAACTCAACTTAGATTAGATTGTAATAAGTAAATAATATTAACTGTCACAGGAATCTCAAAAGATGCTATCTGTCAGAAGAAAAATCAACAAGTCAATCTATAGTTTTGATGTTTTACTCTGGAAGAAGATTCAGTTTACTGATCAAGCCTCAGTGTGGTATTGAAGCAAGTGGATTTATTTAAAGTGACAGAGAATTCTGTGAAGACAGTATCAGTACAGAAGATTTGAATAGCGATGAGAAGAAAAAAAGAACCACATATTTAAAGTCAAGAATGAAGAACAATCATTGAAGATAGTAGCTTATGAACCAGACAGTGCATCAAGCTTCATCAAATTATTCAGTGGTTGCTCCTTATATTTTACAGTGGTTCAGAAGAGTTTTTTGGCTATCTAGAATTAATAATAATTCTTTTATTAATTAACTAAAATTAATGATTGATTTATTTATTAAATTATTCTACTAAGAATTAATTTATTCAATAAATTAATTATATTAAGTTAATTAACATTAGAATTATTGATTAAATAAAAGTTTTAAAATACAAGCTAAAAAGAGTCACATATAACTCTTAGTAAGTCTGACTCTTGCTAGAGTTAATTCTGATTAATTCTAGAGTATTTTAAAGCTAACTCTTTCTAGTACAAAGCTGATTACTACTGGGAAGAGTCATCCTGACTCCTTGCAGTACAAAGCTGATTACTACTAGGAAGAGTCATCCTGACTCTTTCCAGTTCAAGTGCTGACTCTTGCTGAATGAAGAAGCTGACTCTTGCCAAGCCTGTTCTGACTCTTCCCGACATTCTGATTAACACTAGGAAGAGTCACCTTGACTCTTTCCAGTGTTAAGTGTCAACGAAATAGACAGAAGGCTCAAGGACATGTTTTTATAAATATCAACAGAGGCTGCTCATTCAAGACACACACGAGTACAAGAAATAAAAGACATACAGAAGCTCTCAAACTCTCCCATCTTTATATCACTGACGAAGCTTTTAATTTACACAATAAATTCAGTTCAAGCCCCTTGTAATATTCTATCCACTGGAACTTGTTTATTGATCACTCTTGTACTACTAGCGAATTAAGTTTCCTAGTTTTTATCTCGATTTTTATTAACTAAATTAGAAAAGTTCATATCGAATTTTCTAATTAGTTTTTATTAACGTGGTAATACTCTGTACTGATTTTGTAACAACCATCAAGTTTAATATATCGTTATATTTAACTTGAATTTTGTTTCAATTAATTCCGCACAAATTTGTCTAAAACTAAATTTTATTTAACGGAAAAATTTCGAGAAAAAAGTATAGATTGTATTCAACCCCCCTTCTACAATCTTAACGGACCTAACACTATTATATACAATAATAGTTATTCATCCACTCAGTTGAATTTTTTTTAAATATTAAAAAATGGTTCATAACCAATATTCAGAACCGATTCATTATTCATGATCAATCTTGTTCAATACGTCTTCCTTTTACATACATCACGTAAATTTCAATTTTTGTGCTCTACATTTTGAGCATCACAAAAACAATTTATTATTTCACGTGCTCTATATTCTGAGCATAATAGAAAATATACGGTTCAATTCTCCTTTTAAAGTTCTTTAAACTCTTCATTCCAACAAAACCAACAAATTCTTGTTTATCTAATTTCAGACACTTGTCCTTATAAATTAAATGAATATTTTAATATACATCACAAATTTCCTTTTTCATTTTTATATACTCTTTATTCTGAGTATTATAAAAATATTTCTTGTAAAATATCATCATTTTCTAAATAATCTATATTTCACTTTTCATCGGACTCCGCTTAACAAAAAAATATGAAACACAATTATTTTCATATTATTTCTTTTCCTCTTCGCTCCCCATTTTGAGAGCCACAATAATTTTCTCAAAAAACAAAATCATTTATTTAAATGATAAATTTCAAATTGTTCTTAAACAATTTATTTCTAATTTATCGACTCCACTCAATATAATTCGAGACTATTCATTATTTTAATATATTTAAAATGAACGAACTCAATCTGCTAGGAATAATATAACCACCAAGAATATAATAATATAAAAAACCTCCACAAAAATCTAACATGAAAAATTACACAAAACACCGACAAACCAATAACAGGCAAATATCCAATTCCCAAATCACATGCATATAAAATCACAACAAAACTACAAGATCAAAAAAAATTTATAAAGGAAACATGCAATCACGTATAAAACAATTATAAAGGGAACATGCAACATTGTATACAAGATCATAAAAATATAGTATGTCAAGCTACTAAACTAATTAACTAGGCAAAGTTATAGATAACCAAACACGAAAAACTAATCACGTGGGGTAATTAAAGGGAAACAAAAAAAAACTGTAACCAAAAGACAACAAGGATTCCGCGCGAATAAAAAAATCTAGTACACCAGTTAAAACATATAAAACAAAGAAACATGGAGTAACACAAATTATCAAGAAATGGACGCTTGCGAGAAAAAATCAAGACTTGGCAACACTAGGGAACGAAAAAGGAACAAGTTGAATGATAATTTCAAATAAGACAAGGCAACACTAAATCAATATGTATATAAAATAATCACCCACTCACCAGAAAGCAAACTACTAAAAACACAGGCATGAAGGCTTATAAAAAAACTAATAAAGAAAACACATAAAATATCTAAGTCTGTTATGAGAAAAAAGGATACGAATGGATACAAATTCCAATAGCTTTTGCTGAGTTGAGTTAGCACAAAAATCGAGGCGCAGGAAACAGATGAATATAAAGGTCAATACAATCTCTTCGGTGATAACGATTTCTTCTCGATCAATGAAAAACCAACCCCGCTCTGATACCAATGTTGTATTTTAGAAGTCTTGATGTATAAATATATTTGTATATTGTCTAGTATGAAAAAGAAGAAAAAAAATTTATATAGAAAAAGGGGGTTCCGGATATCCTTAGAGCAAGCATCAATCCTTCCATGTGCTTATTCTTGTTGGCTTTCACCACTATATATGGGCATACATAACATAGCCTCCACCCCGTATTTGTAACTGCCCCATTTAATTACACATTAATCACAATAAATACAATTTGTGACTTCCCAATACATTCAATATACAATTTATATCCAATTCAATACATTATTTATGTATTATTTCTTTTCTTTTATTTGATAAATTAAGTCAAATATAACAATAATGACTAGGATATGAAGGCAACACTAAATCAATATGTATATAAAATAATCATGTCTGGTTACAAGTATGGTAATACTAAGATCCCTATGCTCAAGAGAAACGAGTATACTCTCTGGGAAGTGAAGATGTTGCATCACCTAGAAGCATCAGATCCTGATTATCTTGACAGAATAAGATATGGACCCTTTGTTCCAACGAAGCTATTTCCTCAGACATCTGCCGATGGAAAAGTCACTGGGGAGTATACAGGGGAAAAACCTAAAGTTGAGTTGTAAGAACCCAGATTTTTGGATAGAATTAAAACTTGATTAAGTATTAATGTAAATATGAATAGTGGTTACAACTACGATATAACAATTGTTCTAATGAATGAAAAAGGAATGGATTTGGATTTAAATGTTCATATGTCTTGAAGAATGCTATTGGTTGACAACTTAGATAAGAATAATCTATCTCCTGGATAAGTAAGATATGTTAATTCCAAATAGGAGAGTTATTCTCATGTCATCCAAATCGATATCTGTTATTAGTCCAGTGGTTCCGTAAAAGGGTTAAGAAATGCTTGGAAAAGCGCAAGGACATTTTTCAAATAATACATTTCAATGATAACAAAAGCTTATCATCTAATCGAAAGATATGTTGAACCAATCCATGGGTCTAAGGACCCATAGGAAAGAGATTCCCTCGGAAGCTTTGATAATAAATCCTTTATATCCGACAAGAAGAGCCTCGTTAAAACTCAACAAGAGCAAAACTCTATAGGGAAAAAACTAAGGGGAAAAAGAGTGACCTACTAAGACCATGAATTCTTCGTATTACATTAAGACTGAATAACAATTGACTAGGAACTTCTTGTTGCATCTATGAACCCCCATTATCATTAGTTTTTGCAGCAAACCTTGTCTTCTCTTTTGTTATGCACCTTAGTTGCTTCATTACTTCCATTTGAAAGTCAGTCACATGATTCTTTTTTCATAGCCTACGTAACTTGCCCGTATGATACGTGTAATCACCCACTTCCATCTTTATTTTATTGTACATCTGAAGACATCAAACATACCAAGAGCTAATAAGTCGATGAAACAATAAAATAAAATAATACTAAATATATTATATCATTTTATAATTCAAAGAATATGAACTGACAATCTTCTAACCAAAGGTAATCCCTACGGTTAGACATTAAAATTTTTTAATAACGCAACATTAAAAAATAAAGATATTTTCCTCATCAATAATATCCAAAGCATAATTATTCAACTACCGAGTAATTCTTTATTTAAATCTCGTCATTACAGATGAACAAAATTAGGCGAGTGGAAAATTAGTCAAAATATTTTATGAAATAAAGAGCATTCAAAAAAATTAAAATACCCGCCAAAAAATAATATTAAAAATAGTAAATATACTACTAAATTTAGCTACAATTCAAATTATGAATACTCAATTTTAAATACTAAAGTATATTAAGAAAAGTTAATATATAATAATTTGAAATCTGAAAATTAAATTTAAGACTCTACATATAATATATATAAATATATATACTATTATATTAAATTCAATAGATTGAAATTTTGTCGGTTTGATTTTCGATTTGGTTATCCTAATTATTAAAATAATAAATAATAAAATAATATAACTAATGGTAATTAGCCGATTGCCTTTTTCACATTTACTTTTAGTTGAAGATATTACTTTTTATAAACACCTAAAACATCTATCGTACCATATCTTCCGATCACTTATATTTCCTTTATAATTTAAACATGTTACCTTTTTTATTTAAAAATAATCTTACAATTATTAATATATACCCGAAAATATCACATCATATTTTTCAATTATTAATAAAATATATTAAAAATCTATATACGTTATTTATAATAAGTAAACATTAGTATAATCCGTAAACATGAATATATTAAATGATATTAAATTATAATTATTAAAATTATTAAAAATAATGATTATATAAAACATAATTGTAATATTAAATAAAATTTATAACAAAATAAAAGAAACCGTGTATCGCATAGGCATCGAACGTTTGTTGGTTCAGTTTTCGGCTCGGTCATCCTAATTATTAAAATACATACTAAATTAATATAATTAATGATAATTAGCTGATTGGCTTTTTTAATTAAAGGACTTTTACTTTTAGTTGATGATATTACCTTTTATAAACACCTAAAATATCGTATCTTCCAATCAATAATATGTCTTTTCTAATTAAAACACGTTAACTTTTAATTTAAAACATAATCTTACAATAATTAAAGCCGAAAGTTTGTCGGTTTGATTTTCGGTTCGGTTATGCTAATTATTAAAATAATAAAATAATATAATTAATGGTCATTAGTCGATTGCCTTTTTCACATATTAATATTAGTTGAAGATATTACTTTTTATAAACACCTAAAAATATCAATTGTACCATATCTTCCAATCATTAATATTTCTTTTATAAATAAAACATGTTTCCGTTTTGATTAAAAACTAATCTTATTAAAGTCGAAAGATTTAAAGTTTGTCGATTTGGTTATCCTAATTATTAAAATAATAAATAATTAAATAATATAATTAATGGTAATAAGTGGATTAATCGGGTGTTCTCTTTTCAGACATTAAGATTTTATTTGTCTAAATCTCCGGTGACATTTTGCATGTCTCTCGGTTAGACAATAAACTTTTTGAATGAAAGAACTCCGATCCTGATCATTGTATTTCGGTACAATTCATTTATGTGAAAGTAAGTCTTGTCAAAAAAAAAACATGTTACCTTTTTGATTTAAAACTAATCTTACAATCATTAATATATACCCAAAAATATCACACCATATTTTTACATAATATCAAGAGAAAATATAATTACGGATTTTTACATTAATCTTATTCAGTGTATAGGACCTATATTGATAATCCTATTCAATGTAGAAAACCCAATTATACAATTTAAATCATTAACATACACTTTTTCGTATTTCAGTATAAATACACTTTTTAGTTTACATGTTACAAAAAAAATATTTTTTATGCTAGATTATTCATTTTTCATTTATTTATTTTATGATTTAATGTTTCTTATTTATTTTATCGTACTGATGGCTAGACTACCGACTACCAACATTTTGGACAAAATCACTTTTACACTAATTATTAAAACTATATTTGGTTGTTAGTAGATATATCTTCAAATAATAAGAAAAGTATTTTGATAATTCAAACGAAATATAAGTAGATTTCATAAATCGAATATAATTTTTAACGTAAAAAATCGTCAATTTCTTCTCTATTTTATTTCTACGTAATTTTAATTGGAAAATAATTGTTTAACCATCACTAAAATAAAGATTATTTTGTTAATTTTATGTGGACTGTAAAATCGTCCAAATCAAATTCTAAGAATTCAAGATTATTGAACATGTAAAATCTATATATATATATATATATCAATTTTTTTAACAACAATTTGATATGTAAATAATAGCATATAAATATTAAAAAAATTAATATAAATATAGAAATTTAAAAAGGAGCCGTGCGTTGCACGGGTTATAAGCAAGTAATAAAAGAAATCCGTGCATCGCATAGACATTGGACGTTTGTTGGTTCGGTTTTCGGCATGATCATCTTAATTATTAAAATACATAATAAATTACTATAATTAACAATAATTAGCTGATTGTCTTTTTTAATTAAAGGACTTTTACTTTTAACTGATGATATTACCTTTTATAAATACCTAACATATCGTATTTTTCAATCAATAATATGACTTTTCTAATTAAAACATGTTAACTTTTAATTTAAAACATAATCTTGTAATAATTAATACATACCCAAAAATTTCACACCATATCTTCTAATCACTAATCAAATATATTAAAAATTTGTGTACAACGAATAATGACCGTTAGATTTTTAGTAAAAAAATAGAACCATTAGATCTAATTATTAGATATATTATATGACTAAATTAATTTACTAAAATTTCAAGCTTTGAATTCCGTCAACGACATATTTATTTTAAAATTTTATAATATAAGTTTTAAACTATGCATATCATTAATTATATTATATTAATTTATTCAAATTAAAATTAAATTAAATTATTGAAAGTAAAGATTTTATAAATATAATTGTAACATAAAATAAAATTTATTACATATCAAAATAAATCCGTGCATCGCACGGGTTATAAGTTAGTATATATAATTGTCATTTATGGCTTAGCAAAAAAAACAAAATTTATCATATATGAATATGACAAAATAATAGTCATCCATTATTACACAATTCGTCAAATAATGACATCAAATATTCCCTCAAAATTGGTCAAAAAGTCATCCTTTATTATCAAACCTGAGTCTACCACACCATCCAGTTAATTAATCACGTACCCAGTTAACCAATCAGAAAACTATGAATTATTTTAGAACCAATCATAGGCCACTTCTAAATCATGGACCAATCAAATTAAAACAAATTTGTTTCCTTATATAATTTAACTTGCGATCTTTTAACCAAGGTTAAACCCATCAATCATTCTAAATATATTTAAAATTTAAATCATGGACCAATCAAATTAAAACAAATCTGTTTCCTTATATAATTTAACTTGCTATCTTTAAACCAAGGTTAAACCCATCAATCATTCTAAATATATTTAAAATTGAATTATAATCCTAAATAGAATTACAAATAGAATCATAATATTATTAAAATTATTAAAATAGAAATCAAACCTGAGTCTAGGGCTGCACAACTTTCCGGTCTGGACCGGTAAACTAGACCGGACCGGGTCTATCGGTCCAAGGACCGGACCGGACCGAATATAACCGGTCCGGTCCCCGGTCCGTAAAATCAAAAAAATCCGGTCTTCGGTCCGGTCCGGTCCAAACCCTGAAAACACCCGGTCCGGACCGGATCGGACCGGATTTTATGTATATAGTTAATTTTACACTATTTTGTCTTTTAAATTATATAATTTAATGATTAAATATTCACACATAACATATTTTAGTGATCCAAATTGGTAAATAATAAATTTATGAAATAATATATATAAACACTATAATATAAATGATTAAATTTCATATTTCATACTATATATGATTTATAATTACGTTTACGAATTAATGTTACTTTACAAATAATATGACATTTACTTATTTTTAAATTTAAATTAACTTACCAAGTAATTTATAAATCAACAAAGAATGAAAATTAAATTATAAAAATTAAATTATTTTATAAAATATTAACTAACCGGTCCTAACCGGTCCGGTTCCGGTCCGGTCCGGGTTTTTCCGGTCCGGTCCGGTCCCAAAGACCGGTTATGACCGGTCCGGTCCCCGGTCCATGAATTCAATAAAATCCGGTCTTCGGTCCGGTCCGGGTCGGTCCGGTCCGGTCCGGTCTTGGACCTTTGTGCAGCCCTGCCTGAGTCTACCACACCAATAATATTATATTAAAATTTTTCCTTATTTACCATTCTCATTCTATTATACTAACTTTGGTTAGTTAACAATTCTAATTTAAATAGAGTAACTTACTTGATTCAACATATCCATATATTTTATTTTTTTATGTCAAAAAATAATTATAATAAATTAATATTTTAAATCAAAATCAATCAGGATTATACAAATATAAAATATGCAAAACTTTGAATTATTTTAGTACCAATCAAAGGTCATTCCTAAATTTTAGACCAATCATATTATATTAAAAGTTTTCTTTATTTACCATTCTCATTCTATTATACTAACTATGATTAGTTAACAATTCAAATTTAAATAGAGTAACTTACTTGATTTAACATATCCGTATATTTTATTTATAATAAATTAACATTTTAAATCAAAACCAATCAGGATTATATAAATATATAATATGAAGCAATTTTCACAATATTAATTTTTCACACTTTGATTTATAGTTAATCATAATAGCATTATTATATATTACGGATTAATTTTCATAAATATATATAAGAGCCAGTCAAAATTAACCACTAAAATTAAATTAAACATAGCATTCTCATCCTAATTTACTTATCGTGGTTACTTAGCCTTCAAAAATTTAAGTTATATAAAGTTTTAAATTAATCAATTATTAAAAAAAAGGCTAAATTCAACCAATTAAAATATTAAAAATGAAATTTAAACCAGTTATCATTAAAATTTTAGTTATCGTTATTTTTCAAGAATTAATGGGACAAATAAATTGACTTGACGATATTTTTGAATTTTTCAAGATACTAAATAGACTCTCAAATAGTATTAGATATTATTTGGTGTATAAATTATCAATCCAAAAAATAAAATTCATTACAGAATCAATAAAAATATTGTTAGTGAATATTTATATAGCAAATTGGTTAACTCGGCGCAAAAATTCTAAAAAATCATTTTTTTTATTTCATAGCAAATTGGTCAACTCAGCGCAAAAATTCTAATAAATCACTATATTTGCTATGGTTAATTATTTATCAACAAAAGGGCATATATTATCATCCACACAAATAATCATTCAAATTTTCTTTTAAATCACTAATTTTTTTTAGGTAAATCATGTATCAATAAAATGTCATACATCTACAAAAATAATCAAGATTGGACAACACATATTAAAATAAAATAGATCATATCAAGGTAACAAGGTTTCCTTAATCCAAACTACAATCGTTGATCAGATCTTAAATTGTGGTACATCACTCGCTTATATCCCTCAATTATATATACTCTTTGGCGAAATAATCCAACAATTTATTCTAATCGTGAGGGAAATACATATGTGATTGCTGAGAATGTATTCGAACAACTCACCAAAACTGCGATTCTATACTATCCAAATCAATGAATCAATATAACAAAATCCTGTAAATCTAAGATTCCGGATACCAAAATAAAGTAACCTACTCTCAAAAAATAAAGAACAAAACCCAATATATGGATAGACAAAATCCACTAACGAGATACTAGACTCTCAACAAATAGATATATTTATTGAAAAACGAAGTAAAATCAAAGAAAAGAAAGAGGAGTTATCATTCACTAGGAGAAGGTGCAAAATCCAATATATCAGTTGATAAAACCCACCAACGTGGTAATAGACTCTCAATAAAGAGAGATATTTATTGAAAAACAAAGCAAAATCATGAAAAACAATAAAAATGGGCTTATCATCAACCAAGTTGCAAATATCAACCCATAAACTTTGGGTTTACTATTTTTTAGGAGAGGAGAAGATAGAATGACGGCTACAACAATCGTTTAAAAATCAATATTATTGATAACTAGATAGGTCGATACATATAAAATTATATATTATTTCTGATAAAAGGTGCTCATTTTAATTTTGTATTCTTCAATTCAAGTAATAATATTTAATTCTCATATCCTAATCTAAGAGCAGACATATCGAATTTTGCTTGGTTGGTTAATAATATTTATTTTTAATATCAACAAAATCTTAAAAATTGGTAAAAAAAATTTGATAACTTGGTAGATAGATTCTAATCTAACAGAGGTATTTATTAACAATAAACAAAATTAAAGAAAAGGGCTTCATTTTTATGTACTCTACTTTTAGTTTTTTTTTGTAGTAATTCAATGTTGTTTTCAATTATATAGTAACATACTTGGATGACTTGGGCAGAGAGTAACATTACTTGTAATTGTCATATTTTTTTCATTTTGCGTATTATTTTCTTTTAGTGTACAAAAATAAAAAATGCGTAGTTTAGTAGCATTTTGTGTTCAAATTATGGGTATACAAAATAATTTCATGTCATTTTCATGCAAAACCCAAAATACACATGGTATGAATGTATATAACACGAAAAATTTTCCAGATCTACGTAAACTCTTTCTTTTAATATATGTTGGTCAAATATACTCATTGTTAAATAAAAATTAATTTCATGTTTTTAAACTCGACAATTAAATTACAAGGACAAATATATAATAATGTGATTATGTGTTTATATATTACACATTTGATTTTACTTTCATGTACAGTTTTCTATTTTAACATGTTAATCAAATAGAAAAAAGATAGGTGATACTCATTTTCAAATATTTTATTTTACGCGTTTGGATGACAACGGGTTGAGTTTGATCCGAATTTTGTAAAATTCAAACCCACATCCAAATATTTTTGGGTTTTAAAAAACAAATCCAAATCCAAAATTCAATATCTAAAACAAAATTCGTCGGATTTCGGATTAGATTTGACTTTTTTGGGTATAAAAAATTATTAATAATGTAGTCAAAATTAAAATAATTGTTACATGCAAACAATATTAAGTATATTTATACAAAAATTAAAAAGTAAAATGATTAACTTAAGTAGTCAAAATTTAACATATTATACGAATTAATATACTAAGTAAAATTTAAAATATGTTAAAAAATAATTCTTTTTATACATAGAAATGAAAAATTAATGTAAACAAAATTACATCTTGAATATATCAATAAAATTAGATATTGAGAAATATAAGTTCTAATTACTAAATTAGTATTGACTATTTCTAATGAAATATTTGAAAAAAATAAGTAAAATAATATGTCTTACATCTAAAATATTACATGAAATAATTTCAAACTAATGTATTATATTACATATGTATAGGGTTTCGATAGTGTATTGGGTTTCGGATTTTGGATAGGCTATCGGTTCAGTACAACTTAAATCCAAATGCAAATCGAAAGTATTTCGATTTAAAATTTATATCCAAACATGAATCCAAAAATTCGGGTTTGGGTTCGAATCGGGTACCATCATATCGAATTAATTTCCCTTCCTTATTAATGCGTAAAAGAAAACTAATATTTAATATACCATATTCTGATAGAAAAGAATAAAAAATTCAACATACAAATTCCCAAACTAAATATGCACATTTAAAGTTGTCATTAAAAACAAACTGACCATAAACTCTAACAAATATATCTTACTCAAATAACGGGATGTATTGGATTTGTTTGGTTAATTGATAATGTTTATTTTGCTATATTACTAAATCAAATAACTAATAAAAGAACATAAAATTTGTAAAAATGATATGGAACAAACACATAGGAAACTTAAAATATGGATAAAAAACTTATGAACTTGGTTGAAATATTCTAAAAAATGAGAGAAATCAAATGTAAAATAAAATTAAGAAAAAACAATAAAGAGAGGTTTGGAATGTTTGAGCTGGGATGTGAATGGTATGATAATTGTTTGATAATATTGATATTAATGCAATTGGTATAAATTGATGATAATTTATACTTAAATTTTTATGAAATTATCTTTTTTTATAAGTAATGAATAATATTATGTTTATATTAATTAATTACTAAATTTTATCATTCGGTGCGTAGCACGGGTAGAATACTAACCAAACAGACCTCTAGAATTACTCTAGAAAATTGCTCATTTCCTATTTTATTTTCATTTATATAATGAAAAATATGCATTTGATTTATTTTTTCTATTAGTACTAATTATGTTTTTACTGTTTTCAACGCCAGATTCTCAAACATGATTATATTGAACCGAACTTTCCGTAAAAATAGCATAAAATGTCGTTAAATTACTTGGGGAAAAAACAAAAAGGAATAAGAAAATTGATATGTATCTCAAGTAAATTTTATCATATATCAAATTAATGTGTTTTGATATTAATCTTTTTTTATATTACAAATTTTCAAATTTTTTTAACACGCATCCATACAATTATACATAATTTGAGAAAAGTTACTTAGAGATGCATATTGGGTTCGTTACACTCAAAACAAAACATAACAAAATAATTTATTTTTTAATACATTATATATTTTTGTAACTATTTTAAAATTTTAAAATTGTATTTTCGGTGCGTAGCACGGGTAAAATGCTAGTCATAATAAGACACTCTCTTAGAGGCACAAAAACATTTATATAAAATGGTAACAAACAATCATATATGACAAATCAAATATTATTAACAGCCTAAAAATCACTATTCAACCACGGAAGAGAGTTTGATCAATACTTATTCTAACCTAAAACATTTAGCTCGATCAAAATAACTAGTTAAATAAAATATGTATTCATATGAATAACTAACAAAATCTATTAAAGAATCAAATCTCAACCAGATTTTTACATTTAAGAATTAGAAGAATTGAATATTAAAGGAATTTAAAATGGAAGCATTAACTAAATCTTCTTAAAATAGATCTTATTGTTTAGACAACTTGATACACATTTATACTATATATTACATTATAATAAATGAATTAGGGAGTGATTTATAATTGATTAATACCTCACTTTTTATTATCGCTTTCAATCACGAATTCTTTTAAATTGAATTGAGAAAATTGTTATACACAATACTCTCTCTGTCCCATTACATATTCCTTCTGATTTTTGACTGATCAAATTAATAAAAGTTTGACTGCAATTTATATGTATTATATAATTGAGAAAAATAATAAAAATTATATCACTAAAAAATACATTTGATCCATTTTAAAATAAAACTTTCGATTTTAAAAAATAATTGAATAATTTTTAATATTTGGTCAAATATTGGTCAATTTTACCATTAAAAATTTAAAAAAACATGTAAATTGGGATGGAGGAAGTACTAAAAAATTTTATATTCAAAGGTTCAAGATTGGAGTTCCGCTAATAACATAATAAATTAAACATCTATATTATTTATTACATAATTTAATTGGTTATAATTAAAAATAAATATTATAACAATTAAAAAATTAAAAATAACTCGTGCTTACACGAATTATAAGCAACTATATCCTAATCACTATTAATTTTTTATACATGTTTTATGAATAATACTTTAAACTATCAATATATAATACTTTAACTACCACTTACAAGTTATCTAAAATTTGATCATTATATATATATATATATATATATATATATATATATATATATATGTTGAGATTTATAAGTGATAGCTTCGAATAAATCTTTTTTTTAATAGAACATACTGTCATAGTCAGAGTGTGTTCTTTATTGTGCTTAGTTTATTGTATAGGCTAAGTAGAACATACTGTCACAGCCAGAGTGTGTTCTTGTAATCAAATGATTTACTGTCATAAAATAAATGTACATCTTGGAAGAAGATCACTCAAATATTCAAGTCTCAAGAAGTACATCAGTTCGACAGCAAGAATAAAGTTAACTGTCAAAGCAGTTGACAACAGGGTTGCAAGAAGACAGCATGTTGCAAGTCATGACAGCAGATTCTATCTGACAGTAACATTGGCGGAAGTATGAGACAACAACATTCTCTCAGCTTGATAGCAAGTCTGGAATTCCTGACAGCATTACTGACGGGGATTCATACTGTCATCCAAGGAACATTCACTTGACAGCTTAGATGGAATATTTAAATTGGGGATTTATCTCAGTCAAACCCGTGACAGTTTAGATGTTCAAGAAACAGATTTGCTGCAACACTTCAAGGATTGTGGCAGACCTGCAAGACTACGACATAAACTTTAGAGATCACAAGACAAAGCTCTTTAATTCAAGAGTATGACAAATCTACATCTACTAGAATTGTGTTAGCTTGATTTAGAAAGTATCCAGATTTCTTTATGTGTACTGATAACTATGTTTGTACAGCAATTTAGGAAAGTCACATGGGTGTGCAAATTGGAAGGAACTGCCACTTGAAAATGAAAGCAGCTCCACAACCCATGTGACAGAGATGTTAGAACAGATTAGCTTTAGGAAAGTCACATGGGTGTGCAAATTGGAAGGAACTGCCACTTGAAAATGAAAGCAGCTCCACAACCCATGTGACAGAGATGTTAGAACAGATTAGCTTTATAGAGAATCGCCCCTCATTCTTTCTGTATCGCTCAAGAAAACAAAGCTGGAGAAAACATTTCTTTCTTTAGGTTGTAGCAATACATTGCAAAATAAATAAAACATTTTTTTGTAAGAAACATCTTGAGTAACCACTTGTGTTTGCATTTCTTCTACTGATAAGTTAGAATCTTAATTACAGTTGTTGAAATAGAGATTTAAATTTATCAGTATTGCATTCAACCTCCCCTTCTGCAATACTCCAGGACTAACATATACATATATATATATATATATATATATATATATATATATATATATATATATATATATATATATATATATATATATATATATACTCGAATGATAACTATATGAACTCGGTGATTTGTATCATTTATGTTGATGATTTGATTGCTTATTATTTCAATTATCCTATCACCATTTCTTATAACTTCAATCACCACCTCATTCCATCCCAAAAAAATCATCAATAATATGAAAATCACCATACCAAATTACTGATAAATTTGTGGGGTTGACGAAGACAATCACCAGAAGTGATCATCGAAGGTGATGGCTAGTTTAGGAGGGGACGGTAATGTGACAATTGCGATGATGAACAATGAAATCATCAACATAAATAACATAATTTACCGGTTCTTATTTAGTTATCATTTTAAGAATATTCACATTTGAGCACAATACTGATCAATGAAACAATTATTAAGGAATTTTGCAAGAAGCACATGGTGAAAATCCAGATAGTGATAATATATAAACCGAAAAAAGTTCCATATCAAGAAGTTTCAAACATACTCATCAAGTTAGAAAATATTTTGGAATCAACAAGAGGATAATTGTGTTGATTAGGTCGAGGATAATTGTCACAAATAACTTTAAATAAATATCTTATATTATCATGTAAAGTAATCGCTCATATTATATAATTAAATTTTTACGGTATTTTACTACTATATAGAGGTAAATTTTTTAAAAATGCTCCTAGAAAAAACTTAAAATATTACAATGTTGAAGCTATTATTATTTATAATTGGTCCTGTGTTGAAACCAGAGCTTTTATCATGAATTTATTCTTATTTATCTATGAGAAAAAGCACCCTGAGATTAGGGAATTTTTCCTAAGATACTTAACAAATATGTTTTAAATTTGATTGGGCCCGTAGGGCTAATTAAAAAAACTTTGATTTTACAAAAATGCCCCCCTCTCATTTACATATAAATTCCATGTATCTTAGGGAATTTACCTGAGATAAATCTCAGGCTCCCTAATCTCTTTATCTATTTATTTATTTATATATCTATATTATACTATATTATTATAAGCGAATATAAGATATTTGGTTGGTTGGCATGTTATCAATTCGAAACACTAAATAATAACTGTTAGATTTTAACATGAATAAATGAGAATCGCTGGATATATTCTTTCTCTTAATATCTAATTTATTTTCACAAGTTTAAGATTCGTATTTCGTCAATAACATATTATAATTAAATACAAGTTGATAACACGTGCGAAGTACGGGTAGATGTTAAGCACGAGTCAGGATTAAAATATTAACATTAGTAAATTATTGAAAATTAAAGTAATTAATGAGTATTATTTAATACTATACATGTAGATAACTGAATGATAAAAGTATATAATGAATAAATACTACTCCCTACGTCCTACCCATTTATTTAAATGTTTTCAACATTTCTTGGCACGCATTTTAAGGTGTATATGAAGTATAGTTCCATAACTTATTTTTAAAATTTTCTTTTTTTAATAAAAATTTAAACATTAAATTTTTACTTAGAAGAAAAATTAAAAATGAATTATGGAACTATACTTTATAAGAACCTTAAAATACGTGTCGAGACCTCTGTCCCAAACGTAAACAATTCGTTGGGACGGAGGAAGTATTTAATTATATTAAATTATGTAGTTATAGGTAATTGAACTCATGGTGAAATTAAAGAAATTAAAGCAAATAAATAAATTTTATATAATTCTGTAGTTGCAAGAAATCGAAATTTGATATTTTGGTATTTTATTACTATAATGCACCATTAAACCATGGTTTTCCACATTAATAAAGAGTATAGATTTGAATTATTTATTTTCTAAACTATTTCTAGGTTCGAAACTCGTCAACAACATATAATAATTAAACGTTGATATTATTTATTTTCAAGATACAAACAAAGGACCATGGTTCAAGATACCATCAAGCATATATTATTATGTTTTATGATTGATTGTCCTACTCATATAAATATATATATATATATATATATATATATTAATTTTTAAAAATAGTAAAATAAATAATATTTACAATATTGTATTATTATATTTTCTTCTCTCAAAATAATGAGGCATTCCTAGGATGCATTCCGACAAAATTTTCATTTTTGACAAGAACATTTTTGACTGATGAAAGCTCACTTCCGACGAAAAATAGGCTAAAAAAATCTGTCGGAAAAGACTGATATTGCAGTAGTGTACGTCAAGGATGGATCCATAGCTAATTAAATTGGTCATCGAAAATGATGCATTAAATTCTTGTGTAGTAGTAAATGACAAGCTGCAAAGAGATGGATAGTTGTTACTAGTTACTACTGCAACCCCAAAGAACCAGGGTCTGAACTTTGATATTGGTTAACTAGGAGAGACTAGAGTGCGTTTATTTAAAACAAGGAGTGCACTACGGTCTACAGACTACATTTCCAGAACTGGAGGAAGAGGGGAATAAGGATTTGTTTGCTTGCTATGCTAAAATTTTAAAAATGGATGCTTAAGGATATATGTAAAAAGTGTTTTGTTTTGTGTTTTCTTCAACCAGTAACTACGATATGGATAGGTTACTTGAACCTTAGGTTGTGCAACCTTGGTTAAGTAAAATTGTGTGGCGTTTATTTGGTGAGAGTGAATATGCATGAAGTACATTATTTACAAACAAAGCTTAAAAAATAAATGAAAAACAAATAATTAAATCTGGGTAGGCTCAACCTTTATTGACCCTTCCCCTATATAAATGAACCTCTAACATCTTCTCCCAGTCATGACTTGAAAACAAAATCCTGCATTGTACCACAAGAAATTAAACAAGTCATCAATTGAGAAAAATGGAGAGTGGTGCAATGCTTTTATATTTAGGTGTTAGCTTTCTTCTTGCATTGCTCTCATATATATTCTTTGTAGGAAATAAGAGAGATGGCAAGAAGAAAACAAAGCTCCCTCCTGGATCCATGGGGTGGCCATATATTGGAGAGACTCTTCATCTCTACTCTCAAGATCCAAGTGTTTTCTTTGCTAACAAACAGAAAAGGTACAACCTCCATTTCTTCACCATTTATCTAGCTACGCGTCAAATGTCATGACTTAGATGTTAACGTGTTCTAAATTTTCAGGTATGGTGAAATTTTCAAGACTCATTTACTTGGTTGTCCCTGTATCATGCTGGCTAGCCCAGAGGCATCTCGGCTTGTGCTAACTACTCAGGCTCATTTGTTCAAGCCAACTTATCCCAAGAGCAAGGAAAGCTTGATTGGACCATCAGCACTGTTTTTCCACCAAGGAGACTATCATGCTCGTCTTCGGAAGCTGGTTCAGAGCTCTCTATCCCCTGAAGCAATTCGAAACTTGGTGTCCAGTATAGGAGCTGTTGCAATCTCTTCCCTTGATTCATGGGCCAACGCACATGTCATTAGGACCTTCACTGAAATGAAAAAGGTTGGTTTGAGTTGTCTGTTGTTATTTGGTGTTAGGTTCATCATGCAAATCAATTGTCTTTTCTTTTGTTTACTTGTTTTTACCAAAGAGGACATCTAATTTATGCTGTTTTTTGTTTAAACTGGAAAGTTTATCACAACATTTTCATTTTATTTTTCGATATTATATTTTCTTCTTAATTTGTGCTGTTTTAGGCTTCTTTTGAAGTGGGAATACTCGCTATATTTGGCCACTTGGAGACTCATTACAAGCATGAGCTGAAGAAGAATTACAGCATAGTGGATGGAGGATACAATTCTTTTCCTTCCAAGTTACCAGGAACTCCGTACAAGAAGGCCCTACTGGTAAAGCAAACATTTTATAGTACTCTACAAGCATGTAATATTCTAGCTAGACTATGACTGCGAAGCTAGATTTTTATCAAATGTGTGCGCTTATAGGCTCTTAATTTATAGATGGCTTTTTTCCTGAGTAGCTCTACTCTAATTTTGTTTACGTTAGGCGAGGAAGAGGTTAAGTAAAATTCTTAGTGAGATTATTTGTGAAAGAAAAGAAAAGAGGACACATGAGAAGGACCTTCTGGGCTGCCTCTTAAACTTCAAAGATGACAACGGCGAAATCCTAACTGAAGATCAAATTGCTGATAACATTATAGGAGTTCTTTTCGCGGCTCAGGACACCACAGCCAGTGTCATGACATGGATCCTCAAGTACCTCTACGATAATCCGAAGCTTCTGGAGATGGTTACGGTGAGATTAAAATTTGATAGTTATCGTACATATAAATACAGAGGAAGCATCAGAGGGACATGGTCATAATAATGTATTACAACAACATGCAGGCCGAACAGATGGCAATTCACATGTCAAACAATGAAAGTGATTCTCAGTTGACATGGGTTCAAACAAGAAACATGCCTGTTACTCACAAGGTAAACAATACAGGGGTTCAAGACTAAAAGAACATTGTTATGGTATTACAGTAACAATCTCTGTTTTCATAACATGTAGCTTCAATTTGCAGGTGATTTCAGAGACCTTGAGGATGGCAAGCATTATCTCTTTTACATTTAGAGAAGCTGTGGCTGATGTGGAATACAAAGGTAAGATAATTGGAAAAAGAAATTATCACAATAATTTCTTTCTTTTTTTCCATTCTGATTATGATAGCCACAAAGTGCAGCTGAGTCATACTATTGTTTCATAGGATTGTTACTTTCTATCACGTTGAAAAAGATTCATATTAATTGAGAAGAATAAAGATAATGAGTCCTCTGGATTAGTTGAGGTGCGCGCAAGCTGGCCCGGACACCAGATTATAAAAAAATAATAATAATGACATTTTGGACCACCTTCTTATTAGCATAGTCAAAGTAAAAAAGAAATTTATATCTCACATATAACAAATAAGATAAAACAGAATTACAAAACATTATGATCAAGATGATAAAAGTTTGACATACTAAAATTATAACAGGGTACCTAATTCCGAAAGGCTGGAAGGTTCTGCCTTTGTTCAGGAATATTCATCACAGTGCAGAATTCTTCACCAGCCCTCAAGAGTTTAATCCTTCAAGATTTGAGGTATGGCTTACCCTCCAAGTATTAGCAGCCTTACATCTATGGTCTTTATTAACGTAAAAAATCATGTTTTAATGGTACGTAATAATACCAAAATATCAAATTTGGCTGTCAATCAACTCATGTTCTATTTCTTTGCAATTACGTACATAATTATATAAAATTTATTTATTTGCTTTAATTTCTTCGATTTTACCCCGAATTCAATTCCCTATAACCACATAATTAAATAGTGTTTATTCATTATATATTTTCTTCATTCAATTATCAACAAGTATACATTTAAGTTATACTTATTAACTATATTTATTTTCAATAATTCACCAATGTTAATATTTTAATTTCGACTCATGCTTGACCCGTGCTCGTGCTTAGCACCGGTTATTTGCTAGTATATTGTTATAATGTAATTGATTATAATGTAATTGATTTTACATGATTAGTAGTTCTGTGGGTAACACTAAATCCTAATATCATGCAGAACCCACCGAAACCTAATACATTCATGCCTTTCGGCAGTGGCGTACATGCCTGTCCGGGAAATGAGCTTGCCAAGTTGGAGATGCTCGT
The DNA here is from genome assembly GCA_036435485.1 of Saposhnikovia divaricata. NCBI lineage: Eukaryota > Viridiplantae > Streptophyta > Magnoliopsida > Apiales > Apiaceae > Saposhnikovia > Saposhnikovia divaricata. The sequence continues at coordinate 102,109,983 of CM071601.1, forward strand.
TATGGTTCACCATCTCGTCACTAAATTCAGGTATCATTCTCTACTAGACTTGCTGCTATTTACAAGCTACTAAAACAGATACAGACTAAAACACATGCCTTCATTATGATCAAAAGTTGGTCCACATTTGCATTTTGCAAGTATGCAAGTCAACTTACCACATATAATCAATATTGACACCACAAAAATGTTACTGGATCTTCATAAAGAAATATATGCAGTACGAATAGGTAGGCTAGGTCTACTGAGTAGAAATATTCGACATAATCACACTCAAAGCTTAAAGGCTTGTAAGATTTTTTAAGTCTAAGATTTGCATAAAAGTACTTGTAATTCAAGTTTGATTCGAATTTAGCTTTACTTTTACATGAAATCCTCTTAAAATTTTGTACGGAAGTAGAATATGGCAAGGGAGAAATAGCTGCAGCAAAGATCACGACCCAACAGTTCACCCAAAAAAAAGATCACGACCGAACTTAATATTCAATTAAGCCAGGAAGTTTCCTGCTAACTAAAAATAATCGTACTGAATGGAATCATCGATCTTCTAATTGTATTCGACCATAGCCAATGAAAAACTAACTTCGTTAAAAGCGGTTATTATTTATGAGGATAGAAGATCATATCATGAACTAACAGTCAAGTGCTCTCATTTATTCAAGGTAAGGTATTCTCTGATTAAGCAACAGTATACGAGACATTTTATGACTCATATATTGGAATGGTCTCAGGGTGACATTATGGATTTACATGAGTTGTAATCAAGGTTCTCTAGTTTAAAATTATACGGGCATACTTATAAATACAAAGTTAAACTTGAGTGCAATAAAATTATAAATACACTAATCGCTAACCACAGCCTTTGCTCTAGCAGTGTCAAGAAAAAAAAAAATCAAAGTAGGCATTAAACTATTGCCCAACATCCTGTGCAAATTTCAGAATTTTCCTAGACACTGATAGTAATTGAACAAGAGGATATGCAGCAATTATGTTTTCTACTGTTGTGAGGTGCAGGTGGGAAGTCGTGGGATCTGAAGCAGGGATCCAGTATGGACCATTTCCAGTTCCCATGCATGGCCTTCCTGCAAGATTTTGGAGAAAATCTACCATCTGAAGGCACTAGGCAGCATTCAGCAAGCATGGGTGCTTATGACAAAATGTTCGAAGCATTCTACAAGCTTACTTGCCCCCTATCATGTTGATTAATCTTTTAGTCAGTATTTTAACCCATCCCCCTACCAAGTCCTATGGGGATAATAAAATTAATTCTCCTTGTCATCTACATTCTTAATATGAATCAAGGATTCTTTTCTCTATGGGAAGCTGGGATTTATACTGTTTGAAATCTAAAACTAAAACTGATCATTAGTTCTAATAGCAACCATACAAGGGAGCAGACTACTTTGTAATGTTTTAATTTCAGCATGCAACATTGTTTCTAATGCATTAAATTTCAAAGTACGAGTGAGGATTATAACCTATGACCAACATCGCTGGGTGGGGGGGAGGACTAAGGAATCGTGCATTATCAACGAATCCACTACTTAATTTTAGAATCTTGTTGCAAAAAAGAATATCCTAATAGTGAAATCACACCCCCACAAAGTATTCACAACGTTCGCCACGTATTCGAATGTCCACCTTGAGTGGAGTTGTGTCAGAGGGCTGCAAGAGAGCCATATGTAGTATGTGTCATTGGCCAAAAGGAAAAGGCTGCTAATAACTGGGCAGCTGGATAGCACAATCTAAAGGACCCATTCTCATGACCCAGCACACTACAAAGACATAACTTTAGTAGATATGCTTTGTGTGCTTCAAAATTGATCTCTTCATTATTCTTATGTCAGTTTTTACTCAAATGCAGATTCATGTTTTGTTTGAAATCTAAATCAATTAATTCTCCTCAATCATTATTATGTTCTTACTTTCTTACTAAACATTCACAATTGTAAACGTGTTATAAAGATTTGATAAATATTTTTAGTTTGCAGTATATCTTTCTGGTTTTAAGATGTAGTACATATTAGCAATGCTTAATTATGATGATATACAACTCTACAGTATTACAATTCATATTACAACAGTGACATTATAGCTTCATCAGATTAGTTAGGCAATGTAAACAATTTTCAGTTGATGCCTTGTATCAATTCAACTAATAAGCATCTGGTGTTAGTATTATTAAGGAATTACCAAAAGGAAGTAAGGAACAACACATGAGAAAAACTTTTAGCAATTTACTTTTCATACCTTAAGTTCTTAGCGCCAAAAAATTCTTTTACTATGTTACGTCTGTGGAACGAATGTGAAGTTTTTGCAAACATATCTAGGCTGAATTATAAATCTTGAGTAGCAGGAGCAGTGTATTTATTTTTCGCTACAATCTATTAAGATTCCATCTTTGTGAAAGTTAAAGACTGAAACAGACTGTTTTGGTATATTATAAGTCACTTCAGTGATGAACAAGCAAAAATAGAAAGCAAAAAAATTATCCAGTCAAAACGAGAACACTATATCGTTTATCATACAAATAGGGAGTAATTGTACGGTCTCATAATAGGGAGTAATGCAAACTGTTTGCTCAAGTTATGATGCGCTTACCTTGATTTTTAGCTACTCCGCAACCTTATATCGTTCATCATACAAATCAATTACCTGTACAAATCAATACCTCGTCTTGTGAGAGCCAGAACATATTTAAGAGACAAAAAACAGAGTGAAGGCATACCATTTGCAAAGCATATCTTCTATATACAAGTCAATGACTCACTTTCTGACATTACAAGCAGATTACTGAAATTCAAAGCCTCATTAGAAATATTAACATCAGAGAATGGAAAGTTTGGAGCTGTTTATTTGCCAAATATGAAAATGGCATGCTATTTTCTGTTTTATTATTTAAAAGAAAGCCCATTATATTAAACAACAAAAGCTAAATGTTTTTCTGGTGAAGATCCATAATCAACTTAATCAATTAGGACTTACTTGATGTGCTTTAAGAACATTACTTCATTTTCCCTAGCCTTCTCCAGTACTTAAAACTTAAAAGGAATTCAGCGTCACTCTTGAATTCCAACATTTAGCAGGAGTGCAGGACATAGCTCATCATCTTCATCCAATAGCTCTTCTGAACCTTAAGTAGTCAAGAATTTGACGATAGGTTGTCATACATGGTTTGTGCCAATCAATTTCAGGTTATTGGTTCTAGTGATAGGTGGCTCTTCGGCCTTGAAACGGGTAGATCTGCATGGTGGCTGCATGCGTAGACTTCAACATGGGCATTCTGGAATAACTACCAAGTAATATGCAGCCCTGTTTGGCATTGACTTAACTGTTTTCATTAGCGGATTGAGTTAGCTTACTCTAGCTCGAACAAGGTATCCCACATGACAGTAGTGACAACCGTAACGGACAATGATTGGCATGTGCCGGCTATATTTGGGAGCAATCCCAACACATTTTTTACCCACCCCTTACTAGGACGGTATGTATGCAATCTAGGATCTAACACTCATGGTTAAAAATAAAAGGGTTAAAAATAAAAACGGGTATTCACAAAAGAAAAAAATGGGCATGAAGACAACCTAGGGATCTCCCCTAAGGTTATAACAAATATTACCTATAAAGTAAGGGCCTGCAGGGCATTTTTGTAAATATAAAATTTTTATCACTAATTTACATAAATAACCTTAAATTTGTATTGAAATTGTTTTAAACTCAGGATTCTACCCTAAAGTCATCATCCTCAGACACATGAAAAATACCCAATTTTTTGAAAGTATTTTTCTAAAGTTGCATATGCAAATGTTGCAAAAATTGCAACCATATACAGTACATGGATATTTTTGAAAAAAACCCAAAATAAAATTCCCTAAACCCACCTTAATCCTTAGACTATAAAGGGTCCCGGTCCAGTGCAAACGGTTGCTGACCGTATGCTAATCCCACCGTACCGCGGAAACTTTCCGCGGTACGTGTACAGTACTGTTTTTGGTGTGAAAACAGGGGGCATTTTCTGCGGTACGGGGCACGTACCGCGGAAAGTTTCCGCGGTACGATGAATTTTTTTTTAAACCTCAACCATTGGATCATTGATCCAACGGCTGGAAAATCGTATGATAAATAACAGTAACCTGCATACGTTTGCAGGTGACCATTTGCCGACTATAAATACCCAAAGTGGGTTTGGGATTGGTCACTTTCTCACACACCAACCGTGATACATACATTTCTCGATTTATCTTTCAAACCCAACTTTTATTCTTGGAAGCACTACAGAACCAAAACCCCTCCGGAAAACAAGGAGTTATCGCCACAAACCCGCGTTTCTTTGGCCTCTTGGGCTCATCCAAAGAGGCCTGGAGTAGTATAACCCCTTTTTGTGTTTTACAATTTTAAAGATTTATTTAATTTTCTTCCAACAAATGAAAATATTAAGAGGATATTCAATCAAGATTTTGAATAATTATTTTGAATTTTTAATATTCAGGTATATTCAATTTAGATTTTAAATGATTCATAAAAATGTGAAAATATTCATTTAAGATTTTATAAAATATTTTAAAATTTTGGGTATTCAATCAAGATTAAAACAATTCATTGAAATTTGATGGTATTCAAAAAGTAATTGTTTTTTTTTGCCACCAGTCATTGATTTTTTTTTGGATTCTAAAAGGTGATAGATTTTGACTGATTTCGTTGTAATTTTTATATATTTAAAATCTGGCAAAATTTAATGAGATTTTGAATAATTTTACTAGAATCAGCTACACGATACCCAAATTCTACAAAATTTCACGCCAAATATCATAAAATTAAAATCAGCAACATTTTTTAAAAATATATTGATTACTATCAATTCATTAATTTTTAAAAAAAATTGAATTGAATAAATCCCTGAGCATGTCATTACACATTATACTGACTTGTTGATGGCTTCAAACCTGAAAATATAATATTGTGAAGTGCTTAGAGCGTATAGTTGTGAATTAAAACTAAAAATCGTGTAACGCATATGTGAGATCTCGAATATTACATGATCACCAATTGTGTAAACGGCTTGATTAACTTTGGCCATTATTATTTTTATTTATGAGCGTAGTTTTTATTTTTTTTTATGAGCGTAGTTTGTTTTTTAGCGTAGTTCATTTTTTTACATTAGAGCATTTTTAGTGATTTTGGTTAAAATAATTGATTAAAATAATATCAAATATTAATTATGTAAAATTTGTTAAACTTTTAAGTTGTTATACTACAATGAAATTGATTATAATGATTAGTTATGTTTTAAAAATAGAATGTATTTATTTTAAGTTATTAAAAATAAAACATATTATAATTAATATGCTAACAAATGACATGTTATTTTATTAGGTGAAAACCCAAAATACCTAATTTTTAGCAAACTAGATCCTAAATACCAATCTATACTATAATATTATAAGCAAAACAACCTCTATTTGGTTGGTTGGTAGTTTGGTCACTTATTTGGTCACTTATTTGGTACACTCAATATCAACCATTGGATTTTAAATAGATTAATTAGATGGATATAATAATAAAAAAAAATATATTTTTATACATTTATATTATATTATAAACTACTCCAATATAGGGAAGTGTTTGTTTTTCATTCATATTCCAAATTTTACAAAAACACAACCAACACTCTTATATGCTTCCCCGGCCTTGCTCCTCGCAATTAGCATGTATTTTGTAGTATTCGTGAGAACAAATTGGCATTGCATGACAAGCTCAACCAAGACAACATATTAAATTTAACAGTTATGTATCTATTTTCAATATACAAGAAAAAGACTATCAATTAGAATACTATCAAAAACGTATAATCATATTTTATTATCTTTTATAATTTATATTATTACTAATTAATTAGCAAATATTAAAATTATAAATAATCAAATAAAAATATTAAGATAAAAATATTTAAAATGTACACTTTTTTGGTACACTCAATAGCAACCGTTGGATTTTGAGACAGATTAGTGAAAACCGTTGGATCTAATACTAGAAGAATATTCTTTTTTTAATTTTTAAAATATTCTCATGGGTTAAGTTCAAATCCGATCAACAACATATCTTTATTAAACATATATATTATTTTATAAACTATTTTTAAGAGTTTGAGTTTTATTCATGTCAATATCATATTATAATAAAAAACATTATTATTTTTTAATAAAGTATTATTATACATTTATATAATCTTATAAGCTACTCCCAAAATTCCCGTCAAAAACATATTATAGTTAAAAATTAAAACATTATCGTTTAAAATACTATCAAAATTGTATTATGATATTTTATTAACGTAAATAATTTTTTTTCCTACTAATATATTTTTTCCTAATAAAAATATGAGTAATAAGATAAAAATTATTAAAAAAAACATCTGTGCATCACACGAGTTATAAATTATATAGTTAAAAATTACATAAAATCTGAAAAACACTTATAATATAAAAAAATTTGTATAAAAATCGAAAAAGAGTCTACATGATTATATAAATTTCACTCTTTCTACTAAGTAAAAGTTAAAAAAAACTACTTTTATATAATATTTTTATATATACATATGTATTTGAAAGTAATAATTAAAATACATAATTAGAATAATATTTATATTCATGAAATTTATAAAATTCAAAAAATATTTTAATAATAAAAACATATATACAACTTAAAATTTTAACGAAATATAATTAAATAGTTTACAAGCAACCGTGCATCGCACGGTTATAGGCTAGTATTCATTAAACATGGACACCCCATTGGTGGGGTACTGTGGAGTTTCAAAAGAGTATCAGAACATACTTATCAAGTCGGATACTCTACTAACAGTGTGGTTTCAGATCGGATGCTTCACCCGTACTGGAGTATATAAACGTCTGAAGTGGAGTATCAGTACTAACGTCTCATTGGGTTAAGAATATCACCTCAGTGCATTATATCTGACCGAAATGGGTATTTTGGTTTTTGTTTATTAAAATGGGTATTTTGAACAAATAAACATAAAATAACATAAAAATGAGGTCTTTTGATCATTTTCTCTTATTTTATTATAGATCTTACAGATCTTTACCGGTTCGACAAATGTAACAAATATAATCATATAAACTAAAATTAGCTAGACAATATAAATGTGCTGTTGAAGTGAACAATTTTTTTATAAATTATGTGTAATTTTTATTTTGGGTATGTAAAGTAAATTTTTTTGTATCCATTGAAGATGCTGTTACTTATTTACTTCAACTGATCAGTAGAAAATAAATTTATTTTCAAAACTATAGAAACAATAAAATATACACCTCTAAGAGCATCAACCCTTAGCAATATTATCCTATATGGCATATTAGGTGGCATGAAATAGATATTATGTAAAAAAAATACACTCCAATGCATAATTGCCTTCAACAAAAATTATAGATAATCATACCTGGTTGGCTATACTTGTTGAGCCAACTTAACCCCTTATAAAAAATATACACAACTTTCATTATAGCTATATCTATTGGAGTTCTACTTGCCACCCTTATGTAAATTTAATTATTTTCTAATTTAAAATTTTTTAGTCAACTGTTATATATATTGCCATTGGAGATGCTCTAATAAATAATAAAATATATATTATTCTGAATTTCTTTTTAATTTATTTAGTCCTTAATAAGAAAATTTTTATCAGTTTTATTCAATTCATACTCTTTATTGTTTGTGTATTGAATTTGTATTCTTTATTATTGGAATATATTTTTATAAAATTTGAATTGAATATATATCCTAAGACACTAATTTGACTCTACTTCGGAGCAAGTTTTTCAAGTACAAGACACTAATTGTGGCGGATTTAGAGAAAGAGGTGGAAGAGGATCATTTCGTGGCCGAGGACAAGGAAGAGGAAAGGTGCCAAGTGAAAATTCAAGCTCATATCAAAGAGGAAGAGCTCGTGGAGGTTACAATGGAAGAGGAAGAGGTAATTATTTTAATTTTCAATGCCATTATTGTCATAAAAATGGGCATATGAATAAAGATTGTTACAAAAGGATTAATAATGAAAAAGAAGAATCAAATTTTCTACATGAAAATGTTGAGGAGAAAGATGAAAGTATGCTTCTTGTTAGTAATGTTCAAGAAGAATGTCTTGAAGATGTTTGGTATATTGATAATGGGTGTAGTAACCATATGACCGGAAATAAAAATTGCTTTGTGAATTTGATGAAAGTGTCCAACGAGAAGTCAAGACGGGTGACAATAAAAGGCTCATTGTCAAATGTTGTGGTGATATTCCAATCCGAACAAAGCAAGGTACAAACTACATCTCTAATGTTTATTATGTACCCGATCTTAAGCATAATCTTTAAGTGTTGGGCAACTTATAAGAAAGTGACATCATGTGAATTTTAAAGATGATTTTTGTGTGATCAAAGATAAAGATGGTGTTCTTGTTGCAAGAGTTAAGATGACATCAACTAAAATGTTTCCATTGAAAATTCAAAGTGAGTCTCTTCCATGTTTTGCTATATTGTGAATGACAAGTCTTGGCTTTGGCATCTTTGATATAATCACTTGAGTTTTAGCACTCTATCAAAGATTTGTAAAGGTCATATGGTGAGAGGCATTCCAAATATTCAAAGGCAAGATCAAGTATGTGAAGATTGTATTTTTGGCAAGCATCATCGAGATCCATTTCCAAAAGAGAAGGCATGACAAGCTAAAAAACCATTGGAATTGGTACATTCGGATTTGTATGGACCTATGCGCACAAACTCTGTTGGAGGTAGTCGTTATTTCCCCACTTTTATTAATGATTATAGTCGCAAGATGTGGATTTATTTTATCAAAGATAAATCTCAAGTATTTGAAACATTTAAAGTTTTTAAAGCATATGTGGAGAAAGAAAGTCGTCATTCTTTAAAGACACTATGATCCGATCGTGGTGGTGAATATATGTCACAAGAATTTGGAAGTTTTTTGAAGAAGCATGGCATTCGTCATTAACTAACGGTTTCGTTCAACCCCTCAACAAAATGGGGTGGCCGAGAGGAAGAATCAAATAATCATGGAGCTTGTTCGAAGTATGTTGAAAACAAAAGGATTGCCTATGATGTTTTGGGCCAAAGCGGTGACATGTGCATGCTATGTTCTCAATCGTGCACCTACTAAAAGTGTACAAGGGAAGACTCCATAAGAGTCTTGGAGTCATAAGAAGCCATGTGTCTCTCACTTTAGAATTTTTGGAAGCATTTGTTATTCTCATGTGCCCGATGAAAAGAGAGGCAAACTTGATGACAAATCTAAAAAATGCATTTTTGTTGGTTATAGTGAATCTTCCAAGGCATACAAATTATACAATCCCATTACAAAGAAGGACATAATTAGTCGTGATGTAATTTTCAATGAGGAGGCTTCATGGGAATGGAAGAATGAAAAAGAAAGTTCAAGTATCTTTCTTGATAATGATGCATTTGATCCAATTGAACATCCAAGCTCATCATCATCTTCAAGTTCCGAATCACCACCTAGAAAGACAAGATCAATGGCGGACATTTATGGAGCAACACGAAGAATTTTAGAAGATGAATTTGTTGATTTTGCCTTACATGCAAATGCGGATCCGGTTGCTTTTGAAGATGCCACTAAGGAAAATAAATAGAGTCAAGCTATAGATCAAGAAATTGAAGCAATTGAAAGAAATCAAACATGGGAGTTAGTTGAAGCTCCTAAGGAAAAGAAGTCCATTGGAGTCAAGTGGGTTTACAAGACAAAGTTAAATGCACAAGGTGAAGTTGAAAAGCACAAGGCGCGATTGGTTATAAAAGGCTACAAGCAAAAATATGGTGTTGATTATAAAGAAGTATTTGCTCCCGTGGCACGCCTTGAAACCATCCGTTTGATACTTTCTTTTCCCACTAAAAATAAGTGGAAAGTTTACCAAATGGACGTCAAATCCATTTTTTTAATTGGAGAATTAAAAGAAGAGGTGTATATTGATCAACCACCGGGTTATGTGAAGAAGAATGAAGAAAATAAAGTCTATCAGTTAAAGAAGGCTTTGTATGGCCTAAAGAAAGCTCCTCGTGCATGGTATAGTCGCATAGATGATTATTTTGTGAAGTTGGGATTCAAGAGGTGTCCATTTGAGCATACACTTTACATGAAGGAGAACAAAGGTAAAATTCTTATCATTGGCTTGTATGTGGATGATTTATTTTTACGGGAAATAATAATGATGATATTGAAGAATTCAAGAATAATATGATGCAAGAATTTGAGATGATCGATTTGGGACTACTTCACTACTTTCTTAGTATTGAGGTAAAGCAAGATGAAAATGGAATTTTTATCTCTCAACAAAAGTATGCAAGAGATTTGATGAAGAAGTTTAGAATGGAAGATACAAAACCAAGTAGTACTCTCGTTGAAGTTGGCTTGAAATTGAGCATGGATGATGATTCTAAGTTTGTTGATCCTATAGTATATAGAAGTCTTGTTGGAAGTTTGATGTACTTGACCGCCACTCGACCGGATATAACATATAGTAAAAGCACTTCGGGAAATGTTTTCTTCACTCTAGTTCCATCACATGGATGTCAAAGAAACAACAAGTTGTGGCTCTATCAACGGCGGAGGCGGAATATATTTCTCTATCATTAGCTAGTTGTCAAGCTTTTTGGATCACATGGGTGTTAGAGGACCTCAAGCATGCCACAAAAGAAAGTCCGATTATATATTGTGATAACAAGTCCGTTATAGCACTCACGAAAAATCCAGTATTTCATGGAAAGAACAAGCATATTAGAATCAAATATCATTTTATTCGAGACTTGGTCAAGAGAGGAGAAGTCGTGGTCGAACATTGCAAGACACAAGATCAAATTGGTGACATTTTTACAAAACCTTTGAGACCCGACATTTTCAAAGAGTTGAAGAAGAAACTTGGCATGTGCAAAGTTTAGCTTAAGGGGGGATGTTAAAATATTATAAGCTAAACTTATTTTATTATTTTAATTATCTAGAATGTTCTTGAAAATATCTTGTTTAGTCCATTGAGTTTATGTCCTTTGAGCTTTTGTCTTTTGAGTTCTTGTCTTTTTACCTTTCATGTTCCTAGAGAGTTACATATTAATTAAGGTGCATGTACTAGAAGCATTCTAGTAGGTTCCATGTAGTCCTATAAATAGGACAATCTTCCAAGCTTTGTAATCAAAATAATTATCGAATCTTTTGAGTGAAATACAAGTGTGAGTTTTTTATATCTCTTTTGTGTGAGTAAGTTATGTGGATTATTGAGAACAAGTTTCTTCTCTTTAATCGCCAACATTTTATTATACACTTGAATTCCTACATTATGTAGGTTAAAGAAGTCTTTGTAAAGTGGCCATATTTGTTTTGCCTATGCATTTCTCAGAGTTGTAGATACCATGCCTTCCCACTTTTTTTCTTCCATGCTACACAATATGTAATGAATGGTGCCACCTTGCCAGTATGTAGACCAATGTTCTAAAAGTTATGCGTATTTGTTTGGAGAGTGAGATGCCTTTTAACGACTAATTGACCAGGTAAAGAGTAATCCGAACATTAATATTAAAAAGAAAAAAAAGGAATTTAGGTACATTTCACATAACTAACTTTCCTAAAATATGAATAAAATCAAAATATACATAAGAGTAATGACTTTCTTGATTACTTGTGCAAGAAAATAAGAATCCAAGAAGCCATCTTCATTGTTGCAGAACTCTACTAAATCTCCCACACCAATCTCCATTGTTTGATCTTGTGTGTGTGTGTGTGTTAAAAGTTTTTTTGGGTTTTTACTGCATGCAACAGAGATGGCAAAGAAGTGAATCGGACTCCAACTTGGCGGGTGAACCCGGCTTCTTCGGCTAGTCAAATCTTTTTCGGTAAGTCAAGCCTTTCCCGTTGTTTTCTTGCCTGTTTATAGTGTTTTAATTGTGTTCATGTGAATTAACCCCATGGCAAGGTAAATTTTTTTAATTATAAATTTCGGTTATTAAGTTTGTTTGAAGAGTTACAAATTTATTTAGTTGATGCTAATATTCAGTGACTTGGATTCGCTATAAGTTTATAAGATAATTTCTTTATTATAATTGGAAGTGCAACTCCATATTTCTTTCCGATAATTCATTATAGTCATTGTCTTGAGATGTCATTGTAATTGCATTGGAATTTCCATTATTTTTTCAGTTAAATTATCCGTCCGTCCCAATTTTAATTGCTTGCTTTGTCTGATCATCTTGAGACTAATCTCAATTTGTGGTAAGTTTTATGTTGCTCATAGTTATAATCAAATTTTATGTCATAATTATAATTAATAAATTGTTTTAATTTTTGTAACTCCTTTCTATTTATGGTATCAGACTTTTAAATTTCTTTAAATGATCGTTTGTTATATTTGTATAAATAATTTTAGCCGAGAGTTTTATGTTTTGTTTATAATGTGGTAACTGAAATATCGCTATTATATGCCTTAAATGTGTTTGACTAATTTTTAGGTGTTAATTTACGTTTTCAGTTTGTAAAATTAGTTTGTAGTTAATTTTGTAATTACTTTTATTGACTACATTTAATCTTCCTTGAATAAATTTTTTAATAAATACATATTTTGTATCTATCAGTTTAATTTTGATTTATTTTGTAGATTTTTATTGTTTTTAAATTTGAATTTTCTTGTAATGATTGATTTCTTTTAACAGGTTCAACGCCAATTATGCCTTGATTGATGGCTAATTTGTACCATTAATGGGTGGCCAGGAATGATGTCATATATTTTGGCCTTGTAGAGGTAATTAAGTGCCATTTTGTTGGCTTTGTTTGTGTTTCCTTTACGTCATATTTTCTATATATGATTTACTTTAGTGTCTAACCAAAGATTACATTGGTTAGACTTTATTTTATTTCCTTTCCATATGAAATATATACACACAGATATTCAATAATAATTTATTATTGGATATACTTTCCTTTTTTATTTTTAGAACATATATAGGGGGTGTTTGGGGGAACTTTTTTCCAGAATAAGTCAACTTATTTTAAGACAAAGTTAGAGATTCCTAACTTTTTCCTGAAAAAAGTTAACTTTTTTTGCAATTCATAGAATCTCAAACATACATTAAATACTTGTATAAAAAAAATTATCAAAATATGAAATTTTTACCCGAAAATAAGTCTATAAGGACTTAAAAAAAGGTGAGCACAACATGCTCATAATCTTTTATATATCGAGACTTATTAGTTTGATTGCCTATTGTTTTTCAGTTGAACTATTCTTTTTATGGACAAGCAACCTCTTTACAGACATAAGGACGTTAGTGAAACAAAGATGGAAGTGGGCTGGTTATACATGTTATACGAGTAGGTTAGACTTACTTGGATAGGAAGAAGTGTGAAGAGAAGATGGATGAAGGCAGGAACTGGAGCAATAAGAAGTTTTCTAGTATTTTGCTTATTAGGATTTATGCAAACTTAATTTTAGTAGGGCACTCTTTTTCCCCCTTGAGGTTTTCTCTCATAGGATTTTTACTCTTGTGGGTTTTTAACGAGACCTTATTTGATGGATATAAAGGTTTTATATTATCTAAGCTCCTGGGGAAATCTCTTTCGCATGGATCCTGCGATCCATGGATTGGTTAAGCATACTTTTCGGTTAGATAATGAGCTTTTATTGTTGAGTATTGAATATACCAAAGAGAATACAGAGGGGGGTGAATGGATTCTCGACTTTTCTTTTGAATCTGCTTAGTCGTGTATGTGTTTTTGTGCTCAAACAAATATGAGTGCGGAAATATAAGACACAACAACATAATACTCACTTTAATCTAATGTTTTATTAGATCAAAATGTTGCTACAACCTGAGAACACAATTTCGTATTCTCAGCTTCTTTCTCAAAGAGATATTACTTGTAAAAACTATTGATCACTCTGTTTGATACTTGCTAAACAAGTAGGGTTGTTCACTTATATCATGTGAACAACTTGCTTACAACAAATAAGGTAGCAAACAAATTTGCTTTCTAATGTATCCATCTTATTTGAGTAAACATCCAAACTGCTACAGATTTGACTTCTTAGAACTCTGTTCAGATCCTCTTCTTTAGCTCTTTGTCTCCTGTACTATCTCTCCAAGCTTCTTTGTAGGCTTTCCAACGTGCTTTACAGTATGTGGTCCATAAAGCGTCTTGGCTTGTTGTAGGTTTCTGACTTGTACAATTCTTCAGTATTTTGTCTCCAAGATTGCAGTCGAGAAGTAACTCTGTTGGTGATTCGAGAACTAGAATTGGCTTAATCGATAACTCTGAGTTCTCGAATACTGTTGAGCTGACATATCGAATCACTTCTCGAATAAGTCTTTTCTCCAGGAATCCTTGAGATATCGAATAAAGCATTTTACTTATCGAATCCCTAAGATATCGAATAGCTTCCTGACTCATTGAGATATCGAATGGAACATTGACTTGTTGACTCCTAGAGAACTCGAATGATACTTTGACTTGTTGACTTCTTGAGTTCTCGAATGGAGTAGTCGACATGTCGAATCTCTGAGATATCGAACAGTACTGTCAGAGATATCGAATAGTGTCTCTTGAGATATCGAATCCCTGACTTCTCGAAAGCTAGACTTCTCGAATATGACAACATACTTCTCGAATTGGTACTTAGGCAAATCTTCATTCTCCAAATTCCAACTGTGTTTATTTTGACAGTCTTGGTCTTCAAGCTTGAGGCATGATCCTTGGAACTTCTTTGAATCATTATTCACTGACTTTAATTACAGTTACACAGGTAGAATTTGATGCTTTTTATAAGTACTACAACAAATAGAAACTCTACAACTAGAGGTTCCCTCAGTTAAGAGGTCATGTAGGTAATGCAAAGCATTACAGTCAATTAGGCTTGTTATTAGATGTATACAAGCATGCCTCTGTGACTAACAATCTCCCCCAAATTGTGAGTAAGACCCTTAGTCACAATTTCATGTCTGATAACAAGCCTAACATACATAAAGATAAAACTTGAAAAGTACAGGTATGTAATTTGATTGAAAATACAAAGAGGCATCCTTACAAGTTATGAAGAATTACTAGCCATATCCTTTTGGATTCATCTCTTGAGCTTTGGCTTGTAGATTCTCATTTTTCTTCTTTTCTTCAACTTCTTTAGCTTTCTTCTTTGCATTTTCTTCCATAGCAAGAACAATGTCTTCTATAGCATTGAGTTGCTCAATTAGAGGAGAGCCTGATAGATCTTTAAGAACTTCATTAAGCTGTTTCTCAGAGTAGGAACTGATGTAGTCCATTCTAATCTTCACAGTTCTTCCATATTTCTTGTATTCAATAATGTAAGGATTATACTTGACTCTACACAGACCCATGGCTCTTAACTCATCAGCCATAGCTTCCATAGCAACAAACTCCTCCTCTCTTTTCTTTAACAGCTTCTCAATTTTCTTTTTCTGTTCTGCCTGGTGATCTCTCTTCATCTTGACAAAGTCAATCAACTGCAGCTTCCATACTCTTTCCACTCTATCTTTGGAATCCAACATAGCAATAATCCTTTCTATATCATCTAGCTTGCCCCAATGCTGACATGTCCCTTGCCTGAATTTCTTCTGTCTTCCATCAGTATATTTAATTTCAGGGCAGTCATCAACAATGGCAACATGATAGATTCTTTGAGCCCATAGGAAATGTATTTGGTCTTCATCAAAGTCTTCATCTAGTGGTTAGAGTTTTAATCCTGGAATTATAGTTAGGGCCCTTGATTTAGATGACTTTACTCTTCTTGCAGCTTGTTTGAATTTGATCTTTTCACTTAGTTGCTTGGTAGAAACTTTTGACCTTTACTGGTAGACCATTGTAGTACACCATTAGCAGTTTGCTTTTAGAAACATACAGATGGTTTCTTGAGTTGAATATCCTTATCTTCTTGAGGTGGCAAAATAGTTGCAGAAGCCATAGATATAGATTTTTATAGGTCACTACTAACTGTATTCACCATAGACTTAGAGTCTTGTGTTATGGTGAGGTTACAGTTAGCAATGCCTAAGGCTTGCTGTTTTCCACTTTTCCTCTCATAGACTTTGCCTTGGTCATCATCATCTTTCTTGTCCTTGCTATCCTTCTTCTTCTTCTTCTTCTTCTTCTTCTTCTTCTTCTTCTTCTTCTTCTTCTTCTTCTTCTTCTTCTTCTTCTTCTTCTTCTTCTTCTTCTTCTTCTTCTTCTTGTCTTCATTACCCTTATCACTCTTGTGATGTCTTCTTCTCCCATCACTTTTGTCTTCAACTTCATCATCCTTATTTCTCCTTCCTTTGGTTATTTCTAGAATCTCACCTGTGGCAATGAAGGTTCTGAGAATGTGCAATGCCTCTACTTCTTCACCAGTTCTTATCCCATTCTTCTTTTGTAATTGATCAATAATGGTAATGATAAGTCTTTGATTCTGGAGAGTGAGATCCTTGGGAATGACCAGCTGTTTGATATCCTCAATCTTTTTGCCAAACTGATAGATAATTGTTCTTGGATAAGTGCAAACTTCAGGCAACCTAGCTTGTTGACCATTCCTCAGATCAGCATATAGACTCTTGTTGTTCTCTCCCTTCTTCTCTATCAACCCCAAGATAGCATCAATCTCTGTGAATTTTAAAGCCTTCAAGGTGTCATAAGACAGATGCCATATTTTACCACTTGTCACCATCATAATCTCCTTGAGATAGATTTGATTTAGCTTCCTTGGAATCACTGTCAGAAATTTGATTTGTTCTCTCAGACTCCTTCTGTACTCCAATGTATCCCCTCCAACCTTTGCTTGTGAGGCTTGCAGAAACTTCAAGAAGGCAGCATCATGATAAGTTTCTGAATTTACTACTTCTATCAGCTTGGCCTCAGTAACTACATCCACTTCAACTGGTTGATCTTCTTCATTTCTGGAGGTTTTAGCTTGCTCAGTTGGCATAGATCCTGCAACCACTGTAGAGGTGATGGTTTGTTTTTGGCCACTTGGGGTAGTGATGTGTACAGGAGGTAGAGTGACCACTGGCAGAGAGGATGGAGGTTCATCAACCTTGGCTTTCCCTTTGCCTGGAACATGAAGTTCAGATTTGGAGGTTCTTCTTGATTGACCACCCTCATTTATGGTTATGCCCTTCTCCTTAGGCTTCTCTCCCTTAGTCTGTTGCTCCCCCTTAGGCTTTGGTGTCCTTAAGTTCCTCTTCTCCCCCTTAGGCTTGTTGTCAGGCATAGAGGCTTTGGTAGAGACCCTTGGGTTGGAAGAGGTGGGATTAACAGATTCATCAGGTAGAGGGAGCCCCATACGCTTCATCATAGCAGACAGCATCAGTTGTTGATGCAGAAGACCATCAGCTATTGTGGTGGCCTGAGTGTTCAACTGTTCAGTAAGTGTTGCAACTGAGTCTGTAAGATGAGCATTGGATTGCTTGAGTGAGGTCACTTCTTTTTCTAGAGCATCCACCTTGTTGAATAACTCAGTAGATTTAAAGCCAGATAGGGATTTTTCCTTGAGCCTTAGTACCTCAAATTTGTTCATTTCATGAACAGGGACTTCAGTCACCAGCTTATCTCCATATTGATTTGCAAAAAGAGTCCTCAACATGTCATTTGTATCTGTTGTCTGATTTGTCAGTTTCTCCATTTGAGTGGCCATATTCTTGATAGCACTTTGAGCTAAGACAAATTTATTGTCCATCTTGGTGCAGGTAGCCTTGCATTCTTGAATGGTCTTGATAACAGAGTTGAGTGAAGGGAACTTGGAGTCAAAATCTCTCTTAATTTCATTTACTTCCTTGACTGTGGCTGCACATACCTCATTAATTTCAGTTTTAAGGCCCTTGCCTAGATAGTGAGCAGCTTCAGAGTTCCCTTGTAGGTATCATTCATAGCTTCATACACTTCACTAGGGGTTAAAGATTTGGCATTTGACCCTAATGAAGTGATGTACTCTTCTCTGAGAAATTCAAGACCCTCTGATAGACCAATGTCATTCCTGCCTTGCAACCAAGCGTCCACATTGCCATCTCTCTCAGCCACATCTACTATTTTCTCATTCTACATCTCCACATCTTCTTTATGACATAGCAGAATGGCTTCATAATCTGGATTTGACAAATTTGAGGTGACAAGATGTTGGGAAATTTTTATAAACTCAGGGATCTGATCCACAACTAAGCTTTGTACTGCTTCAACCGTCAATTGTGGTAGAACAGATCCTAATCCTGAAGCACTGTCATGTTGCACAGGCTTCAGCCATTGTGATAGAAATTCAGAGCTAGAGCTAGGCAAGCTAGACTCCTCAGTTATAGATGCAACTTCTGCAACCGGATGGAATGACTCTACTACTGTTGTCTCCATAGGTGTGGGATGAGTTACAACAGTAGTTGACACATGCACAGAGTCTCTAGTGAAAACTAGTGAATCATCTGTGTTTGTGATGGTGTCATTAGGATATGCCTCAGCTTGCATTCCATCACCATCTAAATGTGGTTCCTGGGTAGTGAGCAAAGTGTCATTCACTAAGTCACTTGAGTCCATTGGCTCACCAAGAGAAGAGAATTCTTGGTGATCAATGTCTTGCTCCTCAATTACTGGAGTTGTAGGCTCCAAAGAAATATCATTGTAAGATTCTGAAAGAAGAGTGTCTTGTAGATTGGATTTTGGCAAATCCCCCCGAGAAATAGAGGGAGTTTCAAGTATGATGTGCTCTCCACTCACTGTTGTGCCAGCCTTATCACTCCCAGGTGCTGACTCATTACAAGATAGTGCATTGGGGAGGATGCTTGATTCTATAGATGCACCATGTTGAGAGGGTACATCTAGTGAGCTGTTTGCCCCTGATTTTACAACTTCAGCCATTTGTGTGACTGAAGAGGTGGTTTTAGATTTCTTCTTCTTTGGCCTTAGTAAGGGTGACTCAGGTTCCTCACTTTTTAAACCTAATTCTACAGCCAATGCTGCTTTAGTTAAGATATTCAATGGTTCAGAAACAATCTATTTTCTCTTCTTTTTCTCATTTTTACTAACACCACCCTGTTGAGAGGATGATGCAGATGGCTCTGTGTTTGGTACAGTGTTTGGTTAAGGGGGTTGGTTAGCAGGCCCTGGGTTAGCATTTTGTTCTACTTGCTTGGGCTTGGCTAACTCAGATTTAGAGGCAAATGTTGGCATGTTGTGGGGGTAAGACTCAAATAACCTCTGCATATGAGGGGTTATTACAAGCCTAACATCCACATCATTCCTAGTATCCAAATTACCAAAAATAAGTTTGGTCATGGACCTAGGGTAGCCTATTCTAGTTTTATCTAAACCAGGTAAATCAGCCAAATTCTTATCTAAATAATTAAGTACAGACTGAATGAATCTGGGAAAAAAGATATCATTACCTCTCTTGGTTGTGTTCTTACCAAGTTTTCCATAGAGCTCCTGCATTATGAGCTTTCCAACATCTATCCTTCTGTCAAAGGCCAAGGAGTACCCTATCTGTTGAACAGGTGCACTCAGTTGGTCATAGCTGGATTTCCTTCCACTGAATACGTGCAGGAGTGTGGCAAACACATAGCTCCACTCTTTCCTCAGATGCGCCCTTTTCATGGTTCCAACTTTGATGGTGTCTGAGTACTTTATTAGGTTAAAGAATTCCACCAGTTGGTCATCTGTTACTAGTTTGTTGTATTCATTCTGGTGAAGATCCAAGGCTTTACTCATGTCCTTAGAGGTGATGTTAAACTCTTTACCCAGAACTTTGCAATTTATGACATAGCCCAGACTGCCATCTTCAAGAGCAACGGTTTCAGTAATTATAGTGTTCCAAAACTATTCTAGAATGTCTAGATACAGAGTTGGGTTGGCCGTAAGTGCTCCTTTGATATATGATTCAGACATCCATTTACAAAGCACTTGTAGTTAGCATTTGGAGCTTCAACATCACTTGAGAGAGCGATGAAGTTGGTGTTGAATTTCACAGTTGACATGGATACAGAGAAAAGAGCGAGAAGAGAATGAAGTTCGAAGAAGAAATTTAGCTTTTGAAGTTAGGGTTTTCAGAGGTTTTGGAACTTTAGATGCTTGAGAAATCGAATGAAATGAAACGAATAGATGTAGAATTGTATAAGTATGAAGCTAATTATCGATTAGATGTATGTTTTGTATCGATAAGTCAGGCATTCGAGAAGTAGAAATCAAATATTCGATATGTCAAGAAAGGCTTATTCGATATCTCAAGCAGTTTGTAACTCACAGCTGGCTATTATCTAACTTAGAAATAATTCCAAATTAAATGAAATATGTTTTTATGAGTGATTTAAAATTTTGAATAAAAATCCAAAAATGGTTAAGATTCAACGAAAATTCAGCCTTTTCAAATGATTCAACAACTCAAATGTTCTATTCGAGAACTCAGTCATTAGAGAACTCAAATGTCCTATTCGAGAAGTCAAGCAAGTCTCTATTCGATTTCTCCAAAATGCACTATTCGAGAACTCAAGAGTGTTCCAAATAGACTTGTTTGAGAAGTCGACTATAGACATGAAAGTCATTAGAGAAGTCTGACTTATCGAGCTACATTTTCCACTAATAAAAGTTAATTTTCACTATCTTTTCAAAATTCACCAGAATTATTCAATGAAGAATATTCTAACAAATTAAATAGTGATAATCTTAAAATTTCATAGAAATTTCAAGCTAATTCGAATATGATTTTTAACATATGCAACAGATGTGAAATATTTATAAATCATATTTCAGCCAACACTTACTTCAAAAATATTTAGAATTTAGATAAAGTAAGTGTTTACTGTTGCAACAATCTAGTTAATATTTTCACTTAGCCAGATTCTGAAGAATTCAGCATTCCAATCTCACTAACCAACCATGTGAAGGTGGCTTCATCCAATGGCTTAGTGAATATATCAGCTAACTGTTTATCTATAGGGACATAATACAACTCAATGGTTCCATTAGTTGCATGCTCCCTAATGAAATGATATCTGATGTCAATGTGCTTTGTCCTAGAATGATTGACAGGATTGGCAACTATAGAGATTGCACTTGTGTTGTCACACATGATTGGAATTCTTTCCAACACAAGTCCATAATCTCTAAGCTGATTTCTAATCCAAAGCACTTGAGCACAGCAACTTCCAGCAGCTATGTATTCAGCCTCAGCTGTGGAAGTTGACACAGATTGTTGTTTCTTGCTGTACTAAGAGACTAACCTTTGTCCAAGAAACTGGCAGCTACCTGAGGTGCTTTTCCTATCCACTCTGCATCCAGCATAATCAACATCAGAATAACCGACCAGATTGAACCATGTGTCATTAGGATACCACAAACCCAAGTTTGAAGTGCCCTTCAGATATCTAAAGATCCTTTTTATAGCAATCAAATGTGACTCTTTTCGATTTGATTGAAACCTTGCACACAGACATGTAGCAAACATGATGTCTGGCCTACTTGCAGTGAGATAGAGTAGAGAACCAACCATGCCTCTGTAGATTGAGATATATACTCTCTTGCCTTTGACATCTTCATCCAATTTGGTGGCAGTGGCCATGGGTGTCTTTGCAGGTGAGCAATCTTCGAAGTTAAAATTCTTTAATAAATCCTTGATGTACTTGGTTTGACTGATAAAGATACCAACCTTCCTCTGACTAACTTGCAACCCAAGAAAGAATGTCAACTCTCCCATCATGCTCATCTCATATCTGCTCTGCATGAGCTTAGAGAATTTCTCACACAGCTTCTCATTTGAAGAGCCAAATATGATATCATCCACATAGATCTGAACTAGGATAATATCATCACCATGCTTCTTGTAAAATAGTGTCTTGTCCAATGTGCCTCTAATGAATTGATTTTCAAGAAGAAATTGGGATAAAGTGTCATACCATGCCCTTGGAGCCTGCTTAAGTCCATACAATGCCTTAAGCAATCTGTAGACAAATTCTGGGAAATGTGGATCCTCAAAGCCAGGTGGTTGTTGTACATAAACTTCTTCTTCCAACTCTCCATTCAGAAATGCACTCTTGACATCCATTTGATAAACTTTAAAGTTTGAATGAGCAGCAAATGCCAAGAAGATTCTGATGGCTTCCAATCTAGCAACAGAAGCAAATGTCTCATCATAATCAATGACTTCCTGTTGAGAGTATCCTTTTGCAACCAACCTTGCTTTATTTCTTACTATTACACCATCTTCATCCATATTATTCTTCAGAACCCATTTTGTTCCAACAATGGTTCTGTTCTTTAGTGCATGCACAAGTTCCCATACTTTGTTTCTTTCAAATTGATTCAGCTCCTCTTGCATAGAAATAATCCAATCTGGATCCAACAGTGCATCATCAAGTTTCTTAGGCTCATTCTGAGATAGAAAACAACCTTAGAGACACTCATTTTGAGTTGCTCTCCTAGTTCTCACTTCTGCATTTGGATCTCCAATAATTTGCTCTGCAGTGTGTGACCTATCCCATTTCCTTGAGTGCTCAGTTTGATTTCTCAACCTTGATGTTGCTTCATCATCCAAGTCATGATCATTTTCATTTCCTCCCCCTATGAAGTTGCTACTATTCATAGGTGTGTCTTGGATGCTAGTCTCTTCACTGTTGATTTGCACAGATTCTTCTCTTGCTTCATCATTCACTGGAGTTTGTTGAATTGTAGTCTCAACTTCAGTTTCAATCTCTTCATCAGAATCATCTAGATTTTCAAACTTTAATGGATCTCTATCTTCATCATTGGCTTCTTCTAATCCAGGTAGTTTGCTGTCATCAAATGTCACATCTGTGCTATCCATAACTTTCTTTTGACTAATGACATAAACTTTGTATGCAATTCTCTCCATATAATAGCCAAGAAAAATTCCTTCAAATGCCTTTGCATCAAATTTCCCAACATATTCTGAATTGTCTTTCAACACAAAGCATTTGCTTCCAAAAGTATGAACATACTTTAGAGTAGGCTTCTTTCCAGTCATCAAATTGTAAGGTGTCTTTCCAGTGTTTTTGTTGATGAGGGTTCTATTCTGGATATAGCATGTAGTGCTCACAGCCTCAGCCCAAAAACATGTAGGCATCTTTGCATCAAGAAACATTGTTCTAGCAGCCTCAATTAGAGTTCTATTCTTTCTCTCAACTACTCCATTTTGTTGTGGAGTCCTTGGAGCTGAGAATTGTTGAGAAATGCCATTCTCTTTGCAAAATGCTTCAAGTAAGGCATTTCTGAACTCTGTTCCATTGTCACTTCTCAATGTAATCACACTTGCATTGTTGGATTTTGCTTCCTTATCAACTTTCTTTATGTGCTCAATGATTACTTGTGGAGCCTCATCCTTTGATGCTAGGAATTTCACCCATGTATACCTTGTGTAGTCATCAACCATCACTAGGCATACTTCTTTCTTGAGAGTGACATAATATTGACAGGCCCAAACAAATCCATATGAATTAATTGCAGGGGCTTGGTGACTGATGTCACTGCCTTTGACTTGTGGCTTGACCTTTTCATCTTTCCTTTTTGGCAAACCTCACACACTCCTTCTTGACAGAATTCAAGTGTGGGCATGCCTCTCACTAACTCTCTTTTGACTAGAGAATTAATGGCCTTGAAGTTCAGGTGTGATAACTTCTTGTGCCATAGCCAACAATCTTCATTTGATGCTTTTGAGAAGAAGCAACAAACTTTGTTCTTGTTTGCAGAGTCCATATTGGCTACAAACAGTCTTCCTTTTCTTACTCCAGATAGAGCAAAATCACCAGTCTTCTTGTGGGTGATCAAACATTCATCTTTGTCAAAATTTACCTTGAATCCTCTATCAGTAAACTGACCAACACTTAGCAGATTATGCTTGATACCCTTGACTAGTGCTACATCTTCAATGATGACATTACCAACTTTTAACTTGCCATATCCCAATGTGTTACCCATGCTGTCATCTCCAAAAGCAACCATTGGGCCAGCCTTCTCCTCATATTGTGATAGCAGGGCCATATCACCAGTCATGTGATTTGAGCATCCACTGTCCAAAATCCACATGACCTTCTTTTCACTTTCTTTGCCCTGCAAGCACAAAGGTATTACTTTTTCTTTAGTACCCAAACAAGTTTGGGTCCACTTAGCTTAGAAATAGATTTATCAAAAACAACATGCTTATCAACTTTCTTAGGACTAGTCTTCTTGTTACTGTTAGAAGTCTTAGAATCTGAATTCTTAGACTTAGGTGACAGAGGTACCTTCCTAACTCTAGGAGGACTTGAAGACTCTGGCCTTGTGTAGTGTGTGTGAATGTTGTGACTGATGCAACCATCCATGAATTGTCTTCTCAAATTAAAACAGCTAGTCATAACATTCATGTTGCATGGCATACAGTCAAGTTTATCACAGAAAGGTGAATCTCTATGTCTTAAAGGCACAGAGCAATCATTGAAAGGCTTAGCTACACTACCAGTTGGTTTCTTGCATGCATGAGTTAAGTGATTAGTGCTAAAACAGTTTTGACAAACTTTCCTAGGGGCATTTGGAACATAAGCATAATTATTATTCTTGTTTATCCCTAGCTTGCCATTCCTGTTTTGTTTCTTATTAGCCACTTTCTTTTCAGATTCATTTTTCCCAGCTGAAACAAACTTCACAAACTTCTCGGGTCTAGGTCTACCTCCTACTGGCTTCTTGGCTTTTTCCTTGACACTCTCACTCTTAGAGGATGCTGGTTGTTCATTAGACTGTACCTCATCCTCATCATTCAACATTTGCTTAATGAGTAAGGCATCCTCATCAATTTCAAATGTTGGTTCTTTAAAAATTGGAGACTCACTCTTTTTCAAAATGTGAGGCACTTCATCCTGAACAGCTATGTCATCTTCAATGATAGCATAGCCTTTCCTCTATTTAAGAGTGCCATAATCAAGTCCAATGGCAGCCTTGGGTTTAGCTTGGTTTTTCTCTTGGTAGGACTACAATAGACTAGAGGAGTTCTTAAAGGTTTTCAGTTTGAATTCATTTTCAGCTACTTCATCCCTAAGAGCATTCTCAACCTGACTAGCACATAGAACCTTATTCTGCAGATATTCAACTTCTTTCTTAAGGTTATCTATTTGCATAGTAGTTAACTCAAGTTCCTCATTCTTCTTGTTTAACAATTCATTCTTAGCAGACAGTTTGGCAATCTCTTCATTAGCAGCAGTCATACTAGTATGAATATTAAACATTTCAATAGATAGTTTTTCAACCATGCATTTATACTCAGAAACAAACATATCTATGGTAGTGAGAGATGGTACCTGAGAGTCAGATAGAGATTGTTCATCCTTGGAATCAACCATCAAGGCATAGTTGCAGAATTCTTGCTCCTCTCCATCACTATCAGAGTCATCCCAACACTTCCCTTCAGCTATGTAGGCCTTGCCTTGTGTTTGCTTTTTCAGAAGAGCCTCATACTTAGCTTCAAGCTCTAGAAACTCCTTATCCTTCTTTTTAGGCTTCTTGCATTCATTGGCAAAATGCCCTAGGTCATTGCATCTATAACACCTTACAGATGACCTATCCACATGGATGGTTTTGAATTTATTCCTGTTTGCTTTCACAGGTGCCTTGCTCTTGTTGAATGAATGGTTTTGGGGTCTAGGTTTGAAGGGTTGGTTCCTCTTGAATCTGATATTTGGAAACTTTCTGGCCATGAAAGCATATGAAGTGTTTTCCATGCCATCTAGCTCTTCAAGATTATAGAACTCTTCTTCTTCCTTCTCCTCAATAGGTTCAGTCACTTCACCTTCATTTTCTTCATCATCTACTATCTCTTCTATCCTCAGCTGACTTGTAGATGCTTCTAGGTCTTGAACAGATTTGCTGACAATCAAGGCACATGATGTGTTTATCATTCTGCCTTGGTTGTCTTGGATAGCCCTCTTCTGAATCAACTCAAGCTCATGAGTCTTTAAAACCCCACGAGCACATCATATGTGACTTTGTTCAAATCTCTTTCTCTTAGAGAAATGACCCTTTGCTCTAGATGGTTTGATGAAGACAATAGAAACTTCATGTTCAACTCCTTGGTGCTGTAAACCTTCCCATTCATCTGTAGCTCAGTCACCAGCTTGTGAAACCTTTCAAACATGTCAGTAATGCTTTCCTTGGTCTGAGCCATGAAAGCTTCATACTGTGTGACAAGTATCTGTTTCTTGTTTTCTCTAACCTCCTCTGTTCCTTCACATAACACCTCAATATGATCCCACATCTCCTTTGCTGTTTTGCAAGAGGCTATGTTAGCAAACATTGACAGTTCCATAGAATCAATGATTAATAACATGAGATGACTATCGAGAGCAACCATCACCTTTTCTGTCTCTGTCCATTTGGATGGTTCTTTAGCCACATAGGATCTTGGAATGGTTACAGTTCCAACAGTCTTTTCAGGAATCTCCTGTTGTGGAAAAAAGGGACCATTCTTGAGTATCTCAGGATATAGAGGGTTAGCAGCTTTGATGAACAACAACATTTTAATCTTCCAGAGATTGTAAATCTCTTTGTCGAACTTAGGGTCCTTCACTGTTCCTGTAGTCTTTGGTGTATTCATGATCTTTTTCTGTTTTTAAATAAACAGCCCGTTCTGATACCACTTGTTGAGTATTGAATATATCAAAGAGAATACAGGGGGGTGAATGGATTCTCGACTTTTCTTTTGAATCTGCTTAGTCATGTATGTGTTTTTGTGATAAAACAAATATGAGGGCGGAAATATAAGACACAACAACACTATACTCACTTTAATCTAATGTTTTATTAGATCAAAATGTTGCTACAACCTGAGAACACAATTTCGTATTCTCAGCTTCTTTCTCAACGAGATATTACTTGTAAAAACTATTGATCACTCTGTTTGATACTTGCTAAAGATGTAGGGTTGTTCACTTATATCATGTGAACAACTTGCTTAAAACAAATAAGGTAGCAAACAAATTTGCTTTCTAATGTGTCTATCCTATTTGAGTAAACATCCAAACTGCTACAGATTTGACTTCTTAGAACTCTGTTCAGATCCACTTCTTTAGCTCTTTGTCTCTTGTACTGTCTCTCCAAGCTTCTTTGTAGGCTTTCCAACGTGCTTTACAGTATGTGGTCCATAAAACATCTTGGCTTGTTGCAGGTTTCTGACTTGTACAATTCTTCAGTATTTTGTCTCCAAGATTGCAGTCGAGAAGTAACTCTGTTGGTAATTCGAGAACTAGAATTGGCTTAATCGATAACTCTGAGTTCTCGAATACTGTTGAGCTGACATATCGAATCACTTCTCGAATAAGTCTTTTCTCCAGGAATCCTTGAGATATCGAATAGAGCATTTTACTTATCGAATCCCTAAGATATCGAATAGCTTCCTGACTCATTGAGATATCGAATGGAACATTGACTTGTTGACTTGTAGAGAACTCGAATGATACTTTGACTTGTTGACTTCTTGAGTTCTCGAATGGAGTAGTCGACATGTCGAATCTCTGAGATATCGAATGAGATATCGAACAGTACTGTTAGAGATATCGAATAGTGTCTCTTGAGATATCGAATCCCTGACTTCTCGAAAGCTAGACTTCTCAAATATGACAACATACTTCTCGAATTGGTACTTAGGCAAATCTTCATTCTCCAAATTCCAACTGTGTTTATTTTGACAGTCTTGGTCTTCATGCTTGAGGCATGATCCTTGGAACTTCTTTCAAGTATTATTCTCTGACTTTAATTACAGTTACACAGGTAGAATTTGATACCTGTTATAAGTACTACAACAAGTAGAAACTCTACAACTAGAGGTTCCCTCAGTTAAGAGGTCATGTAGGTAATGCAAAGAATTACAGTCAATTAGGCTTGTTGTTAGATGTATACAGGCATGCCTCTGTGACTAACATTTATTATCTCTTGTGATGTATTATCTGATTTTATATCAATGAAATGATTTATCATTTTAGCAAAAAAAATTTGATCATTACGATTTTTATGGAGAGAATGACCATTATATCTTATTTTCAATGTGAGGGTGCCAAAATAACTGTTGTCGTTAGTTTTGCCCAAAATAACCAATCCTGTTCCCATGGTCAATATGCGTATATAGATTGTGATTGTCAATCACTCACTTCCACCCCAATCATTCAATCCTTACGGGTTGGAGAAGCATATCACCACCCATTTCTCTCCCCCACCCATTTCTTCTTCAAAATTTATAGTATTAATAGGGTTTGGATTTGGAGAAATTCAGATTTGGGTTTTAACTGATTTGGGGTTAATAAAAATGGTGGTCCCGGTCACAATGGGTTGTGTGTGTGTGCGTGTGTGTAAGTTTGTATATATTTATAATTTGGATTTTTTATGGTAGACATGGATTTTGGTGATGGTAATGATTTGACCATAAATAGTTAATAGATTTTTGTTCTTTTACTTATATATATGCTTATGGGTCTGTTGATTTATAGAAGAAGAAATGACTTTGCAGATAGACGAAGTGAAGTGATGGAGATAATCCTGGAAGACAACACTAAGTTGCTGAGAGGATGAATATTTACATACATACTTCACATGTTAAGTATGCGCATGCAGGACTTCGCATATAAATGATGCATATAGCTATCAGTCTTCCCACGCATAATCATAATACATATAGGTTATAATCGCATCAGCTGGATGCGTGTAGTTCGAGTGTTAAAGTTGTCCTATTTCTGAGCCAGAAAATACGCATTTGCATCATGTGTATACGAACCCATGCATGCATAGAATGTGAATATAATGTGTGATTTCGGGCACTTTCTTCGCGCGCTGGCATTTTGGCAAAGTCGAAGCTAAAACTGTCATAATGGGCATTCACCCATTTTTATGAGCGTAGTTTATTTTTTTGCATTAGAGCATTTTCGATATTTTTGATTAAAATAATTGGTTAAAATGATATAAAATATTGATTATATAAATTTTATTAAACTTTTAAGTTATTGCACTAAAATGGGATTGATTATAATAATTAGCTATATTTTAAAGATAGAATGATTTATTATTTTAAATTATTATAAATATACTTTTAAGTTATTGCACTAAAATGGGATTGATTATAATGATTAGCTATATTTTAAATATAGAATGATTTATTATTTTAAATTATTATAAATATAATATATTATAATTAATATGATAACAGATGATGTATTATATTATTATAGGATCTTTGCAGATCACAACAAGTTCGACAAATATGATAAAATCATATTGACAATAATTATGTACAACAGGAATGTGCCATTGTAATGAAAAAATTTCACAAATTATGTATTTTTTTGTTTTTGATATGCAAACTAAATTTTTAGCTAAGGGTTTGTACCAATTGATGCTCTTACATATTAAGTTCAATTAATCGGTAGAAAATAAATTTATTTTCAAAACTAAAGAAACAATAAAATGTACACCTCTAATAAATAATGACGTATATATTTTTTAATTCTGAATTTCTTTTTAATTTATTTAATTTTTAATAAGGAAATTTTATCAGTTTTATTGAATTCATATTCTTAATTTTCAGTGTATTGAATTCGTATTCTTATAATTGGAATATATTTTTTTATTAAATTCAAATTCTTCATTATTGCAATACATTTTTAATCTCATTTGCAACACTGTATGTCGGATGCTTCCCTACCAGAATTTGTCGATACATTGCTTTCATTTTACACATTTATACTATCTATACTATTATATAAATAGACGAAATATTAAAAATTTGGGTAGTTGATCAGTCGATCAATTAATATTAATTTTACTTATTTACCTTTATTTTACGGTATCTGTTATTTTATTTAATTATCCTTACTTAATTATTTATTGTTACTAATAGCAAATAAATTTCTTTTTTCAAGTAAAACATGTTACATTTTCTATTTTCCAATAACTAATCAATTTATTTTTTCACGTAAAATACATTATTTTTTATATTTTATTTAACTACAATTTTTCCTTTTTTAAAACACTATGAAAATTTCTATTTAATAAAATAAAATATATAATTATAATTGCTAATAATTAAAATAGTTATTAATAACTAATAAATTTCATTTTTTAGGTAAAGTATGTTACCTTTTCTATTTTTCAAAAACTAATCAATTTCTTTTTTCATGAAAAATATTTATTATTTTTTATATTTTATTTAACTAAAATTTTTTCTTTTAATTTTTTTTTGAATAAAAACAACACTATGAGCAATTATATCTAATAAAATATTATAATTATAATTACCAATAATTAACCAATTACTTTTTTTTGCTAAAATGCGTTATCTTTTCTATTTTTTATTTTTTCTGTTAAAACCTATTCAGTTAGTTTTATTTAAGTAAAATAAAATAATAATATTATAATAACTAATAACTAACCAATTATATTTTTCAGTTAAAACATTTCATCTTTTTAATATTTTTAAACTAAAATCATCATTTTCTAAAAATATCACATAATATATATATATATATATATATATATATATATATATATATATATATATAAGCTAGCGTTCAAATAGAAACCAACCTTAGAATAGAAACTAGAAACCTACACTAAATAAATTATATTTCATTTATTTTAATGGCCACGCTAGGGGCACCTTCACAAAAAAACGTTTAAAATTCTTGGCTCTATTCAATAAAAATTTAAAAAAATAAAAAAAAAAATTTAAAAAAAAGTTACTGTTCACGTGCCACGTCATCACGTGAACAGTAACTTTTTTTTTTTTAATTTTTTTTTTTAATATTTTTGTTGAATAGAGACAATAATTTTAAACGTTTTTTATATTGTAGTACCCCTAATTTGGTCATTAGATTAGTTTGAAATATTTAATTTAGATTTAGTTTCTAGTTTATATTCTAAGTTAGTTTCTATTAGAACAAGACCATATATATATATATATATATATATATATATATATATATATATATATATAATTACTAACAGATTATATCATTTAAAATTTTAAATCTGCAAAATTCATATCATAAAATTTTAAATTTTAAAAAAAAAAGTTTCAGAATACTCGTTTATGGCACGAATTTTAAACTAATAACCTTTTAACATACAAATTAGTGTTTCACCCTAATTTCAAATTTTTATTTATGCCACTTTATTTAAAAAAATCTTATTAATCAGAAAATCAAAACGTCCGCATCTGTAATCACCGATTCTGCGCAGTTGATCCTAGAAAAACATAAATAAAGATTTTATCTTTGAATATGTGTATCACTGTATGTGTATAAAATAGTCAAACGGGCCGTTTCATATCCAAATCGAAATAAATAAATTACACTACCTAACTTACCAATTTAGCAGTAACCCAACAAGAAGATTGATCTGCATCACCATGGCCAAGAGCTCTCTGAAATCAGCTGCCTTGATGGAGCAAATGAAGGCCCATCTCTCCACCGACGCCGGAAAAGATATCGTCAAGAAAGTCAATCTTGTTTTTCAACTCAATATTGCCCCCAAGGTCTCATCTTTCTTCTATAAATATATTTTATTTTTATTATTATTATTTCTATGTATGTATTGCTGTGTGTTGTTTATTTATTTATTTGATTTATTAGCTGCTAAACCCTTAATTTATAATTTGTTGTGTGATCAGAAAATTGGGTTTAATGAGGAAATATTTGTTGTTGATCTCAAGAAAGGAGAGGTTACTCAAGGTTAGTTACTATATATTTATTTGGGTTGCTTTATATTTGTTGTGTGATCATTTGTTTTATTGGTTGCTTTTTATGTTAGTACTGTGGTTAGTGTTATTTGTGCTGTGTTTTTTGTAGTAGTTTGTATTTATACGGAGCGAATGCTTGGTTTGGTTAGGATGTATGAAATGAGAATTTGTGAACAAATTGAAGATGAGTAGAAATGATGTAAGTGGGAAGAAGATGCTTGATTTAGTTAGAATGATTTAGTGAAGAACAAAATTAAAGACGGGAAGAAATGATGCTAGTGGGAAAGAGTGAAAAGCCGATAGTGCAAATTTTATATGATGGGTTTAGTGAAGAAATAAGTAGGGATGAGGAACACATTCCCAAATCTTTGGGAGAGAGCTTTGAATGTGTATAAATTCAGTGGAGTGAGGGATGATATCATGTTTTTTGCTAAACTGAAATTCATTAACTTTTCCTTAGTATAAATTTCATTTCTTTTCCGCTAAATTTATGTCTTCCAACCAAATGGAGCATAAGTATTCGTACAAACAAATTTATGAGTAACCTGTGAATAATTTGTGGCGGAATTCAGGTCCATATGAAGGTGGGAAACCCGATGCTACCTTTTCTTTCACGGATGATG
Organism: Saposhnikovia divaricata; assembly: GCA_036435485.1. Classification (NCBI taxonomy): domain Eukaryota; kingdom Viridiplantae; phylum Streptophyta; class Magnoliopsida; order Apiales; family Apiaceae; genus Saposhnikovia; species Saposhnikovia divaricata. The sequence goes on from CM071601.1 coordinate 102,142,344, forward strand.
ATTTTATCAAAATATCCTCCGGAAAAATGAATCCCCAAATTGCTTTCATGAGGTGAGTACCAAATTGTTTATTTTCTCTTTTGCAATCAGATTGCATGTAAATAATGTTTTAGCAAATCTTTTTGATTGTTTGTGTACAGGGGTGCAATAAAGATCAAGGGCAGTATGAGTGCAGCTACAAAGTTCACTCCTGACATATTCCCAAAGCCTTCTAAGATGTGAGCTCGGCAATTTGCTCAAGTCTTGTGATGCTAAATTGTTGTCTGAGATTTCATCTGTATTAGTAACCCGTATGTGAATGAAGTGGTATATTAGTGTTCCCAAATAATTAAATGATCATCATCTAAAGGATTTTAATGAATTTTATTATATACATGGAATCTATCGAGTAAATTATAGCAAGTTGATTTATGACTTCATGTTCTGAATGATATCTCACTTGTATCATTTACCATCTTTCAAGAGTGTTCTTGTTAAGCATACAATTTGTGGTTTTCAACTAGAGATTTTGCCAATTGCCATTAAGCATAGAGTTTAACCATAGGGTGTGCTTCTGTTGAGCAGAGAAGTTTGAAAGAAGGTTTTGCTTACAGGATATGACATGTAGGGCCATGCAATACCACTTGAGTCCTAACTATATAGGAAATATATCAGGGAATATATCAGGGTAAAGCCTCTTTGTTCTCATATGAAACGTAAAATAGTGATTACAGATGCCAGCCTAGTGCATTTTTATACATAATTTCCTTCTTGCAGGAGTTTTCTATTTTATTAGTTAAAGCATGTTTATGTTATGCATACCTATCATCATGTCATTTCTCGTATTGTAACAATGAATGATTTATACTGAATTGCAAATCTGTTGGACAAGTTAGAACAGGTCTGTTTTGTATGTATATATAATTGACTATAGTGTGAGGTACTGCCGGTGTAACCCTCAAGTTGTATCATGTCATTGCTAATAAAGACAACTTTATTCCATGAAATATTCATAGGCAGGCAAATATGATACATTTGGCTAATTTGCTAGATGCCACAGTTGAAGTAGTCTAGTATAAGACTACTGCTCTGATGAACAGTTTTGCTAAAAAGGAGTAATAACGAGATCACTATTTTAGTAGATGATGCAGAGAGTAGTAACATCTGTCCATGAGAAGCTTAGCATGGCATAAGATAATTTAGGAAAACTGAATCTTCTATATATGAGCTCCATATAACTGGAAAATAGAATGAACTTTTTTCACAGACTCCATACTAATAATTTCAATATACGCAGTGCTTCAAGCTAATCATGAACATGCCTATAAAAAATTAAAATGAACATGCCATGTTTTAAAGATTCATCAATATGCAATAAAGTACGGTCTGAGATTGTAACTTTTTTCATTCTGTTCTACCAAGTTGAACTCGAGAAAAGGCCCCCAATATCACAATTTGAAGCTAAATGGTCTCAAATATCACAGCTCAAAAACTTGGTCCCAAATATCACTTCATGTCTTTGAACGCTACACGCATTAGCGTTAAAAAATTAAAATGAACATGCCATGTCTTTGAACGCTACATGCATTAGCATTAAGAAGAAGAAAAAAAATAAAAAATAAAAGCCTTAATGACCTTTTGGCCCTTCAAGTTTGTACATTTAGACCCATAAATACCTACAATTTTAAAGCGTTCATTTTCGCCCCTCCAACTTCAAAAATGTACCATTTAGCCACAAAACCGTCGCTTTTTTGACACAAAACCGTCGTCTTTTAGAAGGAATAGATGACGGTTTGTGGCAAAAAGGTACATTTCTGAAGTTGGAAGGGTGAAAAGGAACGCTTTAAAACTGTAGGGCTTTATGGGTATAAATGTATAAACTTAAAGGGCCAAAAGGTCATTAAGCCAAAATAAAAACGCTTATTATGTCTTGGAGTGATATTTGGGACCACGTTTTTGAGCTGTGATATTTGGGGTCATTTCCTTTCCGATTGTGATAGATAGGATCAACATCCGTTGAACTCATCTGCAAAATAAAAATGTAGGAAAACAGAAACATACAGCAGATGAATAGAATGGAGTTTCCCGTTTACTCGGAACTTAAATAGTATCTGTACATTTACTTCTTTTTTCGTATTACCTATACAGCTATACTATGAATAACAACTACGTCAAAAAAAAAAAAGTAAAGTAAATGATATGTTAGTTGATCAAAAGTACTGCTCACTTCCTAGTTCTTCCACTGCAACATACTTCTCCCATAATCGCTTTACATTATCTTGCATGCATATATAATATATACCACGCCACAAATGAATTCTGAAATTCTATTCATCATATCTTATGTACAAAACAAGGAGTATACATAACATTACAAACCACAATTTCATATTTTACAACATCAGACTATTTTTATCTTTTTCAATTTAACAGCAACTCGATTTATTGCATCCTATGCCTCACCTCGCACCCATAAACAAACCTCTATTCTGAGGAAATAAAGAAAAAAACAATTGATTTTACAATACAGAAAACAGTACTGTACACGGAAGAATTGATGATATGATACTAGGATCCCTGATTCTGCTTAATTCAACAACTTGAGCTCTGAAGATGGGGATTGAGTACCACTATCACTTCCATATGCTGGAAGGAGAACGCAAGGATCGTGAAGAAGAATTCAAGGATGGTGAACCTTTTTTCTTTTTGCTCGAAAACGAGAAAAACCGTAAGATTTTAGACTTCTTTTTTTTCTTTAACATTTGCACATCATGGAATGAATCAGATTCACTGCGTGTTGGCTCATCTGTTTTTGTGCTTTGCCTGAGTTGAGCTGCAGCAGCACTTGGTGCCTTGTCAAGATATTGTGCTTCATTTCTCACCTCAAACCTTGTTGGTGGATTCCTTTTTATAATCACCTCTGCTTTTTCCCCCTCCAAACTTGCTCTGGAGATCTTACTTGGAATAACAGCTCCTGGACTAGACTCACCAGCTTTTCGCCGTTGCTCAAGTTCAGCCCTCCACTTCCTCAATTCCTGTTCTATTCCCAGTTTCTCTTCCTTGGCCTTTTCAGCCTTCTCCCTTGCAAGTTCTAATCTGTCCTTCTGAGTAGCCAGCTCAGAATTAAATTTCTCCAATTTGCTCAAGTTTTGCAACTCAGAATCCTTTGCTATCTCGACTTGGGAGAGAGCATAAGAAATTCTCTTGTTAGCCTGCTCCTCTGCATCTTGGGCCTGCTTACTGAGCTCATAGTATTCCTCTAGCGGAAGTGTAACTCCAGATGGTGTATTATCATTGTTAAGAGTTTGAGCTGCTTCGGTCTCTTCAAGTGCACTAATAGCTGCTATAGCATGACTTTCTGATGCCTTTGAAGCCTCTATCTCCTTTTGAGCTGCAAGTAATCTACTCTGTACAGTACTTGCTCCAGCCTTTGCATGCTTCACTTCCTCCTGTGCCTTTTGGAGCTCTTCATGAGCAGCACAAGCAAGTGATTTTGCTTGATCTGCTTCTTCAGCCGCCTTCTGTAATTTCTTGTGCATCTCCACCATCTTCTCTCTTGCTTCTCTCTCCTTTACTTGAACCATAGCAATCTCATTTGTAGTCCTGCTAAGCTCAGCTAAGATAGATTCAACTGCAACTGATGCCATTCCTTCTCTCTGATCAAGGGTAGTCAGTGCTATTTTTTTAACTTCTAATTGTGACTTTAATGATGTGGAAGCAACATGTAACAATCTGATTTGCTCATTTGTTTCTTCAATGTTGAATTTCACTTCTTCAAGATTCTTTTTGGCCAAAGAGACTGCTGTTTGTATATCACTATGAGTCTTTTTGTCCTGCCCAACAACATTGCCATTTGAATGTTCTTCGGACTCCAGATTCAGGTTTGAGTCCATATATGCAGCTAATTCAAAGTTCAAGTCCTGTAGCAAAGCTGATGCAGTATCTAGTTTTGACTTGAGATCCTTTGCTGACAGAATTTGCTGATCTAGTTTCTCGAGCTCGTCTTCTGCCTGCTTTAGTTCCTTTTCCCAATTTAAGGTGTCTTGCTCTAATGCCATAGCTGCCCGAATTTTGTGTTCCTCAGCTTCTAAATGAGTAGCATGTTGAGATTCCAAGACGTCTCTTGCTGCAATCAACTCAATAGTCAATTCCTCAACTGTCTTTTCGATTTTCTTGGATGCAGAACAGGCCTCTTCAGCTTTTCTCACAGCGAAATCTTTTTCAACCAAGAGAGTAGTATAATATTTGTCAACTGTAATCAACTCTTCTTTCACGGTTGCCAGCTCTGATAAAGCAGCATCATTCCTTGCTTTAGCATCCTCAAACAGCGCCTTAGCTCCATTATGAGTAATTCTTTGTTCCATCTCTACCACCCTGAGGCTTGCTAGTTCATAGTCCTCTTTTGCTTGATGCTCTTCCATTTGTGCTCTCTCTAGGTAGAGATTCAATTCTTCAATGAGTCTCTTACTGCTACTGAGTGCCTTCAAAACTTTCCCTTTGTCATTTTCAGCAGCCTCGGACTGTTTCCTAAACCACTGTACCTCCTGATGCACAGTCTTGAGTTCTTCTTCGATATCTTTTCGCTTCTGCAGGGACCAAGGACAAATATAGTTGAAACACAATATGAAGATGCTATGCTGTTTTTCAGGGAAGTGGGGAAATAGGAAAACAAGTAACTTGATGCTCAGCAAATAATTCACTGATTAAAAATTCCAACTCTGTTGCAAGCAGGGGACCAACATAAATTACAGTATTTACCAGGTTAGTAAATTTAATCAGTCAAATAAACTGTTCTATAAAGCTACTACATGAGATCAAAAAGCAAATTACCTCCGCTGTCTGAACTTTATGGGCCTTGCAGTCAACAATGCCCCCAAACGTGAAAACGACTCCGTTAGCAGATTCAAATGGTGTCGCTTTATCAATATGACCTGTGCGATTGGGCAATGCCTGCGAAACCTTATCAGATATCTGCCTACAATGATGAGACTCAGTTCCTATTACCTGAGAGGATGAAGCTGGAATTTTGTTTACATAATAAGGCCGACTCTGAGCATAGGTAACAAAACCACCGTCTTCTAATGATGACAATTTACTCTTTGTTTTTGCTTCTGGCATATTTGATGAACTGGTTTCCATTAATTCATCTTCAAACCCTTCCATGTCCGCTCGTAATGAAGTAGATGATGCATCATGCTCAACTGTAAAAGGTAAGTCAAAAACATATTGCTGTTGAACATAATTGCTGCAGAATGAACTTCCTTGCGGTGTAAGCTTTGACACACTATTGTACTCTGAAGAAGATGTTACATTCTCCTCATCTCGAGGATCAGTTAGACTTTCACTATTACTTGATGAAACTGAGGCTTCCTCTTCAAGAAGTTCATCAGCTATACCTTGTGAAACTTTAAGCTGAGGATATATAGAAAAAGACTCCCGAGGCTCAGTTTCACCGACTTTCTGCTCAAGTGATGAAAGTCTATCAGTAGAATCTTTCCTTACTCTAAGCTTAGGATATGCTGCAGTTACGAAACCCTCGTGATTATGAGTTCTTTTTGGAAGACCTTGGCCCTGTTGAGGAGTCATGCTACTAGAAGGATCTTGCACATTGACCAAATTTGAACCACCCGTCACGGATACACGCAATTCAAGTACAACCTTTACACTATTGTCACTGCTTTGAGGAACTTCAATATATTGTTGATTCTTGTTTTCTGAGGCTAGTGTTTGTTCAGAGAAAGATTCTGGAAGAGAGCTGTCTTCAACAGTTTTCGAACTCTCCATCAAACAGAAAGATGATTGATGAGGAGAGTCGACTAGGTATCTGAATCCAACATGTTATTGAAAATTAGCAACAAAAAAAATCCCTAAAGCAATTTTTGCATACTGAATAAACCTTGTCCGTCCCCAAAACAGGTATTGGCCAAAAAAAATTATTAATTTGCATAAAATGAATGAGATAAGTGTTCTCCAACCAGTAGTTTTGAACTAATTAAAAAAAATTATGTCCAACAAAATTATGTTAAAATAAAAGACATGGCCACCTAAAATAATATCTGTTTCAAACCCCAAAAATAGAAAGGAATTTGCTACTACTTGCTTACAAACCTACTGGCTAGTTAAAAATTTGGATTTCCGTTCTTTGTGGAGAAGAAGAACTAAGGAAGAAAAAAGACCGAGAGAAGAATCAACTTGTTAGCAGCTGTTGAATCATCTGATTTGGCAATGTACTAAAGAGGTGATTTGCAGCATGGTAATTCACAGACAGGCAATCATAGTTTGTGCATGTTAAAATACAATAAAAGATCCGGTAAGTTCTTTCCCTAACACCATGAAATTTTACGAGAGTTGGTAACTTAATAGGTTATCAGTCTATCAGAGCCCCTCCAGTTTCATTCCCTGCCATTCCCAATATCTTCATAATTTATTATGGACACGAAGACAAATTATTTCTCCTGTGATCATCCACTCTTCTACCCAAAATGGCCTTTTGAGTGATACGTGCTAAGATCACCAATTATCCCAGTAAACAGATGATAAAAGTATCAGGTTATCATCAAAGTCAAGTAATCTACTAGATAAAGATAAAACTCTCACCAATAATTATCATTTTAACAACTAAAATCTTTAATAGAGTTTTGTATTTATGATTTTAAACTTTATCAATATCATCTGACTGATAGTTGTTGTTCATAGGATGTAACCCATTTATGCTCAAACAGTACATGAATAACAAATATCAGCTTTTCCATCGTTAGCTTAAACCTTTAAACCTAAAGAGCCTTATTAAACACCTTAACAAGTATATAAGTATATCATTATGGAACTTGCTCCCCTCTTTATGGCCATGGTCAATCATATAAATTTGTATACTAATGCACACATGCCTCTACTATGGCTTGAACCCTCGAGCTGGGAGAAGAGTCTCTGCTAGACCAAGTCTTGCACATGATCTTACTTCTTAGTCACCTTTAGTCCTTTACGAACTTGTGGGAAAACAGTTTAATTCCTTTAATTTCCAAAAAAGGTGTTGACTCACCTAACAATATTAGTGAGAGAAAATTTTATTCCTGATTTGTGTGTCTGAAGAACCTGTGAAAGATAGTCTGCGCACTTCCTGCATTCCCTATAACGATCCATTTTTCCTGAGAGTGTAAAACTCCTTGAGCCCTTGAACAGGCAGACGGTAGTAATATATGCATAAACTTGTTTGAAGAAAACTAGTATTACCATTTTTTTTTCTCTCATTCACAAAATCCATAAATTTATTTAATTAAAGGTAGACATTAATCGCCACATATTCACGACACTGGATGTTAGTCGTACAAGAACTGTTGTAAGATTCCGTCATAGTCAGTTTTGAAGACATGTCACCTGAGGCTTCAATGTCTAACTAGTCACTGAAGAGTTACCAACAAATGTCATCCGTCAGATAATTTACTTATACGAGCAAACGAAGCTTATTTGGGTGCATAGCTACCTCTTTAATTAAAAAAACAAGTAGTTTTTTTACTTCAAACAATGAGTCTGTTACGCTATTTTGTTTAATAATCTTATTTTCTGCTAATAAAGCAGAAAAATAGTCTCATAAAATAGTCTCCGTATTCTACAGAATAAACAGATTCCTTCAAAACCTAAAAAGGTTGCTGCCTAATTGCATGTACACAAGTAATTAGCAGAGACATGTTACAAGGAACGGGAGTCAGAATTAAACCAACTAGCATTTGTGCGAAACATGGTATCAAATTGCAGGATACGAAAAAGTAAAAATCACAATCGGAATAAATCTACAACGTTAACATTATAAAACTAAATGAAATGGTGAAACCATTGATGTATTCTTTAGATTCACGAAGAAGAATGCTCATGTTAAGTTAGCAATTCATCTAAAATATTAAGGTGTTAGAGGAAAGTCCTAACACGAAATTTTATTTTATTTAACATAACCACTCAATCGTAAGATACGTCTCGTACCGATTGACCAACTTATCTAAAACCTTAAGGTGTTAGAGGAAAATTCCAACACGATCTAATGCTATTTAACAGCTCAGATCTGCCTTTGCACCTCATTTTCTTCTACTCCAGTTAGTTGCAAACTTGTAATGTTATTTAATCTTTCCAATCTGATCGACTTTGAGTCAACTACCGCAATTACAATCGATTTGATCTCTTCTAAGCTGATACTCCCTTCCTCCCATTCTATATGATCCTTATTCCTTTTTAGGACGTCCCAAAAATAATGAACCTACTATATTTAATATTTTTGAACACTATTTTTTACTATTACACCCACTACTTCTCCATTTTATACTCTTTTTATATTAAATAAACACTATTACACCCACTACTTTCTTCCACTATCTCAAATCTATTATTAAATATTAATAGGTTCCACCACTTGACCCACTTTTCAACTAACTTTACTTTTTTTTACTATCTTTTCTTAATCTCCGTGAAAATGAAACAAGTTCATATAAAATGGACGGAGGTAGTAATAATCAAGCAGCCTAAAATTAATTTCCACTGAAAACCAATCACATTCAAGTCAATAAAACAATCTCTCAACATATTGTTTCAGTTTCATACATTTTGTTGTAAATTGTAGTGCTTCAATATAACCATCCTCTCGAAAAATTGTACAGTAGTATAAGCTAGCATGATCAGCAACCAAATCACACGTACATATGAATATGTACAAATATTTATAGGCAAACACATGCAACGATATTGATGATTTTATGATATAATAGAAACACGAAAATTGCAACAAGAATCAACGTTATCATCCGAACAATTTCGCAAAGAATCGATAAAATTTGAATAAGATGATGAGAGGAAGAAAGATAGAACATACCCGAATCCATCAAGTCAAATCCTCAAATTCTGTCATTTGCTGGAACAATATATACAAGTAATCTACAGAAATTTAATAAAGGATTGCTGCCGTAACAGTTTACACGAGCATACACGTATATGTATTTTATTTTTGTGTGTTGGATGAGGTAATGCAGGCAGGGCAGGGCAGGGCAGGCAGATTAATATGAATCATAAGAGTGCAGCTCCATGTATAATTTCATAATCTGGCACTTCAATGTTATTATTGTAATTATAAAATATTGATAAGGAGATTATAATATTATATCATGGAGCTCAACGTCATCAGCTGGGCGGGCTTTTTCTCCATCCCCTTCTTTTTATTATTTCTTTTGAATATACAAAAATGGTTTGTAAAGTCTCCGATGATGCATGCGCCGGTTAGAAGGTGTTTTAGACATGAAAAGACAGTTAACCCCTTCGGCTAATTTTCTTTTATAAAGGGGGCACGTCAGGGACAAACCGAGCTAGAACAAATATAAAACACGTAACAAGTTTTTGCCGTACGTGTACATTAGAGTTTTTGGTGTGTAAATAGAGGAACCTATCTTTTTAAGTATCATAAAAACTTTTTGCGATATAACAACAATGATAACAAACGTTGATCATTCATTTTTTTTAAAATAGGTTATGTTTCATGTCTGGCTAGCCGACCTGCAAGGCAAAACCGATTTAGCCGATCTGCGGGTAATTGCAGTATGAATATTATATTCTTACTCAATTTTTGCGGGGTAAATTTCAGTATGTTAAAGAAAATATGGGGGTTCATTTTTTGAAGAAGTTTTGTTGGTGTGTATATATATATATATATATGATTTTGGTGTATATAACTTGTTGGGCAATTTTTGGCTCATTCTTGCTATTGTATACTAATGATACAGCACGAAACACAAGAGGTGAGGCTTCGGCATCTTATTTTGCTAAGGGGAAAGGTCCTGGAGATGATCCAAAGTGTTAGATAAAATGCTGGAAGGCTGGGAATAAGTTGGACGGACTTTTGTTATGTGTTTAGTAGACTCACTGTTTAGAGTCGTAAGGTTGTATGACGTTGCATTAAAATGAAGGTTTGAGTATTGTAATAACTCTAAGTAGAAGTTGTGATAAGATTCTGGAGGATACTCTGTTGTGTAATAACTTTTGAGGATTTATGTTATGTTCTAAGACTATAACCTGTGGAGTAAAGTATGGAGTTATTTTGTATATTGTTATAGATAATGTTGTGAGCAGGTGAATAAATATTCCGCAAAGGTATGTATGTGTATGGTTAAGGTTGTGACGACACGGATTCCTGGTAAGGGATTATGGGGTGTTACAGTATTCCTCAAGAGCTTCTATGAGATTTGACATAATGATCTATCAAAAATATTTGTTAATAAAAAATATGAAACTAATGTGCAACTAAAACATATATAGTGTTATAGAAAAAGATAGAGAATAACCTCGGGTGTTGCTTCCTCATCAAACATATATTCACGCTCTATGTCTTCACAAACCTTCTTTATGATTCGAGTTGTCATTAATTCATCGTCCTCCTCATGTAACTCTTGATCCAATTGATCACAAGCTATATTTGCCGACACATTATATATTTTCAAATTTAACATGTCAGACTCAGACCACTTTGAATATGCTGGCAAATTATGTATAGAGAATTCAATCCTTGCCGCAAGACGCTCTAAAACAAAAAACTGCAAAATTTATGTATAATGAGATGATTATTTTACTTATCAGTAAAAATGTGTGTGTTGTGAAAACCAAGGGTTTAAAATTAACTAACCATTAAAAATGCAATCGAGCCAGTAAAACCTACTTGTCTTTGCTCCACATTCCATTTCATCCAAGATTCTTGTAAACAAACAAGTAAGTATCTACACCAGTTATATTCAAAACATCGATCAATGTTCCCTCCGAACTGAAGAATTTTCGTATTAGCATACGGTGCATCAGAACGTTGAATAAGAATATTGCTCATCAAGAGAATAAAATTTAGTTTGAAATCCTCGTCCAATTCATCTTTCAATCTTACCGCACTACAAATTGTGTGAAACAATATTTTATCAGGATTGTTATGAGTCTGGTATTGTGATTTCCATCTATCCATAAATGTATTACAATCAAGAAATAAATCATTCTTCGACCCTCTTGGTAGACCAAGAATATTATTAACATCTTCTTCACCAAACTTAAAAATCTTCCCATTAACATTAATTGCAGAAGATTCTGGCTCATAACACTTAAGTAAAAGATAACTGATCTCGCTTGGATAATTATTTGTTCTAAACATCAGAACTAAACCAAATCTCGTCGCTTTAATCCATTCTTTTTGTTCTTCAGAAAGAAACAACAAAACTTCTGATAGTAGTTCTGGTCTGAAACTAGATAATGATTGTTTTTCTCCATCTTTGTTTGACAATTCTAGTTTTGCTGATGATTCCATAATATAACTGCATTGTAGAAAACATAGAAAAGATCCTGTTCAGTGTTCCATAAACATAAACAAAGTATATAAATAAAAAATTCAAAACTGTATACCGTAAGTTTTTAAAGCTTCTATGTGTGTTTTTTTAGGTTTTCCATCACGCTTCCATGAATGTTTGTTTACCTAGTTTTAGAATTTTGATAATGTCGGCAAATTCAATCAGTGTATATTGTAAAGCATTACAGACAAGTATGTTCAATCAAGGATTCTTTCCAAATTTAAAAAGATCCGACAAATCAATCAAATATTGTTTGATGTACAGATTCCTTAAGTAAATCAAGACATACTGTATATTCTAAAGAATTATACACGGAAAATAACCTTGCTTGTTAAATGTATTTACATAACTGCCATTATACAAATTATTTGGCCTCGTTTCGGGTTACATCTCAACTTTGAAAAAAATGAAGTTTTCTGGCCTATAGAAGACCCTCGAAGCAGGCTTGTGGGTGTCTTTTCCCCTAATATTGTTCGACCTTTGCATGGTGTTAAGTTGCTGGGCGGTCCTGCCAGTTCCAATTCCGTTTTCAGTGGTGAGCTTGTGATGCAGAGGGTGACCAAGACCATTGAGCTTATGGATAAGGTTGTTAAGCTTGATGATCCTCAGTGTGAGTTGTTGTTACTTAGGGCATGTACCGGAATTTCTAAACTCTATTTTACTCTGCGTACTTGTCCTCCCTTTATTTTTGAGGCGGCTCAGCGCACATTTGATGGGGCTCTTCGATCTTCCTTGGAGCGTATTGTTTCTGCTTCGGGACCTGGGTTTGGTGATTGGCAGTGGCGGCTTGCCACCTTACCTTTTTCGTTTGGAGGGCTTGGTGTTTATTCTGCAGGTGATGTTCGTCATTATGCTTTTCTTGCTTCTCGATTGCAGTTTGTTGGTTTGCAAACAAAGCTTCTACGGCATGCTGGTATTGTTGGTCTTGGTCGTGCTTTTGAGGATGCGTTGAGTCTTTTTGATAGAACTGTGGAGTCTAACATTTTGAGTAATCCTAGTGAGGTCGCTACCCCTAAACTCATGAAGAAATTGGCAGATATATATATTTCACAAAGGTTAATGCATAGCATCCACCTTTTCTTTATCTCCTCGACAATTGGCATTGTGGAAATCACAGCAGGGAGATCATACCTCTACATGGCCTCGGGCGGTCCAAATATCGGGTCTGGGACAGACGATGAATGCTAAGACTTACAGTTGTGTGTTATGTTATCGGTTAGGTGTTCCTTTGTTCTCTATTTCGACACCATGTTCTGCTTGCTCCAGGGTTTTTACGGGGGATATCTTCAGTGATCATGCGGTGTCTTGTGCTGATATCGTGGGTATTAAATATCGACATAATGTTGTTCGTGACACCCTTGTTGATGTTTGTTATCGGTCTGGGATTTCGGCAAGGAAAGAGGTTGATATTGGACTGTTTGGAGGGAACGACAGAGCTGTTAGGAACATGTTGTACTTGATGATAACTTCACAATCAATCAAATTGTATAAGTATTGTAGCTGTCAACGGATGAGGATTTATAACTCTATCCGTTGACAGGTAGCTCATCAACGGATGAGGTTTTGTAGCATACTGCAGTATCTCTATGTTATCAATTGATAGTGTTTTTATCCACAGTCATGATGACCATCAATGGATGGGCAGAATAGGGTAGCCAATTGTAAATTAGCTATGCTATGTAATTCTGTTTAAGTGAAAGTGTATCAACGGATGAATACAGAACTCTATCAACGGATACAGCTCAAATCCACAATATCAACGGATATAGCTCAATCTATTATCAACGGATAACAGTGTACAATGTCAACGGATAATCATTAACACTTTCTTCTATGCTAGCTGGGGATTAGCAGTTGATAAAGACAGGTTTGACTGATAGATCACATGGGTTGATAGTAGGTACAAAAAGTAGTATGGCAGCCATACTTTGGAAACGCAGAAGAAAGAAGCATTCCGTTTACACTATGAATACAAGAAAGGTGCAGGGGACATGTCTGTTCACAAGGACAACCTTTCGGCTACATGTGTATTTGGAGTGAAGTAGCAAGTCAACTTGAATTAGATTAGTATTATCTTATTCTTGTAATACTTGTAAACTTGGGACATATAACCAAGTGTAGTAACTCTTTAGAAGCTAAGAAAACAGATACATTTGCTTAAGGTTTTCTTGAATATCCTTAGAAAGCAAAGAGTTGTAAAACAGTAGCTGTGTACATTTGTATCACAGAGTTTTATTAAAATAAAAGCTTCAGGTGGTGCATTTAACCACCTGATTTTATATGTGTTTGTGCATTAATCTTTATACAGCAATTATCTTCTTATAGATTTCTGGAGTTCTTATCAGGAATTTATAAATATCAAGAATTGTATTCAACCCCCCCTTCTACAATTATACAAGTGTGTAATCTGGGAATCACAATTGGTATCAGAGCAAGCTTCTAACATATTTGAAGTTTAAAGATCAACACACTTCCAACATGTCTAAGAAGGATTATGGAGTAAAGATACCAGTTCTTGATAGAGAGAATTACTTTCACTGGAAAGTAAAAATGCGTCTACATCTCTTGTCCATTGATGAGGGTTTTGTGGATTGCATTGACAAGGGTCCTCATGTTCCGATGAAGACTGCAGCAAGAGTTGGCCTTGCTGAAGATGCGCCTGACACTCTCATTCCCAAACCTGTTTCTGAATGGAGTCTTGAAGATATGGCAGAAGTCCACAAAGACAAAAAGACCATGAATATACTGTTCAATGGTCTAGAAACAAACATGGTTGACAATGTTATCAGCTGTACTACCTCCAAGGAAGTATGGGACACTGTTCAAACCCTTTGTGAAGGAACAGAACAGGTGAGGGAAAATAAAATGCAACTACTAATCCAACAGTATGAGCACTTCCATTTCAAGAGTGGAGAAACATTGAATGACACATTTAGTAGGTTTCAAAAGCTACTAAATGGCTTGAAACTGTATGGAAGAATCTACCTAGTGAAAGATTCTAATCTCAAATTTCTGAGATCACTGCCCAAAGAATGGAAACCAATGACTGTTTCTATAAGAAACACTCAAGAGTACAAGACATTTACTCTTGAAAGGCTCTATGGAACTTTAAAGACATATGAGCTGGAAATGGAGCAGGATGAAGAGATTGAGAAGTCCCAAAAGAAAAGTGGGTCAGTTGCACTTTGTTGCCAACTTGGAGCAGAAGGAGGAGAAAAGGACATAAGCTGCTTGTTCTACACCAAACAGGGAGGTTTGTAAAGATAGAGCAGAATCAAGCAGGAGCAAGGAAAAGGTGTCTGAAGAATTGAATGTCCTTCAGCAGGATGAATTGGATGAGATAGATGAGCACTTAGCCTTTCTGTCTAGGAGATTCTCTAAGCTGAAATTCAAGAGAAACTCTGGGGTGGCCAAGCCATCTAACAAGGATTATTCCACAAGCAACTTTGTGGATAAATCCAAAATTAAATGCTACAATTGTGGAATTGCTGGTCACATGATAAGTGAATGCAGGAAGCCCAGATCTGAGAAAAAGGGAAAGCCAACTGAAGCTGTTGACTACAAGAAGAAATATTTTGATCTTCTTAGGCAGAAAGGAAAGGCATTCATGACCCAAGAGTATGACTGGGCTGCTGATGGAAATCATTCTGATGATGATGTTGAGTATGTCAACCTTGCATTGATGGCTGATTCTGGAGAGCAGGAAGCAAGTTCAGCTAGCAATAAGGTATTTTCTACTAATCTCTCTGAGCTCACCAAAGAGGAATGCAATAGTGTTATAGATGAAATGTCTACTGAACTATATCACTTGAGTGTTACTCTTAAATCACTTACTAAAGAGAACAATAGGATTAAAGAGACTAATCTGTTTTTAAGTGATAGAAATGCTACTCTAGAAGTTCAATTTCTAGAATTTGAGAAAATGATAGTTGATTGCAATAATGCTAAAAGTGAACTTGAAGCTGTGTTAAAAAGAGAACTAATTTTAAGAGACCAGCTTGAAAAAGAACAAGGGATAATTGCTAAATTTCAAAGCTGAAGGAATATTTCACAAAACATAATAGAAGTCCAGGGAATAGAATCGTTTGTGAAGGAGACCTGGACTCAAAAGAAAAAGGAGCTAGAACCTTGCCTTGAGGATCTAGAGACTATTTGTGAATCAACAGATAGTGATCATCCGTTGACAGATGAACCATAAACTGATGAGAGGTATCCGTCGACTAACAAAAAGCTTGTTAGTAAGAGGGAACTCAAGAAACTGGATATTAAGTATGGTCCAGTCACCAAGAACTTTGTTACTGGTGAGTGTAGCCAAACCAAATCTAGTGGGAAGGCTAAAGCAGGTGATTTACACAACAAAAAGGCTGTTGGTAAATCAGATAATGAAAAGGTAGAAATTAAGGGTAAAAAGAAAAAGAACAGAAATGGTAAGATAGGCATCAACAAGAAAAACAATTATTCTCTTGACAAGTTTGCCCCTAGGAAAACTTGTAGTAATTGTAATAGTGTCAATCACCTATCTTCTAATTGCAAGATTGTTAACAAGGCTCCTGCTCATGTACCTCAAACTATACCATGTATGCCTGCAATGCCTGTTATGCCTGGGTTGTATCAAAATGCTAGTTTTTCAAATCCATATGTGAACATGCCATATGTGTCTAATCCTTATTTTCAATCTGTGAATATGCCACAAATGTCATGGAACATTCCTAGCATGAATAATATGTATGCCAATTTTCCACAAATGCATGCATCAAATATTCATGCAAATAAGCATTTGTCAAACCCCATCAATCAGGCATCTACATCTATGGTGAAGAATGCCAAGATTGTAAAGTCAAAGGCTAACAAGAAAGGACCCAAGGAAGCTTGGGTACCAAAATCAACTTGATTTGCTTTTGGATGTGTGCAGGGAAACATGAGGAATCTATGGTACCTAGACAGTGGATGCTCTAGGCACATGACAGGAGATTCAACCTTGCTCACAGAGTTCAAGGAAGGAGCTGGCCTTAGAATTACCTTTGGAGATGATAGCAAAGGATATACTAAGGGATATGGCTTAATTTCAAAAGACAATGTCATCATTGAAGAAGTGGCCTTAGTTGAAGGTTTGAAGCACAATTTGCTGAGTATCAGTCAGATTTGTGACAAAGACTATGAAGTAAGGTTCACAAAAGAAGCCTGTGTTGTTTCTGCCAAGGAAGACAACAATATGGTATTGACAGGCTTTAGAAAAGGAAATGTTTACATAGCTGACTTCAATTCAGCATGCTCAGAATCCATTACTTGTCTCTTCAGCAAAGCAAGTAAGGATGAGAGTTGGCTATGGCATAAGAAGTTGTCACATTTGAATTTTAAAGTTATGAATGACTTGGTAAGAAAGGATCTTGCTAGAGGAATCCCTCAATTGGAATTTATCAAAGATGGACTGTGTGATGCGTGCCAATTAGGGAAACAAAAGAAATCATCCTTCAAGAGCAAGACAGAGTCATCCATTGTTAAGCCACTTCAATTGCTACATATGGACTTATTTGGTCCAGTAAATGTCATGTCTATTTCAAAGAAGAAATACTGTCTGGTGATTGTAGATGATTTTTATAAGTTTACATGGACCTTCTTCCTGCACTCCAAGGATTGTGCAAGTGAAATCATCATCAATCACCTCAGAATACTAAACAATGGTTCTGAAGACAAAGTAAAAAGAATCAGGAGTGACAAAGGCACTGAATTCAAAAATTCCACAATGAAGATCTTCTGTGAAGAGAATGGAATTGTCCATGAGTTTTCTGCTGCCAGAACACCTCAACAAAATGGGGTTGTTGAAAGGAAAAACAGAACTCTCATTGAAGCAACTAGAACAATGTTAAGTGAATCAAGATTACCAACATATTTCTGGGCTGAAGCTGTCAACACTGCATGCCTCACTCAGAATATTTCCTTGGTTAATCAAGATAGAGGAATGACTCCTTATCAGTTGTTAACCAATAAGAAGCCAACTTTAGCTTTTCTTCATGTCTTTGGATGCAAGTGTTTTGTGCTAAGGAATCATGGAGATAACTTAGGCAAATTTGAAGCAAAGGCAGATGAAGCTATATTTGTTGGATATGCAGCAGGGAAAGCCTATAGAGTCTATAATCTAAGAACCAACATTGTTATGGAATCTGTACATATTGTGTTTGATGATCAAAAGATTCTAGGTCTAAATGATGAAGGCTTCCATGAAAAGTTAGAATTTGAGAATGAAGGTGAAGGAAGAATGTACTATGATGATGAGGAAAATGAAGATCATGACCATGAAAATTCACCAAGAGTTGTTGGCCCAACTAGAAGTGATGCTCACTCTGGAAATGAAGCATCCGTTGATAGTCATATTGAAACATCCAATACATCCGTTGACATGCATTCTCATGCATCCGTCGACAGGCAAAATGGAGCATCCGTTGATAGACAAGGAGATGCATCCGTTGACAGTCAACTTCATAATTCTGCAAGGACAACAAACTCAGGGGGAGTTTCTCAGGGTCAAAATTCAATGCTAAATCAACATGATCATGCTCATGAAAATGAAGCAACCTCATCAAGATCAAACCTTCCACCTGCAAGAAATTGGACTAGAGATCATCCATTTGAGTTAATCATTGGTGAATCAAATTCAAGTGTCCAAACTAGGAGGGCCACTCAAGCAGAATGCCTATACAGTAGCTTCCTGTCTCAAGAGGAACCTAAGAAAGTGGAAGATGCCCTTCTAGATCCAGATTGGGTCTTAGCAATGCAAGAAGAGCTAAACCAATTTGAAAGAAATAAAGTCTGGAAGCTTGTGCCCAAACCTGATGATAGAAGTGTCATAGGTACTAAATGGGTTCTCAAGAATAAGACAGATGAAAATGGAATAATTGTGAGGAATAAAACTAGATTAGTGGCAAAGGGCTATTCTCAAGAAGAAGGGATAGATTTTGTTGAAACTTTTGCTCCAGTGGCAAGATTTGAGGCAATCAGAATCTTCCTAGCCTATGCAGCACATGCCAATTTCAAGGTCTATCAGATGGATGTCAAAAGTGCCTTTCTAAATGGGGAACTGGAGGAAGAGGTCTATGTCCATCAACCTCCTGGCTTTGAAGATCCAGAATTTCCAGAATATGTATATCTTCTCATGAAAGCACTTTATGGTTTGAAGCAAGCACCAAGAGCCTGGTATGACACTTTATCTCAATTTCTTTTGGAGAATCGCTTCACTAGAGGTAAAGTAGATAAAACCTTATTTCATAGGAATATCAATGGCTCTTCAATACTTGTTCAAATCTATGTAGATGATATTATTTTTTGGTCTACAGATGAGAAGCTTTGCAAAAGGTTTGCCAAAATTATGCAAAGTAGGTATGAAATGAGCATGATGGGTGAATTAACCTACTTTCTTGGCTTACAAGTAAAGCAAGTTAATGAGGGCATTTTCATAAGTCAAACAAAATATATTTATGATCTTTTAAAGAAATTTGACTTAATGGATTGTACCTCTGCAAAAACACCTATGGCCACTGCAACTAAGCTTGAGTTGAATACTAAGGAAAAGTCTGTGGACATCTCAAGCTATAGAGGCATGGTAGGTTCACTTCTATACCTAACAGCTAGTAGACCTGATATAATGTTTTCTACTTGTCTTTGTGTTAGATTTCAAGCTGACCCTAGAGAGTCTCACTTGATAGCTATTAAGAGAATTTTCAGGTATCTCAAGGGAACACCAAACCTTGGCATTTGGTACCCAAGAGAATCTGGCTTTGATCTAACTGGTTACTCAGATGCAGATTATGCAGGTTGCAGAATTGATAGGAAAAGTACTACAGGTTCCTGTCAATTTCTAGGAAACAGGCTTGTTTCATGGTTCAGTAAGAAATAGAACTCAATCTCCACTTCTACAGCTGAAGCTGAGTACATTGCTGCTGGAAGTTGTTGTGCACAGATTCTATGGATGAAAAATCAACTTATTGACTATGGTCTAAAAGTTGAGAAGATTCCAATTTTTTGTGACAACACAAGTGCTATTGCCATAACAGGGAATCCAGTGCAACATTCGAGAACCAATCATATTGACATCAAATACCACTTCATTAGAGAACATGTGATGAATGGTACAGTAGAAATGCACTTTGTGCCAAGTGAAATGTAGCTTGCAGATATCTTCACCACGCCTCTTGATGAATCCACATTCACAAGATTGGTATTTGATCTTACTGCTTTGCAGCTAGAAATGTGTTTTTATTTACTTGAGAATTAAAAACTCTCAGAAAAATTTTCTGCAGAAATTTTGTCTAAAGCAAAATTATCTTAGCAATGGATATCCTTTTACCCGTTGGTAGTATAAACACATTACTAGATTTTCGTATATCAACGGATAATAGGTTGTCCACAACATCGACGGATAAACAGTTTCTCAACCGTTCATCTTATATCCGTTGATATACATATTTTCTTTTAAATATAGCCGTTGGTAAACGTGTATATATAGGCATGGTTGCACTTATTTTCTTTTATTAACTGACAGTTACTTTTGACCAATGGGTAATTACTTTTAATTATTTCATTTTCAACTCTTGAAAAATATAAAAGGCTGTCTTGTGCTCTCACATCTCACTTTTATCCACTTTCAAGATTCTCATAAGTAAACTGCATCTTCTTCACTGAAACTCTTTGCAACAAAAGTTCGAACACTTCAATGGCGCCTATTGTTAAGATGATGTCCTCCACTGGGTTCACCTATGAGAAGAACAACTTCGCGGCCTATGTTGATACAGTGAATGCCCCAGAAGCTTATCACACCTTGATGAATTTTGTGAAGAAATGTAAACTGTCATATGCTATGACTGCCACCACTCCTCTAATCCACGAGGTAATTGAAGAGGTGTGAGCATCTGCTGAGTACAATGGCACAGACGGTACAATTGCTTTTTCCTTAAAGGGTAAAAACTATGTAGTTAATTCTGATGTGATAACTGCTTGTTTAAAATTGCCTGAGAATAACTGTCTGAAAGTACCCAGTGATGCTGAAATTGTTGCCATGCTTAATTCCATAAATTATGCCCTTAGTACTGAGAATTTAGGGAAAATTGTTAGGAAAGGAATGGTTAAAGAATGGAGTTATTTTTGTGAAGCCTTCATTAAAACTTTTTCAGGCAAAATTAGTAATTTTGATGCTGTTACCCATTCCATGCTAGTTATGATGTGTATGCTTCTGACTGATAAATTCCATAACTTTGGCACACTAGTCATGTATGAGATAGCAGCAAAATTAGGTAAAAAGGAAACTAGGAGCAAGAATATCTATTTTGCTAGATTTTTGATGCTCTTAGCACTGCATGTATCTGAAAATAAGCTATCCATTGCTAACCCGGATAACAAGTTCCCATGTTTTGTTCAGGAGAAGAGAGTCTTAAGTGATTTAATTCGAATGAACTCAAATGCAAGAGTACAATTGGTATATCTACCAATTGTTCAGGTAACTATTTCTAACCTTGAAACTCCTATCTCTAACCCCTAAATTTCTGTGCCTTCTAGTGTCACAATGGAGTCTGTAGTAGTGACCAAACAGGCTCCTACCCAAGTGACTAAAACAAAAGTTTCCAAACCACAATCTAAAAGACAAACCTCAGGTGCTTCTCCAAAAGCACCTGTTGCAAAAACTACCACAGCTCTTGAGGGGAGTGTGAAGGAGGTAGTGAGTGGTGAGGGACAGGGTGCAAGCCCTAAGAATAAGGTAGGTGAGGAGAGTGCACCAAATAACCAAGCCTTAGTTACATCCTCTCAACGGGGTGTGACTACTGACTTAAGTTCCACAGGAACTCTGCACAAAAGGGTAAGGGACACTAGCCTTCTCTCAAAAACCTATGGTAGAAGAGTAAAATCTAAAAACACTGGGGTTACACAGGGTGCACATACTGTACAGGCAATTGTACCTTCTCAAAGTCAGTTTGATGTGGCTCCAGCAAATGTGGAGTCACAGCCCCCTATTCATAACCTTCAAATCGATACACATTACAATCCACCATCACCAACTCCATCTCTGGATGTGGATATGATATCTGCATCAATTCCTGATTCTCCATCTTTAAGATTCTTGGAGAAGCCCCACTCTGCCATTGGTGGTCATCATCTTTTAGATGATTTGTTGGGCCATCAATCTTTCATTCCTGAATTCACAACAAAATCTGTGGCCTCATCTTTAAAATCAATCTCCACAGATTTAGTGTTGGTTTTCACCTCAACGGATACTATTTTTCCTTCATCAACGGATATCCTTCATCCGTTGACAAGTGTTTCTCCATCAACGGATGCGCCTATGTCTAGCCATCCGTTGACAGCTATAACTACTCCATCAACGGATATCCCTTATCCGTTGATAACTCACTCTACCACTGCTATATCTGACATTCCTGTGTCAAGTGTGAAAGAGTTCTCAATAGTTGAAACACTTTTAGGAATGAGGGAAGGGAGTGAGAGGCTACCTTGTGAGCAGGCAAAAGGAGAGGTAAATAATGAGAGGCTGACCATTTCTTCAAGTCAGGCAAAAGGAGAGCAAGAGAGTTCCACCTTAGTAGGTGAAGGTGAGGGTGTGAGAGGTGTGAGCCAGGGGGAGCCCCTGATGTAAGAAAAGAGAGATGAGAGGAGAGAAGGGACTACAGGAGATATAAGGCAGGAAGATCCAGCCATTGCAAGTGAGTTAATGGAGGTTGATGAAGCTTCTAAAGAGATGGAATTTCAACAAGAATATCAGTCAATCATTGACTCCATCTCTTTGGATCCTGAAACCTTTACTCATCCTGTTTCTACCTATCAAGTCATGGCACAACAGGGCAATGTGGAGGGAGAGGAGGCAATGCACCTAGTGCACACCTCATAATCTCTACAAAGAGCAAAGCAAGCTTTGACAGCTCTGCCTTCAGATGCTGAAAGTGTTGGCAATGATGATAGTGCTAGCATAGAAAATGATGAAGAAGTCAATGTGAAGGATACTCCAGAATGGCTATTTTCTACTGCTACTGTGGTTGGTGACTTCAATGTGGAAATTATGAAGCAATATCAAACTGCTATGGCTGAGCACCAGAATGCAGATCCACAGAGGAAGGCTGTCCTTCAGCAAATAATGGCCTCCCTGAACTTCACAAAATGCAAATGGTTATTCAAAGAACACAACAAGAGGAGGTCAAAACTTCAATCAGAGAAATAAAAGTAGAACTAGATGCCAGGATTGAGGCACTTGCAGCCTCACCTCCATCCCTTGATGCTAACAAAAAGGGGGGGAAAAAAGGAAACAAGAATAGAAGAGGTTGCAGCTACTACTAGTCAATTTCAAGCTGCCAGTAGCAAGATAGCACATACTGAGGGGGAGCAACAGCCAACTATAGTGGTCAATCCAATAGAATTTTCTATAGAGGCTTCCCCTGTGAAGAAACAAAGGGCTTTGCCTGTGATTCCTGACTTATCAGAAATCTCAGATGGTGAGAGGAAAGCCAGAATTAAAGAATTAGAGAAGATCAACAAGGAGGCAACTGAAAGAATAATGAGGACAGAGAGGATGATCAATGAATCAATTGCATCAGCTTTGTTCTCTACTCAAGCTTCTACTCCAACAATCTCAACCACAATTCTGAAGGTGCTCACTCCAGCAATTGTGACTCCTACATTTTATGATGCTGAACCTTCCTTTGTCAAAGAATTTGAACCCTGCATAAAAACCAGAGCTTACTCTCCACCTAAAGTAAATGGGAAGAACAAGTTACAATTGGACTTTCCATTTCCCAAGGATGATGAAGGGAAGCTAATGGGAAAGAAAATTAAGGAGTTCAAGGAAAATGCCAATAGGAGTGTAAGAGAATGGATGGCTGTAATCATAAGGAATGGAAAAGTCTTAAATATATCCAACAGCCATCCTAGATTTGTTGAAGCAAAAAGAGAGGAGACCTCCAAACTTCTCAGGAAAGCTCATCCAAGTAAAGAAGAGAGATATGAAAACTCAGATGAGAAGCAAGTCAGGCTGGCTCAGGAGTTAATGGATGAGGTAGAGGATGAAATGAGGGAACCTGAGGAAATCCCCAAATTCAAACCCAAAAGGAGAGTGAAAACAAAGGCAAAGAGGCCCGTCTCTCCAGAAAATGTAAGTAAGGAAACTACTGGCTCATCAATATCTATTTCTGCACAAGTAATCAACCCAACTGTGAATTTCCATGGTGACCTTATAATACCTAAAGAGGAACCAATGAATCTTGACTCCATTGAGGTTCCTTCATTCTTGCCGAAGCCTCAACAGAATCCTAAACAGAAGAAAAGGATACCAAGGAAGCAACCTTCAAAGGAACCAATTCAAGTTGCTAGGGTGCCTGCTATTGTCAAGCAGCCAATCTTGGAAAACAAGGATGATTTTATCTATCAGGCAGATATTGAAGAATACTCTGGCATGAATCTGTATCTGGATGAATTGTCAGAAGTAAGAGGAATTGACAAATACAAGCATTTGCCTGAGAGATTGGTCTTTGTATACAAGGGAAGAAAGGAAAGGACATGGCCACTACAGAGAGTTCTTGGAGAAAATTATCTGACCTTAACCAAGGTGTTCTCTGCAATTAAGAGACACACAGGGTTCTCCAAGATAGCAAAAGGGGAGATATTGGACAGAATAGAACAGATAAGGAGAGAATGGAACTCACCATCAAGACTACCAAAGAAGATGAAGATCCCATACAATGAATAGAAAATCCACATTCAACCCTTCTGGATGATGGAGTTCAGGGATGAAGATGGAAATAGGAGATTCTTCAGGTTAGAAGACCAACTATCAAAGGCTAGTTCTCAATACCTGAGATGGTTACAACAAAAGCTAAATCCAAAAGTTGTTGAAGAAGATGCCTTCTATAGGCAACTCCAAATGCAGATTGAGTCCAACTCTGCCAAAGAATGAAAATCAAGGGTGATGCCAACCAGAGAGAAGAAACAGTATTAATCTGCTCAGTCTAGAGGAGCACTTCTTTGTTAATTTTTTTAGAACTTTTTGTTTTTAATTTTTGTAGCTTAATACAATTTTTGCATTGTTCTATATATATCTTTAGGAATGTTTTGTTATCATCAAGGTCCTGAATTTATGCTTTATTGCCATCAAGTATAAATTGGGGGAGATTATTAGGAATATGTTGTACTTGATGATAACTTCACAATCAATCAAATTGTATAAGTATTGTAGCTGTCAATGGATGAAGATTTATAACTCTATCCGTTGACAGGTAGCTCATCAACGGATGAGGTTTTGTAGCATACTGCAGTATCTCTATGTTATCAATTGATAGTGTTTTTATCCACAGTCATGTTGACCATCAATGGATAGGCAGAATAGGGGTAGCCAATTGTAAATAAGCTATGCTATGTAATTCTGTTTAAGTGAAAGTGTATCAACGGATGAAGACAGAACTCTATCAACGGATACAGCTCAAGTCTACAATATCAACGGATATAACTCAATCTATTATCAACGGATGACAGTGTGCAATGTCAACGGATAATAATTAACACTTTATTCTATGTTAGCTGGGGATTAGCAATTGATAAAGACAGGTTTGACTGACAGATCACATGGGTTGATAGTAGGTACAAAAAGCAGTATGGCAGCCATACTTTGGAAACGCAGAAGAAAGAAGCATTCCGTTTACACTATGAATACAAGAAAGGTGCAGGGGACATGTCTGTTCACAAGGACAACCTTTCGGCTACATGTGTATTTGGAGTGAAGTAGCAAGTCAACTTGAATTAGATTAGTATTATCTTATTCTTGTAGTACTTGTAAACTTGGGACATATAACCAAGTGTAGCAACTCTTTAGAAGCTAAGAAAACAGATACATTTGCTTAAGGTTTTCTTGAAAAATCCTTAGAAAGCAAAGAGTTGTAAAACAGCAGCTGTGTACATTTGTATCACAGAGTTTTCTTCAAATAAAAGCTTCAGGTGGTGCATTTAACCACCTGATTTTATATGTGTTTGTGCATTAATCTTTATACAGCAATTATCTTCTTATAGAATTTTGGAGTTCTTATCAGGAATTTATAAATATCAAGTATTGTATTCAACCCCCCCTTCTACAATTATACAAGTGTGTAATCTGGGAATAACAGGAGCTCTTCGACCTACAGACGTGTTACTCTATTCTTGTGATCAGGGTCGTGATGTGTGTGTTGACTTGACAGGATCTTTTCCTTTGACACAAACTGGATTGTCTGGATTTGTTCCGGGACGGGTTGTGACTGATGCGGCGAATCGAAAGCGGGTCGAGTACGAGGCACGTTGTCGGGAAATTGGTTATGGTTTTCTTCCTTTCTCCTTTTCTTTTCTAGGGGAGCTGGATAAGGATGTTGTTGCGTTGCTGAAGCGGGTTCAGAAGTTTTCTACTACTCAAGATATTGGGGCTCGTGCTGCTGCTCATATCTTTACCAGGATGGGTTTTGCTATAGCTAGAGGAGTGGGGGCCTAGATTGTATCTCAGCTTCCCACTAATTTTTTATAAATTGATTGTAAATAATTCATTCCACAAGGATCCTATTATATTCAATTTATTAAAGATCTAAACATTGAATGGTCAGGATTGAGTTCTCTAGTTCTCTTGCTAAGAAGGTTCTCCCTAGAACCTTACCATACATACATATATATATATATATATATATATATATATATATATATATATATATATATATATATATATTAAATAATAAAACTTATGAAATGACACTTTTATCTTAACGACCAAACCATAAAAATCTCCTTACACTAATTATATAATACTAGCTTATAACACATACAATGCACGACTCCTTTTCTAATATCTATAAATATTTTATTTTTTTAATATTTATTTGTCATTAGTTTACATATCAAATTGTTATTAAAAAATTGATATATATAAGATTTTACTCGTTCAATTTACTATGTGTTTTTTCTTGTATTCTTAAAACTTTATGGACGATTTTATGGCCCACGTGAAATTAACAAAATAATCTTTAATTTAGTGATTGTTTAATAATTATTTTTAATTAAAATTATCAAGAAACAAAACAAAGGAGAAATTGACAATTTTTTGCGTTGAAAATTCTATTCGATTTAGGAAATTCTATTTATATTTCGTTTTGATTATCAAAATAACCTTCTTAATATTTGAAGATAGTTGTACTAACAATCAAATATAGTTTTAATAATAAGTGTAAAATGAATTTTGTCCAAAATTTTGGTAGTCGATAGTCTTGTCCTCAGTACGATAGAGTAAATAAGAATCTTTAAATCTTAAAATAAATAGATGAATAACGTTGGATCTAGAATAAAAAATATTTTATTTAATTCACATGTAACTAAAAGTGTATTCATATTGAAATACGAAAAAGTCTGTCAATAATTTAAATCATATATAATTAGGTTTTTTACATTGAGTAATATTATCAATGCAAGTCTTATACACTTTATAGAATTAATGTAAAAATTCTTAATTATATTTTATCTTGAGATTCAGAGTGTTTCCATTTGGATAATGATTGTTAAATCATCACTAAATTAAAGATAATTTTATGAGTTTCGTGTGACTTGTAAAATCATCGATCTCTAGATCTCGAGATAGAGCCCAAATATTGAATATGAACTTTTTTTAATATTAATAAATAAAATAAATAAAATCAATTCTAATACAGCACTTTTTAATTATATCCTTTTCTGATTATAATTTTCTTTTTAAAATTCAATTCTAATACAACTTTTTTTAATTATATCCGTTTTAGATTATAATTTTTTTAACTAGTTTTAGAGCCCGTGCAAGGCACATATGCTCTAGTCTCACATGTTGTTAAAATACATACTCTAAAAATAGAATATATGATAAAATATTCTCAAATTCTCATTCAATGGTGGAGACATAAGCCTCAAATTTATTACAATATTATAATTGTCAATCCCTAATCAATAATAACAAAAATTAATATAATGTAAGAGAACACTCCCAATTTCGCTAATCATAATAATAAAGGCAACCCCTCATATATTGTTATGATACACGTTAACAATATATGTTGTTTGTAAAATATACATTCTTCCATTTTATATCAGGATCTACATTTGTACGGGATGTTAATTATAAGAAATATACCTTGGAAAATATACCTTGGAAGTGTCTTGAAACTTTAATTTTGTGATAATTAATTTCATCAACAACAAAATAGTTAGCTAGCTAAAATGTTTGTAGGTTTATTGATTTTGAATGGATCAAAATATATACACGACAAGACTATGCAAATATTGTCTAGACACTACCTTAAAATTATGTTTTTGAGTCCTATATACCGAATGTTCTATAAAAATACGATTTTTTATTTTTTAAAAATAAATAATTTATCTGAATATATTCCTGATAGTAATTTCATCAACAAAGTGATTGTTAGATAACTAAAATATAACGAACCTTCGATAAATGAGTGAAATATTTATTTATCGATAAATGAATATATTATTCAATAATAACTAAATGAGTATATTATTCAATTATTCATAAATGGATTATTATTCATTTAGACAATAATTTAACTTTTTTTTTATGATAACAATATTTTTTAACATAGCGGTAAGCAATATCACTTATAAGATAGTGGTCAAGGGTTCAATTCCCTTTAGGAACAATTTTTTATCATTAATATAATATTGTAGGGGTAATTTAATAATTTCATGATGATTAAATTTCCTCACGAATCCCCTGTTATGCTATTAGATATATAATATATATATGATATAATCTTGATCGTATATTTTTAAAACTATTATTAGATTGGACGGTTGAGATTATTTTGGCAGTATAGTGACCAGACCAAAAATTGTGGATAAGATCCCTCTCACGGTTATTATATATAAGGATGTAACTAGTTTAAAACCAGTGTGAAAGGATATCATCGATATATTATTTATTTTGGTATTTGTACAATTTAACATAAAATTTAATTACACTTAGTTATCCTCTCCACTAGGTCATTAATTTAATTGATTTCGTCAAAAGTCAATTCTAGCAATATTTTTCTCTCGTCTTATAACAGATATTCCACTATTGCGAAAAATCAAATTATATTTTTATGGAATAATTCTCTACACCTAGGCAATAAGATCGAAAAAGAAATATCAAGGTGTGATATTTTTTAGATCTCCGTTGCGACATTGATAAGGCGACAAGCTCGAACAAAGAATATTCGAGGTTTAATATACTTTAGAGAACTCGTGCTACATTTAAAAATGTCAGTTTTTATTCGAAAAATATTTTACCTTTGTACTCAAAATGATTTTATCCTCAAGAATATGAATAGAATATTAACAGAATATTAATACCTATTTTTTTCTCGTGCCAAAAATTTTTCTCCTGCTTCCTAAATTCATTCTAATTTCGGAGAAAATTATATTAATTATCCAAAAATTATTTCCTACACTCTCAAAATATTTTATATATTAGGAAATATATTCTAAGTATTTATTCTAGTCAAAACATTGGTCAAAAGATGTATATATTTCACAAAAAGACCAATCGTATTTTATTCGGAATCGAAAGCTGATTTAATCGTGTTAAATCAAAATAAAATACTTCCACTTGCTAAAATTACTTGAAACTTGAGATGGGTCACTTAAATGCTATTTTCTATGCATGGTAAAAGTTTCGTAATTTTTTGAGAATTTTGGTCCGGGCACGAATAACGAGACAGTAGGTCCAAGTTTGACCACATTTGACTAAGTCAACTTTGACCAAAATTGACCAAACCTTCCAGAATATTATTTTATATTATTCTCAAGTGCTCCATAATTTTAGAATTATTTACTGGGTAGTTTCGTATTTTTCGGGTATTTAATTAACGATACATGTTACGTATATAATCGTTAATTGATACGAGTACGAAACAATATAAAACACAGCTGGTTTCCAAATACCAAACCCACTTCAAAGAAACACAAAACCACTACCAACTAACACAAACCACTTTCCACTTCATCAATCCACACCTTTTCAATCCTAACCACTCCTTTTACCTTTAATCTCAACCACTCCTTTCACCCAACTTCTCCTATAAATAAACCCCTTCCCCCAACCATTTCTAACAAGCTAAAGAGCCAAAGAATTGTTGAGATTTTAGAAGTATAAGCTCTCTCCATCTATCCAAACACTCTAAACACATACTTCTTCTCAAAAACCTTCTCTTTCTTATATATACTTACAATATATCCAAGGTTTTTGTTATACAAGCTTAGTTCATCCAACCACGCTCTCTCCCACCAAGCAAGCTCCTCTACCACTAACTTTCGGCCTCCCGAAGGGCTGCCCAAGTTCGACCAACAAGCAAAATCCGGCCGAACCTCCGGCGAACTTTCCGATCGTCTTTAAAAGTGGTAATACTTTAGCTTCTTATCCGAGTCTTAACCGACCATATCTTATCTTGAATATAAGAGCTCCTAACTAACATCTCTTCATCTTTATATGCTCTAATATCAAAAGTTTTTATTAATACTTTAACGCACTCACTTTGGCCATTAATATTTTGATTTATATATAATTGTGCTAAAGCGTGATTTGTTTCCCTTCTATCACCTCTAGTGTTCCGGGAGAAATAATTTATTAAGCTTCTATTATATATATTCTTGTTGTGTGGTGTGTTTAATTACTTTTTCGTGTGTGTCTAATTTAAACGCGTAATAGCGTGGCGAAAGCCATTTATATATTTTCCGCACCATTTTTATTCTCGTCCTCACACTTGTGAGTGATTTTACTTTCCGCATCTTTTTTCCTCGTCCTCACACTTGTGAGTGATTTTACTTTTCGCACTAATTTAACGCATAATAGCGGTCCTCGTTTTATCCAATAGATAAGCGAGCTACTTTTCTGTACGTGTGTGTTATATTTGTGTGTGGTGTTTAATTGGCCAAAACATTCTAAAGTGCAAAACGTTAAAGTAATATTATTAAGAGAAAAAGGACCCTGAGATAGATCTCAGGGAACTTTTCCTGAGATACATACAAAATAAAATTAAATTTTATTGGGCTCGCAGGGCTAATTAAAAAATTCAGAATTTACGAAAATGCCCACCCCATTTTTACATATAAAAGATAGTTATCTCAGGGAATTTACCTGAGATATATCTCAGGTTCCCTAATCTCTATTATTAAACTTTCGTTCAAACTATTATATACGATTAGTCCAAAATAAGGCTATATCGAACGAGAAGTTGTTTATCAAACATCCTTAAAGCTACAAAAGCTTAAACAAGGATTTGATATATACATTACTTCAAAATAGACATTTTGTCGACTACGAAGTAATTTGAAGTATACTTCGACACTTACTAAAGTCGAACAAAAGTATACGAATATAAGCCCTTGCAGATGTCAAGCTTAAAAGGACTTAATCAACATTTACAAACTCCGAGATATATTTTACATCTCATTCAAACGGAGTATTGTATTAAAAGTATTCTTTGATCTACAAGTTATATCGAATAAAGAATACACATAAAGTCATATGCATATAAAGCTTATTAAACTTATTTTACTTAATATTCGTGTAAGAATATTATAGTCACTCTCAGACATATTAGTCCAAAACTATCTTTATATTACAGTTTGTTTCGTAGATATTGTTTTCTAAGTTTTGCAGTGAGGTGAAGTTAAAGTGAGGAGATTCTCGTTCTAAGACCCAAGTCCTAGGCACTAGCGGGGAGTTAATGGCCTTTGCACGTGAAGAAGAGGAAAGACCCAAGACCTTTCATCTAAGATCCAAGACCGGCAAAAGCGAGGAATTCAAAGACTACGTACACCAAGGGTTCTACATCAACTTTGAAGAAGTGGCAGGGATTTTCTATCTAAGATAAGTTGTGTAGGTCTTTCACAACGACTTTGAGGGTGTAACGGGGAGTTACGGCCCAAGACGAGTCTTGTGGGTTTTTATTTTTATTATGAGGTAGTGTCGGGGAGACACGTACCAAGACCAATATTTATAAGGTTGTAATGGCTTCTCCGCCTACTAAAGGAGTGAGTTATTTTTAAAGGAAAATCTCGAGTCCGGAGAGGAGCTCGGGGACTGGAGTAGGGGTGAGCGAATCCATTAGGGGTAGCGCCATCGCGAACCAGGATAAAATCTCCTGTGTGATGTTTTCTTCCCTAGTCTTTTATTTCTGCACTTATAAACTGCATAACGACTCGGTAAAAGTTTTAAAAAGGGCCTGTGTGATGTTTACTGATGCTTGTTTGGAGTCTTTTAACAGGATTAAGGAAGCTTTGATAAGTGCACCAATCATTCAACCTCCAGATTGGAATCTTCCATTTGAAATCATGTGTGATGCAAGTGATTATGCAGTTGGAGCAGTTCTCGGTCAAAGGAAAGACAAGGTATTGCACGCTATCTACTATGCAAGTAAAACCTTGGATGAAGCTCAAGTCAATTATGCTACAACCGAGAAGGAACTTCTAGCTGTGGTCTACGCTCTTGACAAATTCCGGGCCTATCTCATTGGCTCCAAAGTCATTGTTCACACTGATCATTCGGCAATTAAGTATCTGTTGGCGAAGAAAGAAGCAAAGCCAAGGCTTATTCGTTGGATTCTCTTACTTCAAGAGTTTGACTTGGAAATCAAAGACAAGAAGGGTGCTGAGAATGTAGTTGCGGATCATCTCTCACGGTTGCGTTTCAAATCTGATATTGCGTCAAATACTCCTATTGACGATTCTTTTCCAGATGATCACCTATTTTCGGTTGCTACTCAAACTCCCTGGTATGCAGATTTTGCAAATTTCTGTGTTAGTGGATCTCACCCTCCAGAATTGACTTATCAGCAAAGAAAGAGGTTTTATCACGATGCTAAACAATATTTTTGGGATGACCCTTTCTTGTATCGAAAGTGTGCTGATGGAATCTTTCGTAGATGTGTTCCTGAGTTCGAAGTACATGACATTCTCAAGCATTGTCATTCTCTCGCATGTGGAGGTCACCATGGTCCTTCCGAAACCGCTGCTAAAGTACTTCAATCCGGTTTCTTTTGGCCGTCTCTATTTAAGGATGCTCGTGCTTTCTGTTTGGCGTGTGATGCATGTCAAAGGACGGGTAATATTTCTAAACGCCATGAGATGCCTCAAACCGGTATTCTTGAGGTCGAGATATTTGACGTATGGGGTGTTGATTTTATGGGACCCTTCCCAAGTTCTTGTGGGATGAGATACATCTTAGTCGCTGTCGATTATGTGTCCAAGTGGGTTGAAGCAGTTGGATCGGTAACAAATGATTCCAAGGTAGTTATTAAGCTTTTCAAGAATATTATCTTCCCACGATTTGGAGTTCCTAGAACAGTGATAAGCGATGGTGGTTCTCATTTTCGCCATCGTCAGTTTGAAACTTTGTTGAAGAAATATGGCGTTACTCACAAGGTTGCTCTTGCATATCACCCCCAAACAAGTGGCCAAGTGGAGGTTTCTAACCGACAAATCAAAAGCATTTTGGAGAAAATGGTTGCAAAGTCAAGGAAAGATTGGTATTTGAAGCTAGATGATGCTTTGTGGGCTTATCGGACGGCATATAAGACACCTATAGGCACCACTCCTTATCGGTTGGTCTATGGTAAAGCATGTCACTTGCCAGTGGAATTGGAACATCGCGCCTTTTGGGCTATAAAAGAACTCAACATGGATTTGAAGGCTGCGGGGCAAGCGAGACTTCTTCAACTTAATGAGTTAGATGAACTTCGATTTGATGCTTATGACAATTCTCGGCTTTACAAGGAGAGAACGAAGCAGATGCATGATAAGATGATTCAGAGGAGAGATTTTCAGGTTGGTGACAAGGTGTTGTTGTTCAATTCTAGACTTCGACTTTTTCCCGGGAAACTCAAATCAAGATGGTCGGGACCTTTTACCGTCACCGAAGTCAAATTTTATGGTGCTATTGAAATTATGGGACGAGACGGAACAAAATTTAAGGTCAACGGTCAACGCCTTAAATTATATGTGGATGGTGCATTCGTAGGGAAGATGGAAGTGATTTATCTTGACAACCCCTCCACGGAGATCTGAACCAGCTGAGTCGAGCCAACGACGTTAAACAAAAGCGCTTCATGGGAGGCAACCCATGCATTTGTGTTAAAAAAAAAAAAAAAAGAAAAAGAAAAAGAGTGTTGTATTCAAAAAAAAAAAAAACGAAACAGTGATTTTTTTCGCAGGCAGCACCCCTGTAACGCAGGCTGCGCCTGCGTTACTGCCTGAAGCGCTGGCTGCCCCCCCTGTAACGCAGGCTGCGCCTGCGTTACTGTCCCCCGCGCAGTCTGCGACCCTAAAACGCAGCCTGCGGCTGCGTTACACCCCTTCCAGATTTTTTTTATTTTTTTTTTCTCCGAAAATTGTTGTTTTAACCCCCAAAATTCCCCAAATTCAATCCTAACTCATATTTCTTCAATTCTAAATTCCTATATCTATCCTATATCAAATCCTAACCTCTCCAAATCTCTTCTACACAATTGAAATTTTTATTCAACCTATCCATCATCTTATATATATACACACCTTTCCATACAAATCCAATTCCTCTTCTATTTTCTTTAAATCTTCAAAAAAATCAATTCTAAAGAGGAATTAATTGCAAGTTCACCTCTCCAATTCGTAGTGGGTTTATTTCTTCTCTCCAAATTTATTTTAATTGCGAATTTGTGTTCTTGTAAATTGGGATTTATATTATTCTTGATATATTGGGGTATTTTTGGTGTGATATTGCTTGGTAATTTTTGGTGGAGCTTCTTATGAGTTGGGTATTGATTATTTTGGCTCGTAAGCATGGGAGAGATAGTGCTAATATTGGGAAATTTTCATTTTCGACGGTGGAGGTTAAATTTAATCGGTTGATGTGAGACTAATTGCTAAGGAAAGGGGATTTTTGCGAGAAAAAAATTTGTTGGGTTGGTTCATATGATTAGTGGGTGGCTCCTAAGCGAATGAGGGGTGATTTTCACATCCGACAACTTGATTCCAGGGGAGTTTTCTTTCTTTTCTTTTTAGTGTAGTTTTATTTTGTTTTTAGTTGTAGTTTTGTATCTTGTTCATTAGTTCATTGGGGACAATGAACCGCTTAAGTGTGGGGAAGGGTTCTCAATGTTAAGAGAAAATTTAAAAAAAATTAAAAAATTAAAAAATTGAAAAATACCAAAAATAATTCTAGCCATGCAATTTGATTAGTTGTTGTATTTTGCTTGATACACCCATGCATGCGTAGGAATCTTGTGTTTATGGATGCTTTTGTATGAGAAGTGACGTGCTTTGTTCTTGTGCACACACTTTCACTAGAAAGTTGAAACTGGTAGACTTAATTGGATGTAGTAAGTGATTAGAATGACATGAATATGTGCAAGATGACTTGGTTTCCATGCTTTGAGTACAAGTAGGTGCGTTAAAGAGTCTTGTTACCTGGGATTGATTATGTTTTGTCACACCAAGTGAGTTTTGAGCCTATATGCATATCTTTTGCATGATTTTTCGTTTGCTTGAGTGTCCACATGTTGTTTACATTGCTAGCACTTACTTGAGATCTTTCTTGAAATGCATGACATTACTTGATGATGAGATGAGAAAGGCACTTAGGTTTAACCTCGTATTTCCCATATTTCCTCACCTTTTAAACATGATCAATTAGTTAACCTGTTGAGCTTAATCCTATTCTTTCGGTGACACACCACATTACTTGCCATTATCCTTTTTATTCTATTGGCCTTACATTGAATTTGAACCTAAATTGTCAAAGGCTAGTATTGTGCTTAAGGGAGTAATAAGGTGTTCATAAAAGGGGGGTTATTGATGATCATACCATTGGGGAATATTGATTTTGGTTGATGCTTGTTAGTCGAAATTCATAAAAATATATATGGATCATTGTGCTTATTCCTTAGCTCTCAAAGAGAAAAAAAACAGAAAAAAGAAAAAAAATAGAAAAAAAAAAGAAAAAAATAAATAAATTTGAGAGCATTCTTATATTTGTATGATCCTTCTTCATTCGACTAGTCAAGTTATTATGTAAGGGTTATTGATAAATCCAAGTGTGGGGAAGTATTT
Organism: Saposhnikovia divaricata; assembly: GCA_036435485.1. Classification (NCBI taxonomy): domain Eukaryota; kingdom Viridiplantae; phylum Streptophyta; class Magnoliopsida; order Apiales; family Apiaceae; genus Saposhnikovia; species Saposhnikovia divaricata. Next base: position 102,177,782 of record CM071601.1, read on the forward strand.
GTGGTTTTAATAGAAAGGGAATTGAATAATGATTATTGTTGGGTACTAGCTTTTGACATTTAACCTGTTTTAGCTTTACTTGACATACCTGGTCCCTAGCCCACGTTACAACCCGAATAAAGACCTTTTGATTGTCATCAGTGATGTATGTTGTGTTGAGAGTGAGATTGATTGCGAGTGTCAAGTTGTGTTTATGATTTTGTTGGAATTGAGTGATACACTTAACCTTGTTCTTGAGTGAATATTCGTTTCTGAGTGAAAGGTGAGTTATTACTTGTTTTGGCATAGGAGATCCCAGGCTTAGACTTAAAGATGTGTTTCTTGTGGGCTTAGCATGATTACCAATGATTTTTACACTTGACATGAATTTTTATGACCTTCTGCATGTTGGTTGAGTAAACTACGTGAATACTTGCACTTTTGACACCAAGACATCGTATGTTTACTTTGATTCTTAAGTTGATGTGGCATGAGAGGACTTGTGTGTGTGGTGTTGTGTTAGCATTGATCTTTTGCATGGTTAGATGAATTTTGTGGGTACATTCACTATAAACCCTCACGAGACAACACTCGTCCTACTAGGGCTGCCTAGGGGTTTAACGGCTTGTTGCATATGCTCAATGCAATCGTGTCATCTACGAAAGTGATGTTTGTTAGGACTTAGTTTTTATTTCACTTATTTGCCCGAGGACGTGCAAATGCTTAGTGTGGGGATGTTTGATAGAATATATTTTTATATATATTTTAGATGATTTTATTCTCATATTTATTGTGTTTTGCATTGATTTGGATTTTTATTTAATAGATTTGATTGTTTTATTGTAGGAAATAAAGAATTCATGACTTGGAAGGATTTGGAGCAAAAAGAGCTATTTTGGAGATAAAATAGGAGAAAATTCGTATTATTGGGCTGCACGGGCTGCCTGCACTGTTTGGACCATATCTTGAGTTCCAGAAGTCAGAATTTAACGATCTTACTGTCCACGCGAAGCTTGTGGAATTTTCTTTAATTCAGAGGTGGTCCAGTAAGCAAAATTCAACTGGAAGAGCCCGGAAACAGAGGAGAAAAAGAAGTGACGAATTTTACAAGAAAATCCTATTCAATTATGGATATCTTTTTGTAAATTGATTAGAATAAAAAAAAATACTTTTATTAGGAGATAGAGATCAGATTTTATGAGGAGGTTTTATTATAAAAACGTGGGAAGAGATAGATAGATAGATATACGTATTTTTACAAAAGCTAGGGTTTTGGTTTTTCTCTCTCCATCTCTTCCTTTGTAAGCACTTGGTTTAATTTGGATCTTCATTGTTCTTCGTTAATACAAAGTTTGAGGTATTCTTTATTCTCTTGTTTTATTATTATATGTTTTACATGGCTTCTTTCATTATTCTTATTGCTTTTACTTCTACCATGAGTGAGTAGTTTAATTCTAGGGTATTAGGGGAAGCCATGTTTGCACCATGATTTGGGTTTAATTTGATTAGTGAATTGATGGGTAAAGAGTAATTCTAATTGATATGTGTTAATTCTTAATTTGTGTAATTGCGCAATATCATAGATTAATTGATTGCAATAGGAGTAATAGATCGAAAGATTTTACTACTAGAGGCTTACATACAATTAGCGGAATTGAAGGTGAGTGTGAAAACATCATCGGATTTCTGAGAGTGTTAAAACTTGGAAAAGTTTAACCATTGCTCTAATTATTTTATCCCATTGATAAGCTATACCTTTGTTATTTGTTTGGTGTAAACATGGTGAACCTGAATTGCCCTAGATCCCTTAATTAATTGAATTAAAACCTTGTTAAATTTGCTTTAGTAGTTAACAAAATTCTCAACTAATCGTTTGTGACTAGAAACAATTGATAACCATTGAATTGAATTTGAAACTGTCTCCTTGAGGATTCGACCCGTATTTGCTAGTATCTACTACAATTGATACCGTGCGCTTGCGGTTAGACATAATTTTACACATCAAGTTTTTGGCGCCGCTGCCGGGGAGACGCCTAGTTTCTATAATTTTAGTTTGATTGTTTAGATTGTTTCTCTTGTCTCTTTGGAACTCTTGTTCCATTTGAGACCGATCTTACTGCTTTTCCTTGTTTAGTTGTTGATGCCCAGGACCAGGTCTCAAACGAAAGAAGATCAAGCGGAAGAGGATACAACTCCTCTTAGTCCAGATTCTAAACTTTCTTGTCAACAATACATAGATCTACAAAGGAAAGAGAAGCAGCAAGAGACACCTGAACCAAAGATTGAGATGGCGGACCTTCCCAAATCTTTGAAGAACTACTCACAGCCCTCTCCGAGTGGGGTACCTACTGGCCTTGTTATGCCAGCAATTCAAGCAACAAATTTCGAGATCAAGCCTGCTTTGCTTACGATGATCCAACAGAATCAATTTGCTGGGCTTGCCTCCGAAGACCCTACAAATCATCTGCAACGGTTTCAACAGCTCTGTTCTACAATTAAACATCAGGGAGTCACTCCAGACCAGTTGAAAGTCATGTTGTTCGGTTTCTCTCTTCGTGACAAAGCTCAAAAATGGTTGAATGATATTGACCTGACCGAGTGGGATAAGATTGCTCAGGCTTTCTTAACTGAGTTCTTCCCTCCTAACAGAACCGACGATTTGATCGACAAGATGATGGGTTTTAAGCAAGATTATGGTGAATCTCTACGGGATGCTTGGGATAGATTTAAGGATTATCAACGTGCATGCCCTCACCATGGTCTTGAGAAGTGGTTTCTGCTTAAACGCTTCTACAATGGTCTTGATCCGGAAACAAAAGGGATGGTTGATAATGCTGCGGGTGGTGTGTTTTTAGACAAAGGAGTTGATGATGCACATGCTTTTCTCTCAAATTTGGCTGCCAATCACTTCAGTAACCCGAGAGCAGCCAAAAAAGGGGGTAAACTCGAAGTGGATGCCTATTCTTTGTTATCATCTCAACTCGCTGCATTGACTCAGGAGATCCACTCATTGAAGACATCTCAGCCCTCTACACAACCTATGAGTATCAATGCACTGTCATCAATGGCTCCAATGAATAATCCAGTATGTGAAGTCTGTGGCATCCAAGGCCACTATGGTAACGATTGCCAATACAATGCTCAAAATTCACAACATTTTCAGATGGAGCAAGCAAATGTTTTCCAACAGAGGCAGCAGTACAATCCGTACTCCAACACTTATAATCCTGGTTGGAAAGATCATCCGAATTTCTCATATAGGAACAATAATGCTCAGAATACAAATGTTCCTAATCAGCAGCAATATCAGCAGTCGTACCAGCCTCCTCCACAGCAACAGTATAGGCCTCCGCAAGGACCTATGAATCCCCCTGGATTCCAAAGGCCTCCTCAGAATTATGCTCCTCAAGCAAATCAAGCTGCACAGGCTGATAATCAAGGTGATATGATGAAGATAATGTTACAAATGCAAACAAAGATGAACCAGATGGAGATACATAATAAGATGCTGGAAACTCAGATTGCTCAAATGGCTAGTTCTTCGTCTACAAGGCAACAAGGCTCTCTACCAGCCCAACCAACTCAGCCAAAGGAAAATGTGAATGCCATTGCTCTTAGGAGTGGTCGTACATATGATGCTCCTCCAATGCCTACTGACGATGTTCCTACTGAGAAAGAAAAAGAGAATTCTGAGGAAGACAAGGTAGAGAAAGTTGTTGAAGATGCAAGCGAAGTTGAAACTGAGGAAAGCAAGAAAAAGGACAAGGAAAATTCTGCAGTTGCTCCTCCACCATTTGTGCCAAAGCTCCCATTCCCTAGCAGGATGAACAGAACTAAGGTGGACCAGCAGTTTGGTAAGTTCATGACACTTGTCAAGAATCTTGAGGTAACAGTTCCTTTCACTGATTTAATTTCTCAAGTTCCATTATATGCAAAGTTTCTTAAGGATATTCTCACTAAGAAAAGGTCTTTTGGTGAGGTGGAGACAGTAGCTTTTACTGAAGAGTGCAGTGCTGTTTTACAAAATAAGTCTCCACCTAAGCTTAAAGATCCTGGTAGTTTTTCGATCCCGCGTCATTTAGGTGCATTGTTCATTGATAAAGCTTTATGTGATTTAGGCGCTAGCGTCTCAGTCATGCCTCTCTCGGTTTTTCAAAAACTAAATATGGGAGAATTAAAATGTACACAGATGACTTTGCAAATGGCAGACCGTTCAATAAAATATCCCCTTGGAATTTTAGAGGATGTGCCTGTTAGGGTTGGAAAATTCTATATTCCTGTAGACTTTGTAGTTCTAGATATGGAAGAGGACAGCCAAATACCTATTATTTTAGGTAGACCATTTCTTTGTACTGCAGGTGCTGTTATTGATGTTAAAAGTGGGACTCTCACATTGAGCGTTGGTGATGATAAAATTACTTTTACTCTAACCTCTGCTCTTAAATCCCCTTTGCTTGAGAATACTTGCTGCAGGATCGATGTTATAGATGGAATTGTCCGAGATGATACGCCTCAGATTCTATTGAGTGATGCATTGGAAGCAGTGCTCATGCTTGAAGCTTCAGAAGGAGAAGGACATGCTGAAGTTGATTCATTGATTCTTCAGTTGGATGGTGCAGCTGATCCGAATTGTGAGGTAACCAACACTGACACTTCTTGTGGTCAACCTCAGGTAAAGAAAATAGAGTTAAAGCCTTTGCCATCTAATCTGAAATATGTGTTTCTTGATGATGAAAAGACTTGTCCTGTGATTGTTAGCTCTAGTCTTGATGATAACCAGATTTTTAAGCTTCTTACTATTTTGCGTGCGCATAGAAAAGCTATTGGGTATAGTATTGATGATCTTACGGGGATTAGCCCAGACTTTTGCATGCATAGAATTCACTTAGATGATGACCATAAGCCTTGCATACAGGGACAACGTCGCTTGAACCCTAACATGCAAGAGGTTGTTAAAAAAGAAGTTTTGAAATTGTTAGATGCGGGCATCATTTACCCGATTTCTGATTCTAAATGGGTAAGCCCAGTTCAGGTAGTCCCTAAGAAAGGAGGAACAACGGTAATTAAGAATGATAAAGATGAATTAATTCCCACTCGAATTGTCACCGGTTGGCGAATGTGCATAGATTACCGTAAGTTAAATATTGCTACTAGGAAAGACCACTACCCTCTCCCTTTCATTGATCAGATGTTAGAAAGACTTGCTAAGCATAAGTACTTTTGCTATTTAGACGGATATTCAGGGTTCTTTCAGATCCCTATACATCCTGATGACCAAGAAAAGACTACATTTACTTGCCCATATGGTACCTTTGCATATCGTAGAGTGCCTTTTGGTTTGTGCAATGCCCCTGCTACTTTTCAGCGTTGCATGACTGCCATATTTTCTGATTTCATAGAGTCTATCATGGAAGTATTTATGGATGATTTCAGTGTTTATGGGTCTGATTTTGATGTATGTCTGCATAATCTTTCTAAAGTGCTTAAACGTTGTGAAGAGGTGAATTTGGTTTTGAATTGGGAAAAGTGCCACTTCATGGTCAATGAAGGAGTGGTACTTGGTCATTTGATTTCTGAACGTGGCATCCAGGTTGATAAAGCAAAAATTGAGGTGATTGAGAAACTTCCTCCTCCTGTTAATGTCAAGGGAGTGAGGAGTTTCCTTGGTCATGCGGGTTTTTATCGTCGTTTTATAAAAGATTTTTCAAAAATTGCAAAACCCCTCACTCAATTGTTGCTTAAGGATGCCACCTTTGTGTTTACTGATGCTTGTTTGGAGTCTTTTAACAGGATTAAGGAAGCTTTGATAAGTGCACCAATCATTCAACCTCCAGATTGGAATCTTCCATTTGAAATCATGTGTGATGCAAGTGATTATGCAGTTGGAGCAGTTCTCGGTCAAAGGAAAGACAAGGTATTGCACGCTATCTACTATGCAAGTAAAACCTTGGATGAAGCTCAAGTCAATTATGCTACAACCGAGAAGGAACTTCTAGCTGTGGTCTACGCTCTTGACAAATTCCGGGCCTATCTCATTGGCTCCAAAGTCATTGTTCACACTGATCATTCGGCAATTAAGTATCTGTTGGCGAAGAAAGAAGCAAAGCCAAGGCTTATTCGTTGGATTCTCTTACTTCAAGAGTTTGACTTGGAAATCAAAGACAAGAAGGGTGCTGAGAATGTAGTTGTGGATCATCTCTCACGGTTGCGTTTCAAATCTGATATTGCGTCAAATACTCCTATTGACGATTCTTTTCCAGATGATCACCTATTTTCGGTTGCTACTCAAACTCCCTGGTATGCAGATTTTGCAAATTTCTGTGTTAGTGGATCTCACCCTCCAGAATTGACTTATCAGCAAAGAAAGAGGTTTTATCACGATGCTAAACAATATTTTTGGGATGACCCTTTCTTGTATCGAAAGCGTGCTGATGGAATCTTTCGTAGATGTGTTCCTGAGTTCGAAGTACATGACATTCTCAAGCATTGTCATTCTCTCGCATGTGGAGGTCACCATGGTCCTTCCAAAACCGCTGCTAAAGTACTTCAATCCGGTTTCTTTTGGCCGTCTCTATTTAAGGATGCTCGTGCTTTCTGTTTGGCGTGTGATGCATGTCAAAGGACGGGTAATATTTCTAAACGCCATGAGATGCCTCAAACCGGTATTCTTGAGGTCGAGATATTTGACGTATGGGGTGTTGATTTTATGGGACCCTTCCCAAGTTCTTGTGGGATGAGATACATCTTAATCGCTGTCGATTATGTGTCCAAGTGGGTTGAAGCAGTTGGATCGGTAACAAATGATTCCAAGGTAGTTATGAAGCTTTTCAAGAATATTATCTTCCCACGATTTGGAGTTCCTAGAACAGTGATAAGCGATGGTGGTTCTCATTTTCGCCATCGTCAGTTTGAAACTTTGTTGAAGAAATATGGCGTTACTCACAAGGTTGCTCTTGCATATCACCCCCAAACAAGTGGCCAAGTGGAGGTTTCTAACCGACAAATCAAAAGCATTTTGGATAAAATGGTTGCAAAGTCAAGGAAAGATTGGTATTTGAAGCTAGATGATGCTTTGTGGGCTTATCGGACGGCATATAAGACACCTATAGGCACCACTCCTTATCGGTTGGTCTATGGTAAAGCATGTCACTTGCCAGTGGAATTGGAACATCGCGCCTTTTGGGCTATAAAAGAACTCAACATGGATTTGAAGGCTGCGGGGCAAGCGAGACTTCTTCAACTTAATGAGTTAGATGAGCTTCGATTTGATGCTTATGACAATTCTCGGCTTTACAAGGAGAGAACGAAGCAGATGCATGATAAGATGATTCAGAGGAGAGATTTTCAGGTTGGTGACAAGGTGTTGTTGTTCAATTCTAGACTTCGACTTTTTCCCGGGAAACTCAAATCAAGATGGTCGGGACCTTTTACCGTCACCGAAGTCAAATTTTATGGTGCTATTGAAATTATGGGACGAGACGGAACAAAATTTAAGGTCAACGGTCAACGCCTTAAATTATATGTGGATGGTGCATTCGTAGGGAAGATGGAAGTGATTTATCTTGACAACCCCTCCACGGAGATCTGAACCAGCTGAGTCGAGCCAACGACGTTAAACAAAAGCGCTTCATGGGAGGCAACCCATGCATTTGTGTTAAAAAAAAAAAAAAAAAAAGAAAAAGAGTGTTGTATTCAAAAAAAAAAAAACGAAACAGTGATTTTTTTCGCAGGCAGCACCCCTGTAACGCAGGCTGCGCCTGCGTTACTGCCTGAAGCGCTGGCTGCCCCCCTGTAACGCAGGCTGCGCCTGCGTTACTGTCCCCCGCGCAGTCTGCGACCCTAAAACGCAGCCTGCGGCTGCGTTACACCCCTTCCAGATTTTTTTTATTTTTTTTTCTCCGAAAATTGTTGTTTTAACCCCCAAAATTCCCCAAATTCAATCCTAACTCATATTTCTTCAATTCTAAATTCCTATATCTATCCTATATCAAATCCTAACCTCTCCAAATCTCTTCTACACAATTGAAATTTTTATTCAACCTATCCATCATCTTATATATATACACACCTTTCCATACAAATCCAATTCCTCTTCTATTTTCTTTAAATCTTCAAAAAATTCAATTCTAAAGAGGAATTAATTGCAAGTTCACCTCTCCAATTCGTAGTGGGTTTATTTCTTCTCTCCAAATTTATTTTAATTGCGAATTTGTGTTCTTGTAAATTGGGATTTATATTATTCTTGATATATTGGGGTATTTTTTGTGTGATATTGCTTGGTAATTTTTGGTGGAGCTTCTTATGAGTTGGGTATTGATTATTTTGGCTCGTAAGCATGGGAGAGATAGTGCTAATATTGGGAAATTTTCATTTTCGACGGTGGAGGTTAAATTTAATCGGTTGATGTGAGACTAATTGCTAAGGAAAGGGGATTTTTGCGAGAAAAAAATTTGTTGGGTTGGTTCATATGATTAGTGGGTGGCTCCTAAGCGAATGAGGGGTGATTTTCACATCCGACAACTTGATTCCAGGGGTGTTTTCTTTCTTTTCTTTTTAGTGTAGTTTTATTTTGTTTTTAGTTGTAGTTTTGTATCTTGTTCATTAGTTCATTGGGGACAATGAACCGCTTAAGTGTGGGGAAGGGTTCTCAATGTTAAGAGAAAATTTAAAAAAAATTAAAAAATTGAAAAATTGAAAAATACCAAAAATAATTCTAGCCATGCAATTTGATTAGTTGTTGTATTTTGCTTGATACACCCATGCATGCGTAGGAATCTTGTGTTTATGGATGCTTTTGTATGAGAAGTGACGTGCTTTGTTCTTGTGCACACACTTTCACTAGCAAGTTGAAACTGGTAGACTTAATTGGATGTAGTAAGTGATTAGAATGACATGAATATGTGCAAGATGACTTGGTTTCCATGCTTTGAGTACAAGTAGGTGCGTTAAAGAGTCTTGTTACCTGGGATTGATTATATTTTGTCACACCAAGTGAGTTTTGAGCCTATATGCATATCTTTTGCATGATTTTTCGTTTGCTTGAGTGTCCACATGTTGTTTACATTGCTAGCACTTACTTGAGATCTTTCTTGAAATGCATGACATTACTTGATGATGAGATGATAAAGGCACTTAGGTTTAACCTCGTATTTCCCATATTTCCTCACCTTTTAAACATGATCAATTAGTTAACCTGTTGAGCTTAATCCTATTCTTTCGGTGACACACCACATTACTTGCCATTATCCTTTTTATTCTATTGGCCTTACATTGAATTTGAACCTAAATTGTCAAAGGCTAGTATTGTGCTTAAGGGAGTAATAAGGTGTTCATAAAAGGGGGGTTATTGATGATCATACCATTGGGGAATATTGATTTTGGTTGATGCTTGTTAGTCGAAATTCATAAAAATATATATGGATCATTGTGCTTATTCCTTAGCTCTCAAAGAGAAAAAAAACAGAAAAAAGAAAAAAAAATAGAAAAAAAAAAAGAAAAAAATAAATAAATTTGAGAGCATTCTTATATTTGTATGATCCTTCTTCATTCGACTAGTCAAGTTATTATGTAAGGGTTATTGATAAATCCAAGTGTGGGGAAGTATTTGTGGTTTTAATAGAAAGGGAATTGAATAATGATTATTGTTGGGTACTAGCTTTTGACATTTAACCTGTTTTAGCTTTACTTGACATACCTGGTCCCTAGCCCACGTTACAACCCGAATAAAGACCTTTTGATTGTCATCAGTGATGTATGTTGTGTTGAGAGTGAGATTGATTGCGAGTGTCAAGTTGTGTTTATGATTTTGTTGGAATTGAGTGATACACTTAACCTTGTTCTTGAGTGAATATTCGTTTTTGAGTGAAAGGTGAGTTATTACTTGTTTTGGCATAGGAGATCCCAGGCTTAGACTTAAAGATGTGTTTCTTGTGGGCTTAGCATGATTACCAACGATTTTTACACTTGACATGAATTTTTATGACCTTCTGCATGTTGGTTGAGTAAACTACGTGAATACTTGGACTTTTGACACCAAGACATCGTATGTTTACTTTGATTCTTAAGTTGATGTGGCATGAGAGGACTTGTGTGTGTGGTGTTGTGTTAGCATTGATCTTTTGCATGGTTAGATGAATTTTGTGGGTACATTCACTATAAACCCTCACGAGACAACACTCGTCCTACTAGGGCTGCCTAGGGGTTTAACGGCTTGTTGCATATGCTCAATGCAATCGTGTCATCTACGAAAGTGATGTTTGTTAGGACTTAGTTTTTATTTCACTTATTTGCCCGAGGACGTGCAAATGCTTAGTGTGGGGATGTTTGATAGAATATATTTTTATATATATTTTAGATGATTTTATTCTCATATTTATTGTGTTTTGCATTGATTTGGATTTTTATTTAATAGATTTGATTGTTTTATTGTAGGAAATAAAGAATTCATGACTTGGAAGGATTTGGAGCAAAAAGAGCTATTTTGGAGATAAAATAGGAGAAAATTCGTATTATTGGGCTGCACGGGCTGCCTGCACTGTTTGGACCATATCTTGAGTTCCAGAAGTCAGAATTTAACGATCTTACTGTCCACGCGAAGCTTGTGGAATTTTCTTTAATTCAGAGGTGGTCCAGTAAGCAAAATTCAACTGGAAGAGCCCGGAAACAGAGGAGAAAAAGAAGTGACGAATTTTACAAGAAAATCCTATTCAATTATGGATATCTTTTTGTAAATTGATTAGAATAAAAAAAAATACTTTTATTAGGAGATAGAGATCAGATTTTATGAGGAGGTTTTATTATAAAAACGTGGGAAGAGATAGATAGATAGATATACGTATTTTTACAAAAGCTAGGGTTTTGGTTTTTCTCTCTCCATCTCTTCCTTTGTAAGCACTTGGTTTAATTTGGATCTTCATTGTTCTTCGTTAATACAAAGTTTAAGGTATTCTTTATTCTCTTGTTTTATTATTATATGTTTTACATGGCTTCTTTCATTATTCTTATTGCTTTTACTTCTACCATGAGTGAGTAGTTTAATTCTAGGGTATTAGGGGAAGCCATGTTTGCACCATGATTTGGGTTTAATTTGATTAGTGAATTGATGGGTAAAGAGTAATTCTAATTGATATGTGTTAATTCTTAATTTGTGTAATTGCGCAATATCATAGATTAATTGATTGCAATAGGAGTAATAGATCGAAAGATTTTACTACTAGAGGCTTACATACAATTAGCGGAATTGAAGGTGAGTGTGAAAACATCATCGGATTTCTGAGAGTGTTAAAACTTGGAAAAGTTTAACCATTGCTCTAATTATTTTATCCCATTGATAAGCTATACCTTTGTTATTTGTTTGGTGTAAACATGGTGAACCTGAATTGCCCTAGATCCCTTAATTAATTGAATTAAAACCTTGTTAAATTTGCTTTAGTAGTTAACAAAATTCTCAACTAATCGTTTGTGACTAGAAACAATTGATAACCATTGAATTGAATTTGAAACTGTCTCCTTGAGGATTCGACCCGTATTTGCTAGTATCTACTACAATTGATACCGTGCGCTTGCGGTTAGACATAATTTTGCACATCAAATATTTTTAAAATGCCAAAACAAAACAAAATATTATAAAAGATCACAGGCAAAATATTATTTTTAAAGGCATTATTTTTATAATGCCTGTGATCTTTTAAAAGGTATAAAATTTAAAGTTTGAATTTTATGTAAAACAAAACTTCCGAAAAAATATTATATAGTGCGTACAAAAAGTAGAGTGGACAAAATTAATGGGACGGAGGGAGTAGTTCATTAAGCTCCGGTTCGCGACAGCGTTATGATATTTTTATAAATTCTGTTAAAATATATGAATCATGCTTATTATGCAGATTTTGATTGATATCATTATAGTATGTCCAATAGCTTCCCTATTTGAGTTCCTATGCTGAAATTTGGGGAATTTAACACAAAATATCATTCCAGCAGTGTCCTAGTGGTTCCTTATAAATCCCAATAAGACACCACAAAATTGTAGAAGGGGGTTGAATACAATCTTGACCTAAAATCTTTTTCAAACAATCGATTGAGTGCTCAACCGTTGTGTGTGTGAAATAGAAGAAATAATACTTAGAATAGTAAATCAAAAGTAACAACAATATTAAAAATTTCAGATGGGTTTTTCTGGCCCACCTGAGAATTGTATTGAATAAATAATCTGTGTCAAGATGCACAGCTGCTTGTTACAATGCCTTAGTGTTTGCAAGAAAATCTAACAATCTTTATGTGTATGGTCAGTGTTTTCTCTACCTAAAGCAATGCTACTACTTGGGTTATATATACCCCAAGTTTACAAACCCTACAAACAAAACGAATATTATAAAGTCAAAGTGTTTGCAGGTATGCTGCCACTCCTTGTCTTCATGTGATGCAATTTATCTGATTATCTTGGACAGATATTTCTTGATTTTATCATCCAAATTGCTTGCTAAGAAAAGGAATGTTTCTTTTTAATCTTTGTTTCCAATACTGGCTTCCATGCCATTTTGAAGTCCATCAACCCATGTGATTTGTCAGCCATGTCAAGTCACTATCAACTGCTACCTTCAAGACATTATTGTAGATTATCTATTGAAGCAGATTATCTGTTGATGGGTTGTATAATATCCGTTGAAACTATTATCCGTTGGTGTAGGATCTTCATTTGTTGATGCACTTAACAGAATTATAAAGCACAACCTATATACAATTAGCTAACATATTCTATTTATCCATTGATAGTCGACATGACTTAGAAAACTATTAACTAATTCTTCAACTGATAACTTATCCATTCAAAATTCCTAGCGTGATACAAACTTATCCGTTGATAAGCTACCTCATCAATGGATGCTGATAAGCATGTCATCCGTTGATGAGTTACAAAATGACTTATAAAAATATGTTTTTAGGTGTTTTGCAAAAATTTTCAAGGACAATATAAATAGTAGTTTTTGGGTATATATAACCCAAATAGTAGCTTTGCTTGAGTAGAGAAAACACTGAGCATTCACTTAGACATTGCTAGGTTTTATTGTAAACTTTAAAGCATTGTAACAAGCAGCTGTGTGCTTCACACATATTATTTCTTCAATATATATCTCAAGTGGAACAATACAACTCCACCTGAAATTTTTAATATTTTGAGTTGCATTTGCTTTATTATCTTAACATTCATTTTGTCTGTTTCATATACACAACTGTTGAGCCTTAACTAACTGTTCGAAAAGAATTTTAGACAAGATTGTATTCAACCTCCTTTCTACATTTTTGTGGTGTGTTATTAGGATTTATCATATATTATGAGGTCCATACGGAGGTCCAATTTTTTCCAACTTTCATGGTATCATCCTTAAACCCTATCTTAATCCTTCTTAGGACTCTCAGGTTCATCCATTTCTCTATCTTTTATGAGACTCCCTTGTAACTTTACAACAATAAATAAGTAACATTTTGTATAAATTATCTGCTGAACAACATTAAATACTTTGAATGATGTAATAAATATCTTGACATTAGGTCGAAAAATAAATTTTGCTACAAATCAAATTATTAAAAAGTAAAGTAACATGCCCAAAACAGACATAAAATCTGAAAACTATTAAACTAAAAGTACCTGTACAAAGGGGGGTTTGAATACAAGTACCTTACTATTTTGGGGGCGTTATGTATTGTCAACTTTTGTCTTTTTCACATCGACCAAAATATTACTCAACTTATACATAGCAATTAAAAAGCAAAGACAAAGTATAAATGAATGTTTTGTGGTTTATTTACATAAATGACTTATGTTCGATTGTTGTGGATTTGTATTTTTCTTCCGATCTTCAACCTCTTCATATTACCTGAAACAAAAACACTCATATTTTAGCAATTGAAAAAACAAATCTCAATAGGTAGTATAGCGATTGCATAAACTGCAAAATCAAAACGAAATTTTCTAGAGAACAGTGAGCTCGGGAACACGAGTTTTGGGGTATAAACTCTCGTAAGATAATTTAGTTGTGTTGTGTATATATATGATAAAATATTTATTTAAGGAAGTTTTTCTTATTTTAAGAAGGTAACGAATTTTACTTTGTTTATAATAATGTATTTTCTAGCTATAAGTTCGGAGATAAAAAAAATTATAATTATAAATATTTAAAATTGCAAATCTTTACAAATTAAAAAAATAGATTTAAGCAATTTAAAAGGCGCCTAAATTAGCAAATTTTGTAAGTTATTCATTATAAAGTTTTGGAAGTTCCCATGTTATCAAATGTTTGTAAGGCAATTGTCATTTTTAGTATTTTAATTCAAAAATTCGAGAAAATTAGAAGGCAATTCTAATTTTTTTTGTAATTTTTACCGTAAAAGGGAAGTTGTGATCATTAATAATAATTTTTAACAAAGATGGGGAAGTTCAAATTTTTATATTGAAAAAGGAAGTTGTAATTGTTACACTAAAAATTCATAAATACTAAAGATTTGAAAAATAATAAGAAATTAATAATTTTAATATGGGTCCTGTTAACCACAGCCCTTAGGGCTATGTTTAAGGATTAATTTTTTCCATGTGGTGGATTTTTGTTGGATGATTTATTTGAATGCAGGGGGGCACATACTTTTTTGCAAGTGGGTCACAACCTTGAACCAATTAAAAACTGCCATATAACACCTTAACCATAGGCCTAAGAGCTGTGGTTAACATTTTCCTTTTAATATAAAAAGGAAACTTGTACTTATTAACACTAAAAATCCGAATATAAAATGGAAGTTGTATTTACTAACACTAAAAACATAAAAAGGGTAGTTGTAGTAACACTAAGAATTCGAACATAAAAAAAAGATATATTTGTTAACACTAGCAACATAAAAACGAAAGTTGTAATTATTAACACTAAAAATTCAAACATAAAAAGGGAAATTGTACTTTTAAAAAAAAAATCATTAAACTAAACTGAAGTCATACAGTAAAGCATCAGATAAGTCTGATGGGGTATTCCCCTCATCAGATAAGTTTGATGAGGCTATAGGTATTAAGGAAGCTCTTAGCTGGGTGAAATTGCACCAAGGCAGTAATGAGGAAATTGATTCGGACAGCCTGGTATCATTCAAGCAGTTCTCAACTCAGTTTATATGTACTCTGGATTTGGGTTGGTGATGCAGGAGTGTAGAATGTTGGTAAATTCTTTGAGTAATGTTAAGTTACATTTTATTAATCGGTCCGCTAATCGAGCTGCTCAAGCTTTGGCTAGACAGGCTCGTAGGCGAAGTTGTACTTATTAACACTAAAATTTGAAAATTATAAAGGAAATAATAATTTTTAACATTAAAAATCGCAAAAATTTATAAAAATTAGAGGCGGATTGAATCGCCTGACAAAACTAGACCTATAAGCTAGTCTCTTTCTAGGCTGACCCTTCTCCTGACTCATGACTGTCAAAGATCATATCGAGTGCGAGTTGGGGTAGAAGGCCAAAAGCTATTCGTTTTGTAATGAATAGGATTAGACTTGGCCAGCGCGAGGAAAATCCTTCTAGCACATGGAGCGACTCTGAATCTGGCTTCAATGGCTAATCCTGGTATAGGTGCCACGATAACCTTTACCAAGTCCGAACGATTATTGACCACCAGATCTGCTGGTCTGTAATATTCAGCCCGGCCCATAAGCACAAATTCTCGGCGCGGAATATAGTCCCAAAGTATTCTGAACACTCAAATATAATCAATCAAGAAGGTGGTAAGACCCTTGCAGAATTCCCCAACAACATAGAGCTTGGGAAGCTCGGCCCCGGTCAAAATCCGAACAATAAGGAGCACTCAACTACTAGTCTAGTCTAGTAGTTGTTTTTTCTATTAATTGCGATGTGAATATTCTTTATTTATGAGGCTCATTTTTTAGGCATGTGTTAGTTGTCTACTATAAGATAGGTAATTTTGGGGCTTTCGACATAAAAAGCCTCTCCGACTTAGCTTTGCTATTGATCATAACCGGTATTGTAATCGTAGTCTTGTAGTTGGCCCGAAATGTCTTTGTAATCTTTCTAATGCTAATGCCTCTTCGTTCGTGTTCATGTTTTGGACTAAAGGTAGTTTGTAGAGGAGCGCCTCTGAAACGACGATTCTCCCTTTCTATTCCAAATATAATGGAGCGATTTGAAGGGCGCCAACTCACCATTCCTGTCTTCTACTTTATATAATATTATTGATTTATATAAATATTTTCTACAATTTCATTTAAATTTTAAAATTTTTTATATTTTCTTTAAAATGTCAATATAATTTAATTACAGTTTTATAAATAATAACATTAATTGGAGTAGATATAAATTGCTTATTAGTTTTAATATTTAGAATATATAGATTTTTGACGATCATATGAAGTTAATATTTTTTAAAATAATATTAAATTAATATTTGTACTCGTCACAAATGGAACCTTAATTACCAATAGAACCTTCTAATAATTTTCTAAATTAGTTAGTTTTGTTTCTATTGAAAGCTTGTACACTAGAAGAACATTTACATATTGTGGTTGAATATTTATGTTATTATATATGTATATATATATATATATATATATATATATGGAAACTGGTCACCAGCCATAGTTGGATATTTTTAAATATCCAACCAACCCATCTTATACCATTAAAATGACCAGCCAACGGTCAGGATTCGGGGATAATTACGCTATATTATATAGCGTATACGCTATATAATAGAGCGTAGTACGCTATATAATATAGCGTAACCTTAATTCCCTTTTTACCCCTAAATGTTCCGCTCTATTATATGTCTTAGCCGAGAACTACACCAATTTCAGCTCAAACAGCCCTTCATGTTTTGAAATAACATTTTGTGAGTGTTCTTGAGTTTATACCCAATCTTAAATCATTTGGAGATATATTTTACACCATCACAAACTTAATCTACACCAATCTATACATATTTCTACTCTACCAATCTTAATTTATTTGTCAAATCTTACCCAAATTTGAAGATTTTGAAGATTGAGCTTGGAGTACCAATCCCAAATTAAGATTTTTGAAGATTGAGCTTGGAATTTAGGGTTAGCTCTCTATTTAACCCATGGCTTCTTTCATTTTTTCAAAGTTAAAATCTCCTAATAAGACACCTAGTAAGATTGAGATTGAGGTAGAAAATGAAGATGTTAACGAAAGTCCACACACACCTAAAATAATAGATCTTGATGATGATAATAAGGAAGATGTTAAGAATGATGATGGTGATGGTGATGTTGTCTATGATGTTGTTGATGATGGTGATGATGTTGATGATGGTGATGATGTTGAAGATGTTGAGAATGGTGTTTCTTTGGATGATTTGAATGATGTTAGCCCATGTGTTGGTCAATTATTCGATAGTTTAGATGAAGCGGAGAGGTTCTATAGAGATTATGGTAGGCGTATTGGTTTTGAAGTAATAATTAGAACTACACATAAACGTTCAAAAAATAACAAGATTTGTTCGCGTTTGTATATATGTCGAAAGGGTGGAAGATTAGCCTCAAAATCTTTGGATGATGAAGATGAAGTTCCAAAAAAAAGAGAAATAGAGATTCTCTTGGTAGAACAAAATGTAAGGCACGAATGTATGTTGTTCATAGAGAGAAATCAAATAAATGGGAGGTAACATTGGTTCATTTGGTACACAATCATGAGATGGTTTCACCTAGTAAGGTACATTTCATGCAAAGGCCAAGAAACATAACACCCATCATGCGAGAATTGTTTATAATTTTGAGTAAGTCGGGTATTGGGCCTCAACAATCTTTGAATGTAATGGGTGAGCTTACGGGAAGCTTAGAGAATATTGGATTTACTAGTCAAGACATTCGAAATGTTTTGCGTGATATTAGACATCATGTTTTTGATTCGAGTGATGCCAAAGATGGTTTGACATTACTCCAAGAATTGAAATGTAATAGTTTTGGGGAATTTTTCTATCGAGTAGATGTTGATAAGGATAATCGGGTGCGTTCCATGTTATGGGTTGATCCCAGATCATTAAATGCATATAAAATTTTTGGAGACGTGGTAGTATTTGACTCCACATACTGCACAAATAGGTATAGTATGCCATTTATACCTATTACGGGGGTGAACCACCACTACCAATCCATATTGTTTGGTTTTGCACTAATAAGGGATGAGAAAGAAAGTTCTTATATATTTTTTTTAATTTATCTGGTTATCCGACTCACAATTATGAGCGACTAATCCCAGAGGAGGACTAACTGAGCTCCACCACCCAGGCCCTCCACGTAAATCCGGAGTTTTCATTTGCTCCGCGGTGGATTCAAACCCCTAACCATGCTTAGCCTAGGACCAGGGGGTATCCGCTAGGCTATTGCCCGTTGGATAGAAAGTTCTTAAATATGGGTTTTGAAGAATTGGTTGGAAGCTATAGGAAACAACCCTCCAATCTCCATCATCACTGATCAAGACATTGCACTTGGAAATGCAATTGCCAAAGTTTTACCAAACACGAACCATCTTTATTGTACTTGGAATATAAGTACCAAATTCGGGGAGAAGTTATCCGGTTTGTACGCATATGAACCACATTTCAAAGAAGATTTCAGCTTATGTTTGTACAAGTCAATGACGGTTGAACAACTTGAAGATAGGTGGAATGATTTGGTTGAAAAATATAACTTGGTTGATCATGGTTGGTTGCAAGAAATGTATTCCATTCGACAAAAGTGGGTTCGTGTGTACACTAAACTTCATTTCACTACCGGGATAACCACTACCTTGAGAAGTGAGTCAATGAATGCATTTTTTGACGAGTATGTAAATGCTAGAACCGGTTTGAAAGAGTTTATAGAGAATTCACAAAATGCGTTGGAGAAACAATATCTTCATGAGAAAGAAGCGGACTATGAAACAAAGTATAAGGAAAGGTCAAGAATAACATCCTCCTCATTGGAGAATCATGCGGCATCTATTTATACAAAGGAAATGTTTAGACATTTTCAACACGAACTTAAACAAAGTGGAGCCTATGTTGTGAATGAGAGAGATTCCATGAGTACTATGCTATTTAAGGTGTACGAAGCATATAATATGATATATTATATAATCTCAAGTTCAAGTCATGTACTACTATATAATGTGTATCATGATTCTAAATACATTTATTATGCTAACAAATATATCGCAGTAATTAAAGTCATAATAAATACATTTATTGAATGATCAAATGACATAAAGGTTTATTCAAAGAAACAATGTATTGCCTCTAGAGCACCTACACTAACAATCTCCCACTTGCACTAGAGCCAATCACCCATGTATCTAATACCCATGGAACTGGTATGACCATCGTGCTTCTGCTGCGACAAGCCTTTGGTCAGTGGGTCTGCAATGTTATCATTTGTGTGCACTTTACATATGTGTATGTCACCCCTTTCATTAATCTCTCGAATAAGGTGAAATCTCCTGAGTATATGTTTGGATCGGGAGTGTGATCTAGGTTCTTTAGCCTGTGCAATGGCTCCATTATTATCGCAGTATAGATCAATGGGATCTGCGATCGATGGAACCACTCCCAAATCAGTAATGAATTTTCGAATCCAAACAACCTCCTTAGCTGCTTCACAAGCTGCAATGTACTCAGCCTCCATTGTAGAATCAGCTACTATTTCTTGCTTTGAACTCTTCCAGCTTACAGCACCTCCGTTTAGACAAAACACAAAACCAGACTGTGATACAGTATCATCCCTGTCTGTTTGGAAACTTGCATCGGTGTAACCTTTTACAACCAGTTTCTCCTCTCCTCCATACACCAAGAATGAATCTTTAGTCCTTTTCAGGTACTTTAGAATATTCTTGACTGCCGTCCAGTGACCTTCACCTGGATTAGACTGGTATCTGCTCGTCATGCTCAAAACATACGAAACATCTGGGCGAGTACATACCATTGCATACATGATAGATCCAATTGCTGAGGCATATGGAACCTTACTCATGTGATCCTTCTCATCCAATGATTTCGGACACTGGTCTTTAGAGATCGTTATCCCTTGAGACACGGGGACATATCCCCTTTTTGCATTTTGCATACCAAAACGATGCAAAACCTTATCAATGTATGTGCTCTGACTTAGACCGATCATCCTTCTAGATCTATCTCTATAGATCCTCATTCCTAGAATGTAGGTTGCCTCTCCTAAGTCTTTCATAGAGAAGTTGCTCCCTAACCAAGTCTTAATAGCCTTTAGAGAAGGTATGTCATTCCCCATTAGTAGTATATCATCAACATATAATACTATGAATGCCACATGGCTCCCACTAACCTTCCTGTAAACACAAGGTTCATCTTCATTTTGAACAAAGCCATACTCTTTGACTGTTTCATCAAAACGAATATTCCATCTCCTAGATGCTTGCTTCAATCCATAAATGGATCGACGTAATTTACATACTTTGCCAACATTCCTTGGATCGACAAAACCTTCAGGTTGTGTCATGTACACATCCTCTTCAAGGCTTCCATTAAGGAAGGCTGTTTTGACATCCATTTGCCAGATTTCATAATCATGGAATGCTGCAATGGCAAGCAAAATCCTTATGGACTTGACCATAGCCACTGGTGAGAAAGTTTCATCATAGTCAATACCATGAATTTGTTTGAAACCTTTTGCTACCAGCCTTGCTTTATAGGTCTGAACATTTCTATCCATGTCAATTTTCTTCTTGAAAACCCATTTGCACCCTACGAGTTTTACCCCTTCAGGTGGATCAACCAAAGTCCATACTTGGTTTTCGTACATGGAATCCATCTCGGATTTCATGGCTTCAAGCCATCTCTTAGAGTCTGGACTGTTCATAGCATCTTGGTATGTAAGAGGCTCATCTTCATCTATGAGCATCAAATCACCACATTGAGTCAAGAGAAATCCATATCTCTCTGGCTCATGGCAAATTCTACCAGATCTACGAACAACCTGTGTTTGTTGAGCATTATTATCATCCTACTCTTGTTCCACTTCAGGTTCAATGTTGTTTTGTGATTCTCGATCTTCATCGAGATCTATAGTTCTCCCACTGTTTCTTTTGGAAACAAAATCTCTTTCCATGAAGACAGCATCTCGAGCAATAAACACTTTTTGCTCAGAAGGACTATAAAAATAATACGCCTTTGTTTCTTTAGGGTATCCCACAAAATTGCACTCTTCGGATTTAGGTCCAAGCTTGTCAGATACTTGACGTTTCACAAACGCCTTGCATCCCCAAACTTTCATAAAGCTCATGCCTGACCGTTTCTCCTCCCATATCTCATATGGAGTCTTTTGAACCTTCTTAGTAGGAACACGGTTAAGTGTGAAAGCCGCTATGTCTAGAGCATAACCCCAGAAACTTATTGGAAGATCTGCATGACTCATCATCGATCGCACCATGTCCAATAAGGTGCGATTTCTCCTCTCTGAAACTCCATTCCATTGAGGTGTACCTGGCGGAGTGAGTTGCGATACAATACCACACTCATTTAAATACTCTTTAAATTCAGTGCTTAAGTATTCACCCCCACGATCGGATTGTAAGATCTTAATACTTGCACCACCGCCAATTTGCTTCTCTACTTCAGCCTTGTATTCTTTGAACTTTTCAAAAGAATCGGATTTGTACTTCATAAGATATACATATCCATATCTACTGAAATCATCAGTAAATGTTATGAAGTAGTAGTATCCTCCTCTAGCCATCACACGCATTGGGCCACATACATCACTATGTATTAGCGCGAGACGTTGAGTGGCCCTTTGACCTTTACTAGTGAAAGGGGCTTTAGTCATCTTACCAAGCAAACAATATCGCATTCTTGGTATGATTCAAAATCAAACTTATCCAAATATCCATCCTTATGTAATTTGGATATGCGTTTCTCATTTATATGTCCTAGACGACAATGCCAGAGGTATGTTTGATTTGAGTCATTAACTTTAAGTCGTTTGTTTTCTATATTACAGACAGGATTATCTAAATCAAGAACATATAAACCATTAAACAAACGCGCAACACCATAGGTTAAATCATTCAAAGCAAAAGAGCAACTGTTGTTCTTTATTGTAAACGAAAAACCTTTCTGGTCCAAACAAGAAACAGAAATAATGTTTCTGCGAATCGCAGGCACGTAAAAACAGTCTTCAAGTTCTAAAACAAGCCCAGAGGGCAAAGATAAATAATAAGTTCCTACAGCTAAAGCAGCAACTCTTGCTCCATTGCCTACTCGTAGGTCCACTTCTCCCTTAGCCAAAGTCCTACTTCTCTGCAGTTCCTGCACATTTATACAAATGTGAGAAGCACATCCAGTATCCAATACCCAAGATGTAGAAGTAGACAGATTGACTTCTATAACATAAATACCTGATCCAGAAATCTGAACAGCCTTCATTTTCTTCAGATCCTCCAAGTAAACAGGACAGTTTCTCTTCCAGTGACCAGTTTTCTTACAGTAGTGACATTCACCCTTAGCAACCCCACCTTTAGGCTTTAAAGCCTGTTTGGGACCTGACTTTGGCTGGGGTGTAGAATCAGATCCAGTCTTCTTCTTACCCTTCCACTTGCATTTCCCCTTGGCCTTACCTTTATTGCCCACCATCAGTATGAGAGCAGGTTCAGCTGTCTTCATGTTTGTCTCATATGTTCTCAACATATGCAACAATTCAGTAGGTGTTTTGTCAAATTCATTCATATTGTAGTTCACAACAAACTGAGTGAATTTGTTATTCAAAGAATTCATGATTAGGTCAATACCAGTTTCCGCAACAATCGGGAAACCCAAAGTAGTAAGGTACTCAATGTAACCAATCATCTTTAGAACATGTGGGCCAACTGGTTCACTAGCCCCTTGTTTGCAATTAAAGAGTGAATTACTCGTGTTGAACCTTTCTTGACGAGTTTGGCTTGCAAACATGCTTTGCAAGTGCTCATTGATAGTATATATATGCATCCATATGCACATGCTGTCTTTGAAGCTCAGCACTCATAGTTGCCAACATAAGACATGCAACATCATTTGCATCATTCTCATCCCTTGCGTGGGCCGCTATTTCCTCAGCAGTAGCGCCCTCGGGAAGGGGACCTGGAGGAGGGATATCAATGCAATGAAGCTTACGTTCCTGCCTGAGGACAATCCTCAAATTCCTCTGCCAGTCTAGGAAGTTGTTTCCTCCTGTCAACTTGTCCTTCTCAAGGACTGATCATACGGATAGTGTGCTTGTGTTGTTTGCAATTATTTAGTATCTACAATGATAAAAGCACATAATAAACATTAGATTGTCTGAGTTTATAAATTATTATGTTCAAATGATTATGATATATATTCATAATATATCTCCCACTATTTTTATCAAATCAATAGCCCTTACTATTAATTCGGAAAGTATATCCCATAAATCTTTCTAGTAGGCCAAAATCCATATTTCGTCATGTCCTAAGTCAACCACTGGTAGTCCTTAAAACATGATTATTTAGGTAGACAACAGTTGTCAATTATATCATATATAATTCTTGGATAGTTTGGTGATCAACGATTGATCTTATCTCTCAAATAGATTTTCAACCAAACTCTATACTTCTAAGTTCATAATAGTTGAATATAACCATTTATTTCCACCATATTATGACGACTCAGTTAAGTTAGACCCAATGATACAACGGTCGAATATAACCGTTTATATTCGTCACATCTCACCACGATAGACAGGAGTTCCCTGCCACTGACAGCCCTTCCCCTTATCGATCTAGGATTCGATGAGTGTTCATTCATTGGAAAGCATCTGATTAAAACTTAATATTTTTGTTAAGGGATTTAGAATTAAAAACGACTATGATCCCATCATAAAGAGATTCTCAATTTTCCTTGAATTAAATACTTCAAATCAATATTCATCAATAGTTTGATTTCCAGGTTGTTGGAGGAGTCACAAGTGGCCTCGCTTAATACCAAACTTCCTTACAGGTAAAACCCATTTTTGACAAAATCTCCCCATATCGAAATAATTGAAAATTCGTATTTAATTCCGTGTTTCATAAACACAGAAATCTCATGATCGTTATGTTAAATTTTAAAATCTCGAATTGTTACAGATTTTAACTTGTTTAAGCAGGCATGGCATGGGTGATGTATCTAATACATACATGATTAATCTAATTAAACATGCATCTTTATCTCTACACATACATTATATATGTAAAGTGCGGTAAGTAAACGTGCTTGGTTATGGCCTTTATCCTAAATGATCTTTTTCAAGCTAATGAAAAGAATCAAGGTCAATCTATGGTGGATAAATATAAATACAATTACAAGTCTTCATTCTTCTCTTTCTCCTTGGTTGCTTCTCCTCATTGATCGTCCTTCAATCTTCAAGTACATTACATTGAATAATTGAATACAACCTATACTAATGTACTTACATAATAAAACTCGAGTTACATTCGAGGTTAAACAACGAAGAAAATGACATGCAAGTCGTATTTATAAAACCACAAACCATTAAACTAAGGGTCTGTTAGGTCCAAATGTGTTGTAGAGGGGGGGTGAATACAACTTTTCGAATATGAGAAGCAATAAATACGATGCAATAAATGAACACACAGATTCAAGGAATATATGTCTTATATATAACTTGAAATGGTTGCTACAACATTCATTACAAAGTATAACAGAAGTTCAGAGAGAAGTGAATGATACTAAGCTCTGTGAATGCACTCTCTCTTTTTCTCTTATGTTTTTCTCAAGAATTGCTCACTTACTAAAACATTACACAAGTACTTCTATTTATACTACATGTAATCTATGTCCTGTAGACTTCAAAGACTAAGATATACGTGGCCCAATGATGTCCACATAAATCTTGCCTTATCTTGAAAGCTTGGAAATCTGCCAATCAGAAGATGCCATGTGTCATGTTGAAGCTGCACTCTAAGTAGAACTTCTACTTGAGAATTTCTACTTAGCCATCTCGAATTTCTAAGTAGAACTTCTACTTAGAAACTTCTACTTGGTCATCTAGAATATTTAGTACTTAGAAAATATTCTGGTCTTCAACTTGAAACTTCAATGCACATCTTGAACTTGTGATATCTTCATGTCTTCTTTGTTCTTCACAAAGTTCTTGAATATGGATCTTTATTACTGACATAAACTTGCTATCAATGTCCTGACACTTGATGCAACGGTCTGGTTCATAAGTGACTAGTCTTGATAGGGTTTTTGCTTCTTGAATAAATTACCATATCCAATTAGTAATGTGGCTTTCCAATATTTGCTTTCCTTCTTGTTCACTTGAAATCAATTGGTCTTATTGATACTGATAGTTATGATCTTGATTCTTGGCTTTTCAAATCACTGAGGCATGAACAACTTTGACTTGAACTTCTCTCAATGATTTCTTCTTGGCTTGATCATAGTTAACATGTTGAATTGTATCAATTACCTTGTCTTCATTTAGTGTTGATTTCTTGTGACTTCTTGTTCTTGATTGTCTTCTGGTTAAGTATCTTTTCCTTTAGTTTGAGTTACATTAGTTATAGTGTTACAAGTTTACACACTCTGCCTTTCAATCTCCCCCAATTTGATTGTCTAACAATGACATTCAAATTAATGAAGGATAACTCAACTAAACAATGAGACGAGAAAAGATAATTAACATTACAGTCTTGAATAATTTACAATTGAAATTTACATGAAAACAATACAAAGAACTTAAACTAGAAACAGAATTCGAACTTCGAATTAAAGATCATTTGAGTGATTCCTATCACCTGGATTATTTCATACCTTTTAGTCAAACTTGTATCACCTTATTGGATTCACTCTAAGGTGAATTTTCCTCAAGTGAGTTAAAGCAACCGAAAGACATGAAGTTTTTCCAACTTCAAGTTCACACCACTCTGACCTTTAACCCTAATTCCGTTTCCTCTTTCTAGCTTCAGCAGCTTGGTCTCTCTCTTCTTTCTGCCTTTTGCGCTTCTCCTTCTGCTGCTGTTCTTTCTTGTACACTGGATCTTTAAGCTGCTTCCACCTAGAATTCAACAGACTTACAGCTTCCATTTCTAGAGGGTTCTTGGGCTCTGGATAAGGATGTTTGAAAAGCCTTCTGAGTTTGTCCACCTCCTGAGTAGTCCTGATCTTTGGAATATCCTCAAAGTTCTTCATGATGAGCTGAGGTTTCCAGTGAGATTTATCAGATTTAAACTGACAATAGATCATCTTGGGGTAGCCCTTGACACGGTCAGTATTGTGGACACTGGCCGCATCTCGCTCCATCCGCTTCTTTTCCACCACTATCTCAGACAGGTAACTCATGAGTCTCTGCTTTTCTTGCACAAACTTATCTTCCACTTCGCCCCATTTAAATACATACAATACTCTCTCCAGAAATGCAGCATCTTGAGTCCGTAGCAGCCATTGTCTACTCATATGCAAGATTGTTTGATTCTGGTCTGCATCTATGAATACTAAGGCATCAGCTGTATCTTCAACATAAGCGTGTATCCAGTATACACTATCACTTCCTGGAACACCAATAGCCTCCCTTATTTCTCCTTGTTCTAGTGCTCCAGAAGGAAGAGTCAGAGCTTCATCTACATTCTTCATGGCTTGAAGAATATTCCATTTCTGCTCTATCAGCTCTGGCTCAATCTTCACGTCATCAAGAGGGTTTGGAGCAATGACATCACACTTCCACACCTCATTGCTCTTCTTGAATATGACTCTTTCAATGATCTTCACGAATTTATCTTTAAGCTCAGAGGCGAATCCCTTACTCATCATTTATCTACAGACAGCTTTGAGAGATTCCACTGAAAGCTCCATTAGATCATTCTCCTACATGCTAACCCTCTTCATCTTTCCGTCAACTACCATCCGGACAAAATTTGGATATGCTGAGAATTCTGGACCCTTGTCCTCTGCTAGCTGCATTAACTGATCTCTATACAGTATGCTTAGCTCCTCAGAATGAGAGTATTGAATTTTTGTCGCTAGCAAGAACAACTCTGACGCAGATCTTCTCGTTATGAATTGGTCATCCACATATAGGAAAGATGTTGGGACTCCTTCTACCAAAGACAAAATAACCTGCCACTCCTTAAGGTTTGCATTGTATCCAACCCTGACTTTAGAAATTAATCTCTTCAAAGCATTAATATAGTCCCCAGTCATTGGATTCTGCAAATTCAAGTTGTAGAACAGATCAACTGCATCCTTGTTATGAACTCCTTTCGCACAGGGTCCCATCATTATCTTCCTTGCTTCATCCCACTTCTGCCTTATCCTTCGTTTGTCCAGATCAACTTGAGGATCATCTAGCCTTGCAAGCTCATGATCATACTGCTTCCCTTGAAGCTCCACTTTCTTTTCTAGGAAGGCAGCACGTTCTTGCATCATCTTCATTTTATGGAACTGAGCTTGTTCCAAGGCTAACTGTTGAGCTTTAAGGGTTTCCTCATCAACAGGAATTTCTTCAGGCATTCCGGAAGACATCCCAGCACCTCCACCTTGTTCCTTCAAAGATCTTTTTATAGCATGTGCCAACGGTACATCTTCCATATCAGAATCTGAGTCAAGTACCTCCTGTACTGTTTCCTGATGACTCAAGTCAACGAATGGTTCATCAACCATTATTGCCTTACCCTTTCTCATCCTCAGAGCATCTTCATCAACAGACGGCTCAACTTCTGGTTCCTTGACAAGATCAGCGGGTTCTTCAATTTCTTCGATGTGAACTGCCTGCTGTCTCGTCTCCTTTCCACTCTCCCCCTTAGGTGAGTTATCCTGAGCTCCACCTTAGTATTCAGATCCACCAGCTGCATAAGAACCTCCAAAACCAGAACCAGAGGCTCCCGCTCCACTAGCACCACCTGCACCAGCATCGGGGGGAGGTTGTTGCGACTCGAAACACTCCGGGGGCACAAAACTCCTGACTGCGAGCATCATTCTACTGATCTCCACAGCCATTGTATGCATTGTAGACTCCAATGCCCCCATCCTCTCATTGAGAGTGCTTCCCAAGACACCACCAGCATGGCCCAAGTCATTGACCTTATTTGTAAAATCATCAAAAGCTGTAGCTTGACTTGCCATTCTTGCTGCGTAGTCGTCTAGAGCCCTTTGGTTGTTTCCAATGTTCATCCCGAACTGCCCCATCGTCTGTCCGAACTGCTTCATCTGATTTTCCATAAAAGTCATACGCGTATCAAGATTTTCAATGTTAAGGGAC
Organism: Saposhnikovia divaricata; assembly: GCA_036435485.1. Lineage (NCBI taxonomy): Eukaryota > Viridiplantae > Streptophyta > Magnoliopsida > Apiales > Apiaceae > Saposhnikovia > Saposhnikovia divaricata. Next base: position 102,206,031 of record CM071601.1, read on the forward strand.
GGTGTTTGGTTTAGGTGACCTCGCTCTAATACTCGTTCTGTTGGTATTTGGCGCTCGGTTGCGGGCCTTAAAGATGAAGGTCCCTCTCTCCCTAACCTCTCACACACACTCCCTGTCTCACGCTCGTGTATGTCTTCAATTATTGATCCGAAATATGAAGCAGTACCTGCAGAAATTTGATAAGCAAAATAGTTGACAGTTATGGGATCTATGTCTGTTCTGTCCTGAGTTGGAATCTCAGGCTGAGCGGCTGCAAAGTGTTCTTGTACAACATTAGAACCGATCCTCTTTGTAGCATCAGTACGTACCGGTGAAGGTACGGTTGAAGTTGTTAAAACTTCATGTCCTTGTAAAGCAACAGGATCTTCAAAAGGTACATAACTGTCATCAAAATCCCTATGTGCAGATTGTTTAAGGGGAGAACCACTCTCGTGAGGTGGAGTGGTTGCGTGTGACACACTAGGGTTTGACTGTGGTTGTGAAGTAGCAGCATGAAAAAGTTTGGCTTTCTTTAGAATAAGTTGCTGCTCTTCGAGTTCACTCTCCTCATCATTTTCTATATATACATGTGCTGGCTTTCTGACTTCCGTTAACAAGGGTGAAAGAGAATAAGAATGTGTATCAGGCTCAGAAATATAGCTCTCACCCTGGGATAGATCCTGCGGGTTAGCAGTCTCTTGGGTCGCGGAATCAGATACATAGGAGGAGGAATGAATAGTATGCAGGGAGGGATTACCTGATTGATTACCTTGTGCATCATCGCTTTCCTCATCAGGAATCTCATCAAATGCCTCAGCATGAACAGATGGATTTTGAGCATGTGATGAAACTTGTGATGATGCCTCCAAATTGGTAACTCCTGCATCATATGTAAGCCACATTTGTATATTTTCAGGAATGGACATCGGTTTACCTTGATGTTTATCCTGATTAGCAATGGTTGAAAGTGACTTAGTGCCCATCCCTAGCGATTCAGATGTTGGGCTTCTGGCAAATCCCTTTCTAACAGCAAGAGCATCCTTCGGTATTAAGTCATTGATCAGCATTTGTAGGAACCGAGGAAACCAGCAGACAACATCAGTTGTAGTGAGGTCTCTGCTTGCATGGGATCCCATTGAGGCCACTATCTCAGAGAGAACTATGCGTCCATAATTTATATCCAGTTCTTTTGCTAGGGCAACTGCAAAGGTTTGCATTGGAATTGGAATTTGATGAAAATCTTTTTCGCGTGCCCGAAAACATCGTGTGATGGCCTCGAAAAAGTAATTCCATTCCACATGGAAGAATTGTTTTTGGATATTTCCTGTGATTGGGCCTTTCGGAGGATAACATCCAATTTCTTCAAAGAATATGAGGCGTTCTGCAGCTGTAGGTTCTGGATCATAAGCATCTTTGATTGGGAATCCCAGAACCCTGTTGACAATCTCTTCAGTCACCTCATATTCCTGACCCGCTAAGGTAAACCTGAAACCGAAGGGGGTTGATTTGCTCCCAAAAGTAACCGCACTAGTCCATAATTGCTGTAAAGCATCATGTACTAGTGTAGGTTTAGCAGTAAAAGCATGGCTAGCTTTGGAGTACAAATTAAGAAATCGTATCCAAAACTTAAACCGCGGGAGTTGATCACCAATTTCCGTAGAAATATTATAAAAGTTGTTTTTAGCAAGTGAAAATTGGTGAGCCATTTTAATTTAAATGTTTTTCTTAAAAAGATGTGAATTTTTTTTTTTTAATTTTGAAAAACAAGTAATTTACGAATTAACAGTTTTATCCCTTTTAATTTTTCGAAAATATCAAAAGACAATCTGAAAAGTTAAACTACGGGATATGAACAGTTGCCAATTACTAAATCTGAATATTCAAAGATGATGAATATTCGTGTGTTTATCAGTGAAATCGTGTGTTTATATGGAGAATACGAAATCGTGTTTTGAACAGTTACACAAAACTTGATGTTTGTGTGTATGTATATGCGCGTGTATATGCGGTTACAAAACACAGTATCACAATGATTAATGATAACACAGTGAATATCAGTCAAAAGTTTGGCAGTAATTCGTGATTAGTATGAGTTTAATCACAAAAACACGGATTAAAAGTATGAAGTTTGTGAAATCGCCTTGCTTTTGTGAAACGGCTGCTGTGAAAAAGAAATTAGGTAAAGTGAATTAGGCATCGAGTTAGAGATGTATATATAGATGAAAGTGAAATGACAAAAATGTCCCTGTTAAAAAGAGTGAAAATTACCAAGTCCATACAGGGAACATCTAAGTCGAACTCTATCTCGAACATCTCTATCTCGAACATCTCTATCTCGAATACCAAGTCGAACTTCGAGATAAAGTTCGAGATAGAGGTTAACTCGAACAATTAAGCACAAATAAGAACTTTAACCAATTTTACAGCAGAAACTATAGGGAAATCTTATCTCGAACATTATTGATTTGTAGTAAACTTGGAACATTCCCCTCTAAGAAAAAACAGGGAAATTCAAGATACTTTTCGAGTTAGAAGTCTATCTCGAACATCAAGTCGAAATTCGAGTTGAGTTTCGAGATAGACTAAGAACTCTATCTCGAACATCAAGTCGAAATTCAAGTTGAGTTTCGAGATAGACTAACTCGAAGTTAATCTCAAATTCTTTCCAAAATACCCCCTTGAAGCAAAAAGTACAGGGTAATTCAAGATATGTTTCGAGTTAGGAGTGTAACTCGAAAAATTCCCTTTAGCTTAACTGAGAACTCTATCTCGAACTTCAAGTCGAATTTCTAGATGAGTTTCGAGATAGAACCAAACTCGAAATATTGAAGTTTTTTTAATTCTAAGGCCTCTAATTACATGAAACTCATGGGTAAATTCATCTAAAAATCATGCAATATTTAGAATATTATGAATTTAACTCCCCCTATGATCATGCAATATAACAAGCATAAATTCACAGATTTGTGCTATAAAAGACACTTAAAACACAAGGAATTTATGCAAAAACACACTATATGCAACCTATAACAATCATTAATTAGGCATTTTAAAGTCTAAGCACAAAATGATTGAGTAGCTTGCACATACAAACATAAACATGGATTTTACAGATAGAAGGCTTTACTAACTTGTGTTAAGCATTCCCAATTCACCAACCAATCTATTGAATGTTACTTCATCAAGAGGTTTGGTGAATATATCTGCAATTTGTTGCATTGTGGACACAAAATGTAGCTCCACAGTCCCCTCCTCGACATGTTCTCTTATGAAGTGATACCTGATGTCGATGTGCTTGGTTCTTGAGTGATCTACAGGATTGTTGGTTATGGCAATGGCACTTGTGTTGTCACACATAATTGGAATTTTCTTATGTTCCATGCCATAATCCTTCAATTGGTTCCTCATCCACAGTATTTGAGCTACACAGCTTCCAGCAGCAATGTACTCAGCTTCAGCAGTAGAAGTAGATACTGTATGTTGCTTTTTACTTTGCCAGGACACCAATCTTCTGCCAAGAAATTGACAAGCACCAGATGTGCTTTTCCTATCAATCCTGCAACCTGCATAGTCTGAATCCGAATAGCCAATTAGATTAAAACCTGTATCTCTTGGGTACCAAATCCCTAGATTTGGTGTGCCCTTGAGATACCTAAAAATTCTCTTGACGGCTACGAGATGTGATTCTCTAGGATCCGCTTGGAACCTTGCACATAAACAAGTTGCGAACATTATATCGGGTCTACTTGCAGCTAAATAGAGGAGTGAGCCAATCATACCTCGATAGCTTGTGATGTCAACTGATTTACCTGATTTGTCTTCATCAAGCTTCGTGGCTGTTGCCATGGGAGTCTTAGCTGCTGATGCATCTTCTAGATTGCACTTTTTGAGTAAATCTCTGACGTACTTGGATTGACAGATAAAGATACCATCTTTTCTCTGACTGATCTGTAATCCAAGGAAGAAGGACAGCTCTCCCATGATGCTCATCTCATATTTTTCCTGCATTAGCTTGGCAAATTTCTCGCACAAGCGCTCATTTGATGACCCAAAAATAATATCGTCCACATAGACTTGAACAAGTATTAAGTCATTTCTTACAACTTTATAGAACAATGTTTTATCAATTACTCCCCTAACAAAACCATTTTCAATTAAGAATAGGGATAGGGTTTCATACCATCGTCTTGGGGATTGCTTGAGGCCATAGACAGATTTGAAGAGAAGATACACAAAATCTGCATGTTCTGGATCAACGAAGCCAGGCGGCTGTTCCAGATACACTTCTTCTTCTAACTCTCCATTCAGGAAGGCACTTTTCACATCCATCTGGAAAACCTTGAAGTTCTTATGTGCTGCAAATGCCAAGAACATCCTGACTGCCTCAAGTCTTGCAACTGGTGCATAGGTTTCATCATAATCAATTCCTTCTCGCTGAGAATAACCTTTTGCAACCAAACGAGCCTTGTTTCGTGTTACAAGTCCGTTTTCATCCAGTTTATTTCTGAATACCCACCTAGCTCCAATTACTGATATGTTCTTTGGTTGGGGTACCAGTTTCCAAACTTTCTGCCTTTCAAACTGATTGAGTTCCTCTTGCATTGCAATCACCCAATCAGCATCGCCAAGAGCTTCTTCTATTTCTTTGGGTTCAAGCTTGGATAAGAACCCAGAATATAAAGAGATATTAGCCATGTCAGCTCTTGCAGTTCTTCTAGTAGTCACACCAGCATCTGGATCACCAATAATCAATTCAAACGGATGGTCTCTATTCCATACCCGTTCACCTGGAAATTGTCTTGATGACTCAGCTTGACTTTCTGAGTTAGGGTGCTGACTACTTTGATTATTTTCATTAACTCCCCCTGAGTTAGTGCCAGCTCCTACAGAACTAGAGTCAACTCGACTCGAGCCTTGAACAGTAGTCCTTGAGCTGCTATTTACTCCCCCTGAGTTGTTGCCGATTCGTACTGAAGAAGTCTCTCCTGATCTTGTAGAATTAGCTTGTTCACTAGACTCAGGTTCTTCATGTACACTTGGAACATTTAATGGAACAACCAACTCACGTTCATCTTCAAGATCTTCTAAGTCCAGATTCTGAAATTTTAGGGACTCAGGTTCACTAGAATCTCTTGAAATTGATGAGAGTTTGGTATCGTCGAATCTGACGTTGTAATTTTCAGTCACTTTTCGATCATTCACTAAGAACACTCTATAAGCTGCCACCACGTCTGTAGAGTAACCAACAAAGATTCCTTCACGAGCTTTTGCTGCAAACTTGCCTAGATTTTCATCATCTATAAGCACATAGCATTTTGCTCCGAAGACATGAAAGTATTTGATTATTGGTCTTCTGTTGTTCATTAGCTCACATGGTGTCTTTTCTTTATCTTTTATGATCAAGGATCTATTTTGAGTGTAACAAGCGGTACTCACTGCTTCGGCCCAGAAGTACAAAGGAAGTTTTGAATCATACAACAAAGTTCTTGCTGCTTCAACCAAAGTTCTATTCTTCCTTTCAACTACTCCATTTTGCTGTGGAGTTCTCGGGGCTGAATACTGACGACGTATTCCTTTAGATACACAGAAATAATTTAGCACTGCGTTTTTGAATTCAGTGCCATTGTCTGATCTAATCTTCTTCACAGTAAGTGTTGAAACATTCTCAATTTGAGTGATGTGATCAATGATTAAGAAAGGTACTTCGTCTTTCGTCATTGCGAACAATACCCATGTATACTTGGAGAAGTCATCCACGATTACCAATGCATATCTTTTCCTAGACAAAGATAGGACATTCACTGGGCCAAACAAATCCATATGAAGAAGTTGTAGAGGCTCAGTAATACTAGAAATTTCTTTGCTTTTATGCGATGCTCGCTTCGACTTTCCCATTTCACAAGCTTCACAGAGTCCTTTCGGAGCGAACTCCATTTGAGGTAGATCTCTCACCAATTCTCGCCTCGCGAGAGCATTCATCGTTTTGAAGTTTAAGTGAGATAGCTTTTTGTGCCATAACCAGCTTTCATCATCCGAGGCTTTGCTGTAGAAACAGGTGACCTCATTCTGATTTGCTGAATCCATATCTGCAACAAAAAGATCTGCCTTTCGAACTCCTCTCAAAGCCAGTGAGCCTTCCTTGATGTGAGTGATTGATACACCTTTCTTGTTGAAGACAATTTCGTAACCTTTGTCACAGAATTGACTTATACTCAACAGATTGTGCTTCAATCCCTCAACATAGGAAATATCTTCTATGATGACATTGCCAGTTTTCAGTTTGCCATATCCCTTTGTCACACCTATGCTGTCATCTCCAAAGGTAACATAAGGGCCAGCCTTCATAACCAACTCTGTAAGCAGGGACTTGTTTCCAGTCATATGCCTCGATGCTCCACTATCTAGCACCCATATGACTTTATTTCTATTCTGCTTAACGCCCTGCAATGACAGATTGGTTAGACATTCTTCGGAACCCAACTTTGATTGGGCCCGGCTTTTCGATAAGATCGAGAATCAACAGATTTAACAACAGGAGATGCACTTTTCTTAACATTACTAGAGCTTTCGACTATCTCCTTTCCTTTCTCAGACTTGACAGATTTGTCAGTCTTAGGAGAAGGTTTGTCACTCCTAACTTTAGGAGGACTGACAGTCTTGGCTCTCCCATACTTTTTCTTGATGTTTGAACTAGCAACAGTATTTGAGCATGACTGGCTAGATGCATTCATTAAATGCACAAAAGTTTGCATGATGTTAAAAGTGCATGGCATACAATTAGGTTGACCACACTGTGCATGATTCTGATGCAGATTATTCATTGTATGTGTGATAGGCATGGCATGTGCAGCAGGAACATTCATGTTAGCTTTGCATGCATAAGAAAGATGTTCAGTAGATTTACAATGATAACATGCTTTCTTTATTCGTTCAGCCTTAACCTCTTTTATGCCTTTCTCTCTCTTTCCTTGTTGTTTAACAGCTTTAGCTCCTAATCCTAGTCTAGATTCATCTCTAGGGAAATTGATTTTAACTTGTTTGATAGGAGTTATAGGTTGTGCTTTCTGGCGATCTTCCATCTCAATCTCATATCTAGCTATCAATTCAGTCTCTTCTTCTTCTATTCTAGGAACAAGGTGTTTGTACATAGGTTTGACAGCTGATTTAAGAATGCTAGGTGTTTCCTTTTTAAGGTCACTGGAACTAGGGTCAATAGGTCTCTTTCCTTCTTTCTTAGGAAGGTCAGAATAATCAAGTCCTATACCTACTCCAGTTATCTTCTTAAATGTGTCATTATCTACATACACTTTACTAGCAGCTAGTTTGTAAGCTTCGCATTTAGTTTCTAACTCAGCTAGATTGTTCCTAAGACATGCTTCTACTTCTTCCTTAAGGACGAGCTTGTGTTCTAGAGATTTAATAAAGTCTCTTAGGGAGGTATCTACAGTGCAAGCAGCCTCTAGCTCTTCCACTTTTGCCTCAAGCATTCTGCATTTGGCAACAAGTGTTTTCTGTTCCTTTTGAGAAGAGTCCAGGCTTTTGCACAACATATAGATCTCTTCACTAAGAGCCCCGTTCTGTTCCTTATAATCATCAATAAACATTTCTACTTTAAGAGTTAGAACTGGTACCTCTGGTTCCTCTGATGTCTCAGCCATGAGGGCAAAGTTTGCAACATGAGTAACATCTTCCTCATCTGAATCATCCCAAGCTCTTCCTTCTGTCACCAATAAAGCTCGTTTTCCATGTCTTTCCTTCACCAGTGCTTCATACTTGCTTTTGAGGGCTTCATATGTCTCTTTTGGATAAGTCTGTTTAGGCTTTTTGCAGTCCGAGGCAAAATGTCCAGCTTCACCACAATTATAGCATTTGAACTTCATTTTGAAATCCAATGGAGATTTGTAACTGGTATTCTTGCCTTTACCTTGGTAGCCAGACGAACTACCACCACCCTTAGCAGCCCGATAGAAAGATGAAGAATTTCTCTGTGGTCGGTTGCTCTTTCTGAATCTCATGTTGCTGAACTTCCTTGCCATGTATGCCACGACACTATCGTCCATGTTGTCCAGCTCTTCTTTGGTGTAGTAGTCATCATCACTGTTAGATGCGCACTCGTCATCATTATCAACTTGATGCGGTGCAAGTGATGATTTAGGCTTTGCTGCAACCATTGCCTTCTTAGACTCTTCCTCATCAGCAACTAATCCTGATGCAGTTTCTTTTCCTTTTGAATCATTGTCCCATGCTTGATCTTGAAGTGTTTCCAGCTCATAGGTCTTTAATATTCCATAATACTCTTCCAGAGAAGTTGTATGCAAATCTCTGGTTTCTCTTATTGCGTAGACCCTATGTTCAATGCTCTTTGGCTGGTCCCTCAGATATCTCGTATTAGTCTCAACCATGGGGAGAGTCACACCTCTCAGATTCAAATCCAATACCAACTGACTGAATCGTAGATAGACATCTGTTATGCCTTCTCCTTTCCTTATTCTAAAGGTATCATACTCCATCTTGAGTATGAGTGTCTTGTTACTTCTAACTTCTGCAGATCCTTCCATGACAACTTCTATCTTGTCCCAAATCTTCTTCGCTGTAGTCAGGCCTTTGACTATGTTGAACATTTCATGATCAAGAGATTCCATCAAGGTTTATCGAACGGCAGTATCATAAGCTATTTGCTCCTTGTCAGCATCCGAAAACTCCGAGGGCTTTTTAGGCTCAGACCGAGGTGCTATAACCACCCCTCCTTCCGTATGCGCAGGAATAACCACCATAGGAACAAATTTACCCTTGTCAAGGACTTCCAGATATTCAGGGTTAACAGTCTCTAGGTATAGTCTCATTCTGAAAACCCACTCTTCATAGTGATCTCGGTTGAACATTGGGATCTTGATTGCATTTTTAGGAGCCATCTCAATTCTGGTCACTAAAAGTTTCTAAGTACCCAAGACTAGGCTATGTGGAATATTTATGTAGAACTTTTGCCTAAGTCGAAATTCACCAAGTAGAAATTGTCCAAGTCGAAATTCTATGTAGAAATTCTCAAGTAGAAATTCTATGTAGAACTTTTGTCCTTAGAATAATTTTCTGCAGGTTACTTTAATATTGAATAAACAATATTATCTCTTTAACACCTTTTGACTTTGAATGCTTTACTCACCTAACCCACGTGATAGGTAATGAATATGTCTTGTTTCACTTTCGGCCGTGAATAATGCAAATCACAAAGTCCAAAAACACCTTTTTATTCTTTTACTATTTTTCTGTTTGAAAAGGAGATCAAAAAGTTGTTGGGTTGTCTTCTTTGATAAGAACAGATGATGAACACTCAAGAACACCAAATATGAAAGTACCCAGATTAATTCACAAAAATTAATTAAAATACATCCAAGCTAAATAATCACACCTGGAGTATTTAAATAATTTTTCAGATGAGTTTTTCACCACAAACGATTTAAAGCACACTTTTCAAGAAAATGAAAAGTAGATCTAGAAAATGAAAACTCACGATTCTTCTACTCAACACAAGGATCTATGTTTTGTATGTTAAACAAATAGCTCTGATACCAATTGTTAGGTCCAAATGTGTTGTAGAGGGGGGGCGGGTGAATACAACTTTTCGAATATGAGAAGCAATAAATACAATGCAATAAATGAACACACATTCAAGGAATATATGTCTTATATATAACTTGAAATGGTTGCTACAACATTAATTACAAAGTATAACAGAAGTTCAGAGAGAAGTGAATGATACTAAGCTCTGTGAATGCACTCTCTCTTTTTCTCTTATGTTTTTCTCAAGAATTGCTCACTTACTAAAACATTACACAAGTACTTCTATTTATACTACATGTAATCTATGTCCTGTAGACTTCAAAGACTAAGATATACGTGGCCCAATGATGTCCACATAAATCTTGCCTTATCTTGAAAGCTTGGAAATCTGCCAATCAGAAGATGCCATGTGTCATGTTGAAGCTGCACTCTAAGTAGAACTTCTACTTGAGAATTTCTACTTAGCCATCTCGAATTTCTAAGTAGAACTTCTACTTAGAAACTTCTACTTGGTCATCTAGAATATTTAGTACTTAGAAAATATTCTGGTCTTCAACTTGAAACTTCAATGCACATCTTGAACTTGTGATATCTTCATGTCTTCTTTGTTCTTCACTAAGCTCTTGAATATGGATCTTTATTACTGACATAAACTTGCTATCAATGTCCTGACACTTGATGCAACGGTCTGGTTCATAAGTGACTAGTCTTGATAGGGTTTTTGCTTCTTGAATAAATTACCATATCCAATTAGTAATGTGGCTTTCCAATATTTGCTTTCCTTCTTGTTCACTTGAAATCAATTGGTCTTATTGATACTGATAGTTATGATCTTGATTCTTGGCTTTTCAAATCACTGAGGCATGAACAACTTTGACTTGAACTTCTCTCAATGATTTCTTCTTGGCTTGATCATAGTTAACATGTTGAATTGTATCAATTACCTTGTCTTCATTTAGTGTTGATTTCTTGTGACTTCTTGTTCTTGATTGTCTTCTGGTTAAGTATCTTTTCCTTTAGTTTGAGTTACATTAGTTATAGTGTTACAAGTTTACACACTCTGCCTTTCTGGGTCTCAAGGCCATAACCAGCACCATGCTCAAATAAACAATTAAGAACATATAAACAAACACTGCGGGGTTCCGAGGGCGGCAGCCCCCGGGCGGGGGTTCCGAGGGCGGCAGCCCCCGGGCGGGGGTTCATGGGCGGCAGCCCCTGGCGGTGGTCGAGCTCGAACTCGGGATTTTTTTAATTCCAGAAGACTTGTCCTCTTAAGAAATCATCAATTTCTTAACAAAAGATCATATCTTTTAGCCTCTGCCGCCACTGCATCATATACAGTTCTGGAAGCATGTATCATATACATTCAAATCGTATCCCAGTTTACAGATCGTGTCCATACACAATCTGTCCAACAGTTTATATCACTATATAAACCTGACAACATGCATAACATACAAAAATCGTATACTTATCAGTCATGACAGATTTTAAACATGCTTGTATCATTATATCATAATATTCAACATTACAGAATCATATATGAACGACATAACATATTATAATCGACATATCTCATAACTGTTTCATGGCAGATTCATATAACATGCATACATGCATCGAATACAGTAAACACGTAACCAAATCATCCCCTTATACACGTAGCTCTGATGCCATTGTTGGGTTTCGAGGCATAAAACGTAGCGGATAAATGTAAATAAAACAATAAAAATCGAAACCCAAACCAGGATCCATGTATAATTATGGACAGATTATGGAGATTACGAATCATACCTTTAAAAAGCTTTACTTTCACGAACTCAACGGAGATCCTAGCTTTCACGACTTGTGTCTACCTCTCGGAAAACACCTCTGTGGTATCCACACGAACACCTTCAAGAACGCCTCACGAACTTGACTGCGGGATGGATGTACTAGCCTCATTATTGATGATTCGATTTCTACCTTTTCTTGCTGCCTTCTCTAAGGTTTTTCACAAAAACGTAAAACCCTCTTAACCTATCATTATCTATTTATAATGACTGGTTAATGGGCCCTCAACAGCAAATGCCCAACCCTTTTAGGTATAGGATTAAATAATAAAATGAAATTCTATTATTTAATTAATAACTAAGTCACACTTAATTATTATGGGCAGAAATACTCCTCTAATTCGAATTTATATATTATCTGAATTAATTAAGTCTCACTTAATTAACATAATAAAATTCAAATAATCACCAATTAATTTAAATCCATAATTTTAATTAATTATTCCTTTAAGTGCTCAATGTGTGTGACCCTATAGGCTATTATTTAATTGGTAATAATTTTATTCTCCAATAAAACTATAAACAATGAGCGGTATCTAGTAATACATCATTGCTACCCAATTAAACAATAATTAAATCGTGATTCGATAAAACCTTTTTCGTGATTAATGTTTCCGTGTAATATAATCCCTTTAACCAAATATTATAGATTAAACTCGAGGCATGTGGTTAGTCATCCTCTTCAACATTTAATCCGGGTTTACTTGATCCATGAGTAGACTATTAAAAACAAATCATTATTTGAGCACGGCCATGCATTTTATAGTCTCACTCAATCAAGAGGCCAATAATATCTCTCCTAATTCTAGGAGGGTTAAATCCTTTATCTATCATTCATATTTCTCATACGACTCATGATATACCCGATGTCCACTTTTATCATCACCCGGTCAAAGGTAACTTTTAATGTAGTCAAAGTATATTAATCCTCGTATAGAAATATAATGATCTCAAGTCAAAGGATCATTACACCATTATCACTGTGAGTCTTTCTTATAACTTTATTAAACATGAAGAATCTCATTGTGGGTATGTCCAGTACCATGTACTCCTACATGTACCTATGTATTGACTTTAGTATCTCCATACTTATAACCAATGAGATGTGGTTATCTGTCAAACAACATACTAGTCTATTTGTGTATTATTATTGTCCTATAATAATAATACTCGACCAGGGACCTTTTAAGAATATGATATATTATATAATCTCAAGTTCAAGTCATGTACTTAAACTATATAATGTGTATCATGATTCTAAGGACATTTATTATGTTAACAAATATATCGCAGTAATTAAAGTCATAATAAATATGTTTATTGAATGATCAAATGACATAAAGGTTTATTCAAAGAAACAATGTATTGCGTTCCATGTTGTGGGTTGATCCCAGATCATTAAATGCATATAAAATTTTTGGAGACGTGGTAGTATTTGACTCCACATACCGCACAAATAGGTATAGTATGCCATTTATACCTATTACGGGGGTGAACCACCACTACCAATCCATATTGTTTGGTTTTGCACTAATAAGGGATGAGAAAGAAAGTTATTATATATATATATATATTTTAATTTATCTGGGTATCCGACTCACAATTGTGAACGACTAATCCCAGAGGAGGACTAACTCAGCTCCACCACCCAGGCCCTCCACGTAAATCCGGAGTTTTCATTTGCTCCGCGGTGGATTCGAACCCCTGACCAGGCTTAGCCTAGGACCAGGGGGTATACGCTAGGCTATTGCCCGTTGGATAGAAAGTTCTTATATATGGTTTTTGAAGAATTGGTTGGAAGCTATAGGAAACAACCCTCCAATCTCCATCATCACTGATCAAGACATTGCACTTGGAAATGCAATTGCCGAAGTTTTACCAAACACGAAACATCTTTATTGTACTTGGCATATAAGTACCAAATTCGGGGAGAAGTTATCCAGTTTGTACGCATATGAACCACATTTCAAAGAAGATTTCAACTTATGTTTGTACAAGTCAATGACGGTTGAACAATTTGAAGATAGGTGGAATGATTTGGTTGAAAAATATAACTTGGTTGATCATGGTTGGTTGCAAGAAATGTATTCCGTTCGACATAACTGGGTTCGTGTGTACACTAAACTTCATTTCACTACCAGGATAACCACTACCTCGAGAAGTGAGTCAATGAATGCATTTTTTGACGAGTATGTAAATGCTAGAACCGGTTTGAAAGAGTTTATAGAGAATTCACAAAATGCGTTGGAGAAACAATATCTTCGTGAGAAAGAAGCGGACTATGAAACAAAGTATAAGGAAATGTCAAGAATAACATCCTCCTCATTGGAGAATCATGCGGCATCTATTTATACAAAGGAAATGTTTAGACGTTTTTAACACGAACTTAAACAAAGTGCAGCCTATGTTGTGAATGAGAGAGATTCCATGAGTACTATGCTATTTAAGGTGTACGAAGCATATAAGACCACGGTGGCGGAGGAAAATAGAAAAGTGTATCAAATAACCGTGGTCAATGATATGATAAATTGTATTTGTCGGAAATTTGAAAGTTCGGGAATGATTTGTCGTCATGTTATTCGATACTTGAATATGATGCAATGGACGGAGATCCCTAACTATTTAATTAACTTGAGATGGACAATTGGAGCAAATAAAATTGTCGGGTCTATATCGTATAAACGTCCAATCATTTGCAATATTCTTCAATCACAACCCGCCCGATATACAACTTTGTGCAAAGCCTTTCAAGATTTAGCGGCTCGTGGAAGTTGTTCGATTCCAAGATTTAAATACGTCATGGGATTGATTGAAAAAGAGGTGGAAGTTGTGGAAAATTTTCCTATAGAGAATCCTTCTACGAAAAAAACTCCATCATGTGAGGATGAACGTGGAGGTGAAGATTTTGATGGATTTGAAGATTTTGAAAATTTGGAAGACCCTATAATTTCCACCACTAAAGGTCGCAAGAGGGAAAGAGTGAAGAGTGGCATTGAAATGTCCAACTCAAAAAAACCAAGGAAATGTAATTGTTGCAAAGAACTTGATGCTAAACATGATTCACGAAATTGTCCAAAAAAATTAGGAGAGTCGATTCCCGAAAAGTCCAACTCAAAAAAACCAAGGAAATGTAATTCACGATTTTACTTTTGAGTGAATTTGGTATTGATTTTGTTAGCAATTTTCAATTTGTTGCTTTTGATTTTACTTTTGAGTGAATTTGGTATTGATTTTGTTGATTTGGTTAGCAATTTTCAATTTGGTGCTTGAATTTGGTATAAGGAAAAAGAAAAAATAGAGCAAAAAAAAGCTCTGTAATTACGCTCTATAATAGAGCGTAAGTGTTGAAAAACAGGGTATTACGCTCTATAATAAAGCGTAATTCCAACGCGCTTCCCCTGTTTTTTTAACACTTACGCTATATTATAGAGCGTAAGTACAGGGCTCTCCAACAACCGGAAGCCCCGTCAACATGTACACATCTTCAAGTGTCACCGTCATCTCCCCGAAAGGAAAGTGGAATGTGTTGGTTTCTGACCTCCAACGCTCCACTAATGACGTAATTAAAGATACATCATTTTGCATAACGGCTCTTGGGTTGGTAAACATTCCGAAACCCCAATGTTGTAAAAGATGAATTTGATATGGCTCTAATTCCCATTGATTAAGCAACGAGGTACTTTGACGGATTGTAATTTTATCTCGATGATCACCAACCCATATTCTACCACTTATATGGTTATCTTGGTCGGTAAGGAGAGAACGATCAACCGGACCGCAAAAATCTTCCATCTAAAATCCAATACATACAGAAAACTTTAATCCAAACCAAAAAAAATCCAACCTACACAATACATACAAAAAAAATCCAAACTTTATCCACAAATCCAAACTTTATCCACAAATTCAAACTTTAATCCAATAAATTTTAATCCTAATAATTCGAAAATTATCCACAAATTCGAACCCTAATTCGAACCCTAATTCAAAAATTATCCACAAATTCGAACCCTAATTCGAAATTAATCCATAAATTCGAACCTTAATTCAACCCTATTCAAAAATTATATACATACATGCTTACATGTACACAAATCTACAATTAGATGATGTTAATGATATATACATACATACATACATACATACATACATATATACATGTACACAAATCTACACACATATTAACAATTAGATGACATATAGATATAAGAAATAGACACAAAATTACTCACTTTATATGAAGAAATGATGAAATTGATGATGATTTACTTCCGATTCTGGTGGATTTGCGATTTCCGGTGGTTTGTGGATGATTTGCTCACTTAATATTTTGTAAAATGATGTATATGCAACCACAATACGCTCTATTATGTTATTTTGTCAAATAAACCCGGTTTTCGTCAAAAAAAACCGGTTACGCTATATTATATAGCGTAAGTAGACCGGCCACGTGACATATTTAGGGTTAAAATGGGAATAAGCTTACGCTATATAATATAGCGGAGTACGCTATATAATATAGCGGAGTACGATATATAATATAGCGTAAGCTTTTTAATCCCAGCCGTCCATTTCTTTAGTGGATGGTTATAGATGGGTTGGATCAATATTAAAAAATATCCAACTGTGGCTGTAGAAGAGGTCCAAATATATATATATATATATATAGCAGGAATATATATTAATGTTTTTTTCAACTCCCAGTTCTTAATGTTTTCAGATCGATCAAAACTAATCCATCTTAACTTTCATGCTTTAGTTATATACTAGTCGATAAAGCCGCGATTCGCGGCGGCATTACAATTTTTTTAAAAAAATTCAATACATATTTATGATATATTATATTATCAATATTAAATTTTGATAGTTATATAATCTTTTCTAATGAACTGATTTTTTGTTGAACACGATTCTTTGGATTGAGCCACTCTCTCATTAAAACCGAAATCCCAACTTTAACATATATTATAAAGACTTATTTTATAATTTTTATCCATGAAAATCGAACACTAAAACTAAAAACTTATGACATCAGTATCAAACTCTAATAGCTAATACAGTCTTTTCTAGTGAGTCGTCTTCTCGTTAAAACATGTTTCGATCCGTTCTTATTTGGAACCGAAATTCTAAATTCATTACATATTATTGATGACACTTATCTAATGAAATAACTTGTTTTCTCGCCCTCTCGTTAAGATCAAAACCCTAACTTTTACATATCAATATTACTTGTAAAATAATATTTATCCATAAAAATCGAATCCTAAAAATGAAATAAAATTTATAACGTCAATATCAAATTCTAATAGCTGATACAATATTTTTTAGTGAGTCGTCTTCCCGTTAAACACGTTTCGAGCCGCTCTCATTTGGGATCGAAATTCCAACTTCATTACATATATAAAGTTTAAAAAATAAAAAAACAACTTATTTTCTCTGTATATTATAGATCTCCTTTATTTATTTAGGATTCCCGCATGAGAATGTTCTTTTATTATGTTAACACATCAGTTTTTTTGTTACAAAATAGTTCTTTTTTTTTAAATACGAAGAAATTTTTTTATGAGATTAGTATTGGATTTATGAAAATTTTTCTTAATAGAAGTATAAATAACTTTTATGAAAAATTGATAATTTTAGAATATTGTAAAAAATGTCACCACCGTCCTTGTATTCTACTTCCAATAAAATTTTTAATTGTATGTCTATTTTATATATTCAAACACCTATTTTACTTCCAATAAAACTTATAATTATATGTTTTTTTCTATAAACACGAACTTCTATTCTACTTGCAATAGAACTTTTAATCATATGCCTTATAAATACTTATTATAGTTCTAATAGAACTTCTAATTATATGACTTCCCTATAAATTCGAACTTTTCTCATCTATAAATTCGAACACCTATTCTACTTCTAATATGTTAAAAGATATTTTTATATTTATTATTGTTTATTCAAACTCCTATTTTACTTATAATAGAAATTTTAATTACATGCTGTATAATTAAATACATATTTTACTTCCGATGGAACTTCTAATTATATGTCTTCTCTATACATTCGAACTCTTATCATCTATAAATTCGAACACCTAAAATTTCTAATATGTTAAATGATATTTTTAAATTTATATTAGGGTTTAAAATCTTAAAATTCTAAAAAATTAGAAAAATTGATTGAGACCATCTTATAGCGCCACCTAAGCTCCCGCGTACCCTCCTTTATATATATATATATATATATATATTGATTTGTAATATATTAAAAGAAATTTTTATATTTATTAGGGTTTAAAATCCTAAAATTCTAAAAAACTAGAAAAATAGATTGAGACGATCCACCTAAACTCCCGCGTATCTTCCTTTATATATACTAGCTTATAACCCGTGCATTGTACGGCTTCTTTGTTAAAATTCACAATTATATTAATATTTTTAATTTTTAATTTTATTAATTTACATATTAAATTATTGTTAAAAAATTGATATATATAAGATTTTACACATTCGATTTAATATTTATACTCTTTTTTGAATTCTTAAAATTTGATTTGGACGATTTTACAGCCCACGTGGAATTAACAAAATAATCTTTAATTTAGTGATGATTTAACAATTATTTTCCAATTAAACTTATGCAAAAATTGACGATTTTTTATGTTGAAAATTCTATTTGATTTATGAATTCTACTTACAATTCGTTTTGATTATCAAAATACCCTTTCAATTATTTGAAGATAGTTTTACTAACAACCAAATACAATTTTAATAATAAGTATAAGAGATTTTCAAAAAATAATAAGTATAATAGAGATTTTGTCCAAAATTTTGATAATCGGTAGTCTAGTTATCCGTACGACAAAGATTTTAAAATAAATAGATGAAAACCGTTGTATCTAACATAAAAAAATTGTTTTATATTTTAATATATTATAAACTAAAAAGTATATTTAAATTGAAATACGAAAATGTATATATCAATATTTAAATCATATATAATTAGGTTTTCTATATTGAATAATATTATAAATGTAGGACTTCTACATTAAATAGGATTAATGTAAAAATTAGTAATTTTAGTTCCTCTTGAGATTCTGAGTGTTTCCATTCGAATAATAATATTAAAGCATCACTAAACTAAAGATAATTTGATGAGGTTCTTGTGGATTATAAAATCAATCCAAATCTCATTTCTACATTTCAAGATAGAGCACAAATAACAAATATGAATTTTTTTTAATACTAATAAAAAATTAATAAAATTCAATTCTTATACAACCTTTTTTAATTATATTCTTTTTAGATTATAATTTTTTTTAAAATTCACTTTTAATACAACCTTTTCTAATTATATCCTTTTTAGATTATAATTTTATTTTTAATGTGATCTCGTTAATAAATCATGTGATTTTGGTAGTACAGTGACCAGACCAAAAATTCAAAGCATGGGTTACTTTTAATTATTTTAAAAATTGTATGATTAAACAAAATAAAGTATAATAAATTATTATGGATATAATTTAACTTTGTAATATTAATTAATAAAATTATTAGTAATAATAATAGTTATTTAACAGATGACAAGTATTGTTTAAAACTAATAATATAAAATCTTAATGTAAATTTGTTGTTGACGGGATTCCAACGATGTAAATATAGAATATTCCTTATTATTATTATTAGATTTAACGGTTAGCAAACCAAACAACCAAACTACCAATTATTTGCTTATTATAATATAGTATAGATAAAGATATAAATATATTGATGATTATGTTTTTATATTTACATTTTGATGTCCTTTTCTAATTTATGTTTCTTTTTTATATTTTTTTCATTAAATTACTTTTTAGTTAAAATTTATATCATACAAAAATATATATTTAATTTCTTAATTAATACTTACAGTTTTTAGTCACTAATTTCATATTAAAAAATATTAAAATATTGTAATATTACAAAATTATTTAAATATCGTAATAGAATATTTTCTATTTGTTATATTTGCATCTATATATAAAACTAAATGTGTGTACAAATCAGAAGTTTATTATGGTTCTTTCTCAGTATCTTAGTTGTTGATCCTTCACTGACCACCTCCTGAACGTTCTTACGCCCGTATAATAATTTTATTCTTTCTTAACTTTGTTTGTAGTTTTGTGTTAGTATTTGAAAAAAATGAGCCAATAGTTGGTTTTTATAAAAAATTGATAGCTACTAAACATTTTCTTCTAGAAGATACAAAATTATAATATTAGAAAAAGAGTTCTTTTTATATCGTAACTCATGATTTTTTTTTTTTGAAATAAATTACAATTTAGGGATACTGGTTCTTATTATATTATAACTCATGGTTAGTTTATTTAATATTTTACTATTTTAATAATTTATAATTTATAATTTATTGTCTTATTTGGTTGCAATTTGTTTATTCATATTATATGTGTTTTTTATAACATTAAATATTAGTTAATATGCTTTTGTTATGATATATCTTAAATAATTAATCTTACTAAATTTAATATTTTCATCAATTTTTTTATTAGTTAAACAATGTGTAACAAAACAAAATTATGTTGCATATATTAGCTTTTATTAAAACACAAAACAATTATTAGTTACTATTTCTTATTATTATTATTATTATTATTATTATTATTATTATTATTATTATTATTATTATTATTATTATTATTAATCAAGAGCACTTTCAAATTTTATTGTATGTATTTTCAAATTGTAATAAAAATGATTATCTAAAAATACATAGGACAACCAACTAAATTCTACCATGTACAATTATCATGGTACCTAGGATTTTATGTTATAACATTACTTAGTCCAAACTTTTATACATTTATTCTTATAATATCTTTAATTTTATCTATAGTTTTATGTTATTATTTTAAAAGATTCTTAAGTATGGCATTCTAAAATGGATTAAAATTTTCATTGTACTAATGTATGGTATTTACTTGGTTCCTTTTATATTATAATTCGTTGATATTTAATTTTCTAATTTTAGTTAAATAAAAATTCATATAATATTATGAATGGTTTTATAGGCTAGTATGTAAGATAATTAATATTACTAAATATAAATTTCTTCAATTTTCTTACTAATAAATTAAAGTGTAAGAGAAAAAATAGCATTGTATATATGAGCTCTTATTAAAACACACAATTAGTTTAATTATTTAATGATCAAGAGCACTTCCAAAACTTGATATTAATTTTTTTCAAAAATTGTAATTAAAAATGTAGATAAAAAATGAATATGAAAATCAAATAATACATGTAAAGTTGTGGACCACGTGGAAGATGAAAACCTAGATAAAACGAAAATTGCAGTACATATAGAGAATCTTCGACAGTTGATTAGTTATTACACGAAACCCTATTGTGTGATTAGTTATTATACGAAAGTTATTATACGAAACCCTAGATACTGTCGCTCTTACATGTGGACATGAAACCTAGGTGAGTACATGTGTAGGGAAAAATAGTATACCACATTAAAGAAAATAGTACGTCGCTCTAATAATGCACGGCATAAGACTGCCTCAGACAGGATTCCTTAATTCTATGTATGTCAATGTATATTCCACATTCTTATATTTTTTGTGCCCATTTATACAAGTACATGCATACTTAATCTCCCTATATTGACCTATGATAATAAAGGCAAATGATATGAATTAACCCTTGTAGGTGACAACTTGAAATCTATGATTTTTGATGCATGTATCCACACACCAGAACAAAATACAAAATTGAAGTGAGAAATTGACTAGGTATAATTATGACATTATTTTGTTTCAACTACCAATCTACCATTATACTCCTGGTTAGCAATTTGCATCTTCAAATCATTCAACTAACAATATTGGTCAGGGAGGGAGGAATCATGGAGTGCATAACTTGAAACTTAAACAAACTATGAAATTAAACAAAAGAAGTTTTTTAAAAAAAAATTATCCATTAAACAAATGATACAAAAGGAGCTTCCATCTCAGAAAGGATAATTTAAAAAAAATAAAATAAATAAACATGTGATACCATTTTCTCTACATGAAGTAACTAAGAGAAGTCTTCTTTCTTGATCCACCATCTCCATATAGTTCATTCCATTGGAGAAGCTCGCTCATATTGGTAGACTCTGAAGACACACTTGCACACACCTGTTCATGTGCAAATTGAAAATCATCCATACTCAAGGGACGAACATCAGTACTGCTATATAATGCAGGTAAAGGTCTGTTTTCCGCTAATGCCACAGCTCGTTCCTTCTTTTCTTTCTCCAAAAGTTCCCTAATAGGGCAATGAGCAGCTGTCACACATAGATTCTTCAAATCGCTTCCTGAATAACCATCAGTCATACTAGCTACTGCTTCGAGATGAACCCCAGATCCTAATTCTTCCTTGGCCAATATTACTCTTAAAATTTTCTCCCTATTTGTGGCATCTGGGAGGTTTACCATTAACCTTCGGGGAAGCCTTCGAAGAACAGCCTCATCAAGGTCAAATGGCCTATTGGTTGCTGCAAGTACCAGTACACGTTCCTTATCTTTTGTACGCAAGCCATCCCAATTTACCATGAACTCATTTTTTATTCTATGCATTACTTCAGGTTCTCGATTTCCACGACTTCCTAACATGCTATCTACCTCATCAATAAAAATGACACTTGGTGATATTTTACTGGCAAGGCTAAAGACAGCTTTGACATACTTTTCTCCCTCGCCAAACCATTTTGAAGTAATGGTTGACATGGATATATTGATGAAGTTTGCCCCAGCCTCGGTTGCGACAGCTTTTGCAAGCATAGTTTTACCCGTGCCAGGAGGTCCAAAAAGCAATATCCCCTTGCAGGGCTTTGTCAGCTGTCCTTTACAGAACAACTCTGGCCTTTGAAGAGGTAGCATTACCAATTCTTTCAAGGTATCCTTAACATCTTCTAAGGCGCCAATATCATTAAAAGTAACATTAATGTCGTTGGGAGGAATAACTTCCCTCAGTAGTCTCTTCTCAAATTCATTTTCAGTAACTACGTCCCTGAATGATATCTTCAAACCCTTGGTTTCAAATTGTAAATCCTGTACAATTTTGAGCCCATATCTAATGCTATCATTAGATAGCACAATTTTTGCATCTTTGGCAGGAGCTTCAGAAAGTTGCATAGAGTGATGACTTAAAGCCCATCTAACTACATTCTCCACACTTTCACTGCTCAAGACTAGTTCTTTTATGTATAATTTTCCAATCTCTGGACATTATAATCCTTGTTTGTTCAAAACCTTGCGAAGGTTAACAACATTTGACTCTGAGTTGAGAGTCTGTACATCACGATCCATTTTTTTCTTCCAGCCTGAAAGTAGCGTTTCATCCTGAGGAATCTGTACAGATACTTTGTTTGGGAATAGGCGAGTGAGTACTTGCTCCATTGTTTCGGGGGCATCTTCAGTTCTTTCATTTTGTCTACCAAAACTGTACGGGAAAGCAAGATGGTTGAGTGGTGCTGTTTGTTTGCTTCCACACTTTGTAAACAGAGGTCTGCCTCCACCCCCAAGCTGCGAGTTTTCCTTGTGATTACCCATTTCCGTATGCGAAGCAATGACTACTGCATTTCCTGGCAAATTTTCAAGCTTAATCTTGAAAGATGCAAATCCCTCAGAATAGCCCATTAATGACTTCTCTATGTCTTTTATAAAAATAATTAATGGACCAGTTCTGCATTGTTCAAAAGCAACCTCAAAGAAATCATTAATTGGAAACCTTTCACTATAAGCCTCATGTTTGGACTGCGCCTGAGAGTTTAAGATGGATCCACCGGTCATATTGGCCTGATATGCCTGCACCTGATAGGGTTCCTGTGGGAGCAAAGTAGATCCACCAATTATATTAGCATGCTGAGAGCGTAACCTGGATCCGCCAGTTATATTAGCCTGATATGCCTGACTGGGTGCCTGTAAGCGTGAGACAGGTCCACCCGTTATATTACCATCCTGTGCCTGAGAGTGTATGATGGAAAGGATAGCTCGTTGCGCTTGAGTAGGTCCCTGAGAGCCTAAGACAGATGCACCAGCTTGATTATTATTATTATTATATCCGCCAATCTGTGCCTGAGAGCCCAAGAAAGATCCACCCAAAATATTACCCTGCTGTGCCCGAGAGGGTAAGAGAGATGCCCCAGTTATATTAGTTACATTAGCTTGATTTGCCTGGGAAGGAAAGGAAGATCCGCCAATTATATTAACCTCACTTGTTCCAGGCCTTGAACTTTCACTAACATCAGCACCAGACAACACAAGGGAATCAACAATGAGAATCTTCACACCATAATGTTTCGCCAGCGCCTTGGCCAATGTTTCTCGATAAATTTCAGTACCTGCAGGACCAGATAATAATATTCCTGGGGACACACAGCTTGGCAAGTCCACGCCCAATGCATAACTGCACTTTAACTGTATACATGTTGAAGCAATCAGAACATTCTTTGTGGTCTCACTTAAATAATATGGAAAGCTTTCGAGTGAAACTTCGATATTGTCACATCCCAGTAGTCGTAACCCCTCTTTAAATATTGGTTGTACTTCAGCCACTCTGTTCTCCTCTCAGCTACCTTTGATCGTTTTTGGGTCGGCCGAGACGATGAAACGAGCGGCCGCTTGAATAGCCAGGGGTTGTGCATTGTGTATAGGTTTTTGTGAAATGAAACACGAAGAGATGTATGTGTATATATGTATGTGCACTGTGAATTATCGATTGATACAGATGGGTGTAGAGATGTAGGACTTGAGACAAGGTACCAAGAAATGTCTGAATTTGGCCTATTTATTCAAAAATTTAGGATATTCATTTGAGATTACAGAAGATATTCTTGGATTTCAAAAATTTCAGTTTGGATATCGAATTATTCATTAAAATCTTAGCCTATTTAATGAGAATTCTAATAAGTACTGTAAATTATTGAGGTTTACAGCTAGAATTTTAAATTATTCTTAAAAGAATTCAATTAATTATTTCAAATCTAATGGTTGGATTTTATAATATGGTGGATTTTAATGGTGGTATTTAAAATTAATGGATTTCTTTAGATTTTATGATTTATAGATTGTTTTGGATTTTGATAATGGTATCTAAAAATTTATGAATTGTTTTGGATTTTGTGAAATGATGAATTTGGATGGTTTATATTTCAAAATTCATGGATTGTTATTGATTTGGTGATATGGTGGATTTTGATGGATTTTAAAATATTTATTATATTTTTTGAAATCCAACCAAAATTATTGAAATTTAGAAGAATTTTACGTTATCCTTACAAACTTTACATAAATTTAAAGTTAATAATGATTTTTTGAAAATTCATATACCATTATCAATCTCTTAATTGTAAGAGGTTTTTTTCGTAAATAATCAATTCTAAATTTTTTTTCGCAAAAATACTTTTTAAAAAAATGTTTTACGAAAATACCAAATTTTATAAATATTTGAAAAATTATGTCCCGTAACCAAATCAACCACATGTAACTATTTGTAACCCGCATATGCAACTTAGTGTAGTCACATATGCAAATTCAACTAAAATGTACTAACATATTGCATCTGTTGATTTGGTTCACCACGTATTTTTGCAAATATTTTATAAAGTTGGTATTTTCGCAAAAAAAATAAATTTAAAAAGTATTTTTCAAATCTTTTATCTATATTATAATATAATTTGTACTATTATATTAAAGCTGAAAGATTGAAAGTTTGTCGGTTTGATTAACCTAATTATTAAAATAAATTATAACATAATATAATTAATGGTAACTATCCTATTATCTTTTTCCCATTTACTTTTAGTTAAAGATTTTACCTTTTATAAACACCTAAAAACATCAATCGTATCATATTTTTCGACCATTAATATTTCATTTCTAATTAAAACTCATTACTTTTTTTTTATTTAAAACCAATCTTACAATCATTAATATATACCCGAAATATCACACCATATTTTCCAATTATTAATAAAATATATTAAAAATCCGTATACGTTGTTTATAATAAGAAAATATTAGTATAATTCATAAACATGAGTATATTAAATTATATTAAATAAAAAATAAAAATAATATTAAAAATAATGATGATAGAAAAAAAAAATTGTAATATTAAAATAAAATTATAACAAAAGAAAGGAAACCCGTGCACCGCACTGGCATTGAAATATATATATATATATATATATATATATATATATATATATATATATATATATACGTTCATTTCGTATATATTATTTTTTGATATTTATTTTTTTAAAAATTCAGATTTCTTGAATTGAATCTTTGATAGTTAAAATCACTATCAATTTGTAGAGGAGAAAGAGATGATGTTGTTGAAACTTGAATGACTTGATTTCGTTAAGAAATGGATGAGATATCTAAATTTTAATTCTTTAAAGATTTTATTAATAGTGGATTTGAGTTTGAGGAAGAAGATGATGATCAAAAGGCAATTTTACCCCTACATTTCAGCTTTATTTATAAATGACGTTAAGGTATTTTAACGGAAGTACACATAATGTAAAAAAACTGGAATTTCAGTATAGCACGTGGCTGTTTTTGAAGTAGAGTATCCCAAGTGATCCGACACACAAATTTCAAGTACATAAAGTGCACTTTACTCTACTAGTCTATTATAGATTATAGATACTACTTTTAAAATATTAATTAATAGATCAAGTTGTGCATAATACTATATTCTCGACCTTTATTTTGATTTTTAGTTAATAAACTCGTAGTATATAACTTCACTATAAAATTAACTTTACTATTAAATTAAATTTATATTTAATATTATTATTTTAATTAATTAATTAAATTTAATATTTAGTGGCATACCGCGATATGCATGACATACCATTTCATTAGAAGGGAGTTTCCACTTTAAAATTAACTTCACTATTAAATTAAATTAATATAATATTTAATATTATTATTTTAATTAATTAAACTAATTTAATATTTAATGACATAACGCGATATGCGTGACATATCATATCGTTATAACGGTATTTTTGTTTTTAATAAGAGTATATATATTAGCTTTAAATCATGCAATGCACGTAAAAATTATATTAATATATTAATTTAATTTTTTTAACCAATCTATATTAAAGAAAACTGGGTCTAAGGACAATCTCTCCTAATGTTACAACAAATATGTACCTATAAAGTAAGGGGTCATTTTTGTAAATATTAAAATTTTATAAGGTAGAATCCTTAAAACCTAGTGATCACCCGAAACTCTTTTAACTCTTATCTTTATGCTCTAGGAGGTCGTTTGGTTGACAGATATTTATTCAGGAATTTTGACTTCCTAGAAATTAGCTTTTAATATTATTGTTTGGTTACCAATTTTATAGGAAATAGAACTTACCAAGGAAGTTAAAATACCTACATAATATGGGAAGTGGCTGACCCATTCCCCCTTGGTTATCCACGATTCCCGTATGCCAAATCACAGAAATTGACAATATTATCCCACAATCAGAAAAGGCGGGTAAGTTTAAGCGCCATTATTCGCTTAAAATTGCTGATGGATACACCTATATATATCTATCTCTCTTCCTCGGTTATCATCTTCTCTATATATAGGGAATTCTGCAACTACTTCTCGGGTCTCGGTATGTAAATCTATTCTTAACTCTTACTTTTGTGTAGTGGGTTAAAAGAGATTTTGTGAAACAGATGCTTTAAATTGTTAAGATGAATTGAAATTTGCCATGACTCATGAATGATATCATTGATTTAGTTTTTTTTCAATATCCTCTAAATATTATGAACTGATTATAGTATCTCCTTTGTTTATGTAACTAATTAGATTTATTATTTTCTTCTGTGGAACTTGTGTATCTTATACAGTACAGTCATGGCGCGCACACCTTTAAGTAATCGAAAGAAAATTCTGACTACGTGTATTGTGATATATAGACATGTTATGGTTATGCTTATGGAAATTATTGCTGAACTGGTGCATTTAGTTGCTCTTACAAATATTAACATACCCAAACCGATAACCTATGTGTTTGATAATTCTACTCAAGAAAGATTGTATGCCAGACACTTAAATCTTAGGCCAATGATTGAAGATAGTGATGTAGCTTGTTTAGATAACCTGAGAATGGATAGATCTTGTTTTTATAAGTTATGTGAGATGCTTAGAGATGTTGGAGGATTGCGTGGAAACAAAAATTCGAGTTTAGAGGAAGTGGTTGCAATATTTTTGTATGTAGTTTCTCATGATACAAAAAATCGAAGAACGCAATTGCATTTTAGAAGAAGTGGTGAGACTGTATCTAGACATTTTAATTCAGTTCTTTAAGCTATTCTTAAATGTCATCATCTTCTACTGAAAAAGCCTCAACCTGTAACTGAAAATTGCCAAGATGAGAGATGGACGTGGTTTAAGGTAATTTTTTAAAATTAAAACACATTCATAAAATTTCTTGGTATTGCAAATTTGGTCAATATATACATCATTAAGAATTATTTATATAGAATTGTTTAGGTGCTTTGGATGGAACACACATTAAAGTTTGGGTTGGTGATAAAGATAAAGTTAGATACAGAAATAGGAAAGGAGAACTCACTACCAATGTGCTAGCAGCTTGCACTCGTGACATGCAATTTACATATATTTTACCAGGATGGGAGGGCTCAGCGCATGATAATAGAGTACTACGTGATGCACTTTCTAGAAAAAATTCTCTTAAAGTCCCCCAAGGTAATAACAATAGTGATTTTTTCTACATTAATGAGAATAAATTCATTTTATCTAATATAGATAATAGTAGTTTTACGTTTTTGATTTTTCTAGGAAATTACTATTTATGCGATGCTGGATATATGAATTGCGAGGGATTTTTAACCCCATTTAGAGGCCAACGATATCATTTGAGTGTGTGGAAGAATGGTACTCAACCAACATCAGCCGAGGAATATTTTAACATGAAACATTCTCAAGCTAGGAACGTGATAGAAAGGTGTTTTGGATTGCTTAAAATGCGATGGGGGATTTTAAGAAGCACTACTTGGTACCCTAGAAAGACTGTTTGCAGAATCATATTGGCGTGTGCATTGCTGCATTAATTTATTCGTACACACATGACTTTAGACCCTATGGAGCATCTACTTCGAGATGACATAGAAGATTCTGAAGAAAACAATATCGGGACTATGGAGAGTAGCAATACATGAACTGATTTTAGAAATAATTTAGCAATAGAAATGTATGACGCGTACCTGCATACATGACATTCCTAGTCTGGCTAGGTTCATTTAGTAGTGTTTAGGATTTCTTCACTTATTGTTGCAATATTTTCAATTTGTTGAACTACTTATTTTTGTAATTTCATTGCTTGGATTGATTTTTGATTGTTATTTTACAACTGTACCACCTTTTGATCTAGTATACTTTTAAGTATTAGAACATTTAAACAATTTGTGTATTAATTAGCACTACTTGTTTGTATGTACTTGGATAATTTTTATTTTTTTAGTGATAATGAAACGCTCTCAAAGAAGTACTAAGCAAGTAGTAGACGAGAGCAACTCCACCAGAAAATGTTCAAGGTGGACACCTACAGAGGATCGTGCACTTGTTACTGCAATGAGTGATCTGGTGGATATGGGAGGTTGGAAAGCAGACAATGGTCAATTTAAAAATGGTTTTTGGGCCAAAGTTGGCTATTATGCAGCAAAAACTACCCGGTTGTGACAAGAAAGCCAAACCTCATATTGAGTCCAGAGTAAAGCTCTTAAGAAGACATTATGATGCCATTGCAGAAATGTTGAGTCCAAGTGCTAGCGGTTTTGGATGGAATGACGAAGGAAAGTTTGTGACATGTCCACAGGCAGTTTGGGAAGACTGGGTGAAGGTAATTATCTTACCACTGTTTCAGTACTTTGCACATATATTCTTCTGTTTAATTAGTTTGATTAATAATTATTCTCTACTTTGGTGCAATAGAATGAATTCAACACTGTAGTCTAACTAACTACTTGGAAACAACTGTAGTTCTCTAAAATTATTCAACACTGGGCATAGATGTATTCTGATTTCAAATAACAAGGTCATTATCCTTACATCTAAATATAAGCAAAGAGAAGGGGCAACAGTTTCAATAAAAAAAATTACTCCCAGAGGAGCATCCGGTGAAAAGCTTCTTTGTCTGTTTCATAAACTGATGCTTACTTCCTTGATTTCCGCTGAGAAAAGATTGTAGTTACAGAAACTATGAGAATGAATGTACTACTTGAAACTTCATTTTTTAGATCGGCTACCTGGCAACCTTTGTATATACATTTTACAAGATGTTATGACTGTAGAGGAGAGTCTACATGACTAAAATTATATACACATACGCAGAAGTTGACCACCAAAATCGACCACTTTGAAAGGAGGTTACCTTGGACAGGCAACATGAGATTCCGCTTCTATAGAATAAGTTTTTTTTTTAGTAAAATCAATCTGTGATTCGCTGCACTCACATTTATATTTCTAGAATGAGTAGAACATTCTTTAACCTAATTACAAAATATCGTCGGATTAGTAAGGTTGAGCGGAGTAGTGAATTTTTGTAGGTATTTGTAGTCTGTAGGTGTCACTGATATGGTCGCATTTTAACAAGTAGTTAAAGATTTTTGATTTTGATTAAAACACTGGGAAAAGAAATACCGGTTTTAGGATTGGAACTTATGGGTCAGGATTTCATCCCCAGTTATAGACATTTTGCGATTTCTCTTGAAAATACCAATACTGAAGTTATGAGCATCGATTACAACTGATCAAAGACTTAAACACACGTAAAAGATATACCTTAGCCAATCATTCATCCCTCATGGCTATCTTATAGCTCAGTAAGAATGTATTCTCATTGTATGATAATGAGTTCTTCTCTCCTTCAGCTGTTCCTATCTGTTTATCGTACCCAGCTTCATTAAAATAGGGCTTAGAATTCAGAACTAGCCCCTGAAGTGATATTAAAACTTGTAGGATGCTTAACTGGACTTCATAACATAATCATCTTGCCTGGAAACATAGCACTGGACTTCTATTAACTTTGTATTATTTTAACTGTACTTCTATTATTGGTTCAATAGAGTGAATTCATGTGTTCGTAAATATGTATAAAACATGATTACAGTGGCTAATTAATTCTACATTACTAATTAAAAGTACTGCAATATGCTCCAGGTGAACAGTTAGGTTTTATTAATTACCCTGAATAGTTCTCAGAACATATTCGATCAAGCAATGAGTCCTAGTGTGATATAATAGATTGCCTCCTGTAATGCAGTTTGAGAAGTGCTCAATGTAACTAATAGTTCTTGATTCTTTTGAATTTCAGAGTCACCAAAATGCTTCAGGTATGAGAAACAAACCCTTTCCGTTATTTGATGAGTTGGGCAGGATTTTTGGTAAAGATAGGGCTACGGGGAATGAGGCGACAAGTACACTTGATGCACTTGAAGAACTAGAAGAAGAATACAAAGACGCAGAAACAGAAGCAGATCAGGTCCACAATGTAAGCACTGAAGATGACACCACTTCTAATACACAAAGTCGTCAAATGGAAACTCCACCGTCAACTACACCTCCAACTAATAAGACGAAGAAGGCAAGGACTGAAACTATCGAAGCTTTGAAAGATTTTTCTAGAAAGCTTGAGAAAATGAGTGATGTAATGGAAACTGCTAGCCAACATATAGGACGACTTGCTAGTTGTTTTCAACATGAGTCTGAATCAGCTGAGAGAAGGATGCAGGTGACTGCAGAAGTAATGAAAATTGGAGGATTAACTACTACTCAAGTTCTTTTGGCGTCAAAGAAAATTGCACTTAATCCTTTAGAAGTTGATTTTTTCTTCAGCCTTCCTGATGATTATAGATATGCTTACGTTCAAGGCTTGTTGCTTCCCGACCATTCAAATCAATGATTCATCAATGTTTATTTATATCTCATTAGCATAGAATGTGAGTTCTACTCATTTTAAGTTATGTGCTCCTCTTCTGACATTTTAAGACTTCTGTTGTTAGTAGTCACATTTTGGATTGAAAACATTGTTATTTGAAGTTTTATCCTTCTTTGTTTTTATTTTTTATTTGACAAAAATAGGTTATCTTGGTATGTTTATATTTTTTTGTTTGATTGTTTGGGAATTTGTAGCAGGGTTACTTACTAGCTTGCATGAAGAAGCTAATGCTAATCTATACTATTATATAAATTCCGAAACATTGAAAGTTTTGGTACCTGTTTTTTGGTACTAAGTGAATTTATTTATTTACCCTTCATCATAAAGAAAAATATATATGATATCTATACTATTAAAATTCCTAAAATAAATAATAACATAATATGATTAATGGTAAGTAGTCTATTGCTTTTTTTTTCACAATTACTTTTAATTGAATATATTACCTTTTATAAACACCTACTAATCTTACAATCACAAATATCTATACTATTATATAAAAGCCGAAATAATAAAAGAGTTTTGGTATCTGTTTTTTGTTACTAAGTGAATTTATTTATTTACCCTTCATTATAAAGAAAAATATATATGATATCTATACTATTAAAACTCCTAAAATAAATAATAACATAATATAATTAATGGTAAGTAGTCGATTGCCTTTTTTCACATTTATTTTTAATTGAAGATATTACCTTTTATAAACACCCACTAATCTTACAATCATTAATATATACCCTAAAATATCACATCATATTTTTCAATTATTAATAAAATAAATCTGTATACGTTGTTTATAAAAACATCAATCGTATCATATCTTACAATCATTAATATTTCCTTTCAAATTACAACATGTTACCTTTTCAATTTAAAACTAATCTTACAATCATTAATATATACCCGAAAATATTACATCATATTTTTCAATTCAATACCATTATATAAAAGCCGAAACATTAAAAGTTTGGTTGGTTGGTTGGTCGGTCGGTCGGTACGGAATAACTAAATAATTTCATTTTTCAGGTAAAATATAATATTTTTATATTTTATCTAACTAAAATTTCTCCTTTATTAATAAATTTCCTTATTCAGGTTAAACATATTACCTTTTCTATTTTCCAATAACTAAATAATTTCCTTTTTCAGGTAAAATACAATATCTTTTATAATTTATCTAACTAAAATTCCTTTTTTTTAAAAACACTACTAACAATTTTGTTTAATAAAATAACATAATTATATTATAATTACTATTAACTGATCAATTACCTTTTTCAGCCAAAACACGTTACCTTTTCTCTTTTCTCTAACTAAAATCTCTCTTTTTCCAATTATATCATGGATGGTTACCTTTTTTAGCCAAAACACGTTACCTTTTTTCCTTTTCTCTTACTAAAACCTTTCTTTTTTCAATATTATCACGGGCGTTTCTATTTAATAAAAATAAAATAATAATATTATAATACTAATAATTAACCGATTACCTTTCTAGCTAAAATGTATCGTCTTTTTTATTTTTTCTAATTAAATTCCCTTTTTTCCTAGAAATATCACTGGTAACATTAATTTCTCATTTTTTAAAAACTATGACATATTTTATTTAGTAAAATAACATAATCAACTTATTTACCCATACTCAATTATAGATAAAATCCATCTTATTAACTAATCAATTTCTTTTTTCAGGTTAAACACATTTTTTTTTCGATTTTTCAATAACTAAGTAATTTCCTTTTTCAGGTAAAATACATATCTTTTATATCTTATCTAACTAAAATTTCTCCTTTATTAATCAATTTCCTTTTTCAGGTTAAACATATTACCTTTTCAATTTTTCAATAACTAAATAATTTCCTTTGTCAGTTAAAATACAATATCTTTTATATTTTATCTAACTAAAATTTCTAAAACACTACAAGCAATTTTGATTAATAAAATAACATAATTATATTATAATTACTATTAACTAATCAATTACCCTTTTCACCCAAAACACATTACTTTTCTATTTTCTCTAACTAAAATATCTTTTTTTTTCCAATTATGTCATTGATGTTACCTTTTTCAGCCGAAACACGTTACCTTTTTCTTTTCTCTTACTAAAATCTTTCTTTTTTCAATAATATCACAGGCGTTTCTATTTAATAAAAATATTATAATACTAATAATTAACCGATTACCTTTTTAGTTAAAATGTATTATCTTTTCTATTTTTTCTAATTAAATTCCTTTTTTCCTATAAATATCACGGGCAACATAATTTCTCATTTTTTAAAAACTAAGACCAATTTTATTTAGTAAAAAAACATAATTAAATTATAAATACTATAAACTAATTAATTATCTTTTTCACATAATTTATTTCATCTTTTTAATTTTCACGCTACCTTTCTATTCTTTCTAACTAAAATCTCTCTTTTTTCAATTATATCACGGGCGGTTCTATTTAATACAATAAATTAATAATATTATAATATTAATAATTAACCGATTACCTTTTTCAGGTAAAACGTATCATCTTTTCTATATTTTTTCTAACTAAATTCCTCTTTTAATAGAAATATCACAGACAATATTAATTTCTGCTATTATAAAACATTACTAGCAATTGTATTTAGTAAAATAACGTAATTAATTAAGTTATGATTACTATAAACTAATCAATTACCTTTTGTACCTAGAACATGTTATAATTTTAATTTTCTCTAACTAAATTCTCTCTTTTTCTAATCATATCAAGGGAAATCTATTTAATAAAATAAAATAATAATTTTGTAATTACTAATAATTAACCGATTACCTTTTTCAACTAAACCCTATAATATTTTCTAACTAAAATCCCTTCTTTTCTAGAAATATCACGGATAACATTTATATAATTATTATCAAATCATCTCATATAAAAATTTAAGCCTCCAAAATTCATGTTTTAAAAAAAATAATTTAAATTAATGAAAAAAATATATAATATTAAAAATAATCCGTGCATCGCACGGGTTTTAAGCTAGTAATTCTTTGAAAGTGAAGTTCTTTAAAAAATAGTCATATTCGAGGTCATTACAGTCAATCAGCACAAACATGTGGGAAATGAATAACCAGGAAGTTTAACTTCCATCATGACAACCAAACAATTATTTTACACTTCCCAGGAATTCTAAAAACATATGAAATTGAACTTCTCATGGGAAGTTAATTCCCACTATATACCAAACGACCTCTAGGATGTGTTATTGAATTCCGGTTACTGTGGCATATTTTCCGGTTGGCATCAAATGAATATTCCAATTCACATTCCATCTATATTGTTTAGAAAGAAAATACAAAAACAAAACCTACATATAAAGATTTTATAAAAACTTCT
Organism: Saposhnikovia divaricata; assembly: GCA_036435485.1. Taxonomy (NCBI): domain Eukaryota; kingdom Viridiplantae; phylum Streptophyta; class Magnoliopsida; order Apiales; family Apiaceae; genus Saposhnikovia; species Saposhnikovia divaricata. Next base: position 102,240,798 of record CM071601.1, read on the forward strand.
TTCAAAAAAAAAAAAAAAACGATTTTATAAAAAATAAAAAAGTAAAAAATGTGTATTCTTACACAAGTCACCTGTTCTTCCCCCTCCCGCCATAGCAACAGCTGCCCTGTCTGAACAATCGTAATTATTTCTCCTCTTAAACAACACCAATTCAACTCTTTCCTTTTATTTCCTTTTTTTTCCCTTGCAAATAATGCTTCGCGTTTTCTCGTATAGCCTCAAACGACGTCGTTTAATCCCCCTCCCTCTCCTCCTACGCCGCACTTTCTCATCTCCACCGCCACCTCCTACCGTTAAACCACCAATTAACCCCGTCGAAAATCTCAACAAACCTAACAACAACAATTCCCAGAATGCCCCTGCCATTCATCATAATCACACAATTACCCCTCTCTCATCTCTCTCCTTCTCATCTTCTCGCACCGCTCTTCTCGCTCTCTCCGCAACCCTAATCTCCACATTCTACCTCCTCTCCCTTACCCGACCCGACCCGCCCGATTCCCAACCCGATCACAATTACAGCCCACTCAATCACGACTTCCAACACGCAGTTAATCGAATAATTAACAAAATGAAACAAACAGGCGTGGCTGCCACGGTTCTCTGGAAGTCATTGACGTCGGTGTTGTGTTCGGCGAATTACGAAGTTAGGTCAGGTTTCGAGTCGAAAGTTGCGGCTTTATTAGCTGACATTGCGGCAGCTAATGAGAGTAGGAGAGTTGCGATTGTTGGTGCGGGCGGTGGAGCTGTGGTTGATTGGCTTATACAAATGGTTGCCAGGACTGGGGATAGCAGTGGGACGCAAGCTGAGTCGGCTAGGGCGTTGGCGTATTTGATTGCGGATCCTAATGTTTGCGAGGCGGTTTTTGCGAGGCCTCATGTTGTTCCTAATTTACTTAGGTTTATTTTTTCTACTCAGCCATCCAAAAAGGTGTGAATAGTTTGTATTGTTTTGTTTCGATGAAAAATTAATGAATATTGGTTGATTGAACTACGTTTCAGTTGTTTAGCTATAATGGATAAATCTTGCAGTGTTATTCTGTTTGAGTTTTCAACTTGTAGTAGTTATCAATGAAAATTTTATGAAATTGACATAATGGTAGATTGAACTAAGTTAGTTATTTTGTGGTTCAAATAATCATGTTTTGTTTGTGTATTGATAACAAATACCATAGCACAGATTGCTGTAGGATGGAAGTTTTGCTTTTTATTATTTATCTAGTTACTTTGATTTCGGTAAAGTTAGTCATTATTTTTTCTTGTTTACTTATTGACATGGTATATTGTATATTTTGTGGACAGCATAAAAGACGTAGTTCATTCGATAGTTCTGATTCTTTGAAAGGTAAAAGCATGCTTGTAGCAGCAATTATGGATATTGTCACTGCCAATTGTGAGAGTGCAGACAAAGTAGTATTCAAGCCTTCTCTACCAGGAAATGCTAAAATGAGAGATATTGCTGCAGCTATTGAAGTCATTGAGGAAGGAGGTTTGCATTTGGATGAGGCACCTGGAAGTGATGAGGATGGTGATAGTGAAATAAAGGGTATTGGAATTAAGGTTCTTGGAGGCACATCGGTTTTAGGACTTGCTAGAAGTAATGGTCTTGTGGAGTTGATGCACTTAGATAATACTCAATATGAATCAGTTAGAAGTACTCCGAAAACTACTTCATATAACAAAATAGATGATTCCCTATCGCAAGCAAGTTTGTCTTCAGCTGCTATACCTGGGCTCTGGGATGATTTGCATTCTCAGCACATTGCTGTGCCTTTTGCTGCATGGGCTTTAGCAAACTGGGCAATGGCATCAGAAGCAAACAGGTCTCATATTCAGGAACTAGATTTTGATGGGAATGCTGTCATGACTGCTTTGATCGCTCCTGAAAGATCTGTAAAATGGCATGGAAGTTTAGTAGCTCGATTGCTACTAGAGGACCAAAATCTTCCTTTGAATGAATCTGTTTCTGATTGGTGTTTTAGTCTTCTATCTACAGTATCACAAGCAAGTAAAGCTGAGGACATTCCTCTAACTCAAATGGCTTTGTCTGCATTTCTTATTTCTATCAAGAGAAGCCCTGAGGCGCAGAAAGTTGTAATGGAGAAAGGTCTGCATCAGATGAGAGAAACTGTTAAGAGGACAACGAAGCATAAGCCTACACAAGAAGCACTGGCGAAAGTGTTAGAACTACTTAGTACCGGAGAAATGCATATGTCACTTGAAGAAAGTCAAAAGTGGTCCGCTATTCTGTTTCCATGGGTTTTCGATAAAACTTCAACTGAAGCTATTAGATCTTCAGCCATAAACATCCTTTCATGCATTCTTGAAGATCATGGGCCGTTTTCTGTGCCAATTTCTCAAGGATGGTTGGCTATTTTGCTGACTGATATTTTAGGATCCCAGAAAACAAAATCCAAAGGCAGCAAGCAGCTTAAATCCGGCCAAGTAAAGGTTTGTAATTATACCCTATATATATATATATATATATATATATATATTTGATAGGTAAGTAATTCATTACTAAACGGCCATACGGCATCTACAAAAACAATCAATATTGAACAACTATTTATAACTTGAGTAAGAGGGATTTTGTAGCCCGTCGTCAGGGGATGCTCGGCCCTCTACTTAAAATCTCTAAATGTCTTGGGTTGATTATCCTCAACAACTATTTTACAAGTAATATTCTAATTACTCCTCCCTACTATAATTTTCTAATAGATTTTTAGTTAAATCCAACACAACCATAATTAATTTACAAATATATTTAACAGATAAGAGGTCTTTAATTCAATCTTACACAACTACAATTATATTTATAGATAATATTATAATACTTATTCTCAACCAAATTCTCACTGTTTGTTTCAATTGGTAATTTAGGTGTACAATAGACTATCTTTTTTATAACAACCACAAAATATCACATTATATTAATTTATCAACACAAAAGGCTACAAATATTGTAGGTTAATTATAATTTAGTAATAATAATAATAATAATAATAATAATAATAATAATAATAATAATAATAATAATAATAATAATAATAATAATAATAATAAAAATTACAAGATAGCAAATTAGTTTATCAAACATCTGAATCTGCTCTAATGCAAAATCACGTAAATATACATCCTATAAAAATAAACTTAAATATTGATAAAAGGAAAATGTGTGCATTATGAACTAGTGTGTTACAAAGTTAGTTTTAAAACAATGTTTAGTGGTGATTCCATAGAATGTATAAATGATTAAACTAGTTATGATTAGATATTCCCTCTTCTCAGTCCATATATTGACTGGATTCATGAAGCAACTTGAATTTTGCAGACTCAGATTTATCAATCAAGTATTGTTGCTGCGACGCAAATAGCTAAGCAGTTGACAGATGCTGTCGTTAATTTGGCGGGAAATCAACTAGGAACGGCAACTGAAAGTGATGATAGTTTCCCGCTTGCAGACCTCCTATCGCTTGAACCATTTGATGGGCCATTTAAGAGTTTAAATAAAGACAATCTGTCTAAAACTAATGCTGCAGATACTGCTATAGCTACTCTCAAGGGGATCAAAGCTCTGACCGATATATGTTCAGAAGACCCCCTTTGTCAAAACAAAATGGTTGATTTTGGTGTATTATGTTTGCTTAGGCGTTTTTTGTTGCAAGACGATTATGAAAAACTGGCTGCTAATGAAACATATGATGCATCACTGGCGATGGAAGCACAAGAGCGCATTCCAAATGTTTCTGGGGAACATACTGATGCTAATAGCACTGATTCAGCTAGTGTCCGAGTTCCACCCACTGCCCACATGCGTAGACATTCGGCTCGTTTATTAAATATTCTTTCAGTTCTACCAAATGTTCAGAAAGTTATTCTAGAGGATACAACTTGGCGTGGATGGCTTGAAAACTGTGCTAATGGTAAATTAACTGGTTCCAATGACCTGAAAACTCAAAGTTATGCCCGAGCGATACTATTAAATGTTCTATGCAATGATCCAAATGTCAGAGATCCCGTAAATAATGATGTTTCAGAAAAAAAGAATACTTGTTCTCAATTTACTGACATGATATATTTGATCAATCCTGAAAAGGCGCACTGGAAGTGTCCTGAGAAAATATTTGAATCACCAACTAAGAAGCAAGATTCAAGAACAACTGGTGATGGTGATTATGTAGACAGTGGGGATAAGCCTGTAGCTAGAGTTGCGAATGATAATAATTGTTCTACTGCTGATGGAGAAAGTTGCGAAAGATCAGATACTCCTGTTCTGGATGTCATTTTTGTTCATGGTTTGCGTGGTGGGCCTTTCAAAACATGGCGGTTGGCTGACGACAAGTCATCAACTAAGTCTGGTCTTGTGGAGAAGATTGATGAAGAAGCTGGCAAGCAAGGTACTTTTTGGCCTGGAGAATGGCTTTCGTCCGACTTTCCTTATGCCCGCATGTTCACTCTGAGATACAAGGTGTGTGCCATACTATAATACTTTTTGCTTAGATTGTAATTGGTGAATTTTCAGTAATATTTGGATCTAATAAAACTTTATAGATTTCAAAGAGTTGCGTTCTTTTTTATTTTGTGCCTTTAGTATATGAATATATTGCTCAGTGCTGCCAAATACTCGGGCTTCACGAAACAAAACCATGGTGCTTCTTCAACTCTTTATATAAAGATGATGAAATTTGGAGGAGAAAGAATTTTTGTTTTGTGGGTCCGGACATCCAGCTAGACAAAATTGTTGAACTTTGTAGGCATTGATTGATTTTATATGCAGGAACCTATATCTAGTATCTTTTGACACTGTTCGACGTAGTACAATTCTCTTTATCGCAAAGAAGTTCACTCTTAATTGCTCTTCATCAAGGTTATCACGGTGCCAAGTCGAGCCTCGACGCTCGAGTACCTTCGAGAAGACTAGTCAACAAGTCGCCCGACTAGTCGTAAAAAGTCGACAAAGTGCTAAATATACATGTATTTACTAGATTAATATATAATATAACTAAACACATCAATTCCAATTTAAATCAAAAGTAATAACAGTGTAACTATACAAGAGTATAAGTTTTGAATATGTTAAGAAGTCGGACTTCGAGGTTTGAGGTTCTCAGCGCCCGAGTACAAGAGTACTCGTAGTTTTGAGTAAAAGTCGTAAAAAGTCGGGCTTCGAGGTTCTCGGCGCCCGAGTACCTTCGTGTCGACTAGTCGTCGACTAGTCGTCTTCGTGATAACAGTGCTCTTCATTTTCTGCTTTGAACTCAACTCTTACTTTTAGTGAGTTTGATATGGTAGTGCCTTCCAGCTGATCCTTTACATTTATAGACTTCCTATTAACTTTTTATTAAATATTAAATGCAGACAAATCTTACTCAGTGGTCTGGAGCAAGCTTGCCTCTTCAGGTTTGCTACTACGTTTAACAACTTTGAGCATTGTCTTTTGAGCCATCAAATTATCATTTCTAGCTATTTTTTGTTTCTCCATTAAAGACATGTTCTAGTTGTCTAGCTTCTTAGGTTATGTTTGTTTCATAGGGATAGTAACATGTGGACTATCCACAGTTTGCACTCATTCTATCAGATACTTAATTCCTGAAGATATTCTCATGGACTATTTCATTCATTTTGTAGAATTTTGGGAATTTCCATGCCACCCTTTCCCAAGGTATCATTAATCCCACGGAAATGAACTCAAAAGCGATTGAAACTTTGTCCATATGATCACTTAAGCATAAAATCTAGTATAAAATTTAAGCACATTGGCCAATGGTTCAGGAATTATTATTCATTTATTTCCACCAAAGGAACATGGTCCTACTGTTTGTTTCAGTTTTCATGTGAAGAACATACTTTATTCTTGTAAGCATATATCCAATGAATGATGTACACAATTATCAACACAAATCAGGATATTATAATATAAACCCATTGTAATGAAATATGTTTCAGTAAACTTTGCTTTACTAATACTTGTAGACTTATTGTAGTTGGAAAGTATGTATTTTCATGCAATTCAGTTTTTTTTTTATGCCCTTTGCTTATCCTAGACCGGCATGTTTTAGTTTCCTCGTATATATTCAGTCACTGGCATTGAATTTTTGCAGGAAGTAAGTTCTATGCTTTTAGAGAAGCTTATTGCAGCAGGCATTGGAAATCAGCCAGTTGTATTTGTGACTCATAGGTGTGTATGATGTGTATGTTTATCCTTTAGCATTAGGGTTTTTTCTATTGAGGTCTTATTAAATTATTTGTTGTGAAGCACTTTGTTGTTAATTATGCTTTTGTGGTAATTAAGTGGTTGAGTATGCGTGGTTTATTTGTATCTGAATGTCTTTAAATAACTAAGATAATGAGGTTTATGGAGACAAGATCTTTCATATGATTGTGATCCTCTTACATATAATTTGATCACAAGGAAAAATATTGAAGGGAAAAACATATAGATGAATTGTTTCTGAGCTTGGCCATATCCATTCACTTACTGCACCCTCTTTGCTACATTTTACGAATTCTTTGGAATGTAATAATATGTTGGAAACTGCTTTATATTATTCATATGTATGTACCTCGGTTGATAACGTTGACTCGTCATTTGCAGCATGGGAGGACTGGTGGTCAAGCAGATGCTGCATCAAGCAAAAGCTAAACATAATGATAACCTTGTCAAGAACACTGTCGGAATTGTATGCTTCCTCGACCAACTATATATTCAATGCTTATCTTTGTTAATTGGTTCTAAACCCTTTATAATATTTCTCAACTTTTTCCTAATGCAAGGTATTCTATAGTTGCCCGCATTTTGGCAGCAAAGTTGCAGACATGCCTTGGCGAATGGGTTTTGTGTTTCGTCCTGCACCTACAGTAAGTACTTGGTTATTCTTGCAACATTTGAGCAAATTTTTAGCCAATATGAATTTTGCTTTTCCCTCAGCTTGTTCATAATAGTTGATATTAATTTTTGTCATGCTTTGGTGGTAATGGTTGCTAATTTCTATCTAGTAGATAGGTGAACTAAGAAGTGGAGCTCCGAGATTAGTAGAGCTCAACAATTTTATTCGTCAGCTTCACAAGAAAGGGGCACTAGATGTTCTCAGTTTCTGTGAGGTAATTACTTGATAGCCATACTCTCGCTTTTTACAATTTGCACTTAAAAGTGCATATATATATTTCTGAAAACCGTTTGGTTTCTTCTTTTTTGGCAGACCAAGGTGACCCCTATTGTGGAAGGCTATGGAGGATGGGCATTCCGAATGGAAATCGTTCCAATTGAATCAGCATATCCTGGATTTGGGGAACTTGTTGTAAGTTTTTCTACATATCACAGTAAACGATCATCTTCATCTAAAAGTTTCAAAGGTTACCCCATAAATATAGTCATATTATTCTTCTGTTCCGGGTGTGGTTAGTTTATTACCCACACATCTCTGCACTAGTAGGTGCTTACACATTTAGTCTAGCACTAATGTACAGAATGTATACTGCCCAAATAATATGATTTTCCTACAGTTGTGAACCAATTCTTTTCCTAGATTTTCGTCGCATAAGACAACACCTCTACCAGTATATTCCTTTTTCAAAATGTCTGGAATGCAATACTATCAGTATCACATCTAATCTTATATTTGGTTTGGAATGCATCTCCCTAAAATATGCTCAGATGATCACCAGTTACAGAAGTTGTTTAGAGTATGTATTGGCAGTATGTTAAAGTTAGTAAGTTGAGTCCGAGCTGAAGGTGGACTGAAATGATGACTAGTTGGGTTCCGACTAGTCGAATATTTTGCAGCATATATTACATATTATATAGATCTAGTTGTAGATGCTGAGTGCTCCTAGTGCTTGGATGGTTTGAGTTCGATTTCCCCTCTCATATCCCTCTACCTTAAAATATTTTCCTTGTTAGATTGTGCTGGCGGTCAACAGCAAACGTTTGTTTGTAGCAAACCGTACCAAAAACTTTCTGCGGTACGTAGAGAGATGAGGCCCCCTGTTTTCACACCAAAACCCTACTGTACACGTACTGCAGAAAGTTTCTGCGGTACGGTGTGGTGCAGCAAACGTTTCTCCCAGACCAGGTCCCATTAGATTGAATAAGAAAAACATATGTAACTTATTAGCTACCTTAATAGTTATGCTAATAGTATATATATATATATATATATATATATATATATATATATATATATATATATATATATATATATATATATATACATATACACACACATACATTTCTATTCATAGATACATACTTGCATAATTATTTGATTTGATGTATTAATATATTCTATGGATGGACAAGCATACTAGTATATTGTCTATATATATATATGTCTCAGTAAGTAACTCAATTATATGGGTAACTAAATAACTTTCAATCCTAACCATTAGATTATATTGAAAAAGAAACCGCTTCAACCTAAACACGTGAATACGTGATCCTGTAACTGATCATCTAACTATAAACATGATACAACCTTTATATCACAATTTATCAAACATATTTGCTTCCAGATTTATATTATGCCAATTCATAAATATAAAATGCATTTATACTATTTTGATAAATTATAAGAACCAGTCAAATAAATCTCATGTTCAGTATAAAAAATGTTTTGTCAATAAATTACATATTTCATTATTAAAAGAAATATATCAGTATGAGTATGTTCAGTATATATAAAAATATAGTTTTGTATTTAAAAACCTAAAATTTTATAGATTTTGTAGGATCAAATTATAAAATTAATTATGTTCTGTATTTAAAGTAATGATTGTTGCAGTTTCAAATTCATTACAAAATATTTTATGTTATGTATTGTATCTAAAAGGGCTAAATTAAGAAATACAGAATACACGTTTAAAAAATAGATACAGAACACAAATCGAGAAATACAGAACATCATGAATATAAATTGAGAAATACAAAACACCATAGAAGCTTAATGTTGGTCATATTCATTGACATTAATAGCAAATTGCACAAATTTTTGATCTTGTATTTTCCTATTATTTTGTATTTTTTTTTTATAAAATGTACAATATGTAAGAAGATTAAATTAAATTCATGTTATTCTTGTATGCAAGTACAATATATAAATCACATCTATACTGTATATATAATAAGCAAACTACTGTATATATAATTAGCAAACTAGGGGATAATTGTTCGTAGTTTGGTTCAATGGTTCAACCATACAAACAATAGTGACTATTAGATTTTTACTAAATCGATGAGAACCGTTAGATCTAACACCAAGGAATATTCCATATTTGTGCTAATTTAACGAATACCCATGGTTCGAATCTCGTTAACAACAAATTAAAGTTAAGAATTTATATTATTATTAATTCTAAACAATATATGAGTTTTTAACTAATATATATTAAGTTAAAATTAAAATAACTATTAAACTAGAAAATTAGATAAAAATTTAATTTTATTATAAGAAAATAATATATCATAATTAAAAGAAGCCGAGCATCGCGCGGGTTATAAGCTAGTTGTTATTAATAATTTAAATTAGAGTTATTTCTGTATTTAGAATTTGGACTCAGTTATCGGGTATCATGTGTTTAAACATGTAATGATAGCACGTGATATGTATTTCAAATCCACGAATCAGTACGAGTTACTCGATTACCCAAATAAATTAGTTCCTCACTGGACCCATGCATATATATATATATATATATATATATATATATATATATATATATATATATATATATATATATATATATATATATATATATATATATATATATATATATATTAGCTTTATACCGTGCAATGCACGGAATGCTTTATAAATTGTTTTGACATTTTTGTTTTTTCTTAAAATGTCGTCCTTCAGTTTAATTAAATTTTCAAGGTTTTTTATCTTTATTTTCCGTATTTTGGTGTTATTTTTTTTTAAATTTTAATTATTATACGCTTACATATGTTAATTTTTTAAATTTATTTGTACCTTTATTTTTTCCGAAAAGTATAGTGTATCCATATATTATTTGTGTGTTTTTTTTTATCAGACAACACTAATTGCTTTGCAGTTTGCTCTAACTATAGATAAGATATAACTTTTAATTTCGATTTAAAAATATTTGAAAAATACCACTATATTTTATGATCATTTTATTGTTTAATGTATTTTATTTAATTGTATATCTATTTTATTTCCTACTTTTAGCTGTTGTAGGACATGCAGACGACCATGTCATGGCCACATAACCCCTTTACTTTAATTATATATAGGTATATAATATATTTATTAATAGCGTTATAAATATTACAAAAGTTGATATAGTATTAAACTAAGATTAATAATACAATAGATAACTATAGAAGTTAATAAATATAGTACATAAAATCTACTGGACATTAATATAATGATATTTATAAAAATATATTGTAAAACAAATAAAATATATTTTCAGTCGGTAAGAAGAAACCACTTGGACTAGTAAAATTTATTAATCATGATTGACATCATTTCCGGTTTAAGGATTGTGCAAATTTAAACATTGATATTAATATATTTATGTATATTTCACGTGAGCTTTAAGCAGTGACGGAGCCACTAAGAACCTAGAGGTTCCCTTAGAGTACCCTGGGTTTTGGGTTAAAACCATGATAAGTAAAGTTGTTAACAAAATTTTGGTTGCTGCAGTGGCCTGGGATGTCACATTAGGGTGTCGTTTAATTCAGAATCACAGTTTTATTAACAATAATTACTTAAACTGTAAAACAAGCATTCTTTAGAAAAGACAGTTCAAATTCCTCACTAAATCTTTCTTTTGGAGTACGCTGAAATTTTGTGCTGGCTCCGCCACTGGCTTTAAGTGGATATAAATTTGATTATGAGTATATACATAGATTTTGTTTCCCTCCTGCTATCCATTTTTACTTTGTTTGCAAATTTGATATAGGTGTTGGAGTCAACAGATCATGTAAATTCTTGCAAGCCTCTGAGCCGAGTAGATCCGTCCTATAAAGAGACGTTGGACTTCTTGTATAAGCTGAAAAACCATATACGGTAATGCTTGTAACTCTGTAAATAATATTGTAAAGAGTCTCAACCCAGGCATGTTATGTTAGCTCAATATGTGAGGAAGTGGCGGGATGATCATTGCGACCGTACTCGTAGCACAACCATGAATCGCCCTCTAGAAACTGCAGCGTCGATTGTAAATGTAAAATGTACAGTTTTGCAACTTATGCACTAAATTTGATAGCCTAGAAATCCATACAGCTGACTACAATACTCCCCCACCTCACAATATGTTTCCTCAGCTCTTTTATACATCTTTGTTATGCTTTGTTGTACAGAAGTAATTATGTACAGAGAACCAAATGATTCAAGGATGATAGATTGTTGTGTTGTTTCATTCAATAAGGTTATATGTCATCCTCCAATAGGTGTATTTTGTAGTATATTCCTAGCAAGAGAAGAACTAAATAAATTCCATAATCATGTGGCAGATACAAGCTTCTTTAATTTTAATTTTATTAACTTTTTGGTTCTTTTGTGTTATTATTTATTATACAATAGCTATATGAATGAAACATAAGAAAAATAAAAAAGAAGAAACTGTTAAGTGAAAACACTTGAAAGCTTGAAGAGTTCTGTATCTCTTGTTCAGAAGATAATTACTCTCTTGACCCTGTTTTGTGTCACTGATCAGAGGCAAGCAAAGTTGTTGAGCACTTTTTTGTTGGTGAAGCATATTGTTGAAAATTGTGACTCCGTTGACTTGGATTACTTTTATTTTTTAAGTGTAGACTCTTTTTTGCCTCAATATTATAGCTAAGCAAAATTGTTGAGCAGTGTTATTATCGTCTAAAATATAAATCTCTTCATCGAACTTGATGGTTTAATACAACACCTTCCAACACCAATATCACATCACATTTGGCTGTGACAAGGAACCGAGCAGTCGCCGTACTTCAGATTTGGGACACTTGTTAGACCTTAAGTTTTGTGCGAAATAATGGAGAATTTTGAAAGGGAGGGGTAGAAATACATGACAAAATTTCCCAGTGACAACTAGATGCTACGTTACCGGGAATTTGAAAGAGAGAGAACTACATGTAAATTTATAACAAAAAAGGAGAAGAAACAAACCATGACCAGTAATTGTCTAATAGGTGAACGGGAGGGGGAGTAAACTTCCTTAGACCTACTAGTTTTGCTTCAATAAAGGAGAAGAAGACCATGACCAGTAATTGCCTACTAGGTGAATGGGAGGGAGAACGAACTCCCTCAGACCTACTAGTTTTGCTTTGCAATGCTATCAAGCTTTTCTAACAAACGCAAGCTACATTCATGTATAGTGCTCCGGCATTGCCTCACAAGCATCTAATCAGAGTCATTTACCACCCATAGGCCGGATTTCAATCCCCTGTATAATGAGACCACTCTTCCAGTTACCACCTTTCACTTCCAACAAGCTGATCTCCAGTTCTCTATTCTCCCCTTCTTTGTTGAAGTATTGAGCCAGCTCAATTTCCGACCATCCGTCTTTTCTGGTCCTTGGATACTGACGATCAACATTTAGAGGCGAAGCAACTTGAGGCCTTGGCCTTGGGTGGCTGGCTCTGAAGCTATGAAACAAACCCATTCGCGTAGGTCTGTTGAAAGTTTCACGCTGCACTCCACCTTCCGGGTCCACATAAACATTGCGCTTAATGCTTTCTTCGCCAATTATGCCAACCGAAATTTCTAGCGGAAGGTCTTCAAACCCATATATTGTTGTTGCAGGCTTATAGACAAGATAAGTGGAGTAAGCAGTATCTCCAGACAGCAATGAAGTGCTTATTCTTCCATGGATCTCAAACCAACAAACACTGATCAACTCAATGACTTTACCAAATCTGTTGTGGAACATTATAATAATTAGAATTTATCTACATTCATAGATCTGATACGGAATTCTATTTTCCAAAGAACGCTTCTATCTTGTATAATTAACATACTTGTGCTTAATCACCATACCATATTTGTAAAACAAAAAAAAGTAGAGTTAAATTTTGCACCTTGATTCCGGATCGGATGTCCACCTCCAGTACCTCGGAGTGTCACCCCACACAATAGTGAGTGCGCTTGCCGCCATCATAAAACACTTTTTCCCTGTCCACTTGTCCAGAGAAAAACTCTGCAAAATGACAATGAGTGGTAAGAACAGATTATTACATTTATGCATAAGCGCCACATTATACGATCCAAGCGACACGCTCCAAAAAAACTACTGTATCTCTTTCCACAACATCTTACAGGTAATTTTCATAAACAATCAATATTTAAGATTCAGACTGTGACTTGATTCATGCCACTACCTTGAATGGCCTAACAATCCCAATTCAAAACTCATACTTGTAATCACATTACTATATCTTGATTCAACAAGGAAAACCCATCTCCTAATACATCCAAATGTAAAACACTAAATCAACATCCCTAAACAGTCAAGAACATGAATGTGAACATTAAAAAAGAAAAAGAATTGAATTGCCCTCGTATAATTTATAATTGCACATATTTCTCTTCCAAATTGGACCTTAATATATAACACCGAAATATAAATAATTCAAGGCAAAAATTCTATGAACATGTTTTTTGCGTACCCTACGAGAATAAATAAGTGACCATTCCAACAATAAGAGGAGACAAGTAAAATAAAACGAAAGAATATATAAATAATTCAAGGCAAAAATTCTATGAACATGTTTTTTGCGTACCCTACGAGAATAAATAAGTGACCATTCCAACAATAAGAGGAGACAAGTAAAATAAAACGAAAGAATATATAAATACCATAGAACCAGCATCAACGATGAGAGGATGATCGGACAAAGAAAGATACACATCCTTGTTGGAAGGAGAAGAACGCAGAACATGAAGAAGGGGCTGATTATCCACAGCCCTGGAAATAAGTTGGCGATAATCAGAGGGGAGAAAGGTGTCCCAAACAGGATCAGAATCAGCAATGGAATGGAAAGTTGTGCTGACAAGTGCCATGTGACAAGCATCAACCGGTGTTGTATGTGATACTATATCTGCTATACATCCTTCTGGTAACATGTCGAAATAATCAACCATGTTTTTCTCACTTTCTTCTGATTCTTGCTGACCCATCTTGATTATTTGTGTGTGTGTTTTGGTGAAGAGGAAGGAGAGATGGATGGTTATATATATATATGGAGAAAGGGTGTGCGTAAATCTTAAGAGTTAAGGTTCGTATTTGGGACGCACTAGTTCTTTATTTTGGTTTTTATTCACATGACATGAATATTTATTTAACTTTTATTATGCCTTTACACTTTGACAAAAAAGAAAAAATAAATTACTTTTATTTAGGGCTGAGCATTCGGTCGGTTCGGTCCAGAACCGGACCGAACCAAATAAACCGAAAACCGAAATGTCATTTTTATCTGGACCGAACCGGACCGAAGTTTAATCATGGACCGAACCGGACCGAACCGAATTATTTCGGTTCGGTTCGGTCCGGACCGAAAAAACCGAATTTTTTTTGAAAAAAAAACCTATATTATAAATAAAGCTAAAAATTCATGATTTATCATAAAAATAATAATCAACTAATCACCACTATTTCACCAACACAGATATAATTAAAATTTGAAAATTAGATAATATAATTATATTTTATAAGATATATATAAAATGTATATAACATAAATATAAAAATTAAAGTATATATTATTCGGACTATTCGGTCTATTCGGTCCGGATCGAAATATTTTTCAAAGAACCGAACCGAACCGATTTTTATTTCGGTCTATTCGGTCCGGACCGAATAAACCGATTTTTCAAAAAATTAGAACCGAACCGAACCGAACCGAATTTGCACGGTTCGGTTCGATTTTTCGGTTTCGGTTCGGTTTTGCTCAGCCCTACTTTTATTCTTTAAATGTTGGGAATTGGGATTGAAAGTTTACAACTTTATGATTTTCCTACTCGTCATATCTCATTAGAATTTTACTTTAGTTTTGCTTATTCTCCTTATTTTTCTTTATTTATATCGTCATAAAAGGAAAAATACCGAAGAACTGGGGTGTTTCAATTTTCAAACAACTACTACAATAGTATATTCAAGTGTCACGTGGGGGTCTGTCAGAGGCATCAGAACAGATAAGGAGTAGTATTATTGATGATTTATCGAAAATACACCAAAGAAGAGTCGGTCGACTAGACAGAGTCGACGTTATCGGCATTTGGAAAACTTATTTTCCAAATTAAATCAATTTATTTTAATATAGTGCTAAAGATTTCTAAATTTCTTTTAAAAATATTAACTTTTTTTTTACAATTTATAGAATCTTAAACATACATTAAATGGTTGTATAATTTTTTTTTATCAAAATATGAAATTTTTCCCCAAAAATAAGTCCGTAACAACTTATTTAAGTCGATCCCAAACAGACCCAATAACTTCAACTTAGGTTTAATCCGATTCTACAAGTTGGGCCTCACTTTATTAATGGACTTACTTCCAGCCCAATAGATCTGTTAGGTAGGTCATGTCTCTCAACTAACTATTCAAACCGTTGAAGTAGTAAAACAAACAATCCACAAATTTTAAGTGCACCCACAGTGTACTGTATAAAGCTGGTGGGGTTGGAAAGGCTTTTGCCAATTGTGCTTTGGTGACTTGGTCGCTGTCGGGAAAATAAGAAGTTTGTACTATGTACCATTGATGCAGGCAGTGGCGAAATAACCTGATTTTTGTCGTTCGCCACGATTTTAGCCTGGACTGACCTTCCTTATCTATTGGTTTTGCCTTATTACACTTTGAGTTAAGTTAATTGACATATAACAGTTTATATCCTCATATTTTAAATCCTATTACAATTCTCACCCCTTTAACATTTTTCAGTTAAATTTGACTAGTACAATCAAATTGTGGGTATTTTGATCATTATAATTGATAATAATTTTTAAAAATGAATAATTTGAATAATTATTATTATTTTAAAATTTTTATATTTTTCAAAATTACATCTGTAATTTATAGATTTTTCAAAACATAATTTATAATTTTGTGATTTTTTAGAAAAATTAAAATAAATTTTATTTAAATTTTCTTAAATTATTACTTGAAATATAAATTATTATTATTATTATTATTATTATTATTATTGTTATTATTATTATTATTATTATAAGTTTTAAAGTATTCATTATAAAAAATAATACAAATTTAAGATTTTTTTAAATGGGCTTAATGATCATATAGTTAACTATAGGTAATATCCTAAAGTTAAGTCATATTTCAATACAAAAGTAAGGGTATTTTTGTAAATACAGGGGATGAATTCTATTATTACAAAAATGCCATCTAACTTTTTTATGTAAAATGCAAATGATTTTAGGTAATTTTCCTACAGTTAACTGTAGGAACATTTTTCTCTTTTTAAATATCCTTCATTTTTTTTTCCAAATTTAAATTTTCTTCTTTTGTTTCTGAAAATTTTTTTGTTTAATATAATAATAAATGACTAAAATGCCCTCATTTCGACTAACGATAACGGTCAAATTTAAAGAAAAATCAACAAAAGGGTGAAAATTGCGATGGAACTCAAAATTATGGACTGCAAAATGCATAAATTAAAACAAACGAATCTTAAGTGCAATAACATTAAACTAAAGGGATATAAAATGCATTTTAGTCTATTAAAAATACAATGTACAAAATTAAAATTAAAATTTTGACAGAAAGCGTGGAGGAGGTAGAATTGAGAAAAATGGTGCATAACATAACATGGCAGTCTTGCCCACCGGAAAAATCTAAAAATTGACTTCAGTCGATGTACTTGTGATCTCTAAACAAAAGCACATATAAAGAAAATGATGGGGTGATGGAAATTTGAATATTTCAATCATGACCAGGTCTACAGCCAGATTTTTCTCAATCATATACCAGCATATTGAACCTACTGTCTACTTTTTCTTGTTCCTTTTTTGACCCTCAGATTTTTCATGGAAACTTCAAGATCAAATTCACAGGTTCAATCCTCGTTCTCTAATCTCTTACAGTAAATTTATGCAGTGTCTGTTACCAGTCACTTGAAATACCGACTGAGTTTTACTAACAAGTATTTTCAAGATAAATTTAACTTGTGGGTTGATATAATTACAGGACATATTGGCTGCAAAGGCACCTAAGAAATCTACATTGCTATTGAGGTCGACGGTGGTACTTTCTACTGCGTTTTGTGGATTATATATGTTCTCCATTTGTCTCAAGCAGACACGATTTTCCACAGCATCCAACCTATTAAACATTAGAGTGATTTATGATCATCCTTGTGTTTACACTAATACACGCAAGCGTACGTGGTCACAAGTAATATATGAATAAGTCGAGTTCGTTCCTACAGGGATCTGGTTTAGGTTTTAATTCAGTCAATGTATCTATGCAACAATGTATGGTTATTACTCACTGCTAAGACAATTAACAAGATTGGGATTGATTAACTAAAATTAACTAAAGAGGAAATTAACAAACTAAGAATTACTTAACTAATGAGAATTGGAATCGAATTACTTCTACAAGAGTAAACATGGGATCCTAACTTCATTAAATACTTCGCTTAGATCTGACGCCTTTAATCACTATATGCAATGGTTATGATATCTGATCGGATAATACGAAACAAGTACACGCTACCTGTCAGCATACGTATACCAAACTAAACATACATCCACAAAAGAGATAGAAGATGAATAGACACCAATTATGCTTAGACCCTATGTGTCTATAGAATTTGAAAACATAACGGTTGAAGAACAAGTTATCCATAAAGATCACACAGGGCAATATAAGTATTTTCATCTCATACTACGAATCATGTTGATAAACAATCATGAACCTATGCTAGCATGACAAGTTCTAAATCTCAAGATCCACTTTCACTTCACAAGAGATTAACAAATTAGATGTTCGCGACGCATCTATCAATTAAGAATAACCATATGAGGATATCAATTATACACCACACACAGATCTTCAAAGCATCAAGATACTAACTTCCATAAATAAATCCGTTAGAATCCCATAACAACGATTAGCTCATAATTGAACCGTTCATCGTCATGGGATTTGATGAAAATATGATAATAAAGAAGATATAAAAGAAAGACGCAATAATATTAATAAAACAAAGTGTTGAGAAAACAAATCTATAATCCAAGGTCTACAAAAGATGAAGTAGATCAAGATCCGTGCTTGTCACGAGCGTTGAATCATTCTCCACTTTTCTCCCTTGCAATTCTACGTTACAATAATAAAATGATCCGAATTACAATGCTAAGATGTGTTTAAATAGGCTCTAGATTTCTTTCCCAGCAAGAAATTACCTTCTATTACAATTAGAATTCAATTAAGGTACTAAAAACTGTCCAAAATACAATTAGAACTTGAAAAGGGCAAAACAGTAAATTCCCTGCTCCCATCCGTGCTGCCTGCGCCCACCACGCGTAGCCTGCGCGTGGACGACCTGTCCAATGTTGTATAAAATCTCCCAAGCTTCGCGTGGACAGTAAGATCACTGAAAACGGACTTCTAGAACTCCAAATATGGCCAAAACAGTGTAGACTGCGCAACCTTCTCAGAAATCCGAATTTTAATCAATTTATCCTCCAAAAACGATAAAAGCATCAACCATCATCGACATTCTTACAAACCTGCACAACTACACAAAACACATCAACACTACAACAAACTTGAGTCCAAGACAATCAATTTAAGCCGATATGGAACGCTCCAAGTGGATATAAAATTCACTTATCACCTTGCAACACATCCGTATTTGAAGAAAAGGAACTTCCTTATTTGCATTTCCCGAAACCTAAAAGTTTTAGAAGGTAACAAATATGACCCTTTCACCTAACAGGAACTTATTTTTGTTTTTTAAAAGGTTTGTTTTAATGCATTTATAGGAAGGAATGTGCCTGCAATCCTGTACGGTTCTTTGTTATCTTATCGATGCAGAGATCAGGGAGTGGATGGTTTGAGACATTGCTAAACAGTCATATTAACATAAGCTCCAATGGAGAAATTTTTGGTTCCAAAGATCGTAGGAGTAATGCTTCTACAATTGTACAGGTTTTGGATCAAGTTTATAATCTTGATTGGTTTTCTAGTGCATCCAAGAATGAATGCTCTGCAGCAGTTGGCCTTAAATGGATGCTTAATCAAGTGAGTATATATGCTTGCTTTCCTGTGTAACTTGATTCATGTGACTGTGATATCATTGCTACTCATTTATCTACATGTTCAAAAAATGATCTTCTCGACTAGTCTTAGGAAGCTTGGCGTATTCTTCTTAATAGTGATAATCGCTTTAGTATTTATAGAGATTATAGTTTCTGCTCATAAGTTTCATCAATAAAGCTGAATGTTTAAGTTGAGCCACTTTTAAATTTTGATGGTAGAGATAACAAAATGGATAAACAATGCTGCAGTGGGGAAAAGACAATTATATTTAATTTCCGTATAGCTTTAAAACATTTAACATTTTACTAATAACAGAAAATCTTTGGAGCTTCTGGCAGGCCTGTGAACATATCAACTGTACCTTCCTTGTGACATCATGTTATGCAGTCAACAGAACCTCATATTGACCATGTTTATTCTTGACGCAATCCCAAGGGCAAGAAAGGCAGAGCAGAAAATATTGAAGGATAAACTGGTAATAACACGGAGAGCAGGAGTTGGAGATAAAAAGGGGAAAAGAAGGGAAAACTAGGGCATCGAGAAGTTAGTATTGTTTTGTTTTACTTGGGAGAGATCTGGGCCTCTCAAAAGTCCAGTAATTATCTTCATTTTCTTGTATGACTGAGAGCAAAGTGAGCAACCAACTATTATAACTGAAGAGATTATCTATAAACTGCAATTTTCCGTTATTATCCTCTTGTTCTTAGTTTAATTTTAAGGTAATCCATTACAAATTGGTATCAGAGCGAGGTTCATGGCTCCGTCGAATATGCCTACCGTCGGTCAACGGGTGGAGGAATTGGAAGACGTGGTCGGTAGCTTGGAGACGAAGCTCACAGATCTGGTTTCGAAAACTGTTGAAAAAGTCGTTGAGGTCATGAGACACTCGTTAGTTGAGATGATGATGCAGAATCAAGCTGAGACCACGAAACAACAAAAGAAGGATGTTGAGGCGATGACGACAAGGCTTGAGGGGCGGATTAACCGTTCGCGTGAACATCATGAGGCTTTAATCTATTCGATGAAGAACGAACAGAATCAATTTCTCTCAGAGGTAAGATCCACTCTCACCAACTTTCATAACCCTTTTAATCCCAGTTTAGAGAAGGGAGAAGCAAGTGTGAACAATGGAGATGGAGGGGTTAAGGAACACCCACACACACCGCTGGTTGGTGGAGGTTTGGGGGTGGTGATGGGAAGTCCGGTGGGAGAGCGTAATGGGTTTGGAGGATTTAATTGTTATGGGGGTAATAGTGGTTATGGAGGAGGGGGTTCAGGAGGTGGACCGGGGAATTGGAGATACAGAAAATTAGATATGCCCATCTTCGATGGGTCCGATCCAGATGGGTGGATTCTCCGGGTTGAACTTTATTTTTCTTTTTATCGATTAACTGAGGAGGAGATGTTGGAAGCCGTGGTGGTAGCTCTTGAGGGAGATGCTTTGAGGTGGTACTAGTGGGAACAAAATCGACGTCCAATTCGATTCTGGGCGGACTTGAAAGCATTTGTGTTGAGGCAGTTTAGGCCAGTGACAGGCGGATCTTTGTATGAGCAGTGGTTGGCCACCACCAAATTGACAGATGTGAATGACTATAGGTGGCGATTTATAGAAACAGCGGCTCCATTGGATCACATGTCTGAGAAAATACTGCTGGGTCAGTTTATGAATGGTCTAAAAGAGGAGATTAAGGTAGAAGTTCGTTTGTTGAATCCGGTCAACCTTGAGCAGGCTATGGAGTGGGCGATAAGGGTGGAGGAGCGTAATCGAGTTACAGTAGTTAGAAGAAACACCATGGTAGCACAAAAAATGGGGTACTCAGGAAATTACAATCGAGGGAGTATGGCAGGCTCACAATATTCCAATGCTACATACACTGTCCAGTTACGCCAAAAAGTTGGGGATCAGGATCAGTTTCAACGGAATCACATGCCTCGGTGTTTTCTCCAAAGCCTACCGGGTCAGCCATGTCGACCAAGTCGGGTCATGATTTTAGGAGGTTGACGGAGAGGGAATTACAGGAAAAAAGAGCCAAGGGAATATGCTTCATGTGTGACGAAAAATGGATGATGGGACACCGTTGTCGTAAAAAGGAGTTAAGTGTGATTTTAGTTGATGAGGAGGATGAAGAAGGCACAGACGGAGGAAGCACAGAACCACCACTAAGCCCAACCGAAGAACTTACTACTGAGGTATCCCTTAACTCAGTTATCGGTATTTCTAATCCTAAGACCATGAAATTGCGAGGAAAATTTGATGACAAGGAGGTGATTGTGATGATTGATCCCGGGGCGACACACAATTTTGTGTCATTGCCATTGGTGAAGCTGTTAGAAATTCCAATCGATGAAACGGGGAGTTTTGGGGTTTCATTGGGAAATGGGGAAATGATTAAAGGGAATGGGGTGTGTAGAGAGGTTAGTCTGCAGCTGGATGGGAAAGTAGTAGTATGTGAGGATTTCTTGCCCTTGGAGTTGGGGGCGTCAGACGTAATTTTGGGTGTGAAATGGCTGGAAACACTTGGGCCAGTTACCACTAATTGGTAAACCCAGGTTATGCAGTTTGAGATGGGAGGAAGTATGGTGATTTTGAGTGGGGACCCGTCACTGGTACGGTCCAGAATTTCGTTAAAAGCTATGTTAAAGACTTTGCGTAAAACAGGACAGGCTTTTGGGTCGAATGTAGCAAGATGGAGGTTGAGAAGCAGGGGACAACAGTTCAAGAACAAACCCAAGGGCAAATCCCAGAAAAGCTACTGCCAACAGTTACCACATATCAAGGGGTGTTTGCCGAACCGGTTGGATTGCCACCTTCTCGAGGTCGAGAACACTCCATCACCTTGAAAATGGGCAGTAACCCCGTAGGAGTAAGACTATATCGGTACCCTCAATATCAAAAGGACGAGATAGAGAGGCTGATCAAAGAAATGCTAGCAGCGGGCATTATTCAACCCTCTAAAAGTGCGTTCTCGAGTCCGGTATTGTTAGTCAAAAAGAAAGACGGATCTTGGAGGTTTTGTGTTGATTACCGTGCCCTCAATAAGGAAACAATTCCGGAAAAGTATCCATTTCCTGTAATTGAAGAGTTGTTGGATGAAATCCATGGTGCCAAGGTTTTTACAAAGCTGGATTTGAAAGCCGGATACCACCAAATATTGGTTAAAGCCGAAGATGTGCATAAAACGGCTTTTAGAACAAATGATGGCCACTACGAATTTTTGGTCATGCCATTCGGGCTTACTAACGCCCCGGCGACATTCCAATCTCTTATGAATGACGTTTTTAGACCGTTCTTGCGGAAGTTCGTGTTAGTATTTTTCGACGATATCCTGGTTTATAGTGCTAACGAGGAGGAACACATTGACCACTTGCAACAGGTACTGGCTAAATTGGCAGAACAGAAATTGTATGCTGACCTTAAGAAGTGTGAATTCGGTAAAACTACTATCTCGTACTTGGGTCATGTAGTGTCGAAAGAAGGGGTGGCTGTGGATATGACTAAGGTCCAGGCAGTGTTGGATTTGCAGCAGCCTCCGAATTTACGAGAGCTTCGGGGCTTCCTTGGCCTTACCGGGTATTACCGGAAGTTCATTCAAAATTACGCACAAATCGCCCAACCTCTTACAGACCAGCTTAAAAAAGATAATTTTGGGTGGAGTGTAGCAGCGACAGAGGCCTTTCAAGCATTGAAATCAGCCATGGTAAATCCCCCGGTGCTAATCCTACCAGATTTTTGTCAAGAATTTGTGATTGAAGCGGACGCCTCGGGGTATGGATTAGGAGCGATATTGATGCAAAAAAATAGACCAGTGGCCTTTTTCAGCAAGTTATTGGGGGTACAAGCGAGGCAAAAATCCATCTACGAGAAAGAATTAATGGCTATATGTCTAGCCGTGGTGAAGTGGAAACCTTATCTGGTAGGGAGGCGTTTTATTATTCGGAGTGACCAACAAAGCCTACGGTACTTGCTACAACAGCGGGAAATTAACCCCGAGTATCAAAAATGGGCAAGGAAACTAATGGGGTTCAATTTTGAAATACAATACAAACCTGGTGCATCGAATCGAGTGGCAGATGCGTTATCCCGTAAACAGGACGGGTGGTGGAATTAAAGGCGAAGTTGTCTATGAATCAGGTGGATTGGGCTGAGTTGGAGGAGGAAATAATCACAAGCCCAGAATTGCAGAAAATTCGAGGCTACTTAGGTCCATTGACAAATGAGTATGCTGGGTTTCACTTGCAAGATGGGAAGCTGTTATATAAAAACAGGGTAGTCATTCCTCGAAAATCCAAATTTGTGCCTATTTTGCTTCGACAATATCATGACTCGGCTATGGGGGGACATGCAGGGGAGCTTAAGACTTATCTCAGATTGGCGACTGACTGGTTTTGGGGAAGTATGTGTAAGGATGTACAAAATCATGTTCGACAATGTACTACTTTCCAGCAAGCAAAAAGTTCACAACGATCTCCTACGGGGTTACTCCAACCCCTACCTGTACCTAATCATGTGTGGGAGGATGTGACAATGGATTTTGTCGAAGGTCTTCCGGTGTCAAAAGGGGTTAATTCTATCCTGGTTGTAGTGGATCGGTTTTCGAAGTATGCACATTTTGTGGGGGTACGTCATCCTTTTACAACAAGCACAATAGTTGACTTGTTTATTCGGGAGGTAGTGAAGTTACATGGATTTCCAAGGTCCATAGTCTCAGACCGCGACAAAGTATTTCTGAGCAATTTTTGGAGGGACTTATTCCGACTACAGGGAACTGAACTGAAGCACAGCACTTCGTACCACCCCCAGACTGATGGGCAGACCGAGACTGTCAATAAATGTCTGGAAACATACCTACGATGCTTTATAATGGGCAAGCCTAAGACGTGGTCACAATGGTTACCTTGGGCGGAGTTCTCATACAACACTTCCCCGCATTCGTCCACAAAGCTAAGCCCTTTTCAGGTCCTTTACGGACGAGAACCTCCACACATTACCAAGTCTGGTCATGGCAAAACTCAAATTGACAGTTTAGAGGAATGGTTGCAGGAGAGGGATGCCACCCTGGATGAGTTACGTTATAACCTGGTGCAAGCACAACAACGAATGAAGAGTTCTGTAGATGGGCATAGACGAGACGAGAACCTTGAGGTAGGGGACTGGGTGTACTTAAAGATCCAACCGTATAGACAGAGATCGCTTGCTATGAAGCCCAATGAAAAACTTGCAGCCAAGTTCTATGGACCATTTGTCATTCTCCAGAAAATAAGGGCTGTTGCTTATAAATTGGATTTGCCTTCTACCAGCAAAATACATCCTATTCTTCATGTATCGCAGCTCAAACCACATGTAGGACCAATGCCCGTGCAATCTACGATTCCTCCCCAACTGACGGCTGACATGGAGCTGTTAGTAGAACCAGCAGCTGTTTTAAGTGTGCATCGTACTCAACACAAGGGACACGAGCTTATTGAAGTTTTAGTACAATGGAAAGGACTGACTCCTGATGAAGCTACCTGGGAAGAAATGGGTCTAATCGCTCAGCGTTTTCCTTGGTTTCACCTTAAGGACAAGGTGAGACTGTGGGAGCGGGGTATTGTTATGCAGTCAACAGAACCTCATATTGACCATGTTTATTCTAGACGCAAGCCCAAGGGCAAGAAAGGCAGAGCAGAAAATATTGAAGGATAAACTGGTAATAACACGGAGAGCAGGAGTTGGAGATAAAAAGGGGAAAAGAAGGGAAAACTAGGGCATCGAGAAGTTAGTATTGTTTTGTTTTACTTGGGAGAGATCTGGGCCTCTCGAAAGTCCAGTAATTATCTTCATTTTCTTGTATGACTGAGAGCAAAGTGAGCAACCAACTATTATAACTGAAGAGATTATCTATAAACTGCAATTTTCCGTTATTATCCTCTTGTTCTTAGTTTAATTTTAAGGTAATCCATTACACATCATTACTTGTAAAACTAAGAAAAAACTAACGATAGAAACCAAATCTGACCTACAAAAAAAGCATTGAATAAATTGGAAAATATTGAATTATAAGAGGAATTCTTGCAGGTAATGGCCGAAACACGAAAGTACATTTAGATACATAATAAGCTTGATCAGCACGACGATTATAAAACTAGTACAAAATTGTTGAACTTTGTAGGCATTGATTGATTTTATATGCAGGAACCTATATCTACTATCTTTTGACACTGTTCGACGTAGTACAATTCTCTTTATCGCAAAGAAGTTCACTCTTAATTGCTCTTCATTTTCCGCTTTGAACTCAACTCTTACTTTTAGTGAGTTTGATATGGTAGTGCCTTCCAGCTGATCCTTTACATTTATAGACTTCCTATTAACTTTTTATTAAATATTAAATGCAGACAAATCTTACTCAGTGGTCTGGAGCAAGGCCTGCCTCTTCAGGTTTGCTACTACGTTTAACAACTTTGAGCATTGTCTTTTGAGTCATCAAATTATCATTTCTAGCTATTTTTTGTTTCTCCATTAAAGACATGTTCTAGTTGTCTAGCTTCTTAGGTTATGTTTGTTTCATTGGGATAGTAACATGTGGACTATCCACAGTTTGCACTCATTCTGTCAGATGCTTAATTCCTGAAGATATTCTCATGGACTATTTCATTCATTTTGTAGCTAATTTTGGGAATTTCCATGCCACCCTTTCCCTCTTCTCAGTCCATATGTTGACTGGATTCATGAAGCAACTTGAATTTTGCAGACTCAGATTTATCAATCAAGTATTGTTGCTGCGACGCAAATAGCTAAGCAGTTGACAGATGCTGTCGTTAATTTGGCGGGAAATCAACTAGGAACGGCAACTGAAAGTGATGATAGTTTCCCGCTTGCAGACCTCCTATCGCTTGAACCATTTGATGGGCCATTTAAGAGTTTAAATAAAGACAATCTGTCCAAAACTAATGCTGCAGATACTGCTATAGCTACTCTCAAGGGGATCAAAGCTCTGACCGATATATATATGTTCAGAAGACCCCCTTTGTCAAAACAAAATGGTTGATTTTGGTGTATTATGTTTGCTTAGGCGTTTTTTGTTGCAAGACGATTATGAAAAACTGGCTGCTAATGAAACATATGATGCATCACGGGCGATGGAAGCACAAGAGCGCATTCCAAATGTTTCTGGGGAACATACTGATGCTAATAGCACTGATTCAGCTAGTGTCCGAGTTCCACCCACTGCCCACATGCGTAGACATTCGGCTCGTTTATTAAATATTCTTTCGTTTATTAATGTTTAGAGTATGTGTTGGCAGTATGTTAAAGTTAGTAAGTTGAGTCCGAGCTGAAGGTGGACTGAAATGATGACTAGTTGGGTTCCGACTAGTGGAATATTTTGCAGCATATATTACATATTATATAGATCTAGTTGTAGATGCTGAGTGCTCCTAGTGCTTGGATGGTTTGAGTTCGATTTCCCCTCTCATATCCCTCTACCTTAAAATATTTTCCTTGTTAGATTGTGCTGGCGGTCAACAACAAATGTTTGTTTGTAGCAAACTGTACCGTAGAAACTTTCTGCGGTACGTAGAGATATGAGGTCCCCTGTTTTCACACCAAAAACCCTACTGTACAAGTACCGCAGAAAGTTTCTGCACCCCATTATATTGAATAAGAAAAACATATGTAACTTATTAATTAGCTACCTTAACAGTTATGCTAATGGTAAATATATATATATATATATATATATATATATATACACACATATATATATAAGCCTTTGCTCCATACAGAACATTCTTATATAACAAATAATAAAGAACACCTTAGATCTATTAGATCCTTTGGCTCCGCTAGGGGCACCCAATACAAAAAGTTGTTATTTTTTTACCCTCTATCAAGTCTGAAAAAAAATTTGAAAATTACTGTTCACTGATGACGTCACTGATGACGTCATCAATGAACAGTAAATTTTCATTTTTTTTTTGCTGGTTTGCTAGAGGGTAAAAAAATAACAACATTTTGTATTGGTTACTATGACGGAACTCTTAAATTATATTAGATATGAGGTGTTCTTTATTATTTGTTATATAAGGTGTTAGCTATGGAGTGCAACTATATATATATATATATATATAGGCTTTTGCTCAAATACAAACTACAAACTAACACTAGATTAATTATATTTCATTTATTCTAAGGTTCTCGCCAAGGGTACCTTCACAAAAAATGCTTAAAATAATTGGCTCTATCCACCAAAAAAAAAAACTTGCCGTGGAAATGCGAAGCATTTAAGACAGTAAACGATGAGTTAGGTAGTCATAAGGGCCGCAGGCCCTCGAAACACCCGTCAATCGTCTATTGTCTTTACCATTGATTGCCATTCCTTACAACTTTAGAATGATAAAGGCGCGAAGCGCCGTACAAGAAGGTGCGAAGCACCGTTAACTATTGAAATCCACTGCCACGTCATCACGTGAACAGTGATTTTTTTTTTTTTGCTGAATGGAGCCAATTATTTTAAACACTTTTTGTATTGGGGTACCCCTAGTTTGATCATTAGATTAGCATGAAATATTGAATTAGTGTTTAGTTTGTAGTTTGTAGTTAATTTTAGTTTGTAGTAGAGTAGGACCCTATATATATATATAGTAGAGTAGTCAGGGCTTGAGGCGGCGGTCAGAAGTTAGTGGTTGGCAACGGCGTATGCGTGTATGGGGGTGAGGGATGTGTGTACTGCGTGTATGGTCGTGTTTCTGTGTGTTTCTGTGCAGAATTGGTGGTGATGGATTTGTTTTTGGTGGTGATTTTGTATTCCGGTGGTGATTTTGTGTTTTCCGATGGTGGTTAATGGCGGGGCAGGGGCAGGGGGAGGGGCGGCGGGGGGATGGGGATGAGTGGAGGCAGGTCGGGGGTGGGTGGAGGCTATTGCCTGTTGGTAGTGATAATGTGTTTTGATATAGTATCGTAAATATGTGGTTAGGATTTAATTTAGATGTATAAACATGGGGCTGAGATTAGATCTCAGTTCTCATTTTAATTGGGGGTTCTCATTTGAGCAAGACCCTATATATATATATATATATATATATATATATATATATATATATATATATATATATATATATGTCTTAGTAAGTAACTCAATTATATGGGTAACTAAGTAGCTTTCAATCCTAACCATTAGATTATATTGAAGAAGAAACCGCTTCAACATAAACACGTGAATACGTAATCCTGTAACTGATCATCTAAAAACATGATACAACCTTTATATCACAATTTAATAAACATATTCGCTTCCAGATTAATATTATGCCAATTCATAAATATAAAACGCATTTATACTATTTTGATAAATTATAAGAACCAGTCAAATAAATCTCATGTTTAGTATAAAAAATGTTTTGTCAATAAATTACATATTTCATTATTATAAAGAAATATATCAGTTTGAGTATGAGTATGTTCACTATATATAAAAATATATTTCTGTATTTAAAAACCTAAAATTTTATAGATTTTGTAGGATCAAATTATAAAATTAATTATGTACTGTATTTAAAGTAATGATTTTTGCAGTTTCAAATTCATTACAAAATATTATATGTTATGTATTGTATCTAAAAGAGCTAAATTAAGAAATACAGGTTTAAAAATTAGATACAGAACACAAATCGAGAAATACAGAACATCATGAATACAAACTGAGAAATACAAAACACCATAGAAGCTTCATGTTGGTCATATTCATTGACATTCATAGCAAATTTCACAAATTTTTGATCTTGTATTTTCCTATTATTTTGTATTTTTTAATAAAATGTACAATATATAAGAAGATTAAATTAAATTCATGTTATTTTTGTATGCAAGTACAATATATAAATCACATCTATACTGTATATATAATAAGTAAACTACTGTATATATAATAAGCAAACTAGGAATAATTGTTCGTAGTTTGGTTCAATGGTTCAACCATACAAGCAATAGTGACTGTTAGATTTTTGGTAAATCGATGAGAATCGTTAGATCTAACACTAAGGAATATTCCATATTTGTGCTAATTTAACGAATACCCAAGGTTCGAATCTCGTTAACAACAAATTAAAGTTAAGAATTTATATTATTATTAATTTTAAACAATATGAGGTTTTAACTAATATATATTAAATTAAAATTAAAATAACTATTAAACTAGAAAATTAGATAAAAATTTAATTTTATTATAAGAAAATAATATATCATAATTAAAAGAAGCCGTGCATCGCACGGGTTATAAGCTAATTGCTATTAATAATTTAAATTAGAGTTAGTTATGTATTTAGAATTTGGACTCAGTTATTAGGGATCAGGTGTTTAAACATGTAATGATAGCACGTGATATCTATTTCAAATCCACGAATCAGTACGAGTTACTCGATTACCCAAATAAATTAGTTCCTTATTGAACCCATACATATATATATATATATATATATATATATATATATATATGAAATGGGTCACCAGCCACAGTTGGATATTTTGTAATATCCAACCAACCCATCTTATACCGTTAAAACATCCAATCAACGGTCAGGATGAGGGGACTTACGCTCTATTATATAGCGTATACGCTATATAATAGAGCGTAAGTTAAAGTTTTCAAAACCCCCATTTAAATTGTGTCGAAATATATCAAATATCGTATGCAAAATGATCGTTGTGAGATGTAGAAAAATACAGTGAAGTCGGATTTCAAAAATATCTCACCAATTAAAGAAAAAATCAAATTAGAAACGGAGGGATTTTGGTATAAACTTACGCTATATTATATAGCGTAATACGCTATATTATATAGCGTAATACGCTATATAATGTAGCGTAAGCTTTTCAAATCCTAGCCGTGCATTAGCTTACTGGATGGTCACAAATGGGTTGGTTGGATATTAGATTATATCCAACTTTGGCTGTAAAAGGCGTCCCATATATATATATATATATATATATATATATATATATATATATATATATATATATATATATATATATATATATATATAACGTGCAATGCACGGAATGCTTTATAAATTGTTTTGACATTTTTGTTTTTTCTTAAAATGTCGTCCTTCAGTTTAATTAATTTTCAAGGTTTTTAATTATTATAGGCTTACATATATTAATTTTTTATTTTTTTGCACCTTTATTTTTTCCGAAAAGTCCATATATTATAGTGTATCCATATATTATTTGTGTGTTTTTTTCAGACAACACTAATTGCTTTGCTCTAACTATAGATAAGATATAACTTTTAATTTCGATTTAAAAATATTTGAAAAATACCACTATATTTTATGATCATTTTATTGTTTAATGTATTTTATTTAATTGTATATCTATTTTATTTCCCACTTTTAGCTGTTATAGGACATGCGGACGACCATGTCATGTCTTACCACATAACCCCTTTACTTTAATTATATATAGGTATAATAGCATTATAAATATTAAAAAAGTTGATATAGCATTAAACTAAGATTAATAATACAATAGATAACTACATAAGTTAATAAAGATAATACATAAAATCTACTAGACATTAATATAATGATATTTATGAAAATATATTGTAAAACAAATAAAATATATTTTCAGTCGATAAAAAGAAGCCACTTGGACTAATAAAATTTATTAATAATTATTGACATCATTTCCCGTTTAAGGATTGTGCAAATTTAAACATTGATATTAATATATTTATGTCTATTTCAGGCGAGCTTTAAGTGAATATAAATTTGATTATGAGGCTGTTTGGCAACGGCGGCTTAAAGTTAAAAATAGCTTTAAGTCGTTTTTGGCATGTTTAGTAATGGGGGCTTTAAGCCCGCTTTAAGTTAAAAAACTGTTTTAAGTCATAAGTTCCATTTAGGTACTTTTGATTTATGACTTATGACTTATGGAGTTTTTTTTTCACGATTTTTGTAAAGTTTAAATATTATGAATTTAAAATTTTTTAAAGTCAAATTTCACTTTAAGTCAAAATTATTAAATCCTCATTTAACTTTAAGTAAAATTACCCAAACACATTCATTCAACTTGAAGTAAACAACTAAACTTTCTCCTTTAAGTTAAAAACACCATCATTAAGTCAAAAGTAACTTATTTTAAGCAATCCCAAACGGCCTCTATGAGTATATACATAGATTTTGTTTCCCTCCTGCTATCCATTTTTACTTTGTTTGCAAATTTGATATAGGTGTTGGAGTCAATAGATCATGTAAATTCTTGCAAGCCTCTGAGCCGAGTAGATCCTTCCTATGAAGAGACGTTGGACTTCTTGTATAAGATGAAAAAGCATAAACGCTAATGCTTGTAACTCTGTAAATAATATTGTAAAAAGTCTCAACTCAGGCATGTTATGTTAGCTCAATATGTGAGGAAGTGGCGGGATGATCATTGCGACCGTACTCGTTCCACAACCATGAATCACCCTCTAGAAACTGCAGCGTCGATTGTAAATGTAAAATGTACAATTTTGCAACTTATGCACTAACTTTGATAGCCTAAAAATTAACAAAGTGAGAAGTAAGTATCAAGATTGTATTTTCTAAGAGAGGTTACATTGGTTTATATATTACAATAGGAAGAACCTATACATTGAACCTAGACTACAATATTTACAATCTGTGGGAGTGATTGTATCCACAATCTAAGGCCTGATTATTTGTTCATATCTTCAGTTGATTTGATGTTGATATGGTCTGATATGGTTTTATTATGCCCCCTCAAGTGAGGCAGTGTGTTAACAAGGCCGAGCTTGTGGAACTGAAGTAGAAACAATGACTTAGGCAAGGCTTTAGTGAGAAGATCAGCAACCTGGGATGCTGAACTGATATGATGAACATTCACCTCTTTTCTATGAACATGATCGCGTACAAAGTGAAAATCAATAGCAATATGTTTTCATTTTACTATAAAAGATCGGATTTTTGCAGAGATACGTTGCGCCCACATTATCACAAAAGACATCAGGAGGAACTTGTCAAGGAAGACGAAGCTCAGATAACAGATTTGTCACCCAATTAGCTTCAGCAATGGCACTAGCAACAGCTCGATATTCAGCCTCTGTAGAAGAGCGTGCAGCGGTCCATTGTTTCTTTGATGACCAACTAATAGGGGTGTCACCATAATAAATAACAAATCCAGTAGTTGATGTTCTATCGCAGAGATTACCAGCCCAATCAGAGTCGGTATAAACTTGAAGACATGATTCAGATGATCGCTTGATATTCAAACTAAGCATTGATGTTTGCTTGAGATATCTGAGCAACCTTTTAATAGCTTGCCAATGAGGGAATTGCAGATAATTCATAAACTACGCTAATTTATTAACAACGAAGGCTATATCAGGTCTAGTAAAAGATAGATATTGAAGTTTACCAACAATACGCCTGTAATTTGTAATATCAACAGCTGGATCATTAGGACTAATTGTGAGTGAAACTGATGAACTTATGGGAGTGGTCATCCCATTGCTATCTTACATATTAGTCTCAAGAAGGAGGTCCTGAATATATTTTGATTGAGATAGAACAATACCATCAGAATGCGGAAATATTTCAACACCCAGAAAAAAATTCAGAGAACCAAGGTCCTTTAAGGAAAATCACTGAGACAAAACCTGTATTATTTTTTCAACAAGAGAGTAATGACTTCCAGTGACAATAATGTCATCCACATACACACAAACATAGGCAATGAGCTCAGCATGATTTAGAATGAACAATGAGCCATCAGAATGAGACTTGTAGAAACCCATATTGGAAACTAGAAATTATTTTAACTCGGTGTACCAAGCAGATGATGCCTGTCTAAGCCCATATATGGGACGCTGCAACTTACAAACATACTCAGGAAACCGTGGGTGTTCAAATCCTGGAGGCTGACGCATGTAAATATTTTCTTCCAAACGCCCTTGGAGGAATGCATTGTTAACGTCTAATTGGCGAATATGCCAACGTCGATGAACTGCAATTGTCAAGACAAGCCTTATTGTAGTATGCTTAACCACTGGACTGAAGGCGTCATGAAAATCAATGCCAGGACATTGATTAAAGCCTTTAGCGACCAATCTTGCTTTGTAGCCCTCAATGGACCCGTCCGGATTATGTTTGATTTTGAAGAGCCATCGACAATCAACTACATTTTGTGAAACAGATTTAGGAAATAAGTCCAAGTTTGATTATTTTGCAAGGCTGTGTATTCCTCTAGCATGGCATTTCTCCAGTGTTCATGTTTTGTGCCTGTTTATAGGTGAGTGGTGTAAACGTATCAGAAGGTGTAGCAGAAAACCTATAAAATTTATTAGGTTTGAATATCTGATTTTGAGCTCTTGTGACAGGGTGTGTCACGGGTGGGGGTGAGTCTGGTACAGGCTCAATGGGAGAAGATGCAACTGACGATTGAGATGATTCTGCCGGTTCATTTGATGCACTTGAGTGAGGTGAGTCATGGTGGGCAATAGCGTGTGATGAACCAGAGATAGGGGAATGAGGCTGTGATTGTATGAAGGTTTTTTGTGAAGACAAGTGTATTGGAGGCAGAATTATTTCTGAGGAAGGAGGTGTAGTTGTACTAGGTGGCAGACTAGTCTCATGAGAATTAATTTCGAGAGCAGCCCAATCCAAATGAGTCATTGACTTAACTAGCGAAGAAAATATATCATTACATGGGAATTTATCCTCAAAGAAGACAACATCTCTCGAAAAATATAATTTCGAAGAATGTGGATCATAACATTGATGAGAGTGGTATTTTACAGAGAACCCCAAATATATGCATGGTGTTGATTTTGGTTGGAGTTTATGAGATGCATACGGTTTAAGCCAGGGAAAACATAAACACCCAAACACACACAAATTTTTATAATTCGGAGCTTCACCAAATATGGATTGACAATGAGATTCATGGAGGTTGTTTTGAGTAGGATGCCTGTTAATCAAATATGTAGCATATGTACAAACAAATGACCAAAAATTTGATGGTAAAGAGGCTTGATAAAGTAAGGTCTTCGCTGTCTCAATAATATGACGATGGCGTCTTTCAGCCAAAGCAACACGTTGTGGTGTATATGGTGGGGAAACTAAATGTTAAATACCCTGGGAAGCCAAGTAAGGATCAAGACCTTGAAATTCCCCACCCCCATCAGTATAAATGGATTGAATTTTGTTTTTGAAGTATCGTTCGACCAAGATTAGAAATTGCTGAAAAAGTTAAGCAATTTCATTTTTATTTTTAATGGTGTAGAGCCAGATATACTTTGTGTATTGGTCGACTAAAATAACATAATATGATTTTTTGTCAATTGATATAACAGATGAAGTCCCCCATAAATCACTGTAGATTATTTGTGGTGGATGCTGGCTTTGTAAAGAATTATTAGAGAAAGACAAACGGTGGCTTTTATTGCAGCAACAAACATTATAGACCGAAAACTTATTCATTTGACAATGAGGAAGCGAAAAATTATTCAACAAGGACTTAAGAATTTTGAGATTGGGATGACCAAGCCGTTGATACCACCGAGACACTGGAATGGTGGCAGAGTTGACAATGGGACTTCAGGTTGATGCATGAGGGGAGGCTACAGATGACCATTCATACAAGCCGGACTTATTCGGGCCGCACGCTAGCACTGCTCTTGTACTCAGATCCTTCACAAAAAAATATGAAGGAATTAAAGAACTCAATAGAGATTTCATTATCACAACAGAACTTAGAGACAGATAATAAATTTTGCTTCATATTTGGTGCACATAATGCTTCTGACAAAATAAAATTGGAATTGGAAGACTTCAATTTAATTGTACCAATTTGAGAAATAGGAACCATATTACCATTTCCCATAGCTATTTCTTCTGGTCCGTTATATGCATGCACCTCGGCAAAGTTGGAAGTGTCTGAAGCAATGTGATGTGAAGCCCCCGAATCTACAATCCATGGGGAAGCAGGAGGTTGAAAGTTTCCGGAAAAATGGGCTCTGGCCTCCATATGATTATGAGAACGTGAACGACAGACTTTTGCTGTGTGTCCAAACTTATCACATAATTGGCATCGAGGGCGAGAATCAGCTTTATGTGAATCATTCTGGAAACCTGATTGTTGAGGAGCAGGTGTGCGCCAAGCCTGATTATAGCCTCGAGGATAAAATTTACGTGAAGCTTGTTGGTTGCGACGTGGTTGAGATTGGCGAAAAACATGAGACTGGGTAGGCCCTTTTTGTGCGACTGCGACTGTAACTGGTGAGTTTATGGGTGCAACTGACATCCTTTGGAGTGCTTCTTGTCTCAGATAAATTTCATGATTGGTTAATTTATCAAACAGTTCCTCGTAAGTAATTGGAGTATCACGAGCACGGATTGCTGCGGCTATGTTGCTATAATCGGAGTTGAGTCCTGCAAGTATTTTGACAATAATTTCCTCGTTAGACATGGGCGAGCCAGCAGTGGCTAATTCATCCTTAATGGATTGCATCTCGCGAAGATACTCAGTAATGGACTTCTGGTCCTTTGTGATTCGAGTGAGTTGATCTCAGAGACTAAGTATTCTCGTGTATGATTTGTTGGCGTACATGGTATGTAGAGAATCCCAGGCTTGTTTGGCTGTGGGTGCTGTAGCAATCATATAAGCGATCTTGTCTGAACCATAACTTGAAGTCTGGATTTGAAACAGATTTACTATTTTCAGTGATAGTTTGGGTTGGTGCTGGGCTACTACCATCAAGAAATCCATAGAGATTATGACCGTGAGGTAACATCTCAATTTCTGCTTTCCAAGTAGTGAAATTTGAGCTACCAGAGAGTTTGATCGGAAGTTGGGCCATTGGATTAAACTGGATAATTTGGTTCATGCTTGAGTTGGTGGAAGAGTCGGTGTTAGAAACAGAAATGGTCATATTTTTTTATGATAGAAGGGCTGAGATTTACTCGTTAGTGATTGTAGCCACAATATAAGGCCTGATTATTTGTTCATATCTTCAGTTGATTTGATGCTGATATGGTTGATAGAGTGTATATTTATATACACTTTAATAGGATTTTATTCTCATATTTATAGGATTTTGTAAATAATTGGTTGTTTATTAATTATTTTTAGTGTTTAATGGCAGGAAATAAATATTCTTAAAGTTTGAGGAAATTGAGCACAAGGAGCTTAATTTGGGCCTAAATCTTGTGAAAATTCGGATTTGTTGGAGGCCTCGCGCATACATCACTGTTTGGGCCATACCTCGAATTCTATACATCAGAATTGGGCGATCTTACAGCCCATGCAAAGCTAACGAAATTTTCTACAACTCAGAGGTGGTCCAATACTCTTTTTACAACTGGAGCAGCCCAGAAACAGGCCTGGAAGTCAGACTACGAATTTCACAACAAAGTCCAACTTATTTTAGGACATGGATTTTATTTTCTAGAAAAACCATTAAAAACACTTTTATATTAGAATATATATAATTTTTAGGGCGGATGATTGAGTGTCGTGTTTTTTTAGAGAAGAGAACAGAGAGAGAATAGCTAAGAAAGAACGAGAGCAAGGATTGAAGAATTCACTCCAAGTTCGAGAGATTTCGTCAAGTTGTATACTCTTATTTCTGAACTCTTGTAATCATGGTTTTGGTTATATATGTATACACTTGATTTCTTCATTCATTATGTGTAACTAATTCCCTAATCCGGGAATTAGGTAGTATTCAATGGTTAATATGCTTGGGTAGTTATATTTTGATTTTTCTATCTTGCTAATCTGTTGTTGAGTGCTTAACACAATTGAGGAAGTTGCGAACCCTTAATTGTATCTTTAGGAATTGTAATGAATCGGGAGAGGATTTATAGTTCTAGTTTATGATACAACAGACGCAATTCAATTATTTGATTGGGAGATTAATATGCGAGTTACGAGACTAAAATTCCTTGGGCTTAAACAGTTCGTATTATGTGTTGCTTGATCATGGGAGTGACATCAATGTGTAGTTGTGGGCATTATATTGTAGATTGGGAGAGAACAATATAATCAGTAGAGGGATGTTTTTAGCAAGAGCATGAGACTTGTATATCACAGATTGAAACACGTTCATTAATACCATTGAAGAACCCTAGTTTCTGGATTGCTTTTTATTATCTTTAAATCGTAATCTTTATTTGATCTTTAGTTTAAGATAGTTAATAAACAAACACCCATTATTCTTCTCACTTCTAGATTTTTAAGAAGTAACAACTTGAACTTAAATTAATATTAGTCCTTCCCTACGAACGAACTTATACACAAATATTACTTCAACAATGGTCTGATATGGTTTTATTAGAAATCCATACAGCTGACTACAATACTCCCCCACCTCACAATATGTTTCCTCAGCTCTTTTATACATCTTTGTTACGCTTTGTTGTACAGAAGTAATTATATACGGAGAACCAAATGATTCAAGGATGATAGGTAGGTTGTAGTGTTGTTTCATTCAATAAGTTATGTCATCCTCCAATAAGAGTATTTTCTAGTATATTCCAAGCAAGAGAGCTAAATAAATTTCATAATCATGTGGCAGATACAAGCTTCTTTAATTTTAATTTGGTTAACTTTGTGGTTCTTTTGTGTTATTATTATTTAGAGTTTGGCTCTATGGAGTACTAATTATTTGGAGTACTTGGAGTACTCTTCCATCACCATTAGATTAAAACAGATCATGTGGTCAGGATAAAACTTTTTTTAATGGCAATATTGTAAATAACTGAAAAAATAAGGGTAAAGTTCTGCACAGCAAATTGATAACAGTCGTTTTTTTTAAAATTAAAATAGAGATAGAGATAGCCAAGAAAAACGCAGCACTCATCAGCAGTTACACTTTAAAGCAAATCCAACCACCTACATTTACGTTTAAGCATAACAGAATAGGAAGAAGTGCATCACAACAAATCAACTAGCATAGAGAAGTCGAATCTTGAAACTAGGTTACAATGAGTGAAGGTATGTAACTAGGTCCTCAGAAATTCATTTTTTCTTAATTTGCAATTCGGTTTTCAAACATTCTTGTATTGTATCTCAGAAATCCTACAATTAAACACATATTAATGATATTTATTTGAATCGCAGTACTTTGTTTCCTAAAAAAGCTTGTTTTGTGTATTGCATGTGAGAAGTTTTGGTAGAATGTAGGAGTTTAATTGTGTTTTTTGTTTAATTAGTTAGTATGTATGAAAGGTACTTACTTTCAATTAAATAGAACAGTTAATTGTATCAGGAACTTGATGTGTGATTATTTTTTGAATTTGGATAATTAAGCTTAGACCACCATTAGGATGATTTAAGTTCTGCAAATGAACTGGGATATATGAAAGTTTAGAGTTAATATCCTTCAATTAAATAAATATGGTAACTGCATCATGATTATTGTTTGCATCTGGTATGTGGAATGAGGCAAAACTGGGTATAAAAAAATTATGATGAAAGAATAGCCTAGCTTATTCTGACAGTGACAAGAAAATAATTAAAGTTATGATATTGAAAATTTAGTATGTTGCAGTTTTGCAGTGATGTTTGTATTTGGTATACTATAATAGAAGAAAGTTCCACGGATTATATTCTAGATTGGAGTTTTGTATTTGATATTTAGTACTCCATAGAGTCGAACTATACTCTAATAATATGATTAGAGTTCTGTACAATTTCTATAGTTCCAGCAAGTTCCGAAAACAATTACCGGAACAAAAACTAATTAGTGTCTATGCATAACAACCAAAAAATTATAGGAATTAGTAACAAGTATAATAACTCTAATAAAGTAATTTTTTGGCATCATTGCATTTACATGGGTCAGAAACTGTAGAGATCCATGAGTAACTAAAAAGGACTTGTGTACAGTATGTCGTTAAGATGTAATAAAGCTCTGTTCTGTTATTATGTCATGAATTATGTTTTTTAAATTTTGCGCTGCTGATAACAAGTTTTTGTGACTGACAGGCATGACCAAACGTGAATTTTGACCATGTATAAACATATGGAATTAGATCTTAAAAAACCGGAATATGAAAGACAAATATAATGATGACCATTGGAATAATGCGTTATTCTTTAATTTTAGATTAAAATAATCAAGTTAAACTAATTACATTTATGAAATCTCTGAAGCTAACATAATTTGAAATTAACAGGAAAAAAACGAAGCAGTAGACTTATTGAAAATCCTTGGCTGTACAATTGGCCTAAGAAAAGACCAATTTATATAAACTTGGACTCAGGTCCAACAATAGAAAACAATGCAGAACACAGTGAAGCTAGATACCGAGCAACTACTGGAACTGATATGGATGAACTAGACGTAAGGAATGAATGGTTTAAGAGCAAAAAAACACGGTGCAACACGACTGACGATGACTATCAGGTAATACAATTCACTGGTAGCATGAGCGTACTAAATCAAACATGATTACAAATTTGGCATTTAAATATAAAATGATATTACCTTATTTCATGTACACCATGCAGGTTGGGAAAGCAACACATGAGAGAGACTGCAATCCAAAAAAACAAGGAAATTTTTTAGAGAAAATGACTAATTTCTCTAATGCTGGAAATAATAATGATTCCAGTGATGATGATGATGATTTCGTGACTCCCGCAGAATATTTGTTGGAGAAAAGCAACTCAACCGTTGTTGGGAGAAGTTCAACAGAACGCAGGACACAAATTTCAAGTAAATGCGGAGGACGTACTAAAAAATAAGGAATTATATCTGAATGTGTGGGAGTTCCAATACAAGATGTGGAACGTAGTGCAATTGTCGAGTTAATGCAAATTAAGTGTAAAACTTATTTTTATTCATGGTATAGTATAGTCATTAGGTAACACAACAATGAATTTAATATCTTGTAGGTTTCAAATCAATATATGGGGCGTACGCGAAGTAATATGATGCGAGATTTTGACGAAAACCTGATTACAAAGCAAACACGCGATACAAGACACAAAAAAGAGGTTTATACATTTGTTTTGATGTGTATTTAATGAAAAGTATTTCATTCCGTGGACTAAATGTAATAAAACTATTATACATGATACAAAGGTGGTTCTTGCAGATATAAGTAAAAAAGGATCAGGGACAGTGAGGAACAAAATTGTAGCAAAGAACGATGTTGCTTCTTCTAAGAAAACCGGAAATACAAAACGAGCAAGAAAGGATAAGCTGGCAAAGAACGTCCCAAGGTCATACAACCAATACATCCAGAAGAAGTTCTCGCCATCAATTATGACGGACGTAATTGCAAATCTATCCACAGCACAGTTAGAATGGGCAAAAAAAATAGGGTTTGGGGAAATATTGAACTTTCGGATGGAGTGTTACACTCACAGGCTAGGTTACAATGTGGTCGAGGCATTCAATAGTAGAACATGCAGTTTGAATGTGAAAGCAGGTACCATAAAAGTGGATGAGAGGATCGTAAACATAATCTATGGTTTGCCAATGGGCAAGGAGAGTATTACGTTTAACGCGAAGATGTCATCGTTAGGGATTTGGGCACAGTAGTTCCCGGAAGATGCAAGCTCGAAAATAACAGCGATTATGGTGCGGGACAAGATTCTGGCATCTCCACAAGCTGATGAAATATTTAAGTGGAATTTCCTTGTTCTGTTCTACAATTTCTTTGTAGAATCAAATCAGAACGGCTTCCTAAAGCGGGATATACTGAGTTTCAGTGGTGACATTGATCATTGTGGCGACTTCAACTGGTGCAAATTAATAATTGATAAATTGAAGGAAACACATGAATATTGGGAGGCAGACCCAAAACGAAACTTCGCAGGATCTCTTCCACTTTTGATAGTAAGTTATCTATTCAATGTTTACATTGTTGTTAGAAAGTGTGAACATGAAGTTGTTTTTAAACAAAATAATTTTGAAGCATTACTAACGGTACTACTAACGTTGTGCAGTACCTGTACGCATGCACCGTAAGAAACGGTAACACTGTCTACGTACTACAAACTCATCCGGCATACCGTGGTTGGTCAGACATGATGTTGAAACAATGTCAAAAACATGACATAAGTGAAAATTGCTTTGGAGAGGGCCAACTAGTGGAGTTGACAGATAATTCAAAGGTATTTATTTATTGAAAAAGTGGATAGTATTTTTGAAGAAATTGATTAGAGTGATCATTAATACATGTTGCAGGACCCCAATCTGGTACAACTTGAGGAAAATGCAGAACTAACCATGAGAGCCTTGGTACACACAGATGAGGAACATGGACATGAAGTCGAAGAGGTAGGAAAATAAAACCTTACTATAATGGGAAAAAAAACCATAAACACATAAATTATGCATAATGTGGGACACCTTACAATTTATATCAATACAACATAATTTACGAATTACAACAAATGTACTCCAAATTTCTATAAATACTGACACTTATTTTATTGTTCAATGAGTGGAACATATAGGATGACGAAGCAGAATCCGGTCTTCCAGAAACAGAAAAAGAGGATGCATTGAAGAACAAAAATATGTCCAACAATTGTTTTGCAGAAGAAGTATCAAGATCAGGCACAGATTTGCATGATGGAATGAATACTAATTCTCCTCTTTTAGAGCATTTAAATGGGCAAACAAATGAAGAGGTAACAAATGAAAACATATATTGCATTACCATCAACTACACTTGCTGTATCTGACTTTAATAAAAGCAACGATGCATTAAAAATGATTCTATATAACACAGCTTATTCCACCTTTTTTTAGCAGAACTGATGTTTGATTGTACCACCTATTTTCTATACAAATTTTAACATCATTCGATGCTATTGACTACATTCTTTTGAGCTAATCAAATGTACTTGTAGTAGAGATAAATGTAAATAAAAAAACTATTTATTTGTAACAAATATGACAGAAATTAGGTGATGTTAATAATAATTTCAAATGCAAAACTCATATATGTTTTTTTGGAATATATGTGATAGGTCCCAGAAGAAATGGACATAGATGACTTCGATCCGGGATTTCATGACACAACAGACAAGGAAATATGCCTGGCTACGAATAAAGTGACAAAATCAACATGCAATATCACATATTTGTTCCGCATACTTATTATTCCATAATTTGTTCTTTCCAACAAGAAAAAACATTTTATAATATGAACAAGTGGATGGTGAAAACACTCCAATACTGCCTAAAAAGAGGACTTTGATGTCAACAGAAGAATACTGGGTAATTACATTCAAAGCTGAATAACCAGTTGAATCAGCAATCGGTAGTTGAATCTTTATCTAACTACATGTAATTCTGAATTATCAATTTGACATTTATCGAAATTCGGTACAAGCGAGCAATTGGAACAAAATGTTGGAACACCTACAGATATCAATGCAGATCATGTATTTTTTATGATTGACTACTTACCAAACAGTCACTGTTGAAAGACCAGTTGATACACCAATCTGTATATATATCTTTATGTAACAATTTATTTACATAGAATTTTAAATTATCACTTTTACAGATATCGGTATTGGGAACGAACGAGCACTCAGAACAAAATGTTGGTAAACCAAGAGATATTAATGCAGAGCAGTACGCGGACAAAACCGAACAAAATGTGAAACACACATACAATACTGGAGAGCAGGTACATTAATCATTGACTACCTACTATGCAATTCTGAACATGAATGCATAACACTAATATGACATTATTTTAAATATTAACGTAGATGACAAATCCGAATGCGGGAAGGAAGGGTTGTACAAAAACAAGGATGGACGAGGAAATCGATAAGCACTTTGAGGAGGAGGTATGTTTCCATTAGTAAAAATACTTAATTTCACTTTATTACTGTGCAACAATCTATTAAGTGTGCAATATTATCTTCCTTGACAGGCTTATGTCAAAAGATTTGAACAAAATCTTAATGAATTTGCTGAAATCTATGAAAGGTGCTTGACAGGATTTGAAGTTACTTATGCCCTATACCACCAGAATCCAAGGATTGCAGAACTGAAAAAAGAATACGGAAAATACATCCAGATGTTTGCAGTAGAAAGCCCAATAGCAAAGCACCTCCCCCTTGTTAGAGAAGTGGAAACAATGACGAATAAAACTGGGTTAGATGAGAATGACGCTTACATACCAGGCTACTCCCTGGGGGTATCACAAGTTACTCCAAAGAACCTTGTAACAGAAATGGAAGGTCTTGCCAAATTACACATGACAGGGGGACTAAGTGTATCAAGTAATGCGGATAAGAGATTGATGTCCGGGAATGAGTTGCTAGACGCACCACTAGCTAATGAAACAAGCATGATAACACGACC
Source organism: Saposhnikovia divaricata (assembly GCA_036435485.1). Lineage (NCBI taxonomy): Eukaryota > Viridiplantae > Streptophyta > Magnoliopsida > Apiales > Apiaceae > Saposhnikovia > Saposhnikovia divaricata. The sequence continues at coordinate 102,284,357 of CM071601.1, forward strand.
AAGAAGGGACAAACGATCAACAGAGATATGTAGGTCTCTACATGTGAGTAGAGTGGTGGACATAAGTGGGCATTCAATAACAACAGATGAGATGAATGTTTGGAGCTGGCTTTTTCAGAATAGACGAAACAGAAAGTAAGTTATTTAAAATAAGAGATACATGTAGATCAAAATGTATTTAAATTGAATATATGTTATGCTGCGATTCATGGAATGTTTTGTGAATTTTGTTCCTCATTCTTTCTCGCAGGGACAATCTGTTAGAGTGGAATGGAAAAAAGTGTACAAAAGCCCACTTCTAGTCAATGTTTACCAACCAACTGGTTGAGACCACGGTAATTGACACGTGGACATACTTGCTTAATGAAAATGAGAACCTCCGTTCCGATGCATCGCCGTTACGACTTTTCATGACTACTGAAACTACTGTAAGACTTTTAATGTTTTAACAATTTGTGAATTACTAAAGAAAAACAAGTACTTAAATGAAAAATACCTAAACAAATATGTATACAGATTGGTCCGCTTAGTGTGAATGTACCTGACGGTGACACGAATGCAGCAATACATCGGGATGCAATATTTTGTGACAACATGGATGTTGTAATGTCAAAGATTATGACCTGGTAATTCCTTATGATATAAGTAACTAAATTCCTAAATTAACTTAGTAGATAATGCAAGATCATTCATTTTGTTACATATATGGACTAATGAAAAAAATTATGGAATACGTAGTTTTTCTTCCCGGTGTACAAAGATGCACATCAGTTTGTCATATGTTACAATACGAAGAAGTCGCAGTGGGATATCATTGACAATAGAGTTCCCACTGCCAGTGTAGAGGAGACGTATGGTGATCTCCCAGCTCGCTTGGTACATATTTTTTTTATCATTTTGTCTTATACCTAATATCTTAAACCATATACAATATGAGATTGGTACGAATCATATAAAATATGTTAGATCATGCCTTGTCTTGAATTTTATGCGCAGCATGCATGATTCTGTCAATGGATCTCAATATACAATATACCGAAATACGATGAATTGGTGGAGCTGCAACCAAGACTGATCAGAACGGGATGGCAAACACAGAATAATATGGTGGACTGTGGGATATTTGCAATGCGACACTTGGAGACGAACATGGGGTGCTTAGTTGAATGGAGAGTTGGACTGCGCACTGAGAAGGTAATTTAAAAAATGTTGAATATGTTTCTACAATGTATGAGCAATATATGGAAGGGTAAAACAGCATGTAACAAACATGTAATCTACTTTGACAGGAAAATCAAAGTACATTGATAAACAAGCTAAGAGTCATCTACTCGTACCAGATCCTGACATGGTCCCGTAATGAAAAGCGCAGATCAATTCTAGACTCTACAACTGGCATCAAGGAGCAAAAACTTGGTTTAGAGAAGTTTGGTTTAATAAATAAATTTGGTATTAGTGATGGAATTAATGATGGAATTGTGACAATTTGAAGAAACTCAGTTCCTTTTTTAGCATTTGCAACGTGACTAAGAATATTTGTTAATTATGTATGACACGCCATGGATGATGTTAACGTTTGTTTTCAATTCTTATTCAACGTCCTATGTTTTTTCTCATTGAAATTATTTCTTATGCATGTTTTATAACTTTAAAAATATCTAGCATTGCCATAAAACTGTGAGCAATTGTCACAAACGAAGTATGTAGTAAAAGAATTATTCTTGTTAAGGTATAAGTTGTGCTAAAAAACTGTAACCAATATTTGTCTTTGGTCTGACATCTTTTAAAAAAAAAATTTGGAATGGGATGTGAGAAACATACTTGATTTTTTAAGAATAATGGAAGGGGATGTGAGAATCAAACTCATTTGACAACCTTTGATGTAATAGGTGTTTAGATAGTGTAAAACTCTTCATACATGTACTAGGTAATTCATATGATTATAAATCTTGTGAACAAAAAATTGCAAAACACTAAATTGTTATCCACAATTAGAATAATAAGGCAACAACAGCATACCAACAATAGCAGTATGTCCAGACACATTAGAAAAAAATTTAAACCAAGGCAGTATGAGTAAAAATTAAAAAGCAGACTAAAGCTCATATCAACACTTATATATTATAACCACACTTTAATAAAATATAATCACGAATAATACTGTAAACAGCATTCTTAATTTCAAAAACAACATCAATTCTCAATACAAGTTAATACATGGAATACATGAAACTTAAGTAAAAATCACTTTTTGCTGGCAGCGTTTTCGTCATACTTACAAGTTCTCATATTATGGCCTGAATTTCCACAACGACCATATTTCCTTCCATTCCCTGATTCAATATATATTTCACGACTGCTCTTTATGCGGCTTCCACATCCCTTGTTTCTGCTAATGTTTGGGTTTTGCACAGAAATTTCAGATTCACTCATTGAGCCAATGAATCTATCTAATCTATGACTGCTTCCCTCTTTCACATTTAGGTCATAACTATTAATCATCGCAGAATTGATAGACTGCAAACCATTTATAACCGAATCCAACTTAACGCCATCATGCCCAGCATTGTTCATACAGTTATTAAACTCAAACCAAGCTCTTGACCTCTTCGACTTGCTACCACTTGTTGTTTGGACTAAATCACGCAAGCGTACGTGGTCACAAGTAATATAGAATAAAGTTTAGTTCGTTCCCACAGAGATCTGATTATGGTTTTAATTCAGTTTTGTACCTATGCAATAATGTATGGTTATTATGCACTGCTAAGACAAATAACAAGATTTTAATTACCTATAATTAACTAAGAAACAAATTAATAAAACTAAGAATTAACAAACTAACAAGAATTGAATTCTAATTACGTCTGCAAGAGAAAACATGGGATCCTAACTTCATTAACTACTTCGCTTAGAGTTGATGCCTTTAATCAATGCATGTGTTGGTTATGATATCTGATCATACAACACGGAACAAGTATAAGCTACCTCTCGGTATACAAAAACCAAACTAATCATACATCCACAAAAGAGATAGAAGATGAATAGACACCAATTATGTTTAGACCCTATATCTCTATAAGATTTGAAAACATAACGGTTGAAGAACAAGTTGTCTGTTAAGATCACATATGGCAGCATAATATCTCTATTTACGCCACAAATCATGATGTTAAAACATCAACCTATCCTATGCTAGCATGGCAAGTTCTAAATCTCAAGATCCACTCTCGCTTCACAAGAGATTAACAAATTAGATGTTCATGACGCATCTAAACACGTGAATCACAACCATACGAGGATATCAAGAATTCACTACACACAAATCTTTAAAGCAATCAAACTACTAAGCTACATAGATAAATCCGTTAGAATCCCATGACAACGATTAGTTCATAATTGAACCTCTCGTTATCATGGGATCTGATGAAACCATGATAAAAACAAAGTATGAAAAGATACAAATAAAACTAAGTAATTGATATGTAATGGTCTCCTAAATTACAATGGTAGGATGTGTTTATATAGGCTCTAGAAGTCTTGTCCACCAAGCAATTGCCTTTTTAGAGTTGGAATAGAAGATTGGCAATTTCCGTTCTTGAATGAGAATAGAATTGCAAATTCCATGTGTAGATCTGATTCTGGAATGTTCTAACCGCCCAAAGCAATTACCGAACTTATTAGAAGTAGGAATTATAGCAATTTCCTTGTCAAAGTTTAATTTCTGCAGTTCGGCATATAATACGTTTCCTAAACTGATTCTGTTTTTAAGGAAAATTCGTAGCTGACTTTTCTTCAATATTTCTGGGCCGTTCCAGTTGTAAGTGGACATCTGGACCACTTTAGAATGATAGAGAATCTCGTTAGCTTCGCGTGGACTGTAAGATCGTCCAAAACGGACTTCTAGAACTCAAGATATGGCCAAAACAAAATCAGAAATTCTGGCTGATTTTTCCCCAGCACGCCGCCGTGCCAGAGGCGCCAACCGCGCCTGAAGCACTGGCTCAATCTGCATAAAACAGCGCTGGGGCGCCAATTGGGGCTCCCGGCTTGGTCCCGATCTGCGAAAATTGATTTTTCTTCGATTTTTAAGCTTTTTCATCCGTTCTTTTTGCATGAGCTTCCGTCTTTCATCCTTAATGACTTGTATACTTCTTGGTAGTTGACCTTTGCCTCCATTCTTCATTCCATATCATAAATCAACTCCAAATAACGACGAAAACTACACCTTTAATCGACACTTCTTCAACCCTGCACAATTAAGCAAAACACATCAAAACTACCACAAACTTGAGGCCAAAGCAATCAATTTAAGCCGATTTAGAATGTTCCAAGTAGATATAAAATCCACTTATCACTTGTGTTACCACAATTACAACTACCTTGGTACGCGGATATGATGGCATGGTGCTTTAGAATATTTTTGGTCCAGCGAGGCTTAACAAACTCTCGAGGAATTTCTTTTACACGACACTGAATCAAAGCCGCAAAGGCATGTCTCCATAGATATCCTCTTCGGAAATAGAACTTGCAGCTACACTTAACATGGGAGTCATTTAATCTAACCGAAACCTAAAATAAGTAAAAATTAGAACTGAGAACTATTACAAACATAAACCTAAAAGAATAAACAATTACAAACCGACAACTATGGTACTCTACAGTAAAAATGAAAACATATGACATTTGAGAATGCAAAAAATAACTGAAAAAAGCACAGAATAAATAAAAATATGAAAAAAAACCATTGTTCAAAAGTGTATAACGAGTAATCATTCACCTAAAATACTTCTTCATTCAGCATATAGTCCTTGAACTTGAAATAACGTGACTCGTCATCCCTCGACATATGCTCCAAAGTGACATCAGAACATGCCGCTTTAATTTCCTCCCTAACAAGATAGTAAAGTTGTAAAGTATACAAATTGGAAGCATCGTTCTCTATTCTCATTATGGAGCCAGTCATCGGGATTTGCTCAGATCTTGCATCATCCTCAGAATGTCACAGATGTTGTTTGTCCATAGCACTCTCAAAACTAGAGTAAAATTCAACTAATGTGTCCCGTCTCTCATGAAAATTTTGGAAAAAAGAATTAGAACTCTCAGAACGTGAGGTAGTTCTCAATAAACCAGCCATTTCAATGTCTGAAAAATATGCTGGAATCCATTTGTCCCTCAAATTATACATTTCAGTCAGCCAAGTATTTGACTCTAGCATATATTCTGATATAACATCATTCCAATGCTGTTCAAACTGTTGAGGTGATAAATGATCAGAATACACCACAGATTTCAAATCCTGCACAAATTTCTTATTCGATGAAAGAGCATGACCAACCTTAAAAGTGTAACAAGCCATGTTAATGTAAACTTCAAACAAGAATCACACAAATTTATATAAAAGAAAACTGTAATGTTCTGCACATGAACTACATACCTTAGCTGGCAACTTATTCATAATATGCCACATACACAACCAATGTTTCGATTTAGACCACCATTTACACACAGCCTTTTTAATTGCAGGACATTGGTCTGTTATGACACAAGGTGGAACATGACCTATTGCTTTCTTAAAGGCAAGTAAAAGACATTTAAAATTTTTATAATTTTCCTTCGCGAGTAGACCAGCAGCAAATGTGACATTCTTCCAATGATTGTCAACTCCGGTAAAAGGAACGAATACCATGTTGTACCTAACACAAAAATGTCATATTTAAAAATAACAAAAAAATTTAACAACTACAAAGGTTATACAAAATTAAATTGTAACATGTATGCATGCCAAAAACACTACAAGAAAAAGTTCAATAGACATCACACTTTAGACATCAGTTGTAAATGCCACTGATTTTAGAAGATGTAATAATATCACCCCTAATTAAACTGATATCTTTGCTTTTCGTAAACATCACTCTTTTTAAAACCAATGTCTAAAGTCAATCTTTAAAAAACAAAACGCGCCCTTCTTTTTGTTTCCCCCCTTAGCTAAAATTTTCACCTTTTAAGTCAAAATTTCCCCCCCTCACCAAATATTTCCCCGCCTATACACAATTATTCCCCTTCAGACAAATTAAACACAAAAACTAAAAACTAAAAACTAAAAACTAAAACTCTCTCGATACTCTCACACTCTCTCTCTCTCGATTCACTCTCATCTCTCGACTCTGACTCTCACTCTCATCTCTCTCTCGTCTCTAACCACCGTGACTCACCTCCACCACCACCCACCTCTTCTCTATCTCTTTCACGCTTAACCCCCGAAGAGCTCTCTCTTTCTCTCTCATAGAACCCCCGAAACTATCTCTCTCTCTCAAATCGAAATCAATTTGTTCGAAGTTCAAAGCTCGAAGGTTCAAAGCTCGAATTAGTTTGATTTTTTAGTGGGTAAGCCTAAGTTTGATATGTTCAAACTTACAAGGTTGATTAATTCGATTTTATTACAAATTGGGTGTTTAAAATTGAAACCCTAAGTTTTAATATGGGGTTAATTTAATTTATATGCAATTTATTTATATATGTATGTGTTTAATTATGTTATCTGTAATTTATGTATATTTGTATGTGTATGTAGTGCACATGGATATCAAGGATAATGAATATGACCCGTATGAGATTTTGAAGCAAAGTAATCTTATGCTTGTTTCTATTTATCAAAGAAGGTCAGTTCTATAATGGGTTCGGTTCTCTGCTCGTGACGTTGAAAAGAGTTCAATATCTTTAATGGAGGGGAACTTGCGGTTATGTTTCCTTTTTCTTTACTTATTACAATTTACACACTGGTGTGTTGATTATATATCTTCTTCCTTACAGGAGATAGCATTGTTAGCTTATAAAACAAAAATACTTGCTAGCAAGTACACATTGAACTTTTATGATCTTTGTTTAATGTTAAAGCTCTTATGAATAAAATTTTACTTGTTATCTCGGTTCAATATCTGACTATTATTGTCAAAGAAGGTTGTTATTTTTCCCCCTATTTCGCTTGATGTCTAATTTAGAGAATTACTTCTAAATCAACTGTACCTTAACCTTGTTTGTTGTTACGGGGCTTTGATTTCTGACTTGAAAACGAAAGAATAAGTTGCCATCGCTTAATGTTCTATATAGGTAGCATGTCGCATTATCGCATAATGTTCTGTTCAGGTAGCATGAACTAAAATCCATTTACTACTTGAATATGGGTGATGGTTGGTTTTAGGTCCTTTAAGTGACAAACATAATAGTGGATAGTTAAATATTTTGCTAATATGTTTAGAAAGAATGATTGAAGCTGAGGTAAACACTAATTTTTGAGTGTTTTGTCAAGGTCCTATAACATGAGAAGTGTATGTTGTGGTTTTGTTCTTGCAAGTATAGGTAGCTGAGTGGATACTCTTTATAATATTAAAAGAATGAGCAACTAAGATTTTATCTATAAATTTGAACGTACGCCTTGTTTAGTGAAACAGAAGATTACAAGCAGCATATGCTATCCATGATCAGGCTTCTTTCTGACTATTTGGTTTTTTTATTTTAGTTTCTTAAAAATTTTCACTTTGATAAATGTAGAAAGAAAAATGATATGTATAAACCACTATAATATCCATAAGAGCTTTGGTAAAATGTTACAGAGATCACACATGTTCTACGTCCTAACAATATCATGCAGAATGCTGTGGATCTACACTTGTCTGATGATTATCAACTTTTTTATATTCTGAATAGGCAAATCTGCTTCAATCCATTACGGAACTGGATCTATCTCTGGTTTCTTTAGCCAAGATAATGTCAAAGTTGGTGATCTTGTTGTTAAGGAACAGGTAAGACATTTCTTTTACCAAGATGGTTCTTATTTTCTTATTTAATTCTGATATTCATTTTTTGGCATCACTGGTCACTAGGATTTTATCGAGGCCACCAAAGAGCCAGGCGTCACATTCTTGGCAGCTAAATTTGATGGCATTCTTGGACTTGGATTTCAAGAAATATCTGTTTGCAATGCAGTTCCTGTTTTGTAGGTCTATGTACCTACAACCATTTTATTTTTAAATTGCTATCTATTCCCAACCTAGTTCACTTCATCTATTGAATTATATTAGGTCCCATCCATGACCTTTTATTAAGTTGTAGCATTACAATAGCATCACTGTAGCAGACCTATGGGCCAATTTTTTATTTTCTTTTTTGTCTACAGTATTTAGGAGCTTAAGCTCTCCTTGTAATAGATAAACCAGATATACATCTTCTCTACCTATTCTTTCTTCTTCTCAATCCCTCCCTTCTCTCTCCAATATCAACTATATACCTATATCATGAGACCGTTGCATATTAATTTTCCTTGGAAACAAGTTACTTTTGCTCTTTCCCAGAGCATATCAAGTTTTTGTGGTAACTCAAACTCTAAGATGCCTGTGATATTAATTTTTTGAATAGGTACTCTATGGTTAATCAAGGTCTTGTTAAAGAACCGGTTTTCTCATTTTGGCTTAATCGCAATGCCGAAGAGGGTGAAGGGGGTGAACTTGTATTTGGTGGGGTTGATACGAATCATTTTAAGGGCGAGCACACATATGTTCCTATGTCTCAGAAAGGATATTGGCAGGTGCGTTTAAAATATTCCCCATAATTGTTTCCGTGTCCATGTGGTATACTTGATTTCACTATATTTATATATATATTTTTTGTTGTTTTCAGTTTGACATGGGCGATGTACTAGTCGGTGGCGAATCCACTGGTAATCTTGTAGAAACTATTTCTTGCTGACTTGCTAAATGTTGTTCATCATGTGTAAATTTATGTCTGTATGATTTTGTTAGAATCCTGTGCTGGTTATGGACCTGACTGATGCATGTTCTTTTTTCAGGATATTGCTCTGATGGTTGTTCAGCAATTGCCGATTCTGGAACCTCTTTGTTGGCCGGACCAGCTGTACGTACTTTATTAAAACCTAAGAAATTAAAACTATAAGTTATGATAGACAAAATTTTCTTACCTCTAGTTGGTAGAATGCTAGTAGATTAATATTGGAATAGTGAGATTCCTAAAGGGTAATTATAGCGGAATAAGCATGCATTTGTAGTTCTGTGGATTGAGACTGTATATTCTGTCAGAAAGTGTGTTGATTCATAAGGTTGTTTCGTGCGCAGTACACATGGTATAATTGCAATATACGTTATAATTCACAGATTTTACGATTTGGCAATGCCTTTGTGAATGACGACTTGAAAACTGAATTCATCTTCATTCTTTCTTATATCTGAGCACAGGAAATTCTGCGTAGGTGATTTCTCTTTTCTTTGTTTGGCACATCATAGAGTCTTATGCGTGTGAACTGCGTAGTGATAACTGTTGTCTTAACTTCTTATGTAACAACTAATTACATTTTAAGTGCATTTTAATGTTCTAGTACATTTTTTTATGTTGATGTACTTTTATATTTTACGTCAATTTTAATGTTGATGTACTTTTCTACCTAACAATTTACAGACCCTCAACTATATAAGATATATACTGGTAGTAGTTAATAGCAGAGTAGTAGCCAAGATTCCCAAAAATTCTTTGAGGTCCAATAAGTCCCCAGATGACCGAGGCATCATAGAATACATGATCGCCTGGGCAGGTCCACGGGCTGCCTGGGGGAAGCATGGCCCTGTCACATATATTTGGTACAGTACTCATTAACCACCATGCCATTCCCTAATGCACCAATGCTGATATTAGAGAACCAACTACCTGATAATAAGATTGTGTTTGGATAGATCAATCTGCTGACGACTGAAGATACAACAATAAAGCCAAAGAAGATAAAGCAAAACTAACCTGTGCCATGAACATCGATCTAGGTGGTATCTTCATGTAATGTCCAAGTTTAAAATCTTGCAAAAAGAGAATCCCTTGTTTCATACTAATATATCCGTAAACTTTAAAGCACATATTAGCCACAGGGTAACCTGGATACAAGTAACCAATGATATACTCTGTGATCACATTCAGGCCTGGAGTCTGTAGATCAAGAAGAGAATTAGGATAAACAATTTTTTTTTATTTACGGCCCAAAGAATATCATGTATTCAAGGATGCAAAACTAATCTCACATAAACACTGAGAATATATACACATACCTTTACATGTAAATCGCAACAAATGCATACCAAGTATCTTTATATATGTAATAAATAACTTTCAGAGAATAATAAGTAGAGTATTACATAGTGACAAAGGGCTACCTGGTTAGTCGTGGCAATGATGATCCCAATAGGTAGGGTGAAAAAGAAGGCAATTCCACATGCTAGCAAGACACCCCACCATGGTAACTGGAGCTGCTCTTTGTAATATTCACATATGAATATGGTTTCTACAATGTTTGTTAATGGTGATTGTAGGCGTAACCCCGAAAAATCTGCTCACAAATTGGCTTGTGCTCTTTGGGTAGTACTCATGATCGTAGGTTAGTTTCAACATGTTGCTTTAACAATCTTAATAGTGATAGAAGTTGTAAACATCATTCAGTTAATTACCAATATCAAATATTTGCTATTACGTTGATCACCACAAACATGAACTGACCAATTTTGCTTCAAATCGTGCCTATCACTTACGTAATATGGCTATGAAATGGTAACTAATATATGGTTGGATGGTACAGTATGATAATTGAAAGTGTGGTGGACATGAACTCTGGAAAATCGTTTAGTGGCCTGCATGATGAAATATGTACTTTTTGTGAGATGACTGTTGTCTGGATGCAAAATCAGCTCATTAAAAATCAGACAGAGGATAAAATTTTAGACTACATTAATGAGGTGAGTAGCTTCTTAGTTCTCTTCATAGTTTATTGCATTTCATCAGAGCTTAAGCCCTCAATTTGACTGCAGCTATGTAACCGACTTCCTAGTCCAATGGGGGAATCAGCTGTTGACTGCAACATCCTCTCTTCAATGCCTTCTGTTACTTTCACACTTGGTGGTAAAACATTTGACCTCTCAGCAGATCAGGTAATTGCAAGATGCAAGCATAGGCTTTAGATACGTACTGCCACATTGCCACCTTAGTTATATTTCTAGCCATTCAGTTTCACCGAAATTTTATTTGCACGCCAAATTTTGAGAAGTTGTGTATGATTCAGTTTGGTAGTAGTTTACAGTAAGCTGGCATATCTTTCTGTATTCAACATTTTTTTTGTTGGGTGCATAACATCATAATATCCTGCTCCTTTACATATCTTATTTTGTTCTTCGTTGCTTTGTATAGCTGAAGAATTTCTATCATTTTGTGTTGCATATTCTCCCTCTGATTGTTACTCCTGCACGTCACTTTGGCCTATAAAAAGGTTTCTGTAGACTGGCTACTGACAATTTCTGTTTACTGTACAGGTCACAGCAGTTGAAGGAATCTAGCGAGTTTGATAATAAGTAACGTTCTGTTGTAGATTCTTTTTAATTCTACTACTAACCTTTGTACACCTGCCAGACGCTCCACACCTACCGAAATCAAATCCGAAAAAAGTACAAAACTCTTCCCGTGTAATTCAAGATGTGAGAGGTCTACACTTTACAATGAGTTTATCTATCAGACAAAGCCTGTATGTGGTTTTTATAGTATAAATGACACAAGTCTTCTTTTGGCAAGGTTTAATTAATATATCGCATTTGCAGACATAGTTATTTGACTAACACTAGTTAAGCAGGTTATGTACTTTGTTTTGTGGATGGGTACTTTTATGAGTTTAGTTCATTTTGTGGATATGTAGTCATGTTTACTTGCCTTGGATTTGGTACTTCGAATATGCAGTTTATGTAATTTGGATGTTGATGACATTGATTTTAATTTTGTCAATGACAATTGAGAAATTCTTATCTATTTTTGGATGAGTTTATTTTGGATGATTATATTTATTCAATGCAGCAGGTTATGTTTAAACAAGAAAAAGACAACAGTTTAATAAATTAAAGAGATGACTATAACAATAAAAGAAAATAGTTAATATGAAGAAAGGTGATGTAAAATATCAAATACAACATCAGTTTAATTATTTGACATAGATGTCTAATAGAACAATATAAATCAGTTTTTTTGTGAAAACACCGATGTTTATAAGTACATTAGACATCAGTATAGGATGATGTCTAAGATTGATGTCTAAGACTACTATAGACATCACTTTATTTGCTAAAATTATGATGTCTAACATCCAAATAGACATCTTTTACAAAAAAAGAAAGTGATGTGTATGTGAAAAACAACCTAGTTTATTATATGTTTTCTTGAATATAAGACATGCAAGTTGTTTATAAAATTAATTATATGTAACCTATTTTGTAGAACAATTGATGTGTATTGAAGTAAATACCGATGTCTATGTTAGTACAGACATCAGTTTCTGGCCGATGTCCAGAATAAACATCTCCGACCTAGACATCACATGCAAAATAGCATAGACATCGGCCATAAACTGATGTCTATTGACCCTTTTCTTGTAGTGAAACAAAAAAAACAATCACTAAATGATATTGCAGCAAAAAAACAATCATAAACGAAGTTACCTATTAGTACGGAATATAGGGTCAAAAGAAACAATGTCACCAAACACATCAAAGTTGGCACGACCAACAGCATCCGCCCAAAATAAACCTATCAAACATCCATTTTTATCGACTTTGTAATCATAAAAAAAAGTATTATTAGATGATTCCTTCTTCAACTTGAACTTTGACAAAATCATGTCGGCATCATGATCTCCTATACGAACTTTAATGTCCCTAGAAAATTCTTAAAATCATAAATTGTTGCCCCCACATCATCATACGAACCATGCATCTCTTTAGCTAAAGCATGAGATCTAGTTGCACCAATTTTCGCTCTGGAACAACTCATTATAAAATCTTGTTGCGCAGGGGTCACATTCCTATTACATTTCAAAAACTTTCTATCATCCCCGGTTGCGAGAGGGTGATTATGTTCCTCAACGAAGCTCATCACAACATAACCTCTACCACCAACAAATTTCAAGTAAATCCGTGCTTTGCAATTACATCTACGAGAAGTTGTTTTCCTACGACTCTGATTTTCATCAACAACGGTTCCATCCGATAACTTAGTTATGGAACGATTGGGCGACCCACCACGGTTACACATAACATATTTTGCCAATAAATTACCATAAACACCAGATCTTTTGGTTGATTGACGGACATCAAATCCACAAAATTGACCATAAAATAAAATTGGAACGCATCATCCAATGTTGCAAAGCACTGATTAGTACGAGGTTTAATGCTATCATCACATGTAGGAGTCCAGAACTTACTACCATTGGGAGAAACATAAACTACAGACCCAGCTTCAACAACATTGCCCAAATCTACCTCCTCCTCATCTGATTCTGAACTTTCATCATCGGATACATCATTACCAGAGTCTAAAAGGGACTCATCTGAATCAGATGATTCAATATGTGGGTTAGAATGCGACCCTACAAATGAACCAAAAAAAAATTACCAAATGCAACACAGATAAATAAATAAAATGACACACCACCATACATATTTGTGCAGTCCATAATACAAAAAGCACATGGCAAAACAAAGTACAACTGCATAACAAACATGCACCATTAAAGGTGAAACCAAAACCATCTTCAACAAAATTCATGTTAGTGCATAATACAGACTATGACAAACTGTAGATTTCTTCTTACTGCCTGTGATACGTGCATAACTCGTAAAACAACACCACTGTAACCCCAACAAACCAAAAAAAACCGCAGGACAAAAAATAAAAGCAATGATATACCAACGTACCTGTTAGTACATGCAATAATACAAAAAACAATGGCAAACCACAATACAACAGCAAGATAAACATGAAGCATTAATGACAATACCTGAACGTTCTTCAACAAAAGTCATGATAGTTCAAAAAACAACAATTAGGCAAGAACATTCAACGTGTGCAATCAACAAACTGCAGTATACTCCCGCGTCTGTGATACGTGCATAACCCCTAGAACAACATAACCGTAACTCCTTAAAAAAAGTAACCACAAGCGTTTAAAAATTCACCATCCTTAAAAAAAATCTCTAATATACATACAATTACATAACTGCCCTTATCATTTAGAAAATAAATAAAACAACAGAAAAACGTGGATCATTGGATTATCAAAAAATGAACGGTTGAGATCTAGTACTCCAATACTCTAATCTAGAGTGTACTCCATAGAACTTTCTTCTTATTATACAATAGCTATATGAATGAAACATAAGAAAAATAAAAAAGGAGAAACTGTTAAGTAAAAACACTTGAAAGCTTGAAGAGTTCTGTATCTCTTGTTCAGAAGATAATTACTCTCTTGACCCTGTTTTGTGTCACTGATCAGAGGCAAGAAAAGTTGTGAGCACATTTTTAGTGAAGCATATTGTTGAAAATTGCAACTCCGTTGACTTGGATTTTCTTTTATTTTATAAGTGTAGACTCTTTTTAGCCTCAATATTATAGCTAAGCAAAACTGTTTAGCAGTGTTATTATTGAGTAAAATATAAATCTCTTCATCGAACTTGATGGTTTAATACATACACCTTACAACACGAATATCACATCACAGTTGGCTGTGTGACAAGAAACCGAGCAGTCGCCGTACTTCAAATTTGGGACACTTGTTAGACCTTAACTTTTGTGCGAAATAATGGAGAATTTTGAAAGGGAGGGGTAGAAATACATGACAAAATTTTCCGCTTACAACTAGTATAAACTTTCATATTGAGAGAGATAAAGAGAGGGAGAGAGAGAGAGAGAGAGAGAGAGAGATGTAACTAACATTATTATTGCTTAATCATGAAGTTTACAATCTGTTATGTATTTATACTACTAAGTCTACCACTAATAATATGACACCTATAATGTTTACAATATGTTATTGTTATGCCCGAATCTCGGCATAGATCCTAAACAAGCTCAAACGACTATATAAGGGGCCCACCTCTCTTAATGGGCTCAATTATCTCCTAATGGGCTCAAATATCTCTCATTGGGCCCGAATATTGAAGAAGGATAAACAAGGCATGAGGCCCGATCAGGGATCACCTCACCTCTATCTCTTAAATCTCTTGAAGACACTCACCCCAGGGGTCTCCTCACTACGACCTCCTGCTACTACTCAGGGCGTCCTCTCATGCCAATAACAAAGGAAAAGGCCTCTGCGCCTCTCACGCTAGGCCTCTGCGCCTCTCATGCTAGCTCAGCCTCGGGGTCGCATCTACCGAGGTCGCAACCCGGGGATCGCTTCGTTTGGCTCCCGTCAAAGGATCGCTTCGCACATAACCTCCAATGCGGGGTCACTACAGCGAGATCACTATCTCCTCTCTACTGGAAGGCTCATGGCCAGATCCCTCGAGGTCGCATGAGTAGCTGGACACTAGGGTTCGCTTCGCATGGCCTGACCCCTCGAGGTCGCATGCAAGGCCCTTGTTACTTCTTTATTAGCCAATTCTATCCGTTCGAGACTATGGGCTTCCACATCTGGGCCATGGATCACGGATAGGGTTGATGACTCATTGCCACGTCAGCCCTAAATGAGTGGGCTTGGACTTTGGCTTATCTCTTAAAACCCTAGCCCGCCTAGGTAACTTGTTCTCCAAGAACTACGTCAGGCTTGATCCCTATAAATAGGGTACGTAGGCACCTTGATACGGGATGATTGACAGTTCATCACTGAAAACACCTATCAAGTGCAGCCACAAACAAACACCAATCTCCTCCCATGTTCTTCGTGTTCATAGCAAAATATCCGTATTTTGCTCCATAAATCCAGCAAACCTCCAAAATATTGTTATACAATATTCTCCCTATAACATTTGGCGCTAGAAGGAGGGGCTAGTCATTAATTTGGGAGAACGATGACTAACTCAAACAAGAAGAACGGAGAGGCCAACAACGGAGAGGCCGAGGTCGGGCTAGCGTGAGAGGCCGAGGCCGGGCTAGCGCGAGACCCCGGGGTAGCACATGACCCCGGGCTGCAAGGATCGAGACCCCGAGGTAGCATATGACCCCGGACTGCGACCCCATAGGAGCGAGGCCATGCTTGCACCTAGCTTAGCGAGGTCGGGTTCGAGAAGAATAAGCGACATCATCAGGAGCCAAGGTTCGGAATGACCCCCATCTCTTCGTTGAGAGTGTGAGCGGTCCTATCATCGCGAAGACAGACCCCCCTCTCTTCGTAGAGAGCGCGAGCGGTCCCATCATTGCGACGAGAGACCCCCCTCTCCTCGTTGGGAGTGTGAGCGGTCCCATAAGTACGAGCCCGACCCCGAGATTGTAAAAAGAAGGACTGAAAGGAGGATCAAGAGAAGTCAAGCTCGAGGAGCTCACTACTGACAAGAAGGATAAGTGATAGAGGCCAAGGCAAGGGTCAAGGTTCTAAGTGACCTCCGTCTCTTCATCGAGATCGTGAGCGGTCCCATCGTCATGATGACAGACCCCCTCTCCTTGTGGAGATCGTGAGTGGTCTCATCGTCGTGACGACAGACCCCCATTTCCTCGTCGAAATTGTGAGGCCCCCTATATGATGTAGCTAACGAGGCCCCCTCATATATGACTAATGAGGCCCCAATATGGAGTGACTATTGAGATCTTGAGATGCCTTTAATGAGATACTTCTACATGAGATGCTTCTTCTTGGTGAGATACCTCTACGTCGAGGAGAGGGGGGACGCCCCTGATCCTTGTCGAGGAGAGGGGGACGCCCCTGATCCTCGCCGACAATGAGGAGGTCATCAACTATCTCAAGACATTTGGAAGAGCAAGCAACAAATAACGAGGCTAAACCCGAGGCTCTCATCATTGACCTCGAGCTCGCACTAGAGATAGAAGGAGAGAAGCCAATGTAGTTGAAGATCAAAATGAGCTCAAGACCTCAATATCTTATTACATGTGCTCTCGCTTAGCCTTGGGAGTGCCTCGGGATAGCGTGATGAGGCCAACTAGCGGGATAGCGTTGAAGAAGTCAGGTCTACTCATAGCGAGATCGCATCAAATTTTCTTCACTATAGATGGTGTCAACTCCAAATAATACAAGAAGGTCGCTGAAACACTTTGATTCCTCATCACATCTACAATGTTAATAAGGACTCAGGGGGTAGTAGCATTACATAAACACCTCTTCTAGTGGGACATTTGAAATCTACGGGCTGAAAATGGTAAAACTATGCACATGCGAAGTGGATGGCTGGAGCAAAGTTGACTAGATCAACGGGGCCTGTACAAAATTGAAGCTTATGAAATTTGTGGGACATAGTTCAGAAATTGCTGCTCCGGAAAAGTTAATACAAGCTAGGCAAAGCTTATCAACATTAGGGCCTCGCCCCTACTTTATCAACGCTAGGGCCTCGCCCCTACTTGATCTACTTTAGGGCCTCGCCCCTACTTTATCAACGCTAGGGCCTCGCCCCTACTTGATCTACTTTAGGGCCTCGCCCCTACGTATCGATTGCAGGGCCTCGCCCCTACGTTTCAACTACAGGGCCTCGCCCCTACTTGATCTACTTAAGGGCCTCGCCCCTATGTATCAACTACAGGGCCTCGCCCCTACGTTTTAACTTTAGGGCCTCGCCCCTACGTATCGACTATAGGGCCTCGCCCCTACGTTTCAACTACAGGGCCTCGCCCCTACATGTCAGCTTTAGGGCCTCGTCCCTACTTGTTTTTAAGGTCCAAGCCATCTCAACGATGCGGGGATCGTACTTGAAACTATCTCAAAATAACAACTACAGGGTTGCTGAAAGACTTTGATTCCTCATCACATCTACAGACTACAATGATAATGAGGACTCGGGGGGTAGTGGCATTACATAAACACCACTTCTAGCAGGACATTTGAAAAATTGCAAGACAAGGCCAGTACCTAACATTACGAGGCCAACACCTAGCATTGCGAGGCCATAGCTAGCGTTGCGAGGCCGTACCTAGCGACGCGAGGCTGCAAACTCGACACCTTGCGATGCGAGGCCTCTCGGCCCCATAGGCGCAATCAGGATCATTTGAAGACCCCATCAGCTATTCTAAAACACTTGGGAAAAATTTAACAGATATGAAGAGGCGATATGGAGGAATCTATACATGATAAAATCATGCAACATGAGTCCCTTGTGTAAGCAGATACGAGGCCTATGGTACTTTGAAATATTATAAATATCAAATAAAGGAGCATCAATAAAGCAAGTCAATTCAGGTTCAAGGAGCATCCAAATAAGTAAAAGGAATTAAGTCTACAACCGCGAGGCAAATAAAGGGAGTGCCCACATCTCCACTGAGTCTAGCATATAAAGTTTAAAAGCAATAAAAGGAAGTCATGGGGATCCATTTGCCGCTTCCTCATTCATCTCCATCTTGAGGTTATCAGCAAACTTCCCAGTCTCTTCGCCCAACCGGTACCAATCAAAGTCGTCAACCTTCTCGAGGAAATTTTTCATGAAATCAACAGATCCTTGGGTCTCAGATTCCTCAATGATAGTAGGGAGAGCATCAGCAGCATCTTTAACTTCCTTCTCTAGCTCAGCGACGCGGTCTGTAAGCTCCTTGATCTGGGAGTCTGACTTCTCCTTCTCAACGTCATGATCCAGCTTAAGCTTCTTTCTAGCTGACTTCTCCTCGTGAAGCTCTCTCTTCAGCTTCTCAGTAGTGCCTTCAAATTCTTTCCTGCAATTATCCTTTGCGTTCTCAGTGTCAGCCTGAGCCTGTGCAAGTATGGATTTGAGATTCACAATCTCTTCGCTCATCTTACTATTGGAAGAAGCCAAGGCTCGAACCTCCTTGTGGTGACGCAATTGATGGAAGAAAAGCTCAGCTATAGCTTTAGTCTTGGAAGCATTGGACTCCTCCAGAGATTGTAGGGACCAGGAATACATATCAACTTCAGAAACATGGGCATGTGCCAACTCACAAATGTCTGGCGGACCAGTCCAGGGGGAGGATGAGAGGGTGATGAACTCTTGTCGTCCTTGTTCTTCTTTAGTGGTGGTTCTTCATGAAGAATCGATATCTCAGTGGGATTTTTCCTGCTAGGATGGAGGGAAGAAGATGATTGTCGAAGAGGCGTTGTGAGAGTGGTCTGCTTAGGAGGAGGCATGACAACATTAGACTTGGTAGCTAAACCCCCAGCAAGGGAGGAATGGTGAGTCGGATCGCCAGAAGGATTACGAGAGGTACTCGCAGCCTTGTCCTTCTTCAAGAAGGGAATCACAGAATATTTCTTGGAAGCCATGTCTGCAAGTATACAGAAGAAAATACATCAATACAAGGCAAAATTAGTAAGCAAGGCATGCAGCAACAAATTGATTCAATGCAAGTGGTATGTGATGCAGCAAGTCAGTACGAGCTACAATGCAATGCATATAGAGTAGAGGTCATGGCCTCATATTACATTTATCAATGACACCTATATCGTCTACTCCCTCGGGAGGATTGACGATCTTCTTTTTTGGGGTCATTCTCGCCCTTTGCCTTAGAAACCCACACCGAACTAAATTCTCTTCGGTAAGCAAGAGCTGAAGATTTCTCTTCTCTGCAGGAAGTTTAAGAATGTTGTCTGCTCTCTGCTTGTGTTCGCCTTCAAGCATGGGACGTCGTGGTGTATCTGTAATGAAGCAAATGAATGTAAATATGGTTGGTGCCACAACCCACAATACTAATGCATTTCATAGGAAGAAAGGGTGCTAAGTCAGAGAAACTTACCTTTGTTAATGTTAAAGGCGGTCGGTATGCGCGGCACATCATAAATATAGAAGTATGGACTTTTCCAGTCTCTAGGTTCTCTTGAGCCACCCAGAATTAAGTTCTTGCCATAGAACTCTGGCCAGACAGAGAAATAAACATAGCCGAATTCCTTGGCTTTACAACTCTTTTTGGTGATAAAGTAATTGAGTTGCTCAGCGGTCAGTCTGGGATATCCCTCGATGTTATATATGATGTATAGACCAATCATAAGTTTGTACCCGTTCGGATTAATCTGGATGGGAGCAACCTTAAAATACTCGCACACCTCACGAATGAATGGATGAAGAGGTGAAGAAACTCCAAGTTCAAGGAGTGTAGTAGTTAAAACCATGCGGGGTGGCCTGCCCCCATTCTCTTTGTGATTGAAGCGGTAACATCGCATATGCTCTTGATGAAGGATAATACGACCTTCTACTTGATACTTTTCGATGGCCTCTGATAGGGTATCCTGATCGAGGCTGGTTGGAAGATCTCTGCAGCAGAGGATGTGCCCTACCCTCTTCTTTCCTTGGGGATACATGGTACCTTCAAGCATTGGTTGACCAGGAGGGACATAAGCTTCATCATCAGAGAGCTCAGGAACATAGTCATAATTACAAAGATTAACTGTACGGGTGACATCCTCCAACTCTTTTGTGGTAAGGGACTCCCCTTCATCTGTCTCCTTTGTAAGAACCCCAAATTTTGGATATAATTAAAACTTTTTATTAAGTAATGATAAAATGAGGAACAATGATTCCGACAACAAGGTCACCAGCTCTAATGAATGGTGGTTTCAAAGAACAATGATTGTAATGAATGGATATTGCTTTGGACAATGATCCTGATGCATTGGTATATTGTCAGAATAGAATAATTCGATGGTTGAGGACCTAGATAAGAATAATCTACCATCCAGGAAGGAGCTAATGGATCCTTGAAGGGAAATGAGTACGTGCATAGTGTTTCCCATACGTGCATAGTATTTCCCGTACGTGCATAGTATTTCCTGTACGTGTATAGTAATTTGGTGGATGAATAGTGATTTTGTAAGTTGGAAAACTTTTCACTCCACCCTATGTACGGGACGTGATATGGATGTTTCGAAGTCATATTAGTAATACGCGGAGGAAATAAGTGAATGCAGAGACGATCGGAATTCAGAGATTCCAAATTCTTTTTGGTATAATATTTGACCGGACAGTGGATTAAATATTATTATAATCCAAGAATTGGGATATTAACTTTGAGGATTTGATATTTTGGGATGTTATTATATTTGATCTAAGAATGAAGGTAGGAAACCACTGAGGAGTGGTTATGGCTACAATGTAATAATTGATATTTGGAAAGAATGAATGGAATTCGACTTTATTATTTCTATGTCTTGAAGAATGCTAAAGGGTAACAACATAGGTAAGAATAATCTATCTTCTAAGGGAATAAGATATGGCAATTTCAAGCAGGAGAATATTCTCATGTCATCCAGATCGGTAACGATTAATCCATTAGTTCCGTAAAAAGGATAAGGAACGATCGAAAGAGAATACGGACAATTGTACCACCCTAAGAGAACAAGTAAAGAATACAGAATGAATAGTGTTTTGGTGGGAGTATATAATAATATGAGATGACACTATATAGAAGCATTCGGAACGGATTTCCGAGTTCGTATTAGTGATCTAGGGGGAAAATAAGTGTATGTAAAAGCTGTCGGATTCTGAAAAACCGCACTTTTATTTTCTCCGAGAGTTCCCTGGACACTGATAGCCTTAAGTATTTAACGAATGGATTTAAGGAATATAAATTGGAAAGTTAGAATGAAAGATGGAGAATGAAAGTATTAATATTAAAAAGGATTCCCGGTAAACCCTAATTAGAAATCCGTGAAATATTCCTACGAACGATCAATCGAAACGGGCAATAACCGGACACAGAAACAAGCAGAGGAAGCAAGATACATGCATGTGCAAGTGATAAATATCTAGTAACTAGCAAGGAACTAGATCAATTAGAATGCAACCAAGTACTTAGCAAGCCACCACTTGGTTAAGCCTTAAACCATCCAATCTTCAACACTTGTCCTCACAAAGACATCATCTAGTGCATCATCACTTTACTAAAGTAAAAAGAGATGAGATATTATCCAAGGCTCATCCACTTTATGCATTCTTCCAAGCAAAACCACAAGAAAACATCAAACTCTCTCCTTTACTCTTCCATTCGACTTTTGCAACAATTCCAAAACAAAAATCCAACTTCCAACCATTGTTTGATCTCCAAAAATTTATCATAGATCCTATTTTTCATAAAAATGATACCCTAAAAATCTTAGCCTCAAACATCACCTTTTCCATTTTCAAAAAAATCAAGAAAGTGGAGGATGAATAGTAACCTCAAGAACAAAATTCTTGAATCTTGATTTTGGTTGATGATCCAAGCCTCATGGAGGCTATACAAGGACTGTACAAGGCTTACTAAGTGCATACACATCTTAAGGAAGGTATAAAACTCTTGAAACCCTAGGCCTTAGTTTATGTTTAATGATGTTCTTGATGAGAATTTAGATTAGTATGATTATGGTAATGATTAAAGCATGCTTATGTAGTGATATGTTGATATAAGAGGATAAAATAGCTAGATGAACGGAAAGGCATTGCTTGGCCTTAGTTCATGTATATAAGTCATGTATATGCTGTTTGGGTTGGATACTATGTTTATGGGAAGATTCGAAATTGGTAGATATTCGATTTACAGCCGTTATAATGCCCGATTTTGCAATACCATGTTTTGTATGCCATTTTCCATGTCGAACCCCTACTGTCC
The DNA here is from genome assembly GCA_036435485.1 of Saposhnikovia divaricata. Lineage (NCBI taxonomy): Eukaryota > Viridiplantae > Streptophyta > Magnoliopsida > Apiales > Apiaceae > Saposhnikovia > Saposhnikovia divaricata. The sequence continues at coordinate 102,306,908 of CM071601.1, forward strand.
AGAGACCTTATCTGCCATGATAGGATAGGTAATGTTCTAAGCTTCGTTTTGATATAAAGATCACGTGAAACGGACTTACGGTTTAGGATTTATGACCAAATTACTAAAAGTAGTTCGAACCCGTAAACGAAAGTTCGTAACTGTAATTGAACCCTCGTAAACTATGTAACGTCATGGCGAATCTTGGTAAATAAATACTAGAGGTAAAAAGGAAGGCGTGAAAGAAAACCGTATGTCAAAAGGATCATTTTTCGATTTATTAAAAATGTTCGAGTCGAGGTTAAACGCGAACGAACCCCTAAAAGACGACTCTTTTATAACTTCGGTAAAACACTTAGAAAACGGGCGATAAAACTCGGAGTATAGTATTGGTTCGTAACGATCGACTTTAGAACTCATATGACTTAAGTATGTCCCAAGTATAAGTACAATGACATGTCGTATTAACGAACGAATGTCGGGTCGGATCAGTGATAAAAGTAATCCACTAAAAGGGGTATAACGAGATAACTCGAGAACGTGTTTCGAATTAAGTATAACTTAACTTTTAATATGTTAAGTGATTAATCCCGAATGCCTTGGCTATTTATAGATCACAAAGCTGAACCGGGACCCGCTACCACTACCCCTTACCGTACTCGACTACCAGGCAAGTTTCAATTCCCTTCTTTTAGGCTGTTGTTGTGATTGAATATATATATATATATATATATATATATATATATATATATATATATATATATATATATATATATATATATATATATATATATATATATGATTGCTGATATACATATGCCATTGCATGCATGCCTACTTTCAAGTTGAATTGATATACTTGTTCCCTGAATGTTATTGTTGGCTTATAAGCTAGATAGTTATATATCAGTTATAAGCCGGTTATTGTAAGACCCTCATAGAAGGGCGTATACATCTTATTAATCAAATATAGACCGGGAGTCCATATTCCTTGATATATCGAGATTACCTCGGAGGAAAATATTTAAGTAAATATTTTCTATTATTTGGGCGACGAATATTATTTGAATATTCGTTCGAGACTAATTATTTTAACGATCCTTACTTCAAATAATTATTTGAACGTAACTATTCAGCGAATAATATTTCTCAATATTCATTCAGAGTCGAATTAATTATCGATTACTATTTCGAATATTCTTCTAAAGATGAGACTACTAAATGAATATTATTTGGATATTCTTTTAGAATATTATTTTATTAAATAAATATTACTTTTGAATATTCACTTAAGATATTGAATACTTGATGAATATTATTTTAATATTCATCTGAAGCTTGATTTAATTATCGAATACTCCTTAAGGCTTGGATTACTAAATGAATATTACTTAATATTCATTTAGGATATTACTCATTAAATAAATATTACTTTTGAATATTCATTTAAATTCCTAATTGATTATGAATATTACCTTAAATATTCTTTTCAGGTCTTATTAATTAATGAATATTGTTTTGAATATTCATTTAAATATTTATTTATTCAATAAATATTCCCCTGATATTTCTTCAGGGATTATTTTGAGAAATGCTCTGATTAAAGATATTCTTTCATATTCCCAAATATTCTTTAAATATTTTAACTCAATAAATATTCTCTGAATATTTATTCCATACTTAGAATAATCTCGATAAGGTTTATCTTCTTCGATTATTACGAAAAATATCTCGGAGTCATATTATTATTAATCTTATATCAAGAAAGGTTCTCAGACATCATTCTTCTTTGAGTCTATCTCCTTAATAATAAGGGAACCTTACTTGGAAAATGTTATTTATCTTGTCGACTTCCCGGTCATAAAGTATTCCCTTCACCCGCAACTCGGGTGCTGTTGACTTATTAAGTCATTGCTTACCTTTTTATCTTTCGAGGGGTAAGATTATTGGGACAAGTTGATGTCCGTTACCAAGTAATAGCTTGGGAGTTATTGGTAAATTTTCCTTTCCAACTAGATACGACTACTTTGTGGAGTCTTATCAACAAGTATTATACTTGGGGAAAGGGGGACGAACGTTACATTCAGAATCATGAATTCTATTTGAACTAGGAGTCGTGTAAGAGGCCGAGTAGCGCCGGTCCATCCCCTTTGGCCCAACCGTTGGCCGGGGAGAGCTAGTAAGGCGGTATACAAGTAAAGCCGTCAGTTCTTCCTTCTACCGGTAGTAAATCTAAATTGAGCTGTACGATCTCGACTGATCATCAAGATTGGAACAGCGGGCGCGGTGAATACTCCATCATTGGTTCATCATCCAAATTTATTTATTTCCTGCAACATGATTACTGTTGGCAGAGTTGGGAAAAAGGTCATAACTGGAATTTCAACCTTTTCTTGCAAGTTCCTCTTCTTAATAACAATAAGAATATCTCGCTTACTTTGATGTAGCAGATATTTCTACAAACAAATACTTTAAGTTACCTTGTAACTTCATCGTTCATATTATACTGGCATCATTTCCGTAAATGCATGGCATATGGTTTGAAAGATACTTTTGAACTGTTATACATTATCGTTCAGTTATATGTTATTGTTGGTGGGCTATTGCTCACCCTTGCTTTATTATTATATCACAACAACAGCTAGACCAGATGACTCGCACAAGGCGCACTCGACGCGGGCGAGGACTATGAGACTACCAGAGCTGAAGAAGAAGCTATTGGTAGGGTATATTTATTCTTTCAGTACCAAGAATATAGTCTAGTATGACTTATGTAAATGGATGGCAAAGAGTATGTATTTATATTGAAATTCTTTTGGATTGTAAGAACTCATAATGTGATTAATAAAAAATTTGATTGTTACTCTGATTTCATCTCTGGGACTATAACGGGTGTGTTTTATATTGTTGTGTTGGGTCATAGAGACGTAATTTATTTTATGTTAAGGGAAGTTCAATTGTTGTGGACAGAATTGGAAACCGTAGCCACCGGATCCCGGACCCCGGATCTGGGGGTGTTACATCCTCCTCGAGGTTTTCCTCAGTAATCTTGGTCTGATGAGGGACCACTTCAGTTGCGACATGAGCATGGACGATGCCTCTTTGCGAACACGAGCTTGAATCACTATGCACCTTAGCTTGTACCTTTTCATATGATGATGGGGAGGCCAAGGAAGGATGAGCATTCTTTTTAGCATAAGCCCTCTGGAGCTGCTCTGGAGCCTTTTCTTTACTTAGAGGCTGTCTCTTTGATAAGGGAACGCGGGATGAGCTACAACTAGGGAGAGTCATCTTCTTCAATCTCCAAGTGAATGGACGAGTCTCTTTATTAAAGCCTTTATTAGGACCTACAATGATTTTAGTCCTTTTATGCTGCATATGAGTCTGTTCGTTGTCACTTCTCTTCAAACACAAGATTGATACATGGGGGGTGGACAACTCAACTAAGCAAAAAGCATGAATGTATGTGTGAAGCATGTATGTGATAATTATTCAAGCATGAAGAGCATATGGCATGGACAATCATGGTGATCATACAAGCAAAGAGAAAAAACTGCAAAGAGGAGAAACAAAAGCAATTTAAAGGATTGAAGAATCAAACCTTATTCGGAAGATGTAAATCTGGATGAACGCGAAGAACTTGGATGCGTGTGCACTAAATAACTCGCTTAAACAAAGCACCGTAGATATTGGAGCAAGCTTGGTGTTAAGTTACTTGTGTTCTTGAAGAGAGGTGAATAAAGAACCCATGAAGGGGTATTTATAGGCGAGCTACGAGGAGGCCTCGCGACGTATGAGGCTGCGAGGCGGCCTCGCAATGTAAGAAGCTACGAGGAGGCCTCGCGACGTATGAGGCTGCGAGGCGGCCTCGCAATGTAAGAGGCTGCGAGGGCCTCGCAATGATAAGGCTGCAAGGAGGCCTCGCAGCATATGAGACTGCAAGCAATCCTCTCAACTTATAATGAGGCTTCTCATCATAATAACAAGGAATAGAGGGGAGTCCTCTCATCATACTTTAAGAAGACCTGAAGATATAAGTGAAAGCCCGAGCTCACATATCAGCTGGACAGAAGATACAATTATAACAATCTATGATTTCAAGGCCCTATGGGGTCGCCTCTCAAAGTCCCTACAGAACCACATGGCGCTTGGAAGTACCTTCGAGGTCACTATCACTCACTTATACATGCCTTCGCATTAATTGAAAGACACACAACACATGTCATCATCTTAGCAGCTGGGAGCAAATCTCAGAATACGACAGTTGTCTACAACCATTCAAATTCATAGGGGTCGCAATGCAATCCCAAGGCACTTGAGATAGCTATGCTTTCATCTACAACAATCTATAGCGAGCACAGGCCTCGCATCGAAGTTTTGACTCCACATCGCATTTTCAATGGCAATATGGACTCGGGGGGTAGTTGTTATGCCCGAATCTCGGCATAGATCCTAAACAAGCTCAAACGACTATATAAGGGGCCCACCTCTCTTAATGGGCTCAATTATCTCCTAATGGGCTCAAATATCTCTCATTGGGCCCGAATATTGAAGAAGGATAAACAAGGCATGAGGCCAGATCAGGGATCACCTCACCTCTATCTCTTAAATCTCTTGAAGACACTCACCCCAGGGGTCTCCTCACTACGACCTCCTGCTACTACTCAGGGCGTCCTCTCATGCCAATAACAAAGGAAAAGGCCTCTGTGCCTCTCACGCTAGGCCTCTGCGCCTCTCATGCTAGCTCAGCCTCGGGGTCGCATCTACCGGGGTCGCAACCCGGGGATCGCTGCGTTTGGCTCCCGTCAAAGGATCGCTTCGCACATAACCTCCAATGCGGGGTCACTACAGCGAGATCACTATCTCCTCTCTACTGGAAGGCTCATGGCCAGATCCCTCGAGGTCGCATGAGTAGCTGGACACTAGGGTTCGCTTCGCATGGCCTGACCCCTCGAGGTCGCATGCAAGGCCCTTGTTACTTCTTTATTAGCCAATTCTATCCGTTCGAGACTATGGGCTTCCACATCTGGGCCATGGATCACGGATAGGGTTGATGACTCATTGCCACGTCAGCCCTAAACGAGTGGGCTTGGACTTTGGCTTATCTCTTAAAACCCTAGCCCGCCTAGGTAACTTGTTCTCCAAGAACTACGTCAGGCTTGATCCCTATAAATAGGGTACGTAGGCACCTTGATACGGGATGATTGACAGTTCATCACTGAAAACACCTATCAAGTGCAGCCACAAACAAACACCAATCTCCTCCCATGTTCTTCGTGTTCATAGCAAAATAATCGTATTTTGCTCCATAAATCCAGCAAACCTCCAAAATATTGTTATACAATATTCTCCCTATAACAGTTATGTAACTAACTAAAAGCCACCAATAGCTTCTTTTGTATTGTATTAGATGAACTAATTATGTATTTAGCCTCCCCTTGAACAGAAATCATATTTGCAGCAGCAGCTTGACCATCAACAGCAACATTGATTGCCTTATTATCCCCCCCACAAATTGAGGACTGACCAGGTAAACACAGTCCCAAATTGTGAGCAAACTTCCAATGTAGAACCTTGCCTAAACCCTTAGTCAAAATATTAGCCAAATTATCTTTGGTAGAAATCTGAGTAACAATAACAAGACCAGAATTAACCTTTTCTCTGATAAAATGCACATCAAGTTCAATATGCTTAGTACGAGCATGGTACACAGGGTTAGCTGTCAAATCAATAGCTGCTTTACTGTCACAAAACATAGGAATAGGTCCAGAGAGAGGAATTTGTAACTCTGTCAAAAGATTAATAATCCATAAAACTTCACAAGAAGCATCAGAAAGGGCTCTGTATTCAGCTTCTGCAGAGCTCTTAGAAGTAACATTCTGCTTCTTAGATCGCCAAGAAACAACAACAGGTCCCAAAACAAGAAAATAAGCTCCTACTGATTTTCTTTCATTAGGATCACCTGCCCAATCACTGTCACTGTAAACTTTCAATTGTAAATCATTATTGGCTGGAAAAAACAATCCATGACCTTTAGTGCATTTGAGATACCTAAGCACCCTAACAACTGCCTCTAAATGCTTAACTCGAGGAGCATGCATAAACTGACTAAGTAATTGCACAGAAAATGATATATCTGGTCTGCAAGTATTCAAGTATATAAGCTTTCCAACCCAAGCCTTGTAGGTGGAAGAATCTGGTAACAAAGAACCAGACCTATCATCATCATATAATTTGAGATGAGGGTCCAAAGGAACAGCAAGAGGTCTACAATCACTCAAATCAGCTGAAGCAAGAAGATCAGAAATGAACTTTTGTTGAGAAACAAAAATACCAGTACTATCTCTGCAAACTTCTAGCCCTAGATAATACTTGACTGCTCCCAGATTTTTGATGCCAAATTTATCATTGAGCAACTGTTTTAAAGCAGCTATCACAGTAGCATCATTACCAGACAAGATAATATCATCAACATATATGAGTACCACCACAAAAACATTGGAAGCTTTATAAGTAAACATAGAATAATCTGTTTTAGATTGAACATATCCTTGTTTAAGTAAAAAAGTAGTTAATTTTGCAAACCACTCCCTTGAAGCTTGCTTTAAGCCATAATTGGACTTTACCAATTTGCAGACTAGATTAGAGATGCCAGTATTGTTGATATAACCAAGTGGTAACTTCATATAAACTTCTTCTTGGAGAGTACCATGTAAAAAAGCATTATTGACATCAAGCTGCTCTACAATCCATCCTTTAGCAGCAGCAATAGTAAACAAACTCCTAACAGTCACCATTTTAACCACAGGTGCAAAAGTATCATGATAATCAATTCCTTCCTTTTGAGTAAATCCCTTTGCTACTAACCTAGCCTTATACGTTTCAATCTCACCATTAGCCAGATATTTAACTTTATACACCCACTTACATTCTACTGCATTTTTGCCAGGAGGTAAAGGAACCAAATCCCAAGTATGATTTTGTTCTAGAGCAATAAGTTCCTTTTGCATAGCTTCCACCCATAGAGGATCAAAAACAGCTTGATAATAATGTTTAGGTTCAACAACTTTACTCATAAGAGCAAAATGACTTGGCTGTTTTGGTAAAGAAGAAAGAAAAGTAGTGAAATGTGCCTTGGAATTTTGAATATTAAGAGAAGAAGATTGATGTTTATTAGCCACTTGATAATCAGACCACCATTTTGGTCTTGTAATAGATCTGGTAGAGTGTCTAAGTACTGGAGAAGAAACAGAAGTATCAATAGGAATAGAAGTAGTGTCTGAATTGTGATTAGCCTCAAAATCATCAGTACTAGACTTATGCTAAGGAGATGCAGGACTAGAACTGACAATTGGAGAATGAGAATTGACAGTTGAAGAAGGAGAAGAATTGACAAAAACAGAAGTGGAATCTGGATTGGCAAGATACCAATCTTGAAAAGAATACAATTCAGAACTGATATTGGAATCGGATTTAGAAATATATGGAAAAATGTTCTCATGAAATACTACATGTCTACTAACAAAAGTAGTATGTGTAGTGAGATCAAGCAATTTATAACCCTTTTGACTAAAAGGATAGCCAATAAAAACTGATTTAATGGCTCGAGGAGAAAATTTATCTGAATAATGAATGGAAGCAAAACAAAGGCATCCAAAAGTTCTTAACAGAGAGTAATCTAGTAACTTATTATACAACATCTCAAAAGGTGATTTATGAGCAAGTACTGGAGTTGGTAGTCTATTTATGAGATAAGCTGCAGTGAGAACACAATCTCCCCAATATTTAGAAGGTAATCCAGACTGCAATCTTAAAGCCCTAGCAATTTCCAACAAATGTCTATGCTTTCTTTTAACTTTAGCATTTTGTTGAGGTGTATAGGGACATGAAGTTTGATGGAAAACACCCATACTGGAAAGATATGAACTAAAAGGTTGACTCAAGAACTCAGAACCATTATCAGACCTAACCACCTTCAGTGACTTATGATATTGTGTAGCAACATGTGACACAAATTTCTGAAAAATACTAAGAATTTGTTGCTTATTAGGCATCAAAAACACCCAAGTAGCTCGAGTAAAATCATCTACTATGGTAAGAAAATATTTACAACCAGTATTGGTTGCAACATGATATGGACCCCAAATGTCCATATGAATTAAAGCAAAAGATTCAGTTGTAACAGTTGTGCTATATTTAGGAAAAGGTATTTTACATTGCTTTGAAAGAGGACAAACAGGACACTCTTTACTACAAGCATCAGAAGCAACAACAGAAATAGGAATATGACTAAGTACATTATCTGGTACATGACCAAGTCTCATATGTCATAGTTTTGACATAGAAACATTAGAAACAATTGAAGTATTAGCTACAGAAGGCAACACAGCAGAGCTTGAAGAAGGAATTAACTCTGAAACACAAGGTGTTGATGATGATGAAAGATAGTAAAGACCTTCAAGTTGATTACCAATAGCTAGCAATTTATGATGTGTCTGGTCCTGAAAAACACATTTATTGGCAAAGAAAGAAACAACACAAGAAAGATCTTGTGTTAGCTTTGAAATAGATAGCAAATTGCAATGGAATTCAGGCACCAACAACACACTTTTAAGAGTAATAAGAGGATTCAAAACAACTGTTCCCATATGAGTAACAGTAATAATGTGTTTGTTTGGGAGTGCAATGTGTATAGGTGGTGATAAAACTTGAAGATTTTGTACAATATTTTTATTGCAGCACATGTGATTAGATGCTCCAGTGTCTACTATCCACATGTTTGATGAGAAATTCTGTAAAGAATATGTATGGAAGCTATATGCCATACCTGCCATATTAGTAACATGATCTTCTAGAGATGAACAATTTTGCTTATTATTCATCATGAGCATCATCATTTGATTCATCTGAGTCATTTGACTTTGAAGTTGTTCAATTGTTGGAGTAGTACTGGAATTTGGCTATCTCCCAGCAGAACCAGCAATTTGCAGAACACCTGGCATGGAACTGGAACTAGTAAAGTTGTTGGATGGTGAATAAGAAGTAGGAGTAGACACATTCAAAGCTTGTGGTAACTGTCTAAAACCACCAGCAGGAGTAGAATTTTGAAATTTTCCCTTTCCTTTCTTCTGAAATTTATCTGGATATCCAATAAGCTTGAAACATTGCTCTTTGAGATGACCTTCTTTGTGACAATATGAACACTTCAATCCAGATTTATTGCCAAAAGTCTTATTGACATTTCCTTGTGAAACAAAAGGTCTTTGAGAACCAGTAGAATGAGCAGAACTTGGAGATGTGTCTGATACTGCTCCTAAGAAAGATCCAGTAACATGACTGCCTTGTTTTTGCTTCTCATCTTGTTTGATAAGAGAAAAAGTTTGTGACAAACTAGGTAAAGGTGTCATCATTAGCACCTGACCCCTGGCTGTTGCATAACTATCATTTAACCCCATAAAAAACTGTAAAAGCTTCTTTCTCTGTTCTCTTTCTTCTTGCAATTTAGCAAAACCACAAGTGCAGCCACATTTACAAACATTCACAGACTCTAAAGCTGAATATTCATCCCATAGATTCTTAAGTTTGTGATAATAAATCTCAACAGACTTATCTCCCTGTTCTAGAGCATGAATATCCTTTAGAACTTGATAAACCCTATGTCCATTGACACTAGAAAACTGACCATGAAGTTCTTCCCATACTTCTTGAGCAGATGTCACAAAATCCATACCATTACTAATCTCGTCTGAAACTGTGTTTAAGATCCAACTAATCACCATATCATTTACTCTGTCCCACTGAGGTCTTAATGGTGAATTCTCATCTGGTTTAGAACAAGTTCCATTAACCAATCCTAGCTTGTTCTTTGCTGATAAAGCAATAGTAATAGATCGTTTCCAAGGTCCATAATTCTCCGTACCAGTCAATTTCTTAGAGATTAACACAAGACCTGGATGATCTATATTTTGTAGATAAAGAGGATGTAGATTTGACTCGATTGAAACTTCATCAACAACAGTATCATTGACAGCACGAATACTCTGAGTCTGTACTGTATGATTATTACCTTCTCCATTATTATTTCCAGTTACAGCATTAGCAAAAGAAATTTGAGGCCTAACTGTATTGTTAAACCCTAACATGATGTAGAATCTCAAGAAGATAATCGCAATCCAGATCACAAATCACACCGAGTTAACTCAGTAAACACAATCACAAATCGATTATCAACGTATCAAGATCAAATACGTAACAAGAACACTCAAAAACGAACAAATCAATTCATAAGATCAATCAAACATCGATCGAACAAAACTACAAGTACTCGCAATTGCAAATGAACAAGAACAAGTACGTAATCAACAAGAAATTCGATCGAATGAACCTGTTATAGATCGAAAATCAAGTAACAAGTCTCCGTTTATCCATGGCTTGACCTTGATTCTCTAAAGCTTTGATACCATATAAACTTTCATATTGATAGAGATAAAGAGAGGGAGAGAGAGAGAGAGAGAGAGGGAGAGAGAAATGTAACTAACATTATTATTGCTTATTCATGAAGTTTACAATCTGTTATGTATTTATACTACTACGTCTACCACTAATAATAACTAGATGCTAGGTCTGTCAGTGAATCGAGTTTGGATCGAGCCAGAATCTATATCGAAATCCATTTAACTTTTTGGATATCGAATTAAGGTGTCATTTGTTAAATCTGGATTGTTAAATTTGGATAATTCAAATTTCTGAATGATTTCAAAATCTGAATTTTGATGAATATTACTGTTTGGTAAATAAATTTCTGAACCAATTCATATGTTCGTATTTCTTTTACAATATTTGAATTAATCGATAAAGTCTAAAAGATATACTATTGAGTAAGAAAAAATAGCGACTATCTAATATAATTTAACATTAAATATAAATATTTTAGTATTGTAAATTTATTAAATATAATTCAAACATCGTTGTTATTTATAACTTTCAATATATATGATAAGACTTTTTATAATATATTTAATAAATATAATTTATTGCACAAAATATTATTCTAGGTCTATAAATAAAAATATAACTATAAATACAATAAAAGTAAAATTATAGTAAATAATCAAGGGGAGAAAGAGAGGAAGAATGTTAGAGCAAATCCAACAAGGTCCTAAATATTGTCCTAAATCAATATTTAGGACATTTAGAGCAAGTCCAATAATGTCCTAGTTGGTACCCTATAAATATAATAAAATATAGTGTCATATTGATTTAAGTTATTATTTTTGTGTATCAATTCCAACAATATGCCTTATACTTGTGCATTATATATTAAAATAATAATATATTTGAATTAGAATTGGAGGGAAGGGAAAAAAGAGAGGAGAGAGAAGTGTAGAAAATGAGGGAAGTTAATTTTTTATTCTTAAAAATGTTTTAGGACAAGTATAGAGTTGCCTTAAAAAAGGGCATGTGATGGATGTCCTAGTGATTTAAGGCACCACTAGGACATTGTTGGAGCATAAAAAGTGACTAAATGTCCTAAATATTGATTTAGGACAATATTTAGGACATTGTTGGAATTGCTCATAGTCACCTTTTTGTGCAACAATGCCTTAAAATACTAGAACATCCATCTCATGCCCTATTATTAAGACATCTTTATACTTGTCCTAAATCATTTTTAACAATAAAAAATTAATTTCCCTCGTTTTTTACACTTCTCTCTCCTCTCTTTTTTTCCTTCCCCCAATTCTAATTCAAATATATTAATATTTTAATTTATAAGGCACAAGTATAAGACATATTGTTGGAATTAATGCACAAAAATTATGACTTAAATTACTAGGACACTATAGTTTATTATATTTATAGGGCACCAACTAGGACATTGTTGGATTTGCTCTTAGAAAAATTAAATATAACCTACCTACAAGGCTACAATGTTCCGAACGAGTGGGGTAAAATTTTTTAGTAGGTGTCATTCATGTAAATATGGATCATCCAGAAATTGAAAAAAATATAAACAAACAAGATTTCAGTTGTGTCGTCCAGCAAATACTTTTATTCAGTTCTGTTCAAGGGTTAACAAACAAGTCTAAGTGTCAGATTTTTTTAAAACCAATCCATATCCGCTTCATTAGAATTACTGGAAATCGGATTGGATATTCAATCCAATTAATATTTTTTTTAAAAAATTTATATTAATATTAAAATCTATTAAAATCTAAAATTATAAAATAAACAATCTTAAGATGTACAAGTACACATTAACATCCAAATACAAGAAAAATAGAACATTGAAAATCAAAAAAATATTTAGTAAGCCTAAAATGTACCAGACAAAATTAAAATGATCAAGAAATGAACTCTAAGCATAAAAATAATTCGAATTAAAATATGGATTCAATTTTAGATGCAATACAATGATAACGTATTAAATATAAACGTAATACTTTTCTCAAGTTATATCAAGTTATAGTATAAAATACTACTGAAAGATTTTGGATCTCATATGATTTGAAAATTATATATTACTTGTATAGTTATAATTATATGAATATTGATATATAATAAAATATATAATTATATAATTATAATTATTCAGATCGAATTCTTAACAGATCAGATCGTGTAAGATTCATATCCGTATTATATAAATCGGACTTTTAGCGGATCGAATTTATTTTATATAAATCCATATCCACGGATCGGATCGAATCGGAGTCCGATAGGCCTACTAGATACTATGTTACCGGGAATTTGAAAGAGACAAACAACATGCAAATTATAACAAAAAAGGACAGGAAACAAACCATGACCAGTAATATAATTGCCTAATAGGTGAACGGGAGGGGGAATAAACTTCCTTGGACCTACTAGTTTTGCTTCAATAAAGGGGAAGAAGAAAACCATGACCAGTAATTGCCTACTAGGTGAATGGGAGGGGGAACGAACTCCCTCAGACCTACTAGTTTTGCTTTGCAATGCTATCAAGCTTTTCTAACAAACGCAAGCTACATTCATGTATAGTACTCCGGCATTGCCTCACAAGCATCTAATCAGAGTCATTTACCACCCGTAGGCCGGATTTCAATCCCCTGTATAATGAGACCACTCTTCCAGTTACCACCTTTCACTTCCAACAAGCTGATCTCCAGTTCTCTATTCTCCCCTTCTTTGTTGAAGTATTGAGCCAGCTCAATTTCTAACCATCCGTCTTTTCTGGTCCTTGGATACTGACAATCAACATTTAGAGGCGAAGCAACTTGAGGCCTTGGGTGGCTGGCTCTAGGTCTATTGAAAGTTTCCCGCTGCACTCCACCTTCCGGGTCCACAAAAACATTGCGCTTAATGCTTTCTTCGCCAATCATGCCAACCGAAATTTCTAGCGGAAGGTCTTCAAACCCATATATTGTTGTTGCAGGCTTATAGACAAGATAAGTGGAGTAAGCAGTATCTCCAGACAGCAATGAAGTGCTTATTCTTCCATGGATCTCAAACCAACAAACACTGATCAACTCAGCGACCTTACCAAATCTGTTGTGGAACATTATAATAATTAGAATTTATCAACATTCATAGATCTGATACGGAATTCTATTTTGCAAAGAACACTTCAATCTTGTATAATTATCATACTTGTGCTGAATCACCATACCATATTTGTAAAACAAGAAAAAGGTAGAGTTAAATTTTGCACCTTGATTCCAGATCGGATGTCCACCTCCAGTACCACGGAGTGTCACCCGCACCCCACACAATAGTGAGTGCGCTAGCCGCCATCATAAAACACTTTTTTCCTGTCCACTTGTCCAGAGAAAAACTCTGCAAAATGACAATGAGTGGTAAGAACAGATTATTACATTTATGCATAAGCGCCACATTATACGATCCAAGTGACAAGCTCCAAAAAAACTATCTCTTTCCATAGACATCTTACAGGTAATTTTCACAAACAATCAATATTCAAGATTCAGACAGTGACTTAATTCATGCCACTACCTCGAATGGCCTAACAATCCAAATTCAAAACTCATAATTGTAATCACATTACTATATCTTGATGCAACAAGGAAAACCCATCTCCTAATACAACCAAATACAACAAATATAAAACACTAAATCAACATCCCTAAACAGTCAAGAACATGAATGTGAACAACATCCAAGACAGTAGTTCAACAAGTACACATTAAAAAAGAAAAAGAATTGAATTGCCCTCGTTATAATTTATAATTGCACATATTTCTCTTCCAAATTGGACCTTAATATATAACACCGAAATATAAATAATTCAAGGCAAAAATTCTATGAACATGTTTTTTGCGTACCCTATGAGAATAAATAAGTGACCATTCCAACAATAAGAGGAGACAAGTAAAATAAAACGAAAGAATATATAAATACCATAGAACCAGCATCAACGATGAGAGGATGATCGGACAAAGAAAGATACACATCCTTGTTGGAAGGAGAAGAACGCAGAACATGAAGAAGGGGCTGATTATCCACAGCCCTGGAAATAAGTTGGCGATAATCAGAGGGGAGAAAGGTGTCCCAAACAGGATCAGAATCAGCAATGGAATGGAAAGTTGTGCTGACAAGTGCCATGTGACAAGCATCAACCGGTGTTGTATGCGATACTATATCTGCGATACATCCTTCTGGTAACATGTCGAAATAATCAACCATGTTTTTCTCACTTTCTTCTGATTCTTGCTGACCCATCTTGATTATTTATGTGTGTGTGTTTTGGTGAAGAGGAAGGAGGGATGGATGGTTATATTATACATGGGTATGGAGTTTCTAAAGCACAGAAGTTCTCTATTAGTGCATCTTAAATCTTGTATTTTATTATTATTTTTGATAATCCAATCGAACGGATGAAAAGTTTATGTCAAAATAACATTGTATACAAATTTTTATTATATTTGAAATAGTGGAGCATCACTTTTATAATAATACTATTTTCTATATATATTCAACGATACAGATTTATCATAATCTTATTGCTATAAATTTATAGTTCCAAATAATCAAATTACACGAAAATTTGTACATTCACATATTTTTGTATGAATTTAACATCCGTACGGTTGGATTGTTCAAATAATAACTAATTTATCATAATTTAAACCGCACTAATAGAGAACTTCTCTATTGTGTGCTTTAGATACTCTTTTCCCTATATTATATATATATATATATGGAGAAAGGGGAAAAAATGACAAAAATACCCGTTTTTTAGAGTAATGGTAACGAAACTAACCAGTTTTGAAAAAACTGACAAAAATACTCGTTTCAATACGCATTTGCCAAATGGGTATTTGGGATACGCATTTGGCAAATGCTTATCCTTCACATTTTCTAAGTAATACGCAAGTGATGAATGGATAATAGGAGGATATGCATTCTATGAATGCGTATTTGTTACAATTCTGCCTCTGCAGTCTGCCTGACACACATATGGTCTGCACTTTAACAACTGTAAATCAACTTGCCTGTTTAACTGTTGTCTACTTGCCTGGAGAATCATGAAAGCCACGCGCCTGATACAAAAGGGGAAAAAAATAGATTGCGCGTGTTTCGACACCAAGCAGAATAAAAAAATAACTGTAAAGGATACGCATTTGGCAAATGCGTATCTCAGATACCCATTTGTCAAATACGTATTCTACCGGGTATTTTTATCAAAAATTCTGAGAATGGGTATTTTTGTTACTGTTATCTAAAAAAATGGGTATTTTTGTCTTTCACCCGAGAAAGGATGTGCCTAATCTTAAGAGTAAAGGTTCGTATTTGCGACGCACGCACTAGTTCTTTATTTTGGTTTTTATTCACGGTTCTGGTACCTGATAATTGATTGTCGAGCATAATTTATCTAATAATCAGTTTCATAATCCAATGACTAGGAATTAAAAAATAAATTTCGCTCATTCTGTACTAATTTTCCACGAAACATTGTTCATTCGTACAAATTTATTGCGAAACACTCTTCCATTCCGCGATAATTTTCCGCGGAACTCATGCGTGCGGTACAAAAGTAATCATGGCAGAGAGAAGTTCAGAGGAGAAACTGCCATCTCTATCACAGATTTCAAAGCATGGACCCACTTTCAACCTTATTATTTCCCTTTTCAACAACCATGTTGTTTTTATCTTTGTATCCTCCCTCCACATTTTCTTCCTTTTTTCATATTTTTACTTGATAATTGTGGATTGTCGAGATAAATATGATAATAAATTAATTATATGATTTCGGGCAAATCAAAATGCATCCCCCATGTAATTTAGTGTTTCATATGTTTTCTATTTGTATATTTTATTTTAAATTAGAATTTTTATATATAAAAAGATATATACAAAATATGAAGATGAAGTTGTAACATGAATTGGTGCACGAAATTTTTAAAAATATGTTATTCGCACGTAGAGTTAAAACATGTTTGCAATTTCCTATTACGGTTTCATGTCACACATGCACCTATCTTTAATCATTAAATATCCTTTAATATTTTAAATTTATTCATTTTCCAGAGAAAAGAAAATGATTATTAGATATACAATTAAATTTAAAGATTAAATTAAAAATGTACTTAACGCATATGTTTTCCAAATTCTCACATACAGTCCACAATTGTCAAGTAAAAATATGAAAAAAGGAAGAAAATGTGGAGGGAAAAAAGGAAGAAAAGGTGGAGGGGAGGATAAGAGATAAAACAACATGTTTTTTTTTGCTAAGTTAAAACTTAAAACAACAAGATTGGGAAGATGAGAAAAAAGAAATACTGTAATAAGGTTGAAAGTGGGTCCCATGCTTTGAAATCTGTGACAGAGATGGCAGTTTCTCCTCTGAACTTATCTTCACCTAGACTACTTTTGTTCCACGGTAATTTTCCACCGATCCATAATAGAGTTTCGCGAAAAATTATCGCGAAATGTTAGAGTGTTCCGCGGCAAATTTGCGCGAATAAATAGTATTTCGCCGCGGCAAATTTGTGCGAATAAATAGTATTTCGCGAAAAATTAGCATGGAATATACATTTTTTTTAATTCATGGCCACTGGATCGACGATGCAACGATCAGTAAACTGATTATTGGATAAATCGTTCCTGATAATTAATTGTCAGGGATCGGAATCCTTTATTCACATGACATGAATATTTATTTAACTTTTATTATGCCTTTACACTTTGACAAAAAAGAAAAAATAAATTACTTTTTTTCTTTAAATTAAATCGGGGTTGGGAATTGGGATTGAAAGTTTACAACTTTATGATTTTCCTGCTTGTCATATCTCATTAGAATTTTAATTTAGTTTTTCTGTTCTCCTTATTTTTCTTAATTT
The DNA here is from genome assembly GCA_036435485.1 of Saposhnikovia divaricata. Classification (NCBI taxonomy): domain Eukaryota; kingdom Viridiplantae; phylum Streptophyta; class Magnoliopsida; order Apiales; family Apiaceae; genus Saposhnikovia; species Saposhnikovia divaricata. The sequence goes on from CM071601.1 coordinate 102,324,226, forward strand.
ATATCGTCATCATAAAAGGGAAAATACTGAAGAACTGGGCGGTGTTTCAATTTTCAAACAACTACTACTCCCTCCGTCCCATTCAAATTTTTACATTTCGGTTGGGCACCGACACCAAGAAAAAATATAAAGGAGTAGAGAAGTAGGAAAAATAAGTAACATGGTGGGATTCATCACTATATAATGTATAAAATAAGTTAGTGGAGGAAAGTAGTACATGCGGTTGATTTTTGGAGTATATTATAAAACTTTACCATTTTAGGAAAGTTTAGAAATGTAACAAATTGAATGGGACCTCCCAAAAAGGAATTATAAAGAAATGAATGGGACAGAGGGAGTACTACAATACAATAGTATATTCAAGTGTCACGTGGGTCTGTCAGAGGCATCAGAAATTAGATAGGTATTATTGATGATTTCTATATTATATTATGTTAGGTCCGATAAGATTGTAGAAGGGGGGGTTGAATACAATCTATACCAATTTATCGAAATTTGTCCGGATAAATTTAATTTATATTTTGAAAAATTTGAGCGGAATAAATTGAAACAAATTTCAAGTTGAATATAACAATATATTAACTTGATGTGTGTTACAATTTCAGTACAGAAATTAATCAAGTTGATAAAACCTAATTTAGAAAATTCGACATGAACTTTTCTAATTTAGTTAATAAAAATCAAGATTAGAACTAGGAAACTTAATTCGCTAGTAGTACAAGAACAATAAATAAACAAGTTCCACCGGATAAAATATTACAAGAGAGATGAACTTGATTTTACAGAAATTAATTTGTTCTTGAGCTTGGGAGAGAAAATTGAGCTGCTGGGATTTTTCTGATATTCAGTTGTGAGCTGCTTTGTTGCCTGTGTTGTTTTATATCCTCCTGCCTCTTCTAATTCCATTTGATGTAGTATGACTTAGCTGGTCATATTGAACCTTCGGTATGACATAAACTGACACACATCTCCTTGATATGACTTAGAAATAAACCAATATGACTTGCACATGGCTCGGTATGACTTAAAATGTGTCGGTATGACTTAATTAACTTAGGCAGTATGACTTAAATTAAAACAACTCTGTAGGTATGACTTAAATTAAGTCATAGAGATTTTCGGTATGACTTAATTAATCTCGGTATGACCTAATAAAAAACTCAGTTGTACTGATTGAATTTGAACAAAAGAAATTTTGAATTATGTTGACAGACGAAGCCCAGTCGCAGGGAGCAAGAGTGCAAGGCACGCGCGGCATTTGCTTCTTTGATTCTGGCGCGTGTAAGACACGCGCGTCCTGGCGCGTCCTCGAGCTTCCCGACAGGAATTCCCGCATGCATGTGACAGACAGACTTGGTGACTTTGCATGCTACTTTACTGTCTTCTCTTTTTATTCTTGTCGACTAAAAACAAGTGACTTGCACTTTTTTTTTATTTCTTTTGTTTCTTTTTCTTTTCTTTTGATTTTTCTTTTCTTTATCTATTGTATTTAATTTAATTAACTTGATTAATCAATTAATCATTTAAATGAATAATGATTAATTAATTAATAAACTAATTAATTAAATCTAATAGATTAATATATTAATTCAAAATTAATTAACATGATAATTAATTTAATAAATTAATTAATTCGGAATGAATTAATTTATTAAATTAAATCAATTACATAATTATATTAATTAAAAGAGAATTAATATAAATCTTTTGACAGCTCAAATCTTTTTCTTAAACCACTGAAAGTAATAAAGAATTACCACCGAATTTTCGTTGACGCTCGATGCACGGTCTAGTTCATGAGCGACTAACTCCAACGGCTTTTCTTTATTTTTGACTCTATGAATTGGTTCCTTTCTTTTCTTAACATACCAGTCTTGACAGCTTGAACCACTGAAGTTAATGATAAACAACCATTGTTTCATGTTGACACTCGATGTACTGTCTGGTTCATGAGTGACTAACCGCAATGAATGTTCTTCATATTTTGACTTTAAAATCTGGTTCCTTTCATTTTCTTTTTCTTCTCTCTCTATTAATTCTTCTGTACTGTCTCTGTGACTGTCGAAATCTCTGTCACTTTAAATGAATCCACTTCTTTAACGAATACTTCACTGAGGCTTGATCAGATGACTGAACTTCTTTCAATGTAGTAATTCTTCATGTCTGTAGATTGACCTTGATCTTTTTCTTCTGATAGATAATACAATGTGAGATTCCTTGTGACAGTCTATATACTATTTACTATTACAATCTTGTTTAAGTTGAGTTGTATCCTCGAAATACAAATAGGCTACATCATATGCCTTTCAATCTCCCCCTATTTGTTTGTTAGACAATAACAAGCAAATACCTAGAGGATAACTCAACTACCTCACTTAAACAAGAAAAAGATAAAACTTTTAAGAATTAAGTAAATAATACAAAAAAAAATTCTCTGGTTTAGATTTAACAATTCCAGAATCTTCAGTTGATGAAATGATAGATGATTGTTCCTCTAGCACTGAACTGATCTTCAATAGATAACTCATCTTAATTTCTGATTCTTCATATCTCTGCCTGATAATCCTTCACATCTTACATTGGTGATTATCAGCAGTTCTTGATTTACAATATCACTTCCCATTTCTGACACAGCTTTTCTCACTAAAGAAAAATAATTGTTCCTACTATATAGACAATGGCGAATCAATACCATTTCTATAACTTCTGGTGAATTACTACTCTTCCACTTAGCCTTTATACATAGTACATTGAAAGACTAATAGAATAGTATTGTGATGTAATTCTCCTTATATCTCCCCTTGCTTTTCCATTTAAGGCTCCTCCTTAGTAACTAGACTTCCATCTAAGGCTCCCCCTTACTTGCTTCTCATCCTAAGCACAGTCTTTACTGCTCCCCCTTTCTAACTCACTCTTCTTTTACTTGTACCCCATACTTCTCCCCCTTAGTTGAGTATATCCTACTAAGGTAAGCTTCTGAGCTGTATATCCTACTAAGGTAAGCTTCTGAGCTTGAATATATCTTTTTCAATATATTTCTCCCCCTTAGTTGAGGAATCCTCCATTCAACTAATTGACAAAGTAGTTGATACCAAATTGTTACCAATTTATACCAATCGTTCGAGTACATTGAAATCAATTGATAAAGCTTTGTTAGAAAGGAAGTTTCATTTTCTTCCTCACTGTGAGTGTGTGATAGTGTTTTGTGTACCTCACAAGTGTTTCACTCTTCTCTCCACTCATTTGTTTTGAGTGTCTCACTTCTCTCTGTGTTTACACCCTTGCTCACTAGTGTTTCACTCATTGCTCCAACATCCTTTAGTATACCTGCAAAGAAAAATCACCATAGCCCCTTCTAGAGAGGTCAGTGGTGGTGCAATGGGAGTTCGCAAATCCCAAATCCTCGTTGGACTCATCAGACGAATCTGAGTCATAATCTACAAGTTGCTAATTTCCATTTTTAGGGTTTTCAGATTTGAATTCTGAGAAGGTAAACAATGATCTATAAATTTAGCATTGAGATCAAGGTTTCCTTCTAATGTCTGTGAAGACATCACCTTGTTAAACTCATCAGGTAAAATCTGAATCATAGTCTACAAGTTGTCGATCCGTACCTATGTCGAATCCGTTACCCGCAGGATCCAGAGATGTTCCCTCTGGGGAGTTAGATAATGATCTTGTTGAATTTTGCATTTGAGATCAATACCTTCTCTCGAGGTCTGTGAAGACTCCTGATTCATTAAAGAACCTTTATCTTATAATCATAACCGTAAAATGGTTGGATTACAGGTTTCCGTTAATTCATCCTTGGTGTGTGCAATCTCACTTTGTGCATATGAAATATTTTGGATAGTGTATAATGTAGTGACTCTCCAACTGAATATCCCACACATCCTTGTTTGTTGCATCAAGTGCAGTTACTCCCTGGTGACCTCTAGTCTGATAGGTAACTTCCATTTAGGGTGTAAGATAGAATGTGTTTGAGTTTGACTATAGTCTGGGATAAAAGTTGTTGGGTTTACAACCTTATGACTAAACATGTGAGAATACAAAATTCCATGTAGATGAACCTGCATCACAGAATATGAGCAACATAGATAGAATGTATTTTTAACATTGAAAAATTTTCTAAGAAAATATTGCATTTTATCTTAAGAGAAATGATATACAGTTGTGATTTCAAAAGATTTACAATGTAAGCAATCACAGCTGTAGAAAGAGATTTTGAATTTAGGAAGATAAAGATCCTGAGCCGCTTTTACTAAACAAGAATATAGGCAAAAATCCAATTAATAAATATTAATCGAATCAATGTATGTTAATGTTTAAACGGGTTAAATGGCAGTTAGGTCACTCAACTGACTGAAAACTTTCAGTTGGGTCATCCAACTCAAAAAACTTTCGATCAGGTCACGTAACAAATAAAAACTTTCAATCAAGTCATTTTACACGTTAAATGACCTGATTTTAATGTGTTTAATGACCTGATTTTATCGTGTTTAATGACCTGATTGAAAGTTTTTAACGTGTTTAATGAGTTAATTGAAAGTTTTTATTTGTTATGTGACCTGATTGAAAGTTTTTTGAGTTGGATGACCCAACTGAAAGTTTTAAGTCAGTTGAGTGACCTAACTGCCATTTAAGATAGATACCAACTATTAAAAATTGTTAGCACTTGATAGGTCTTGTCTTCCAATTGTTAGATCCTGAAAATCAAACATTAGTTCCTAACCAATTGTATAGACACATACCAATTTGATACCAACATTGGTCAATTGTTAAGTCCTTAACACGAAGATCTGTTAACAGCAATCACAAAACAAAGATTTATACTTAAACTGCAGGTTTTGTGTGTGTTAATAAGAAGAACAACAAAAGAACCAAGTACAGTGACCTACTTGTATGTTTTGAAAGTATAGTGACTAAACTGTAAAAACTATACAAACTATTTATATACCCATGAAAAAGAATATACAAAAATAAGAAATAATATATATAATAATTATACAAAATAAAAACTATAAGAAAAGAAAAATTCGAATCAAATAAAATAAAAAATAAATAAAACTATACATAATTTAATAATTTACATAGCTTAAACTATAAACGAACATACGACTAAAATAAAAAGACAAACACTACAAAAGATGTTAATTATAAAAATTACAATACATGTACAAAAACGTTAAGTATATACAAGAGTATTTATAATAGGTTAGCAAATCCATATATTTTCTGACAAAACAACTTTCTACTAGAAAATTATTTAGAGAGAAAATATGATTTAATAAACTATCATAAATATGGCAACTATTTTAAAATAATGAAATTTTCAATAAAAATATCTTCCTCAAAAATTCTAACTAGAGACTTAGAGAAAAATATTTTTAGAGAAAATTATTATTCTAAAATAAAGAAACATGGATTAAAACATTAGAATGATTATGACAATTCTTTTTAGAAAGATGACAAGATAGAATTCGAAAAGAATGTCATACCAGTTACTTAGCGCTCAAACCTTGGCACCAACTTCCACGTTTCTTGTTGTTCCAGATTCACAATTGCTTTCTCAGATTCCTTAGATTCTATATACCTTGATTCTGAGAGGCCCTTTTTGTTCTTACTCCAACATCTAGATCACCAATGATAAGCTCTATTCCAAACACACTGTCTGAGAAGGTTGGATCTTGATGAATCACCTTGTTCTTCATTGTGATGTTGTGTTTGACTAGTGAATCCTTTGTTTACTTCCCTCGAGTTATTGCGAGAATGACTTGATGATTATTTTCCAGTGACATTGGTATTGCCAATAACAAAATTGTTTCTACCACTATCACTTGGATAATTATCATCATTAACATTTTAAACTTATGACTTCAAGGCAACTCCTCGATAACAACAATTGTTAACTCCTAACAAATGTTTGTTTGTAGACAATCATGGTTCTAAAAATAAAACTTGATTACCAAGACTGTCTTGTCTGCAATCTTAGAAATAATTTTCTAAGTCCAATACACCTTGATTCATAGTATAAAACATTTATTATCAAAGTGATTTGAAGCTTGCAAATAAGCATAAAAATTATTCAAAGTAATTGAACTATGATAACTTTAGATATTTCAATATCCATAGTTCTACTTAGAGAATTTTTATACCATGTATAATAATATGAGTGAATTGTAAAAGATATAAAAATCATTACTTAGAGAAGTTCTAAGTAATTTCACACATACCAATACATCTCACAATTAGTTAGTAAATGGAATTCTAACTAAATATCATTAACTGATATAAGTCAAAACTTCAGTACAACCAATTGTTAGAACCATGATATTAATTATAGTGAATTTCTGAAAATGGAATATTGATAAAATTCACTAGAATTAACATCTCACAACTAATTGAAGACCAATACAGATTAGGTCCAAATTAGTTATGTTGTTTATTTATTTTAATAAATATAAGGTACAGAGCAAATACTAAATTGAATTGCTTCAAGCCGTAACCCATATAAATCAAAATAAATAATTAAATAATTAAATACTAAATCTCTATGAGTTAGATTTTAGCATTTAAGTATTTAAATTATCCTTAAATAATCACCACTAAAATATATTGCAATTATATACATGGCAATCATTCAACAGATAAGTTTCAGTGTGAGGTCTGGATGTAAATAAGTTCACAAGTCCTTTCAATACAGACAATTGAAAACTTGTGAGCTTACTTAAGAATTACTTAACAGATGGGATTTACAATCATATATCATTAATAAAATCCCAAGTTCACAAACCAATCTTGAAAAATTAATTTCATCAAGTGATTCAACAAACGTGTCTGCAAGTTGTTCCTAATTAAAGACATGCTCTCAAAAGAATTGATACCTTATGCAAGTTGCTTAGTCCTTGAGTGTTTCACAGAGTTGTTGGAGATGAAATTGATTCCTTGTGTTCTCCTGCTTTCGTACAACTCATTTGATCTGTCTCTATGTAGCAAAACATGTCAGAACTGATGTCTCTAGGGTACCATCTCCGTAGATTTGGGTCCAACTTAAGACATCTGAAAATCAAGTGTAATAACTACAAGAATAGATTCTCAAGAATCCACTTGGGACCATGCACATTTGCATAATTGAGAATAAAATATGTGTGTAAGTGATCCATTAGCAATTGAATAAGATAATGAGCTGATGATTCCTCTATAGCCTGATTAGGTCCTAATTAGAAGATCCTGAACTTGTTGGGTCAAATATCTCTAGAGTACCATTTCCTCATATCCGGGTCCATCTTAAGATTTTTGATAACCAACTTGTTAGATCCAAACTAACAGGTCAAAAGCCAGCTATAGTGAGGTGTTGGCATGTAGTCTTGACAGGTCTAGAATCTTCTGAATAGAAACAAAAGATCCTTGACTTATTTTTATTGTCATCATTCTTTTGGCTTACTGAAGTAAATCAAAAGAATTGCAACTTTACCAACATCAAAACAGCAAATATCTTGATACCAATTTATAGCTAGTAGACCAACATATAATATAATCAAGATATCATTGCACATATATATCATTTATGTTTGTGCCTAAAAATGTAGAGAGTTCTATGAATATGACACCAATTATTAAAAGATACCAACTGTTAAAGATTGATACCGAATATTAAATTATAGTTAGGGTGTCATACCATGTCTTCCATGCTTGCTTGAGTGATGATACCAGTCTATACTAACCTGTAGAGATCTTCAATTATCTCACCAACCAGGAGTGCACTTGTTCACATTCCTCTAGCATCCAGATTCAGTAGGTCTAGATGTCCATTAAAATCTTGAATGTGCAGCAGGTGCCTGATATCCTCAAGTCTTGTCACTGGTGCTTCTTGTCAAATATACGGTTTGATCAAATTGTAACCTAGCATCCAGCACTACTAGAAACAGGTCAATAAACATCGGTTAAAAACCGATGTCTGACCATTTTGCAACCGATGTCTTTGTGGGTGTAGAGAAAGGTCCAACCCCTTTCACATCGGTTTTAAACCGATGTCAAAGAGTATCTATCACATCGTTCACATCCTTTTGACATCGGTTTTAAACCGATGTCAAAGAGTATCTATCACATCGTTTACAGGAACCTGACTGATGTTAAATACTATATGTAACATCGGTTACTGGAAACTAACCGATGTCAAAGAGTACTTTAGACATCGTTTTCTGTAATATAATCGATGTGTTTCATACATATTAGCATCAGTTAGTCACCGATGTTAAAAGCATCAACAATGTGACACCATTGTGCTTAAATTACATCAGTTTGTTTGGTGTTAATGATGTTACTGTATCATACTAAAAAGAATGTTGTCAATCCAAAACTCAAATACTTATAAAAATAACAAAAAAATCATTATCATTAACAAAAAAATTCAGTATATACATCAATGACTATCCGCAAAACTAACAAACTAGCTACATTTCAAGTCAAAATGCCTCTTCCAAACCAAAAACATAATTGACATACTACTCCATGTAAAAACAAACTATACCACTCTAACTACCATAGTTAAAACAACCTATATCTTGGCCTTGTGCTCGGAAGGTGAGTGCCAATGACGTTGTCGAACATAATCAAGACCTGAAAAACAAGATCACTGTGAGTACCATAGTATCCAAATGTGACTACTTAATTAGCAAACTATAAACAAACAACAAAAGATACCTATAATATGAATGCAGGAGTACGTCTTCATATAATATATCCGTAGACTTATTTGCTACTTCTTCACCCGACTCCGAAGATACACTTAACATATACGACTGTGGAGCACAGAAGTATAATCTAGTCTCTGATGAAGCTTTGCCAACACCCCTGTAAATATAAAATTTAATAGTAATCGCAAATATAAAACCTGATTATAACAAAGAATGCTATAGGCCTGCGTGTTATAGCTACTATAATGTGATTTAGCAGATTCATTTTTTACAGGCAAGCATCAAAACGTGTACTTGTTTGAATCGAAAAGATGTATGAATGATGAAATGCTCACCAAGTTATTTTCTGCAACTAAAGCCTCAATATTTTTCTGATTCAATTCTTCTGGTCGTAGCTTTTCAGATTCATCAATTTTTACTGCAGTAAAAAAACAATTATACTATCATTATTAGCAGAGATGACAATGTGACACCATTCAACATCATAATACTCATGTTTGTACGATATTGCAAGAAGCTATCAATGATTAATCGGACAGGGATGTGCCTAGGTTAAACTATCAGTGACCGAAGTCATACTTAGCAATAAAGTTTAGAGTATTAGACTTCTTATCAGCATGTGTCGCAACCTATACAACAATTTAGTTAGGGGGTGGGGGTAGAAAAGTAGGCTACAAGCTGGCATGCTAGGAACATCATAACTCGTAGTAGTAATTTTGCTAATGTCACAGCACTGCCATCCGGACTTATAACATAAAAAAGTGTCTCTATTTGAGTCTATGATATGAACAAGTGGCATGAACCCGAACAATGTTTACCAACTCAAGTACACAGACATTTCGGAAATCATAGATTCACAGTTCTAAGGAATGGATGAATATATATGTTCTCTTATTTAATATTCTCAATTTATAATTTTTTAGTCCATGACATCAAACATAAAGATAGAAGTTGTTCTTAAAGGTTAATTCTGTCAGACCTGACTTGTGAAAATAATCCCAAAGTAGTTGGATATTAAATTATGAGAACGAGAATCCTAAGGTTCAGCTTAGGATACTTTTCCTAATATCATAGCAAATGCATGTAAAAAAATAAATCAAATCATTTATTGCTAAAATTGACTTACCATTTATTTTGCTTGCTTGATTAAGAAAGTGAGTAATTAAGTACCTAATATAATACACACAAATCAAACACAACCTCAGGAAAGTTTCCTAAGGTCTACCTTAGGATCCTTATTCTCTTAAATTATTTGAATAGGTAGTTTTCCACAAAAGCATTGTTGAATAGGTGCTGATCTAATAAATGGCCTTCAATTGTTCATTAAGAACAAAAACACTTCAAGACCATTAATAAAGGACAAAAATATCTACTATGTAAGTGATAAAAAAATTAATTTATGTAATCTACTTTGCAAAAATAGAAACTGAGATAGACACAAAGTAAACATACCTACGTTGTGACCTTTCTTTGAAGCCTTCGAGAAAATCAGGATATCCTGAGGATTTGCAACCTGAGGATTTTTTGAAATTAGCCATCCAGTTTGGGGTTCAAAGCCTATCATCTAAATATTTAATGGTCTACATGTGTAATGAATGCAATACAAATAGATGCAAAAGAATACAAATGTAAATTAAATATGTCCAATCAACCTGAAAATTCATACACTTAAGTAGCACAATTTTATGAACTTCCATGACACTTTTATTTTTTTGGCTAAATAGCTTCCATGACATTTTATATAAACATAAACATAGAGTATATAAACATGGTATAAATTAGAGAGATCATATAACCAGAATTCTAGAACATAGAAGTTAGAGAGATTAAGATACAAAGACTAACAAACTTCAAAAAACCATAATATATAAGAAAATGTACAGAGAACATATGTACCAACCAAAACAGGCATAAGAAAATGAATTAGGTGATCTCCATCCCACTCAATATTGTGCCCTGCATTCCAATCACATATTCTCAAAAATCCAAGTAAATAATATATTATTACAATATAAACTTAGGTCACTTTAAACAAAAAATCAAGTAAATAACAAAAAATAAACTTTTTCATTAATCCGACCAAATTGGGGATGTCCACAAGCTTTACTGTGTTCCTCCCGTGTAATCAACTTGTCCACCTTTCAAGTAATAAAACAATTCGCATGACCTGAAACCACAAACCCCTTTTATCGTCTCAAATACTAAATATAAACAAACATGTACAATATAGACAATCTATAAACTGAAACATGAATACATATAAACTACTCACCCTTCATCCTTCTTCTATGCCCTAACAAAAATAAGACAGCCCGACCAATTTCTAGAAGGAAAAAAAAGCATTGTAAACATCATAATTCTTAATACTCAAAACTTAACTTTAAAATGGATTCACCAAGTTTACTCACTTACCGATTCAATCTTTTTAGCAGTGAACAAATGGATTCCAGCAGTTAATTGAACAAGTGTACTCAATTGGTCAAATCAATGACAAATTAGGGTTATAAAATTGGGGGTTTTCGGTTGAGAATGTAAGAGCGAGAGAAAGAGAAAGTGAAAGAGAGAAAGTGAAAGAATGAATTAGGGTTTCGGTTCCGGTCTGTGTATATGAAAGTGAAAGAGAGGTGAGGTCGCGAGAGAGCTGAGGTCGAGAGAGAGCTGAGAGTTTTTTTTGTTTTTGTTTTTTTTTTATGTTTTTTGTGTTGGGTGAGGTGAATATTGGCTCAAAAAAATGGGGGGAACTAAAAATTTTCTAAGGGGGGAATATTGTCTGAATGATGGGGGGAAATTATTTGGGTAGCGGGGAAAGATAATTGTGTGGGCGCGCATAGCAAAATTTTTAAAACCTACTTTAGACATCGGTTTTATTTTGACCGATGTAATAATATATCAAAGACATCAGTTGTTTTCCTGACCGATGTCATTGATTTTTCAATGAAATGTCAATGACATCGGTTGGATGGTAATGTGATTTTATAATATATTAAAGACATCAGTTATTTTCTGACCGATGTTATTGACTGTTTTTACATCGGGGACATCATGAACCGATGTTAAAGGGGCGATGTCTATTCTACTTTTTCTAGTAGTGCAGTTTGGCTTTGTCCCTCATAACAATGCCTTGACATCATCCAGGTAGACTTCTGGTTATCCTTGTACCAAATATAGCCTTGTTGTTTGGTCTAGATACCAGCTTCCCTTCAATCTGCCTTTTGTAGTGATTGAGATCATCTTGCATTGCAATCACTCAATCTGAATCTTTCAGAGCTTTTGTAGCTTTCTTAGTTTCTTTTAAAGAAAACTAAAGAAATAATCATTAGTACTTGAAGCTCTGCTAGTCTTTTACTTCCACCATTAGAAACACTAAGAACTAGAATAAAGAGTTACTTGAGTCAACACTCTTTGTCTTGGCAGACATGTTCTCATAGTGTCCTTTGACTTTCAGTGTGGTGTTGAGTTGACTAGTTGATCCTTCTGTTGCTCCCCCTAAGCTGCTGCTGGGTTTACATGAAGATTCTCCATGTTTGACATTGCTTGGATCTGAATCACCATAACCATTGACAGCTAGGAGCTAGAGGTTATTGAACATCACTAAGACTTTCAATCACCTTCTGTTGATTAATAACAATCACCCTATAGTCTGTTGACTCCACTGAGTAACCAAGGAAATTATCCCCAAGAGCATTAGCTGATTGCTAGGATGCTCACTTTCGATTTAATATTGCAAAACAATTTCCTTCATACTTATGGGGTCTTCCTAAAATTCTTACGGATCAGGGTTTAAGATGTGATCAATCACCATCAGTGGTGTCTTGTCTTTAGATTGTCTGAACAACAACTTGTTTGTAGAGAGAAGTCATCAGTCATCACTACTAAAATATATTTTACTTTGATGTAGAACTTCTGTGTGATGCTTCTTTGACTTCCCTTTATGACATGCCTCGTAATTTCATTTTACTTTAATTTCAGATAAGGCAGTCTCCTTTGCTGATTCGATTTTCAGGAAAGAATCTCTTGATTTGACATTCAGGTAAGAGAGCTCCTTATATCATAGCTGAACTCTTGTCTGATGAAGCTTTAGATTTGACCTTGTTGACTTCACCTTTGACTGAGATTCCATGTCAGCTACAGATAAGTTCTCTTTCCTTAATCCTCGAACAGTAGGCTCTTCATCTTGTAAAAGATGCTTTATTACTGACAACATTCCTTTGCTATTGAATAGCCTTGACCCTAGGTCATACCCTTGCTGTTGTCTCCAAGGGATGAACCACTTGGCCAGATACCGTCACCACTCTTGATAGCAGGGCTCTGTCTTCGGTCATATGCCTTGAACATCCACTTTCCAGAATACACATAATACGATGTACCTGTTACACACCCTGCAATGCCAAAACAATTAAACCTTTTTTGGGACCCAAATTTGATTGGGTCCGGAATACTTGAAGTATTGGCCTTTGTCAGGCAAAACAACATTCTTAATCTTAACACCATTAGTCAGCAAACATTTTACCCTATAAACAGATTTAACAATCTTTTGTTTCAGTTTAGGTATCCATGTTTTTTTAATAGCAATAACATTTGTTTCACTGACTGGACATTTGACCTTGTAAACAGCCTTAGTAAAACATTGTTTAGGCTTTGGTACAAATGTCTCTCTCCTAACATAAGGAGGACTAGCAGTCTTTGATCTAACATTATTCCTGTTCATATGTTGTCGAGGAGCAGTCTTATTATCACATGCATGATTACCATTAAAGTAAGCTATCATCACATTAAAAGCACAAGACATACAGTTAACAACACCACATGCTTTATGATTAGAATCAATGATAGGCATGGAACTCATGTTAGACATGTTATTGTTCTGCTTCAACTTATTACCACCTAATCCAGTCTTAGAAGAACTAGTTGTTTCAACAACCTTGACTGGCACTTTAGGTACATCTTTCTTGGATGAAACATTTTCTGGATTAGTGTCCTCAACAGATTTAGCCTTAACAAAGACTATGACATCTTTCTTGGATGAAACATTCTTTGGATTAACGTTCTTAACAGATTTATCCTTAACAACAACTATGCCATTTGCACTGTCCTCATTTCTCATTTCTTCGTGGATAACCATAGAAAGAATATCTGGTGGTCCAGCATCAGATTTTTTAAATAGAGGTTCTTTAACATTCTTGAGTACATGTGGTATTCCCCTTTCTTTAGCACTAACAGGGTTAGGGGAATTTATGCCCAATGATCCAACAGCTTCATTGTAGCCATACCCTATACCTGTTGTTCGTTCTACAACTTGATTGTTAAAAAACTCTTTGGAAACTTTAACAGAATTATAACAAGCCCTGACCTGTGTTTCAAGTTCAACAATCCTAGTTTCAAGTTCAGCAATCCTAGCAACTTGTTTTAACATGTATTCTGTTATATCCTTTTCTCTTTTGTTAAGTCGAGCTATTTCTTCTATTTGCTGATCTTGATTAACATGCACTTTTTTTAGTTCTAACACTTCATTTTCAAGATTAGTGGTTAACAGAACTTTTCTAGCAATTTCTTTTTGTGCATTACCAATGGAATTATATAGGCTACGAATCAACTCAGTGTCAGTAAGAGTTACCGGAGTACTATAAGGAGTTGATGTATCAGCATTTACCACCAGCGCAAAATTTCCAACTTCTTCATCTTCACTGTCTGTGTCATCCCAGCTTTTGCCTTGCACCACATAGGCCGTGTCTGTGTTCTTCTTACCAGATGCATACTCTCTCCTTGCATCTTGTTGAGGTTGATGACACTCAGTTGCAAAGTGTCCAAGTTCATTACATTTAAAACACCTAATCCTGCTTCTGTCTACCATTCCAGTTTGGTAGCCACCCCTTGTGCTACTTGAGGAAGAACCTCCTCGCTGGAATCTATTGTAGTTAGATTTGAACTTGGGATTCCTCCTAAATCTGAAGTTACTGAATTGCCTCACCATCATAGCCATTGACTCATCTTCCAACTGATCCAGCTCTTCCAATGAGTAGAAATCTCCACCATCCTGACTGACAGGTGTATGACCAATCTCAACTTCAACCTGTTCCTTGTCAGCGCTGCAAGGTTGAACAACCTTAGCTTCCAATTCCTTTGGAGTCTCAACCACTAGAGCTGTAGAAGAACTTGGAACCCTACCTTCACCATGAATTTCTTTCTGTTGAACTTGTTCCAACTCATAGGTTTTCAAAATGCCGAAGAGCCTTTCAAGAGTAATCTGATTCATGTCTCTAGCTTCTCTAATGGCAGTTATCCTATGTTCTAGGTGAGTAGACATGGTCAGTAGAAACTTCATGTTAATTTCCTTTTATGTATATTGCTTGCCATGGATTTGCAAGTTGTTGATTATTTTGTTATATCTTTCAAACACTTCCTGAATGCCTTCATTAGGGCCAGCTCTAAAGTGTTCATACTCAGAGATTAAAATTTGAAGTCTGTTTTCCCTGACTTCATCAGTTCCTTCATTAATAGTCTCAATAGTTTCCCACATGTGCTTTGCAGTTTTACAATTCATCACATGATTGTACATCACATCATCTAGGGAATCTAATAGTATGAGTCTCAAATTTTTGTCTAGTCCTGCATCCTCTTTTTCATCAGGAGTATAAGACGCAGGGTCTTTTTCATGGGTTCTAGCAGGTGTTGTAACAACTCCATCAGTAACAACTTGTTGTTCAAAGACCATAGGAATTTTAGGTCCATTTTTCAGAACATCCAAATATTTAGAATTTGTAACATCAAGAAACAATTCCATTTTATTTTTCCATATATCATAATTATCTTTATTAAAGATAGGAATCTTAACAAGGACTTTTGAAGACATGATGAATTTTTAAGTGAGTTAAAAATTCGAAATGGATTTTTGACTGAATAAAAATAGGATCTTGATTTGTGTATCAATCAATAGGCTCTGATACCAATTGTTAAGTCCGATAAGATTGTAGAAGGGGGGGTTGAATACAATCTATACCAATTTATCGAAATTTGTCCGGATAAATTTAATTTATATTTTGACAAATTTGAGCGGAATAAATTGAAACAAATTTCAAGTTGAATATAACAATATATTAACTTGATGTGTGTTACAATTTCAGTACAGAAATTAATCAAGTTGATAAAAACTAATTTAGAAAATTTGACATGAACTTTTCTAATTTAGTTAATAAAAATCAAGATTAGAACTAGGAAACTTAATTCGCTAGTAGTACAAGAACAATAAATAAACAAGTTCCAACGGATAAAATATTACAAGAGAGCTGAACTTGATTTTACAGAAATTAATTTGTTCTTGAGCTTGGGAGAGAAAATTGAGCTGCTGGGATTTTTCTGATATTCAGTTGTGAGCTGCTTTGTTGCCTGTGTTGTTTTATATCCTCCTGCCTCTTCTAATTCCATTTGATGTAGTATGACTTAGCTGGTCATATTGAACCTTCGGTATGACATAAACTGACACACATCTCCTTGATATGACTTAGAAATAAACCAATATGACTTGCACATGGCTCGGTATGACTTAAAATGTGTCGGTATGACTTAATTAACTTAGGCAGTATGACTTAAATTAAAACAACTCCGTAGGTATGACTTAAATTAATCATAGAGATTTTCGGTATGACTTAATTAATCTCGGTATGACCTAATAAAAAACTCAGCTGTACTGATTGAATTTGAACAAAAGAAATTTTGAGTTATGCTGACAGACGAAGCCCAGTCGCAGGGAGCAAGAGTGCAAGGCACGCGCGGCATTTGCTTCTTTGATTCTGGCGCGTGTGTCCTGGCGCGTCCTGGAGCTTCCCGACAGGAATTCCCGCATGCATGTGACAGACAGACTTGGTGACTTTGCATGCTACTTTACTGTCTTCTCTTTTTATTCTTGTCGACTAAAACAAGTGACTTGCACTTTTTTTTTATTTCTTTTGTTTCTTTTTCTTTTCTTTTGATTTTTCTTTTCTTTATCTATTGTATTTAATTTAATTAACTTGATTATTCAATTAATCATTTAAATGAATAATGATTAATTAATTAATAAACTAATTAATTAAATCTAATAGATTAATATATTAATTCAAAATTAATTAACATGATAATTAATTTAATAAATTAATTAATTCAGAATGAATTAATTTATTAAATTAAATCAATTACATAATTATATTAATTAAAAGAGAATTAATATAAATCTTTTGACAGCTCAAATCTTTTTCTTGAACCACTGAAAGTAATAAAGAATTACCACCAAATTTTCGTTGACGCTCGATGCACGGTCTGGTTCATGAGCGACTAACTCCAACGGCTTTTCTTTATTTTTGACTCTATGAATTGGTTCCTTTCTTTTCTTAACATACCAGTCTTGACAGCTTGAACCACTGAAGTTAATGATAAACAACCACTGTTTAATGTTGACACTCGATGTACTGTCTGGTTCATGAGTGACTAACCGCAATTACTGTTCTTCATATTTTGACTTTAAAATCTGGTTCCTTTCATTTTCTTTTTCTTCTCTCTCTATTAATTCTTCTGTACTGTCTCTGTCACTGTCGAAATCTCTGTCACTTTAAATGAATCCACTTCTTTAACGAATACTTCACTGAGGCTTGATCAGATGACTGAACTTCTTTCAATTTAGTAATTCTTCAAGTCTGTAGATTGACCTTGATCTTTTTCTTCTGACAGATAATACAATCTGAGATTCCTTGTGACAGTCTATATACTATTTACTATAACAATCTTGTTTAAGTTGAGTTGTATCCTCGAAATACAAATAGGCTACATCATATGCCTTTCATATTATTATATTTGGTTGGTTGGTAGTTTGGTCACTTTATTTGGTATACTCAATAACAACTGTTGGATTTTGAGACTGATTAACGAGAATCGTTGGATGTAATGTTAAAAGAATATTCTTTTTATAATATATAAAATACTCTTATAGGTTCAAGGTCGAATCCCGTCGACAACATATTATTATTAAACATTTATATCATATTATAGATTACTCCTAAAAGTTCAAGTTTCGATTCCACTCAACAACATATTTTAGTTTAAAAATTATATTATTATATTAGAAACTACTCCAAGAATTTCATGATTAAATTCCCGTCAACAATATATTAAATTTAAAAAGTTATTTATCTATTTTCAATATACAAGCAAAAACCTATCATTTAGAATACTATCAAATACGTATCATTATATTTTATTATCTTCTATAATTTTAATTCTTGCTAATTAAAAAACAAATATTAAAATTATGAATAATAAGATAAAAATTTTAAATATTAAAATAAATATATTTAAAATCTTCCGTGCATCGCACGAATTATAAGCTAGTATCGATAATACACTATGGCCATGTTTGTTTGGAGGGATTATAATCCCGGGATAATAATCCTATTATAATAATCCCATTATTTATAATCCTTAGGATTATAATCC
Source organism: Saposhnikovia divaricata (assembly GCA_036435485.1). Classification (NCBI taxonomy): domain Eukaryota; kingdom Viridiplantae; phylum Streptophyta; class Magnoliopsida; order Apiales; family Apiaceae; genus Saposhnikovia; species Saposhnikovia divaricata. Next base: position 102,342,384 of record CM071601.1, read on the forward strand.
TTTAAATTATCATATTCCATGTTTGTTTTGAAGTATTAAGCCTAGGATTGGACTATAATCCTTTAAAAAAATTTAATCCTTTAAATTATCCTATCTCATGTTTGTTTTGAGGGATAATCTATGGATTGGACTATAGTCCTTTAAAATTTCTAATCCTATGTTTGTTTTAGGAGGGATTATAGTGAAAGGACTATAATCCTTTAAAAAAATGACTTGTAGGATGGTAGTAAATAATATCTTCTCCAACCAAGTATTAGAGAGTATTATAATCCTATCCCTTATCCCACCCGTTATCACACCCAAACAAATATGGGATTGTTATTTTAAAGGATTATAATCTTAATCTAATCCCAAGTAAATTTTTAAAAACAAACATGAGATTAAATTTTTTTATGGATTATAGTCCTATCCTCTACTTAGGGGGTATTTGGGGGAACTTATTTTCCAGAATAAGTCAATTTATTTTAAGACAAAATTAGAGATTTTTAACTTTTTTTTGTAACTTATAGAATCTTAAACATACATTAAATACTTGTATAAAAACAAATTATCAAAATATGAAATTTTTACCCGAAAATAAGTCCATAAAAACTTATTTTAAATCTCACCCAAACAGGCCTTTACTCCTACGAAACAAACATGACCTAAACGACTAGACAGAGCCGACGTTGTCACAATAACTTCAACATAGCTTTAATCCAATTCTTCAAGTTGGGCCTCACTTTCTTAATGGACTTACTTCCAGCCCAATATATCTGTTAGGTAGGTGTTAACGGAGGAATTTGGTGATAACAAATTTCGGAGGTTGCTGGAATAACGAAACTATGAAAATAGGGGGATTTGAGATTTTGGATGTTTGGGGCTGGACTTGAGAGGTGTCTCGACTTGTTAGATGTGTCGGATCCTTTTTCAAGATGCCTGCGTACTCTATATTTATAGAGATCAAGCCAACGCAGTTCTGTGAAATTGATTTGTGTCTATCCCTTAGAGTCATTAGGGATAAACTTCGTTAATATGGGTAATTACTGATTTTATCTGATTTAATCTTATCATTGTGATATCTTCCTGATTTGAAGAATATCGTTTGGAGATATTTTCTATCATTAATTGATTAATATTGATTCTTTCCTCGTTTCAGAGAGTGGAAATAATTAACTTGGGGGTTAAGTTAATTATTATTAGATTCATATTTGGAAATTTGGGAGATATTAGAGGCAACCAAAAATATGGCGTAACAACTACCCTCCAGTTCTTCAGTGTAGCTTGCTGCAGTGGAGAACTAAGCATGCTTCGATCTTCCAAATTTCCCGAGTCACTAAAACAGCTAGGAGAGAAAGATTAGTAAAAAATATGGAGCACCAAGGTGCTCGTGATATACATGTAGATGTAAATAAGACAATATGCAATATGTAAAAAAGAATAAGTTTTGTAGGTTTGAGAGAATGTATTTTGGAGAGCCATCCAAGCATTATTCAAAGAGTCGTGCAAAGCTTTCCGAGCAATACCCTAAAAAGCAAATATTCAAAGAAATATCCTCCATTAAGCACTCCGAAATACCCTCCTCAAAGAAGGACGTATTCTAGAGTTTCCATAACGTATTCCGGAAAATATCCTTCTCAAAGAAGGTCATATCCACCAGAATTTCCATAAATGCTTCAGAGATATCCCTCCTCATAGGAGGTGGATTTTCTGAAGCTCGAACCTTGATGAGGCGCCGGAAGTACGGACATCCCCCCGGAAGTACGGTTTTTGCAAGGATTTAGTAATTTAGGGTACTCTCCTCAAAGGAGATCAGTTTTTGTTCAGAAATACCCTCCTCACAGGAGGTGGACTGTAACATCCCGACTTTTCGGGATATTAATTTCTAATTTCGAAACTTAAATAAATGGAATTCTTCATTCAAATAATCCAAAATTAACAAAAGTCAAATGCAGCGGTCAAATTCAATATTCTAAAATCATCAAATCGGAGACGCAGCTCCACAAATCCAATATTCAATATCTAATAAAGTACTGCAAATTTTATTCAATAATAAGATAAGTCTTTTCCAATAATATCATCTAAATCAAATAGTACGAAATCCACACAGTCCACATCCTTAATCTTAATAAGCTTCCAAAAATCCGAACCTGAAACATATTAAAACAATGAGCTGCGAAGCCCAGCAAGTAACTATCGCCCAACGGCTCAAAAATAATATTTTTTTTAAAAAAAAGAGCAAAATTTCTGAAACTTTAAATCGATAAAAGAATCTAAACAATAAAATCATATTTTATTCCCACAGTTCTAAATTACGGTCACACTAACCAGTGACACGGTTCTATATTCGATGGGAGCCAGTTTACGGTATCTATGTGTTCCGGAACGCGCGTAAACTAGTTCTATGATTCTATATGCCACACTATCCGGTGACCGGATTCTATGATTCGATGCGCAATTAAAACTGGGGAATTCTAAAATAATTCTTTTCTAAATCAATTTTCGATATCACAATTTCGATAACCAAATCAAACAGATATTTTGAAACAGAATAAAACAGATTTTATAATAATAGTGAGCAACGAAAAGTCACTTACCTCAAAAGTGATACTAGAAACCAAAAAGTATTACACGGACTGATCCTATAATTTAATTAATAAACACAAAAACAATTAATCATTTTTCTGTTATTTATACATGTACAATATAGCAGGCAGACAACCATTTAATCGAATAAAACGAGTAGGTTGAAAACAATCAAACCATATTAAACAAAACGAATGGGCTTTAAAACTTGAGCCCATATGGCATGCACGGGCTGTCCAAAATTATATATGTACAAACTACAAAAGGGTCACTAGTCTTTATAGCTTTTAACACATTTTTATTAATCAAAGTACAACCTACATGCATGTGAATAAGTATAGCAGCAGTAGCACATGGTTCACTTAATAAAATAACAATAATCATATACCACATATATACACATGGCCTGACAGAAATTAATTATGCATTTTTTTTATATCAATAATACTTTCGACTCTTGTACAACCTAATACACAATTAATTATGAAATAATATTAAAACTAATCAAGTTTGTACATTCGAATATAAAGGCATATAATATTTTAAAGGACATTATTTGACAAACAACTCATGTCAAAAAGGCCAAGCAAAATAACTTAATTACCTGATACATATAGTGATTACAGAAGATGTATGCAGTGCTAAACATATGCCAAATATGGACAATTGGACATTAATTTATCTGAGTGTCGTGTACCACATAATCATTCGTATATATACACAACAATAATAGAACGATCAAGTGACACATAACGAACTAATAAACAAATTAAATTACTAACAATTATTCACAAAATAGATTATTAAGCCAAGGTAAGAAAATGTACCTCTCGATTACAAGCTTTACGAAGGTTGTACGAGTTTTAATGTATTCTAAAGGGGTACTTATATATGGCCCAAAACCCTAATTTTAATAAGGTAATCCTAAATCTTATCAATAAAATTTCTACAACTTTTCCAAGTAATACTTAAAATAAAAGATTCTAGCACACATAGTTAACATAATTAAAAAGATATCGATTTGTTAAATTATTCTAACACTTCTTTCCTTTAATAACCAATCTTATCCTTAATCAAATAACTTATACGAAAAGAAAAAAAATAAATATCTAATTAAAAATTACTTTAATATCTAATATCTAATAAATAAAATAAAATAAAATAAAAATTATGGATTTTACATTCTCCCCTCCTTAAAAGAATTTGGTCCCCAAATTCACAAAATAACATCAAATAAGTTACAAGTAAAAAGAAATCATACCTTAATTACGATTGTTCGCGCGACTTTCCGTGAGCATAAATACACGTCCAGTGGTCTTGTTATCTGCTTCTTTCCTTGGTGGTGGATTATGTGGGCATTGAGCAATCCTGTGTCCGACTTCACCGCAATGAAAGCACGCGCCTCTATTCCAACGACACTCTGTATCAACATGGTTCCCGCCACACCTAGTGCACTTATCTTGATTTCCTTGTCCTCCTATTCGATCATACACGTAAGGTTTCTTGAGTGGTCCCCCTTGAGAAGATTGTCCACCAGTTGGAGTGAACCGTTTCTTGTTCCAATTTCCTGTTGCCTTTTCGGATTCTGATAAGCCTCTCTCGATCACCAAAGCCTTGTTGAGCACAGCCTCGTACGTCTGAAGTTCAAAAGACGCCACCGAATTCCTAATGTCGGTTCGAAGTCCCTCTTCCAATCTCCTTGCTCGGCTGCTTTCATCTGCCACTAAGGTCGGAGCATACTTTGAGAGCTTTGCAAATTCTGCTTCATATTCATTAACAGTCTTTCCACCTTGCTCAAGCCGAATGAAGTCCCTCTCCTTTTGCAGACGAATGGTTCTCGGAAAGTACTTATCTTCTAGAGCCTTCTTGAACTTTGCCCATGTATATGGTTCAGGGCCACCCTCAGTGGTTGCAGTCTCGTTCTTTCTTTTCTCCATGAGCCACCAGTCATAAGCACTGCCTTGTAATTGATACACAGCTAAGGTGACCTTCTGTTCTTCATTGCTTCCTAGCAGTCCGAAAGCCTTCTCCATTTCTTGTATCCACATCTCGACTATGGCCGGATCAGTTGCCCCATCGAAAGTTGGTGGGTTCAAACGCTTGAACTGAGAGACGATATTCTGCTGTCTGGGTTGCTGATTCACGAGTATAGCTAGAGTCTCGGCTAGCTGGTCGAATACATTTCCACCATCACCATTGTTGTTGCCATTCTGATTGTCGTTGCCTTGATTGTTATTGTTGTTGCCATTCTGATTGTTGTTGCCCTGATTGCCATTGTTGTTGCCTTCTCCGTCTATCTTTTCTAAAAACAACAAACTTTCAAACTTATAATCAATGATCAAAAACCACAAAAGTCAAATAGGTCAAATAATCACACAAACAAGTGCCCTAAATTCAAAATAATTTACAAACTTAAAGGTCAAAACCTATACAATAATCTGTAGGATCGCATCCTAGGGAATGTACTAGTCCCATACCTAATACACTCCGAAGAAAAACCTAGGCTCTGATGCCAACTGTAACATCCCGACTTTTCGGGATATTAATTTCTAATTTCGAAACTTAAATAAATGGAATTCTTCATTCAAATAATCCAAAATTAACAAAAGTCAAATGCAGCGGTCAAATTCAATATTCTAAAATCATCAAATCGGAGACGCAGCTCCACAAATCCAATATTCAATATCTAATAAAGTACTGCAAATTTTATTCAATAATAAGATAAGTCTTTTCCAATAATATCATCTAAATCAAATAGTACGAAATCCACACAGTCCACATCCTTAATCTTAATAAGCTTCCAAAAATCCGAACCTGAAACATATTAAAACAATGAGCTGCGAAGCCCAGCAAGTAACTATCGCCCAACGGCTCAAAAATAATATTTTTTTTAAAAAAAAGAGCAAAATTTCTGAAACTTTAAATCGATAAAAGAATCTAAACAATAAAATCATATTTTATTCCCACAGTTCTAAATTACGGTCACACTAACCAGTGACACGGTTCTATATTCGATGGGAGCCAGTTTACGGTATCTATGTGTTCCGGAACGCGCGTAAACTAGTTCTATGATTCTATATGCCACACTATCCGGTGACCGGATTCTATGATTCGATGCGCAATTAAAACTGGGGAATTCTAAAATAATTCTTTTCTAAATCAATTTTCGATATCATAATTTCGATAACCAAATCAAACAGATATTTTGAAACAGAATAAAACAGATTTTATAATAATAGTGAGCAACGAAAAGTCACTTACCTCAAAAGTGATACTAGAAACCAAAAAGTATTACACGGACTGATCCTATAATTTAATTAATAAACACAAAAACAATTAATCATTTTTCTGTTATTTATACATGTACAATATAGCAGGCAGACAACCATTTAATCGAATAAAACGAGTAGGTTGAAAACAATCAAACCATATTAAACAAAACGAATGGGCTTTAAAACTTGAGCCCATATGGCATGCACGGGCTGTCCAAAATTATATATGTACAAACTACAAAAGGGTCACTAGTCTTTATAGCTTTTAACACATTTTTATTAATCAAAGTACAACCTACATGCATGTGAATAAGTATAGCAGCAGTAGCACATGGTTCACTTAATAAAATAACAATAATCATATACCACATATATACACATGGCCTGACAGAAATTAATTATGCATTTTTTTTATATCAATAATACTTTCGACTCTTGTACAACCTAATACACAATTAATTATGAAATAATATTAAAACTAATCAAGTTTGTACATTCGAATATAAAGGCATATAATATTTTAAAGGACATTATTTGACAAACAACTCATGTCAAAAAGGCCAAGCAAAATAACTTAATTACCTGATACATATAGTGATTACAGAAGATGTATGCAGTGCTAAACATATGCCAAATATGGACAATTGGACATTAATTTATCTGAGTGTCGTGTACCACATAATCATTCGTATATATACACAACAATAATAGAACGATCAAGTGACACATAACGAACTAATAAACAAATTAAATTACTAACAATTATTCACAAAATAGATTATTAAGCCAAGGTAAGAAAATGTACCTCTCGATTACAAGCTTTACGAAGGTTGTACGAGTTTTAATGTATTCTAAAGGGGTACTTATATATGGCCCAAAACCCTAATTTTAATAAGGTAATCCTAAATCTTATCAATAAAATTTCTACAACTTTTCCAAGTAATACTTAAAATAAAAGATTCTAGCACACATAGTTAACATAATTAAAAAGATATCGATTTGTTAAATTATTCTAACACTTCTTTCCTTTAATAACCAATCTTATCCTTAATCAAATAACTTATACGAAAAGAAAAAAAATAAATATCTAATTAAAAATTACTTTAATATCTAATATCTAATAAATAAAATAAAATAAAATAAAAATTATGGATTTTACATGGACTTTCCGAAGCTCGAACCTTGATGAGGCGCCGAAAGTACGGACATCCCCCCCAGAAGTACGGTTTTTGCAAGGATTTTGATAATTTGGGATACCCTCCTCAAAGGAGATCGTTCCCCATTCCAGAAATACCCTCCTCACAGGAGGTGGATTTTCCGAAGATCTCTTCATTGTTCTTAAGACTCTCCTTAGAGGAGATCATCTTTTAAATAAATCACGAAGACCCTCCTTAGAGGAGGTCGTCTATCACAAAAAATAAGGGAGACCCTCCTTAGAAGAGGTCATATATCACAAAAAATAAGGGAGACCCTCCTTAGAGGAGGTCATCTTCCCAAAGCCATATCAATATTCTAAGATTCTTCCAAAAAAGATATCAGTGACACTTGAAGGTTCTTCTAGAAAATATCAGCAACACCCAAATGGACTTCAAAAAATATATAAAAAATATTCTCATCACAAAGGGTCTTCTAAAACAATCAACTCTTTCGAATAAGAGCCTTCCAAAATATTACCCATGTAAAGGAGGGTCTTCCAAAATATTAACCCCTGCAAAGGAGGGCCTTCCAAAATAATAAATTCTTCGAATAAGAGTCTTCAAAAATATTACCCCTACAAAGGAGGACCTTCTAAAATATTACCCACAGAAGAGGGCCTTCTAAAATAATAAACTCTTTAATTAAGAGCCTTCCAAACTCATGTATCACGAAAATTACACCTAAAATCTTGAAAATCTTCACAATTCAAATTCTGTCCAGATCTGGTTTTGGCGTTTTTGACCTTCTAAACGATTTTTTCTGGGAAAACACAAAACACTAAAGTTGTAGATAACGAAAATATCTTTCCGATGATATATGGCTCATTAAAAACGGAATTATAACGAATCAGTAATCAAAGAAAACGTCTGCTGATCTCCTTCTTGATGCTGAAAAACGAGATCTGATTGTTTTTTGTGATTTCGAGAATAGATCAAGATATAATCTGAGAAAACTCAAAGAACGAAAGTTATAGACAATTTAACAAGCTTTCCGAATCATTAAAAATCATCGAAATCCGACATATATTGAATTTACTACGAATTTTATAAGATAATTAACTTGCATGGACAAAATCACAAGAAAACTTATCTTAATTCGGAATAGATCCACCGCCTCCACCGCTTAGCTCCTCCATTACAGCAGCTCCTGATCCATAATAACCCCCCAACCTACTGTGAGTTGATTGTCCTCCACAATCAATAAATAATGCCCTCCTTCTAGCGCCAATTGTTAACGGAGGAATTTGGTGATAACAAATTTCGGAGGTTGCTGGAATAACGAAACTATGAAAATAGGGGGATTTGAGATTTTGGATGTTTGGGGCTGGACTTGAGAGGTGTCTCGACTTGTTAGATGTGTCGGATCCTTTTTCAAGATGCATGCGTACTCTATATTTATAGAGATCAAGCCAACGCAGTTCTGTGAAATTGATTTGTGTCTATCCCTTAGAGTCTTTAGGGATAAACTTCGTTAATATGGGTAATTACTGATTTTATCTGATTTAATCTTATCGTTGTGATATCTTCCTGATTTGAAGAATATCGTTTGGAGATATTTTCTATCATTAATTGATTAGTATTGATTCTTTCCTCGTTTCAGAGGGTGGAAATAATTAACTTGGGGGTTAAGTTAATTATTATTATATTCATATTTGTAAATTTGGGAGATATTAGAGGCAACCGAAAATATGGCGTAGCAGTAGGTTATATCTTTCAAATAACTATTCAAACAGTAGCAAGGAGTAAAACAAACAATCCACACATTTTAACTGCACCCACAATGTACTGTATAAAGCTGGTGGGGCTGTAAAGACTTTTGCCAATTGTGCTTTAGCACTGAGATTCACGAGACCAAATTTCAGAGAACTAATGTAAATATATGCTGCATATTTGAAATTTTATATGGAAGGATTTGAAATTTTCGGGGATCTTAAATATTGGGGATCCCTGGCACAAGTCTTGTCCGTCTACAGCCAAGATCATCCCGTCACTTGATCGCTGTCAAGCTGACTTTGTTTTTATTTAATATGCTACCATCATTATATTGACATTGCGATCCAAAGGTGTCGGGAAAGTAAGAAGTTTGTACTATGTACCATTGATGCAGGCAGTGGCGAAATAGCCTGATTTTTGTTGTTAGCCACGATTTTAGCCTAGACTGACCTCCCTTGGTTCTGGCCCCGGTTATGGTATTAAAAATACAACGTACAAAATTTAAAGTAACATTTTGACGGGAAGCGCGGAGGAGCTAGAATAGCAGAGAAATGGTGCATGACATGGCATTCTTGCCCAGTGGAAAAATCTAAAAATTGACTTCAGTCTATGTACTTGTTATCTCTAAACAAACGCACATATAAAGAAAATGATGGGGTGATGGAAATTTGAATATTTCAATCATAAATTTGAATATTTCAATCATGACCAGGTCTACAGCCAGATTTTTCTCAATCATATACCAGCATATTGAACCTACTGTCTACTTTTTCTTGTTCCTTTTTTGACCCTTCGATTTTTCATGGAGACTTCAAGATCAAATTCACAGGTTCAATCCTCGTTCTCTAATCTCTTACAGTAAATTTATGCAATGTCTGTTACTAGTCACTTGAAATACCGACTGAGTTTTACTAACAAGTATTTTCAAGATAATTTAACTTGTGGGTTGATATAATTACAGGACATATTGGCTGCAAAGGCACCTAAGAAATCTACATTGCTATTGAGGTCGACGGTGGTACTTTTTACTGCGTTTTGTGGATTATATATGTTCTCCATTTGTCTCAAGCAGACACGATTTTCCACAGCATCCAACCTATTAAACATTAGAGTGATTTATGATCAGCCTTGCAACACATCCGTATTTGAAGAAAAGGAACTTCCTTATTTGCATTTCCCGAAACCTAAAAGTTTTAGAAGGTAACAAATATGACCCTTTCACCTAACTGGAACTAATTTTTTTTTTTGAAAGGTTTGTTTTAATGCATTTATAGGAAGGAATGTGCCTGCAATCCTGTACGGTTCTTTGTTATCTTATCGATGCAGAGATCAGGGAGTGGATGGTTTGAGACATTGCTAAACAGTCATATTAACATAAGCTCCAATGGAGAAATTTTTGGTTCCAAAGTTCGTAGGAGTAATGCTTCTACAATTGTACAGGTTTTGGATCAAGTTTATAATCTTGATTGGTTTTCTAGTGCATCCAAGAACGAATGCTCTGCAGCAGTTGGCCTGAAATGGATGCTTAATCAAGTGAGTATATATGCTTTCTTTCCTGTGTAACTTGATTCATGTGACTGATATCATTGGTACTCATTTATCTACATGTGCAAAAAATGATCTTCTCGACTAGTCTTAACTCTTAGGAAGCTTGACGTATTCTTCTTAATAGTGATATACGCTGTAGTATTTTTTACAGATTCTAGTTTCTGCTCATAAGTTTCATCAATAAAGCTGAATGTTTAAGTTGAGCCACTTTTAAATTTTGATGGTAGAGATAAATAAAATGGATAAACAATGCTGCAGTGGGGAAAAGACTCTTTATATTTAATTTCTGTCTAGCTTTAAAACATTTAACATTTTACTAATAACAGAAAATCTTTGGAGCTTCTGGCAGGCCTGTGAACATATCAACTGTACCTTCCTTGTGACATCATTACTTGTAAAACTAAGAAAAAACTAACAGTAGAAACCAAATCTGACCTACTAAAAAAAGCATTGAATAAATTGGAAAATATTGAGTTATAAGAGGAATTCTTGCAGGTAATGGCCGAAACACGAAAGTACATTTAGATACATAATAAGCTTGATCAGCACGACGATTATAAAACTAGTACATAAGCCAGTGAAGAACAACGTTGTGCAGATGGCGAGGCAACTTTTTAGCTTTTGGTATTTTTCTTTTTAGTATTTGAAATTCTTAAACAATCTACAGGGGGCAATGGCAAACCATAAAGAGGTTGTAGAGTACTTCAACAGAAGAAGAGTCTCTGTTATATTTCTCTTTCGGAGGAATCTACTTCGCAGAATGATCTCAATGCATGCAAACGCATATGACAAAAATGTCAAATTATTAAATGGGACTCACAAGTCTCACGTACATTCACCAAAAGAGGTTGTCACTCAAATCTAATCTCAGTACTCCTCTACTACACAACCCATCTTCTCATTGTAAGCAAAGACACAATATTTTGTTTACTTGCAGGCTCAGATACTAGCAAATTATAAGCCTAAAATTAACACAACAGATCTAGTGGCCAATCTAAAGGAGGTACAAGGAACAGCTAGACGTGGTTTAGAATTGTTCAAGAGTACCAGGCATATTGTTCTATATTATGAGGATATTGTCAGCAACCGCACTGTAAGTAGTCGTACACTAAATACGAATTCTTTCATTTCTACGACAGCTTCTGACCTCCGTTAAAATGGCTTGTGTGTGCAGAAACTTGTAGATGTTCTGGAGTTTCTAAAAGTACCATATAGAGACCTCACGAGCCGTCAGGTTAAGATACACAGAGGCCCTTTATCTCAACATATATCAAACTGGAAAGATGTCAAGAAAGCACTCAACGGGACATCTTTTCAGAGCTATCTTAAAGAAGACTATAGACTGTAGTCTCGGCATGTACATAGCCATCTAGCTCCTATCAAAACTTTTTTGCCTTAAAGAACATCACTGACAAAGTGAAGGAGAAGAGTAAATTACAGGAAATGGACACTGCAACTGCAACATTAGGTGACCTTAGAAGCTTCAACCTTTTGAATTTACATCGAATTCAATCAATTTTTTCTTTGTTTCTCTCGGCTATTCATGTACAGTTATCGGTATGAAAATTGAGGAGTACATCTTATTTATCAAGTAGTTACTTCATATCTGTACTGATATCTCGTGATGAAATTGAAAAATGAAAACATAACACTGGACCCGGTTACATTCAATAGGAAATATATGAGGAGAGAAACTGAGGGAAGATATATTCCTGTTGGCATAGGTTGTATAGTGAACATCATTCTGTTATTGTTTCTGCATTATGTTCTTTTGTTGAAAAGAAAACTGAAGCCGGGATAAAAGGAAGAAAAATAATTTGTGATTTCTATTCTAATTATGTTGCCGAGTTTTTAAAAGGGACGAAAAGAGTGGGGATACGAAAAAATGATTTATACATTTTTCCTCTTAATCTTCCCACTCTGGAGGAACACTTTGCAGAGGAATTCAGCACTTTTGAAACAAAAACGCAGGAATTGAACAAAAAAGTACTAATTTGTTTGTAATTCAAGTGTTACTTTGTTTAGACATACTAGGATGTAGTAGCATTCATGTACGCTAAAATCTTGATTTTGTTTTACTTAAAAGTAGTTACTATCCAGCAGTCCCATAAAAAACAATCTTTGTTTGGTATACATATCTGTGCTAACTTCCACATGCATCACATCTCTCCTTTAATGTCAGGATAAAGTACTGTAGCATGTACAAACGTTAATCAATCTGTCAATCCGTCTCTACCATCTAACTATTTTTATGTAAATAAATACATGACCTTACTATTTTTATGTGACACCAAAACCTAAAATCTTTGCCATATATAATTAGACACAACAGCTCAACAGATTCTAACAAAAAAAGGGAAAAAAGAATAAAATAACATGTCCAATCCAACGGCTGATAAAGAAGAAAAAACATAAATCTAACGGCTGAGAATTCATACCTGAAATCATGACCCCCAAGGGCTTTCTGTCATATATCCTCCTTTCACATAAACTTTCGCCCCCACACCCCTACCCTCTCTCCCCTAACCCTGGTTCATCCTTCATACATATACATACAAACTTACACACAAATCTTTCTTAGCAGCTGTGAATTCTTGGAGAGATTAATTATTATTCAGTGATATAGAATACACACACGTATTAGTGATTACAGAAGATGCAGGCCAATAGCAGCAACGTGAGTTCTGATCCACCGTCTCAACAACAGCCGCCTGTTGCAGCAACGGTTGCGCCGCCACCGCCACAATGGGTACCGATGCAATATCCGGCAGCGGCGGCAATGGTAATGCAGCATCACATGATTCCGCCGCCACATTACCCAGCTCACTATTTGCCCTACCATCCTCATCATCTTCAGCAACAACAACAACATCACCCGTCTCCCACTCAACAACAAGGATCTGGTGGTGAAAATCGAACGATCTGGGTTGGTGACCTTCATAATTGGATGGATGAGGATTATCTCCGCAACTGCTTTGCCTCCACCGGAGAGGTATCCCGGCCTTTTCTTTTATATATCTTTTAATTTATATCATGTGTTTTTTGTATCAGTTGTGTAGACTTTGGTGGGTTTTTGAATTTCAAGTACTTGTAATGTTTACTGTTTACTGTTTGTTATATCCTAAATTTTTTGATGCATCTATACATATAAGCATTGGTTCAAATACAGATTAATTAATTAATCCTCAAAACTCAAACTACTGATTCATATTGTAACTGGTGATTTGTACTACTTGTGATGTGTAGCTAGTTTTCAGGGTTTGGAGGCTAAAATGGTTTGTCGTGGAACATCAACCCACACCAATGTAAAGTAGGTGTCTAAATGTGGTTATGTGTAGCTAGTTTTCAGGGTTTGGAGGCTAAAATGGTTTGTCGTGGAACATCAACCCACACCAATGTAAAGTAGGTGTCTAAATGTGGTTATATAGATCTCAAAATAAGCCTAAATACTATAGAATATAAAATTTCCTTTCGTCGTTAAATTTAATCTTTAGTTTTGTACATGAAGATACACTATTTGCATCTTCGAAATAGGAATTAAGTCAATATGAAATTTCCTGAAGTACTCTCCCAATGGCAAGTATAAAGTTAATGGCTGGAAAGAAAAGTATATGTTAAATGCACATGCTTTAGTTGATTGATTGAATTTTTATTTGTTTTTTTTAACAATTTTTAAATTTCTAATTAATTATGGTGAATAGAAATTAGACTTAAGATGATCAATGCTTCAGAGGTAGTAGGCCAATCCCTACTCATATGGATTTGCACGATAACATTGTAAATGAAATATGCTCAATCGCTGACTTCATGTGCAATATATCAGTAATATAATCATCAAGATGATGGTAATCTATAATTTGATGATCTAAAACATTACTCAACTATACATTAACTTGCAAATGTATCACTGGGAAAGTTATAATATACAGTCAACTCATTTAACCGTAGATTACTTGCAAATGTGTTGTTAAGTGTTGGTAAAGTAAGTGTTGTGAAAATCAGATAAATGTTTGGTAATATTTTTTGATATATGCATGATTTGGGGTATAATACAAAAAAATAATGTTTTTGGTTAGCGCAACTTTTGAAAGGGGGGACTTGCATTCTCTTAAAGCAGTTTTTAAGTGAAAAACGCTTTCCAAAAATGTTGTTTTTAAAATTTACCAAAAAGTTTTTTAATTGCTTTTTAGGAAGAAGTTGTTGGACAGCAATACCAAACAAGGCTTAACCCCATTATTATATTTAATTAAAATATAGAATCCATATACAGGTTGAAACTTAATAGCTTCTACTTTGATTACCTAATTTATGTGGTCTTATATATTTCAAAGTTTTCTCTTAGTTGACTTTACAATCGTTGTCCAATTCAATGCCGTCAAAATAGTTTAGATAGATGAAGACTCGTCCTTCTTAGCTGCGGCCCATTAAGTTGTTATCATATGGCATATGACATGTTAGTTTCCATCGAGTTCTGATATTATGGTCCTTAACCAAGCTGATGAGAGTCTGCTATTACATTTTTCTCTCCTTTTACCCCCATCATAAAACAAATTCTTCCTTTTTGACTCTTATAGTCGAAACGCCTCATTTTTAAATTTGTTAAAGAAAAGATGCATGATTGTCCAATTTAAGCTAAAAATATACTTTTTAGTTGTAAATTTAGCAGTTTCAATTTTGTTATATAAATAAATTGAATAAATTGCATCAAATTGTTGTTGATGTAGATGGAGTGCTTTTGCATCTAAATACACGATGGAGGGGGTCCTTCTTTCATAGTTTTGTCATTTGTTTGATGTTTGTTTGACATTTTCAGTTGTATATTTGGTTTAAGAGAATGTGAAAACCAAGTTACCAACTATTTGAGCAGTGTTGTAGTTATGGCTTAATTTATTGTACTCATTTAATGAATTTTAACATTTGATTTTCCTTGACATGTATTTTTGTTTCATCTTATGCAGGTTGCCTCCATTAAGGTTATTCGAAATAAGCAAAATGGCTTCTCAGAGGGTTATGGATTTGTAGAGTTCTTTACTCATGCTGCTGCCGAAAAGGTTTTGCAAAGTTATGCTTGCATTCCTATGCCTAACGCCAATCAACCTTTCCGCTTGAACTGGGCTACATTTAGCATGGGTGACAAGCGCTCAAATAATGGTTCTGATCTTTCTATATTTGTAGGAGATTTAGCTTCGGATGTTACCGATACATTGTTGCACGAAACTTTTGCTAGCAAATACCCATCTGTTAAAGCTGCGAAAGTTGTCATTGATGCTAATACTGGCCGTTCAAAAGGATATGGTTTTGTAAGATTTGGAGATGATAGTGAGAGGTCACAAGCCATGACTGAAATGAATGGTACGTACTGTTCTACTAGGGCTATGCGGATTGGTGCTGCAACCCCCAGAAAATCTTCTGGTTACCAACAACAATATTCTTCAGAAGGTAAGTTGTAAACTCTCTTACTTTTGAGTAGCTCAATCTATGTGTTGAAAGTTTATATTGTCTTGAAAGTTTATCTATTCAGCCTCACTTGCAAAGTTATATATGTATGTCGTTAGGCGATCAATAAATCATGTCCTTTTCAAAGTAGTGGAATGTACAAGGGAGAAAAGCTAGGATGATTTTTTTTTTTTTTTTGAGGCATTCCCGAATAAGAGGGAAACAAAGAAATGTCTTCCGTTGTAATTTTAAACTTAGAAGTAACTGTATCCAAAAAAAAAAAATCCTTAAAAAGTAACTAACTTTAGGGGTTTAATTATCATGTCATTTAATGTAACGCTAATATTCTTTTTTTTTTCTTGGTTTGTAGACCACAATATTAAAGAAAGGCCTGAGTATTTATTTAATGCCTCAGTTGACATGCAGAAAAAGATACTTTGGGTCAATTTATACATTGTTTTCAGTTCAAACTTGTGTAGTTGTGTTTATTAGACAATCACCAATGTGGCACCAGAAAAACTTTTGGTTTAGCTTGCCAGGGTGAAACTAAAATTGATGATCAAAGGGTTTAGATTTAGTGGTTGCTGTCGGCTTATATGTTTAGGGTCTTGTTCTAATAGAAACTAGAAACTAAACCTAAATTAAATATTTCAAGCTAATCTAATGACCAAATTAGGGGTACTCCAATACAAAAAACGTTTAAAATTATTGTCTCTATTCAACAAAAATATAAAAAAATAAAAAAAATTATTAAAAAAAGTGCTGTTCACGTGCCACGTCATCACGTGAACAGTAACTTTTTTTAAATTTTTTTTTTATTTTTTTTTAGATTTTTGTTGAATAGAGCCAAGAATTTTAAACGTTTTTTGTGAAGGTTCCCCTAGCGGGGCCATTAAAATAAATGAAATATAATTTATTTAGTGTAGGTTTCTAGTTTCTATTCTAAAGTTGGTTTCTATTTGAACGCTAGCCTATATGTTTATAGAAAATCAGCAAATGATATGTTTGTTTATCAGGCTCTATGAGCTGTATGTATTACATCTATTAAATAATCGGCGAGGTACCCCATAAATTATCAGTTTTGCTTATTGTTTGCTTTCTTTTAGTAGTTAATTTTTCAATGTCTTTTAAAATTAAATACAAGTGATTGTATTACCTAGTATTGTTCATAAATTAGCTTAAAATATTATGGTTAATTGGCTTAAAGGAACGCACACTTGATCTTGTATAGTTATGTAATCTCTTAAGTACTCATCTACTTGACTTTTAGTGCTAAAGTACTGCACATAATCATATCACATGCTGCTCCTCTGTGTCACCTTTCTCTTATCTATATATTAGATGCTTCGATATACTGCTTTGTTTCACAACCTGCTGATCAAATATTTTCTAAGTTCGTGTGCTCCTAGATGTTAGTTGTAATTAGCGTTATTCTATATCTAATTGTAGTTAGAAAAATATTATCTAAAGGGAATGTTCTACCTTTGTAAGCGCATTGCGAAGTGTGTTGAAATCATAATATATTAGAATTTTCCGTTTCTTTCTTTTTGTATATAGAACATAAATTTTCAGCTCTCGAGTACAAAACAACTTCAACTTTGATAAATTTTAGATGTGGATTAAATAATAATTTTTACTGGTAGCAATTATAGTAAGATGAATCATATCATTAATCTTGAATTAATTAATAAACTGTACCCCGGATCTTCATGTGGAAAGCCATGGCCCATGGGTAGTAAATTTATATCAGGTGCAGATATTATCTGAATAAGGTATCAATCTGGATGGCCTTGAAATTATATCCTTTTCTGTATTTGGCACTTGAATTGTTCAGACTTGGTTTGGTGAAAATTTGTTTGGTATGATCGCAATAGTCTAATACAACCTTTATTAAAATAGACTATTGCGATCATACCAAACAAAATTGTTTATCCTTATTAATGATTGTAGGATAAAGGGAAGTAGGTTGCCCTACTTCCCTTTATCCATATTAATGATTGTTTACCTTGTTGATTGTGTACAAAAGGGGTGCAAACTGGTAGTGTTCAAAATCGTTGAAGCTTCTTTTCTAATCTTTTGAAATGTAATAAGAGAGCATGCCACACATGTTCCCTGATTGTACTAATCCAATTTTTCCTTTTGGGTACAAAGAAGTTAATTTTTAATGGGTACGAATGGTGTGTGTATAGTTCCGTATTTTCATATGATAGCAATAGCGTTTTTAGCACAATTTTTTTTAGTAATGCTTCACACTATTTTGCTTAATTTTTAATGATCTAAGTATGGCTCTTTTAGGCGGGTATGTTTCCAATGGAGAAGGTGATGGAGATTCTACCAATACAACAGTTAGTTTTCTAGCTTTTCAGCGAAAACATTTAAATAAGTAAACCCTCCCCCTTTATTTCTCTTTTCTTATAAACAAGTATATGTAGATATTTGTTGGAGGGCTTGATGCAAATGTCAGTGATGAAGACCTCAGGCAACCTTTCTCCCAGTATGGAGAAATTGTCTCGGTAAAAATACCAGTTGGGAAAGGATGCGGCTTTGTTCAATTTGCTAACAGGTGCCGGATTGCTTTATTAAATTGTTCTAAATCATAGGTTCAGTGATATAATGTGTCATGGCCATTTGATACATTCAATGATAAACAGCAAATATACATGTACTTTTAAATGTTTTTAAACAATATTATGGTTTAACAAACCCATTTTGGCAGAAATAACGCTGAGGAGGCACTGCAAAATTTAAATGGCACAGCAATTGGGAAGCAGACAGTTCGTCTTTCTTGGGGTCGCAACCCAGCAAATAAGCAGGTCCCTTTTTAGTAGAGTACTGCCATAAATAGTTGGGGGTTTATCTGTCTTCCAATGATACAACTATGTGTTTTATAATGCTTTCCCTTCTCCCTTACATATTGTTAAAGTTTAGGGTGTTAATCTGTCTACCAACAATACAATAATGTGTATTATATTGCTGCTGCGCCTTCTCCCTTTACATATTTTTAACGTTCTTGTCACCTCCTTGCAGTCCTTTTTGTTCTTATAACCACTTTTACTTAATTTATTTGTACGAAATTTGTTACTAACTATATGCCATAAATGCCTATTTTTGTATGTGCTGTTCTGAATATCCAGCTTATTGGTCTTGGTAAATTTGGATGTTGCAGTTTCGAGCCGAGTATGGCAACCAATGGACAGGCGCATACTATGGAGGGCAACTATATGATGGATATGGATATGCAATGCCAACTCATGATCCAAGAATGTATGCTGCTGCAGCATATGGTGCGTCGTATCCTGTGTACGGCACCCACCAACAAGTAAGCTGAATATCTGGTTAAAGAAAATCCAGTTAGATGAGTATCACACGCTGAAATGGGCACAATTGTTCCAATTTCTGTAGTTTCATTGTGTGTAGAACTTATATAATTCCCTCCAAATGTGGAGTGGAACTGAATTTTGACTGCTTCAGCTGGTTTTAGGAATTTAATGATGCGCATTTGCTAGAAGTGTGGGGATTTAACAAGAAACTTCCTGATTGGAATAAATTTTCTTGGTACTATGCTGAATGAGCACGATGACTATGGATTTAGAGAAAGTGTTTTGCTTTTTGCTTACTGCTTTGTTGGAATTTATTGATAGACACAGGCACATGCATTACTAGAATTCTAGGTGTTAGATATTTACAAGTTTGAAAAGAATTTTCATTAATGTAATCCGACAGATCTGATGTCAAGATTGTTAGAAGGGCATAAAGAATTATACAGAAGCAGGAGAGAAACAACCTTCTTAGTTGCTCGTACTTAGGAAGGCAACGGGTCGGATCGGATCGGGTTTTGGTTAAATCCAAATCCAAATCTAAAGTTTTCGGATCGGTTCGGGTTTGGTTTTGGGTTTGAAAATTAAAATCCAAATTCAAACCATCGGGTTTTATCGGGTTTCGGTTCGGATTCGGGTTTAAATCGGTTTTTTAATTCAAAATTCAAAAAATATTCACATTAAGCAAAACATAAAAGTACAAATATATTTAAAATTTAAAGTACAAAAATATTTTTGTTGCGTAAGAAATATAAAATATTATAAATAAAATTTAAAACTATAAGAAAAATAAAAGAATATATATATTTGGGTGATCCTTTTGTTTATTTACTTGGTTTATATCTTAAATATATATGTATATTTTGAAATATAAAAATATCAAGATTAAAATATTGTTATTATTATATATATTATATTCTATTATATAATAAAAGTAAAAGAAATAATAAAAGAGTACTTCCGTAGGTTAAATATTCGACTTTATGTAAACTTAACTTTTATACAGCAAATTCTAAATCTACTAGGAAAGGTATATTAAATATAATTGTCATAATTATTATTAAATACTTCTCACAAATGATAATATATTACATAAACTAAATTTTTATAGAGTTCTAAATTTACTAGGAAAGACCTATTAAATATAATTGTTATAATTGTTATTAAATGCTTATTATATCGTGAATAAAATGGATAACTAGCATTTTACCCGTGCTACGCACCGAAAACACAATTTTAAAAATTATTAAATAACTGCAAAAACATATTTAGGTTTCAAAAAATAAAATATTTTGTTGTATTTGTTTTTTTCCTAAATAATTTTACGAAAAGTTCAATTCAATATAGATTGGTATTGAGAATCGGGCATAGAAAACAATAAAAATATAATTATTAATAAAAAATAAAGCAAGTATACATTTTTTCTTCTTTAAATACAAACAAAATAATAATTGTCAAATCTTTGGAAATTACGGAATAACCATGTTATACTGCTAATTGGACTAGTAATTGGACCTTTAGAGGTTGCTGAATGGTCATATTATGCAGCATATAAATTACTTCTAGTACCTTAGTTTCTTGTTCAATTTTTCCTTTGTTAATTTCATAAAAAAAGTCTCGTTCGAATTCCAAAAAAGTTCCAGAAAAATCGAAAGCTTCTTTATATTGTTTTCCTCGTGCAAAGGAAAAATTATATTAAGGACGATAATAAGAAATAAGAAACTGATTGACTGACTAATATAGTAAATCTCAAAACATAAGTTTAGAAGTATTTAAACCCATGACAAATGAATATTCCCATATAAAATCAAATAAAATACGAATTTTACCGTATTGAATTATCTCGTTGTTAATGACCTTAAACCACTATTTACAAATCAATCATGCTACATACAAATGTAATTTCGATGTAACAAGATCGTCAAAATCCTATAAGTGTTCACACAAAATCACGGAAGCATACGCGATCACAAGTAATATAGAATAACGTTGAGTTCGTTCCCACAGAGACTGGTATAAAACAGAATATGCACGTATGCAACAATGTATGATCTCTATTCGTTGCTAAGACAAGTATCAAATTTGAGTTTTAATTATCTAATTTAACTAAGAAGCAATTTAACAATATTAAGATCAAATTAACTAAAGAGATTAAAATCGAATTACTTATGAGAGAATAAACATGGGATCCTAACTTCAATAAATACTTCGCTTAGAATTGATGCCTTAAATCAAAGTATGTGATGGTTATGATAACTGATCGGACAACACGAAACAAATATAGGCTACCTGTCAGTATACGAATAACAAACTACTCATACATCCACAAAAGAGATAGAAGATGGGTAGACACCAATTATGTTTAAACCCTATATGTCTATAAGATTTGAAAACATAACGGTTTAAGCACAAGTTATCCATTGAGATCACATAGGGCAGCATAAGATGGTTAAAATTACGCTACAAATAATGATGTCAAACTTACATAATCCTATGCTAGCATGGCAAGTTCTAATCTTTAAATCCACTGTCGCTTCAATAAAGATAAACAATTTAGATGTTAGCTAGGCATCTAAAAACATTAAACATAACCATACGAGGATATCAAAAATTCATCACACACAAATCTTTAAAACAATCAAACTACTAAACTTCGTAAATAAATTCGTTAGAATCCCATGACAACGATTAGTTCATAATCGAACGGCTCGTCATCATGGGATCTGATGAAACCATAGTAAATAATAACGTATGAAAGAATACAAATAAACTAGAGTAATGAGTTAAGAAAACAAATCTGAAATCCAGAGTATCGCCTAATTTAGAAGAATACAAAAGTAGATCTAGATCTCCGAATGCTGTCACGTCCTTCCGGGAATCCGTCTCCAAGTCTGAATCTCTATCTTTGGCTCTCTGTGTGTTTTTTCTAAGTATTGGTACGTTTTATGATGATAGAGTGTGTTTATATAGGCCACAGTTTCTTTAACAGCAAGAAAAACCAATTCAGAGACAAAGTAGGATTTTCTGGCAGCCCGTGCACGCGCTCCCGCACCCTGTGATCGCGCAGCTGCGCCCTGTATGCAAACTACCCGTCCTGCTGCAATTGAACTCTTAGCCTCCCTTAATCATGAAACATCAACAATCCTACCTGAAGGTTGTAATCCTGCACAACTTCATGGAAACACATAAAAAATAGCACATGCTCGAGGTCAAGTTAATCAATTTATGCCAAAATGAAGCGTTCCAAGTGGATATGAAATCCACTTATCACACCCCCAAACTTAAACCGATGCTTGTCCTCAAGCATAAACAGACTCAATACTACCTAATGCAATGCATTGCATGAATGCAACTAATATGAAAATGCAACGAACCCCTTAAACTAACCAAAACCAATTAACAAGCAAATATCTCAAAGAATGCAACCAAATCCAAACAGAGCTCGACTAAATCCCCGTATACTAACAATACATGAACAGAAACGTGCGTGCGTGCGATGCTCATCAGATATACTCCTAACACTAGATCAAAATCACACCTATTCTTCGTCAAGATAATCACAAGTTTATAAATAGAATGAACGGTAAACACTTCATAATTAACCTAGGAACACCTCCATCATCATTCGAGTTAGATAGGTATTCATGCTTTATTACTAAACACTACGACACATAGTAATATACACAACAACGCATGCTTAATTAACCGTGCAATGGATGAGACCCCTAAAGGCTTATACAATAATACCCATGTAGCGAGTGTTAGTGTAAGAACCGTGATTATTAAATTTATTTAAATACTATTTTTGGTAAATAGGAATAAAAGATATTTTCAATTATTTATTCTCGTTTGACAAGTAAAGGTGTAAATGTTGATTGGTATATAAGGATATGTGTTATTATTATGTGATCAAGGTGAAGATATTTTATTTATTTTAAATTATTTTTAATTTATATAAATATTTTGATTCGGTTTGGCGAAGAATTAAACCGCGAATATGAGATGGTTTCGTTATATATGAATAAAAGGATCGAGAATGATTGTTTGGGACCCTTTATGTGTTTAGTAATTGTATTAGACTCCTGGATGATTATCTTTAACTTTTTCGAAAGACGTGTTGTTCAGTTCGTTTTATCCGTAGTCTCTGTTTTCAAAATCCCCGGGGCTTCGATTTAAAATCATTTTCGTATCTACATTCGTCAGATAAATCTCCAAATTTTCCAAACTTGTATTGTATTCGTTTTATAAGTCTTATAAAATTTTCAGTGATCGATTCATTATTTTTATAAAAATATTTTCGTTCGTATCGGACCCGTAATTGCTTTAATTGTTACTTCGGGACCCATTAAAAATTAATTAGGGTTCCGAGCATTTCAGGAACTAAAAAAAAATATATTACGTAACTTTTTGACCAACCTTATCCTTATCTTCTTCAGCCAATTAGCATTTCCAGAACTAACCAATCAGAATTCGCAGAAAATATTCAAAAATCAAATTTTATTATCAAATTTTATTATTTTCAAAAATCGTTCTTGAGGATCAAAGCTAATCTGAAGGTGATTTCGATATCCGATTTTGGAGTTCAAGTAGTCGAATCGAAGCTCTCAACATCTTCTTCAATATTCTGGCATTAGATTTCAGATTGGGTAATTTTTCGATTTTATATGAATTTTCTTATAAATCTGCATTTTTGGTATTTTAGGGTTCTTCATCAAAATTTGGGGATTCTTAATTGATGATTGTTCGTTTGTTTTGAGGATTCCTACAGCTTTAGGTTATGATTTGTGACTGTTTTGAACCATCAATTCTATTCTTTATGTTCATATTTGTATAAAACGAGTTCAAGTTTTTTTTTCAAATTTTATTGTAGTTCGTTTCTTGTTGTTAAGGAATTGTTCGTATATATGGTGGTTATGGGAAGATTATACATGCTGTCAGCTTTGTTTTGAGTCCATAAACGTTGAATTTAGCTTAGAAACGGTGAAAGTCGAAGTTCGTCGGATTTGTAGTTCGAGGTCGCCGGATTTTGATCGTTCTTGGTCATTCCGGATTGTTTTTGTCGTGTTTGTAGCGTGTTGGAGTGCCCAGGAGTCGTGCAGTGGTTTGGCATCAGTTTGATAGCCAAAAAGCAGTGAACGGGGGGAGATTGTGGTCGCCGAAATCCCTTCCCCGGTCGCCGGAATATGGGGAAGGAAGTGGTGTTCATGAATTTTTCTTTTTCTTTAAATTAATTTCAGTCTTGTTTGATCCATTGGAGAAGAAAGGATAAAATCTGAAAGTGTTTTTAACCTTTTACATCTTACTTTTAATAGATTTACCTTTTTACTTTAAAAAGGTAATTTATTTTTACTTTTTACCAATTGTTTTGTTTTAAGCATTTATTTAAAAATCTGAATTTTATTTATAAAAAAAAAATTCAGAAAATTTATTTCTAAATTCTTATTTTTATATTCAGAATTATTTCAGAATTATTTATTTAATTGTTTAAATTTGAAAATCATTTACTTATTTGACTTTAATTCAAAAAATAATTAGGAATTAAATACTTTTAATTATGTTAATTAATTTCAAATAATAACTTAATTAATTTAATTATTTGATAAATTTAATCATTTATTAAATAATTTTATTAATTAGTTATTATTTGATTTAATTGAATTAATTAGAGTTATTTAATTTTTAATTAATCTGTTTTTTGTTTTAAATGTTTTAAAAATAGTATTTAATTGTTTAATAATCTAGAAAATGTATTAAAAATGTTTTCAAATATTTTGAGTTGGATTTTATTCAAAAACCAAGGTTAAAGATGGTTTTAAAAATATTTCATGAGTTCAGTTAATTATTAAAGAGAGTTATATGGACTGCTCTGTGAGAATTACGTGCTTATGTGCTACGTGAATAATGTGAATTACGTGTTAGCAAGTCTGAGTTATTCTATATGTGATTAATGTGCTTTAATTATTATAGAGTCGAGTAAGAGGGACGAAGAAAAGTCTAGAGAAGAGACAAATGGATAAAGGGAAGGCTAGTAGAGTGAGGCGATCAAGTGTAGACGAGTTTAGCGTTGGTTGTCAGGCAAGTATTTTCCTTCACTTCTTGTTCAAGTGAAATTATTTTAATGATTCTGATTATGATGTCACCCATTTATTGCCGATCTCATCGACCTTTATTATTATTCTTGTTTATTCAATTATCACCCCCATTTATTGTATTGAACTCGTCGATGCCCCTTTTGAGTTTATGATTACTTAATTATTACCCAATTATCGTGTCGAACTTGTCGACACCTATTGATCTTGAATACCTCATTTATTCTTGGATTATGAGTTATTGCTCTGGAACGTGAGTTTTCCAGTTATTTGGTTGGCAAAGGTTGCCGATTGTTCCGACACCTATTTCGTTTATAGAATTGGAATATTTTAAAAATGTGGACCGTAAGGGGTCGAACCAGATTCGTGGTCGGAAGTTAATAAGGCCAATGTGTGTTGTGGATCCATTATAGGACATTGCTGTGTGCGTTTGTCCGGGGTTAGTGTGTGACTGATCAGCAGCCTAACCTTGTTATTTTTCTTTAAATTATATAAAAATCAAATTCTATTCCATATATTGAGTTTGAATTTCTTTAAAGCCTGATTCCTTTGGAACCTGTGATGATTATTCTTGTTGATCAGAATTTATATCTGTTCTTGATATTGATACATATATTTTTGCTTGCTGAACACTGTTGGCTCACCCTTGTATAGTTGCTTTATTTCTCCAGTTAATAGAGAAGTTGAGTAGACCTTGTGGTTAAAAGAGTATTCCTGTTCCTGCTGCAAGAGGTGATGTTCGGGTTGTGGATTTTGGTCGGGTAGTGGTTTGAGCTTATCAGAGGTTGGTTACTAGTCAGCAGACAGACTTAGTCTGTTATCAATTTGTATAATAATTTTATTCGGAGATTGGATTGTAAAGATGTAATTTAATAGTTTGTTTCATACCATAACCTGTATGCGATCTTGGTTAAGGGGTTTTCTTTTATTATATTATGCTTTTATCCAGGTTTGTGTTGTGTTGATTGTGGTTGGTGGCCCCAAATCTGTACCCCGGATTATGGGATGTCACAGTTAGGTTAGTGGATCCCAGACTATAAAAGCCTTAGGTCACTAGGCACAAAGTCCCCTAGAACTTAATTGCTCAAGTATTAAAGAGCTCATCCCGGTTAATTCTGCATTTACAAATTCACATAACACTCTTTATTTTTTTTTGACTCTTTTTTTTCTTTTTTTTTTTTCACACGACTAACTTGGAATGAGTGCGTTTCGCTCCATCTCATCCAACACTAGACTACTCATAATTATGAGCGGCTACTAGCCTTTTTGACATAACTAACTTTTATTAACAACTAGCATGGAATCCCTTGTTTCCCCCAAACTTAATTTTAGTGCTCCTATGCCATCAAGGGAATAAAGGACATTCTAGATATAAACAAGTGATTAAATCTCAAAATAACCAAACAAGTATGACTCGATCTAGCTCAAAAGCAAACGATGAGTTGTGTAAAGATTTTGTTTCTGAAACATGTAAATCAATTTCATAAGAACTATAAATCAACCCTCTATTCATCATTACCACACTCAAATAGACATCGACCTACCAATTAGAATTAGCTCATCCTAAGGGATCATGAAATATGCTATGCAATGCAACTATCATGGACTCACATGGTATAAAAACAAAATAACAAAATGTCCTATATGAAACAACATGCAATAATATGAATAAATATGAATGAACTACCACTAACATGCAAAATATATGATTCCTATATGAACAAAGACTCAACTAACACTACTAATTCCCAAATCACCCCCAAACTTAAGATGTTCAATGTCCCCATTGAAGGTAATACAAGGGATAACAGACATACCTAATCATCAGCAGGATCACCCTCATCGGGTGGGGAATCTGGTGGCGGGTAAACAGCATGAGCTCTAAAAATTGGCCACTGGACCTCAATACCCATAGCCTGGAAAGCAACACCAAGTGCATACGTTATATCCTCAGCATAACGACGGTTGATGTCATGCATGGCATCAATCCGTCTAGTCAACCGCCTAAACTGAGCATCACTAAAACCCGTCCTATCAGCATCTCCACGTGAAGGACCAGCTCTAGCAACTCTCGGTACTCTAGGAACTCTAGGAACATGTGGCGGATCACTACCTCCCTCTGCACCAGGAAGAATATAACCCAAACCCCTAACATGGGGAATGCCGCCCGGCCATTCCACCATCCGCTCAATCGTAGAATCATCAATAGGAGCACCGGGCATCTACACCGGCTCATCCTCAGCCCAGTGAACACCTACCGTCATGCACAATGCAGCTGCAACAAAAGCATGAGGAATAGCCCCCGTCGTACCACCTCCCAAGAATCTGAGTATATTCTGATTAATAAGATAGCCAAGATCAATGTATTTATAACGACTTAGAATTTTTCGCAATTTATTAAATGCTTATTTAATTGTTAAATGTGAAATTATGTGATTTAGGTGATGAGTATAATTTTGTGAAGTCAAGATATGTGTGAAACCATGTTTGTGTGATTATATGATGATTGATATGTGTCGTATATGTCCGTGGAATTTTATTCATATTTTTAGAGCATTAAAAGTATTTTTAAAGTGCATATTTAATCTTTTAAAAATCATATAAAATCATTGGAGTTGATTTAAATCATGAAATCTTTTGCATTAACATCTTTGTTATATTGTTAAGTTATTAAAATTAGTTTGGATATTTGATTGTGTGTTTTGGTATTTTAAAATGATTTAAAAAGCATTATTTCTTTTAAAAAAATTCGTATAAAATTCATTTTTGATCCAAATATTATTTTAAAAATATGGGGATGCTTCTAATTTCATGATCTTTATTTTAAAATTTTTTTATAAATTATTTTCTCCCCATTTCTTATTTTGTTTCAATTTAATAGTGGTTTAAAATCTGAATTTTCAGGAAAGTAAATAGCAATTATGAAAAGACGTTTTTACCCCTGTGTTTTATTCAAGAGGCGACAACCTCTTCTCCCTTCACTCTCATTTCTCTCTCTTTCGCCTGTTATCTCTGTTTCTCTCTCTCGGTGAGTTCATCACCTCGGTTTCCGTAATCTATCGCATGCATGCCTTGATTCTTGTTGGTTTGCCTCGATTTTTATATAAATATGATCCTTACACCTTCTTTTATCTATCTACCGAGCCGTTTTTACTGATTTCGCGAGTTGGGTTGAGTCGATATATGTGTTTATGCATATATACGCATAAATCCTTGAGTATTGTTGAATTTCTGAGTTCCTGATGATTAAATAATCGAAGTTATGCTCTACTTTGCATCATTCCAGTCGAGTTTGGTGTTACTATTAAATTCGTATATATATATATATATATATATATATATATATATATATATATATATATATATATATAGGCATTTGCTCCATACATAACACTCTTATTCTTATATAACAAACAATAAAGAACACTATAAAATCAATTATTCCAATAGATCCATTGGCCCCGCCAGGGGCACCCAATACAAAAAGTTTTTATTTTTTTATCTTCTATCCATCCAGTAAAAAAATTTTAAATTTTTTTTTTGAATAAAATCACTATTCATGATGACGTCACTGCTGATGTCATCATGAACAGTGATTTTCCCAAAAAAAAATATTTTAATTTTCTCTTTTGCTAAATGGATAGAAGATAAAAAAATAAGAACTTTTTGTATTGGGTGTCATGACGGAACTCTTATATTGAATTAAATATGAGGTGTTCTTTATTGTTCTTTATATAAGGTGTTCTTCATGGAGTGCAACTCAATATATATATATATATATATATATATATATATATATATATATATATATATATATATATATGCATGCCGTATGTATATATTCACGTTTATGTGATGCTTGAGTTCAATTCTTGAATGATTCTCTGGATTATGATGTTTAGCAGTGGGTATTATTCGATGTTATGAAAATTTTGAGTAAGAATTCGAGTTGGAAGCCATAAGTAATGGAACCCTCAAATTTTTACCCTCCGGCAATGATTTTCGTAATGAGCCGGTGAATCGACAATGATGAACATGAGTCGAAAATTTAATTATTATTTGCATATGATGTTTTCGAAATTTATAAGGCTGCATGATTAATTTTCAAAATTTCGGTATATTAATTCAAATTTATATGATTATATGTAAATTATTTGGCTTATTAAAAGATATGTAATGATTATGATTCGTTAAAAATGTGATTTATTGAGTATTAATGATTGTTGATGATTTCGAATTAAGTAGTAGGTGGTATGATTATGAATTATATATATCCTTGGGAGTGTAGGTGGATCTTAAATCCATTGTAGGAATTTTATTGTGAATTGGAGTCGGATATCTTCCGACGGGATAGTCCATATTATAAAGGAAACTCTGCCCGATTTTCGGGAAATTATAAATAGTAAAATGTAAACCGGAATAGCATGATTGCTTATGAGTTAGGTTTATCTACTGAAGTATATAAGTGGCTTATGTGGAATGCATGTGCTATGTGTTAAAGTGTTTAAATGATTATCTGTTTACAAGGTGGTTTAGTGTACTATCAGATACGTAGGTTCTATGATACGTATTAATGTGTTATAAGAATCGTTTGGGTAAATTAGGATTAGACGATTTAGAAGTATAGTATTCTAAAGTAGTGATATGGTTTATGTAGATAAGAAGAACGTAGGACCTAGCGATAAAGGAAAGGCTAAGGTCGAGTACCAGTGACTGAGCTGTTAGCTGTTGCATTCTACCGGAGGCAAGTAACTCTGTCTTTTCTTGAAGTTTACATTCCTGAACTGATATATCCTGTTGATTCAAGCATGCCTATCTTATGCCATGTTGATCATAAATCTAATGTAGCCTATCTATTCATGTAACCAGAATCTTGTCTACAACTATTTCATAAACTGTAAACCCTAACAACAGCATAATTCTTTTTAATTGCTTCTTGACCATATATGTCCTACAGCTTACTATAATCATGTCATATTGACTAACCGATAAACCAGTGTTCTACTTGACCTATGTCCGTGTCCAGTTTAACCTATGTTGACCCTAAAACACATAAACTTCTTCATGAGCTAAACACTGATCCAAGAACTTAATTGCCTTTAATATTATACCTTAAACTTGAAATCTGATCAATTACCTTGATGCCTTTGAGTCTACATCTTCTTGATTCAGACTTGTATCCCTATTTCATTGATGTCAGAAAAATTAGTCAAACCCTTTGACTTTTATCATTGCAAATCAAAATGAGTTGTTTTCTTAAAATACTTTGAAGTTACTTAGACTGGGCTGATTTGTTATCAGAGAGTCGAAGGTACTTTGAAGTAAAGATTTTCGAAAAGATTAAGTATTAAAATGTTTTATAAAGTTAAAAAGAGTTTTGCAAAACTTAATGTTTTAAAATGAGATTTTTAATAAAAATGTTAGGAACTCCGTCTAAATGGTTTCCACGGATTCCTGACGATTGGAGAGACGGAGCGAACGGGTAATGCTGGTTCCGTCGGTTTGAGTATGTATTAGTGTAGTTCTGGTCTGTCCAGTTCGACACCTTTATAGGCCAATGTGTTGCCTCTTAGGAACCCAAGCTATCCTAATGAAAGGAAATGATGGCCATAGGGACTTTGTGTCCGGTATGGGGACTTTATGGGCTGATCACCCGTATTGTTTGTTATGAAGTAAAAACCTCCAATCAGTTTTCTTAAAGTGATGATTACTTTTAATTTACCATGAAATAAAATTGGTTTACCGATTGAAATGTCAATTACTTTACACAATTTTGAAATATCTATTGCTATCCTGATTATCAGTTAATATCCTGTCATTACCAAATACCAGTATTGCTTTTACTGCTTCCAGCATATTTATGTCATATCTTGAATTACTGTCATCTTCTGCGATACCTTGTTATACTATTTTCAGTTGAGATCTTTAGTTACTTGCTGAACGTTGGCTCATTATTATTTTTTCTAACCCTTTTGACAGTAATCTAAGAATCATGGTTCGTACAATCCAAATCGCAAGGAAGCGCACTTACCGTGGCCCTGAGTTGGTTCATTTTGAGATAGCTCCCGAGGTAGATGCAATAATAGCTCAGTGAGGAGATCTTTAGTTAGTTGTGAGAATTGGCAGTGGAACTTTTGAGAACTTTGGTTTGTAATAATATATTTTGAATTCAGGTTTGTAATAATAATTAGTTAGACGATGGCTTGCTTATTTCATACCATTACCTGTGAATGATCTTGGAAAGTAGTGTTGGGGCCAGTCAGCATGTTATATTTATATTATATTTTAGGTTGTTTGCATCTAGATGTGTGTCAGTGACCCTCCGATCTAGGCCCCGGGTCGGGAGGGCGTCACAGTATTTCCCCTTTAGAATGCCCCAAAGGATAATAGCTCTCTCAATAGTAACATCACCCGTATGTGAAGAAGGCATGATGTTAGCACACATAAACAAGTTCCACGCCCGTGCAAACCTATTCATGGCAGATGCCGGAAAAGTAACCTGCTCAGACGTGCCCGCCTACACTTCCAAATTGTGCTCGGCACACGTAGCTCAGCAACAATAGCATCCAAGTCCACATCCTCCCGGGTCTTAAGCATCCAATCCTCAACTCCCCTAGGCTTCTTAGGCTGCTCCAAAACTCTCCTAATAGCAGGAGGAGTATAGTCCACAGACATTCCCCTAACCACAGAATAGCCATCCTTATCCT
Organism: Saposhnikovia divaricata; assembly: GCA_036435485.1. Classification (NCBI taxonomy): domain Eukaryota; kingdom Viridiplantae; phylum Streptophyta; class Magnoliopsida; order Apiales; family Apiaceae; genus Saposhnikovia; species Saposhnikovia divaricata. The sequence continues at coordinate 102,374,227 of CM071601.1, forward strand.
TCTTAGAATTAGCGTAGAACTCACGCACCACGCTCAAAGGAACCGCAGACGGAGCCTCACAGAATGGCTCCAAACTAACTCTCTAATCATCTCCACCAACTCTCCCGAATGAATCGGTACAAATCCTCTTTCCTTGATCACCGATTTCGTCATCAATCGATTAAACTCCGCTTGAGCCTCCGGAGTTGCAAATTTTTCAACATCACCCGAAACTCGAATCTTCATCCGAAGATGGGTGTGTACTACTACTCCCAACCGCTCTTTGTCTTTTCGGTGCCATTATCAACCAAGAACAATACCAAGAACAATCATAATACCAAAAGCTCACTAAACCCACACACCAATAACCCAATGCAAAGAACACAATTCGTACTAAGAAAAGCAAGAGAAGAGAATTACCCATGAATCGGAGATGTGTATCTTGCAAAATACTTCCCCCAAACTTGAATTTTTCCTTGAAACTTGAATGGAATGGAGGTTTAAAGATTTGAAATTAGAGATTAGGTTTTGTGTGTATATATGGGTGTATGGATTAGAGAGGAAGATGATATGGTTTTGGGGAGGGTAGGAATTGATGTAAGTATAAGAATAGGATTGTGAGAATGAAATATGAATTAGGGTATGAGAGTCTTGGTTTTGAGGATAAAATACACAAGGGGCGTTGTTATTTAACTGCTAGGCAGGGGGTGAGCGCGCGCCTACACGTGTGGGCTGCGCAACTGCACAGTCGAGCACTGTTCACACATTTTTTTTTGAATATGTATAGCAAAACTACAAATCACGTGGGTTGCCTCCCACGAAGTGCTTGTTTTACGTCAATAGCTCGACGTACTCCCGAGACTTTAAGTTGTTGTCAAAATGGCGAAAACTGTCTCACGATTCACCGTTCCACCGAAATAATTCTTGAATCGTTGTCCATTCACTTTGAAAGAATTATCAGAAGACCTATCAAATATCTCCACTGCTCCATGTGGGAACACCATCTTGACTGTAAAAGGACCCGACCACCTCGACTTGAGTTTACCAGGAAAAAGTTTGAGGCGAGAATTGAATATCAAAACCTGTTGACCCGGCACAAAAGACTTGTGCACCAACTTCCTATCATGCCACCTCTTAACCTTCTCCTTATACATCTTGTTGTTCTCATAAGCTTGTGCACGAAACTCCTCAAGCTCATTCAACTGAAGTAAACATTTTTCACCCGCAGCCTTAATATCTAAGTTCAATTTCTTCAACGCCCAATAAGCCTTGTGCTCTAGCTCGGCTAGAGATTAGGTTTTGTGTATTAGAGATTAGGTTTTGTGTGTATATATGGGTGTAAGGATTAGAGAGGAAGATGATATGGTTTTGAGGAGGGTAGGAATTGATGTAAGTATAAGAATAGGATTGTGAGAATGAAATATGAATTACGGTATGAGAGTCTTGGTTTTGAGGATAAAATACACAAGGGGCGTTGTTATTTAACTGCTAGGCAGGGGGTGAGCGCGCGCCTGCGCGTGTGGGCTGCGCAGCTACACAGTCGAGCACTGTTCACACATTTTTTTTGAATATTTATAGCAAAACTACAAATCACGTGGGTTGCCTCCCACGAAGTGCTTGTTTTACGTCAATAGCTCGACGTACTCCCGAGACTTTAAGTTGTTGTCAAAATGGCGGAAACTGTCTCACGATTCACCGTTCCACCGAAATAATTCTTGAGTCGTTGTCCATTCACTTTGAAAGAATTATCAGAAGACCTATCAAATATCTCCACTGCTCCATGTGGGAACACCGTCTTGACTGTAAAAGGACCCGACCACCTCGACTTGAGTTTACCAGGAAAAAGTTTGAGGCGAGAATTGAATAGCAAAACCTGTTGACCCGACACAAAAGACTTGTGCACCAACTTCCTATCATGCCACCTCTTAACCTTCTCCTTATACATCTTGTTGTTCTCATAAGCTTGTGCACGAAACTCCTCAAGCTCATTCAACTGAAGTAAACATTTTTCACTCGCAGCCTTAATATCCAAGTTCAATTTCTTCAACGCCCAATAAGCCTTGTGCTCTAGCTCGGCCGGCAAATGACAAGCCTTACCAAATAACAACTGATAAGGAGACATACCTAGAGGTGTTTTATAAACAGTTCTGTATGCCCATACAGCCTCATCTAGCTTCAAAGACCAATCATTTCTAGACGGATTCACCATTTTCTCTAATATTCGCTTGATTTCCCGATTCAAGACCTCATCTTGACCATTGGTTTGGGGATGATAAGCAGTGGCAACACGATGCGTCATATTATACTTCGCCATCAAAGCAGTAAATTGACGGTTGCAAAAGTGTGTCCCCTCGTCACTGATTATAACTCGTGGAGTCCAAAAACGCGTGATGATTTGCTTGTGAAGAAAATTCAGCACCACCTTAGCATCATTGGACGGTAAAGCCTTCACTTCGACCCATTTAGACACGTAATCCACTGCTAAGAGAATGTACTGATTATTGCAAGACGAAACAAACGGTCCCATAAAATCAATTCCCCACACATCAAAAATCTCAACTTCAAGCAACATATTAAGAGGCATCTCATTCCTCCTAGAGATATTACCAACCCTTTGGCATCGATCACATCTCAACATGAACTGATGAGCATCTTTAAACAGAGTTGGCCAGTAGAATCCCGCCTGAAGTACCTTCTGAGCTATTTTTTCACCTCCATAGTGACCTCCGTACGTGGTAGAATGGTAATCATGCAAAAGACCTTCCGTCTCACTGTAAGGAATACATCTCCTTATAATCTGATCCACACCAAGCTTGAACAACAATGGCTCTTCCCAACGGTACCACTTCACATCATGTAGAAACTTCTTCCTTTGAGCATAAGAAAATTCCGCAAGGATGACATTACTTACAAGATAGTTCACAATGTCTGCAAACCATGGTTCTTCATCTTGCACCCCAAAAAGTTGCTCATCGGGAAAAGATTCATTAATAAGAGTGTTATACTGTGAATCCTTACCGTGGTCTTCCAAACGTGATAGATGATCCGCCACCTGGTTTTCTGTACCTTTTCGATCCTTGATCTCTAAATCAAAATCTTGAAGCAAGAGAACCCAACGAATCAATCGAGGCTTTGAATCTTTCTTCGAAATTAGATATCTAATAGCTGCATGATCTATATAGACTATCACCTTAGTTCCAAGCAAATAAGATCTGAACTTTTCGAAACCATAGACAACTGCCAAAAGCTCCTTCTCGGTGGTAGTGTAATTCAGTTGTGCGTCATTGAGGGTTTTACTAGCATAGTAAACCACATGGAAGACATTATTCTTTCTTTGCCCAAGCACAGCTCCCACTGCATAGTCACTTGCATCACACATCAGCTCGAATGGTTCCTCCCAATTAGGTGCGGTAATGATAGGTGCCGTAGTTAACTTTTTCTTCAATAGCTCGAAAGCCGCTAAGCAATCATCATCAAACTTGAAAGGAACATCCTTCTACAACAAATTGCACAAGGGTTTAGAGATTTTGGAGAAGTCTTGAATGAATCGCCTATAGAATCCCGCATGACCCAGAAAACTGCAAATTCCTTTAACTGAGATAGGTGGAGGCAAATTTTCAATAGTCTCCACTTTAGCCTTATCCACTTCAAGCCCCTTTCTAGATACCTTGTGCCCAAGAATGATTCCTTCTTGCACCATAAAGTGACACTTCTCCCAATTAAGCACCAAATTGGTCTCCACACATCTTTTCAACACCAAGCCAAGATTATGCAAGTACTCATCAAAAGAAGTACCAAAAACTGAGAAATCATCCATGAAGACCTCCACATTTGTGCCAATCATGTCTGAGAATATAGCCATCATACACCTTTGAAAAGTGGCAGGAGCGCCACAAAGTCCGAAAGAAGCTCATCGGAAAGCAAAAGTGCCAAAAGGACATGTGAATGTGGTCTTCTCTTGATCTTCCGGAGCGATGCAAATCTGATTGTAACCCGAATAACCATCAAGAAGGCAATAGTACTCATGGCCAGCCAACCTGTCTAACATCTGATCAATGAACGGAAGGGGGAAGTGATCTTTTCTGGTGGCCTTGTTTAACTTTCGATAATCCATGCAAACTCTCCACCCTGTGACTGTCCGAGTAGGGATGAGCTCATTATTAGCAACAACTGTCATGCCTCCTTTTTTAGGCACACACTGCACTGGGCTCACCCAAGAACTATCGGAGATAGGATAGATGTTTCCTGTATCCAGCCACTTTAGAATTTCCTTCTTCACCACCTCTTTCGTGATAGGATTGAGTCTTCGCTGATATTCAACAGTAGGCTTACTTCCTTCCTCAAGCAGAATTTTATGCATGCAATAAGAAGGGCTGATTCCCTTGATATCTACTATGGTCCAACCAATTGCCGATTAGAACTCTCTCAAAATTCACAAAAGCTTATCTTCCTCACTACCTGACATGTTAGAAGCGATAATAACAGGTAATTTAGATGCATCACCTAGAAACGCATTCCTCAAGTGGTCCGGCAATGGTTTGAGTTCAAGTGTAGGAGCTTCTTCAATAGATGGTTTAAGACGCCCCTGAGAATTCTTAAGCCCTGTTAACCCAAGAGACTCGAATGGCATATCAAACTTCCTCTTCCACGGAGCTGCATTCAACTATTGAAGTTGCTCTGCTCCTTCTTCATCTTCAAAATCAGAATCCCCAACTAAGACTCTCTCCAAAGAATCTGACTTCAACAATTGCTCATTCTCCGTGTTTACTACGGACTCGACCAAATCCATCTTAAAGCATTCCTCTTCATCTGTTGGGAATTTCATTGCATTGAACACGTTGAAAGTGACATTCTGGTCTTGCACCCTCATGGTGAGCTACCCTTTCTGAACATCGATCAAAGTCCTACCCATAGACAAGAATGGTCTTCCCAAGATGATGGGAATCTTCTTATCTTCCTCAAAATCTAGGATAACAAAATCAGCAGGGAAGATGAGCTTATCAACTTTCACCAAGACATCCTCTACTATACCCCTCGGATAAGTGATCGATCGATCGGCTAGCTGTAAGGAGATGTTTGTAGGTTTTGGATCCGGTAGACCAAGTTGCATGAAAATAGACAAAGGCATGAGATTGATGCTAGCTCCCAAGTCACACAAACACTTGTCGAAAGATAAGTTGCCAATAGTGCACGGAATGGTGAAACTTCCCGGATCTTTAAGTTTAGGAGGCAACTTCTGTTGCAGCACTGCACTCTTCGGTCAAAGCCACAGTCTCCAATTCCTCGAGCTTCAACTTCCGTGAGAGAATACCCTTCATGAACTTAGCATAGCTCGGAATCTATTCAAGAGCTTCCGCAAAAGGTATGTTAATCTGCAACTTCTTAAACACCTCTAGAAACTTAGCAAACTGCTTGTCTAACTTCTGCTTTTGGAGCCTTTTAGGATATGGAGGAGGAAGGTAGATCTGATTGCTCTTTGTAGACTGCTCCGGAGTAGACTTTTTAGCAGGCTTCTTGATCTTTTCCACTTCATCGTTCAACCGATCAACCACCAAGTCAGATTTCTCAATTTCTGGCTCTTCAGATTTTTCAACCTACTGATTCTGAACTTCTTCATCCTCCTTAGCTGCTGATTTCTGCTCGGTTGTAACCTTTCTGGATCTCAAAGTAACTGTCTTCACCTGCTCCTTGACTTCCCTCTTGCCCGGATTATCCTCCGTGTCACTAGGAAGAGTTCCTTGTGGCCTATTCAGCAAGGCATTAGCAATCTGATCCAACAAAGGCTTTGAAGGACTATTCTCAGCCAAAAATCAATGACATTCAGTCTAGCATTGTCAGACCAGCCATTGTAGCTAATACCTTTGAAATCAAGTCGGGTACGATTCAAATGGTACAGAATTTGGTTCCGTTTGGGGGTGCTCCAACGGAAGATCCTAACATGCACATCCGGGACTTCATCGAGATCTGCGACACTTTCAAGTTCAATGGTGTGTCAGAAGATGCTGTCAAATTGAGACTTTTCCAATTCTCTTTGAGGGATAAGGCTAAGGGCAGGTTACACTCTTTACCAACCGGATCCATTACTACATGGGAGGATCTTGCACAGAAATTTTTACTAAATTCTTTCCCATGGCTAAAACTGCAACAATAAGGAACGCTCTTACTCAATTTGCACAGCAGTCAGGTGAATCTTTATGTGAAGCTTGGGAACGCTACAAGGAGATGATAAGGAAGTGTCCTCATTATGGTATGCCAGACTGGATGGTGATCAATGGTTTTTATAATGGGCTGGGAGCATAATCTAGACCATTGCTAGATGCAGCATCTAGTGGAGCTTTATGGGCTAAGAGCTACGAGGAAGCTTATGAGCTAATTGAGACGATGGCTACTAACGAATATCAGAGTCCAACTCAGAGACTATCTCAAGGCAAAGTAGCAGGAATTCTGGAAGTGGATGCAGCTACAGCTATTGCGGCTCAGTCGAAGGCTTTAACGACGAAGGTGGATTCTCTTACTAACTATGGAGTTCAGCAGATTACTAGTGTGTGTGAGCTTTGTGCGGGTGCACATGAGACGAATTAGTGTGCTATCTCTTCTGAATCGGCACAGTTTGTGAGCAATTTTCAGGGACCTTCGCAACCAGCTCCAGCCACCTATCATCCTAACAATAGAAACCATCCTAATTTCAGCTGGAACAACAATCAAGGTGGTATGCAACAACCACAGTAGCCTTATCAGCAGTTTTAGGGACAACAATACGGAGCTAAGCCGTTCAATCAAGGTTATCAGCAGCAGTATGCTCCAAGGCAACAATTCCAACCTCCGAGATTTCAGCAGCAGCCTCATGCAGGTGCGGGGCAATCTTCTTCTGAAAAATCTGAATTGGAAGAGTTAAGGATGATGTGTAAAACAAGCAATCTCTATCAATACCTTGGAGAATCAGATTGGGCAGATTGCTAATGCCTTGCTGAATAGGCCACAAGGAACTCTTCCTAGTGACACGGAGGCTAATCCAGGCAAGAGGGAAGTCAAGGAGCAAGTGAAGGCAGTTACTTTGAGATCTGAAAAGGTTACAACCGAGCAGAAATCAGCAGCTAATGAGGATGAAGAAGTTCAAATCAGCAGGTTGAAAAATCTGAAGGGCCAGAAATTGAGAAATCTGACTTGGTGGTTGATCGGTTGAACGGTGAAGTGGAAAAGAGCAAGAAGTCTGCTGAAAAGTCTACTATGGAGCAGTCTACAAAGAGCAATCAGATCTACCCTCCTCCTCCATATCCTAAAAGGCTCCAAAAGCAGATGTTAGACAAGCAGTTTGCAAAGTTTCTAGAGGTGTTTATGAAGTTACAAATTAACATACCTTTTCCGGAAGCTCTTGAACAGATGTCGAGCTATGCTAAGTTCATGAAGGGTATTCTCTCACGGAAGTTGAAGCTCGAGGAATTAGAGACTGTGGCTTTGACCGAAGAGTGCAATGCTATGCTGCAACAGAAGTTGCCTCCTAAACTTAAAGATCCGGGAAGTTTCACCATTCCGTGCACTATTGGCAACAATTTTTCAGCAAATGTTTGTGTGACTTGGGAGCTAGCATTAATCTGATGCCATTGTCGGTCTTCAAGCAACTTGGGGGTGCCTAATCCGAAACTGATTAATATGACCTTGCAGTTGGCAGATCGGTCGATCATGTATCCGAGGGGTATAGTGGAGGATGTATTAGTGAAGGTGGATAAGCTAATTTTTTCGGTTGACTTTGTTATACTGGACTTTCAGGAAGATAAAAAGATTCCCATCATCTTGGGAAGGCCATTTTTAGCTACGGGCCGAACTGTGATCGATGTGAAAAAGGAGAGCTTACCATGAGAGTGCATGATCAGAAAGTCACTTTCAATGTGTTCAAGGCAACAAAATATCCATCAGATTTATCGGAGTGTTTCAAAGTGAACGTTTGTGATTAGATTGTGAAGAAGGAGATTGAACAACTAAAAAAATCAGATTCCGTGGAAAAAGCTTCAAGAGGGATTTTTGGCATTGAGAATGAAGAAAGAAAGGGGCTATTTCAGTTATTGGATGCAATGCCATGGGAAACAATAGTTGACATTCTGCATAAGTCTCGTGAGCTAGCTGATTCTAATAATTTTCAGGTGCTACGTAAGTTGTCAAGTGAGGAAGCTTTTGCACTTGAACTCAAGCCATTACCACCCGAGGAGCCTCAGTCGGATTTACCACCCGAGGAGGGTGATCCTGCTAATAGTTAGGTATGTTCTCTACTATCCTTTTTATTGCCTTCAATGAGGACATTGAATATTTTATGTTTGGGGGGTGATGATTGAGGATTAGTAGTTAGTAAAGTCATTATTCATGTAGGAATCATATTGCATGTGTAGTAGTAGTTTCATTCATATTATTACATGACTGTTTCATGTAGAGCGTATTTGTTTGCATATTTGTTTATGTATTCCATGTGAGTCCATTTAGTTGCATTTGCATAGCATATTTCATGATCCCATAGGACTTGGCTATTTTCGTTCGGTAGGTCGATGTTGATTTGAGTGTGGTAATGATGAATAGAGGGTTGATTTAAGTTCTAATGAATTGACTTGCATGTTTCAGAAACAAAATCTTTACACAGTCTCATTGTTTGCTTTTGGACTAGATCAGGTCATACTTGTTTGGTTGTTTGAGATTTAATCACCTGTTTATATTTAGAATGTTCTTTATTCCCTTGATGGCGTAGGAGCACTAAAATATAAGTTTGGGGGAAACCAGGGATTTCATGCTAGTGTTAATAAAAGTTAGGCATCAAAAGGCTAGTAGCCGATCATATTTTATGAGTAGTCTAGGGTTGGATGAGATGGAGCGAAACGCACTCATTCCAAGTTAGTTGTGTGGGAAAAAAAAAGAAAAAAATCAGAAAAAAAAAGAGTTATGTGAATGTGTAAGTGCAGAATTGACCATGGGTGAGCTCTTTAATACTCGAGTAATTAAGTTCTAGGGGACTTTATGCCTAGTGACCTCAGGCTTTTCCGGTCTGGGATCCACTATCCTAACGCTCGCTACATGGGTATTATTGTATAAGCCTTTAGGGGTCTCATCCATTGCACAGTCAAATAAGCATGCATGCTGTGTTTTGTGTCATTATTTGTTTAGTAATAAAGCATGAATCCTTGTCTAACTCAAGTGATGATGGAGGTGTCTTTGAGTTATGAAGTGTTTAGCGTTCATTCTATTTATAAACCTGTGATTGTCTTAGCAGTGAATAGAGATCATACATTATTGCATAGGTGCATATTCTGTTTTATACCAGTCTCTGTGGGAACGAACTCAAATTTATTCTTTATTACTTGTGACCGCGTACGCTTGCGTGATTTTGTGTGAACAAGTTTTTTTACACATCATCCTCAACTCTTCCAATTCAGATTTTTCAGAAGAAGATTGCCCCGCACCTGCATGAGGCTGCTGCTGAAATCCCGGAGGTTGGAATTGTTGCCTTGGAGCATACTGCTGCTGATAACCTTGATTGAACGGCTTAGCTCCGTATTGATGTCCCTGAAACTGCTGATAAGGCTGCTGTGGTTGTTGCATACCACCTTGATTGTTGCTCCCGCTGAAATTAGGATGGTTTCTGTTGTTAGGATGATAGGTGGCTGGAGCTGGTTGCGAAGGTCCCTGAAAATTGCTCACAAACTATGCCGATTCAGAAGAGATAGCACACTGATTCGTCTCATGTGCACCCACACAAAGCTCACACACACTAGAAACCTGCTAAACTCCATAGTTAGTAAGAGAATCCACCTTCATCGTTAAAGCCTTCAAATGAGCCGCAATAGCTGTAGCTGCATCCACTTCCAGAATTCCTGCTACTTTGCCTTGAGATAGTCTCTGAGTTGGATTCCGATATTCGTTAGCAGCCATCGTCTCAATTAGCTCATAAGCTTCCTCATAGCTCTTATCCCGTAAAGCTCCACCAGATGCTGCATCTAGCAAGGGTCTAGATTGTGCTCCCAGCCTATTATAAAAACCATTGATCACCATCCAGTCTGGCATACCATGATGAGGACACTTCCTTAGCATCTCCTTGTAGCGTTCCCAAGCTTCACATAAAGATTCACCTGACTACTGTGCAAATTGAGTAAGAGCGTTCCTTATTGCTGCAGTTTTAGCCATGGGAAAGAATTTAGTGAGAAATTTCTGTGCAAGATTCTCCCATGTAGTAATGGAACCGGCTGGTAAAGAGTGTAACTAGCCCTTAGCCTTATCTCTCAAAGAGAATAGGAAAAGTCTCAATTTAACAGCATCTTCCGACACACCATTGAACTTGAAAGTGTCGCAGATCTCGATGAAGTCCCGAATGTGCATGTTAGGATCTTCCGTTGGAGCACCCCAAACTGAACTGAATTCTGTACTATTTGAATCGTACTTGGCTTGATTTCAAAGGTATTAGCTGCAATGGCTGGTCTGACAATGCTAGACTGAATGTCATTGATTTTCGACTGAGAATAGTCCTTAAAAGCCTTCGCCGCTGCTGCTGGTTCTCCCATATCTTTAGTTGCTGCAAGTTCTTCTTCTTCCTGTTTGTCCTTACGAGACTGAGAACGTGTTCCCATACACGCTCAAGTACCTGAAACACACATAACAATGCAAACTAAGTAAGAAAATAATCCGAGTCAGTGAATTTTAACGACCACCGATGACAAGCACATAAACTATAATAAACACCGAGTCCCCGACAACGGTGCCAAAAACTTGTTCACACAAAATCACGCAAGCGTACGCGGTCACAAGTAATATAGAATAAAGTTGAGTTCGTTCCCACAGAGACTGGTATAAAACAGAATATGCACATATGCAACAATGTATGATCTCTATTCACTGCTAAGACAAGCATCAAATTTGAGTTTTAATTATCTAATTTAACTAAGAAGCAATTTAACAATATTAAGATCTAATTAACTAACGAGATTAAAATCGAATTACTTATGGGAGAATAAACATGGGATCCTAACTTCATTAAATACTTCGCTTAGAGTTGATGCCTTAAATCAAAGTATGTGATGGTTATGATAACTGATCGGACAACACGAACCAAGTATAGGCTACTTGTCAGTATGCGAATACCAAACTACTCATACATCCACAAAAGAGATAGAAGATTGGTAGACACCAATTATGTTTAGACCCTATATGTCTATAAGATTTGAAAACATAATGGTTTAAGCACAAGTTATCCATTAAGATCACATAGGGCAGCATAAGATGGTTAAAATTACGCTATAAATCATGATGTCAAACTTACATAATCCTATGCTAGCATGGCAAGTTCTAATCTTCAAATCCATTGTCTCTTTAATAAAGATAAACAATTTAGATGTTAGCTACGCATCTAAAAACATTAAAAATAACCATACGAGGATATAAAAAATTCATCACGCACAAATCTTTAAAACAATCAAACTACTAAACTCCGTAAATAAATCCGTTAGAATCCCATGACAATGATTTGTTCATAATCAAACGGCTCGTCATCATGGGATCTGATGAAACCATGGTAAATAACAACGTATGAAAGAATACAAATAAACTAGAGTAATGAGTTAAAAAACAAATCCGAAATCCAGAGTATCGCCTAATTTAGAAGAATACAAAAGTAGATCTAGATCTCTGAATGCTGTCACGTCCTTCCGGGAACCCGTCTCCAAGTCTGAATCTCTATCTTTGGTTCTCTTTGTGTTTTTTCTAAGTATTGGTACGTTTTATGATGATAGAGTGTGTTTATATAGGCCACAGTTTCTTGAACAGCAAGAAAAACCAATTCAGAGACAAAGTAGGATTTTCTAGTAGCCCGTGCACGCGCTCCTGCGCCCTGTGACGGCGCAGCTACGCCCTGTATGCCTCCAACAGCGCGTCTGCGCCCTAATGCCGCGCAGTTGCGCCCTCTGCTACTGCCAACTTTATTTTTTTCTTCGTTTCTTCGCTCTGCTGCTTATGCAAACTTCCCGTCCTGCTGCAATTGAACTCTTAGCCTCCCTTAATCATGAAACATCAACAATCCTACCTGAAGGTTGTAATCCTACACAACTTCATGGAAACACATCAAAAATACCACATACTCGAGGTCAAGTTAATCAATTTAAGCCGAAATGAAGCGTTCCAAGTGGATATGAAATCCACTTATCAATAAGCTCTCATAATATGTCAAATATCAACATAGATATAACTTTCAAGCTCATAAATATGTTTGCTATGTCACAAATAGAAACTAAAATATAGATTCTAATCAAATAAAAAAGTTGTTTGTATTATTCAATAATCTTCAAACTATTTCCAAGAAATAATTACGCTTGAACTTAGAAGTCAGAAAAATATTATAAATACTGTTAATGACACGGGTCAAATTGTCCCGATTGTCATATATTTCTTACTTTTCCGAATACAAATGCGCAAAAAAAGTTTATAGCCATACCATTAATAGAGAGTACATATTCCATTAATGACATATCCTTTTTTACCTTCTTTACGTATATTCTGGTGATCCACCAATAAAGCAAAGTGGAAAATTTGTTTTCCAAAAAATTAAAAATAAAATTCACCTTATATTCTCGGGTAGGCAATGACAATTATTATAACAATCATTAATTATGGGATGAAATTCACTCACATTTAGGATCTACCAACAATTATTTAAATCCATAAAATATAAGAAAAGACTAAAACTGAACATTTTTGGAAGGAGAAGGCAGTGGTAGATACCTATGTTAAAGTTGACTACCAAAATATATATAGATGTTTTTTTATAACTACCTTGACATAAAAAATTGTCACATAATATATATTCAACACATGAACAAATACATTAACATAAGTATTTATTAAGTTAAAAAAATTCTGTATGTTTTAATTTGGAGCATGCATATTACGTGAATAAGTGTGTAGATATTTTTGTTGGTAAAAAAATATAAAGTGAAAATATAAAGTGATTAATTCTTACAATATATATATATATATATATATATATATATATATATATATATATATATATATATATATATATAGTAGAGTTCGAGGGAGAACCTCACTATCAAGAGAACCAAGAGACCCTATCCTAGACCATTGATTATTAAGAATAATTATGAAGCAAAAATAATTAAAGACAATGTCAATTTTGTGATTATTTTAAAGATTCATGGGCAGAAATACTACATGATCAATTTATTCATGTAACGGGTATGGAACGGGTATGGTTAATTTTGGAAACAATGACAATTACTTCTTGACTGATACCAATCACGATCATTGTATACATGGAAAGAATTGACTGATAGAGTTCCTTATTATAAGACGTCTATAATTATCATGATTACTTGTCATTACATACATCTCCATATACAGTTTGAAGAAAAACCAGATCGAGAAACAACAGAGAACAACAACATTATCATTGGGTAATTGTTTAAAAATTATTATTTTTGAATTGTGTACGATTCCGAAGAGTTCTCTAAGACATGTAACTGGGGATTTTCTCAGTGTTTATATAAATTTTTTTAGATTCATGTATGTGTTCTTATAGTCAATATTGATGCTGTTTTGTTACTTTGCAGACAAGATTTAATTAGTGAGCAAGATGAAGAACATTGTCATTCACACTTCTTATTGACAATTAACCCTATCTCGATGATTGATGTATTATCTACTTTGTTCGTAGACTAGAAAAAATAGGTAAAGGAAACAGGATTTGAATCATTGTTGTTTAATACTTTAAATTTCACTAAGTGTTCTATTATGCTATCCTACATGATTTTGTTTTGTTTAACTTATACTAAGTGTGGTAACATATGATTTTAAGTGTTCTATTGGATTCCAAGAGGATAATAATATTTAATTTTTACGTTTGATGATTCTCTTAAGTGTTTTTATGTCTGTGGAGTTTTGGAAGTTTATGTGTAACAATTATGAAACATTTTTGAAGTCCAGGGACAAAAGTGGTGCAAGTTTTTCGTATTCATGCTCCATATAGTGATATGCTGGTATGGTTTTGTTTTGTGGAGGTTCTAAAATTCTTTATTAACTACATAACAACTAATTTTCTGGTTAAAAAATAAAAGGGGAGCAATCTTTCTTTCTGTGACTTGGTTATTCTAGCAGCTCATTTTGTAGAGAAAGGATGTCGGTCTAATTTGGATTAAGTTTAGATAGGTTTTGTACTCTATTAGTTACTTATTTGTTTTAAAGTTTACATAGTTTAGATGTATAGCTGTTACACAAACATTAGAGGTCTAGTTATAAAAAAATTTAGCTAAGAGCTAGACTGAATGAAGTTAAATGTGATTGTGAGCCTTGGTGATGGCTTACACTTGATTTTATTTTATTTTAGCAGTGTAATTGTTCCTTTATTGAGGATTTTCTATGGTGATCAGGTTTGTCATATATTTCTAACTCTCTGTTTTACTCCGCAATTCTTCTTGTATTGATTGTTTTTTTTGAAAGACTGATCGGAAACTTGACAAGAAGTTGTGCTCGTGAGCTAGTAGGGATTTGTGTTATTCATGATAAATCTACGTATTTCTTCGGTGGGACATCTAATTAATGCATGGTAGTAGAGGGGTGAAGTACAAGGACTTGATTGATAAAATAATTCATTGTAGGTGTTGCCCTAAAATTGAGATTCTGTGTCCCCCTGCTTTGTTGAGGATTTCCAATTTGTTAAGGTGTTCTTTGTAAAATGAAAGTTATCTGTTCAGGTTTCTTGTCCTCAAGATTCGTTAAAATGTTCTGTTAGATGTTGTATTGTGCAGGTGAAGAAGCCTCCCTCAGGAGCCATGATTCATGTCAATTTTAATGCACCTACGACAAAACATTTAAGAAGCCTTGTTGTCTGTGTGAAGAGGAGGCCCAACTCGTTAGTGAAAGTCTCAACTTTGACATCTCAAGCACTTGTTGTTCCATTTAATTACATTTGTTCTTGGAATTCATAGCCTAACCTAAAAGCAACTAGCGACAACCCACGGAAATATGATATCATGGAGGATTCGATGATTGAGTTTGGTGTTAATGCTGGGTGCATATAGTGGAAATGTGGTAAAAATTTATTATATGGTTGTTGTAATAACCCTAATTTTTGTACTTAAGAAAATTTTATTTTATGAATAAATAGTACTTTGCATGGATGAATAGTGAAATGCATGGATGAATAGTGATTTTGAAAATTAAGAAAAATTTCACATTACCATATGTCCGGGACAGGAAATGGATATTTCGAAGTTATACGAGTAATCTACGAAGCAAATAAGTGTATGTAAACGCAATCGAAATTCAAAAAATCCGAACTTTGTTTTTGTGGAAAATTTGACAGAGCCGTAAAGAGACTATCAATATGATCAAGACAAGAGTATTATAATGTCAAGGATTCAATGATTTTATTTATTAAATATGATTTGAGGATTTAGAATGAAAACCTTTGAGTTAGAATAACTATCGTTCTAGGAATCGCTAGAACTTTATAACAAGATTAAGCGATCAAGCGAACACGAAACGAATTACGGATTAAACACGTAATGAAATGTAAAACCCTACATGATCAGCTAAGGTTATATATATAAGAAGAATTGGTGAAAAAGAAATGAAGAAAAGAAAAGAAAAAGGAAGTAATGAGGTGGATGGACAAGAGCAAGCCAACAAGGCTACACATCACAACTTCTATCACACACCATAAACCTTTGACAAATGTAATTAGGAGAGTATTAGCAGCCATATTACCTCACAAATATCACATAACATTTCCACCAAAAAGTCTAGGCAAGAGAAAAAGAGAGAAAAGAAAAGAACAACACCACCATTCCATTTCCTTTCCATTCGGCCAACACCATAAATTGATTTTCAAAACCATAGCTTCCAAGCTTTGTTTTTCATGATCTATGGCTTAAATCAAATCTAATAAAGAGACTAAGGTATGGTTAAAGTTTGAGCTCCAAAATTGTTTCCTAGCTATGTCAAAAGTGCTTCCAAAGATGAGCATGAATAATGATAAATAGTAACTTACATGATTTTCTTGTTTTGTTCTAAAGGTTTAAGCATTATAAGGACTATTTAAGGCTTGTTAAGTGATTATAAATACTTGATAGTGTTGTTAGAGCTTCCAAGAAGGTAAAACCCTAAACCCCCCTTTGAGTTTATTTGAGTTTTGATGCTTGTTTTGAAGTTATATGGATAAGAGATCATGTTTAAGTGTTTTAGTGATTAATTGACTTTGTAAATTATGTAAAATGGCGGGTGTTGGATTTTAGCCACACCACTGACCTTAGAGAGGTATGAAGGATGTTTGTTGAGGTTGTGAATGTATTGTATGCCTGGTATGTCTTGGTTATGATGTGACAAAATGGAAATGTTCGAGTTATAACCGTCATAATGGCGAAATTTTGTTAACCCTTAAAAATAGTTAAGGCCCGAGACCATAATACCATTTTTAGACTCACCACTGCCTATGGTCACAAAGCAATGGTTGTCTAGTTTATTTTGCCAAAAGAATCGAGTTAAAAGAGTTTATGGTTTAAGAGTTATGCTAGTTTTAGTGAAAGCGGTCCGAGAGATTTCATTACAGAAATGTAACCATTTTGATGCAAAGTTCGAAATCCTTAAAAGTCGAATTAGAATGTGAAATTTGGTGATAATATGCTAAGGACAGTGCAAAGGTTTCGAGTAAAAAAGATTATTTTCCAATTTTATAAAAATGCATAAGCCGAAGTTGTGCAAGTGAAAACCCCTAGGAACGTGACTTAGAAATCAAACTTATAAGTAGTTAAGTATAACGTGAATTCGAAGATCGATTTCGAACCAAACTTATGACTTAAGCACTTTACAATTAATATGGACTTAGTACGGGTCTAGGGTGAGCCAATAATGCCTTGGTTGTAAATCGTTTAAGTATACAAGTAATGAGTCATAAGTGGATCGTCTAGGGGATTAATCGTGTGTTCTTGATTTGTTTAGATTATCGGACATCGTTGCGAGCCCCTACTACGACCAGTATACCAGGCAAGTTTTCTAAACCTATGCTTTTAAAGTATTGTTGTATAATACTGCCTTTGCCATGTATAGTATTATACCGTTTTGCGATAACTGTTCTATCGTGTTTAATTAAGTTTTGATTCTTGGTTTATACACTAGCTTCGAGATAATTAGTTATAAACCAGTTTACCTTGTAGCTCTAAAGATAAGAGCATACCTGTAGTTTCGACTCTAGACCGGGAGTCAGTAATTTGAGATTGTCGAGGAAATCCAAGGGATTCCAGGGACAAGATTATTATTAGTTCTGAATAATGTTTTTCTTATATAAACATTATTCGTATATTCATAAAGTATTAATTTCTTGGAAACGATTCGAGAAATATTATTCGAATAATTCTTTTATTTTCAGATGATTATTTTAAATCATTATTTTATTTTAGAGATTTATTTAATAAATATTATTTGAATATTTATTAAATCTCTTTAAATGATTCAAAATTCATATTATTTATTTAAAAATCATTTGAGGTCTTCAAAAATTATTTTAAATATTTTCTGACCTTCAAGAATATTTTCAAAATTATAAGGATTCCTAAATAATTATTCGTGATTATTATCAGCTCACTTGAGCCATCTATACGCTTTCAATTCTATTCAGATTGGGAATCCAGAGTTCGTGCATCATTGTTGATTCTTTTTATCAAGATATTCATGTGTATCCAAATAATATAACCCTATTATTATTAAGGGTTTCCAGTTTCGTTAAAAGAACATAAGATTCAGTCTTGATTTCGTATGAACCATTTGTTGTTCAAATTATGATTCCGGCCGAAAGCCGGTGAAAGGTTTCGGTTAGCTTCCATTTGATTCCGGAATTAACCAAAGGATACGGGTAAGATCTGCTAACGGGTAGAAACCCGGGGAACTTGAATTTATTCAGTTCCAGAGGTCTGCAGATTTGTGCAAAGACAAGAACTGGGAATCAGAGTTAGAGATGAAGGTGGCGCATCGTCCATCCACGACCCTGATGAGGTCGGGGTAGACTGGGAAACCGAGATTGATCCCTACATGTAAAAATCTTAATCAATGCGAGCCCCATGCATATCGACTGATCTTCGAGCAGGGCTGCGCCGGGAAATTCCCGGAACAAGTTCAAGTCAATTCTCTTTCCTACGAAGCATTATTCATTCTATCCGGAAGTATCTGAAACTGCTTATCTTGTTTTCCCAAGGGAAGTCTTCGCATCCAGTTTCTATCCAATCCCATTAAGGGTGAATCGAATTTTCAGTTATGGGTGCGTGTTTTATAAATTGCTTCGGTAGATGTGAGTTTCTTATATCTTTCATAAAAGATAGCATTTGATAATTGAAGTACCGATTCCGTACTATTTTTCGGACATCTTTCCAGCAAGAAAGAAATTTCCTTTGATGGATTGTTAAGATATTTTTGGCAATAATTGTCTGGTACAAGTTCATATTGAGACTTTCATTCATAGGCAGATTATGCCATACTTTATTATCTTGCTGAGCTTTTGCTCACTCTTGCTATTGTTTATATATTATATAGCAGCTAAGAAGGATGCCAAGGGTCAGGTACACAGCCCACAAACGAGTGGGAAACGCTAGATGTTTTCCTGAGCAGTTCATGGCAGTGATCCCAGAGGTAGTAAGGACCAGTTGGATCAGTCTGCAGCTTTTGTTGGTTCACTTTATTTATAAGTATGACTTGTGTAAGTTTATGACTAGAACCAGATGATCAAGCCGCTGATGTACCTTCACTTAGAGTTTATGTCAGTAGCAATATTCAGTAAATATTTGGGTTTGTAATATTTTATATTTTGAGGATGTTTATTGTAAGTATGTCATTTCTGAGACTCTAACCCGTGTGGGTGTGTTTATATTGTGGGGTCATGAACAGGTGGATTATATATTGTGAGAAATGCAGGTACAACAATGGATAAATGGATCGTGACTACCCTAGATCCCTGACCCCGGGTCTAGGGGTGTCACAGAGATGGTATCAGAGCTAGGGTTACTATTCTCAGAAATGATAGTAGATCGAGTCTAATAATACCCGTAGTAATAATAATACCTTGAGCTCAAATCGAGTTCGTAGTCGGGTTGTCGGATATAGCCCTGACTATTTAAGATTAAGCCCGCGAGGGAACTACTTCTTGGAAACCCTTCTCTTTTTGATAGAACTGATGGTTAGTGACACATTTTCGTTTGGTTTATACATGGCTGGGTTACCGGATATACTAGACCCTGAGCCCTTCGAGCAAGCACATGATGACGCACTTCTCAGGATGGATGTGGACTACATATGGGAGGATCAGATTGTACCTGATGTTGGTTTTGAGTATGATGAGCCTGTAGATGATGAGGGTAGGGAGACTGAGACCCACTTTTACCTAGTATCCACTGAGAGGTCCCCTTCACCCCTACGCCTCCACATGGAGCCCGTTGCCATCAGAGGAGGATGACTCGGAGGACTATACCCCTGAGCCACTAGAGGCTGATGAGGATCCGTCAGATGATTCAGAGACCCCACCACCACCCCAAGAGCTAGTCATGCCAGTTGCTGTCCATGAGTGGATTGAGGGTCGTTTGAGTCATGATATTGTTGCTGCAGCTACCAGGATCGACGAGCTGAGGAGGCAATTGACGATGGAGCGTAACACGAGGTATGCGTCCTAGGGCGGGATGAGGTTTTCTTCCCCTTCAGATGCTAGGAGGGCTATGATTAGGATAGAGCTAGGGAGCCTGGATCAGGTTCGACGATTGCCGGTGATCGAAGATGGGATGGTGTCCAGGGCGGACGCGGAGCAGATATTTGTGGGAGCTATGATGGGGATGCGGGATTTTACTTATCCTGCAGACAGTCCATGATAGGTGATGACATTATGGTCCGCTAGGTTCAGATGGCCCTAGTAGTGCCAATTTTGGGGAGCGACTAACTTTGATGGTAGCGTTCCTTCTGAGACTAGTGGATAGGTAGATTGACTTTTGGTAGTAATGACTATTCGGATGTATATGTATCAGGATGATGAGGCATGTTCTAGTTCGAAACTTTTGTTTCCCATTTACGGGACGTATATATTTGTTTCCTTTCCAGTTGTTAAAATTCAAGTTTTGCTTCCATTATCCTGTTATTTCAACTGTTTAAGATTCTATCTGTTCTGCCATGCATAGAACTGTGAACCCTTCATTTTTGCGAAAAATTTCAAAAGAAAAAAAAATTCGCCCGACCACTTTCGTTTTAAAAAAAATAAAAATTTTAGGCTTCGAATTTCAGAAATACTTCCTCAGGTTTCGAAATTGATTTCCAAGTGTTACCCAAGAGTAACTAGATTGATCAAATTTCCCTGATTCTGAAAATCTAACCACTCCTGATAAACCTTCTCTTCTTGATTATCAGAAAATGCCACCAAGAAGGATGGGAATGAGAGCTAACCCCGCCGATTCAGAGGGGCAGGGCAGCCACCACGAAGAAGGTGGCCAGCAGAACTTTAGTAGTAATGAGAGTGATCAGGATTACAACGAGGAGGAAGATTTAGGTTCTGAGGAAGAGGCAGACATGGAATTTAACGAAGAAGGGTTTGAGGAGGAGGAGGAGGTCCAAAACAATGACCAAAGAGGGGAAACCCAGAAGGGAACCCCATGAACCAGTTTATGCATCTACTGAGACAGAATCTGGACCAACACCCCAATCCTCAGCATCGTGCTAATACGAGCGCTAATGCTTCTAGAGCCTTTAAGTCAATAAAACCCCCAGAGTTTCACGGGACTGCTGATTCAGTGGAAGCCAGAGCTTGGCTTAAAGAGATGGAGAAATCATTTGAAATATTGGATACTGCGGGAAATCAGAAAATAGTGTTTGCCGCTTATCTCTTGAAGGGAGAGGCAAATTTCTGGTGGGAGTCTAAAAAAAACCAGGAAGGACATGGTGTTTTGACTTGGGAGAGATTCAGACAGTTATTTTTGGAAAAATATTTCCCAAGGTTTATGGAGACTCAGATGGAGTTGAAGTTTCTAGAATTGAAGCAAGGGAGCATGACAGTGGCAGAATATGAGGCTAAGTTTTCAGAGTTATCGAGGTTTGTCCCGGAGTTCGTGGACACAGTTCTTAAGAGAGCCCATAGGTTTCAGCAAGGGCTGAGGTAGTGGATACAGAATCGCGTGGCGATATTTGAGTTAACTGATTATGTAGCGTTAGTACAGAAGGCAACAATTGTGGAAGTCGGTAGCGATCCGAGCCATAAGGAGAAAGAGGGAAGAAAGAGGAAACGGGATAGTCAAAGAGGAACTTCCACAAGTAGGAGTGTTCCAAATAAGTTTACCCGAGGGGCAGTATCTGAGCCCAACCGGAGTACTGGAGTTAAGAAAGCTGGAAGTTGGAGTGTGGGCCAAGGCGGCCGGCAGGCTGGGGCATTTATTCCAACCAGTCTAGACCCCCACTACCAGAGTGTAAGAAATGTGGAAAGAGACATTCGAGTATGTGTAAGCTGTTGGCAATGAAGTGCTTTAAGTGTGGCCGAGAAGGACACTATGCCACAAGTTGCCCTACGAACAATATTAAGTGCTTCCAGTGTGGGAAAGAAGGACACATGAGGAAAGATTGCCCAACTACGTCGAAAGTTAGTGGAACTGCATCTAATCGACCACCCACAGCTAGGACCTTCAACATGACTGTAAAAGATACCGTGCGAGACACGAATGTGATAGCAGGTACCCTCCTACTTAACTCAGTTAGCACTAATGTTTTATTTGATTCTAGAGCTACCAAGTCATTTATATCTCATGATTTTGCTAGTCGATTAGACCTTAAGGCTCAACCTTTAGGGAAGAAATTGCAAATAGAAATAGCAAATCGAGAAGTTTTTCTAGTAAGGATAATACATCCCGGTTGTGACCTAAAAACAGGAGGTTGACATTTTTCGATTGACCTGATTCCTTTTAAGCTAGGAGAATTTGATGTCATAATAGGAATGGATTGGTTAGCATCTAATGGAGCCCATATTGATTATAATAAGTAGGTGACTTTAAAAGTACCAGGAGGAAAGAGAATAACATTTAAAGGGCAGCGACAGATTCAGAAATTATTGAATATAGTACATACAAAGAGATTGTTACGCCAGGGATGTGAGGCTTATTTAGCCTATGTGGTTGATACCTAGAAGGAGACACCGAGGATACAGGAAATCCCAGTGGTTAGTGAATTTGAGGATGTATTCCCGGAGGAGTTACCCGATTTACCACCAGACCGAGAAATAGAATCCGCCATTGAGTTAGCACCGGGAACAGCCCCAGTTTCGAAGGCACCCTATCGATTAGCCTCGGTAGAGATGAAAGAATTGGCAACCCAGTTGCAAGAATTGCTAGATAAGGGAATGATAAGACCCGGTGTGTCACCGTGGGGAGCCCCAGTGTTGTTTGTGAGGAATAAAGATGGTAGTATGAGATTGTGTATCGACTACCGAGAGTTGAACAAGCTTACTATTAAGAATATATATCCATTACCTAGGATAGATGATTTGTTTGACCAGCTAAAGGATGCTGTGTATTTTTCAAAGATTGATTTGAGAACTGGATATCACCAATTAAAGATAAAACCTGAAGATATACCTAAAACTACGTTTCGCACTAGGTATGGACATTATGAGTTCCTAGTGATGTCGGTTGGATTGACCAATGCACCCGCAACCTTTATGGATCTAATGAATCGAGTGTTCAAATAGTACCTAGATAAATTCGTTATTGTATTTATTGATGACATCTTGGTCTATTCAAAGACAGAAGAAGAGAATGGAGAGCATTTAAGGATTGTTTTGGAAAAGTTACGGAAAGAGAGATTGTATGCCAAATTCTCAAAGTGTGAATTATTGCTTAAGGAAGTTCAGTTTCTAGGACACGTGGTTGGTAGCCAAGGAGATTTAGTGGATCTCGCTAAAATAGAAGCTGTTTCAAATTGGGAAAGGCCAACGACACCGACAGAGGTGAGAAGTTTTATAGGCTTAGCCGGTTATTATAAGAGATTCGTGCAGGATTTTTCTAGAATAATAGCACCTCTGACACGACTCACGAGAAAGGCTGAGAAATCTGAATAGACTCATAAGTGCGAGGAAAGTTTTCAGGAATTGAAAAAGAGATTAGTGTCAGCCCCAGTGTTGGCATTACCAGATGATAAAGGAAACTATGAGATATATAGTGACGCTTCTCATAAAGGATTAGGTTGTGTACTTATGCAGCACGGTAGGGTAATAGCATACGCGTCCAGACAATTGAAGGATTACGAGACAAGATAAACCACCCATGATTTAGAATAAGCTGCGATTGTATTCGCCTTAAAGATATGAAGGCATTATTTATACGAAGAGAAGTGCGAGATCTATACGGATCATAAGAGTCTGAAGTACATATTCACCCAGAAGGAGTTAAGCATGAGACAGAGGAGATGGTTAGAGTTGATCAAGGACTATGATTGTGAGATACACTACCACCCAGGGACGGCCAATATGGTGGTCGATGCCCTTAGTCGTAAAGAAAGACTTAAGATGATAACCACGACGGATGAGCTAATCAAGGATTTTGAGAAGATGGAAATTGATGTGAAGATATTAGGAAAAGGTCAGGAAGGCCTGATGGAAATTTGCGTCCAACCGCCGTTGTTGGAAAAGATTAAGTTATGCCAAGAAAAGAAGTTGGAAGAGGAAAAGGGTTCCTCTGAAGAGATAATGACAGGAGAGGAGGTAAAGTGTGAACGGGATGAAAATGGGATTATGAGATATGCATCGAGAATATGGATTCCAAATGTTCAGGAACTAAAGGATGAGATTTTAAGCGAGGCCCATAGTTCGAGATATTCTATTCACCCAGGTAGCACCAAAATGTATAAAGATTTGAGATAATATTATTGGTGGCCTAATATGAAAAAGGATGTCTCCGAGTGGGTAAGCAATTGTCTAACATGCCAAAGAGTTAAAGCAGAGCACCAGAGACCTAGTGGATTGTTACAACCCCTAGAAATCCCCGAGTGGAAGTGGGAACATATCGTGATGGATTTTGTGGTAGGATTACCAAGGACAAAAGGAAACCATGATGCAATATGGGTAATTATTGACCGATTGACTAAGTCAGCACACTTTCTTTCGATTAACGAGAGATACACTGTCGATAGATTAACCGATCTTTACATCAAGGAGATTGTGGTGCGACATGGAGTCCCCGTGACCATTGTATCAGATAGAGACCCGAGATTTAACTCCAGATTTTGGAGGAGTTTTCAGGATTGTGTAGGAACCAAGTTAAGTATGAGTACGACTTGCCATCCACAAACAGATGGCCAAAGTGAGAGAACCATTCAGACTTTAGAGGACATGTTGAGAGTCTGTGCAATAGACTTTAAAGGAAGTCGGGATGATCACTTACAATTAGTCGAGTTTGCCTATAACAATAGTTACCATACAAGAATAGGGATGCCCCCTTACGAGGCCCTATATGGAAGGAGATGCTGCTCTCCCCTGTGTTGGGAAGAAGTTGGCGAAAGAAAGATATTGGGGCCAGAACTAGTCCAACAGACCAGAGAGACAATAGAGATTATTCGGAAACGGCTAGTAGCAGCCCAGGACAGACAGAGAAAGTATGCAGATCAAACTCGCAAGGATAGAGAGTATGAAGTTGGAGACTTTGTAATGTTGAAAGTATCGCCGTGGAAGGGACTAATGAGATTTGGAAAGAAAGGAAAGTTGAGTTTGAGGTTTATTGGACCCTTTGAGATCCTAAAGCGTGTTGGGAAGATAGCCTACGAGCTGGCCTTACCCCCAAACCTTCAGCATGTCCATAATGTGTTTCATGCGTCAATGTTACGTCAATATAATGCAGATGCTCGACGTGTGATAGAATACGAGCAAGTAGACATACAACCAGACCTGACTTACGGAGAAAAACCTGTGGAAATTCTGCATCGAAAAGAACAAGTGCTGAGGAACAAGAATGTTCAACTCGTCAGAGTTTTGTGGAAAAACCAGAATGTTGAAGAATCGACCTGGAAGTTAGAGAGTGCAATGCATGAGAAATACCCTCAATTATTCACTGATTGATTCCGGGACGGAATCCTTTTAAGGAGGGGAGACTGTAATAACCCTATTTTTGTACTTAAGAAAATTTTATTTTATGAATGAATAGTACTTTATGTGGATGAATACTGAAATGCATGGATGAATAGTGATTTTGAGAATTAAGAAAATTTTCATGTTACCATATGTCCGAGACAGGAAACGGATATTTCGAAGTTATACAAGTAATCTACGAAGCAAATAAGTGTATATAAACGCGATCGGAATTCAGAAAATCCGAACTTTATTTTTATGAAAAATTTGACCGAGCCGTAAACAGACTATCAATACGATCAAGACAAGAGTATTATAATGTTAAGGATTCAAGGATTTTATTTATTAAATATGATTTGAGGATTTAGAATGAAAACTTTTGAGCTAGAATAACGAGCGTTCTAGGAATCGCTAGAACTTTATAACAAGATTAAGCGATCAAGCGAACGCGAAACGAATTACGGATTAAATACGTAACGAAATGTAAAACCCTACATGATCAGCTAGGGTTATATGTATAAGAAGAATTGGTGGAAAAGAAAAGAAAAAGGAAGTAATGAGGTGGATGGACAAGAGCAAGCCAACAAGGATACACATCACCACTTCTCTCACACACCATAAACCTTTGACATATGTAATTAGGAGAGTATTAGCAGCCATATTACCTCACAAATATCACATAACATTTCCACCAACAAGTCTAGGCAAGAGAAAAAGAGAGAAAAGAAAAGAACAACACCACCATTCCATTTCCTTTCCATTCGGCCGACACCATAAATTGATTTTCAAAACCCTATCTTCAAAGCTTTGTTTTTCATGATCTATGGATTAAATACATAATGAAATTTAAAACCCTACATGCACATCTAGGGTTTTTTATTATTATGATTTGGTGGAAAAAGAAATGAAGAAAGAAAAGAAAAAGGAAGTGATGAGGTGGATGGACAAGAGCTTGCCAACAAGGCTACACATCACCACTTCTCCCACACACCATCAAGCCTTGACACTTGTAATTAGAGGTGTATTAGCAGCCCTTGCACACCAAAATATCACACAAATTATTTACCAACTAGTCAAAAAGAGAGAAAGAGAGAAAAAGAAGAAAAAACACCACCACCACCACCATCAAGAACCATTTGGCCCTTTCCCATAATTCCATTTTCAAAATCCTAGCTTCCAAGCTTTGTTTTCATGATCTATGGCTTAAATCAAATCTAATAAAGAGACTAAGGTATAGTGCTTCCAAAGATGAGCATGAATAGTGATTAATAATAACTTACATGATTTTCTTGTTTTGTTCTTAAGGTTTAAGCATTATAAGGACTATCTAAGGCTTGTTAAGTGATTATAGACACTTGATAGTGTTGTTAGAGCTTCCAAGAAGGTAAAACCCTAAACCCCCCCTTTGAGTTTATTTGAGTTTTGATGCTTGTTTTGAAGTTATATGGATTAGGGATCATGTTTAAGTGTTTTAGTGATTATTTGACTTTGTAAATTATGTAAAATGGTGGGTGTTGGATTGTAGCCACACCACTGACCTTAGAGAGGTATGAAGGATGTTTTTTGAGGTTGTGGATGCATGGTATGCCTAGTATGGCTTGATTATGATGTGACAAAATGGAAATGTTCGAGTTATAGCCGTCGTAATGGCGAAATTTTGTTAATCCTTAAAAACAGTTTGAGGCCCGAGACCATAAAACCATTTTTAGACTCACCACTACCTATGGTTACAAAGCTATGGTTGTCTAGTTTATTTTTCCGAAAGAATCGAGTTAAAAGAGTTTACGGTTTAAGAGTTATGCTAGTTTTTGTAAAAGCGGTCCGAGAGATTTCATTGCAGAAATGTAACCACTTTGATGCTAAGTTCGAAATCTTTAAGTGTCGAATTAGAATGTGAAATTTGGTGATAATATGCTAATGACAGTTAGCAAGATGTGTGCGAAGGTTTCGAGTCAAAAAGATTATTTTCCGATTTTATAAAAATGCATAAGATGAGGTTGCGCAAGTGAAAACTCCTAGGAACGTGACTTAGAAATCAAACTTATAAGTGGTTATGTATAACGTGAATTCGAAGATTGATTTCGAACCAAACTTATGACTTAAGCACTTGACGATTAATATGGACTTAGTACGGGTCTAGGGTGAGCCAATAATGCCTTGGTTGTAAATCATTTAAGTAAACAAGTAATGAGTCATAAGTGGATCGTCTAGGGGATTAATCGTGTGTTCTTGATTTATTTAGATTATCGGACATCGTTGCGAGCCCCTACTACGACCAGTATATCAGGCAAGTTTTCTAAACCTATGCTTTTAAAGTATTATTGTATAATACTGCCTTTGCCATGTATAGTATTATACCGTTTTGCGATAATTGTTCTATCGTGTTTAATTAAGTTTTGATTCTTGGTTTATACACTAGTTCGAGATAATTAGTTATAAACCGGTTTAACTTGTAGCTCTAAAGATAAGAGCATACCTGTTGTTTCGAATCTAGACCGGGAGTCATTATTTTGAGATTGTCGAGAAAATCCAGGGATTCCAGGGACAAGATTATTATTTTTTCTGAATAATGCTTTTCTTTCATAAACATTATTCGTATATTCATAAAGTATTAATTTCTTTGAAACGATTCGAGAAATATTATTCGAATAATTCTTTTATTTTCAGATGATTATTTTAAATCATTATTTTATTTTAGAGATTTATTTAATAAATATTATTTGAATATTTATTAAATCTCTTTAAATGATTCAAAATTCATATTATTTATTTAAAAATCATTTGAGCTCTTCAAAAATTATTTTAAATATTTTCTGACCTTAAAGAATATTTTCAAAATTATGAGGATTCCCAAATAATTATTCGTGATTACTATCAGCTCACTTGAGCCATCTATACGCTTTCAGTTCCATTCAGATTGGGAATCCGGAGTTCGTGCATCATTGTTGATTCTTTTTATCAAGATCTTTAAGTGTATCCAAAGAATATAACACTATTATTATTAAGGGTTTCCAGTTTTGTTAAAAGAATATAAGATTCAGTCTTGATTTCGTATGAACCATTTGTTGTTCAAATTGTGATTCCGGCCGAAGGCCAGCGAAAGATTTCGGTTAGCTTCCATTTGATTCCGGAAGTAACCAAAGGATACGGGTAAGATCTGCTAACGGGTAGAAACTCGGGGAACTTGAATTTATTCAGTTCCAGGTCTCCAGATTCGTGCAAAGACAAGAACTGGGAATCGGAGTTAGAGACGAAGGTGGCGCATCGTCCATCCACGGCCCTGATGAGGTCGGGGCAGACTGGGAAACCGGGATTGTCCCCTACATGTAGAAATCTTGATCACCGTGAGCCCTATGCATATCGACTGATCATCGAACAGGGGTGCGCTGGGAAATTCCCGCAACAATTTCAAGTCAATTCTCTTTCCTACGAAGCATTATTTATTCTATCTGGCAGTATCTGAAACTGTTGATCTTGTTTTCCCAAGGGGAGTCTTCGCATCCAGTTTCTATCCAATCCCATTAATGGTGAATAATCGAATTTTCAGTAATGGGTGCGTGTTTTATAAATTGCTTCGGTAGATGTGAGTTTCTTATATCTTTCATAAAAGATAGCATTTGATAATTGAAGTACCGATTCTGTACTATTTTTCGGACATCTTTCCAGTAAGAAAGAAATTTCCTTTGATGGATTGTTAAGATATTTTTGGCAATAATTGTCCGGTATAAGTTCATATTGAGACTTTCATTCATTGGCAGATTATGCCATACTTTATTATCTTGCTATGCTTTCGCTCACTCTTGCTATTGTTTATATATTATATAGCAGCTAAAAAGGATGCCAAGGGTCAGGCACACGGCCCGCAAGCGAGTGGGAAATGCTAGACGTTTTCGCAGTGATCCCAGAGGTAGTAAGGACCAGTTGGATCAGTCTGCAGCTTTTGTTGGTTCGCTTTATTTATAAGTATGACTTGTGTAAGTTTATGACCAGAACCAGACGATTAAGCCGTTGATGTACCTTCACTTAGAGGTTATGTCAGTAGCAGTATTCAGTAAACATTTGGGTTTGTAATATTTTATATTTTGAGGATGTTTATTGTAAGTATGTCGTTACCGAGACTCTAACCCGTGTGGGTGTGTTTATATTGTGGGGTCATGAACAGATGGATTATATATTGTGAGAAATGCAGGTACAACAATGGATAAATGGATCGTGACTACACTAGATCCCTGACCCCGGGTCTGGGGGTGTCAAAGTTGTGGAAGAGGAAGACAAACCAAGTAGTAGTTCATCTACTAGTAGTAGCCTTGGATTCTCTTGTTATTAGAAAAGTTGATAGTGTGGTTGTTTCCTTTAGTTCTCTTTTATGTCCCTTTTTTGCGCCCTTTAATATGGTTTTTTCTTGCAACTATTATATTATTAGTTTTGTTCAATTATTCATTCATGTGTAATATATTTTGTGAAAATTTAGTTAGTCATTCACTTGTACATGTTTTTTCATGTAACATTTTAAAATTCTATTAGGTGTCTTTACAAATATTTTGTGAAGGTCTTTTTTATTGTTTTTTTAAATATTATATATAATTAATTTTGAAGTTAATAATTTTAAATTCAATTTATCTAAAATACTTTAGAGGATCTTCAAAACATCTTAAAATATCTTAAAACATATTAGAAAATTTCAAAATGTTATTAGAAAATAGTATTAAAATGTTAAAATACTTTAGAAAATTTAAAAATGATATTAAAACACTTTAAAGAATATTAAAATAAAATTAAAACATTTATGAGAATCTTCCAAACATATTAAAGAATTTAAAATTATTAAAAAAGGATAAATTAATACCTTACATTCCTTAAAACGCCTTCAAGAATTTACGAAAAGTTAAGTAAAATTTTTTGTTAAAATGAATCTCACAAAGAATCTCTAAAAAGTTGACAAAATCAGAACATTTTAGAAAACCTCAAGACACTTTAGAAAATCTCAAAAATGGTATATTTTATATTATTCAAAATAACTTAAAGAAAGAATCTTTACTAATTAAAGGAACCTTTACTAATTAATAAAAATATTTCTTGAAATCTTAAAAAAATAAAAAATAAAAGAGAAGTAATATATAATTTAAATTGCGAAAATAGAAGATAATTTAAAATTTCTATAATAAGAATCTAAGTTTGTATATCACATAAATAACAAACACCTTAACGAATCTAACTTAAAAAACAATAATATCATTAATAATTCATTAGTAGAACATTTAATGGAACACTTAAAAATCTCATTATTTTAAAATTAAGAATCTCATTTTTTTACTATTAGAACTATTTAAAAAATCTCATTATTCTAAAAAAACAATAATCCCAAAAATTGAAACACTTTAGAGAATCTCATAGAAAAAATGTTGTTTCGGTTTAAACTCTCTTTATTTAAAATATCAAAATTAACACTGTGATTAATTTATAATGCTTTCATGTAGTTTAAACTCTATTTTGTGTTGTAACGAAATAAATTTACATTTTATTGTGTTTTGCATCTAAACTTTTTCAGTAATTTTTTCATAGAAAATATCCAAATATTGTTTTAGATTTTTGTTTTAATAAAATAATATTAAGAAATCATGTGTATGAAATAACATTATATTGTGATTGTGTAATAAATTAATTTACTTTTAATTTTTTGCATGAATTTCATTAAGTGAACACATCTTTTATTTATCACAAAGGATTTTTTTCAAAAACAAATTCATATAAAAAAACAGAAACATGTATAAGAAATTCTTAGAAAAATCGAAGTGAAGAAGTATATTTTAAAACATGTTAAAAACTACGAAATTTAGTACTTTCATTTGTTTGAAACACCTTAGAAAATCTCTCAAAAAAATGTTATAGTTTAAATTTTATTTAATTGTAACTAATTTTTTTTTATTAACTAAAAATATTAAAACAACTTAAAGAATCTCAACAATAATAAAAAATATGATTAAGATGGATCAATATTTATTTTACTTTAAAGTTGATACATAAATAATATTATTTATATTTTATTATATGTACTACATATAAATAAATTAAAGTTTTTTATTTTTTTGAAAATACCAATCTCAAAAATGTAAAAATTGAGAAATTGAAACATATTACTCACGGAAGACATATGAAAAATTATTCAAATTACTTTAGCTACTAGACAAGATTCTGTTAAGTGTTTTACTAAAAAATACTAATTATTTAAAATTATATTCTTATGTCATTTAAGACGAGATTCTATTAAGTGCTTCACAAAATCTTATAATAATAAGAGAATCTCAAAATGAAACACTGTAATAACCGTGAATTTTATTAATAATTTTAACATTTAGCCCTCTTCGAATAAATGAAAAATTTTCGTTGATATCGCATTGTAGTCGTGATCGGGCGAAGTGCGGTGTCATAGGAGGACAGTATTCCAGGTTGGATAGTTGATCGCCCCACCGAGATACCGAGAGGTTGGAGGACTAGTATCTTCATTTCTCACGAGTCATCAGAGACATACCAAATGAGTGCTTTCGAGTATTCTTTTATCGACATCGACTTAGTGCATTCCCCTGATCAGAGTGTTGAGGTGGTTGATCTAGTTACTCCTTCACCTGAGACTCAGGCAGAGACCGAGCTGTTAGTTCATACTCTAGTTTCCACTGTGACCACCGAGACTACACTTTTGTTTACTCCAGAGATGTTCAGATTTGAGACTCGAGTGCCAGAGATTACTGATCCGATAGATAATAGCCAGATTTCACCTATCCGTACCGAGATTATACCCAGTTTAGCTACTCTAGTTTCTAGGGTTGCTACCCCTACTAAAGTCACAGCTTTCGCAGACCTGGCAACTGCTCCTGTTCCGATATATGCTTCGACTTCTACAGTCCCTGCTATACCTGACTACATGTTTCCACTTATCGGTGGTACTCTTGCTTGTGATACTGCTCTACCTTCACCCACTATACCTGTTTCTACTCCTGCTCAGACTACTTTGGCTACCTCTGCTGCTATGCCTCCTGTTCCTTCTGAGTATGCTGGTGTGGCAAGAGAGATGTTTCCATGGCACATTCACCATACCCTATTTCAGCATTACCGATGGTTATGGGCTCGTTATGAGGAGATCTTTGCTATTAGGGATGGTATTCTCCGACTATTGTCTGTTCCATATCCTTTTGTTGTGCAGCATGGAGGGAGTTTTCTAGTTAGAGATGTACCTATGAAGATCATGCATCAAATTTCTCTTACGGTTTTGACTGGACTTCAGACTGCCCTTTCTGCTTTGCCATCATCCAGTACCGGACAGATTGACCGGGGTAGAGTTGCTACCATGATATCAGACATCATAGCAGAGTTCCATAGGAGAGTTGGCGAGATGTTTAGCCAGTGATGACTTAATGCTGCTGTTGACTTAGCATAGACTTTTGTTTTAGGGGATGACATATATGTACGCTTGCGCATTCCCATCTTTTGGCTAGTATATATATGATAGTTAGTGGTGACCAGCATTTTTGGATGGCGTCGCGTTAGATCTTTCTATTGTTAAGGTGCACATATTCTGTTGATCCATGTATTTGATTAGACATAGTTGACCTTATGCCCAGTCTGTTGGGTAGTGATCTTATTATCTCCACGTATGTACTTAGTATGTCAGTTGGGTAGTTTTCACGATGTATTTACTTTCAACTTATCGGGTTATATTATTATGATGGATGTATTCAGTATTAGGATATGGAATGTACCAGTATGGTACCTGATTATTATATATTGTGATCTGCTGGTAGCACTGTTGTTTTACCTATTATTGTAGATTTAAGTTGTTGTTGATTATCATACAAAACTACTGAATTGTTATCATCGATTGGTAAAAAAAAAAGATTTTTCGAAAACCAAGATTTAAAATGATGAATGAGTTTTAGAACTTAAAACCTTTTTCTAAGAATCACCTGTTGAACCTGAAATAGTTTTTTTCGAGTACCTTAAACCTTTTTATTAGAAGGGAAAAAAAGTAACCAGTTTAAAAAAAAAAAAGAGGAAGAAAAAGAGTTTGATTTTGAGAAAAACCAATGAGTATAACAAATGTTTGGATACCAGCGATTTTTCACCGAGTAGATAATTATGAATGCCTATTATAACTGTGCCAGCGATAATGTCATTTAACTGTTTAGCTGTGATATAACATACCCTGTTGTTTTCACTCTTAATAGAAAAAGATGCCACCTAGAAGAGGAAGACCCCCAAGAAACCCACACCCTCAACCCGAGGAAAATCAAGGTGAAAATGTTCCACCCCAGAACCCAGCTCCAAATCTAGAACCAAGACCTGCCTCAAATCCAAATCAGAATAATAATGACCCTATGAACCTACTTCTAGACTTTCTTCGTCAACACACCCAGAATCCCCAACCTCAATAGAATAGACAGCCAATAGGAGGGAACCCACCTCCAGCTCAACTGACCCAAGCTACAATAACCTTTAAATCATTCAAATCTTTGAATCCACCTGAGTTTAAAGGTACCACTAATCCAGTGGAGGCCAGAATCTGGTTACGAGAGATAGAAAAGACCTTCGAGATTGTGGGAGTAGAAGAAGACAAGAAGACAGTGTTCGCAGATTATATGTTAAAAGGTGAAGCTAACTACTGGTGTGAAGCGAAAATAGCTATGGAGGGTAACGCGGTTATACCGTGGATCAGATTTACAGAGTTGTTCCTAGAGAGGCATGTTCCTAAGTATATGGAGAATCGGATGGAAATAAAGTTTTTAGAACTCAAGCAAGGGGTGATGGCTGTTGCAGAATATGAAGCTAAGTTTACAGAACTCTCAAGGTTCGTACCTTATCATGTGGACACCGAGGAAAAGAGAGCCAAGCATTTTCAGCAAGGATTGAAGCCCTGGATACAGAATCGAGTCACCGTGTTTGAAATCACCAATTATGCAACCTTAGTCCAGAAAGTGACCATAGTGGAAAGTGGAAGTGAGCTGTACCCGAAGGATAGAGATGGAAAGAAGAGGAAGTTTCAGAACAGTGGAAGTAATTTTGTGAAGAGGTCTGATAGTCAAAGTGATAAGAAACCTTTTGTGAAGAGAGAGGATAGAAGCACTGATACTAGAAGGATTGGAAATCATGACACCAGAGTCAGCAACTAGAAGTTCAAACCTCCACATACAGTTAATGTGATGCAAGGATGACCACCTCTGCCAGAATGCAAGACATGTGGAAAGAAACACCCTGGACCCTATCATCAAGCTAGCGTGAATTGTTACAATTGTGGACAGAAAGGTCATTATGCTTTTAGTTGTAAGGATAAATCTGTCACCTGTTTTAACTATGGAAGGAAAGGTCACGTGTCCCGAGATTACAGACAGCCTTCAAAGAAGAATCCAGTACCTCGACTCCCAGCACCTCCAAGTAACAAGTCGACAGCACGAACTTTTAACATGACTGTAAGGGATGCCATTGACAATAGCGATGTGATCGCAGGTACGCTTCTAGTAAATGCTGAGAATGCGTGTGTTCTAGTTGATTCCAAATCTACCAAATCTTTTATTTCTGAAAACTTCATGAATAAACTGAGTCTCGAGCCTGTACCCTTAGAGGGAATTATGAATATAGAAGTAGCTAATCAGGAAGTCATTCCAGTGAATCGATTGTGTCCGAATTATTCTATAGAGATACAGGGACAACGTTTTGACGCAGACCTCATTCCTTTTATGTTAGGGGAATTCGATGTAATCCTAGGGATGGATTGATTAGCACGTTAAGATGCCCAAATAAATTGTCGTCGAAAGAAGGTTAGCCTAAGAGGATCTAATGATATGAGAATTCCGTTTTGTGGACGGAAACCGACTAGGGATTTTCTGTCAGTAATTCAAGCTAAGAGATTACTTCGGCAGGGATGTCAACCTTATCTGGCTCATGTGATAGATAATGAAAAATAGGCTCCTATGATTGAAGAGATTCCTGTAGTTAATCAATTTAAGGATGTTTTCCCCGATGAGTTGCCTGGATTGCCACCAAATCGAGAGATAGAATTTACAATTGATCTAGCACCAGGAACTGCGCCCATCTTAAAAGCACCTTACAGGATGGCACCAGTGGAAATGAAAGAAATGGCAACATAGCTGCAAGAGTTATTGATAAAGGTGTGATCAGACCAAGTGTGTCCCTGTGGGGAGCTCCAATTTTGTTCATGAAGAAGAAAGACGGATCCATGCGATGATGTATTGATTATCGTGAACTGAACAAGATGACCATCTAGAACAGATACCCTCTGCCTCGGATCGACGATCTTTTTGATCAACTTAAGGGAGCTACGTATTTTTCGAAGATTGATTTGAGATCTGGATATCATCAACTGAAGATCAAGCCTAAGGATATTCGGAAGACTGCCTTTAGAACCCGGTATGGACATTATGAGTTCTTAGTTATGTCGTTTGGGCTGACGAATGCTCCAGCTGGTTTTATGGATTTGATGAATCGTGTGTTCAAGAAGTACTTAGATAAGTTCATGATTTTATTTATTGATGACATCCTCATATACTCGAAGTCTTTAGAGGAACATGATGAACACCTTCGCCTGGTTTTAGAATCCTTGAGGAAGGAAAAGTTGTATGCGAAATTCTCAAAGTACGATTTCTGGCTGAAAAAAGTTCAATTTTTAGGGCATATTGTGAGTGGTGAAGGAATTTTTGTAGATCCCGCTAAGATAGAAGCAGTAGCAGATTAGGAGAGACCCAAGACTCCAACAGAGGTTAGAAGTTTCCTTGGATTGGCTGGAAATTACCGTAGATTTGTAAAGGATTTCTCAAAGATAGCTACGCCACTAACTCGACTTACCCGAAAAAGTGAAAAGTTTGAATGGACCTCCAAATGCGAAGACAGCTTTCAAGAGTTGAAGAAGAGACTGACTTCTGCCCCAGTTTTAACCTTACCTAATGAAAAAGGCAATTTCGTTATTTTCAACGATGCCTCTCACAAGGATTAGGATGCGTACTGATGCAACACGGGAAAGTAATAGCCTATACCTCTCGACAACTGAAGGAATATGAGTCCCAGTACCCTACTCATGATTTAGAACTAGCGGGTATTGTATTTACACTCAAGATTTGGAGACATTACCTGTATGGAGAGAAATGTGAGATTTACACGGATCACAAAAGCTTAAAGTACATATTCACGCAGAAGGAATTGAACATGAGACAAAGAAGATGGTTGGAATTGATTAAAGATTTTGACTGCACGATAAACTATCACCTAGGAAAGGCTAATGTTGTAGCTGATGCTTTAAGTAGAAAGGAAAGACTCAACCTGTTGACAACCTCAGAAGAATTTATCAGAGAATTTGAGAAAATGGAGTTAGAAGTCAAGGTCCCAATCCAAAACAATGAAAGAGTTTACAACATTCATTTTCAACCAGAGTTACTCGAAAAGATTCGCCACTGTCAGGAACAAGTGATGGAAGAAAGAAGATTAGAATTGACAGGAGAAGAATTTTTGAGTTCAAGAGATGATAAGGGAATTAAACGATTTGATTCAAGAATTTAGATTCCTAATGTTACATAATTGAAAGAGGAAATCATGAGCGAGGTGCATAACTCGAGATATTCTATACATCCAGGGAGCACAAAAATGTATCAAGACATCAAGCTGAATTATTGGTGGCTTAACATGAAAAGAGAGATCGCAGAATGGGTAAGCAAGTGTTTGACCTGTCAAGAAGTGAAAGCAGAACATCAACGACCTAGTGGATTAATACAACCATTGGAGATTCCAGAGTGGAAATGGGAGCACATCACAATGGACTTTGTAGTAGGTTTACCTCAAACTAGAGCGAATTACGATGCCATATGGGTCATAGTTGATAGACTCACGAAGTCAGCACATTTTCTTCCTATCAGCGAAAGGTATTCAGTAGAAAAGCTAGTAGGTTTGTATTTGAAGGAAGTGGTAGTTTGTCACAGAGTGCCTGTGTCAATTGTGTCAGACAGAGATGCCCGTTTTACTTCTAGATTCTGGAAGAGTTT
Organism: Saposhnikovia divaricata; assembly: GCA_036435485.1. Taxonomy (NCBI): domain Eukaryota; kingdom Viridiplantae; phylum Streptophyta; class Magnoliopsida; order Apiales; family Apiaceae; genus Saposhnikovia; species Saposhnikovia divaricata. The sequence goes on from CM071601.1 coordinate 102,411,346, forward strand.
TCAGGAATGCCTTGGCACCAAGCTAAATTTGAGTACAACCTATCATCCGCATAAAGATGGACAGAGTGAAAGGACAATTTAAACAATAGAAGATATGCTACGAGCCTGCGCTTTGGATTTCAAGGGAAGTTGGGATGATCATCTGCCGTTAGTTGAGTTTGCATACAATAATAGTTATCACTCCAGTACAGGTATAGCCCCGTATGAAGCTTTATATGGAAGGAAGTGCAGATCTCCACTGTGTTGGGATGAAGTTGGTGAAAGAAGAATACTAGGACCGGAAATGGTTCATCAGACAAAGTAGTCCATAGAAAAGATTCGAAAAAGATTAGTTGCTGCTCAAGACCGTCAGCGAAAATATGCAGATCTAAAGAGAAAGGATAAGTCGTTTGAGATAGGAGATAAAGTGTTGCTGAAAATTTCCCCGTGGAAAGGGGTGATGAGATTCGGGAAGGAAGGGAAGCTGAGTCCTAGGTATATCGGACCATTTGAGATTCTTAAGAAAGTTGGAGCCGTGTCATATCAATTAGCTTTACCTCCAGATCTTCAGCACATTCACGATGTATTCCACGTATCAATACTGAGAGCTTACCATCCTGATAACCGACACGTATTAGAGTATGAACCTATAGACATCAAAGCTGACCTGAATTATGCAGAACAACCAATGGAAGTTGTAGACTACAAAGTGCATGAGCTGCAAAATAAGAAAGTGAATTTAGTTAAGGTAATTTGGAGGAATCGTCAACTCGAAGAAGCCACTTGGGAACTTGAAAATGAAATGCGAACAAAATACCCGGAGTTGTTTAGCTAATAATGTTGATTCCGAGGACGGAATCCTTTTAAGGGGGGAGACTGTAATAACCGTGAATTTTATTAATAATTTTAACATTTAGCCCTCTCCGAATAAATTTTTGTAAACTCAATCTTATTAATTTTAGGGATGCGTATAAATATTTATTTAGTACCACGCTACTTTTTCATTAATTGCGACTTATTATTATTATTATTATTATTATTATTATTATTATTATTATTATTATTATTATTATTATTATTATTATTATTATTATTATTATTAGTACAACCATTTTACATCTAATACTATAATTAGGATTTTTAGGAGTTATTCGCAAATATTAGGTATATATTTTCTTTATTAAATTAGTGATTTGGAACAAATTAGTTTGCAAACTTGATTGGATGAGATTGTGAGATAAAGCCCAAGCTACAAGCCCACTAGAGCCCAAGTGATAGTAATAGTTATATAATCAAAAGAAAAAAAATTAGTAGTAGAGGCCCAACTAAGGGGAGGAACAACCAAGGCCCAACTAGTGATACCATATCTATATAATTCGGAAACAAAACAAAGAAACCAATCTTGTCCATTTTCTTCTCTCGATGAAAACACAAAACACCTATCTACCCTCTTTTCCTCCATTAAAACAACCTTGCAAAGCTTATATCTACTAGTATATCATCTTGATCGTACATGCAATACCATATTTGTGTAGCATTTTAAAAATCCTTTAAATCGATATCCATATCTAAGAGTTTTCGAGAAAGTGATTTCTAAAGATCAAAGCCTTAAAAATGATTTTTCAAGAAGGGTATGGGTTACACCTTCAAAAAAACTTTTATTTTACTTTTAAATGATTTATGATTGAATTTGTGGTTAGCAACTTTATTTTTGAATAAGGGTTATATTGATAATTAGGAATTTTAATTTAATTGTGTATCGTATATCTTTATGTGCTTGATTGGATGATTGGAGGGTGAAATTGATATGGGATTGAAGTTTAAAGAGGGAGTGTGATGATGCATGTCGAGGAATGGGGGAAGGGGTGACACCATCGTGGCGGAAGTGAGGACCGACGGTGGTGGTTTGGTGTTGGTGATGTTATAGGCGGAAAGAGAGAAGAAGAGGGAGAGATAGGGAGAAAGGGAGAGACAGGGAGATTGAGATCGAGAGAAGCAGAGAAAGAGAGAGAGAACGGATAAGAGATAGAGAGAGAGAGAGAGAGAACGATGGAGAGAGAGGGGGAGAGATAGAGAGAGAGCGGCGGCGGAGGGAAACAGAGAGAGACGGAGATGGGGTTGGAGATGAGAGAGTCGAGGGAGATACGGAGCAGAGAGAAAGGGAGAAGAGAGTGGAGAGATTGAGTGGCGAGAGAGGGAGACGACGATGGGGAAAGATTGGGAAGGGAGAGATTGAAGTCGAGAGATTGAGAGAGAGAGAGAGAGAGAGAGAGATAGAGAGATAGACGTGGTGGTGGTAGTGGTCGTCGCCGACGCCGCTGCGGCGTCCGGCCGGTGACCGGCCATCGGTGGCGGTGGTGAGTGGTGATGTTATATATGAAAGTGTATGTATAATTTAGAATTTGTTTTATTAATAAATGAGATGTTTAAAATATAATAAGGTGATTAAATGGTTTTAAAATAAAATAAAAATAGAAGAAAAGAGTTTTGATTCATTAAGTGGATATTAAAATAGGGAATAAAATTGGATTAAGCACGTTTAATTAAATTCGAGATTTATTTTGGTAAACTTGCAATTTTGCTAGTAGTGGGTTAATATTTAATGAATTTAAAATTTGTATAAAAATGAATTCTTGAAATATTTTGTTTGAGAATAAATAGAGTTTAATATTGTTATATTAGGGAATTTTAGAGAATTGTAGAGAATTTACAAGAGCTAATTTAAATTAGTAGTACAATTCGAATAATTAATTATTAGCGATTAATTAGAAATAATTAGAGACCTTTTAGGTAAGGAAAATGCCCCATGATTAAATAAAACGAGATTTCCACGTATAATTTTATTTTGATTTGTACGATGTCATAAAACCCGACTTATTAAAATTTAATAGGAAAAGCGAATAGAGCCTAAATTCAAATAAATTATTTTGCGAATAAGGAGTTAGTGAGATTTTAAGGTTTCGAGTATATTTCAACTTATATTTTTCGAAATTTCTTAATTATCGATGACATGATTACCAAATTATTTTGACATTACGTGATTAATTTCTTACCCGAGTACTAAAATTATTTTTCTAATTATTATTATAGAAATTCTTTGGAGACTTGAGAATCTTGCTCGCGGGTAACGCCTTTTATTTATTCGGTACTTTTAGCGTCGAGACAGAGGCAAGTTCATTCCTACCCTAAACCTCGGAGATTTTGTATTTTATTTGTATTATTTCAATTCATGTTTACTGTCGAGCTATCAATTATGAGATTTATTTTGTTGCTCTTTATGCTACAAGAATTTCGTTCTGAGTATTATTTTCTCGTTAATTATTATTTTATTGTTAAATTAGTTTATTTGTGAACCGTATCTCCAATAAGCGTAGAAGCGACTTTGTTGTTATCGGGTCGATCTCATTAATTCGAGACGACTCTTTACCTTGATTCAGTCGAACTAATTTCATTGTTCGAGATAGTTAAATTTGTTCTTTTCAATCAAATTTATCGTACAAATTCGATGACACTTATTGATTATCTTTTAATTGATTCATCTTTCGAATCAACAAATAAATGTTATAAAAATTAGGATCGTTAAAGTGTTTACTCGTTGATCAAGTAAAAAATTTTCTATTTTAACGTTCGTCAATTATGTGTATTATAAATATTCGAGTGGTACTATTTGTTCAGTATGACTCATTTATATCTCATTTTCAAGACTATTCTCATTATTTCGAGATAGTTGCCTTTCTTGTCAGTGGTTGGCACTTTGTTCGTGTCAACCAATAAAGTATAATTATTGAGAGTTTACATCAGTCTATTGTTCGGATTGGTGGCACATTTGAGTGAGGTTGGTAATCCGCCAGATCAATAAATATTTTCCTGTAAAGTTTATCTCAAATTATCTGTTCATTAAATGTTCGGGAATTCTGTATTCTACTGGTCAATTTTGGGAAAGAGGCCCATGATAGAGAAAGAGAGACTTGTACACTGTTATATAGACAGGTGTATATTTTAGGCACTATAGTTGCCTGGGTTGACTTAATAACCCATTTTGATGCTAGCATACATATGTATATTTTATTTCATTGATATCGCATTGTAGCCGTGATCGGGCGAAGTGCGGTGTCATGGGAGGACGGTATTCCTGCTTGTATAGCTGATCGCCCCACCGAGATACCGAGAGGTTGGAGGACCAGTGTATTCATTTCTCATGAGTCATCAGAGACATACCAAATAAGTTCTTTCGAGTATTCTTTTATCGAGATGAGTCTTCTGTTAATGTCAGATTATTGATTTCTGACTGTCCATTAAATTTCGAGTTTAAATTTCGGTAAATCTTATTATATCTATATACCGAGCAAGGAGAGAACTTGCTGAGCACCATAGTTGCTCATTCTTGCTTTACTACATTTATTCAGCTGTCAAGAAGGAAAAAGGCGAGTCGTCCAGCTAGAGATCCCAAGGGAAGGAGAAAGCTCAGGGCTATGCGGACAGCGATTAGAGCACCCAGCTGGAACTTGTATTTTACTACGTTGTGAACTTGTGTAAGATATTATTCTGAGATGTAATAATTCTTAGTGTAATAATGTGTGAGACCGATCCTTGGATCTGCGGAGTGGGACTGTTATGCTCCGTTGTAATAATTATCTTATTTTATTATGAGCTAACGTGTGTTGTAGGATATCGAGCTAGTGTGACGACCCGGGTCCCCGGACAGGGTGGATTTGGGGGCGTCACAAACACCTAATATAATCTTACAACACTTAATAGAATCTTAAAATAAGTATTTTCATTAAGTATTTACATAGATTCTTTTATTAAAAAATATGTTAATTATTTAAATAACTAACTTTCGTAAATAAACAAATTTTTCGACTAAAAAGAACAATAAACCCTATTTTGTGTTGTAACAACAATAAATTTTACATTTTATTGTATTTTGCATCCAAACTTTTTCAGTAATTTTTTCATAGAAAATATCTAAATATTGATTTAGATTATATTATTTTTTTAATAAAATAATATTAAGAAATCATGTGTATGAAAAAATAACATATAATGTGTATTGTATAATAAATTAATTTACTTTTAATTTTTTTTCTTGAATTTCATTAAGTGAACACATCTTTTATTTATCACAAAGGATTTTTTTCAAAATAAAAATTCATATAAAAAACAGAAACACATAAAGAAATTCTTAAAAAAATTAAAGTGAAGAAGTATATTTAAAAACATGTTAAAAAATACGAAATTTAGTACTTTCCTCTATTTGAAACACCTTAGAAAATCTTCCAAAAAAATGTTATAGTTTAAATTTTATTTAATTGTAACTAAAAATTTTCTTAATAACTAAAAATATTAAAACACCTTAAATAATTTTTGAAAAAAATATATGATTGAGATGGATCAGTATTTATTTTACATTAAAGTTGATACATAAATAATATTAATTTATATTTTATTATGTGTTCTACATATAGATAAATTAAGATTTCTTATTTTTTTTTTAAAATACCAACCTCAAAAAAGTAAAAATTGAAAATGTTAGATATAATTGATGTGATTTAATGTCAGTGTTTAAGTGTTACAGGTAAAGAGAGTTTAACTTGTTATTGAAAGCAGTTGTAACAGAGTTTGAGTATACGCTGATTGCTGGAAGCGCAAACGCTGACAGAGGAAAGCGCAAACACTGTTAGCATGGAGAGAACAGAGTTTGCTAAAGTCTGTCTACTGGGAGCGTCTACGAGTCAACAGAGTTTGAAGATTAATTTAATATTAATATGGAAGCGATATCTTTGAAGATTGGATAGCTATCAAAGAGATTGAGTTGACTTAGAAGACGTGTAACAATCGTAATTGATATCAATTGTATAGCTTAATTTTAGGAGAATCAATTTACGATTGTACGTAGCTGTATATCTTATAAATACAGTTAGGTTAACCCTAGAAGGGTATCCATCGTGAACGAATAACATTCTTGTAACCTAAGCAGCTCTCTGTGATACTTTACATCACCGAGAGAGGAATTATCTATTCCAAACAGTTTTAAGAGTTAAAACGTGTGTTCTTGTTACTTATTCATAAAGTACTTGATTATATATTGTGTATTCGACCTAACAAGTGGTATCAGAGCCAAATCTGTTACTTTATTACAGTTAAAGATCTAAACACAATAGTAATCAATGGCAGAGATACCTCCACCATCTGAGAAAGCTCCTACTACTGTTAGTAGGTATGAAACAATTAGGGTTCCTATACTAAGGCCATTAGAGTATGCAATTTGGAAGGTGAAGATGACCATGTTTCTGGAGGCTACAGATCCAGAATATCTGGACAGAATTTATGAAGGTCCTCACAAACCTACAAAGTTATCTACTGCTGCTGCCGGTGAGGAATCAAAAGTTATTCCAAAAGAGAAGAAAGATCTAACTGCTGAGGATCTTTCATCTATTGCAAAGGATGCGAAAGTAAGGCATTTACTTCACAGTGCGTTAGACAATGTTATGTCTAATAAAGTGATAAACTGCACAACTGCAAAGGAGATATGGGATGCACTTGAGGTTAGATGTCAAGGAACTCCTGCAATTAAGAAGAACAGAAGGAACATACTCACTCAGGAGTATGAGCATTTTGAGGCAAAATCTGATGAAACCATGACAGAAACATTTGACAGATTCTGTAAACTGCTCAATGATTTGTCATTGGTGGACAAAGAGTATGATTTAGAAGATTCAAATCTCAAGTTTCTTCTCTCTTTACCTGAAAAGTGGGATGTGAAAACAACCACTATAAGAGATAATTATGAACTTGGTGAAACAGAAATTGATGAAATTTATGGACTACTCAAAACCCATGAATTGGAATTGGAGCAGAGAAACAAAAGATCTAGTAGAAAGTCAAAGTCTGTTGCTCTTAAGGCTGAGGAGAAACCATCAAAGAAGGAAGCATCAAGAAGAAAGGCAAAAGGAAAAGCTTTAGTCATTCATTCAGAGAATGAGTCATCAAACACTGATGTTGACTCAAACACAGATGAATCATCTGATTCTGAAGATGATGAGGAGATGATGCAAATGGCTGCATTGATGGTAAAGACCTTCAAGAAGATGGGATACAAGAACTTCAAGAAGGGAAAGAGATTCTCCAAGGACTACTCAAAGTTTGACAAGAAGAATTTCAAGAAATCTGAGGGAAAGGACTTCAAATCTGGTAAGAAAGATAAGTCTGAGATTCAATGCTACAAGTGTAAGGAGATGGGTCACTATGCTCCTGAGTGCAAGAAGGGTAAAACTGAAAAGGCACTCTACACCAAAGGCAGAGATTGGGCAGACACTTCAAATTCAGATGAGGAAGTCAACTATGCTCTCATGGCTACTACTAAGACTGAAAATGATGATCTCAAGGTACCTCCAACTACCTATGCTTATAACACTGATGATATAACTGAATTGAGAATTTATCTTAAAGCATTGCATATCAGTTATAGGGATCAGACTTTAGAAAATGAGAGGATAAAGTCTGAGTGTTCTCAACTCAAAGAAAGAAATAAACTTGTTGAGGAACAGCTAGAGAACATGAATAAAATTCAAAAAGAGAGAGATGATGCAGTGTTTATTGAACAGGAGTTGCTAGGTAAGTATAAGCAACTAGAATCTGAATTGGAGGATACTAAACACATAATTAAAACATGGACACACTCTGGTAAAGACACTCAAGAAGTGTTTCAGTCAGATACAGTAGGTCTAGGTTACTCTGTAGGAGATGAACTTAGATTTGAAAATCAGGTAAAGGTTAGACCACATTGTTCATCTGAGGGTAATGTCATGGGAACAGGTGGACCTAAGACTGAAGCACAGAAAAAGGCTGTTAAAGAGTCATATGCTAAAACTTTTGTTAAAGAGGCTAACATTGGTTTAATGACAGATAAACAACTCAAGCATAAGCTTAAGGAGATAAAATCTGTCAACAAAAAGAGAATGCCTAAGAAAAACAGAAATGGTAAGGTAGGCATAACATCAGGAATAAAGCCAATGCTTGCTTCATTAGCTCCTAGGAAAACATGCTTTAACTGTGGTAGCACTAATCATCTTGCTAATTTCTGCAGTAAGAATAAAAACATTAATTCTTTGCCCTCTAAAACTGCAGTAAAGAGTGATTATGTGAGAACAAGACCACAGACTTTATGCAAACACTGTGGAAGTACTTGGCACTCTATTTACACTTGCAGAGATTATCATGCTATTTACTATAATTACTATGAACCCAAACCAAATTTGAAATGGGTTAAAGTAAACTCTGCAAATGTAAACTCTGAAAAAGTTAGCTTAAACTCTGTTAATGTGAATTTCGCTGCAAAAGCTAACAGAATTAAGAAAGCCAAAGGATCCAAGCAAGTCTGGATCCTTAAAACTAATAATCAGTGATTGTTTGTGATTGCAGGGCACCAGGGTCAGTACCCTAGTCGTGGACAGTGGATGTTCAGGACACATGACTGGAAATAAAGCCCTGCTATCAGAGTATGAGGAGAAGGCTGGCCCAGAAGTTTCCTATGGAGATGGCAACATAGGACATACACTGGGATATGGCAATATTAATCTTGGAAATGTCATCATCACAAATGTAGCTCTGGTTCCAGGACTCAAGCATGATTTGCTATCTGTGAGTCAAATCTGTGACAGAGGATATCATGTAGATTTTCAGCCTGAATATTGCCAAGTGATCAGTAAATCTACAGGGAAAGTTGCTCTAGTTGGAAACAGACACAACAACATCTATGAAATAAAATTGTCAACCAACTCAGATGGAAAAGCAGTGTGTCTGTCTACAAGAATGTCCAGTGAAGAGAGTTGGAAATGGCACAAGAAACTCTCTCATTTGAACCTGAACAACATCAATGAGCTAATCAAGAATGATCTTGTAAGAGGTCTACCAAAGTCCTTGGTGAATGTAGAAGGACTGTGTGATTCTTGTCAAAAGGCTAAACAGAGAAAAGTCTCCTTCAAAAGCAAATCTGAGTCTTCAATTGTTGATCCTTATCATCTACTACATGTTGATCTTTTTGGTCCAGTGAATGTGATGTCTCTTGGAAAGAAGAAATATGCATTAGTCATTGTTGATGAATATACCAGATTCACATGGGTATATTTTCCTGCAAAGAAGGATGAAACATCATTAACACTGACAGAACATATAATCCAACTGGACAAAGGGTCAGAGCATCAAGTGAAGATAATCAGAAGTGACAATGGAACTGAGTTCAGAAATTCATCTATGGAAGAATTTTGCAAGAGTAAAGGGATCAAACAAGAGTTTTCTGCACCTGGCACTCCACAACAAAATGGTGTAGTGGAGAGGAAGAACAGAACTTTGATAGAAGCTGCTAGAACCATGCTAGATGAAGCAAAGTTGCCAACTTATTTCTGGGCAGAAGCAGTTCAAACTGCTTGTTTTACTCAAAATGCAACACTGATCAACAAGCATGGTAAAACACCATATGAAATGGTGAAGAAGAAGAAGCCAAATCTAAAATATTTTCATATTTTTGGATGCAAGTGCTTTGTGTTGAAGACTCATCCTGAACAGTTGACCAAATTTGACCTAAAGGCAGATGAAGGAATTTTTGTTGGCTATCCACTGTCAACAAAGGCATTCAGAGTTTATAATCTGAGAACCAGAGTGATCATGGAGTCTATTCATGTGTCATTTGATGACAAGAAAATAACTGGACTTGAAGATGTTAATGAGCATGATCAACTGCACTTTGAAAATGAAGATTTATTAAACTCGGATGATATAGATCTGACAAACACTGTTGAGGTCAATTCTGAACCTCTACTGGTAAAAACTGAAGAAACTTTTCAATCAGAAACAAGGGAAGAACCAGTTGAGGGGGAGCATGAAGAATCACATCAAATTGATAATTCAAACACTGATAGTGACTCAATTGATAACTCTGAATCAAACACTGTTGATTCAAACTCTGAACATTCAAATTCTGAGCAGTCACATTCAGGGGGAGCATCAGAAAGTGAAGAAAGGCACCAAGAAAATCAGGAGAGCATGGATCAAGGGGGAGGATCACATGATGACAGAAGCAATCTGCCTTCTGCAAGAAAATGGACTAAGTCACATACACCTGATTTAATTATTGGTGATCCAGATGCAAGAGTAAGGACAAGAAGTGCAACAACAAATGAATGTCTGTTTCATGCATTCTTGTCACAAACTGAGCCAAAGAAAGTAGAAGAAGCTCTGAAAGATGCTGACTGGATAACAGCAATGCAAGAAGAGCTAAATGAATTTGAGAGAAATGAGGTGTGGACCCTTGTACCAAGGCCAAAGAACAGATCTATTGTTGGTACTAAATGGGTTTTCAGAAATAAAACTGACAGTGATGGTGTGATCACAAGGAACAAAGCAAGACTGGTAGCTAAAGGCTATTCACAGCAGGAAGGAATAGATTATGATGAGACTTTTGCACCAGTTGCCAGGTTGGAGGCAATAAGGATGTTTCTTGCCTATGCTTCTCACAAGAAATTCAAGGTTTTTCAAATGGATGTGAAAAGTGCTTTTCTGAATGGAAAACTTGAAGAAGAAGTATTTGTTGAACAACCACCTGGTTTTGTAGATCCAAAATATCCAGATCATGTCTACAGGTTAGACAAAGCACTCTATGGACTCAAACAGGCACCTAGGGCATGGTACGAAACACTTGCTAAATTTCTACTAGAAAGTGGGTTTCACAGAGGTACTATTGACAAAACTCTGTTTTACTTTCAATCTGGTAATGACCTGCTCTTAGTTCAGATATATGTAGATGATATCATTTTTGGATCTACTAATGATAAACTCTGTAAGAAATTTGCCAAGCTCATGCAGTCTAGATATCAAATGAGTATGATGGGAGAGTTAAGCTATTTTCTAGGCTTACAGGTGAAGCAAACAGATGATGGAATTTTCATTAATCAAGCAAAATATACCAGAAATCTTCTCAAGAAATTTGGTATGCTTGACTGTTCATCTGCAACAACTCCCATGGCAACTGCAACAAAACTGGACAAAGATACAGGTTCATCAGTGGATATGACAAGTTACAGAGGGATGATTGGTTCTCTACTCTATTTAACAGCTAGTAGACCTGATATCATGTATGCCACCTGTCTGTGTGCAAGGTTTCAGGCAGATCCAAGGGAACCACATTTAACAGCTGTGAAGAGGATTTTCAAATATCTCAAGGGAACTGTAACCTTAGGACTGTGGTACCCAAGAGAATCAGATTTTAAGCTACTTGGTTACTCTGATGCAGATTTTGCTGGCTGTAAGATTGACAGAAAAAGCACAAGTGGAAGTTGTCAATTTCTTGGTGACAGACTAGTGTCTTGGTACAGCAAGAAACAGAAGTCAATATCTACATCTACAGCTGAAGCAGAGTATATTGCTGCTGGTAGCTGTTGTGCACAGATTTTATGGATGAAGAATCAACTACTGGATTATGGGTTGAGGTATAGTAAAATACCTATTTTCTGTGATAATCAAAGTGCTATTGCAATGACAGGTAATCCAGTACAACACTCAATGACCAAGCACATCAGCATAAGGTATCACTTTATCAGAGAGCATGTAGAGGAAGGCAATATTGAGCTTCACTTTGTGCCTACAGATCAACAACTTGCAGATGTTTTCACAAAGCCTCTAAGTGAAGCAACATTTACAAGATTGGTCAATGAACTAGGGATGGTATCTGGTTTTGACTAAACATGTTGGTTAGACTCAAACTCTTTCAAATAAAATGTGTTGCTCATATCTCTGTAAATTGCTAAAGTGCTATGTGAACCTTATTAATTAAATTCTGTCAGCATGATTGTTGGTCATACACTGTTAATATGTTTGTTAAACTCTGTGAATTCTGAGTTGATTTTTGTCTGAATGAAAATACCGATGAAGAAAAATGTATAGAGCATGATTTTCAGTGAATCAAGATTCTTTTTGAGTCACTGTAATCTAATCAGAAACTGCACAGTAAGTTAACACAGCATGATACTGTTTCATATTTAGAGCATCTCTTAGTTTATTTGATCCTAAACTCTGAATCTATGAATACTGCATGCATTGCCTCTCATGAATAACTCTGATATTGATGAACTCTAAACTCTGATTAGTGACACTCTGTTTTCAAGTCATACTTGATTCTTGATGATTCTTTGTTTGCACTTGTGAAAATTTTAAAACTTGAGATGTGTCATTGTTTATTTTGGTGAGAAACAGTTCATGTCTGAACCCTGTGAGATTTTGAGCTGAATAAGTGATTGATACATTTTATATCAATCAGACTTTATTGTTGTGTGATGTTCATCAGTAAGTATGTTGCTCTAGAACTTGCATTAAACCATTTTGGGACTACATGATATATGTGTGCATGAAGATGATAAAGGCATTAGGATTAACCATCTTTCTTCAAACACTGTTCAAAACATCTTTGAACACTGATCATAAACACTGTTCATAAAACACTACCCTTAGTAAACCCCTTTGAGATAAATTAACTGCTCATTTTTCTTGAATACTGAAGTATTAAGAGCAGTTATATTCGTTTGTTAAATCAAATTCAAGCAGATGAGTATTTCTTAAGAAAAGATATCTAACTCAGTATATATATATATATATATATAAAAAAAGGGGTATATATACTGATCATCTTGTACAAATATGTACTAATCATTTGACTGAATATTTTGATCAAATAAATTGTTCAGTTAGAAATTCTCATCTCTTCTCATCTGTTTGATTTCACTCAATTATAACCCTGAACAAAGTCCTTTTGATTTGTGCATAAATATAATCGAAGTGGTGTAGATTTGGTGGACATTCAAGCTTATGGTAGCATCTGCCTTTACTGAATGAATCTGAGAGTAAACACTTCACCTAAACACTTGTGTGATGTGAGAGTTTGTGAGACAATCCTTGACATGTAACTCACTGAATGATGCTTTGATGTTTATCTCTTGTTATTTTTGTCTATAATGACTGTGTGCTTACTTGGATAATCATGAACATAAACTGGAACAGGGATATTCAGATTTCTGTAATTAAGGAACTACAGAGTTTAGCATTCATCATATACTCTGTGTTTAAGATGAGAGTTTGTGCATTCAGTGTTTATTGTTTTGATTTATGGATTTTATGAAATATTAGATGCTATAAAAATTGATTTGGTAAACTCTGCTACTCACACACGAAAATCACGACTGTGCATTTTTGAAAGGGTTTTTGTGATAAAGAATGAGTATTGGACAAACACTGATTGATTGTGTTATGTACTCTAAGGTAAATTTTCATTAAGATAAATTGAAAATTTTGGAGTAAATGGAGTAAGTGACAACTGTTAATTGGTGTAATTAGTGGTAACGTGTCTTGATAAACGGAACAACAGCGGTAATAATGGCTTTTACTGCGCATGTATTAAGTGAACCGTTGCATGTGTGACACGTGTCCCACTCACTCATCAATGTGTCTCATTTTTTACACTTTTCAAGGGAACAGTTGTGTGTTTTCAAGTAAAATCTTTTGAGTTTAGTTTTTAATTAAAACTCAAATTACTTTTTCTCACAATCACTTTTACCCACTCGTATTCACTTTACCAAAACAGAAAACATCTTTGTTCTTCACTTTGGCATTTTCACAAACACCTTTCTTGCAAAACATTTTCACAGTTGCTTCTTGCTTATTTCTTGATTCAATGGCAACTAAACCTTTCACTGTTTTTGGTCTACGTTTTGTGCCTAACAATTATGCAGCTTTACTTGAGAACGGCCGGGCTCCAGAGGCGTTCCATCTAATGCAAAATTTTCTTCGAAATTCTGAGATTGGGCGAGCGCTGGTTGAACCGGCTACTCTATCTGCTTCCCAAGTTGTTAGTTTCTGGCAAAATTCCAGATATATAGAAGGAGGAGAGAGTGAAACTCCGTCTATCATCTTCTCTCATGAAGACCAAGAGTTTGTGATTACTCCACAAACTGTTCGTGATGTCATGGATTTCGACACACATACTTCATATGAAGTTGTCTCTGAGGAAAATCTGAGGGAAATGCTAACAGAGATTGGGTACATGGAATCACTTGCCAAGCTGGGCAGTGTGAAGAGGCCAAACTTGAGAAAAGAGTGGAATTTTTTCTTTGATTGTATCACCAGGACATTCCAAAAGAAGATCACCAACTGGGATGCTATTCCAATGGACAGTCTGCAAATTGGGTATTCTCTACTCTATGGCAGTAATTTTGATTTTGGTAGATATGTTTTAATGAATTTGGGTGATAAGTTGTCAGAGTCTACTACAGTTTACTTTGCTAGATTTTGTCAACTTCTGTTCAATGCATGTGTTTCTGGGTTAACTATTGATGAAGCTGATAAAATTCAACCTTTTCGAGTCACTAAGAGAATATTCTCTGATATGACTAACAAAGATGTTGGAAAAGACATACCTCCTTTAGTATTGCCACTTGCTTTACAGAACTTTGTCAATCAACCACAAGATTCTTCATCATCAAACCATGACTCACATGAACCTTTAGCCACTGATCGTACAGAAAACATCCCATCTCAACCTACTCAATCACCTGAGCCGATACCAACAACCACTGATCAACCTATATCACCTCAAACACAAACAGAACCTCAACAACAATCTGACCACATGACTACTGAACCAACAAACCCTGTCACTACCACTCATCCACAATCATCACAAAAGCCAAAAAGGAAGATACATACTGCAATCAACACCAAACATGCTAGAAGATTCAAACAAAGGGCAAATAGACCTTCTAGTGCAGAAGAAGAATTTGTTGTAGTACCTCAAGCTAAGAGGAGAAGGCTTATTTTAACTGATTCTGATGATGAGCATGTTGAAGAGGCTCAAGAGAAAATCTCTTTTGATATTCCTACTGGTGAGCCAGAGGTTATCATAGAATCTATAATACCAGAATCTGAAGTCAAGCTTTCTGAACCAGAAGTTGTTAAGGTTCAAGAAAATGAAGCTGTTAGAGATGTTTTGTCTCCAATGGAAGAGTTTGCTGAAACTCCACTTTCTTTTAATCATGAAGCATCTACTCCACCACTCATGGAGGTTACACTTTCTATCGATACTGGTGTTGCTGATGGGCCTACTGTTGTTCTTGAAGATACTGTGGTTGCATCACACACTGAGTTGAACTCTGATGCTAATCATGGTTTTGCTCATAATGAGGAGGTTGATAAACCAGAAAAGGTTCTTTCTTCAGAGCAAACTCCAGTTGATAAAGGAAAACAGGTTGCTCAAGAACCTATTTCTGCTCAAGAACCTATTGCTTCTGTTGCCTCTACTAGTGAGTCAATCAGTGATTCAGTTGAAGCTAAGAGTACAGGAGTTGCACAACCACAAAATCAGACTGATGGTCAGAAAACAGGAGAAAAACCAGATTTTGCTGGCCCTTCTAATAATGAAATTGATGCTGGTTATTTGGCCAAGCAAACTGCTGATTGGTACAAGTCAGAGTGTATTTTTCCTCCTGGAAGGGCAGAAAAGTTTCTTGAAGTCAATTCTAAGAAGATTAAAAATCCAGAAATTTTCACTTGTTTGCAAGGCACAGTGATTCAAATCAAAACTATGAATAATAGATTTGATGATACTCAGAAATCTATTGTTGATCTTCGAACAGAAGTTGCTACTCATGAAGAGACAGCTCAACTAGCTAATGCTAAGCTCTTTCAACAATTTGCCAAAGCTCAAGCAAATATAAATGACAGACTGAGCACAGTTGAAAAGAATCAGATTTTACTAAATGAAAAGGTTGATTCAATTGCAAACTCTCTTGAATTAATCACCTCAATTCTGATTCAAGATGATGATGATGATGTCAAAAAGGGGGAGAGAATTGCTAAAACCAAGTGTAAGCAAACTCAAACTCTGCCAAAGAAAGATCATCTTGATGATGAAGGTACCAATGCTGAGAAGGGCTTAAGAAATGCAAATTCTAGACAAGGACATGGGAGGTCTACAAGGTCAAAGCCTAATTTGGTGATAGATACAAATGCTCAGAGTACTTCTGGTTCAAAGCCAAAGGATTTGTCATTCTCTGACAATCCACAAACAGATGAAGAATTGGCTGTGAAACTATTTCGTGAAGAGACTGCTGAAGCTACACTTGAGGATATTCAAGCTGAAGAAAAGCTGTTGCAGAAAGAGCATTTAAAAGCTCAAAAGTCCAAGAAAGTGAATAAAGTTGTTAAAGCTTCAAAGTCTTCAAGGCATGAAATGAAAGGAATTGAGATCAAAGAGAGATTATCTGATATTCAAGAAGAAGAAGAAGAAGAAGAGGATAAAGGAAAGCTGATTAGAAAGTCTTCTATTGATGCCAAGCTGAAGTTAAAAGGAGTGATGGGTGAAGAGAGCAAGAATAAAATGATAATTACAACCTCTGTTGGTACACATGTTGTACAGAAGAATAAAGACACAACTTCTGTTGCTCCACAAGTTGTGACTACACCGATACTGTCTTCTCAGTTGAAATCACGATTTCGAAAAGGTGCTCTTCATGATTCGAGTCTTGCAGCTACAGCTCCAGCTACAGCTTCAATGGATTTTACTGATGGTAGAGCTTTATCTGGTAAAATTGCATATAACAAAGGAGGCATTGGCTCACATAGAGATAAAAGACAGAATGTTGCTCCCAGAGATCCTTCTTCATTGTCTGTTCCAGGTCGTGGTGTCACTCAAGAGAGTTTAGACAGACTGGAGTCAGTACAGCTTGTTCATCAGAAAAGTTTAGGGAAGGATTTCTTGTTATACTTCATGACTGATGGAACGGTGTTCAAGATTGCTGAGAATGATATTGATTTAAAATTCTGGGAAGAACTAGAGTATGTTCTGTACATTTTCAGAGTAAGAAATCAAAGAGCTCAATCAGTTGCAAATGTGCTCAGACAAAAGATGATACAGAATCTTGCAAATAGACATATGAAATACAGCAAGTATGTTCCAAAGTACAGAGACTGGAATGGGAATTTGATTGAAATGCAGAAGGGAACTACAAAGCTGAAGACTGATCTTGGGATTACTGTTCTAGATTTTAATGTAAAGTCTGAAGAAGTGAAGTTTATCAGATTGGGAAATGAAATGAGAAGAAACAAGATCTATGATCTCAGAGCTGCTATTTTTCAAACTGATGAGAATGATCCAGATTTAAGAGAGATCAAGGTAGCTATGGAGATTGAACTTGAGAATGCTGAGAGGAGGTTGTTGATTGATTATCTCAGAACAACTCCAGATCTTGAGGAGGTTAGGTAGACAGAATTTGTAAGTAATTCAAATTTTCTGTAAATTTTGCTAAGTCAAGTTTAAACTCTGATTATATGTTAAACACTGTGTTTTTATTTGTTAGTTTTGACATCATCAATTATTATGAACTTGTACATTTTTCTAATGAACAAGTTGGGGGAGATTGTTAGATATAATTGATGTGATTTAATGTCAGTGTTTAAGTGTTACAGGTAAAGAGAGTTTAACTTGTTATTGAAAGCAGTTGTAACAGAGTTTGAGTATACGCTGATTGCTGGAAGCGCAAACGCTGACAGAGGAAAGCGCAAACACT
Source organism: Saposhnikovia divaricata (assembly GCA_036435485.1). NCBI lineage: Eukaryota > Viridiplantae > Streptophyta > Magnoliopsida > Apiales > Apiaceae > Saposhnikovia > Saposhnikovia divaricata. The sequence goes on from CM071601.1 coordinate 102,428,934, forward strand.
GTTAGCATGGAGAGAACAGAGTTTGCTAAAGTCTGTCTACTGGGAGCGTCTACGAGTCAACAGAGTTTGAAGATTAATTTAATATTAATATGGAAGCGATATCTTTGAAGATTGGATAGCTATCAAAGAGATTGAGTTGACTTAGAAGACGTGTAGCAATCGTAATTGATATCAATTGTATAGCTTAATTTTAGGAGAATCAATTTACGATTGTACGTAGCTGTATATCTTATAAATACAGTTAGGTTAACCGTAGAAGGGTATCCATCGTGAACGAATAACATTCTTGTAACCTAAGCAGCTCTCTGTGATACTTTACATCACCGAGAGAGGAATTATCTATTCCAAACAGTTTTAAGAGTTAAAACGTGTGTTCTTGTTACTTATTCATAAAGTACTTGATTATATATTGTGTATTCGACCTAACAGAAAAGTTGAAACATATTACTCACAAGTGACCAACGGAAGACATATTAAAAATTATAGAAATTATTTTAACTACTAGACAAGATTTTGTTAAGTATTTTACTAAAAAATATTAATTATTTAAAATTATATTCTTGTGTCATTTGAGACGAGATTCTATTAAGTGCTTCAGAAAATCTTATAATAATAAGAGAATCTCAAAATGATAAAACACCCAATAGAATCTTACAACACTTTATAGAATCTTAAAATAAGTATTTTCATTAAGTATTTACATAGATTCTATTATTAAAAAATATGTCAATTATTTAAAATAACTAACTTCCGTAAATAAATTTTTCGATTGAAAAAAAATAATAAACCCTATTTTGTGTTGTAACAAAATAAATTTTACATTTTATTGTGTTTTGCATCTAAACTTTTGTTAGTCACAGAGGCATGCCTGTACTCATCTAATAACAAGCCTAATTGTTTGTAATGCTTTGCATTACTTACATTATCCCTTAACTGGGGAACCCTCTAGTTGTAGAGTTTCTACTTGTTTTTAGTATCTGTAATAGGCATCAAAATTCTATCTGTGTAATTGTACAAATTAAGTCATGGAATAATGCTTTAAAGAAGATCCAGAGATCATGCCTCAAGCTTGGAGAACAAGGTTGTAGAAATAAACACAGTTAGATCTTGAAGATTGAAGATTTGCCTAAGTACCAATTCGAGAAGTATTTTGTTCTATTCGAGAAGTCTAGCTTTCGAGAAGTCAGGGATTCGATATCTGAAAAGACACAGTTCGATATCTCAGGAAGTCAACAAGTCAAAGGCTCATTCGATAACTCAGAGATTCGACATGTCTAAACCAAGACATTTTCAGGACCACTGTACTGTAAAGTGATCATGGACAGTCTACAAAGAATCTTAGAGAGTTGTTACAGGAGACAACCTGCTAAAGAAGTGGATCTTGGCAGGTTAAAGAAAGTCAAATTACAAGCTACCTGGATGTATTCCAAAATAGGGATAGACAAGTTAAAAAGTAGATATGTCTGTTCTACCTTTTGTGGTAAGTAGGGTGTACACATGTTCTATAAGTGTACAACCCCACTTCTCTAGCAGTAAAGGGAGTGAAGTTTTTGAAGTTTTCTTATTAAAACTTAGAACATCTCTCTGAGAAAAACACAGCTGAGAATACTAACATTTGTATTCACAGTTTGTAGCAAATCTTTATCTAATACAATATTAGATTAAAGTGAGTGATCGTGTTCTTGTGTTTAGATTCCGCACTTAAATATTTTGTTAAACACAAACACACACTTTGCTACACAAACAGATTCAAACCTTCAAACAATCATTCTTAATATTCATATTTGAAGAAAAGTTTGAAAATACATTCACGCCCCTCTGTATTTTCTTGTCTGTGTATCCAAATATTGATTTAGACTATATTATTTGTTTTAATAAAATAATATTAAAAAATCATATGTATGAAAAAATAACATTATATTGTGCATTGTATAATAAATTAATTTACTTTTAATTTTTTTTTCATGAATTTCATTAAGTGAACACATCTTTTATTTATCACAAAGGATTTTTTTTTTTAAAAAAATTCATATAAAAAACAGAAACATGTATAAGAAATTCTTATAAAAATCGAAGTGAATAAGTATATTTTAAAACATGTTAAAAAATACGAAATTTAGTACTTTCTTTTTTTTGAAACACCTTAGAAAATTTCCCAAAAAATTGTTATAGTTTAAATTTTATTTAATTGTAACTAAAAATTTTCTTAATAACTAAAAATATTAAAACATCTTAAAAAATCTCAAAAAAAAATAAATATGATTGAGACAGATCAATATTTATTTTACTTTAAAGTTGATATATAAATAATATTAATTTATATTTTATTATTTGTTCTACATATAAATAAATCAAGGTTTTTTATTTTTTTAAAAATACCGACCTCAAAAAAGTAAAATTGAAAACATATTACTCACAATTGACCAAGGGAAGACATATGAAAAATTATTCAAATTATTTTAATTACTAGACAAGATTCTGTTAAGTGTTTTACTAATAATGATTAATTATTTAAAATTTTATTCTTGTGTCATTTGAGACGAGATTCTATTAAGTGTTTCACAAAATATTATAATAATAAGAGAATCTCAAAATGATAAAACACCTAATAGAATTTTACAACACTTAAAAGAATCTTAAAATAAGTATTTTTATCAAGTATTTACTTAGATTCTTTTATTAAAAAATATGTTAATTATTTAAAATATTTAACTTTCATAAATAAACAAATTTTTCAACTAGATGAGATTCTCTTAAGTGTTTTATTAAAAAATATTAATTATAAGGAAGTATATATATATCAATAGAATCGCAATTTGATTCTCTACACATCCATACCAGTTTTATTACGGATTTGAAATCCCCAATTCAACTCTATTTTCCGATTCAAAATGCATTTCAAGCTCATTCATGCCCCTGCGGGGCCGGAGGAGAGAAACGGTTCACGGGATGAGGAAGTAGACGATGCCTTGATCCTGTGGTGATGATTTGGAGGGTGGTGGATGATGAATGAAGGCCAAACGCAGAGTGACTCCGTTTCCGTCGAAGTCGCCGGTGACCAAACCTCTCAAAATTCTGGCAAGCTCATGTGTTTTGGTCATCTGTTCCGGAAATAGGCATTTCGGGCCATGGGTACCTCATTTTGAGGTATTTTGGTCATTATCTCAACTTTCATAAATAAACGAAATTTTCAACTAGACGAGATTCTCTTAAGTATTTTATTAAAAAATATTAATTATAAGGAAGCATTCATGTGTCATTTTTAAGATAAGATAAGATTTTCTTAAGTGTTTCAACTAAGTGGAACATTAAGATTCTGTTTAAAAAAAATTATAGAGTGTTGTGTAAATTATATTATTTATAATTTTCTTAGAAAAATATGCTATAATTTTTTTAATCAAAAAAATTTACGTAGTTTACATATTTAAAATTTTACATTATTATTAGCGAATTCTCTTTAGCTAAGGGAAATAAAAAATAATCTGTTTGTAAAAATTCAACCAAATCTTACCATTTATTTTTAGAAATATAATAGAGTAGATTTGCTTGCTTGAAAGCTACAATCAAGGAATCTTTTATTTATGAATAATTTGATTAATTGAAATATGGAAAGAATCACGACATCCTCAATCAAATCTTATCGATCTGAATACCACATATTGAAAAAGACGTGCACACAATTTTTATGCACATTAATGTTATGTAGCAGATGACTAGATGTTAATTTAATTCAAAATCAGTATTTCACTCAAATATTTTGATTAATTGTTTCCATATATCAATTATTTACTTCCATATATGATCTAATTGCTTGTTTTTGTTTTTCCAATTATGTCCTTTTGATACAAATATGGAATTTATGCTATTTTTTATTAATTAATAGATGAATTATCCACGCCATCAAATTAGAAAGAAATCAAAGGAGGTGGATGTGGTCTCTCAATTCTCTCAATAGCTAAGGTTCTCCCTTGAACACAGGCCTATATATATATATATATATATATATATGTATATTATATGTATGTATATTATATGTATGTATGTATGTATGTATATATATATATATATAGTCCTACTCCAGTAGAAACCAAGTTAAAATAGAAACTAGAAACCAAATCATTATTCTCTCTCTCTTTCAGTCACGCGCTTTTCACCTTCCTCCAATTATTCATTCACCTAACCTCATAACATTTGTTTTTCTCTCATCAAAAAAATTCACACCTATTTCAGGCTTCAGCATATACATCTCGCACATATCATCCCACATCACCATCATCACATCCTCTAACTTTTTACCACCATCACCGTCATTACCAGATTTTATAAACATGAAGTTACGAGATTTATCAATTATAAACTAAATATAATTTCACCAGATTCACCACCCCACATACCCAGACCCATCATGTACCCACCCTAACCCCGTATAAATTATTAGTTATATATCAGAATCAATATATATACTTACAAAAATCACCAACATTTTAGTGATTTTCGTACCTATAAATAATGATTTCTGTAAGTGTGACTAGTGATTTCTTAGCAGATCTGAAGCTTTCACCAGTCACCACCACCACCACCACCACCACCACCATCACCTACACCAGTTCAAAATCGGAATCATGTCACCGACGAGCTGTGCTCTTTTACAGATGTCTCTCGTCACGTCTCTAGTACTCCTAAGACAACTTCGGGGAGACGACGGTGGTGGCTTGATTGCGCCTAGCGATGCCGGAGGATCGAGAGGTAGAGGTAGGGGGTTGGGGTCATCGTCGGAATTAACAGATCTCAGCAGCATGACTGGAACCAGCACCGTAATTAACAGATCGGAGACACAAAAAAGTCGTCGGACAAAAAAGTATTCGCCGGTCGGAAATGATGGTAGTTGTCGGAGAAGAAGCAGGGTGGGTGGGGGAGTATATGAAATTAACGGGGGATATAAACATTATTGTGTGGTTTAGATTTAAAAGCTTTTAAAAAAACTAATGGATGTGATTGGTTTCTAGTTTCTATTTAAGCCTTGGTTTCTATTTTATTATTAGCCTATATATATATATATATATATATATATATATATATATATATATTTATATATATAAGAAAGTTCTCAAATGAGACCCCCACTTAAAATGAGAACTGAGACTACATCTCAACCACTCAATTTTTACAACTACTATTAATCTGGACCACAAATAAACACACACATATATTAAAATTCTATATATATATATATATATCCTCACGCCACTTATCCACCCACTCCCCGATCTACTCATTTCTTTATATGTTTCTCTCTCTACTGTAAATCTACATCCCTTTTTTTCTCTTTTAATTCTGTTTCAAGATCCCTCCATCTTATCTTCTTCTTATCTCTTTTTATTTTCATTTTCTTAACCTTTTATTTCTATTTTGTTTCATCTTAATACCACTCTCGTATCACCAGTAGAGATTTAAAGTGAAATAATGGATTTAGATAATGATTATGGTTTGAAGAGCGTTGAAGAAAAGCAAAAATTTGACATAAACGAGATCGGTGATTTGAAAGATGAAGGCATGAGAAATTATCAGAGCTTATCATTCGATATTCGTTGGGTAGTGATTTATGGCGGTGATGGTGGATCGGTGGTGGTAGGGGCGTCAAAGTCGATATGATGGAGATGGCGGTGGTTGTATAGATTATGCTGGAGATAGTGGTATGTATGGTAGAGGTGACTTTTTTTTTTTTGTGATTTATCTTTAAAAATTTAGTGATTTGTGTTGAAGTTTAGTGATTTGTGTTAAAATTTTGGTAATTCGGAAATATATTTAGTGATTTGTAAAAATACTTGCGGTTTGGGGATTATCATAAGTGGTAAAGATGGTGGTGATTGTGGTTAGTGGCAGTGCTAGTTAGCAGCGGTAGTGTGATGATGTTTCTAGGGCTGGTGGAGGTGGTGGTTATGGAGCGAGTGGAGGGATGGTGGTGCAAGAAACGATGGAGTCGATAGATACAAGGATATATCTACCACAGGGGCATCATCTCCTTTTCCTTTCTTTTCGATGTCTGGCCCCGCAGGGGCACCATCTCCATCATCTTCCTCTGGGGCACTATCTCCATCGTCTTCCTCCGGCGAGCTTTAATCTATGGAAGTCGATCTACTGGAGTCTCCATGGAAGTCCATCTGCTGGAAGATGAAGAAGAAAGTGGAGACTTGATTGAAAATCTGAAATGAGCAGGTGGTTAGTGGTGGTGGTGGTGGCAACCGGAGATGGTGGTGTTGTGATTTGTCTCGTCTCAGATCTGGAATTTTTTTGATGATTTATGCTCGAATTTTTGGTGATTTGTATTGAATTTTATGGTGATTTGCTTTGAATTTACGTTCAGATTTTTTATGATTTGAATTTTTTGGTAATTTATGTTTAAAATTTGGGTGTTGTGCTTTTAAATTGTTAGTGATTTGTGTTGAAATTTGGTAAATTGTGCTTGATATTGGTGATTTTTCTAGAATACATTGTAGTGAATCATTCGATAAATTTTTGGTCATACTAATGTGTTGGAAGTTAGGATGTAGCAGTGGCTGATCTAGTGATTGTGTTCGTTTTGACTGAAATATCTTTCTTTCGATTTTAAAAAAGAAAAGCCAACAGATGCATGTTTAGTTTATTGGGCCTGGTGGCCCAATGTGCAGTTCTCATTATATATATATATATATATATATATATATATATATATATATATATATATATATATATATATATTTGATGTGATAGTATTGACAACCCAATATTGTAAAAAGTTACATTTATTTATAGGCACACCTAATATTATATACAAATCGACGTAATATGGTACAAATTGATGTCTACAGTTCAATAAGTCACAGTATTTTTGGAGCTCGCCACTGAATATTCATATGAGAAGTAATTTTAGGAGAATTCAGAGTACTGGTGATGATGAAAACCTAAATCGTTTTCTAATATTTTTTTTATAATCGTTTTTATGTTGATTTTAATGGACAATTAAAACATGAAACGTACGATACATAAATATAAATGAAACATAAATATTAGTCTATCGAAATATAGTATGTCATATAGTAAAGACATATAACGTAGTACCTTAACCGAAATTGATATGATTTAGGCATTATGAAAATTAATGCAAACACTTAATTCATTAGAGTTGGCTAGGACTGATGGGGAATAAGGAAGAAGCAGCTTAAATTTGCTGTAATGATTAATTTGATATAATAATTTTATCTTTGGGTTGCAAGAATTTTATATTTGATGTATTTTTATTTAATGTAAATTGTTTATTAGTTAATCGTTGAAATAAAAATGAGTATTTATTATGTTTAGTTAATTGATATACAAAAATAAGAATCAAGTGCTATTGAGTTTAATTTGATTTTATCTTGGCTAGGAGATAGAATCTAAATCCAATAAAAAAACGTTTAATATTTATTTTAATTAATCTAAAATTTAGTAGACTCTAATTGATGCTAAAATAATTTACAATCTTTTAATTGGTTAACTACTACGTGATAGATATATTATAAAAAGGATGTTTAAAATCAATTCATAATTAAAAGATATATAATCATATGTAATTTACTGGTATGTACATTTATAGAAAAATTGTTTACGGTTAGTGGTAATTTTTTAAAATTAAAAATCTTGTACTATATGAATTCATTAAATTAAGAGATTACTATATTTTTTTTTGAATAAAGAAATTACTATATTAAAATTTAATTTAACCGTTAGTAGTAAATTAGAATAAGTATGGTAAATAATAAAAAATTTGTATACGATTAATTGATTTAGAATTTAGAAGTGAATTTGATTACCTCGTTAATTGATATAAAAAAAATTAATTATTGAGTTTAAGTTTAGTTTATCTTGGCCGGAAGGTATATCTTCTTCTATATATAAAATAGAGCAACACAGAGGTAAAATGAGCCAAAAAAACACTGTGAAATGCCAACTATGCCCCTATTTACACAGGGGTAAAATGAGCAAAAAAAAAAAAAAAAAACCTGTGAAATGCCTACTATGGCCCTATTTTTCATAAAATTACAGCTCATGCCCGACACGCAGCACACAAGACCTGGTTGTCTTGTCCGATCGTCGTCGAAGTGTATAAACCTTCGTTTCTCAAATGTTTTGCCTTTCTTTATAAATATAATCCTAATTAAACTGGTAATCCCCTAACTTCTTTTGTACGTGCTTGTATTTGTATTTTCTTACCTTTACAAGGAGGAGCTCATTGCATAGTGGAGTTATACCAGCCTGGCGGCCTTGGCTTCTCAATGTGTCCCCAATCTTCAGGGTCCAATTAACCTGGTAATCATCTTCACTTCGCCTCAATCTATATCATATATGAACATACATACCTACAGAAATAAATTACCTAATTCTGTATATTTGTTGTTGAACAAAATTCTGAATAGTTACAAAAACGAGTTTGTGTTGTATCCGATAGATTAAACTGGTACTTCTCATTTTGATTTCTTTGGATGTGTACAAATTGATTCCTCATGGGAGTTTTGTGCTTGGCCCTCTTAAGTTATAGAATTATGTTCATACCCAAATTTTCCAATTTTATATATACAATTATAATGGGCCACGTGCTTGCAGAATGCTGTGATTGTTAAAGAGCCTGTAATTAATTTGCTCAAAATGCCTGGTTACATGGGGTTTAGGTATTCAAGATTGGTTGCAATAATTTCAGCATAAATGGTGAAGCCTTTAATTTATGTACTAATTGTTAATGGCAAGTATTGTTGTTGTTAAGCATTGGAATGATATTTATCTGAGTTTTATGTTGGCTAAAGTTTAATCAATGAGAAAAAAATAACATAACATTATAGGGAACAAAAGACATTCAAACTTATGTAATTTTTATAAGTTGTAAGTCTGATAGCCCTGCTTCTCCCAGATTTATAAACCTTCCACCGTTACAAAACTCTCTGCCACACCATATAACATTACTGTAACTCTCTTCATCACCTATATAGCATTACCTTAGTACTTAACATTCAGCTTCACATCTTTTTTGTAGCTGATTTCTTGGAGAGTTTCAATCATCCCGTGCGCTAAGGACCCTTCCAATTCACTGGTAATTCTCTCTCTTTGCCTCAGTATCAGATTTAATTTCATGTTTATAGTAGGTTGTCTTTGTGTCCATGTGTTTGTTACAACCTCTAATTTAAAGAAAAAACCTCCAATTATCATCGTGGGCTTACTGATCGGGAGATCCAGTCTGGAGTTAATCTGGATGCTTCTTAATTATCTCTAGCCTTAATCTGGATGCTTCTTGATTATCACAGCTGCTTAGAATTCTAGAGTTGTTCTCCAAATCAAGATCAACAATTTTTTCTCTATTTTGAGAGCTAAGTTATATTTCTATACACCCAATGAAGATGTTCAGAAATTGTAAATGCATCTTTTCTTATTCCTTGTCGTTGTATGTGTACAGTTGAAGTAATTGCGAAAGACCAAATCAAAAAGTCAAAAGAAAAGATTTGATCGGCACTATGATATAACATTCACAGTCTCCCAAGAATGAGCAACTCTTATATACAAAATATGTATTCATATACAAATTACACAATGTATATGCATGATATTTTGAACACCCGGATTCATTTATTGAGTTTTCTTGATTTTTAGGAAAAAATTCAACAATTTGAAAATGGGTTTAGTGGCAAAAAATTATTTGAGCCAGTGCCTTTTACAGCTTCAGCAACACCCTTTGAGAACCAAGGTTATTTATTTACAAAATATTTTGAAGTGAAGATTCAATTTTAAACTTTTAACAATACTTAATGTTGATAATATATAGTTTATGGTTGTACATATTATTGATATCGTATATTTTTTAAATGTCATTTGTATTACATATTTATTATGCCATTAAATTTTATTGATGGTTGTTTTCTGTTCTTTTTTAATTTTATTAAATTTTAATATGTTAAATTTATTGAAAATTATTTGTAATTATTTTATAAAAATAATTTTGTATTTTAATATCTTATATTTATTGGTAAATAATTTTGTCTCACTCAGAGATACAAAGAAATTAAGGATTTGATAGGATATGTACACTATACATCCAGATTTTAGACATTTAGTGAGATTACTTTAAGCCACAAGGTAAAGGAGTTGTAGAAATGTACAATCTCATTCAGTAAAAACAAACTGTGTTCTTTGTCCGACCTCGGTGGCATTGGTGTGCAAGCCCTCCACCACCCTATTCCACTATTCTGCTGCTTGGTGCCAAGGCTATTCGGCCTTGTCAATCCCTTTTTGGTAATATCCATCTTCTGTGTTTGTCCCAATGAATGAAGTTTCAATGTGTTTGATTAGTTAAATTTTAGGATCTTGTCGTGATTTTAAATCTTTATGTGATGTGGCATGGATGATTCATGGCATCCAGCAGGATTATAGTATTTTGTTTGTTCCATCTAACCCTTTAATCACAAGCATTAGCTAATTAATAACGGTCAGAAGAATTGTAATCTATGTTTGGTAGTTTATAAGCTGGAATGATCGTGTCAGTTTTGATCTCCGTTGCTGATCAATCATTTACTCATTTTTGGATCATATATCAATATATTTACGAAGTCTTATACCCTCCAATACTTTATCGTAGCCCAATTGTAACAATTATAATGTGTTATATAAACCTACTTACACAGGATCGTGCGAACGTGCCAAGTATTCATGGCATCCTCTGCTGCCATAATGTTATATAGCCACTTCATATATCCAGCTAGGAGTATAAAAATAAAGTAGTAATTGTATTTATATATTATATTGGCAACTTTTTTGAAATTCGGTATAAAGTACAACCACCACTTTCTAATTTAGTGTATGTTTGGGGTATCTTAAAATAAGTAGCTTATGACTTATAAGCACTTATGTCATATAAGTGATGAGTAGAACAGTCAGTAGAGTGTTTGGCAAATCAGAACTTATAATCATTAGACTGTTTGGGTAAATCAGAACTTATAAGTTAACTTTTTTTTTTTTATTATTTTTAAAATATTGTTTTTTTATATATAACAATGGATATCAATGGATAGATCTCAATGAATAGGGAAATTTGATATATACATATCAATTTTCTAATGAATGGATCGAGAGATATAAGGTTTTGAAGATTTAAAGGATATTATATATTGCGTATATCGATAATAAGTTATAAGTTATAATTTGAAAGTTAAGGATTCTTAACATTCAACTTATGGACCTATAAGTTATAATTTTAGCTAAAACTTATTTTGGCAAACACCCCCATAAGGACTTATGGACTTATAAGCCATAAGTTGGGTAGGATATGGAAAGCCAAACAGGCCCTTACTCTTGTATATAGATTGTAGTTTGTAACCCAACATTGGATTTGTAGAACGAGCTAATAAATGGAGTCATTTTATTCACCAATAAAATTAGGGATTGTCACCAACAATGCATGGTCTCCGTTCCTCTTTACCTGCAATAATTTAAGAGCTTTCAGCCTCCACGCAAACGATCTTAGACTTCCCTGAAACGCTGCTGCCATTCTTTTGTCTTGGTCCATTTTGTTTTTTCATTGACTTTGAGTTTTTCGTGTCAAAAGTCAACTGCTAAGCTCTGACCATATTGTGGAATTGTTTTAAGTTTTTTAGATGCGTGGATATTTTTGAAATAATTGTGGTATCAGATAGCATTACATAGACTGTTGCTCACACAGTAGGTTGATCAATTATCCAGGGAGCCATAGTCTGAGTACATGGATCCGGCTACTAGAAATGGAGGCCGGCCAAAACTACGTGTCACTGAAGATGTTCTAGAACAGAGGCGGTTGTCCAAGCAGAAGTGAAACACTTGCCATAGTAGTTTGCCAGGTATTTTCTCTGAGAGCTATAACTTTCAGGTGAGTTGCATCATTACCTTGTTATTTTGCAGGGTTATTTTTTTTTAATCTTTTGTAGGAATTGTCCCTGTGAAAGCTCCTCTACCATCCGAAGTCATTAAGGGTTATTTTCAAATATAAAATTATCTCCTAATAGTAGATTCGTTTGATGTTCACAATTTCCAACTAGAATTCTGAATTGAAAAGTTCTGCTACTCATACTTACAGCCTGTTTGGCTTCTCCTACTTTAAGGAGAAAGCGACTTTCAGCAGGTTTTGCTCCGTTTGGGTGAATGGCTTAAAGTCGGGTTTTAAGTTAAAAAACTCCATTAAGTCATAAGTTCCATTTAGGTACTTTTGACTTATGACTTATTGATTTTTTTTTTTCACGATTCTTCTAAAGTTTAAATATTATGAATTTAAAATTTTTTTAAGTCAAATTTCACTTTAAGTCAAAATTATTAAATCCCCATTTAACTTTAAGTAAAATTACCCAAACACATTCATTCAACTTAAAGTAAACAACTTTACTTTCTCCTTTAAGTTAAAAATACCTCCATTAAGTCAAAAGTAACTTATTTTAAGCAACCCCAAACACCCTGTTAGATTTAGCTTTAATTTTTAATGACAACGGTATAATGCTTAGTCCTTAAACAAACCTTTATCGTCAAACTAACTTTATATTATGTTATATTCTGTTTATAAGCGAAGATTTATAAACCTATAGTCATAGTACATGTGTAATTGTTTTTAGCTGTTAGTTTAAAAGACTTGTGTCCTTACATAAATTATGATTTAACTATAAGTTTAAATATGAAGGGGTTAAGATTAAAGTTAGAAATAACTTTTGACATCAAAATGAAATTGCAGATTTACTCGTGTGACATAGATGAGCTTAAAATGTAATACTACGTATTTATAAAAATAAAATTAAAGATGCCGAATATTATTATCATGGTATTAAATTATTATAAATTGATGTTCACAAAGCCGGATATTATCATGCTTTGGGGAAATTCTACAACCATTATTTGAACATTGGACGGAAAAACCGGTAATCGTCAAAAATTCTGAAGTGGGCGTGAAAACAATTTGCCTTCTTTTTTTACAAATTTTTTTAGGATGCATATTTTAGTTGGTTGTTTTTATCAATAAGTATGAGTCCACAAATGTAATGAAAATACATATTTACATGCATGAGTCTAAATTAAAAGTTTATATGCATGATTATAGAATCTAAGGGTGAGTCTGAGCCCGATTGGGTTAAATTTAAAAAATGTCACTTATTACTTAAAAGTGCAATTTATTCATTTTAAGTGAAAAGTGATAATTTTAACTTTAAGTTATATGTTTCTGTTTGGTTAATTTTGCTTAAAGTGAATTTATTCAAAAACAATTGATCAAAAAAATAGAAATTTATTTTTTTAATATATAAAATAAAAGTATAAAACACAAATATATGCAAAGAACAAAATTTGAGTTAAAAGGTTACTCAAATATATAAAATTTAATGTGTGAAAAAAAATAAGTTGAAGAAAAGTACCTCGAAGATACTTAAATTTTTTGAACAAAACTAATTTTAAGCTGAGAAATTTAAGTGTACACAAACAGATCAGCGACCAACTTAAAGTGAGATGGGGAAGCTTTGAGCTACCCCAAACAGGCTCTCTATTTCTTCATATTTAGGCTTGCTTAAATTCTAAATTTTAATTGTCATATACATGATCACAATATAGTCTTCTTTGATCATTGGATTGAGGCTTGCAAGCGTACTTATTTCACATCTTTTATGGTTTTATCAACTCCATATGTCTTCATATTATATCTTTTTCTAATGGCAGGATAAATCTTAATCCTGATGCAGATGTGTTGGTATTTCCCGTTTTTGCAGTAGCTTGTACACAATAAGCTCTGCCAATTTTCTTTACCCTGAAACAGGCAAAGTGAATTCTGAAATTTTCGTTCACTTAAGGTAGATATCTACATATACCCAATGGATACCAATAAAAAATTAGGGTATGTATCAATGTCCTGGGTTCAACAGGTATTTCTTGCAAAACATGCCTTGAGTGACTTGGGGAAATTTCAAAGCATGAGATTCTTGGCATATTATCAGGAAGCTCATCTACAAACATTTACAACTTGGATGGACTTAACAGACCAACTCCCAAAAGTTTTGTTTATAAAAAAACCATTTATATCTGTTGGAACCAGATATTTCCGAGTAGGGCCTTCGGTCAACCTGCAAGACAAAAGAATGCGAGGGTGTTGACCCTCGATTCACCTCCGGCGTAAGAGTAAGTTTTCTGGTTGTTTAAATGATAGGGTAAAACGTAAAGAAATTGTGAAAGAGAATACTTGAGTAGTGATAATGAATTGTCCCTTGTTGTTGCTTACTCTCTTCTATTTATACCCTTCGGATATGGGCCCTAGGAGATGATGAGGAGAGAACAGCCGTACCCCACATTCTGAGGTGTCACTTGTTGACTGGACCGAAGCATCCAAGGGATCTCTATGTCTTGGATTCGGATCTCTATGTCTTGGATACTTAACTTAGGTGTACAGTGATGGGCTTAATATAGCCTATTGGGCCGATGGGCCTCCAACATGTCCCAGGGCTTCGGTAAGAGGTATCCTCGGACTGAAGGCCGAAACCAATAGCCCATCTTCGGATTACCTTTTCGGCTGCCTCTTTTCGGACATGGATGACAGCTATGGATGACAGTTACTCCTGTCTTAAGATCTGTGCTTAAATCGTAGCCGTTGAATTTGTAACGTCCTCTATTTTCAAGGGTCGTGTCTATTAAAACCTCAAAAACCCCTTTGGCTTTTTTACTTTTCTCTTTTCACATCGGCCTCTTGGTAAAAAATCTCTTCTCAACCTCTCCTCCAAATTTAACGATTGGGAACGCAGGTTCGAACGACATCGCTGCTCCAACTCCAGTTGCGGTTCATCTTCAAACAAACTATCCCCAGGAACTCGACCTCATCTCCTACTGGACAAAGTTCTTCTTTTTTCTTTCAAGATATCTGTTAGTATGAAGATTCGCGTTTTTATTTTGTGCAAATGCATGTATGTTTGTATGTGTATATGTAAATGTAGTAGGGTTTTTTTTTTGACGATAAGAGGTTTCTGGGGATATGGGTTTGAACCGTTTTGGGAGTTTACTAGTTTTTGTAGGTTTTCGTTTTTGGGAATTTTTGGGGTAAGAACTTTCCTCGGTGTCCCCAATACTTAAGAACACCCTTCGGTTCGCATGAATCTGGGTTTTATTCGGCCGATTGATATAAGCCCTCTGTACTCGGTTACTGACCGAATAAGTTCTTTTCTCAAAATTTTTTCTTATTTTCCGAGTACATGGCTGACTCCTCTGTTTCCGAACGCAGGAGATGGCTCAATCAGGTGCGGTTCCTCCGTATTCGGCGATGGCGCATTTTGGCGATGAGTCAAAATTTCCAGTAGCCAATCTTCTTTCGGATATGTCCGAAGAAGAAGTCTTACACATGCATAGTAGATATGACTTCCCCGAACAATATGAGGCATACCAGGCCGAGGAAGATGACCTCGTCTACCATACCCCTGTTTCCCCTTGTCCTCATGGAAGTTTTAAAATAGGCATCTCTGAACGAGCCTTCCATTGCGGCCTTAGACTCCCTCTTCTTCCCATCATTAGGAGGTTCTTGATTCATACGAGGGTAGCTTTAGGTCAGCTGGACCCGAACAGTTTTATTCATTTCAATGCCTTTCAAACTAGATGCATAAAAGTCGAGGTCGAACCCCGATTGGTCCTCTTTCTCCATCATTATGACATAAGGAGGAACCCTAAATCGGCGGGCTTCTACACAATAGCCCGAAGGTCTGGTCGGGCAGATTGGGCTGCCACCAACTCTAGTAATCATAACACGCACACCAAGTGGTTTTTCATTAGTGGTCCGAGATTAGATAATTACCGAGTGTGGCGAGAGATAGAACCTCGGAACGTACTGGCACCTGATATGTCTGATCAAGATAAGGCTGATTATTACAAAATTAGCCGACCGATGGTTCCGGATAAAATTCCCCTAGCTATGAGCCGAGACAAGGGTTATCTTGACGCTATCCATTGGCGTGGTGGTAACATATCTTTTCTTTCTTCGGTGAATTTTTGTTCAAAAATGATAACTTGCTGATTTTGTGCTTTGTTGTTGTAGTGTCTTCTAAACAGGATTTGGCTCGGAGGCAAGCCGAGAAAGCGGCCAAGAAGAAGGCCGAAGAAGAAGCTAGATTGCTTCGGTTGGCTGAAGAGGAGGCCAAGAAAAAGGCCGAGGAGCAACGTTTAATAACCGACGGAACCGAGGCCGATCAGAACGATCCTAAAACAGTTTCTGAGTCTGGTCATCCAGCTAGTTCTTCGTCTGGCGGAACTGCTGATAATGTGAACAAGAGGATTCGGAATACCGAAGAGGTTATTCAGTCCTATCGACCTTCTTGGTCGATCATGTCCACGGATAAGTTTGCTGCCCCTGCTCCTGCGGAAGCGAAGC
The DNA here is from genome assembly GCA_036435485.1 of Saposhnikovia divaricata. Taxonomy (NCBI): domain Eukaryota; kingdom Viridiplantae; phylum Streptophyta; class Magnoliopsida; order Apiales; family Apiaceae; genus Saposhnikovia; species Saposhnikovia divaricata. Next base: position 102,445,336 of record CM071601.1, read on the forward strand.
AGGTTTCCGACGACTTCCTCCACGCCATGATTCTTCCTGCCAATCGATCTGTTTATGAATCTGCTGACCCTGTGTCGGCTTGTGACGAGCTGTTGGGGCATCTTACGATGGTATATTCCTTGTTACCTTATACTTGTATTTTTTGCACATTTTTTTTTCATTCGTTTCATGTTTGCTTTCTTGTTTGTTTCAGACTGCTCCATGGGCTACGGCCGTTCAGGACAAGGTAAAGGATATGTCCAAGCAGCTGAAGGAGGTAGAGTCTCTTCGGAAGCAGAATGCCGAACTCCAGACTCGTGTTGAGAATTTGGAGATCGAACGCAAGTCTCTGGAGCTGGAGAGGGATGCTCAGACGAGGCTTGCGGCGAGGAGGACCGAGCAAGCCAAGCGGAGTCGGCGGTTGCTGAAGAAGTCTGAGAAGAAGATGATCCAGTGCGAAGACAGGAGTTACGCGGCTGGCTTTGATGAGGCAGTGGTTCGGGCTCATGAGAAGGGTTGGGACTACAAGCAGATCCTGGGCATGTTTGAAGATCCCGTTACTCGTCCCCCAGAACCCGATCTACCTCTTGAAGTCAGTTCGGGCTCCGAGCCTGAACTTTCTGATTGAGTTTTCTTCTTTTGTTTTCGATCACATAATGTAAGCCTTCGGGCATAACTTTTTATTCGGATTGATGTAAGCCTTCGGGCATAACTCTGACCTTTTGAAATATTTATGTCGCTTTTTTTTCAATTTATATTGTCCTTAGCATAAGGTCATGCGTCTTCGGACTATTTTGTATCTTCGGCTACTTTCATTTTATGCCCTTAGCATAATTTATTTGTCCTTAGCATAATTTTCATATTTATGCGTCTTCGGACAATATTGCATCTTCGGCCGGAGCCTAGCTCTTTATTTTGTCCTTGGCATAATTTTCGTTTTTATGCGTCTTCGGACAGTATTGCATCTTCGGCCGGAGCCGAGCTCTTTATTTTTTCCTTAGCATAATTTTCATTTTTATGCGTCTTCGGACAATATTGCATCTTCGGCCGGAGCCTAGCTCTTTATTTTGTCCTTAGCATAATTTTCATTTTTATGCGTCTTCGGACAATATTGCATCTTCGGCCGGAGCCTAGCTCTTTATTTTGTCCTTAGCATAATTTTCATTTTTATGCATCTTCGGACAATATTGCATCTTCGGCCGGAGCCTAGCTCTTTATTTTGTCCTTAGCATAATTTTCATTTTTATGCGTCTTCGGACAATATTGCATCTTCGGCCGGAGCCTAGCTCTTTATTTTGTCCTTAGCATAATTTTCATTTTTATGCGTCTTCGGACAATAATGCATCTTCGGCCGGAGGCTAGCTCTTTATTTTGTCCTTAGCATAATTTTCATTTTTATGCGTCTTCGGACAATATTGCATCTTCGGCCGGAGCCTAGCTGTTATGTCCCCAAGTATTTAAGGGATTTGTAAATAATTAAGGCTTTCTTCGGTTAATGAAAAATATTTCCTCTCTGCCTTAATTATGTCAAAATATCATAAATACTAAACCAGAAATAAGAACACATGTTTTATTCGGTCTGCCCCAAACATGGGTTCCTTATATTTACTTTATTTACAATAAGATGAAAAGGTCTTACTGGTAAAAACGACGAAGGCGGGATGCATGCCATGTATTTTTGATCGGATTCCCGTCCGAATGAGCTAGCTTGTATGTGCCTGGACGAACTACCTCTATCACCACGTAGGGACCTTCCCAATTCGGCATGAGTTTACCTTGTCTGGTCGGCATCGAAGTGGCTAATTCTCGGAGGACCAAATCTCCCACGTGGAATGATCTTTTCTTTATTCCTGAATCGTAATATTGGGCTGCCTGAAGTTGGTATCTTAAATTTCTCTGATAGGCTGCTTCCCTTTCTTCTTCAAGCAGATCCACATTTGCTCGGAGTCCGAATTCATTTGTTTCCACGTTGAATACCTGTGTCCGATAGGATTCTAGGCCGACCTCAGTTGGCATCAAAGCATCGGTGCCGAAGGCGAGTTTGAATGGAGTTTCTCCGGTCGACGATCTCGGAGTTGTTCGGTAGGCCCACAAGACATACGGAAATTCTTCGGCCCAAAGTCCTTTTGAATCTCCTAGCCTTTTCTTTATCCCGTCGAAAATGATCTTGTTAGCTGCTTCGATTGCTCCATTTCCTTGAGGATGGCCGACCGAACTGAATCTTTGCTGAATTCCGAATTCAAATAGGAATATCCTGAATTTGCTTCCAATGAATTGTGTCCCATTGTCCGACACACATATCATTGGGATTCCGAACCTTAGAATAATTTGTTCTAGCACGAACTTTTTCGCGGCTTCTTCGGTGATGGCTGAGAGGGGTCTTGCTTCTACATATTTGGTCATGTAATCAATGGCCACAATGCAATATTTGGCCTGTTTAGTACTAGTTGGCAGAATGCCCACAATATCTACCGCCCACATAGCAAAAGGAATCGGGTTGAGTACCGAGGTCATTTCTTCGGGTGGTTGCTTCGGAACGTTACTGAATAATTGACATTGTTTGCATTTCTTTGCGTACTCCGAAGCGTCCTCCCTTATCGTTGGCCAATAGAAACCTTGCCTTAAGATTTTGAAGGCAAGTGACCGTCCTGCGAGGTGTTCACCACAGATGCCTTCATGAATACTTTCTAATGCCATCTTTTGCTCGTCGGGGTCCAGGCATCGGAGCAAGGGCTGAGTGGCTGATCTCCTAAATAATCTTCCTTCAATGATGGAGTAACTGGCCGATCGGTATCTGATTTTATGGGCCTATTTTTTATCAAGGGGAAGGGTGTCTTTTTCTAAGAAAGCTCTGATTGGCGTCATCCAGTTAATTCCTTGATGTATTTCCAGGCATTGTTTTTTGTCTATCGATGGTGCCTTGACTTCGGTCAGATAAATTGAACTTGTGAGATTCTGAGTTTCCGCCGAAGCTAACCTCGATAACGCGTCGGCTCGGCTGTTGTTTTCCCTGGCGACTTGGCTTAATTCGAAAGATTCGAACAGTAATGAATTTTCGCGCACCTTCGTGGCATAGGCTTTTGTTCGGGGGTCTCTCTGTCCGTATTCTCCCGAAAACTGTTTGACGACTAGCATAGAGTCGCTGAAAACTCTTAGGTGCTTTACCTCCAAACTTTTTCCCAAATCTAGACCTGCTAATACCGCTTCATATTCGGCCTCGTTATTGGTTAAGGAGAAGGCGAATCTGATTGCTTGACATATCTCGAAACCTTCGGGACTAGTTAATATGAGGCCTGCACCACACTTTGATCCTGCTACCGAACCATCTACAACAAGTTTCCACTTTCCTGGCGAAGGTATTAATTGTTCTTCAGGAGCCAAATCTTTTGGACCAGATAAAGAGCATTCCGTTATGAAGTCGGCAAGGGTTTGAGCTTTGATTGCTGTTCGGGGAACAAATTCCAGGTCGTATTCTCCTAATTCGACCGACCAAGCGACCACTCGGCCCGAAGCTTCTGGTCTTCGCATGATCTTCTTCAGGGGTTGATCGGTTACTACTTGGATTGTTCGGCCTTGGAAGTAGTGCCGTAACTTTCTCGAGGCCATTACTATCCCGTAGGCAAACTTTTCGGCATTGGGATACCTTGTTTCTGCATCCTTTAGGATGTGAGAGACGTAGAAAACTGGATGTTGGTTCCCTTCATGCTGTTTGATCAGTACCGCCCCGAGTGTTCGGTCGTTCACAGCCAGATATAGCTGAAGGGTTTCATTCGGGCTCGGTCTCATTAAGAGTGGGGTGTTTACCAGGTATTCTTTTAGTTCTTCAAAAGCCTTTTGACAACTCGGTCCCCATTCGAAGAACCTCAAAAAATGGTAGGGCTTTTTCAGCTGATCGAGAAATGAACCTTCTCAAGGCTGCCATTCGTCCGGTCAATTTCTGAATATCCCTGATTGTCCTCGGTGCTTCCATGTCGATGACTTCTTTAATTTTTTCAGGATTCGCCTCAATTCCATGGGCGCTGACCATATATCCTAAAAATTTTCCACTATTAACTCCGAACGTGCATTTGTTCGGGTTAATCCTCATGTTGTTTTTCCTTAGTGCTTCGAAGCATTCTTTCAAATCTTCGGCATGATCTCTAAACAAGGATTTGACAATCATGTCATCCACATAGCATTCCATGTTTCGACCTATTTGGGCTTTGAAGACTTTGTTGATCATCTTTTGAAACGTTGCCCCTGCATTCTTTAGTCCGAAGGGTATTTTGATGTAGGCATAAGTGCCATTCGGTGTGATGAATGCTGTTTTGGGAATGTCTTCGGCGTTCATGGCGATCTGATGGTGTCCGGAGAACGCATCCAAGAAGCTGAGTATTTGATGGCCTGAAGTGGCATCTATCAACTGATCGATGTTCGGTAAAGGGTAATGGTCCTTCGGGCAATGCTTGTTTAGGTCGGTGTAATCGACACACATTCTCCATTTTCCGTTTGACTTTTTGACTACCACCACGTTTGCCAACCAATCGGGGTAATCTATTTCTTCAATGAATTTGGCTTCTAGAAGTTTTTCGACTTCGGCTTGGATGACCTTTTGTCTTTCCATAGCAAAATTTCGCTTCTTCTGCTTCACCGGTTGGGCATCGGGTTTCACGTTGAGGTAATTTTTGGTGACCGATGGGTCTAAACCTGGCATGTCTTCGGGATTCCAGGCGAATACATCGTGAAATTCCCGAATGACTTTGATGACTCTCGCTTTCAGTTCGGGATCTAGATCCTTGCCTATCTGGATCATTTTGCCCGACTAGCCTACGTATAGCTCAACCTCCTCGGTCTCAGTTGCCGGTTCGGCAATCGGACTAGATAAATCGACTCCGAATTTCTCTAGCTCAATATTCAGCAATTGATGGCTGCTTCCGGTGTCCTCGTTGACCCTCTTTCTCTTTCCCGCTTCGGTCATCTCTATGTCCTTGTCTTTCTCTAGGTCCTCCAAAATTATGATCCGTGCGGCTTTCTGATCTCCTCTCATTTCTCCGACTCCATTTTCGGTTGGAAACTTTAACTTTAGATGCGGTATGGAAGAGACGGCTTGAAATGAAGATAAAGCTGGCCTCCCGAGGATTCCATTGTATGGACTGTCAACCCGAACCACGTAGAATTTTGCTTCCTTCGTTACAGTGTACGGTGCTTTTCCTAGCAAAACGGAGAGAGTGATTGTTCCTTCAATCGGTATGGGCTGATTTCCAAAACCGTACAATGGTGCTTCATGGCAGGGTTCTAATTCTTCTCCTCCAAGATTCATCTTGCAGTATGTTCGGTGGTACAAAATGTTTACCGAACTGCCTTCGTCAATCAGCACTCTCCAAATCTTATTTTCGCCGATGACTGGGTTTATGACGAGTGGGTCTTCGTGCGGCCATATTACGTCCTCGTAATCGTCTTCGGTGAAAGATATGGGTAAAGGCTGCTTCGCGATGTTTGATTGACAGAGGTTGTAGATTTGTCTGGCATACTTATTTCGGGCGGTTTTACTGTTCCGATCGAGAATCGTGCCTCCGGAAATGGTTTTCACCTCTCCTCGGTATTTTTTCGATACTTCGGCTTCTTTCTTTTCTTTGTTGTCCAGCTTCTCCCTCATATCTCCGATGAATTGTGCTAGGTCTCCCTCCCTGATCATTCTTTCTATCAGATTCTTTAGATGGTAACAATCGTTGGTGTTATGACCTTTATCACGATGGTAGTCGCAGAACTTATTTTCGTTTCTTCGGTGTTCGGGAGCTCGCATCTTGGGTGGTCGAGTGAATCCAGGCCTTCCTTTAATTTCATGAAGGATTTTTGAGATTGGAGTGTTGAGAGGTGTAAACACGGCGTTCTCTCTATCTCTTCTTCGTTCGGTTCCTTTATTGGGCCTTGCGTCATTTGGCCTGTTTCTGGTATCCCCACGATCTCTTCGGTCGTCCCTTCTGTCGTCTCTTCTATCACTTTTATCATTTTTCTTATCTTTGTATCCGTTGATGGATTCCAACTTTCTTCGGATAGCTTCTCCTCGTAAATATATATCGTTCAAGGATTTTGGGGGTGCATCATACAGGGAGGATCGAAGCTTTCTTCCTTTAATGGGATCGAGTCCGGCCGAGAGGAACCCGGCAGCCTTGACTTTGTCCAAGTTTGTTACCGTCCCTGCTTCGTCTTTGAATCGGGCCAGGTATTCCCCCAACTCTTCGTTCGGTCTTTGTCTGCAATGGATCAGGGCCTCTGTATCTTTTTCTCTTCGGCACATGTGGGAGTAGTGCCTTATGAATTTCCTTTTGATTTGTACGTATGAACCAATAGACCTGGGTCTTAACGAACGATACCACATTGACGCTGATCCTTTCAGATATGTCTTAAACATTTTGCACAGCATGACATCACAGTGTCCCATACCGGTCATGAGCGATTCATATTTCTCGCAATGATCTTCGGGATCCCCTTTTCCGTTAAATTCGTTCATCTTCGGAAATTGTCTCCCTGGCGGAGGTCGGTATTGTTCCACGTTTATGGTCACCACAGGCTCATGGCCCATCTTTCTTTCGCCGAACATCACCTTTTCTAGCCTTCGGATTCGGTCATCCGTGCGAGGACCTTCTTCTTCAGAATCCGAGGAATAATTGTTTTTGGATCTTGCTCTCTTAGATTGCGATTCCGAATTCCAAGATTCGTCTTCGTCATCTCTATTTCTCTTCTCTCTTTCATCTTCGGCTTTTGGATTTTCGGCCTCTAGGGCCTCACGAAGCAGTTTTTCTTGTAGCTCGATCTCTTCTCTTTGGAGCTTGAGGGCTTCCAATTTCAATCGGTCAGCCGCCTTTTTCTTAGCTAGTCTTTCGGCTTCTTTATCGTTTACTTCCTTCTGCTTTCCTTTGGTCTTCTGCTGCTCTCTCCATTTCATTAGCATTTCTTGTTGCTCTTCGGGAGTGGGCATGTCTCCTTCCTCATCGAAATTCAATATCCTTCGGGCAACAGAAGGTTTTTCCTGGGACATAGGGGCGACTCTTTGGATGGTAGGGGTGATGGGACTGTCTCCAACTACGGTGCTGGCGTCTGGTAAGGGCGTGTCTTCAGCTGCCATAATTTTTGATAAACTCGAACACAATTGTTTCTCTACGTTCCCACAGACGGCACCAAATGTTGGAACCAGATATTTCCGAGTAGGGCCTTCGATCAACCTGCAAGACAAAAGAATGCGAGGGTGTTGACCCTCGATTCACCTCCGGCGTAAGAGTAAGTTTTCTGGTTGTTTAAATGATAGGGTAAAACGTAAAGAAATTGTGAAAGAGAATACTTGAGTAGTGATAATGAATTGTCCCTTGTTGTTGCTTACTCTCTTCTATTTATAGCCTTCGGATATGGGTCCTAGGAGATGATGAGGAGAGAACAGCCGTACCCCACATTCTGAGGTGTCACTTGTTGACTGGACCGAAGCATCCAAGGGATCTCTATGTCTTGGATTCGGATCTCTATGTCTTGAATACTTAACTTAGGTGTACAGTGATGGGCTTAATATAGTCTATTGGGCCGATGGGCCTCCAACAATATCCAAACACACATAGTGACCAGACTCAATAGCCTCTCCATTTTCTGCCACAAACAGGAGAGTGTGAGCAGAACTTGATTGCTTTACGGGAATATTATAGTCTATGGAGCTATATCTATAGTATTAAGGGACTATCTATTTCTTGAACTTTAGATTTTAGAGAATCAATGTGGATAATTTTTTTGTTGAAATGTGAATCCTATCTATCATTGAAATATAATGTATACGAGAAGATATTAACTTTGTTCTTTCCGGTTGCTTTCTAATGGCAGTTTCTTTGCAGTTATGCACTTTCCAATATATCGTAATGGAATACTATGACGTGTGCACAGGTGCAGAACGTCAACATAACATATTATACTCGGTTTCTAGAGTTGTCACGTACAGAGAAGATTCATAATTTACTTGGCAAGAACGAGATAGTAGAACGGATAATCGGTAACATACATCAATACCGTCACACACGTTGAGTTCTGACATACATACCCCATGAATTAATAATAAAACGACTTTGAGTTTTTAAAAACACCATGCGGCCTGAAATAATAATATAACGCCCAATAGTTGCTAACAATACAATATCAGGCTTGCCATTTTAACAACATGCTTAGCCAAAAAAACATGGTAGTTACACTTTAAATACCTCACAAACATTTCAATCTCAAAACTTACCATTGTCTTTTATTCATGTTCACTGAGAAATGTCCGCTTTCGGTTGCATTTTACTTGGTTCATATTTTCAAACTACATGATTAGGATGAATTGAGAAAATTATTTCATTCGAACAGCTTAAATCCAAAAGAATATGCATTTTCATATAATGCTAGAGAGTGGTCCGTGCCTTGCACAGGCTTTTATGCTAGTTAATCTAAATTTATTAAAGAAGCATGTAATATTTAGTTTTATTGTTCTAATTTAGTAGACTCTAATTGATGCTAAAATATATTACAATCTTCTCATTGGTTAACTACTACGTGGTAGACTCATATATTATAATAAAAGATGTTTAAAAACAATTCATAATTAAAAGACATATAAGCATATGTAATTTACTGGAATGTACATTTATAAAAAATATTATTTACGGTTAGTAGTAAATTTATAAAATTAAAAAATCATGTAATATATGAATTTATTAAATTATAAAATTATTTTAATTTAACTGCGAATAATAAATTATAATAAGTATGGTAAATAATAAAAACTTTGTATATGATTAATTTATTTAGAATTTAGAAGTGAATTTTGGTTGTCTCTAAAATAATTTTTATTGGTAAATTATTCACCAACCAATGATAATACTCTTCTGGCGTATATTTAATAATTTAAATAATTTAAATATATGTAACTTTGGCTTATATACATTTTCAAATAAATTTTGTTAACAAATTATGAATGAATATGTTTTCGAGCCTTTTTTAAAAAAATTCAAGTCTTTGAAGTTATGGATTTTATTCAAGATATTTAAAATCTAATTTCAAATCTGTTTTTTTTTTTAGTTTTCGGTTAAGTTAGATTATACTTATATAAAATCGGTTATAACTGTATAAGATATATTTTTTAAATAAATTCATATTGTATGATAATATGATTGTGATTGACTTTATATTAAAATAGTGGTTGATTAATGAATATATAATTATGAAATTTATTTAAAATATATAATAGTACATCGTGATTGATTTCAAATTAATAGTAATCTTTTGGTAAATCTTGTGTTTTAAAAAATATGTATTTTATGGATTTGTTAAATAAAATCACTATTGTATTTAAATTAGAATTGTTAACTAATCATGATTAATGGGTTAAGGTGAGAATGTTAAATAAGGAAAATTCTTGATATAATATGATTGGTCTAAAATTTAGGAATTAGCTCTAATTAGTACTAAAATAATTCATAATTTTCTGATTGACTAACTGTATGTTAACTATATACTGGTAGACTCATGTATAATAATAAAGGATAAGAGTGTACTACCATAGGTCTAGGTTCGAACCTTGTGAACTACATATTAAAACATTATGTATACTTATATCTTATTATATAAGAGAAAAAGGACCATGAGATTCATTTCAGGGATAACTAAAAGAAGATAACTAAAATTAAAATTCCAAGAAATCCTTTATTATAATATCTGAGTCTACCACATCATCCAGTTAAACAATCAAATTTGAGGAATTATTTTATGACCAATCAGAGGTCATTCCTAAATTTTAGACCAATCATATTATATTAAAAGTTTTCTTAATTTACCATTCTCATCCTATTATACTAACCATGGTTAGTTAACAATCCTAATTTAAATATTTATAGTAATGACTTGATTTAACATATCCATATATGACATATTTTTTTAATGTCAAAAAATATTTATAATAAATTAATATTTAATTAAAATAAATTAGGATTATACAAATATATAATATTAAGCGATTTTCGCAATATGAATTTTCCACTCTTTTGATTTACAATTAATCATAATTCCATTATTATATATTACGAATTAATTTTCATAATAATATATAAGAGCAAATTAGAATTTACTACTAAAATTAAATTAATTATGAAAATCAATCACAAATATATTATTATATACTAGCACATCTGTTCTTTGCGCCACTCTCTATGTATAGAGCCATTTTCAAAAATTGCGTATTTATTAATTGTTTCTAATACAAATATATTATTTTAATGCATGGATCTATTTTATCTATATTATAAAATGTAATATTTTAATATCTCAAACTCTCGATCTACAATCATAAGGTGCAATCAAATTTGAATAAATCTTATCTTATTCAATTATATATTTTAAAAATCAAAAAATATTTACCAAACTATTCTAAATACACCTGCAAAATTTAAGTTATATAAACTTTTAAACTAATCAATTATAAAAAAAGTTAAATTCAACCAATTAAAATATTAAAAAAATGATTTTTTAAACCAATTATCGTTAACATTTTACTTATCGGTATTTTTTAGTTATGCAAGAATTAATTGGACAAATAAATTGACTTGACGATATATTTGAATTATTCAAGATACTTAATAGACTTTCAAATAGTATTAGACATTATTTGGTGTATAAATTATCAATCCAAAACATAAAATTCATTACAGAGTCAGTAAAAATACTGTTAGGGAATGTGTTTCATAGCAAATTGGTCAACTCAGCGCAAAAATTCTAATAAATCACTATTTTTTGATATTTCATAGCAAATTGGTCAACTCGGCGCAAAAATTTTAATAAATCAATATTTTTTTGATAGATAATTAATTTATCGACAAAAGGGCATATGTCATCTACACAAATAATCATTCAAATATTCTTCTAAATCACTATTTTTTATAGGTAAACAATTTATCAATAAAATGTCATACGTAAAAATAATCAAGATTGGACAAACACATATTAAAATAGATCATATCAATGTAACAAGGTTTCCTTAATTCAAACTACAATCGTTGATCAGATCTTAAATTATAGTACATCCTCGCTTATCATTGAAATATATAGTCTTTCTGGCGAAATAATCCAACAATTTATTCTAATCGTGAGGAAAATACATATGTGATTTGTAAGAACGTATAACTGACCATAACTGCGATTCTATACTATCCAAATCAATGAACCAATATAAAAAAATCCTGTATATCTAAAATCTCGGATGCCAAAATAAAGGAACCTACTCTCAAAGAGAAAGAACAAAACTCAGTCTATGGATAGACAAAATCCACTAACGGGATACTAGACTATCAATAAAGAGATATATTTATTGAAAAATAAAGTAAAATCAAGGAAAAGAAACGGGAGTTATCATTCACAAGGAGAAAGTACAAAATCCAATATTTCAGTAGATAAAACCCACCAACGTGGTACTAGACTCTCAATAAAAAGAGATATTTATTGAAAAACAAAGCAAAATCAAGGAAAATAATAAAAATGGGCTTATCATCAACCAAAACGTAGATGCCAACCCCTAAACTTTAGTTTAGTATTTTTTAGGATAGGAGAGAGAGAGAGAGAGAGAGAGAGAGAGAGAGAGAGAGAGAGAGAGAGAGAGAGAGAGAGAGAGAGAAACGGCTAGTAATCGTTTAAAAATCAATATTATTGATAACTAGATAGGTCGATACATATAAAATTATATATTGTTTATAATAAAAGGTGCCCATTTTAATTTTGTATTCTTGAATTCAATTAATAGTATTCAATTCTCATATCCTAATCTAAGAGCAGACATATCGAATTTGCTTGGTTGATTAATATTATTTATTTTTAATATCAACAAAACCTTAAATATAGGTAAACAATTTAATTACTTGGTAGATAAAATCTAATCAAACAGAGATATTTATTAACAATAAACAAAATTTAAAAAAAAGGGCTTCATTTTTATGTACTCTACTCTTAGTTTTATTTTGTAGCATTTCAATGTTGTTTTCAATTATATAGTAATATACTTAGATAACTTGGGCAAAGAGTAATATTACATGTAATTGTCATATTATTCCTTTTCACGTATTATTTTCGTTTCGTGTACAAAAAAAAAATTACATAGTTTAGTAGCATTTTGTGTTCGAAATTTAGGTACATAAAATAATTTCATGTAATTTTCATGCAAGACCCCAAAAACACATGGCATGAAAGTACACAACACAAACGATTTTCCAAATCTACATAAGCGCTTTCTTTTAATATTTCTCAAAAAAATATTGTTAGGATTTATGGGTGATAGCTTAGAGACAACTTAACTAGATTTTATTATACTTAGTTTTTCTAAGTAGAACATACTGTCACAGCCAGAGTATGTTCTTGTGACCAAAATAATTGCTGTAATTTAATAAGTATGTATCTTGGAAGAAGTTCATTCCAATTGTTCAAGCCTCAAGAATTACATCAGTTCGACAGCAAAAATAAGGTTACTGTCAATTGCACTGACAGTAAGGTTACAAGAAGACAGCATGTTGCAAGTCATGACAGAATATCCAATCTGACAGCAACATTGGCAAAAGCATGAAGACAACAACATTCTCACACTTTGACAGCAAGTCTGGAACTCCTGCCAGCAACATTGGCGGGGATTCATACTTTCATCCAAAGTACATTATCATGACAGCAGGCTTGGCATCAAAGGTTACTGTCTCATTGGAATATTTAAATTAGGGATTCATCTCAGTCAAATCTGTGACAGTTTAGATGTTCAAGAAATAGATTTGCTGCAACTTGTCAAAGATTGTAGCAGACCTGCAAGACTACGACAGAAGCTTGAGAGATCACAAGACAAGGCTCGTCAATTCAAGAGTATGACAAATTCACATCTACTAGAATTGTGTTAGCTTGATTTAGAAAGTATCCTGATTGCTTTATGTATAATGATAACTCTGTTTGTATATCAATTTAGGAAAGTCACATGGGTGGGCAAATTGCCACTTGAAAATGACAGCAGCTCCACAACCCATGTGATAGAGATGTTAGAGTTATTTAGTCTATATAGAGATTCATCTCTCATTCTTTCTGTAATCACTCAAGAAACTGAAGCTTGAGAAAACACTTTTTCTCAAGGTTGTAGCAACACTTTTGTGACACCCCCAGACCCGGGGTCAGGGATTGAGGATAGTCACCATCCATTTAGCCGTTGCTGTACCTGCATTTCTCACAATATATAATCCACCTGCTCATGACCCCATAATATAAACATACTCACACGGGTTAGAGTCTCAGAAATGACACACTTACAATAAACATCCTCAAAATATAAAATATTATAACCCAAATGTTTATTGAATACTGGTATTGACATAACCTCTTAGTGAAGGTACATTAGCGGCTTAATCGTCTTGTTCTGGTCATAAACTTACACAAGTCATACTTATAAATAAAGTGAACCAACAAAAGCTGCAAACTGATCCAACTGGTCACTGCCATGAACTGCTCACGAAAACGTCTAGCGTTTCCCACTCGCTTGTGGGCAGTGTGCCTGACCCTTGGCATCCTTCTTAGCTGCTATATAATATATAAACAATAGCAAGAGTGAGCGAAAGCTCAGCAAGATAATAAAGTATGGCATAATCTGCCTACGAATGAAAGTCTCAATATGAACTTATACCAGACAATTATTGCCAAAAATATCTTAACAATCCATCAAAGGAAATTTCTTTCTTACTAGAAAGATATCCAAAAAATAGTACGGAATCAGTACTTCAATTATCAAATTCTATCTTTTATGAAAGATATAAGAAACTCACATCTACCGAAGAAATTTATAAAATATGCACCCATTACTGAAAATTCGATTATTCACCATTAATGGGATTGGATAGAAACTGGATGCGAAAACTCCCCTTGGGAAAACAAGATCAGCAGTTTCAGATACTGCCGGATAGAATGAATAATGCTTCGTAGGAAAGAGAATTGACTTGAACTTGTTGCGGGAATTTCCCGGCGCACCCCTGCTCGATGATCAGTCGATATGCATGGGACTCACGTTGATCAAAATTTCTACATGTAGGGGACAATCCCCATTTCCCAGTTTGCCCCGACCTCATCAGGGTCGTGGATGGACGATGCGCCACCTTCGTCTCTAACTCCGATTCCCAGTTCTTGTCTTTGCACGAATCTGCAGACCTGGAACTGAATAAATTCGAGTTCCTCGGGTTTCTACCCATTAGCAGATCTTACCCTTATCCTTTGGTTACTTCCGGAATCAAATGAAAGTTAACCGAAACCTTAGACTGGCCTTCGGCCGGAATCACAATTTGAACAACGAATGGTTCACACGAAATCAAGACTGAATCTTATATTCTTTTAACGAAACTGAAAACCCTTAATAATAATAGGGTTATATTCTTTGGATACACTTGAAGACCTTGATAAAGAAAATCAACAATGATTCACGAACTTTGGATTCTCAATCCGAATGGAATTGAAAGCGTATAGATGGCTCAAGTGAGCTGATAATAATCACGAATAATTATTTGGGAATTCTCATAATTTTTATAAATATTTTTGAAGGTCAGAAAATATTTAAAATAATTTTTAAAGACCTCGAATGATTTTTAAATAAATAATATGAATTTCGAATCATTTAAAGAGATTTAATAAATATTCAAATAATATTTATTAAATAAATCTCAAAAATAAAATAATGATTTAAAATGATCATCTGAGAATAAAAGAATTATTCGAATAATATTTCTCGAATCATTTCCAAGAAATTAATACTTTATGAATATACGAATAATGTTTATGAAAGACAAACATTATTCAGAACGAATAATAATCTTGTCCCTGGAATCCCTTGGATTTCCTTGACAATCTCAAAATACTGACTCCCGGTCTAGAGTCAAAACAACTATGCTCTTATCTTTAGAGCTACAAGGTAAACCGGTTTATAACTATTTATCTCAAAACTAGTATATAAACCAAGAATCAAAACAATTTAATCACGATAGAACAATTATCACAAAAGATATTATACTATCCATGGCAAAAGCAGTATTATGCAACAATACTTCAAAAATACAACTTTAGAAAACTTTTATGGTATACTGATCGTGGTAGGGGCTCGCGACGATGTCCGGTAATCTAAACAAATCAAGAACACACGATTAATCCCCTAGACGATCCACTTATAACTCATTACTTGAATACTTAAACGATTTACAACCGAGGCATTATTGGCTCACCCTAGACTCCTACTAAGTCCATATTAATCGCAAGTGCTTAAGTCATAAGTTTGGTTTGAAATCGATCTTCGAATTCACGTTATACTTAAGCATTTATAAGTTTGATTTCTAAGTCACGTTCATAAGGGTTCTCACTTGCGCAACCTCGGCTTATGCATTTTTATAAAATCGGATTATAATCTTTTTGACTCGAAACCTTTGCACACACCTTTCTAACTATCCTTAGCATATTATCACCAAATTTCACATTCTAATTCGACTTTTAAGGGTTTCGAACTTAGCACCAAAATGGTTACATTTCTGCAATGAAATCTCTCGAACCGCTTTCACTAAAACTATCATAACTTTTAAACCGTAAACTCTTTTAACTCGATTATTTCGGCGAAATAAACTAGACAACTATATCTTTGTAATAATAGGCAGTGGTGAGTCCATAAATGGTTTTATGGTCTCAGGCCTTAACTGTTTGTAAGGGTTAACAAAATTTCGCCAATACGACGGCTATAACTCGAACATTTCCATTTTGTCGCATCACAACCAAGCCATACCAGGCATACCATACATCCACAACCTCAACAAACATCTCTCATACCTCTCTAAGGTCAGTGGTGTGGCTACAATCCAACACCCACCATTTTTCATATTTTACAAAGTTAAATAATTACTAAAACACTTAAACATGATCTCTTTTTTTTTTTTTTTTTCTAACTTTAATATATATTGAAAAAAAGAAAAGAGGGTTTTACCCCTGCTCTATGACAAACCATAGAGAGGACTATCTACAAACAATCTGCCAAGAAGGAGATTGCAAATAGAAAGTAACAAAAGAAAGTGGCTTAACCCAACCTCATAACAATGTCCACCTATACCTATCTTTACAAGAAAATTGTTTGAACCAGTTAGAGCTAGCTAACTTAGATTTTACATCTAACAAAATTCCCTCTAATAATTTTTTCGGTCCAAAAATCTCTTTATCATGCAAACGGGCATTTCGCTCCCTCCAAATATGATAGCAAAAAACTTGCGCTGTAAGAAGAGCAAGATTGCGATCCACATGATCAAGCACAGAGGCCCATGAAGATAGGAGACCAGTCCATGTGGCCGCATTGATAGAAACGTGCAGCAGGGGAGCTAACTGCCATAAAATGAAGCCGCTATAAGTACAAGTGACAAAAAGGTGATTCGAAGATTCTGAACTTCCAACACAGAAGAGGCAATTTTGTGGAATAGTAATACCGAAATGCGCCAATCTATCAAAAGTAGGCAGTCTGCCTTGACATGAAATCCATTGGTGATGTGCATATCTCAGAACACGAATTTTATGCCATACAAAAGAATGCCACGGAACCTCTGGTAGTCTTCTTCTAATAGAATTCCAAAGGTGCCAAACTTTAACTTTCGAGAGAGGCGTATCCCCCCACCAAATAGCATCCGATTTTCCTAAGTCGAACTCTGGGAAATCAAACTCCTGTAGCCAGATTTGAAGGCCCCTGTTTAAGTGATGAATTCGACCATGAGGAGTTGGCAGATTCCAAGTACCAGTAGCTATCAAATCGTGAACTTTAGATTCAGCACAAGACCCACTTTGAGAAATAATGAGATCATATGCAGAGGAGGCAAGTGGATTGGAATGCCACCATGGATCAAACCATAATGACGTATTCCTGCCATCACCCAATTTATAGATTAGATATTGCTTTGCTAACGGACGGATTTTTAGAATACTCCTCCATATCCAGGAGCAGTCCGTTGGGATGTCCATGCACCAGAAGTTCTGTCTTTTTAACACTGTCATATTGACCCACGAAGCCCATAGGGAAGGGTGGTTTCCAACAAGTTTGCACAGGAGTTGCAAATGTTGAGCAAGATTCCACTCTTTAGTGTTCTTAATACCAAGGCCCCCCTCTTGGAACGGGAGGCAAACATTATCCCAGCAGATTTTTGCTCCCCCCTTAATGTTTACATTACCCTTCCAAAGAAACCTTGAAAACAATCTCTGTAATTGCTTATGGACTGCAACAGGCAGCAGGAAATGTTTGGACCAGTAAGACTGAATGGAGAAAGTAACTGCCCTTAAAAGTTGAGTGCGTCCAGCTAGGGAAAGGAGCAGAGTAGTCCAGCTTGAAAGTCGACTGGTAATTCTCTGAATGAGTGGAATGCAGTCATTGAAACTTAGTTGAGAAGAGATTATAGGTAGCCCAAGGAACTTGACAGGGAGTTCACCTTCAGGAATATCATATTCCCTTGTAAACCACTCTTTGAACTCCATAGGACAGTTTCCAAAAAAGACAGAGATTTTAGTTACATTCGGAGTTAAGCCACTCCATGAAGCAAATCTTGCAATGCACTGCATAATGTGAGTTATAGAAACCTTATCACCATGGGAGAACAGCAAGACGTCGTCAGCGTATAACAAATGAGTTAGCTTCAGATCTTTACAAAGATTATGGAACTTAAAATGCGAAGGCACCTTAGACAGCATGCTTGAAAGAATATTAAGTGCTATAGAGAAGAGATACGGGGAAAGAGGACACCCCTGTCTGATTCCTTTCATGCCCCTAAAATAACCTGAGAGAAGACCATTAACCTTAATAGAGTACGAAGCAGTCGATATACATGCCCAAATCCAGTCCATAAACTTATTAGGAAAGTTCATGTGTTTCAGAGCTGCCATAATGAACTCCCAAGATATGGAATCAAAAGCCTTGTGCAAATCAAGCTTTATAGCACATTTAGAAATGCCTGAAATCCTTGAATAGCCTCTAAATAATTCCTGCGCCATTAAAACGTTGTCAGAAATGCTTCTCCCGGGGATAAAAGCTGATTGAGAAATGTGAATGAGGCCAGGCATAACCCTCTTAAGTCTTCCAGCCAGAATCTTTGCTATACATTTGTATGCAATAGAGCAGAGAGAGATGGGTCTGAAATCCCTCATGTGCGACGGAGTAGGTACCTTGGGAATTAAAGCAATGGCTGTTGAATTTGTACCCCTATGCATCACTGAAGAATTAAAGAAGTGAATAATTGCTTCACAGAAACAATCAGCAGTTACTTCCCAAGAGGCTAAGAAAAACTCCACAGAGAAACCGTCCGGGCCAGGGGCCTTGTTTTTCTTTATTGCCTTCAGAGTTTTTAGAATGATATCCTTTGATACAGGTGCCTCCAAAATGGCCGCCTGAGCACCAGAAATAGAATTACACTCAATTCCCTCGAAGTTAGGAACATCCAGATTCTGATTGTGACTGTTACCAAGAGTATTTTTGAAAAAATCCACAGCAACAGCAGCTACATTTGATTGACCATACACTATACTGTTGTCCGAATTTTCAATGGCCAGAATTTTGTTCGTATTCCAATTTGAACGAACCTTATTGAAGAAATAGCTCGTGTTACCATCTCCGAGGGAAAGCCAACTGACCCTAGATTTCTGCAATAGTAAAGATTCTTCTTCTTGAATAGCTGTCTCCAACTTAATTCTAGCTTGTTTCTCCTCCCCAAGAAGTTGCAAATTCGTGCCAAGACTTATAAGTTTTTCTTGAACTTCATGCAAAGAAGCACGCGCTAATTGGACATTGGAATGGACGTTTCCATGCAATTTGTTGAGAGCCTTCAACTCTCTCTTAACATTTTGAAGCTTTCTAGCAAGGATAGCCATTGGATCTCCAAACCACTGCTCATTCCAGCCCTTCTTAACCGCAGGAAGAAAACCCTCTAAATTAATCATGTAACTGTAAAATTGGAAGCCCTTTGATGCCTTTTCAGTTTCCAGTGGCACAGAAAGCAGAAGAGGGGTGTGGTCCATAATCCCCTTTAATTTAACAGTGACCAAAGACTCCGTAAAAGTGGAAAACCACTCCTTGTTACCCAACATTCGATCAAGACGTTTTTGAATAAGAGATAGAGGTCTGTTATTAGACCAAGTAAAAAGAGGACCAATTGTTTTGATGTGACCCAAACCTGCAGTATTTACACAATCTTTAAACATTTGCATTTTCGGGGTCCAATGTTCCCTACCTCCATCCACTTCATTCAGAGAGAGCATGCTGTTAAAATCACCACAAACACACCACGGAACTGAAATTGTAGAGCTAAGATTCACTAGATCAGACCAAAGAGGAAGCCTCTCGTGAGGTTGATTTTGTGCATACACAAAAGAAATACAGAAATTGACTTGGTTTTCAATGTAAGTGACATTACAAGTAATATGTTGAGAGGATTGAGCCAAAACAGACACTACCCATTTTTTAGGATCCCACCCCACCCAAATACGGCCATTATAATGATGGCCATAATTGAAAACCCAAGACCAATTTTTATTGATACGTTTGGAAATAGACAAAGAATTATGGACCTTTACTTTAGTTATAACACATCCCATAAGAGAAAGTTTATTTGCAGAAACAAAATTGATCAACTCACGTTGATGGGACCGTTTATTAAGTCCCCTAACATTCCACGTTGCAAAATCCATCAGAGGTTAAAATTGGCTGACCTGTTGGCCGACCTAGTAAGCCTTTTAGTGGTGACTTCAGTTAAGCGAGGAGTGTCAATATGTTCCTTTTCAGTCAGAGAAAGAACCACATTTGCAGCTGAGAGTATAGATTTATTCTTTCTTTTCTTTCCCGGCGTTTTTGCAACTGGTATAAACTCCCCTTCTTCAACAGGTATGAACTCCCCTTCTTCAACTGTGTTTAGAGGGCCAAAAGTATTTGAGACCTGAACTGGTTGAATTTCGTGAAATGCGACCTCATTAAACATTGTATCATCCACTATGGTAGCATCATTTTCCCATGTAACCAAGGCATTTTGATTTTTGACCTCCTCATTTGCTTGTTGAGCTTGCTCAAACATCGCGTCATCATCCATAACTACATCGCATCCTAAGAATTTACCCATGACATACGGCACCATTTCATTCCCTTTGGCCCTGAGATTTTCAACATAATCCTCCTTGTTAGCATTGACAGTCTCTTTTTCCGTTTCCAAGCCAGAAGTTCCCTTTCCTGTTTCCTTGCCTTTTGTTTTGGTATCCCTAGAAGTTCCTGCTCCTCCATTATTTTGTTTTGTAGTTCTTGGCTGTTTCACTGCTTCTGGATTATCGTGGCATCTGGAAAGAGAGTGTCCAAAGGCTTTGCAAATACTACAAGAATAGGGCATTGGGGGATATAAAATTTCCACCTTCATTTTCTCATTAACACCATTAATGTTGATCACTGGAGCCCAGACATAGGGAGGTCTAGGTCCTCCATATTCGAGTTCTACTTGGACCCCTGCATATTTCATAGGTTTGAAACGTGCTGTAGCATCATCGAATTTCAAAGTTTTGCCAACAGCCCTTGCCAAGCTACTCAAACCATCTTTAGACCAGTAAGAAAGAGGAACATCTAGCAGGCGAATCCAGCACGGTACTTTCGTGACAACATTTTTTTTGAAAGCATTTCCTTCCATCCATGGTATCAAGTACATATTTTTCCCCCCAATTTGAACGGAATTTAAGCTCAGGATTGCATCTTTCTCTGCAACTGTTTGGAATCGAAATGTATAGTACCCTTTTGGGCTAAAGTATACATCCAGCAACCCTTTATTTTTCCACAATTTCATGGCTTGAGACTTAATAAAATTGAAATCAAATCTGATTCCAATAAAATGTCCTATCAGACTTGACTCCCATTGTTTTCTGGCATTAAGAAGAAATTCTCTTGTTGGATTAATATTAGCTGAACCATCGGGGTTGTAAGTTATTTCAACTGGTGGGAGTTCGTTAGTTTGAGTATTGGGCAAAGAATGCGCCACTATATCGCTCCAGGATTTAGGGATGTCCTTATGAACATCACTAGCAGGAATATCATTTTTCTCTAACTGAACTTCATTAGCAGGAATATCATCACTACAAGTTACTTTAATTTGTGATGTTACCTCAAGTGGTGAGGCTTGCGATTCATGACTGGACCTCTGAATCTCTGGTCCACTAGCAGCTTGCACAGTGCCATCGTCGAGAATCAAAGCAATCTGTTCCCTCATTCGAGCTTGTGTTCCCGGAGTTAGGGGTTCCCCCATGACATCATCTGGATCAAAATGCAATTGTGGTTGAAGGTTAAAAGCAGGGGCCGCATAGTGATGTCCTATGAAAGTAGCGAATTCATCAGAATCCATTGAACCAGAATTCTCCGAGTTTCTAGATCCCATCAGAATTTCAAACCTTACAGATCGAAGATGAAAATGGAATAGATAGGCAGTGGAAAGTGAGACAGTTGAGGTAGTGACGAGCGTGTAGCAAGTGAAGGCAGTTAAGATAGTGGATAGGACGGTCAACAATAGTGTTTGCAGTGTATTTCGAGTAGAAGTGAGCGAGGTTAGAGAGAAGGCGGAGCATTTTTCTCTCTCATCTTTCGTTAATGAGCTAGTTTGATGTAACTCAAGGAAAATATTAGTTAATTTGTTTAAACATGATCTCTTATCCATATAACATCAAAACAAGCATCAAAACTCATATAAACTCAAAGGGTGGGTTAGGGTTTTACCTCCTTGGATGCTCTAACAACACTATCAAGTGTTTATAAACCTTTAACAAGCTTTAGATGGTCCTTATAATGCTAAAACCTTAAGATCAAAACAAGAAAATCATGTAAGTTACTATTCATCACTATTCTTGCTCATCTTTGAACCAACTTTTGACATAGCTAGGAAACAAGTTTGGAGCTCAAATATTAACCATACCTTAGTCTCTTTATTAGCTTTGATTTAAGCCATAGATCATGAAAAACAAAGCTTGGGAGCTAGGGTTTTGAAAATGGAATTATGGGAAAGGGCCGAATGGTTCTTGATGGTGGTGGTGGTTTTTTTTCTTCTTTTTCTCTCTTGCTTTCTTTTTGACTAGTTGGTAAATAATTTGCGTGATATTTTGGTATGCAAGGGCTGCTAATACACCTCTAATTACAAGTGTCAAGGCTTGATGGTGTGTGGGAGAAGTGGTGATGTGTAGCCTTGTTGGCTAGCTCTTGTCCATCCACCTCATCACTTCCTTTTTCTTTTCTTTCTTCATTTCTTTTTCCACCAAATCCTAATAATAATAAACCCTAGATGTGCATGTAGGGTTTTACATTTCATTACGTATTTAATCCGTAATTCATTTCACGTTCGCTTGATCGTTTAATCTTGTTATAAAGTTCTAGCGATTTCTAGAACGCTCGTTGTTCTAACTCAAAGGTTTTCATTCTAAATCCTCAAATCATATTTAATAAAAAAAATCCTTGAATCCTTAATCATTATAATACTCTTGTCATGATCATATTGATAGTCTCTTTACGGCTCGATCAAATTTTCCATAAAAACAAACAAATTTCGGATTTTCTGAATTCCGTTCGCGTTTACATACACTTATTTACTTCGTAGATTACTCGTATAACTTCGAAATATCCAATTCCTGTCCCGGACATATGGTAACGTGAAAATTTTCTTAATTCTCAAAATCACTATTCATCCATGCATTTCACTATTCATCCATGCAAAGTACTATTCATTCATAAAATAAAATTTTCTTAAGTACAAAAATTAGGGTTATTACAACTTCACAAAATAAATAAAATATTTATTTTGTGAGAATATCTTGAGTTTCCACTTGTGTTTGCAATTCTTGTACTGATAATTTACAATCTTTATTATTATTGTTGAGATAAAGATTTGAAATTATCAGCATTGTATTCAACCCCCCCTCTGCAATACTCCGGGACCAACAACTGGTATTAGAGCATACAGATTGATATACTAATCTGAGATCATGACGAGTATACAGAAATCAAGTGGTATCAAGATTCCAGTATTTGATAAAGAGAACTACAATTTTTGGAAAAGAAAGATTTTGTTATTTATCAAAGGTGCACATCCACGGTACTTGGGAATCCTTGAGAATGGCCCCTTCATTCCTCAAAAAGAAGTAGCAGCCTCCACAGTTGGAGATACTGTTATTGTAGATCACTGGGTTGCAAAGAGACCCTCAGAATATATAGAGTCTGAGAAAGAAAAGGTAGCCCTAGATGATGACCTACAACTTATCTTGCTTGACTCTCTCACCCTGGGCAAGGCCATGTGTGGAAATGTTATGGGATGTCTGTCTGCCAAGGAGATATGGAACAAGATTGAGTTGCTGTGTGAAGGAAGTGAAGAGGTCAGAGAAAATCAAAGACAGATTCTTGTGTCATAATTTGAAGCCTTTATGGCTAAGCCTGGTGAAGAGCTCACCCACATGTTTGAAAGATTCAGTAAGCTGATAGCTGAGCTACATATTTATGGAAAGTTCTATGACAGAAAAGAGGTTAATGTCAAGTTCTTGCTCACTCTTCCTGAACACCTTGAGCACAAAGTAACTTCCATTAGAGAAGGAAGAAACTTGAATGATGTTTCTCTTGAAACTCTCTATGGTGTGCTCAAGTCATATGAACTTGAACTCTTTCAAAAGAGAACTATTAAACTGGAGCCAAAGGAAAGATGGCAAACATGTCTGGTACCCTTGTAGCCCATGAACCACATGTTTCTCTGCCAAGTGAATCCTCACAAAGTTCACAACCAACACAAGTGCCATCTCTGAAAACTGAAGAGGTGTTGGATGATGAGGAGAAAGTGGTTCTACAGCTCAAAAATGTTGAAGATGAAGACTTCTATTCATTTGAAGATATTGAAAGCATGGATAATCCAACCATGGCATATATGGCTAAGAGATTCAAGAATATCAAATTCAGAAGAGACAAGTCATATAAGCCACAGGGTTAGACATCTAAGCTCAACAAGGGAAACTCTTCAAAGGCTGCTGGTGGTGCCACAAGAGGAGGGTACAAGACAGGGATGGTAGATAGGTCAAAGTTTAGATGTTACAACTGCAATGAGCTAGGTCATTTTGCTACTGAGTGCAGAAGGCCAAAATAGAATCAAAGAATGGAGAAAGGGTCTGGAAGTCAGTTTAAAAGAAATCAAGGAAGAGCCTATGTGGCTGAAGGAAAATGCTGGGATGATTCTGATGATGAGGAAGAAGAAGAGTTTATGAATCTAGCTCTCATGGCTAGATCTGATGATGAAGCATCAAGCTCCTCAAATCAGGTACCATCTCTCATTTTACTTGATATGTCTAAAATTGAGTATAAGCAAACTATTGAGGAATTAAGTGCTGAAATATTCAACATTCATGTTAGTTTATCTGATGCTAATGAAGAAGTTGCTAAGTTAACTAAATAGAATGAAACACTCAAATCTGAGAATAAAATGCTTTTGCTTAAGACCAGTCCATTAGATTCACTAGCTCAAGAAAATGAAAGACTGAAAAATGATATTGTTTGTGCTAAGGAGATAGAAGAATTTTTAAGAAAAGAAATTGCTGAAAACGAATTCAAGCTTAAGGCCTTTAGAAACTCTTCTAAACTAGTTCAGGAATATCATGAGAATCACACTGAGAATCAAAAAGTTGGAGTAGGTTTTGACTATGGTAGGACCTGGAAAGGCAACTGTGGTTGATGATTGCTCACACAACCAGTTATAATCCCATAGATGAAATTGGAATAAGTATCTAGCCATAGGATCCACAATTATAAGTTATTACAACCCAGAATGATTACAGAGTACGCTTAAAACTTTCTTGTCGTTGTTTAACATAAGTGATAATTATACATTAGTCTGATATACCAAAAGTTGTCAGTCTAGCCTATTGGTTGCTCCTACCTCAGCAATGGCAGCTATGACATCAGCGGGTAACCCTCTGACGGCTGACACCTGCTTGGGTCGAGTGCGCCTTGTGCGTGCCATCTGATCTAGCTGTTGTTATGATATAATAAATAAAGCAAGGGTGAGCAATAGAGCCCACCAAAAATAATTTGTAGTTGAACAATAATATATAATAGTTCAAAAAAAATCTTTGAAAACCATATGTCATGCATTAACGAACATAGTGCTAGTATAACGTAAAAGACGAAGTTACAAGGTAATTAATATATAACTTCTGTAGAAATATCTGCTATGTGAAATATACGCAAATATCAACATGTAACTCAAAAGAGGAAGTTGCGAGGTAATATATTGCAACTTTAGTTTTGAACACTTTTCAAACCCCTGCCAACCTGAAAGAAGTCTCTTCAATACGTGTTGCAGGAAATATCCGTCAACCTGAAAGAAGTCTATTCGATACGTGTTGCAGGAAATATCAAAATTTGGATGATGAACTAATACTGGAGTATTCACAGCGCCAGTTGTCCCAACCTACGATGATCAGTCGTAGTTGTACAACACAGAATAGTTTTACTACCGGTAGAAGGAAGCTCTGCTTTGTCCTGACATGGTTGATCTTAGTCACCTTATAACCCTTTGTTACATGGCCCCAAATGGCCGCACTAAAATATATGAGTTTAGGGGTTAGTAATAGCATTACTTTTCTAGCAATTGTCGGCATAGTGCCTCCCTCATTCCTAACGAAGGTAATTTATCTGGGGTATGTTACGTTTACATATATGCTTTATTTCGCATACTCTTAAACTTCCTCTTTATGTATTTGTTCACTGTTTTCCTCCACACAACAAATCTTAGGTACCAGAGTAGCGTAGTCACTCAACTCGAGCACTACCACTCTTCACTCACCATTCTCTCTTGATACCTTCTAATCCTTTCAAAATTTTACTCCATATAAATCTCAATCGACTTCTCTGTACTGTCTCCGGTCACATTTCCTTTATTTTTATCTATTCAAATTCTCTTATCAATTCTTCTGAAAACATTATCATCTCGAGTCTATCTTTCCTAATTAAGGGCATTAGTCACCACACTGACTTTCCCTGGGTGATACAAAATCTCGGAATCATAATCTTTTATCAGTGCTAACCACCTACCCTAGTGCAAGTTAGGATTTCTCTGAGTAAAATGTACTGGAGGCTCTCATGGTCAGTGTAATTCTCGTACTTTTCTCCATAAAATTAGTGCCTCCAAATCTTTAAAGTGAAACTATTGCTGCAAGTTCCTAATCATGGGTAGGGTATCGAATCTCGTAAGCCCTCAGTTGTTTTGACATATACATGATTACTCTTCCATGTTGCACCAGCACACATCCTAATCCTTTATGCAAAGCGTCTCTGAAATCACACAGTTATCAGGCAATGCCAACACAGGGTCATTACCAACTTCATCTATAGCTCCAGGAAGATTT
Organism: Saposhnikovia divaricata; assembly: GCA_036435485.1. Classification (NCBI taxonomy): domain Eukaryota; kingdom Viridiplantae; phylum Streptophyta; class Magnoliopsida; order Apiales; family Apiaceae; genus Saposhnikovia; species Saposhnikovia divaricata. Next base: position 102,471,751 of record CM071601.1, read on the forward strand.
TCTCACGTTTTTCTGTCCATTCAAATTTCTTAATCTTACACATAAGTCGGGTTACGGGACTGCAATCTTTGTAAAGTCCTGAACAAATCTTTGGTAATACCTTGTGAATCTTATGAAATTTCTCACCTTTGTTGGTGTGGTTGGTCTTTCTCCATTTGAAACTGCCTTCAACTCGGCGGGGTCAACCAACACTCCTTCACCATTGATCATATATCCTAATAACTGAACTTCATTGTAAAGCATAATGTAATGGAATATGTAATAGAGGACATATATAACTCAACTAGGATAAAAGATAAATAAAGGGATCGTGAAATTTGAAGAACAGGCACCGACAAGGATCAAGTCGCTGAAAGAAGTTCATTAACATGATCAAGCCTCAGTGACAGAATAAGATGTACAAATGATTCAGTTGAAGGGCCAAAAGATTCCATGTATTTATATTATTTGAAGATACTGCTGCAGGCTAATCAATTGGAATGTAACGAAGGTGTGAAGATCAAGATCAGGGCTAGTCACTTGTGAACCAGACCAGTGCACTAAGTGTCAGCACATACGAGAAGGATCAACACATTAATTCACAAAAAGAATTGCCAAAGCCTATTGACGATCAAGGATAGACATAATATCTCAAGGTATTGTCAAAAATTAATTTACTCTGAAAATTAACTAAGTAATAGATTAATTAATTATTTATAATAAATAATTAAATTAATTTGGTTCTTGAACTATTTTCTGAGATGAATTAATTCAGTAGAATATTTGAAACAGAAGAGAGAAGCCTAAAAGAAGCAGCCAAAAATGGTAATACTATGCAAAGTTACTATGCACGATTACTATGCAAGGTTACTATGCAAGATTAGTATGTGTGGTTACTATACATGGTTACTATGCAGGTACTGTGCAAATAGTGTTACTGTGTAAATAGTGGTTACTGTGCAAATAGTGGTTACTATGCAGGTGGAGCCTACGTCCAAAATATTTTCAACAGATGGTTGGTGGAATAGTACTATGCAGGTGGGGCCCACGTCCAAAAATTCTCAGCAGACGCGTTTTGGTTGTTGGAATAGTGGTTGCTATGCAGGTATGGCCCACGTGAATAGTGTTAGATATTGATTCAAGTGATGATCAGGATCTGGACTACTGATCAGATACTGATGCTGACGTCATCAGTAATGCACCGTCAGGATTGGGTTATCATCAGGATTGGAAGCCGATCAGGATTTCATGAGGATATACATCAGTCCAGGAATCTAGGAAGATTGACATGTCGGTTCCTGATTTATAGGAATGCAGCTATCATTCAAGATATGTACTAAGAAACGTATGTAATTGATTTGATATATCTTGTAATTGATAGTGTAGCTGTGTACTGTATATAAACACAGTTTAGGTTTTACTTAATAGTAATCGCTTACACGAATTATCTTGTAACCTAGCAGCTCTCAAGAACATAAGAATTTCTTGAGAGAGTTTGTAACAGTTTTATATCAGAATTAATAAAGCTGTTATTTATTCATACTTGTGTTATTATTTATGTTTAAGTCGAAAATCTTATACAATTGTATTCAACCCCCCTTCTACAATTGTTAATTACTGGGCAACAATTGGTATTAGAGCAAACTGATTAATTACAATCAGAAACGATCTTAATATGTCGCCAAGCAAGTATGAAAGTATTAAAATCCCTGTTCTCAAAAAGGATGAATACCCCACATGGAGGGTAAAGATGTTGATGTATCTGGAGGCAACTGATCCTAACTATCTCGATCGAATATATGATGGACCATATATCCTTAAGAGACTGGTTGCTAGAACAGATACTATACCTGAGCACTATGTTCAGAAGATAAAGGCTGAATGGATTCCTGAGGAAAAGGTTGAAGTACTCAAAGATGCAAAGGTGAAGAACATTCTTCATAATAGCCTTGATGCTGTCATGTCAAATAGAGTGATAGCATGTAAAACTGCTAAGGAGATCTGGGAAACTTTGGAGACTCAATGCCAGGGTACTGAATCTATCAAAAGGAACAGAAGGGCTCTGTTGATTCAAGAGTACGAGCAGTTTGATGCAAAATCTGATGAGAGCCTCACTGATCTGTATGATAGATTTCTGACACTATTGAATAATCTATCTCTAGTGGGTAAAGAGTATGAACCAGAAGACTCGAATACCAAGTTTCTTAGAGCTTTGCCTGGGGAGTGGGATACTCAAACCTCTATCATTAGGCATCAGTATGATCTTAATGCTGTATCTCTTGATGAAGTCTATGGGATGCTAAGAACCCATGATCTTGAGGTTCAACAAAGGAAGAATAAGAAGACCAACAAAGCAAAGGCTGTTGCTTTGAATGCTGAATCAAAATCAAAAGGAAAAAGCGTGGAGGTTTCAAGAAGGAGAAGTAGAGTCGTTGAGTCCAATACTGATGACTCATCATCAGATCATGATGCAATTCCTGATACCGATACTGATGATGACTCTACTGATTCTGATATGATGGAAATGGTTGTTATGATAGTCAAGGGTTTCAAGAAGATGAAGTTCAGAAAGGCTAAAAGACAAGGCAACTTTCAGAAGAAACCTGTCAATACTGACAAGAACAGGTACAAGAAGAATGAAAGCAAAAGCAGCAAGTTTGACAAGTCAAAAGTCAAATGCTACAACTGTGATGGAATGGGTCACCTTGCAACTGAATGCAAAAAGGCCAAAACCAAAGCTCTTATCTCATCTAGCAAGGATTGGATGGACTCTTCCTCAGACTCTGAAGAAGAAAAAGTGAACTATGCATTAATGGCAAATGTGGATGAGATTGCTGCTCCTGAAAATAAGGTACCTGAAGTTGTTTTTGATTTTGATACTGATAATGTCTCTGAGTTAAGATCTTTTTTAAAGTCTCTGCATATTAGCTTTAAAAGTCAATCTCTTGAAAATGCTAGAATTAATATCTGAGATGTCAGAATTGACTAAAAGAAATGATCATCTATAAGCTGAGTTACTCTTCATGGAAGAAGTACAAAATGAATGTGATAAGGCTAAGCACATGAAGCTAGAAATGGAGTTTAAATGTACTGCACTTGAAAAGGAACTTAATGAAGCTAATGAGAAACTCAGAACCTGGACACACTCTGGAAAGAAAACACACGATCTTATCACAGATAAGAACTGGAAAGAGGGTCTAGGTTATAAACTAGAGGACAAAAAGAAGAATAAAGATAAAGTTGTTACTGCTGAAACAACAAAATCAGGAAGAGTTGTTGTGAACGAGTCAACAAATCCAAAAACCTATAGACATGTAATAGACAGAACAAAGACCAAATTAAAACCTATTAAGTATATGTATCCAGAAAATCCCAACTCTACTTTAGAAAAGGGTTCCACTTCTACACAAAATTCTAAGTCTAAATCTGTCAAAAATATAGGTCTTTTGTCTAAGAAACAACTCAGAGACAGAATCTGTGAAGCGACAGATAGAGAGAAAACCACTACTGCTAAGAGGAACAGGAATGGTAAAATTGGAATAAACAAAGAGAATAATTATAAGTATATTCCAAATGCACCAAGGAAAACATGCTTTAATTATGGTAACTCTAATCATCTTGCTATTGATTGCAGGAGGAGTAAAAAGAAGCCTACTGTAGTTCCTAAGTCTGACATTAGGAATAGATCAGTATTTTATAAACCACAGAATCCTTGTTTTCACTGTGGCAGTAAATGACATTCTATCTATATATGTGAAGAATACCATAGTTTGTACTACAATTATTATGATCCCTTGCCAAAATTTAATAAAATTGCAAATTCTGGTAGAACAAAGAGTCTGAATACTAAGCATGCATCTGTTAATTCTGATAATGACAAAGCAAATTCTGATGGATTTAAATATGATAGAACTGCTTTTGTTAAAAAGACTTCTGCTGCTAATAGTGTTAAATTGCATGCAAAAAGAACCCAACAAGTGTGGGTTCTTGAAAATTCTAACTGAGCTCTTTGTGTTTCTGATTGCAGGGTAAAAAGAAAAATGTGTTAGTCATGGATAGTGGATGCTCTGTGCACATGATTGGAAACAAAACCTTGCTATCAGAATTTGAGGAGAAAGCTGGCCCAACAGTGTCTTATGGAGATGGCAACATTGGACAAACTTTGGGATATGACAATATAATCATTGGAAATGTCATCATTGAAAAAGTAGCTCTAGTGAAAGGACTCAAACACAATCTGCTTAGTGTTAGTCAAATCACAGACAGAGGTTATCATGTCAACTTTAATGATACTCACTTTAAAGTGATCAGTAAAACATCTGGAAGGAGTGTCTTGACTGGTCAAAGACGTGGTAACATTTATGAAGCCAATGTCTACACCAATACTTATGGTCCCTCAATATGTCTCATCAGTAAAGCAACAGTAGATGAAAGTTGGAATTGGCACAAGAAGCTTTCTCATCTCAACTTCAACAACATCAATGAGTTGGTTAAGAAAGATTTAGTGAGAGGATTACCAAAGGCGTTGTATACTCCTGATGGACTCTGTGATGCTTGTCAGAAGGCTAAACAGAGAAAAACATCATTCAAGAGTAAATCTGAATCCTCGATTGATGAACCATATCATATGCTACATCTTGACTTGTTTGGTCCAGTCAACATTATGTCCATCAGTAAGAAAAGGTATACTCTAGTCATTGTTGATGAATATACTAGATTTACCTGGGTGTATTTTCTGCACAGAAAAGATGAAACTGCAGAGATACTTTTGGACCATGTAAGACTCATTGAAACTGGCACAAAGTACAAAGTCAAGATTCTAAGAAGTGATAATGGAACTGAATTCAAGAATTCAGTAATGGAAGAGTTCTGCAAATACAAAGGAATAGTTCAACAATTCTCTGCTCCTGGCACACCCCAACAAAATGGAGTAGGTGAAAGGAAGAACAGAACTCTTATTGAAGCTGGCAGAACAATGTTGGAGGAAGCTAAACTACCTACATATTTCTGGGCAGAAGCAGTCAACACAGCTTGCTACACTCAGAACATTACTCTAATCAACAGACATGGTGTCACTCCTTATCAAATGATTAAAGAGAAGAAGCCAAGTCTGAAACATTTGCATGTGTTTGGTTGCAAGTGCTTTGTTCTTAGACCTCATCCTGAACAGCTAGGAAAATTTGAAACTAAAGCTGATGAGGGCATTTTTATTGGTTATCCAACTTCAAGAGACTTTAAGGTATATAACCTAAGAACAAGGACAGTCATGGAGTCTATCAATGTTTCTTTTGATGATAAGAAGATAACAGGAATTGGTGAAGACTCACATGACAGTTTGATCTTTGCAAATGAAGCTACCGAGAATTCTGATGAAGTAATGTCAGATACTGATACTCCATCAGATCCTGATGATCGAAAAATGCCTGATGAAACACCAGTTACTGATGATAATTCAAGTAATGCAAATGTTGAGGGGGAGCAACAGCAAAATACCATCAGTACTGAAACAACTCAAACATCAGGAGGAGAATCATCAGAAACAGATTCAAGTGATAATCCTGACAGCACTTCAGGAGGAGATAGCACTATCTCAGGGGGAGCTTCTAATAATTCTAGTTCTTTTGAAGATAACACCAATCAAGGGGGAGCATCCAACTCAAGAAATGATCTACCATCAGCAAGGAAATGGACCAAAAGCCATACTCCTGATTTAATTATTGGGAATCCTGATGCAGGTGTTAAAACCAGAAGTGCAACACAAAATGAATGCCTCTATAATAATTTTTTGTCGAAGAAGGAGCCTAAGAAAGTTGAAGATGCACTCAAGGATGCTGATTGGGTTACAGAAATGCAAGAAGAACTGAATGAGTTGTAAAAGAAAAGATGTCAGCTAGATCTAATGTGTCTGGCAGACAATTAGGATCAAAGGATTTCTCCACTTCAACCCTCACTAAAAAGAAGTCACAACGAGGTAAACAAGAAGTTCAAATTAATGAATCTTTGATTAAGGCTGGAGCATTTAAAGAAACAGGTGAAAAGAGGAAGTTTTTGCAACAGGTCCCTGATTCTGATAGTGATGATGACAAGACCATCTCTATAATCATGAAGAAAAAGGAAATTGCTGCTCCTGTTACTGCTGAATTGGTTAAGCCAATAAAGTAAAAGAAAAGAAGAAGAATAATCAACAAGAGTCAGTATTGTATTCCTGAAGATATGTAGAATCTTAATGATGATATTGATCTTGATGAATCATCATTTCCTAATACAACTGTTCTTCCAGATATCTCTACTCCTGATACATCACCTGTAAAGACTGTTGAGATTACTGATTCTCTAGCACCTACATCTCCTAAGAGAAGAATAATTGAGATGTCTATGGATGAAGTAAATGCTATTGCTGCTCAGCTTGGTCATAAACCAACACCTCTTCAGATAAAGAGACGAGCTGAAGCAAAGGTTTTTAGTAGACAGAAGAAACAGAGGATCACTTCACCTCTGAAAGGATCAAGCCCACAAGAACCTGAACTTCAAAGGAGTTCAGAAGCTATTGAAGATCCAGTCCCACAAGAACCACCCACTCAAAGTGTGGGTACAGACATTTCTGAAGGAATGGTCCCACAAGAACCACTTTCTCAAAGGGAAGGTGAAGACAAGAACATTCCTGCCCCACAAGAACCATCTTCTCAAAGTGAAGATGCAGGCAAGCTCACATCAGCACAGAAGATTTCTAACACTGCATTTGAGGGAAGCACACAAGAACCTTTGACTCAAAGTGTTAAAGCAGCTTCACAACCTCAGACTACACAAGAACCATTGGTAGCAAATACTGATGCAAGTCATTCTCCAGTTGCAGATATCAATCCTGATGAAAGTATTTCTGATCCAAATATTCCACTGCTTATTGAACCGCTTTCTTCAAGACCAATGGAATCTATCTCAACTTCATCAGGTAACACTTCTATCTCTGCTTCTTTTACTGATAGTATGATTACAGATAGACCTGAAACAAGGGATACCTCTATTTGTATGACTTCAGTCCACTCCTCTCAGCTACCTCTTATTTCTTTGAATTTGTTGAGCCAGAACCTTTCTTATGAGAAAGAGAGTGAACATTTAGAGAAAAAGAAGAGTGAAGAGAGGCAGTCTCCTGAACTGGCAAAAGGAGAGGTATAACAGAGTGAGAAGTTTCAAACTTCTAGTGAGGTAGCAGTTACTATTGAAAGTAACTTAGGTGATGTTATGAGAAGTGATGAGATCACTTTAGAAAAATAGAGAGATTTAGGAATTGTTTCTACTCTGAATGCAGGTTTTTAGGATATAACAGTACCATCTACTGTTGATTTAAAAATGAAAGGAGTTATGAATCCTGAAGATAATGAGGATGATAGAATTCTTGAGGCTAAAGATAGCTCAGATGATGATGATGGTGATGATGATGGTGCTGATAATGATCCTGAAGCAGCTCAGCTTAATGCTGTCATGAAAGCAAGTCTAGGGTCTACTTATGGATCATCCAGTATGTTTATGGAGTCTATGGGTAAATCTACAGCAGTTCAAGTTGAGATTATAGGAGATTACAACAATCTTCTTCCTGAACATATTCAAGCTGTCAGAAGATCTGAATGGTATACTGAGTGGAATCAGCCTTCTGCTGATATAAATTTCAATAATGAACTTTTTCACTCCAGTCATATAGCTACTAAGATTTCTGATCCTAATCTCAAAGATCATCTGAAGACAACAACTATTCTGGCAAAAGGGCTGAAGGATGAAATTAATTCTGTCAAGCGTGATAATGAAAAATTTCATGCTCGATTTGTTAAGGGTTATTCTGAAATTGCCACTACTAAACAGCTTCAACGTTTAAGCACTACCTTCACCACAAGGATGGATACCTTGGAAGATAAGGTTGTCACTATGTCCTCAAGGATGACAAATATTTAAGATTCTCTACAACTTATCTTATCCTTATTGACTGATCCTGATGATACTACTGATGTCAAAAAGGGGGAGAAGGTAGTCAAAACAAAATGCACACCTGATCTAGTTGTAAGAAAGGATGATGATACTTCTGGAAATGATGGTGGTGCTCAGTCATATGAACCAGGAACCTCTGATGCTGCTTTGGTAACAAGGAGAAGTCAGTCACAAACTCAAACCAAGCGGTCAACTCATGTTTCTGAATCTGGGAAGAGAACAGTAAGAACAATGGTGCAATCTCAAATCCTGACAGAAGAACAATTTTTGTCACCTGGTCAAAGTCAAATGCAAACAATTCCCACAATTCTTGAAGGTGATGAAGATTTGCTAATTACCGATGCTGAAGATGCTCCACATCTATTTGAGAAGATTACTGCTGGGACAGGTGATAGTGAAATCGTATATCACACTAGTGCTAAGGTTCATCAGTATCATGCTGAGAAGGCACTTGCTTTAACTTCTGAAGAAAATCCAAATATGACTACTGATGAGATCTTAGAAGAACAAAACAGGATTCTTGAGGAAATTGCTAGACAAAAAGAAGCTCCTGCTGTAAGAAGAGGAAGAGGCAGAGGAGGTAGAAACAGAGGAAGAGGAAGGAAATCAGTTCAGACAAGTACAAGACAGACAAGGTCTAGTGGAATAACGATTGAGGAGATACCTGAAGATTCTCAGAAAGTAAAGAAGAAGAAATCTCCGTTACTTCTTACACTGACTCCAGATAACAAATTTAATGTACCTGAAAAAGCTGCTGATGAAAGACCACAATTAGCTAGAAGAGGTAAAGTTACTGTGAGGACTACTCAATCTGCTGTTCCTGATTCTGATGAAGCTGAAATCTTGAAAGAACTTGAGGCTATGATTCTTACTGTTGTGGTTGAAATTCACAATCTGGAAGTTGATGAACAAGAAAAGGAGGCCAGAAAAAGAGCAAAAGATACTGAGGTTGAAGAATCCAGTAAGTACTTGGAAGATCTGGCTGGTTCAAACAGATTATTATGGTATGATCGAAATAGACTTGTTCCAGAACATCAAGAGAATGATACACCAGTAATAGGAAAGAAAAGTAAGAAATGGAAGAATAGAGTAAGCAACTATAGAGAACCAGTTGTTTTCAAATCTGTTGGATTAATTACTAGACCTTCACTGATTGAGTCTGATGAATCTTCATTGATTGCTAAAGCTGAATCTGTTGAATCTGCTAAATCTCTGCCACTGTGGATGAGTATGCAATCTGGTTTGAAGGGTTTAGAACCTGGAACAAGAGGAGGTATTGGATTTCATAATGCAGAAGTTGTTTTTATATCTCAAACAGATCAACATTTTCGTGTTAAAAGGATTGGTGATGAACTAACTGTTGATGATCTTTGGGAACTAGAATCCGTTGCTATTGTTGCTTGCAATGTGAACTCAAAGAAGATAGAGAAATTGCTGTATTTCATGAAAGACAAAAGTGTCAAGAAGCTGTCTATTCATGAGGTGTTGTGCAAATCAATAAAAGAGCTAAAATACGTTCTCTATTTGCTTGAAAATAGACAAATCTCTGATAAAGAAGCTAGTGTTTACAATAACTGGTGTACCATGATTTTCAGAACAATCAAGTCCAGATATTTAGAAGGAGGATCAAGGTATGATGGTAATTACACTCCCATGTACTTGAATACAGAAGGACAAGAAGTTGGAATGCACAGGGGTTCAGCTGTTAAAGAAGTGATATTTTATCAAGAATAATTATCTCTGAATCCTGGTGGAAGAGAACTTGCATATTTACTATTGGGAGAGTTAGATTTACCAAGAAGCTCAATTCAAAATCTCAGAGCTGGAATCTATCAGATTTGTAACACCCCCAGATCCGGGGTCAGGGATTGGGTCGTTACGGTCTCATAACTTATACCTAATACTTGACTTGAGTCCAAAATCAATAAGTAGCATGCTATGACCCCACAATAATAACCACTCACACACACACGGTTATAGTCCCAGAGATGAAATTGAAATAAGTCTTACATTAAAGGGTTACGAATAAAAGTTATTACAATCCCAAAAGGATAACATCATAAGTTTAAAAGTTTTGCCGTTAATTACATAAATTATACATATAGTTAAACAGGAAACAAAAGCTGTCTAACTATGCTACCTCAGCAATGGCGGCTAGCATCTCAGCGGGGAGTCCGGTGGGTCGGGTAACCCGCTTGCGCCGAGTGCGCCTGACGCGAGCCATCTGTCCTAGCTGTTGTTGTGACATAATATGAACAAAGCAAGGGTGAGCGAAAGCCCACCAACAATAATATAACTGAACAGTGACATATATATACAGCAGTTCAAAATATCCGTTGAAATCATATGCCATGCATTAATGAAGTTATTGCCAGTATAATATAAAGGATGAAGTTACCAGGTAACTCAAAGTATTTGTTTGTAGAAATATCTGCTACATCAAAAGTAATAGAGATATTCTCATTGTTATTAAAAGAGGAACTTGCATGAAAAGATTGCAATTCCAGTTATGAACACTTTTCCAGCTCTGCCAACAGTAATCTTGTTGCAGGAAATAAATAAGTATGGATGATGAACCAATGATAGAGTATTCACCGCGCCCGCTGTTCCAATCTTGATGATCAGTCGAGATCGTACAGCTTAAATTAAATTTACTACCGGTAGAAGGAAGAACTGACGGCTTTACTTGTCTACCGCCTTGCTAGCTCTCCCCGGCCAACGGTTGGGCCAAAGGGGATGGACCGGCGCTACTCGGCCTCTTACACGACTCCTAGTTCAAATAGGATCCATGATTCTGAATGTAACGTTCGTCCCCCTTTCCCCAAGTATAATACTTGTTGATAAGACTCCACAAAGTAGTCGTATCTAGTTGGAAAGGAAAATTCACCAATAACTCCCAAGCTAGTACTTGGTAACGAATATCAACTTGTTCCAACCATCTTACCCCTCGAAAGATGAGAAGGTAAACAACGACTTAATAAGTCAATAGCACCCGAGCTGCGAGTGAAGAGAATACTTTATGACCGGGAAGTCGACAAGATAATTAACATTTTCCAAGTAAGGTTCCCTTATTATTAGGGAGATATACTCAAAGAAGAATGATGTCTGAGAACCTTTCTTGATATAAGAGTAATAATAGTATGACTCCGAAATATTTTTCGTAATAATCGAAGAAGATAAACCTTATTGAGGTTATTCTAAATATGGAATAAATATTCAGAGAATATTTATTGAATTAAAAATATTTAAAGAATATTTAGGAATATGAAAGAATATCTTTAATCAGAGTATTTTTCAAAATAATCCCTGAAGAAATATCAGGAGAATATTTACTGAATAAATAAATATTTAAATGAATATTCAAAATAATATTCATTAATTAATAAGGCCTGAAAGGAATACTTAAGGTAATATTCATAATTAATTAGGAATTTAAATGAATATTCAAAAAGTAATATTCGTTTAATGAATAATATCTAAATGAATATCAAGTAATATTCATTTAGTAATCCAAGCCCTAAAGGAATATTCGAGATAATATTCGATAAATAAATCAAGCCTTAGATGAATATTAAAATAATATTCATCAAGTAATTAATATCTTAAATGAATATTCAAAAGTAATATTTATTTAATAAAATAATATTCTAAATGAATATCCAAATAATATTCATTTAGTAGTCTCATCTTTAGAAGAATATTCGAAATAATAATCGATAATCAATTCGACTCTGAATGAATATTGAAAAATATTGTTCGTCGAATGGTTACGTTCAAATAATTATTTGAGGTAAGGATCGTTAAATAAATAATCTCGAACGAATATTCAAATAATATTCGTCGCCCAAATAATAGAAAATATTTACTTAAATATTTTCCTCCGAGGTAATCTCGATATATCAAGAAATATTGACTCCCGGTTTATATTTGATGAATAAGATGTATACGCCCTTCTATGAGGGTCTTACAATAACCGGCTTATAATTGATACGTTAGTTGTATAATTTATAAGTCAATAAACAATCAGGGAACAAGCATAACGATATAACTTGAAAGTAGGCATGCATGCTACGACATATGTATAACAGAAAACATATATATATATATATATATATATATATATATATATATATATATATATATATACAATCACAACAACAGCCTAAAAGAAGGGAATTGAAACTTGCCTGGTAGTCGAGTACGGTAAGGGGTAGTGGTAGCGGGTCCCGGTTTAGCTTGGTGATCTATAAATAGCCAAGGCATTCGGGATTAATCACTTAACATCTTAAAAGTTAAGTTATACTTAAATCGAAACACGTTCTCGAGTTATCTCGTTATACCCCTTTTAGTGGATTCCTTTTTATCATTGATCCGACCCGACATTCGTTCGTTAATACGACATGTCACTGTACTTACACTTGGGACATACTTAAGTCATACAAGTTCTAAGGTTGATCGTTACGAACCAATATTATGCTCCGAGTTTTATCGCCCGTTTTCTAAGTGTTTTACCGAAGTTATAATAGAGTAGTCTTTTAGGGGTTCGTTCGCGTTTAACCTCGACTCGAATATTTTTAATAAATCGAAAAATGATCCTTTTGACATACGGTTTTCTTTCACACCTTCCTTTTTACCTATATTATTTATTTACCAAGATTCGTCATGACTTTACATATTTTATCGGGGTTCAATTTAAGTTACGAACTTTCGTTTACGGATTCGAACTACTTTTAGTAAATCGGTCATAAATCCTAAACCGTAAGTCTGTTTGATTCGATTCTTTTTCCAAAATGATCTACGACTCAAGATCTACAAGGGCATGTTAGATACTTGTCCAGTTTCGGCCATTAGACCTACTGTGATGCACGGTTTTCAATGGTTAATGAAATTTCGGCATTATAACGGCTATAATACGAACGTTCCAAAAATCACAATCAACAACCCAAGCCACACCGGGCACCTAAACAACTTATACACATAATAAGCATCTCACAAGTCCAGAGGATACTGATCTTAGCATCAAAATCATCATGCATCTTAAATCATATAACTAATTACATAATCATGCTTATAATTATCACTATAATCATACCAAGCTAAATCCATCAAAAACATTCATAAATCTCAAATCAAATGCTAGGGTTTCAAGAGATCTACCTTCCTTGGAGTATGATATAACCTTAATAAGCTTGGTATGGTCATTGTCTAGCTTAATCAAACCTTAGATCATCCAAAGAAATCATGAAAACAAGATTAGTTCTAAGAAAACACTATTCATCATCACCTTCTTGATTTTATATCTCAAGAGTGGAATGGAATTTGAAGCTAAAATTTATAGGGTATCTTGTTATGATATGTAGGACTCACGTAATTAATCTTGAGGTTTTTGAATGGTGGGAACCCTTCCTCTAGCTTCTTGGCCGAGAGCTTCCTTTAATGGAGTTCTTGGTTGTTTCTTTTTCTTGTTTTGCTTTATTATGGCTTAATACATGTATTATTATGTATATAACTTTGATGCATCTCCTCCTTTTGTGTTGTCACTCATCTATAGGTCCAAGTGTTGGCTTCTTAGTGGACCATGTGTTGGCACCACATTAAACAACTCCATTTTTGGTTAAATGCTAAAGAATCATCCTAGTTGTAGTTGACTTTCATGTGACATACTTTGGTTTCTATTATTCCATCCACTTGCACATACATGTATCTTGCTTTCTCTGCTTGATTCTGTGTCCGGTTATTGCTCGTTTCGATTGATCGTTCGTAGGAATATTTCACGGATTTCTAATTAGGGTTTACCGGGAATCTTTCTAATATTAATACTACCATTCTCCATCTTTCTTTCTAACTTTCCAATTTATATTCCTTAAATCCATTCGTTAAACACTTAAGGCTATCAGTGTCCAGGGAACTCTCGGAGAAAATAAAAGTGCGGTTTTTCAGAATCCGTCAGCTTTTACATACACTTATTTTCCCCCGGATCACTAATACGAACTCGGAAATCCGTTCCGAATACTTCTATATAGTGTCGTCTCATATTATTCTATACTCCCACCAAAACACTATTCATTCTTTATTCTTTACTTGTTCTCTTAGGGTTGTACAATTGTCCGTATTCTCTTCCGATCGTTCCTTAACCTTTTTACGAAACTACTGGATTAATCGTTATCGATCTGGATGACATGAGAGTATTCTCTTGCTTGAAATTGCCATATCTTATTCCCTTAGAAGATAGATTATTCTTACCTATGTTGTCACCCTTTAGCATTCTTCAAGACATAGAAATAATAAAGTAGAATTCCATTCATTCTTTCCAAATATCAATTATTACATTGTAGCCGTAACCACTATTCATTCTTACATCATTAAATACATAAAAGTTTTAATTCCACCAAAAATCTGGGTTCTTACAGTCTCCCCTCCTTAAAAGGATTCCATCCCGGAATTAGTTTGAAAACAAGTGGGGGTACTTCTCTCGCATTGCGCTTTCAAGTTCCCAGGTTGATTCTTCTACATTGTGGTTCTGCCACAAAACTCTGACTAGCTGAATGACCTTGTTTCAGAGCACTTGTTCTTTCCGGTCTATGATTTCCACAGGTTGCTCTACATAGGTCAAGTCTGGTTGCATGTCCACTTGCTCATACTCTACAATATGCTTGGCATCCGGATTATACTTCCTCAGCATCGAAACATGGAACACACTGTGCACCTGCTGTAGATTCGGGGGCAATGCGAGCTCATAAGCTAGTTCCCCAATCCGTCTCAAGATCTCAAATGGTCCAATGTATCTGGGACTCAGCTTTCCTTTCTTCCCAAATCTCATTAAACCTTTCCAAGGTGACACTTTCAAGAACACTAGATCCCCTACTTCGTATTCCTTGCCTTTCCGAGCTAAGTCGGCATATTTCTTTTGTCGATCCTGGGCTGCTACCAACCGTCCTCTGATTAGATCTACTGCATCTTTAGTTCATTGGACCACTTCGGGCCCGAGCATCTTTCGCTCCCCAACTTCATCCCAATACAAGGGAGATCGACATTTTCTTCCATAAAGGGCCTCATAAGGTGGCATCCCAATGCTTGAATGATAACTGTTATTGTAGGAGAACTCAATCAATGGCAAGTGATCATCCCAATTTCCTTTGAAGTCTATCGCGCAGACTCTCAACATATCCTCTAGCGTTTGGATGGTCCTCTCACTTTGCCCATCTGTCTAGGGGTGGTAGGCTGTGCTCATGTTCAGCCGGGTCCCTACACATTCTTGAAAACTTCTCCAAAACCTGAAGTTAAATCTAGGATCTCGATCGGATACTATTGCGACTGGGACTCCATGTCGCGCCACTATCTCTTTTAAGTAGATGTCCACTAGTCTGTCGACCGTGTACCTTTCGTTGATCGGGAGAAAGTGAGATGACTTCGTCAGTCGATCTACAATTACCCATATGGCGTCATGATTAGCCTTGGTCCTTGGTAAACCTACTACGAAATCCATGGCTATGTGTTCCCATTTCCATTCTGGAATCTCTAAGGGATGTAGAAGTCCGCTGGGTTTCTGGTGCTCTGCTTTCACTCGTTGGCAGGTCAAGCATCTGCTTACCCATTCTGCTACGTCCTTTTTCATGTTGGGCCACCAGTAATACTCCTTCAAATCCCTATACATTTTGGTGCTACCGGGGTGCACTGAGTATCTTGAGTTGTGTGCCTCATTTAAAATCTCATCCTTGAGTTCCTGAACGTTTGGGATCCATATCCTGTATGTGTACCTCATGATCCCTTCCTTGTCTCTTTCACACTTAATTTCTTCCCCGGTCATTATCTCTTCTGTGGAGTTCTCTTCTTCCTCCATCATCCGTTCCTGGCACAGTCTAATCTTTTCTAACAATGGAGGTTGGATTCTAATTTCCATCAACTTTTCTTGGCCCTCTCCAGGTAACTTAACCTCAATTTCCAACTTCTTAAAATCTTTCACTAGTTCTTCCTCTGAAGTTATCATTTTGAGCTTTTCTTTCCTACTAAGGGCGTCAGCCACCACATTGGCTTTACCCGGGTGATAGCGAATTTCACAGTCGTAATCCTTGATTAACTCTAACCATCTCCTCTGGCGCATGTTAAGCTCTTTCTGAGTGAAAATGTACTTGAGGCTCTTATGGTCAGTGTAAATCTCGCACTTTTCCCCATACAGGTAGTGTCTCCAAATCTTTAAAGCGAAGACTATGGCTGCTAGTTCTATATCATGCGTGGGATATCTGACCTCATAATCCTTCAATTGCCTAGACGCATACGCTATTACCTTGCCGTGCTGCATAAGGACGCATCCCAGTCCTTTATGCGAAGCATCACTGTAAATCACGAAATCTCCTTTTCCATCAGGTAATGCCAGCACTGGGGCTGTCACCAGCCTCTTCTTTAACTCTTGGAAACTCTTCTCGCATTTCTCAGTCCATTCAAATTTCTCAGTTTTACGGGTAAGTCGAGTTAATGGAGCTGCGATTTTCGCAAAGTCTTGGACAAATCTCCTGTAATATCCGGCCAGTCCAATGAAACTCCTCACCTCGGTTGGAGTAGTTGGCCGTTCCCAGTTTGAAACTGCTTCTATCTTGGAGGGGTCAACCAACACTCCTTCTCTATTGATCACGTGCCCTAAGAATTGTACCTCATTTTTCCAAAACTCACACTTGGAGAACTTGGCATATAACTGCTCCTTCCTGAGTATTTCTAAGGTTATCCTTAAATGTTCAGCGTGTTCTGCCTCTGTCTTTGAGTAGATGAGAATATCATCAATGAAGACTATCACGAATTTGTCCAAATATTCCTTGAACACTCTATTCATTAGGTCCATGAAGGCTGCTTGGGCGTTGGTCAATCCAAATGACATAACTAAGAACTCATAATGTCCATATCTGGTACGGAATGCAGTCTTCGGAATATCTTCAGGTTTGATCTTCAGTTGGTGATATCCCGTTCTCAGATCAATATTAGAGAAGTATTCAGCGCCTCTTAGATGGTCAAACAAATCGTCTATCCTGGGCAATGGATACTTATTCTTTATGGTTAGCTTGTTCAATTCTCTGTAGTCGATGCATAACCTCATACTCCCATCCTTTTTCTTAACAAACAACACTGGTGCGCCCCAAGGCGACACACTGGGCCTTATCATGCCTTTATCCAACAATTCCTGTAATTGTTTAGCTAGCTCCTTCATTTCTACTGGGGCTAATCGGTACGGGGCCTTCGAAACCGGCGCCGTCCCCGGGGCTAACTCGATGGCAAACTCAATTACCCTATCAGGTGGTAGTCCGGGAAGATCTTGTGGGAACACGTCCTCGAACTCATTAACTACCAGAATGTCTTGCAATCTTGGCACTTCCTTCTGAGTGTCTATAACGTAAGCTAAATAGGCCTCGTTCCCTTTTCGTAACAATCTCTTGGTTTGCGCCATAGTCAGAATTTTCTAGGTCTGTCGCATCCCCTTAAACACAATTTCTTTCTTCCTTGGGGTTTTCAACTTAACCTTTTTCCCTTTACAATCTATCCGCGCATCATTGCGAGACAACCAATCCATACCCAAAATGACATCGAATTCCCCTAGCTTAAAAGGAATTAAATCGACATAGAAGGATCGTCCTCCTATTTCTAGCTTACAATCGGGGTGAATTTGATTAACCGGTACGATTTCCTGATTAGCTATTTCTACTTGTAAGGAATCTCTTAGTTGCTGGGTTTTAAGTTTCAATTTATGCGCAAAATCTCTAGATATAAAAGACTTAGTTGCTCCTGAATCAAATAAGACATTTGCACTGACTGAATTGAGAGAAAATGTACCTACTATCACATCTGTGTCCCTCACGGCATCTTGTACTGACATATTAAAAGTCCTAGCAGTTGGTGGCCTATTTGAGGCAACCTTGCTTGCCCCTGATGCTGCTGGTTTGCTCCTTGGGCAATCCTTCCTCATGTGCCCTCGCTGTCCACACTGGAAACAGGTTGTGCTGTTATGGATGACCGTGGTGCAAGAGGTAGCATAGTGCCAAGCTCGCCCACACTTATAACAGTTTATCTGCTTCAGATTGCACACCCCGGAGTGCCTCTTACCATAAGTAGCACACAATGGCAATGGAGGTCGAGAAGGGTTGGAACGAGACATTCCTGATTGATGGCCGCCCTGGCTCACACTTACACTCGCAGATGGTTTAAACCCTACATTCCTCCCAGGTAGGGAAACCGCTCCTCGATTAAACTTGGTTGGGGGTTTTCCTCCAGCGGATCTTCCGCCCATACTAACATGCTTTCTCTTTATCCCCCCTTTCTCTCTCTCTCTCTCTGCATCTGATCACTACCAGCCTCCACAATGGTTGCCTTCTGCACCAAGGTGGCATAATCTGTAATCTCTAAAACCGCCACCCTATTCTGGATCCACTGCTTCAGCCCTTGTTGAGACCTGTTAGCTTTCTTTTCTTCTGTGTCTACAAACTCTGGCACAAATCTCGACACCTCAGTAAATTTGGCCTCATAGTCAGCCACTGACATATTGTTCTATTTCAGTTCCAAAAACTTAAGTTCCATCTGGGTTTTCATGAACTTCGGGAAGTACTTCTCCAGGAATAATTGTTTGAACCTTTCCCAGGCTACGACAGCATCAGTCTCCATGTTCTTCTTGGCTTCCCACCAATAATTGGCCTCTCCCTTTAGTAGGTAAGTAGCAAAAACAGTCTTCTGAGCCTCATTGATACTCAGAATCTCGAAAGATTTTTCCATTTCCTTGATCCAGGCCCTCGCCTCAACGGGATCAGCCAATCCGTGGAACTCTGGGGGCTTAAGGGACTTAAAGGCCCTAAAGGAATTTACCACTGAAGTGTTGTTGCCTGGTGGTGGTTGGGGGTATTGGTTCAAATTCTGCCTAAGTAGATCCATAAACTGGCCCATGGGGTCCCCGCCTGGTTCTCCCCTTCCTGCTCTACTTCAGTTTCTCCACCCTCTATTTCCCCCTCAAATTCTTCAGAGTACATGGGTTCATCCTCTGCTTCATACTAAGAATCTTCTTGCTCATTATAGTCCTGATCTTGTTCTTCGCTACCTTCATGGTCTTCCTCGTGTTGGTTGTGACTCTCTTGGTCAGTAGATTCTCGGGGGTTAGCCCTAGTGCCCATTCGTCTTGGAGGCATTTTACTGAAAATTTGGAAAATTTTGCATTAGGTTCACTTACCTGTCTTAAAGGATTTTTTTTCCTTGCATAATTCTTTACATGACTAGGTTTAAGATCCCACAGTTTTATATCTCATGGCAACTTAATCAAAAAAATAGTACATATGCTAATAAACTCGTTATCACATCCCAACAAATTGAAATAACTGAAAGGGAAACAAATATATACCAGGTACCGAAAAGGTACAACATCCGAGTTACAACGATAGTTTAAAGTACAACCATCCTAACAACAACAATACATCAAAAGTGAAATACGCTGTCTATCTGTCTAGTCTGCAAAAAGGGAAAATAAGTACAAGAAAACCATCCCTACAAAAGCCGGCACTACTACGTCCGCACATGACTAGACAACTAGACTACTGCATCACTACATCTGAAATCAGCCGCCACGATGAAACATCATCCGAACCCTCCCCATGGCGATGCGGAAAATCTCCTCGGCATCTGCTCTGTCTACCCTACCATGCCCATCAGTAGGCAACTGTCGCACCCTCATCCGAGCCCTCAGATTGATGCGGGTCACAACCCTATACCCAACCCTGTCACTGATAGTCCTCCTGCCCTGCAACCTCATCCGGGCGGCTCTCTCTGCTGCTAGCTCCCTCCTAGACTCTGCCAACCTGGCATCCACCACTGACAACTCTCTATAAAGCCCGTTCACAATCAAGTTGTGAACATATATTGGGACTCCTCCTATCGGGGCATGAGGTGGGGTGGATGGCTCCGCTGGAGCTGCAGTCTCTGTCTGCTGGGGCTCTGGGGTAAGCTACTCAAACTCATCGAAGAATGGGCTCACAGGTAGTAGTGGTGGGGTAGGGGCTCTCTCAACAGAGAGGGGTGGCACTCGTAGTCCGGAACTCCCTACTGCATCCTCCACTGGCTCAACCTCATCCACAGCCTGTCCAACAACAGCAGCCATGACCTGCTCAGTGGTCATATCAGTATCCTCCTCCATGGTCCTAATCTCAGATACAACCCAATAATCCTCATCCTCAGCAACTAACTCAGCATCCTGTCCTGTCTGGATCCCCTCCGGGTCCTCCTCCCCCTCATTCTCAACAACATCTGTGTCATCATCAACCTGGACCTCCTCAAGGTCCTCCTCCTCAGACTCGATCACATCGGTATCAGCATCAACCTGGACCTCCTCAGCGTCCTCCTCCTCAGGCTCAGTATCCTCCTCAGGCAAGTGCTCATAGTACGGGTCCATAGTCCGGAACATGTCCTCATCATGCTGTCTCGCAGCTACCTCCTGGGCCGACATGTCGCTCGCCTACACAAGACAAACTATGTTACTATCATGATACTTAAAAAGTTCCCGTAAGGGTTTTAGGTGAACCTGGAAAGGGTTCTTATTATATTATTGAATTTATTATTATATAACGTCGTATCATCTCTTGGGATATATAACTCTCGCTCTGATACCATCTCTGTAACACCCCCAGATCCGGGGTCAGGGATTGGGTCGTTACGGTCTTGTAACTTACACCTAATACTTGACCTGAGTCCAAAATCATTAAGTAGCATGCTATGACCCCACAATAATAACCACTCACACACACACGGTTATAGTCCCAGAGATGAAATTGAAATAAGTCTTACATTAAAGGGTTACGAATAAAAGTATTACAATCCCAAAAGGATAACATCATAAGTTTAAAAGTTTTGCCGTTAATTACATTAATTATACATATAGTTAAACAGGAAACAAAAGCTGTCTAACTATGCTACCTCAGCAATGGCGGCTAGCATCTCAGCGGGGAGTCCGGTGGGTCGGGTAACCCGCTTGCGCCGAGTGCGCCTGACGCGAGCCATCTGTTCTAGCTGTTGTTGTGATATAATATGAACAAAGCAAGGGTGAGCGAAAGCCCACCAACAATAATATAACTGAACAGTGATACATATATACAGAAGTTCAAAATATCCGTTGAAATCATATGCCATGCATTAATGAAGTTATTGCCAGTATAATATAAAGGATGAAGTTACCAGGTAACTCAAAGTATTTGTTTGTAGAAATATCTGATACATCAAAAGTAAGCGAGATATTCTCATTATTATTAAAAGAGGAACTTGCATGAAAAGATTGCAATTCCAGTTATGAACACTTTTCCAGCTCTGCCAACAATAATCTTGTTGCAGGAAATAAATAAGTTTGGATGATGAACCAATGATGGAGTATTCACCGCGCCCGCTGTTCCAATCTTGATGATCAGTCGAGATCGTACAACTCAAATTAGATTTACTACCGGTAGAAGGAAGAACTGACGGCTTTACTTGTCTACCGCCTTGCTAGCTCTCCCCGGCCAATGGTTGGGCCAAAGGGGATGGACCGGCGCTACTCGGCCTCTTACACGACTCCTAGTTCAAATAGGATCCATGATTCTGAATGTAACGTTCGTCCCCCTTCCCCTAAGTATAATACTTGTTGATAAGACTCCACAAAGTAGTCGTATAAAAGTGCGGTTTTTCAGAATCCGACAGCTTTTACATACACTTATTTTCCCCTAGATCACTAATACGAACTCGGAAATCCGTTCCGAATACTTCTATATAGTGTCGTCTCATATTATTCTATACTCCCACCAAAACACTATTCATTCTTTATTTTTTACTTGTTCTCTTAGCGTTGTACAATTGTCCGTATTCTCTTCCGATCGTTCCTTAACCTTTTTACGGAACTACTGGATTAATGGTTATCGATCTGGATGACATGAGAGTATTCTCCTGCTTGAAATTGCCATATCTTATGCCCTTAGAAGATAGATTATTCTTACCTATGTTGTCACCCTTTAGCATTCTTCAAGACATAGAAATAATAAAGTCGAATTCCATTCATTCTTTCCAAATATCAATTATTACATTGTAGCCGTAACCACTATTCATTCTTACATCATTAAATACATAAAAGTTTTAATTCCACCCAAAATCTGGGTTCTTACAAGATTGGTAAAGGAAATGAAGAACTTAGAAATCTGAAGAAAAGACTAATTCAAATTCTCGGTGATAAAGAAGAAGAGTTATTATCAAGTTTCTTGCAGTTGAGTAATTTCTTTGTGAGAATTTCTGAGACTAAGCCTGAGGATTTCTTGTAATATTTTGTTTTGAGTTTTTGACATCACTGAATCAAGGAATTTGTGCTTTATTTCAAAAAGTACAAATTGGGGGAGATTGTTAGATATTGATTCAAGTGATGATCAGGATCTGGACTACTGATCAGATACTGATGCTGGCGTCATCAGTAATGCACCGTCAGGATTGTATTATTTTCAGGATTGGAAGCTGATCAGGATTTCATGAGGATATACATCAGTCCAGGAATCTAGGAAGATTGACATGTCGGTTCCTGATTTATAGGAATGCAGCTATCATTCAAGATATGTACTAAGAAACGTATGTAATTGATTTGATATATCTTGTAATTGATAGTGTAGCTATGTATTGTATATAAACACAGTTTAGGTTTTACTTAATAGTAATCGCTTACACGAATTATCTTGTAACCTAGCAGCTCTCAAGAACATAAGAATTTCTTGAGAGAGTTTGTAACAGTTTTATATCAGAATTAATAAAGCTGTTATTTATTCATACTTGTGTTATTATTTCTGTTTAAGTCGAAAATCTTATACAATTGTATTCAACCCCCCTTCTACAATTGTTAATTACTGGGCAACAAATAGTACAACATAGTACATCATAGTGACTTTCTAAAACCTATAAATAGGCTTGTTGTATTTCATTTCAAAACACACCTCAACACACAACTCTCTCTTCTCTCTCTTATATCTTCTCTGTGTAAGCTGCTAGACAGTCCATCTAGTAGGAAAGCCGGCTTAGCCCGCTTTCAGGAAGTGTCGGGTAGAAGGTCCTCGTGCCTAAACTATCCTTAGGAGTGTTCTGGTTTTGAAGCTAATCCATTAGATTAGAAGTTGTAACACCCCTTCGAGTTTATTATCAATAAAGATATATTCTCGGAATTAATTTTTTTTGGTAGTATCGTATTTAACCCCCCTTCTAGATGCTTCGGGACCTAACAATCGGTATCAGAGCAAACTTCTAGCATACAAGAAGTCTAAAGATCAAAACCATGGGAAGGAAGGATACAGGTGTGAAGATTCCAATGCTTGACAAAGATAATTACTTTCACTGGAAAGTAAAAATGAACCTTCATCTCTCAGCCATCGAGGAAGGCTATGTCGATTGCATAGAGAAAGGACCTTATGTTCCAACAAAGGTCAACTCTGTGATTGGTCAAGATGCTGGCACTGTAGCTGCTGGAAGGCCTATTCCAAATAATCAAGCTGAGTACACAAATGAAGACTTGGAGGAGATTCACAAAGATAGGAAGACCATGAACATTTTGTTCAATGGAATCGATCAAGATATGTTTGATAATGTCATTAACTGCACCACTGCTAAGCAAGTGTGGGACATTATCCATACCATCTGTGAAGGAACTGAGCAGGTCAGAGAGAACAATATGCAACTCCTCATACAACAGTATGAACACTTCCACCATAATCCTGGTGAAAATTTAACAGATATATTTAGTAGATTTCAGAAACTACTGAATGGTCTAAAGTTGTATGGGAGAACATATGAAGTCAAAGACTCCAACTTAAAATTTCTGAGATCTCTTCCTAAGGAATGGAAGCTAGTTACAGTCTCGTTGAGAAACTCCCAAGACTACAAAATTTTTACACTTGAGAGACTGTATGGCATCCTAAAAACATATGAGCTTGAAATGCAGCAAGATGAGGAAGTAGAAAAGAGCCAGAAGAAGAGTGGAGCTATAGCCTTGATGGCCAACAATCCAACAATCCAAGGTGGTAGAAGAATGAAGAGTGTAGAAGCAACACTAAGTTCAAAAACTTGTGAAGGTGAAACTGAAGCTAGCAAGGGCAAGATGATTGAAGAGCTTGATGCATCCAGTGGAGACGAGTCTACTGATCTGGATGAATATTTGACATTTTTGTCAAAAAGATTCTCAAAGCTCAGATTCAAGAAGAATCCATCATGAGCAAGGCAACTCAGAAAGAACTATCAACCCTCCAAAGATGTGGTTGAGAGATCGAAGATCAAGTGCTTTAGTTGTGGAATTACTGGTCACTTTGCCAATGAATGCAGGAAATCTCAAGCTGAGAAAGAGAAGAAGTAGTTTCAAGCTGTTGATTACAAGAAGAAATATTTTTATCTTCTTAAGCAACAAGGGAGAGCATTCGTGTCAAAAGATAGTGACTGGGCTGCTGGAGGTGACTCAGATGCAGAAGAGGAGTTTGTCAATCTTGCACTCATGGCAAATGAAACTAATAAAGAAGCTAGCTCAGCAAGCAACCAGGTATTCTCTATAGTCTTAACTGATCTTCCTAAAGCTGAATGTGCTAGCACAATTGATGAAATGTCTATTGAATTGTATAACATGCCTGTTACCTTGAAATCACTTAACAGAGAGAATAAGAGGATTAAAGACCTTAATGTTAAGTGATAGGAATGCTTTAATAGAAACACAGTTGATTGAGTTTGAAACTCTGAGAAGAGATTGCTTGGATGCTATAAATGAAATGATTGAGGCTATAAATAGAGAGGAAGTTTTAAAGAAACAATTAGTAGAGGAACAGAATCTAATTGCTAAGTGGAAAGGATCAACAGTTGTAACTGAGGAAATTGGTAATGTTCACGGAATTGATTCTTTCTGCAAATTAGAAGAAGCTAAGTTAGATGTTGATAGGGAAGTTACTTCAGACAGTGATTTAGTCAAAAAAGAATGTTCTTTGAGACTTAAGCCTGTTAGCAAAACAACTTTAACTAAATTGAATAAAAAGTACGGGTCTGTCAATAAGAACTTTGTTAATGGAGAATGTAGCAATCCTAAATCAGTTGAGAAAAGAAACATGGGCAACTTGTCTCACAAGCAATTGAAGGACAAGCTAGAAAATGTTAAGTCAGGTGTTAAGGACAAGAAAAAGAACAGAAATGGTAAGGTAGGGATTAACAAACACAACAATTACACACCTGATAAATATGCTCCTAGGGAAGAATGTGTAAAGTATGGAAGTATTAATCATTTATCTACCAACTGCAAAGCTATGGAAAATCCTTTGATGCCTAACATGCCTATGCTTGTGCCTGCTATGAATGTTATGCCAAATATGTATGCTCCCTCTGCTCGCATCAAGTCAATATGCTGACATGCCATTCATGCATAATCCATACTACAATGCTTTCAATATGCCACAAATGCCATGGATGATGAATAACATGTTTGCACAGACTATGCCTAACAATGCTATTAACTATAACAAATATGAGCAAGTATCAAATTCAAAGGCCCAAACCTAAAGTCAAAATTGATTTAACTCAATCTAAACTTTCGATTAAAAGGGATTTGAAGGATAAGAAATTGGCTAACAAGGTAGGACCCAAGAAAACTTGGGTACCAAAATTAACTTGATTTTGTTTTGATGTATGCAGGGAAACAGAAAGAATCTTTGGTATCTGGACAGTGGTTGTTCTAGGCATATGACTGGAGATTCTACCCTGCTCACTAATCTTGAGGAGAGAGCTGGCCCTAGCATTACCTTTGGAGACAACAGCAAAGGATATACTAGAGGATATGGCTTGATTTCACAAGGGAATATTGTCATTGAAGAAGTAGCACTGGTTGATGGACTTAAGCATAACTTGCTAAGTGTCAGCCAACTGTGTGATAAAGGCCAGAATGTCTGGTTCACATCTGAAGCTTGTGTCATTTTCAAGAAAAGTGACAACAAGGTAGTGTTGATAAGAGATAGAAGAGGAAATGCGTACATTGCTGACTTCAATTCAACAAATGCAAACATGTCTTCTCAGCAAGGCAAGTGTAGATGAAGGTTGGCTTTGGCATAAAAGACTGTTACACTTGAGTTTTAAAGCAATGAATGAGTTGGTAAAGAAGGATTTGGTTAGAGGTATTCCAAAATTGGATTACTCCAAGGATGGATTGTGTGATGCATGCCAGAAAGGGAAGCAGAAGAAGGCCTCTTTCAAATCAAAGTCAATGTCATCAATTGATCAACCCTTGCAACTACTTCACATGGATCTCTTTGGACCAGTCAATGTGTTGTCAATCTCAAAGAAGAAATACTGTCTTGTGATTATTGATGATTTCCCAAAATTCTCTTGGACATTCTTTCTACACTCTAAGGATGAGGTAGGTGAAGTCATTATAAATCACATCAAGATAGTCAACAATAATTCTTTACTCAAAGTAAGGAGAATCAGAAGTGACAATGGAACTGAGTTCAAGAATTCTGTAATAAGAGAGTTTTGTGAAGAAGAAGGAATTATCCAAGAATTCTCTGCACCAAGAACTCCTCAACAAAATGGTGTAGTGGAAAGAAAGAACAGAACTCTAATTGAAGCTGCAAGAACAATGCTTGAAAAGTCTAAGCTACCAACATACTTCTGGGCAGAAGCTATAAACACTGCATGCTACACTCAGAATATTTCTTTGGTCAATCAAGCAAAAGGCATGACACCTTATCAACTTTTCAAAGGCAAGAAACCAACAATCAACTTTCTGCATGTCTTCGGATGCAAATGCTTTGTACTGAAAAATCATGGTAAGCATCTTGGAAAATTTGATTCAAAGGCAGATGAAGCTGTCTTTGTTGGATACTCAGCTGGAAAATCCTACAGAGTCTACAACCTAAGACTAAACATTGTTATGGAGTCCATACATGTTGTCTTTGATGACAAGAAAATATCTAGTCTAGTAGATGAAGGTTTTCATGAGTCTCTCTCATTTGAGAATGAGAGAAGTGGTGAAGAAAGTGAAGATGATGATGAAGAATGGAGATCAAATGGTGTGAGAAACAGACAAGGATCATCAGTTGAAGTGCAAAATGAACCACCTATTGAAGAACAACTTACACCATCAGTTAGAAATCAATTTGAAGCATCTATAGAAATCAAAGAGAAGCATCTGTTGATGAATCTGCAAGAACTCCATCAATCTCGAGGTCCATACACTCAGGGGGAGTTTCTCACAGTCAAAACTCAACAACAAACCACAATGATCAACACAGAGAAAATGAAGCCACTTCAACAAGGTCAAACTTACCACCACAAAGAAAATGGACCGGGGATCATCCATTTGAGCTTATCATTGGAGATGCTAATGCAAAGGTCTAAACCAGAAGAGCAACTCAAGAAGAATGCTTGTATAGCAGTTTTCTATCCAAAGAGGAACCTAAGAGAGTTGAAGATGCTCTTCTGGATCCAGACTGGGTTTTAGCAATGCAAGAAGAGCTAAACCAGTTTGAAAGAAATGAAGTATGGAAACTTGTACCCAAACCTAAAGACAAATCAGTGATTGGCACTAAGTGGGTATTCAAGAACAAGATGGATGAGAATGGCATAGTCACAAGGAATAAAGCTATATTAGTGGCTAAAGGCTACTGTCAAGAGGAAGGAATTGACTTTGAAGAAACCTTTGCACCAGTGGCAAGGTTAGAAGCAATAATGATCTTCCTGGCCTATGTAGCATATGCCAATTTCAAAGTCTATCAAATGGATGTCAAGAGTGTATTTCTGAATGGTATTCTGGAGGAGGAGGTGTATGTTAGTCAACCGCCTGGTTTTGAAGATCTAGACTTTCCAGAATATGTGTTCTTTCTACTCAAAGCACTCTATGGCCTGAAGCAAGCACCTAGAGCCTGGTATGACACACTCTCACAGTTCCTTATAAAGAATCACTTCATTTGAGGTACTATTGATAAAACTCTCTTTTATAGAAATGTCAATGGCTCTATGATACTTGTCCAAATTTATGTAGATGATATAATATTTGGGTCTACAGATGAGAAACTTTGCAAGAGGTTTGCCAAACTCATGCAAAATAGATATGAAATGAGTATGATGGGTGAATTAACTTATTTTCTTGGTTTACAAGTTAAACAAGTGAATGAGGGAATTTTTATAAGTCAAACAAAATACATTTATGATCTTCTAAAAAGGTTTGATTTAGAAGATTGCTCTTCTGCAAAAACACCCATGGCCACTGCCACTAAGCTTGAACTGAATACTAGGAAGAAGAAGGTGGACATGACAAGCTATAGGGGCATGGTTGGTTCTCTTTTATACTTAACAGCTAGTAGACCTGATATTATGTTTGCTACATGTTTATGTGCTAGATTTCAAGCTGATCCTAAGGAATCTCACTTAGTAGCTATTAAAAGGATTTTCAGATATCTCAAGGGAACACCAAACCTTGGCATTTGGTACCCTAGAGATTCTGGTTTTGATCTAACCGATTACTCAGATGCAGATTATGCAGGTTGCAAAATGGATAGAAAAAGTACCACAGGAACCTGTCAATTTTTTGGAAACAAGCTGGTCTTATAGTTCAGTAAGAAACAAAACTCAGTATCTACCTCAACTACAGAGGCTGAATACATAGCAGCTGGGAGTTGTTGTGCATAGATTCTATGAATGAGAAATCAACTACTTGACTATGGAGTTAAAGTTGAAAAGATCCCAATTTTCTGTGACAACACTAGTGCAATTGCAATATCACAGAATCCAGTGCAGCATTCTAGAACCAAGCACATAGACATCAGATACCATTTCATCAGGGAACATGTGATGAAAGGTACTGTGGAACTGCATTTTGTTCCTAGTGAAAAACAGTTGGTAGACATTTTTACTAAAGCTTTGGATGAAGCAACCTTTTCAAGGTTGGTAAGTGAGCTTGGTATGTTAAATTTCACATGATCTTTTAAAATGTATGTTCAATTTGCTTGCAGCCAGTGAATTTCATTCTCTGGATTTTGTTTGTTTTATTTGCTTATCTGCATGATTATTCTGGAGATATCATTATAGCATAATTAAATAAATATTTTATTGACATATATCAATTAATGATATTTTGTTAATTTTATGTCTATTTAATTGTGAGTTTATTTGATTATTGTGGATTAATTCTTAATTTACTGTGTGATTATTTTTAAATCCATAATATTTAGAGGTATTAAATATTTGTATATGTGTATAGGTTGATAGGTTTCGATGATAAGATGTTTTTCGGCTGACAGGTTTAAGTGATAAGATGTTTTTCGGCTAATCAGGTTGTTAGGTGAGAAATTATTGAGCGGTGTTATTTTTTCAACATAACCTGTCACTATCACACCTAACCCACTAAACCTTAAAACCTTATAAATGACGAGTTTTTGTTTGTGTTTAACATCATCATTTTTGAGATATACAGAGCATATACACACAATTGCTGAATATTTTGAGCTTTGATCGGAAAGATCTCTCAATCTAGCTGGTGGTTTTTAGATCGGATTTCATATTCTTGCTTTATACATCATCCTTTATAAAAACTAACCCTTGTTTTTGAATTTCCTCAAAGTTTTGAAAATGGCATTGCAGGGAAGCTTTTTAATTGCTAAAGTTAATCCTATTTCCATTCAGCAAATCGAAACAATTCTGGATGAGCAATTTCGGGCTTGGACATAATTCCTGAATGAA
Source organism: Saposhnikovia divaricata (assembly GCA_036435485.1). Lineage (NCBI taxonomy): Eukaryota > Viridiplantae > Streptophyta > Magnoliopsida > Apiales > Apiaceae > Saposhnikovia > Saposhnikovia divaricata. The sequence continues at coordinate 102,501,418 of CM071601.1, forward strand.
CATTCATTAATTCATTATGATTTAGTTACATCAGTGTAGCTTAACCATGATGCATTGCGTGAACTATATTGCAGTACGGTTAACACTTCTGGACAGGACGGGTGTGCAATCACATATCGACTATTTGGTAGGTCGATTAGGGTCACTGAACGAGATGTTAATCTTGTTTTTGATCCTACACCTGAACATATTGAAATGTTCTTTCGTTTTATAAGGTACCAAGATCGCAATTTCAATACTGGTAATCTTTCTAGAACGTTTCTAATCCAGTACTGGAATTTCTTCTTTATTACTCTTAACCATGTTTTTTCCTCAGATTGAACAAATCAAGATCGAATACCTGAATTTATTCAAAAATTAGGGTATGCGGTCGCCAATAATTTGAGGATTAATTTTTGAAAAATAGTTCTTGGTCAAATCATTTTAAAGATGAAACACTTGGGAAGAAGAGATGTTCGGACTCAAAATGTCAAATGTCTATATCCAAGGTTTCTACAGCTAATATTAAATGATTTTTTGAATGATGAAGATAGGGTACGCTTGAAAAATGGTCGAAAGGTGGAATGTTCTTACATGAAGACGAATGTAATTAATTACATAAGCAAAAAGAACTATACGGATGTGCCTACAGTCCTAAATGAATATCTAAAGACTGTCCCACTTTTGTTGTTACCAAGACCAATGAGAGAAGGTATACGACAAGGTAATATTTCAATCCCTGCTATTCCAACCTCTGTATTCCCTGTTGTATCACAGGAAATACAGTTTCTACAGCCCCTAGTGGCCATCTTACCCGACCAAGAGCAGGAAATCCCACCGACTCTAACACAGGTCGAAGAGCCCATTCTACAAATGCAAACACAAACACAACAAACTCCTACACCTCAATTGTCACTTAAACGACCAGCCATCAACACTTTTGAGGGAGATAGTGCCTCAGCAGCACCACATAAGGAGTTAGTTACATCAGCAGCTCTACCTCATTCTAAAAGAAGTAAACCAAATGAACCTGAGGTAACTGCAAATGTTATTGAAACAATTCTTCCTAGTCAAATGAGTGAAAATGTAAATAAGGTTGAATTGACGGGAGCAACTATCTTGAGTTCCATTTCACGAAACATAAGAGTGGTTGATGATCTTTCTAAAGATCAAATGCCTTCATAGGCATCCGAGGCGGAAATACCTACCTCAATAACTGCTGGTGAATCTTCCATTTTACGGAAAAATCCATCGGTAGGTGGTTCTTTTATGAACCAAGTGTCTTCACAAACATACGAGGGAAACTTGGGTTTTGTGCCATTTAATCGATTCAAGTTTAACCTCCCAGAGGGAAAATCTCTGGATCTCTTTCGAGATTTACCACTCCTTATCAGTGGTCGGCAACTCGCTGCACGCGAGGATGGAAGCTCACGAACTTTCATTGCACCATCCGTGACCTCTGAAAAAGGGGCGAGGATGATTTCATTTGCAGGTACACATATCGGTGGAAGCTTTGGAGGAGAGTTGAGGGAAACACGAATAGAACTTGTAAGTGTCACCCAAACCACTAAACTGAGTGAATATAGAGTGTTGAGTGAAACACCTGCAGAACGTACGAGTGAGCAACCTACTCAACCACATGCACCTGTAACCAGAAAGGAATACAGTAGACTCCTTACACGGGTCCAAACAATGGAGAAAGAGTTGAAAAATATCTATAAGTCCATTGCAGAAATCAAAAATTTGTAACTTATTCAACATGATGTATTCCAGGTTCAATTGAATACCATGGCAACCCAGTTTAATGATGCAATCAACTCCTTGGTAAAGTCATCTTCGTCTAATTTACAAACTCCACATCCTACTACTCTGGAGGATAACCCAACTGCGGGGGAGAAGTTGGATGATCAAGAAAAATCTACTAGGCGTAAGGGCAAAGAAAAGGTTATTGACACGGAATTAACTTTTTTTTGGGAAAGGAAAAGCTAATGGGAGTATTAGTGCTATGTGGAAAGAAAGAAAGGGAAACTTGAAGATATGTTCAGTCTAGAGGAACAATTTGTCTTGTACTTGTTCAAATTTTAGAAATCTGGAAAATGTATATATGATCCAGAATGCGCTTTAATATTATTTATCTTTGTATTTCATTTTTGTTTTTTTTGTATCATGTTAGCACAAAATCACGCAAGCGTATGTGGTCACAAGTAATATATGAAAAGTCAAGTTCGTTCCCACAGAGATTGTATAATTCAGTTTATGTACCTAATCAACAATGTATGATTATTGCTCAATGCTAAGACAATTGACAAGTTGGGTTTGATTATCTAATTTAACTAAAGAGATTAACTAACACTGTGATTTAAAACTGTTTTACTTATGAATGGAGAAATATGAGATCCTAATTTCATTAAATACTTCCTTTAGAGATCACGCCCTTAATCAACATATGTGGTGGTTACGATAATTAATCGGACAACACAAAATAAGTATACGTTACCTTTCAGTACCCGCACACCAATCTACACAATATCCACAAAAGAGATAGAAATCATGCAGGCATCAATTATGTTTAGACCCTATATGTCTATAGAATTTGAAAACATAATGGTTGAAGAACAAGTTATCCACGAAGATTACACAAGGTAGTATGAGATGGTTAAAATCACACCACAAATCATGAATATCATTCACAAACTTATGCCAGCATGGCAAGTTCCAAATCTAAAGATCCACTGTCACTTCACTAAAGATTAACAAGATAGATGTTAGCTACGCATCTATTTAAATTAAGCATAACCATACAAGGATATCGCAAATTCACCACACACATATCAATTAGGCAATCAACATCTAAATTCCATAAATAACTCCATTAGGATCCCATGACGTCGATTAGTTCATAATCGAATCGATCGTCATCATGGGTTTTATAAATAGAATAAACGGTAAACACTTCATAACCTAGGAACACCTCTATCCTTATCTGAGTTAGCCAGGAATTCATGCTTTATTACTAACAACTACGACACATAATACTATACACAATAACGCATGCTTATTTAACCGTGCAATGAATGAGACCCCTAAAGGCTTATACAATAATACCCATATAGCGAGCGTTGGGTTAGTGGATCCCAGACTATAAAAGCCTTAGGTCACTAGGCACAAAGTCCCCTAGAACTTAATTGCTCGAGTATTAAAGAGCTCACCCTGGTTAATTTGCATTTATTCTATTTACATGACTTTTTTTTTATTTTTTTCTATTTTTTTTTCTTCTGTGATTTTTTTTTATGTTTTTTTAAACTAAATTGGAATGAGTGCGTTTCGCTCCATCTCATCCAACCCTAGACTACTCATAAACATGAGCTGGCTACTAGCCATTTTGACACATAACAACTAGCATGAAATTCCTAGCTTCCCCCAAACTTAGATTTTAGTGTTCCAATTTTATCAAGAGAATAACGAAAATTCTAAATATAATCAAGTGATTAAATCTTAAAACTAACAAACAAGCATAATTTCAACCTAGCCGAAAAGCAACCTAATGAGACTTGTGTAAAAATTTTGTTTCCATAACATGCAAGTCAATTCCTAGGAACTATAAATCAGCCCTCTATTCATCAATACCACAATCAATAAAACATCTACCCACTAATCAGAATCAGCTCGTCCTAAGGGATCATGAAAAATGCATGCCATAAAAATGCAACTAAAATGAACTCACATGATAAACAAAAACAAAATAACAGAATGTCCTATATGAAATAAACATGCAAAATAAACACAATTACGAATGAATTACACTAAACATGCAAAACATGATTTCCTATATGAATGCAATAACTACTACAAACAACTACTTATCCCCAACCCACCCCCAAACTTAAAATATTCAATGTCCTAATTGAATGGAAAGGTAATACAAGGGATAGTAGAAAACATACCTAACACATGGGTTGCTTCCCACGAAGCGCTGTCGTTAACGTCATTTAGCCGGACAAATATGATTCAAATCATGGTGGCTCGAAGATCGCATTCGACTCGTCCTTATCAAAAGGACCATTCACCCATTGTTTGACAACTTTCTTGCTATCTTTCCACATCTTTTCTAACTCAAACTTTCCTTTGACTCTTCCTCCAATCGATTTTTTCTTTTTCTTCTTCATACCTCTAAGGTGTTTATGCTTCACAGTTGATTGATAAGAACACTCTTCTACCTCATCATCCATGATCCACCTTCTTAACACATTATCTTGACACACTTTAAAAATCACCAACTCATCATTCAGAAGGACATACTTCAAATGAGATGGAAGTTTTCCGAGCTTGACATTCGAAAGATCTCGAATTGAAGAACTGTCACTGGAATCACTAATGTGATGCTTTAGCATGTGCTTGTCCGGCATTTTGCTCAATAACTGATCAAACTTCTTTCTCTGACCCGTATCAACCATTTCCACACTGAAACACTCTTCATCCTCGATCGGATATTTCATGGCCTTGAACACATTAAAGGTGACATTCTGATCTTGCACCCTCATTGTAAGCTCTCCTTTTTGCACATCGATCAAAGTACGGCCCGTAGCTAGAAAAGGCCTTCCCAAGATTATGGGAATCTTCTTGTCTTCTTCGAAATCTAGAATCACAAAATCGGCAGGAAATATGAGCTTATCAACCTTCACCAGGACATCCTCTACTATACCTCTCGGATAAGTGATCGTCCTATCAGCCAACTGCAAAGAGATGTTGGTTGGCTTTGGCTCCAATATGGCTTTGGCTCCGGTAGACCAAGTTGCATGTATACCGACAAGGGCATGAGATTTATGCTAGCCCCCAAATCACACAAACACTTGCTAAAAGAAAGATTACCAATAGTGCATGGAATGGTGAAACTTCCTGGATCTTTAAGTTTAGGGGGCAATTTCTGTTGCAACACCGCACTGCACTCCTCTGTCAATGCCACTGTTTCAAATTCTTCTAACCTTCTCTTTCGTGACAAAATATCCTTCATAAACTTTGCATATCTTTGCATCTGCTCCAATGCTTCAACAAAAGGGATGTTAGTGGATAGTTTCATGAAGACATCCATCAACTTCTGAAACTGTTTTTCTTGATCTCGTTTCTGAAAGCATTGAGGGTATGGAGGAGGAGGATAAATCTGATTCACCAACTTCTGCTTCGGAGGGGAGTTTTCAGCAGAATTTTGCTTTTGAAGTCTTTTTGGGAATGGAGGGGGTGGGTAGATCTGATTGCTCTCTGTAGACTGTTTTGGAGTAGATTCTTTATCAGCCACCAATTCAGAATTCGCCTTTTCTTTATCTGCAGAAGCCTCCACCTGCTGTTTCTTGATTTCTTCATCATCCTCAGCTGGTAATTTTTGATCCCTCATGACTTTTCCAGATCTCAAAGTAACTGCATTGACCTATTCCTTGACTTCCCTCTTGCCTGGATTAGGCTCCGTATCGCTAGGAAGAGTTCCTTGTTGCCTACTAAATAAGGCACTTACAAGCTGCCCCATCTGGTTCTCCAATGTCTTGAAAGAAACTGCCTGGCTTTTAATCATCAACCTCAACTCATCCACTTCTGATTTTTCATTATAAGATTGCCCTGCAGTAGCTTGAGGCTGTTGCTGAAAACCTGGAGGTTGGAATGGTTGCCTTGGAGCATACTGATGTTGATATTGTTGCCCTTGCTGTTGAAAACCTGACGAATTGTATGGCTGAGCTCCATATTGCTGAAAAGGCTGCTGAGTTTGTTGCGCACCTTGATTGTTGCTCCAGCTGAAATTTGGATGATTTCTGTTGCTCAGATGATAATTATTCGGGGCTGGCTATTGCTGCTTCTGAAAGTTGCTCACAAACTGCACTGATTCAGTAGAGATTACACATTGATTCGTCTCATGTGCGCCTGCACATAGCTCACAAACACTAGCTACCTGTCGAATCCCATGATTAGCCAAAGAATCTATATTCCTATTCATTACCTCTAGCTGAGCTGCTAAAGCTGAGACCGCATTGACATCAAGAATTCTCGCCACCTTCTGCTGTGGCAATCTCTGAGTTGAATTCTGATATTCATTTGCTGCCATCATCTCAATAATATCATAAGCTTCCTCGTAGCTTTTTGACCATAAAGCTCCACCTGATGCTGCATCTAGCAAAGGTCTAGATTGTGCTCCCAGCCCATTATAGAAACCATTGATCACCATCCAGTCAGGCATCCCATGATGAGGACACTTTCGTAGCATCTCCTTGTAACGTTCCCAAGCTTCACACAAAGATTCTCCAGATTGCTGTGCAAATTGAGTTAGCGCGTTCCTTAATGCTGCAGTTTTCGCCATAGGGAAGAATTTAGTAAGAAACTTCTGAGCAAGATCCTCCCACGTAGTAATGGAACCGGCTGGTAAAGAGTGCAACCAGCCCTTAGCTTTATCCCTAAGAGAGAATGGGAAAAGTCTCAATTTAATCGCATCATCCGGCACACCATTAAACTTGAAAGTGTCGCAGATCTCAATGAAGTCCCTGATATGCATGTTAGGATCCTCCGTACGAGCACCCCCAAACTGAACTGAGTTCTGCATCATCTGAATCGTGCCCGGCTTGATTTCGAAAGTATTTGCTGCAATAGTTGGTCTGACAATGCTAGACTGAATATCATTGATCTTAGGCCGAGAATAATCCTTCAAAGCCTTAGTTGCTGCTGCTGGTAATTCCGCCATCTTAACTGCTGTTTCAACCTTTCTTGCTACAACTTTACTCCCTACTGGTTTTGCTGCTTCCAATTTCTCCTTTCGAGTTTGAGAACGTGTTCGCATACACTCTCAAGTACCTGAAACCAAGAAACAATCAACTATATAAGTAACAATCCGAGTCAGTGAACTTTAACGACCACTGATGTCAAGCACATAAACTATAACAAATCCCCGGCAGCGGCGCCAAAAACTTGTTAGCACAAAATCATGCAAGCGTACGTGGTCACAAGTAATATATGAAAAGTCAAGTTTGTTCCCACAGAGATTGTATAATTCAGTTTATGTACCTAATCAACAATGTATGATTATTGCTCAATGCTAAGACAATTGACAAGTTGGGTTTGATTATCTAATTTAACTAAAGAGATTAACTAACACTGTGATTTAAAACTGTTTTACTTATGAATGGAGAAACATGAGATCCTAATATCATTAAATACTTCCTTTAGAGATCATGCCCTTAATCAACATATGTGGTGGTTACGATAACTAATCGGACAACACAAAATAAGTATACGTTACCTTTCAGTACCCGCACACCAATCTACACAATATCCACAAAAGAGATAGAAATCATGCAGGCATCAATTATGTTTAGACCATATATGTCTATAGAATTTGAAAACATAATGGTTGAAGAACAAGTTATCCACGAAGATTACACAAGGTAGTATGAGATGGTTAAAATCACACCACAAATCATGAATATCATTCACAAACTTATGCCAGCATGGCAAGTTCCAAATCTAAAGATCCACTGTCACTTCACTAAAGATTAACAAGATAGATGTTAGCTACGCATCTATTTAAATTAAGCATAACCATACAAGGATATCGCAAATTCACCACACACATATCAATTAGGCAATCAACATCTAAATTCCATAAATAACTCCATTAGGATCCCATGACGTCGATTAGTTCATAATCGAATCGATCGTCATCATTGGTTTTAATGTAAACATGATGAAAAACAAGAATTGAATGAAGATAATAATATTATTAAAGTAAGAGTTAGAAAACAAATCCAAAGTACGCCTAAGAATACAAAAGATGAACTAGATCTTGATCCGTCGCTTGTCACGAGCGATATTGAATCCTTCTCCGCTCTTCTCTCTTGTGTTTCTATGATAATATGTAAAATTTGTTACGTTTTACAATGATAGGATATGTTTTTATAAACCCTAGAAAACTTATCCAACAAGGAAATACCCTATATTACAATTACAACTCAAATTAGGCAAAAACAGGATTTTCCAGCGATTTTTTGGGCAAGTTGCGCGAGATTTGGGCAAGTTGTACGGCTAGGCACTGTTCTGAGGTAATTCTGGCGCAAGTTGCCTGAGATTTGGGCAAGTTGCCCGGCCACATTCTGTCCAACTGCTTGAAATTGCCCACATTCTTCGTTTAAACTCCGAATTGCATTCCGTTTCTTCCGGCAATCTCGCAACGCGATGAACTTTCATTCTCGCCTTCAAATTCCACCTTGCAATCACATTGAAATGCTCTTTCCTCTTCTAGGGTCACTTCCTGCACAACTCACTAAAACACATCAAAACTACAAAAACCTTGAGGCCAAGTGAATCAATTTAAGCCGAATTGAAGCGATCCAAGTAGATATAAAATCCACTTATCATATCAGTTGAGTTATCCTCTAGGAATTTGCTTGTCAAACCCTAACAATCAAATAGGGGGAGATTGTAAAGCATAATGTAATGTAATATGTAATAGAGGACATATATAACTCAACTAGGATAAAAGATAAATAATATTAAGTCTATACAGGGATCGTGAAATTTGAAGAACAGGCACCGACAAGGATCAAGTTGCTGAAAGAAGTTCATTAACATGATCAAGCCTCAGTGACAGAATAAGATGTACAAATGATTCAGTTGAAGGGCCAAAAGATTCCATGTATTTATATTATTTGAAGATACTGCTGCAGGCTAATCAATTGGAATGTAACGAAGGTGTGAAGATCAAGACCAGTGCTAGTCACTTGTGAACCAGACCAGTGCACTAAGTGTCAGCACATACGAGAAGGATCAACATTAATTCATAAAAAGAATTGCCAAAGCCTATTGACGATCAAGGACAGACATAATATCTCAAGGTATTGTCAAAAATTAATTTACTCTGAAAATTAACTAAGTAACAGATTAATTAATTATTTATAAAAAATAATTAAATTAATCTGGTACTTGAACTATTTTCTGAGATGAATTAATTCAGTAGAATATTTGAAACAGAAGAGAGAAGCCTAAAAGAAGCAGCCAAAAATAGTAATACTATGCAAAGTTACTATGCACGATTACTATGCAAGGTTACTATGCAAGATTACTATACGCGGTTACTATGCACGGTTACTATGTAGGTACGGTGCAAATAGTGGTTACTGTGCAAATAGTGGTTACTATGTAGGTGGAGCCCACGTCCAAAAATTCTCAGCAGACGCGTTTTGGTTGTTGGAATAGTGGTTACTATACAGGTGGGGCCCACGTGAATAGTACAGCATAGTGACTTTCTAAAACCTATAAATAGGCTTGTTGTATTTCTTTTCAAAACACACCTCACCACACAATTCTCTCTTCTCTCTCTTATATCTTCTCTGTGTAAGCTGCTAGACAGTCCATCTAGTACGAAAGCCGGCTTAGTCCGCTTTCAGGAAATGTCGGGTAGAAGGTCCTCGTGCCTAAACTATCCTTAGGAGTGTTCTGGTTTTGAAGCTAATCCATTGGATTAGAAGTTGTAACACCCCTTCGAGTTTATTATCAATAAAGATATATTCTCGGAATTAAATTTTGTTTTTTGGTAGTATCGTATTCAACCCCCCTTCTACGATACTTCGGGACCTAACATTCATTTTGCCCGAACCCATACTTTGAGAACTTGGCATACACTTGCTCATTCTGGTTTCATCTTAAAACATTCTCAATCACCTCTTAACCACTGATCGCCTTACTTGATCCATTTACGATTCAGTGTTGGAATAAATTTAAGGTAACTACTATAATCCCTTCAAGGAAAAGAAAGAATTTAATATTCCTCTGAATCACATGCATCTAATGTATCTGGTTCATCATTTCACTGAGTTGAAATAAACGTATACTTCGTCCCTGACAATAGTCTTATTACGAGTTTATCATAGACTCACTGGTCTTTTCCTCTTGTAGGTTCTGAGATCATCGTCTCTCTTACTACTTTCTTATATAACTTTATCTAATCATGCCATTACTTACCAATGTCTTTACTTTCTAAGCTGATCAATTCAAAAAAATGAACATTTCCTTAATAAAACTACCTCATCAATCTTAATATGTCTTCATAATTTATAACCTATGAAATCTGCCTTCTTATGGCGAATTACCATTGACAATATTCACACTAAGCCTTTTATCAAATGATATGGCACTTGTTGCCTCTATCTCAACTGCTCTTGGAGACTCTGCTCCCCGTCCTATATCGATGTCTTTGATAATCATGCATCATTCTAACTCTTTTCTCATTAATCTGAAAGTCTCTAAGGATTCTTATCTATCCCCATACAAGATCTCAAGTAATTCTTCCAATCCGTCTTACTTGCTGGTACTACATCCGGTAGTCCGGCTATGAATCCAATATGCATCCTTAGTTCTCTTAATAATATCTAAGTTCTTTACGCTCACTTCTCTGAGCACTATACCTTAATTCTTACAGTCTCTCTGGCTGCAGCCCTCACTTCCTCAAGAGTAAACTTCTTACCCTTAACAGGATTCTCCTCCTTAACTGGAACCTCCTCTGGGTTCTCAGTAGGGTACTCTATCGAATCTACTAGCCGATCGTCAACATATAATAAAGCATCGTCGTGCTGCTGCTCGTAAGCCTCAAGGTCTGTCGCCTTACTCGTTGATACGATATCGAGCTAAGTTACTGTCATGATACTCAAGAGTTCCCATTAAGGTTTTATATGTCAGCACTACATTAAGTAGTCCGACTATGAACTTGGCAAGAGTTCTTATTATCTTAGTTAATTTATTATTATAACGTCGCATCATCTCTTGGATATATAACTATCGCACTGATACCATTCCTGTAACTGCCCCAGATCCGAGGTCGGGGACCTGGTCGTTACGGTCTCAATTTCCATATATATACTACTTGCACTTGAATCATAATAAATAAACTGCATACTGTGACCCCGCAATAATAATACCTCACACAACCAGTTATAGTCCCAGAGATGAAATTGAAATAAGTATCTAGCCATAGGATCCATAATTATAAGTTATTACAACCCAGAATGATTACAGAGTACGCTTAAAAATTTCTTGTCATTGTTTAACATAAGTGATAATTATACATTAGTCTGATACACCAAAAGTTGTCAGTCCAGCCTATTGGTTGCTCCTACCTCAGAAATGGCGGCTATGAAATCAGCGGGTAACCATCTGACGGCTGACACCTGCTTGCGCCGAGTGGGCCTTGTGCGTGCCATCTGATCTAGCTGTTGTTGTGATATAATAAATAAAGCAAGGGTGAGCAATAGAGCCCACCAAAAATAATTTGTAGTTGAACAATAATATATAATAGTTCAAAAAAAATCTTTGAAAACCATATGCCATGCATTAACGAACATAGTGCTAGTATAACGTAAAAGATGAAGTTACAAGGTAATTAATATATAACTTCTGTAGAAATATCTGCTATGCGAAATATACGCAAATATCAACATGTAACTCAAAAGAGGAAGTTGCGAGGTAATATATTGCAACTTTAGTTTTGAACACTTTTCAAACCCCTGCCAACCTAAAAGAAGTCTCTTCAATACGTGTTGCAGGAAATACCCATCAACCTGAAAGAAGTCTCTTCGATACGTGTAGCAGGAAATATCCCAATTTCGATGATGAACTAATACTGGAGTATTCACAGTGCCAGTTGTCCCAACCTACGATGATCAGTCGCAGTCGTACAACACAGAATGGTTTTACTACCTGTAGAAGGAAGAACTGACGGATTTACTTGTCTACCACCTTATAGTAGCTCCCTGGCCAACGGTTGGGCCTTGGACCGGCGCTACTCGGCTCTTATACGACTCCTAGTTCGAATAGAATCCATGACTCTTAAACATAAAGTTCGTCATCCTTTCCCCAAGTATAATACTTATGGATAGGACTCCACAAAGTAGTCGTATCTAATTTGAAAGGAAAATTCACCAATATTTCCCGAGCTATTGCTCGTTAATGGATTATAACTTGTTCCATCAATCTTACTCCTCGAGTGTTGAGGAAGTAACAAAAAGACTCATTTGATGATTTAGAAATCAAGATACGAGTGAAATAATACTTTCAAAAATCTATGATCGGGCAGTCAATCATAAATAACAGTTCTCAAGTAAGGTTCCCTTATAATTTGGAAGTTTTGAGCGAGAATTTAAATCTTCCTATAAGATAGATTTAAATGGAAAATAGAGTTTTGGGAACCTCCCCTTGATAACATAATCATAATAAAGCTCAGAAATATTTTACATAATTTTTGGGGGTCAAAGATAATGTTGAATAAGAGAAATCATCTTTAAAACTAGTTAAAAGTATTAAATAAATATTCAAATAATATTTATTAAATCATAAATAATTAAAGAATATTTTTAATCAAAAATATTTCTCATAAATAATCCTCGAATGAATATATAAAAATATTCACTAAATAAATAAATCCTTGAATGAATATTCAAAATAATATACATTAAATAAATCAAATCCTTAAATGAATATTCAAAATAATATTCATTTAATAAATAAAACTCTAAATGAATATTCGAAATAATATTCCTTAAAGAAATAAGGAAAAATATTTACTTAATATTTTCCTCAGAAAATAATCACAAGATATACAGAAATACCGACTCCCGGTCTATATTTAAAGAATGAAAATCATATGCCCTTCACCAAGGGTCTTAGCAAAGCATCCGGCTTATAAATAATATATTCCATATCTAGCTTATAAGCCAATATCAATTCGTGAAACAAGTATCACAATATACTTTCGAAAACGGGCATGCATGCTATGACATATGTATAACAGGAAACATATATGTATTCATAACAACAGTTTTTTTAAAGGTTTTGAAACTTGCATGGAAGCTCTATAGGGGTAGTGTGTCTCGGATCGGCCGGGTGATCTATAAATAACCAAAATTATTCAAGGTTAATCACCTAACACTTTGAAAAGTTAAGTACATACTTTACTTGTGCTAAAACACGTTTTCAAGTTAACTCTTATCAACACCGTTGTGATCCGACACTTGCTTGTCATCAAGGCATGTCATTATACTTACACCTGATAGGTACTTAATTGTTATAAGTTCTAGGGTTGGTCGTTTACTTGGAAAGATTATCCCTCAAGATTTATTGTCCGTTTTCTAAGTGGTTTTTCATAGTTATAACTAAGTGTACCTCAATGGGGTTTATTCGCACTTAACCTCGATTCGAACATTTTTATAAAATCAAAAAACTATCCTTTTGACATGAGGTCTTCTATCACACCTTCCTTACGATCTCTAATATTTAATTATCAAGATTCGCAGCTGAATTACTCATGTTAAGGGGGTTCAATTACACTTACGAACTCGTACTTACGTTTTCGAACAACTTTTACTAAATCGACCATATCTCATAAACCGTAAGTCCATTTATTTCGATTCTCGTGCCAAAACGAACCTTAAAACATGAGCTAACATATCATGGCAGTGGTGACTTAAGGTCAGTAGGGTTTTTGTCCGAAAATCACACACACAACTTGGTATTATAAAATCGGGCATTATTACGGCTATGAACTAACGATTCCCAAAATTATTTCAATCATCAAATCATCATCCAACAACAACCAACTCAAAATCTCAAGATCCTCATCTATTTTAAATCATCATATCTTAAGAACAACCCACTTCAACAAGTACTTGAATAATGCTTTAATAACATCTGCAAATAACTATACATACATGTATAAAAACATATCATAGCATCTTATCATCAAATCATCCAAAAAATCTCCATTAATCTCAAAGTTAAACTAAGGGTTCTTGATGTTCATACCTTCCTTGAAGCTTGATTATTCCATAACAAGCCTTAGATCATCCTTAACAACCTTAAACTAACAAGAAACATCAAGAACATACTTAGAAATTTTTGGAGTTACTATACCCCAGCTGAAAGAACAGGAAAAACGAGGTCCTTACCCTACTTTTCTGGACGAGGCTCCTGAAGAAGAGTTGTAGATCATCTCAATACCTTTCTAACAAGCTAAAGAACACAAAATTTCATTGAGAAATGAGGGAGATATGGGTGTTTTACTGGGCTGTTGTAAGTTCGGCCGAATGGAGCTAAAATGGGAGAGATGGAGTTGGTTGGTTGCTTTCTTGATCTAATCTTGTCTAATATGAATTATTGAGATATTATCTCATAAAGTAGCTTTAATAAAGTGCTTATATCACCTCTAATGCATCATCTTGTAGCCAAGTGTCAATACTTTATGGTGATGTTGATGTAATCTTGTAACTAGTTTGGTTTGGTTGCTAATGATGCTAGTTACTTGGTAACTACTTAATTCCTTGATTCCATCCACTTGCACATGCTTATCCCTTGGTTCTCTGCTTGTTTCTTTGTCCAGTTATTTCTCAATTTCATTGATCGTTCGGAGGAATATCTCAAGTATTTATTCTTAGGATTTTACCAGAAACCTTCTTGGCATTTTTACTACCATCTCCAATCCTCCTTTATAATCCTTGCATTTAAATCCCTTAAATCTTTTAATTAAATCCTTAAATCCTTCAGTATCTAGGGAAATCTCGAGAAAATAAAATTTCTATTTTTCTAAATCTGATATCATTTACATACACTTATTTTATCCATAGATCATCAATACGAACTCAGAAATCCACTCTGAATACTTCTATATAGGGTCGTCTGATAATATCCTAAAATCCACCAAAACACTATTCATTGCTTATTCTCTCTTTATTCCTTGTACTTAGAAAATGTCCTCGCGCTTTCTCGATCGTTCCCAATCTCTATTACGGAGTTACTTAACTTATACCAGATATCGATTCGGATGACATGCGAATATTTCCTTTCTTGGAATACCATAGCTTACTTTCTTGACGATAGATTATTCTTATCTACCTTGTCAACCAATTGCAGTATTCACAGCATATAAACACTTGAATCCAAATCCATTAAATATTCATTCATTAGAACCACTAATACGTTGCAGTCGTAACCACTGTTCAGTTATACACCAATTCATAACGAAAGTTTTAATTCCTCCAAAAATCTGGGTTCTTACAACTTAACACATGTTTGTAAAAAACCAATTGAGAACAAGGTTAATGTGACCAAGGTTAATGGTAACTTACATAGAACCCCCATTATGCAAAGAACTATGAGCGTTTGTAGTAACATTGACTGTATGCCATGTAAAATCACTGCCATGAGTACATGTTTTTATCTGCCTATTTTGTCTACTGAAAAATGCTCCTATATGCAAAATGTTGAGACTTCTGAGCCTGCCAATGTTGGTAAAAAGGCAGTGCCAACTAAGAAAAAGACCAAGTCTTACTCTAAAACTGAGTGGGTAGCAAAAGGAGTCAAACAGGAAGATTCAAGTGTTGATTCAATGTTGATGATATTAAATGTGATACTGTAACTGCAGGACCCAACAAGGATTGGGAATCAGATGCAAATTAAATATCATCTTTTTTGTAGGGCAAGAAAAAGAAACAGGTCATGTGGATCATTGACAGTGGGTGTTCCAGACACATGACAGGTGATAAAGCCCTGCTATCACATTATGTTGAGAAAGCTAGCCCAATCATAACCTTTGGAGACAACAGCAAAGGTTACACTGTGGGATATGGCTGTTTGGAAATTGGAAATGTTGTCATTGAAGATATTGCTCTTGTAGATGGATTGAAGCATAACCTTCTCAGTGTCAGCCAATTCAGTGACAGGGGATTTAAGGTTGATTTTGATATGATGGTTTGCAATATCTATCACAAGAAGGATGGAAGCATTTCTTTGAAATGAGTTAGAAAAGGAAGCTTGTTTGTTGCAGACTTGAACTCTATTAAGAAAGACAAGGTTTACTATTTTTACAATAAAGCAACAGTTGGTGACAGCATGCTTTGGCACAAGAAACTCTCCCACCTCAATTTCAAGACCATGAATATGCTGATAAAGAAAGAACTGATGAGAGGAATACCTCAACAGGAATTCTGTCAAGAAGGACTATGTGAGGACTGTCAAATGGGAAAATTGAGAAGATCTTTGCACAAGTCAAAGCAACTGAACACTAGCACTGAGTCACTCAAACTGATTCACATGGATCTCTTTGGACAAGAAAATGTGCAATCCTTAGCAAGAAAGAGATATGCTCTAATCATGGTGGATGACTACTCTAGGTACACTTGTGTAAAGTTCCTAGAATCAAAAGATGAAGCTGCTCAGGAGATAATTGATCACATTAGAGTTCTTGATAGAACCCCTAATGCAAAAGTTCAAATTCTAAGGAGTGACAAGGGTACTGAGTTAAAAAATGCAGCTCTTGGAAATTTCTGCAAAGATGAAGGCATTGTGCAACAATTCTCTGCTGCCAGAACACCACAGCAAAATGGTGTGGTAGAAAGGAAAAACAGGACTCTCATTGAAGTTGCTAGAACTATGTTAAATGATGCAAAGTTACCAACATATTTTTGGGCAGAAGCTATCAACACAGCTTGCTACACACAGAACAGAACCTTGATCAACAAAACTCATGGGAACACTCCTTACTATCTACTGACTGGAAAGAAACCTACTGTCAAATACTTTCATGTATTTGGGAGTAAGTGTTTCATGTTGAAAGACAACCATGAAAAGAAAGGAAATTTTGATGCTAAAGCCTATGAAGGCATTTTCATGAGGTATGGATTAGAAAGGACTGCTTACAGAGTCTATGTCATAGAACACAAAGTCATTGAAGAAAGTGTAAATGTCACATTTGATGAAACCAAGTTTCCAGGACTGGTGGAAGATGGTCAAATGCAGCCTCTTAGATTTGAAAATCAAGGATACTTTGAAGAAGAAGAAATTGTTACTGAAGAGCCAACTTGTACTCAAACTTTTGAATTTGAAAGAGATGCTGTCAACACAAATGATATTAATCAAACTCCAACTCAGTCATAAAAAATTACAACAAATCATGAAAATGATGGTGACTCTGGAGATATTGAAGGACATGGAGAAGACAATAACACTGATGAAGAATCAATTCCCCAAGGAGGAATTGATCAGATAGAACAGGATAGAAGCTTACCCAGATCCACAAAATGGAATAAGGATCACACCTCTGATTTAATCATTGGCAATCCTACCTCTGGAGTAAGGACTAGAAGGAATGTCTCTCCTGACAGCATGCTTTCTTGTTTTCTATCTCAAAATGAGCCAAAAACAATTGATGAAGCATTGTTAGATTCTGATTGGGTGATAACTATGTAAGAAGAGTTCAACCAATTTGAAAGAAACAATGTATGGAAGCTAGTCCCAAGACCAAAAGGGAATTCAGTTATTGACACAAAATGGGTCTTCAGAAACAAATTGGATGAAAGTGGAAATGTGACAAGGAACAAAGCATGGCTAGTAGCCAAAGGATACTGTCAACATGAAGGAATAGATTATGATGAGACATTTGCCCCTGTTGCCAGACTTGAAGCTATAAGGATATTTCTAGCCTATGCCTCACACTGCAACTTCAAGGTGTTCCAAATGGATGTCAAAAGTGCCTTTCTAAATGGATAGTTAGAGGAAGAAGTATATATTGAACAGCCACCGGGCTTTGAAGATGCTGAGTTGTATGACTTTGTCTACAAGCTGTTCAAGGCACTTTGTGGATTAAAGCAAGCCCCTAGAGCTTGGTATGATGCTCTCTCTACCTTTCTGCTGGAGAATCAATTCATAAGAGGTGTTGTAGATAAGACGTTATTCTACAAACATCATGGCAAGGACATCATTTTGGTGCAAATCTATGTTGATGACATAATCTTTTGTTCTACAAATGAGAAACTGTGTGAGAAGTTTTCATCTCTCATGAGGAACAAATATGAGATGAGTATGATGGGAGAACTATCATTCTTTCTTGGCCTGCAGATTTACCAATAGAGTGATGGAATCTTCATATATCAAGCAAAGTATGTCAAGGAACTACCCAAAAAGTTCAACTTGGAAGATGCATCACCTGCCAAGACACCTATCTCCACTGCAACCAAACTGGATCTAGATCCTAAAGGAAAGAAAGTGGACTCTAGTACATATAAAGGCATGGTTAGATCACTATTGTATCTAACTGCTAGCAGACCAGACATAATGTTTGCTACATGTCTCTGTGCAAGGTTTCAAGCTGATCCAAAAGAGTCACACTTGATTGCCATCAAAAGAATCTTTAGGTATCTAAAAGGCACTCAAGATCTAGGCCTTTGGTATCCAAAAGTACTAGGTTTGAGTTAACTGGATATTCTGATTCAGACTATGCTGGCTGCAAGATTGACAGAAAAAGCACAACAGGCAGCAATCAATTTCTTGGTGGAAGATTAGTGTCATGGTTTAGGAAGAATCGGCATTCTGTGTCTACCTCAACTGCAGAAGCTGAGTATATTGCAGCTGAAAGTTGCTGTGCACAAATTTTATGGATGAAGAATCAGCTGTTGGATTATGGTTTAGAGTTATCTAACAGTCCTATCTATTGTGATAACACAAGTGCTATAGCCATCTCAGAAAATCCTGTTCAACACTCTAGGACAAAGCACATTGATATAAGACATCACTTCATAAGGGAGCATGTTG
Source organism: Saposhnikovia divaricata (assembly GCA_036435485.1). Classification (NCBI taxonomy): domain Eukaryota; kingdom Viridiplantae; phylum Streptophyta; class Magnoliopsida; order Apiales; family Apiaceae; genus Saposhnikovia; species Saposhnikovia divaricata. The sequence goes on from CM071601.1 coordinate 102,519,997, forward strand.
AAAAGGGAACTGTGAAGCTATTCTACATCCTTACAGAAAAGCAACTTGCAGAAATTTTTACAAAGCCACTAGAAGAAGCCACCTTCAACAGGTTGGTAAGTAAATTGGGAATGCTAAATCTGGTATGTTAACTTACTAGTATTTACATTACTCATTGATTTGCAGCTCGTGACAGTAGCCTTCAATGTTGCTCTCATGAGAAGTTACTGTCCTATGTGCTACTTGTTTTAACAGCATGTCTGCTATGACTATGCTAAAATTAAATTACATGCCTGTCTTAGTTTATGTGATTAGTAGTCACGTGACTTTAACTTAAAATCACGAGTGCTGAGAGTAACTAGTCAGGATATTTAAATTAACTAGGCTAATTATTAATCTTGTTTGGTCAAGCCAATAAAACATTATTTAAAAAGCGTGTGGGAACTGAAACGACTCTTAGTGTGCTATAAAATGAACTCGAGGCAAAATCCTTTTTTTTCACTTAACACACTTAAGAAAGAGAAAGAACAAAATGGAGAACAAGAATGGAGGCGAGCACAAGCCTATTATCTGGTGTGAACCCGGACATGAAGAGGAAGTTAAGAAGCTCTTCGCTATCAGAATGAAGTGCTCAAGGAGGAACAAGCTGAGAAGGAGAAGGCTGAGAAGGATCTTGCTGCCTGGAAGGAGTTTCTCGACTTTGTCGAAGCACGCCTTAAGACAGATGGGATAACAAATGAAGTTGTTAATGTTGAGTTGTATGAACTGGTTTCTGATGATGATGAGATGTAACGATGTTTTTTTTTTGTTTTTTTAACAAAACAACTATCGTTTCGTCTTCCTTAATGTTCATACTTTCTGTTTTACATTCCCTTACTTGGTTATCTGGTGTTGTGGAATGTCCGTGCCTTAAAAAAATATGTGATCAAAATGATTAAATGCTAATTGGTAATTTATTTTAAGTAATAGGCATGATCGATTTAAAATTCATGACAAAAAGTATTTCAGTACAAGCTGCTGTCAACAAGAAAAGTTGTTGTCTCGATATGTCTTGACAGTCAGTTTTTTGACAGCGGGGAAAAACCTTCTGTCATGAGCATTTAAAAGATACTATCATTAAAATGCTTAATGGTGACAGTATGTTTTCGTGACGATGTTACTGTCAAGCAAAAACTTACTATCATCTCAAACAGTTACTGACGAGTTGTTCTAGCTCACAGGTTACTGTCAAAATTAGTGGACCGTTACAATTGGGATTTTTACCTCCACGATTTACAGCCACTAAAAAGTAACTACCCACGACACCACGTGACTGTTTAATGGGTTAAGACACAAATTTACTTTCCCTTTTTTCAGTAAAAACGTTTGCCATTCTCATATAAGCAACTGTCAATCACACAAACACATTACTCTCTCCAAAATTCTTTTTCTCTAAAGCTTAAACATCTCTCTCTCTCTCTCTCTCTCTAAACCCAAGACAAAAATGGCACCCAAGCAATCCTCTTCTCAAACTATCTTTGCTGGCATCCCTCTTTTGGAGATGCTGGTGAAGGCTTTAAGGGACTTGTATTCTTCATGAACAAGTCCTATCTAGGTCATGCTATCACTTCAACTCCATCTTTGGACCTAGACAGACTTGAACAATTTTGGAAAACTGCCATTGTTCAAGGGAATGCAGGTAGTGAATCTATACACTTCAAAGTCAATAACACTACCTACATACTCTCTATCAAGGGCATCAATAAAGCTCTAGGAACTGGACTGCAAGCAAATGAATCGTACCAAGAGCTTGCAGATGATGAAACCCTAAAGAAATTCTTCTTAAAAATTGGGTATTCTGGCCTTATTATTGAAGAAGGAACTTCAAGCTGGTACCCAACTGGGAAAATGGACAGGAAATACTTAAGAAAAGAATGGAACATGATTATTGATGCAATTGTGAAGGTCTTCTCGGCAAAGACCTCTGGTTGGAATGGTATTCCCACATACATCAAGAAACTCACTCATTCTCTTGTCCATGGGTACAAAGTGGATCTTTGAAAGCTGCTTATGGGACAACTCAAATCTGCCTAAAAGCAAAAAGCTACATGTCGTTCCTCGCTTTCTCATGATGTGTATAAATTCTTTATGTGTAATTGATGAAAATGCCTCCCTCACGGTGGAGTGCAATGTTTTAAAAAGAAACACACACACTACTATCAATTCACAGGATTTAAATGCACATATTCCACTCTGTTTTACACAACACATGTTTGATCAAGTGCCCAACCTTGATTTTCCATTGCGCACTGGGTATGTTACTTTTTCTCTCCAGAATGAGGCTGAATCAGACCCAAATTCAGCCAACCCATATTCTACTCAATTCATACAAATCAAACCATCTAGACTGCCAAAAGCCATAAAATTAGCCTTACAAGAATCCAAGAAAAGACCCTTGGAAACTGGTGTTGAAGGTAGTACTAAGAGTGTTGAGGGAAAAACTGCACTTGATGTAGCAAATAAGGATGCTAGTCAAAGTTAACCCACAGTGGTTCCTCTTGAGCCTAAGAAGAAGAGAGCTAAGGGCCAAAGCCACTGTCAGCCACCCCACAGTCTCACAAAAGGCTGTGAAGGATAAAAGGGAAATAAACACATCCCTAGATGTCCATTCTCAACAAGAGGCATCTATTGAAATTGGCCTGTCTCCGAAGGCACCCTGTAAAGAGTCTGCACACAGTCATAAAATCACTCATGAGGAAACCCTACTTACATATACACACATGGAGTTAAGGCACGGTGAGGATCAAACTTCTACTATTGATGTTCCACAAGTTACCCCTGTGGAACAGCCAACATTCTCTTCTGAACCTTCACCTTCTTTATTCCCAAAAACATCAATTATTTCTTCTCCACAACCAAGAGAGGGGGACAGTCCCAACCCTTCAGGTTTTGATCATCCATCTCCTATCTTGGATGAGCCCCCATCTAGTGGTCCACAAGAACCCATTGCTCAAAGTGTAATGGACACCACTCCTTCAGACACTGAGCTAAACCAAGATGGATCTCTGCCAGATATTGAAAAAGCCAACATCTTGTTTGAACTCCATGAAGCAACTGACCCAAGGGAAGTTGTTGTCACAGCCTCAGCTACTGTCAAAGACACAACCAAAGTTGTTGTCACACCACCTGTCGACAGTAACATTTTGGACAAAGATGTTGTCACCTCCACACAGCTTGATCAGGATACAGTGCTTGTTGAAGATGCTTCAAATAAGGATCAACTGCCACTCTCTTCTATGTTCAAGGTAAAATCTAAACCTTCTCTTTCAATGCATGCTAGTACTGCTCATACCCATGCATCTAGGATGAGTGAGGGAGAGAAAAAGAAAAGAAAGATAAAAGAAAAGAGAGATGAGCATAAAAATGAGAGGTAGCCAAATGAGCTGGCAAAAGGTGAGGGACTTGAGAATGTCTAGAGTGAACTTGAGGGAGCCCCACATCATCAGGCTCTAGGCCTTGAGTGTTCATCTATGAGGAGTGATGAGATCGCTCAAAAAAATACTGAGAGTGTGAGAACCCCTACAGCCTCCTTGCCCCAGTCTTTTCCTTTACCTCCTAAAAGGTTAAGATCTGGTGGTCCTTCTAAACAAGCTGATTCAAGGTTGAAATCCCTTAAGGGCAGATGTGCATCTATGGAAGCCAAAATTGACAATCTGTCCCCTATGGTAACTGCTGGTTTTTTTGAGAATCAAGCAACTCTACTGTCATTTTCTACCCTTCTTGGTGTTGTCAACTTAATTAAGGGGGAGAAAGTGGTAGATCAGAATATCACAGAGCCAACAGAGGACAAGGAGAAATAAGGTGGAGCTATAAGAAAGGGGGAGTCTAGTAAAAAAGGGAGCAAGAGAAAAGTGATGCTGAAACTAAGGGGGAGCAAATTGAAGAAGAAGAAGAAGAAAGAAATTTTGGTGACGAATTGAAGGCTAGTGGAGATGGTGACTTAATTTAAATGAAATGGATGGTGAGATAGTGTTGGTAACAAAAGAAGTAATGGAGCAATTACAAGGAACTCAGAAATCTAAAAGACCAACACTGCCTCCTATGAAAATTAATGAGCCAATTCCTGAAACCATAGAAACTCCAATACAGAAGCTATGGAGAGAAAAGGAGGAACAGAACAGACTGGGAAAAGGCAAGGAAAAGATGCCTGAGAAATTAAATCTAGAAACTAGCAACATTTGGACTGATTGAAGTGAATACAATCAAGAAGATGCAGAAACAATGATGGTTAGTCACATGGAGAGTACTTTGAACAATAAAGATGAAGACTTCAGTATGATGGTGGAAAGTGCCCTAAAAGAGGTAGGGGGAGCATTTCAAAACTGGCACCAATACTGAAGGACAAAATAATAAGTATCTTTGTGAAGATTAACCTGGAGAAAAGATGGGTAATTGATGTATATCTGGAAACAAGAACCTTAATATTCATCACCATGCAGTTACTACAAAGTTTGCAAGCAAGAGTGCTACATATCCTAGGAACAAGAGTAAAAGCCAACTTTACATACTTTAATGGAAGTCTGTTAGCACAAATCAAGATACTTGTTGATGAAAAACTTCCAGAAGTAATTGATGATCCATATGGTGTCTGCTATAGAATGATCACAATATCAGGAGCAAATAGAATTGGCTTTCTGACCTTAGGTGAAGAGTCAAAGTTGAAAACTGACTGAATCATGATAGTACTGAACCTGATCCTCAAGTCCAGCATAAACAGTGACAAAGTCAAAGCTGTCAAAGAAATTCACAAGTTATTGGCAAGAAGAGATGATAGTCTTAGCTCTAAAGTAAAGAAATTAATTTCACAAGCTAATGCCAAGAGAGGTGAAAGAGGTGGAAGCTGCACATTTGATGACACCCTTGATGATGATGAGATGGATGGAAATGGTGGATCTGGTCTACCAAAAAATGGTGGTAATGCCTGCTGAGATTGTTGGAAATCAATCTCAGGAGAAAACAAAAGAAGAAACTCCAAAAACTGAGAGGAAAGATGCTGGAGCTATAGATGAAGGGGAGATAGACATTCTTGAAGCCTTGGAAGCAAGTATTTTAAGGTTTACAGTTGACTGCTTTAATGATGAAAAGGATGCTGTCAAGAAAGAAGCTGTCAAGAATGCTGAAGATACTGTCGAAGAAGTTCCTGTCAAAGAAGATATTGTCTTGGAAGACACTATCAAAGGCTCAAATGAAGAAGCTGTCACAGGTGAAGCTGCTAAGGCAACCAAATCTAAAAGAACAAAAACAAGAGCAAAGGCCTCGCATGCAATTCAGAAAAGGTAAAATAGTTGCAGCAGCAAAGAAGAAGGAGCATATATGAATGAATGTGACAAAGCCCATTGGTAAAAGAAAAATGAATAGCTTTGAATGTGCAAAGGAAGTTGTTGCAAAAGACATCACATTTGTTTCATTGGAACTAGATGACTCTAAGGAGAATGTAACCAAATACACCCTTTGAAGGGATAAAGCTAGACTCATGGATCTCGAAAAGGACTTCACTATGGTAAAAGAGTCAAAAGTGATAGACAGATAGAGCCTCAAAATGACATAAGAAGTAGTAAAGCGCAGAGTTGACTTCTTTGTGCTGGAAAAAATGGTGGAGCTTATGGAAAGTTATGACAATATCTCTCAGAAAGCCATGGAACACATCCAGAAATACTATGCTGACAGGTATGCATAATTCTATGAGAAGTATGGTGACTAGAGAGCACATGATGATGCTGATCTTGGTATAAGTTCAGATGAAGAAAAACATATTTTTGAGTGATTGGGATGAAATTCTTAAGCCCTATACACTTGCAGAAATGTATGCTTATGAAGCAGCAGAAGCATTCAGAGCTGCTAGAGAAGAATTCAAAACTGCAAGTGAACCACACAAGCCCACTAAACAGATTGCTGAAGATTTGGAAACTCAACTGAAAGAAAACTGGAAGAAAGTTAACAAGATGAACAGTGGAAAACCAAACTATCAGCCCTGTGTACTGGACAAGCCTCCCAGAATCATAGATGGGAAAGAAGAAATCTATGTCGATAGTTTTCACAAGCTGAGGACCAGTGTACTAAAGAATATGTACTAGAGAGTGTTGAATCACTCCACAAGCTAGAAATGTTATGTGCTTGGGAACTTGAGGAGATCTTTGATCGAAGAAAAGGTGAAGATCCAAGTCTGCACAGAGACATGAGAGTATCTCTAAATGCTTTTCCTGGAAGAAGATTTAAAATTGTCCAAGACACATTAAAATTCAGAACATACACCTATGATTTCGAAACTTGGTTTGACATTAATGAGTAAAGATGGTCTCTTCTCGACAAATCCAACATTACATTGCTGAAATAGAATATGATGCTGTATCTCCTGGAGAACTGGAGCTAGTGAGTAGACTCAAGGTCTGTGCAAAGGAAGCTCTCGAGAGAGAGGAAGAAGTCAGAAAGAAAAGGAAAGCTCAATAACAAGTTAAATAAATTTTTATACATGCTTAACCTAGAGAAACAACTTATTTTTGAAATTAGATCATTGTCCTTTGTAATGCTCAATGCTTGGAAATGTTCTAGAACTCATTTCACATTTATCAAAAATAAAGTTTTAGCTATTCTGATCTATGTTAGTTAAGTTGTCAGCATGCTTTAATTTAAAATTTGTTGTTATTTTCCATAAGAACAAATTAGGGGAGATTGTTTGGATTTATGGGTGATAGATTAGAGACAACTTAACTAGATTTTATTATACTTAGTTTTTCTAAGTAGAATATACTGTCACAGCCAGAGTATGTTCTTGTGACCAAAATAATTACTGTAATTTAATAAGTATGTATCTTGGAAGAAGTTCATTCCAATTGTTCAAGACTCAAGAATTACATCAGTTCGACAGCAAGAATAAGGTTACTGTCAATTGAACTGACAGTAAGGTTACAAGAAGACAACATGTTGCAAGTCATGACAGAAGATCCAATCTGACAACAACATTGGCGGAAGCATGAAGACAACAACATTGATGCCATTTTCCAAAATTGCGTATTTATTAATTGTTTCTAATACAAATATATAATTTTAATGCATGGGTCTATTTTATCTATATTATAAAATATAATATTTTAATATCTCAAACTCTCGATCTACAATCATAAGGTGCAACCAAATTTGAATAAATCTACTCTTATTCAATTATATATTTTAAAAATTAAAAAACATTTACTACACTATTCTAAATATACCTTCAAAATTTAAGTTATATAAACTTTTAAATTAATAAATTACCAAAAAAAGCTAAATTCAACCAATTAAAATATTAAAAACTGAATTTTAAACCAATTATCGTTAACATTTTACTTATCAGTATTTTTTAGTTATGCAAGAATTAATGGGACAAATAAATTGACTTGACGATATATTTGAATTATTCAAGATACTGAATAGACTCTCAAATAGTATTAGACATTATTTGGTGTATAAATTATCAATCCAAAACATAAAATTCATTACAGAGTCAGTAAAAATACTGTTAGAGAATATTTTCATAGCAAATTGGTCGATCAACTCAGCGCAAAAATTCTAATAAATCACTATTTTTTTTTTATATTTCATAGCAAATTGGTCAACTCAGCACAGAAATTTTAATAAATCAATATTTTTTTTTATAGATAATTAATATATCAACAAAAGGGCATATGTCATCTACACAAATAATCATTCAAATATTCTTCTAAATCACTATTTTTTATTGGTAAACAATTTATCAATAAAATGTCATACGCAAAAAAAATCAAGATTGGACAAACACATATTAAAATAGATCATATCAAGGGAACAAGGTTTCCTTAATTCAAACTACAATTGTTGATCGAATCTTAAATTATAGTATATCACTCGCTTATCATTGAAATATATAGTCTTTCTGGCGAAATAATCCAACAATTTATTCTAATCGTGAGGAAAATACATATGTGATTTTTAAGAACGTATAACTGACCATAACTGCGATTCTATACTATCCAAATCAATGAACAATATAATAAAATCTTGTTTATCTAAAATCCCGGATGCCAAAATAAAGGAACCTACTCTCAAAGAGAAAGAACAAAACCCAGTATATGGATAGACAAAATCCACTAACGGGATACTAGACTCTCAATAAAGAGATATATTTATTGAAAAATAAAGTAAAATCAAGGAAAAGAAATGGGAGTTATCATTCACAAGAAGAAAGTACAACATCCATTATTTTAGTAGATAAAACCCACCAACGTGGTACTACTCTCAATAAAAAGAGATATTTATTGAAAAACAAAGCAAAATCAAGAAAAATAATAAAAATGGGCTTATCATCAACCAAAACGTAGATGCCAACCCCTAAAAAGAAAGAGAAACGGCTAGCAATCGTTTAAAATTCAATATTATTGATAACTATATAGGTCGATACATATAAAATTATATATTGTTTCTAATAAAAAGTGCCCATTTTAATTTTGTATTCTTGAATTCAATTAATAGTATTTAACTCTCATATCCTAATCTAAGAGCAGACATATCGAATTTGCTTGGTTGACTTATATTATTTATTTTTAATATCAACAAAACCTTAAATATAGGTAAAAAAATTTTAATAACTTGGTAGATAAAATCTAATCAAACAGAGATATTTATTAACAATAAAAAAATTAAAAAAAAAAAAGAAGGCTTCATTTTTATGTACTCTACTCTTAGTTTTATTTTGTAGCATTTCAATGTTGTTTTCAATTATATAGTAACATACATAAATAACTTGGGCAGAGAGTAACATTACATGTAATTGTCATATTTTTTCTTTTCACGTATTATTTTCGTTTCGTGTACAAAATAAAATTGCGTAGTTTAGAAGCATTTTTTGTTCGAAATTTAGGTACACAAAATAATTTCATGTAATTTTCATGCAAGACCCCAAAGACACATGGCATGAAAGTACACAACACAAACTATTTTCTAGATCTACTTAAGCACTTTCTTTTAATATTTCTCAAAAAAATATTGTTAGGATTTATGGGCAATAGCTTAGAGACAACTTAACTAGATTTTATTATACTTAGTTTTTCTGAGTAGAACATACTGTCACAGCCAGAGTATGTTCTTGTGACCAAAAAAATTGTTGTAATTTAATAAGTATGTATCTTGGAAGAAGTTCATTCCAATTGTTCAATGTAACACCCCCAAATTCCCTAGAGGAATCTTGGTCGTCACATCTCTTGCGGAATATTGGAGAGATCGAGTTTCAAGAAATAGTGAATGGAAACGACATTAATGAAACCCCAAAGAAACTAAATAGTAGCCAAGAATGCAATATGTTTAAATCAATGCATCAAAAATTATGTCCATATGATGAGACCGCTGTGTTTTGATGATCAAGTATAGCAGAAAACTTCTACTCTATGTTTCGGAACACAATGACATGTACTACAATAACAGAGTGGCACAACTGAATGCATTTACTTATAGTTAAAATTGGACTCCTAAAACTGAGGTGGGCAATATTTCAAAATACTAGATAATAGAGCATTAAACAACTACTTTCCAGCTCACACCCTTCTCAGATACTGAAAGACTAATGCGCTGAATTAGCTGTTTTTCCCCTTTCCTTTATCTCGGTTCGCCACACTAGTTGTAAGAACCCCAAATTTTGGATATAATTAAAACTTTTTATTAAGTAATGATAAAATGAGGAACAATGATTCCGACAACAAGGTCACCAGCTCTAATGAATGGTGGTTTCAAAGAACAAGGATTGTAATGAATGGATATTGCTCTGGACAATGATCCTGATGCATTGGTATATTGTCAGAATAGAGTAATTCGATGGTTGAGGACCTAGATAAGAATAATCTACCATCCAGGAAGGAGCTAATGGATCCTTGAAAGGAAATGAGTACGTGCATAGTATTTCCCGTACGTGCATAGTATTTCCCGTACGTGTATAGTGTTTCCTGTACGTGCATAGTAATTTGGTGGATGAATAGTGATTTGTAAGTTGGAAAACTTTTCACTCCACCCTATGTACGGGACGTGATATGGATATTTCGAAGTCATATTAGTAATACGCGGAGGAAATAAGTGAATGCAAAGACGATCAGAATTCAGAAATTCCAAATTCTTTTTCGGTATAATATTTGACCGGACAGTGGATTAAATATTATTATAATCCAAGAATTGAGATATTAACTTTGAGGATTTGATATTTTGGGATGTTATTATATTGATTTAAGAATGAAGGTAGGAAACCACTGAGGAGTGGTTATGGCTACAATGTAATAATTGATATTTGGAAAGAATGAATGGAATTCGACTTTATTATTTCTATGTCTTGAAGAATGCTAAAGGGTAACAACATAGGTAAGAATAATCTATCTTCTAAGGGAATAAGATATGGCAATTTCAAGCAGGAGAATATTCTCATGTCATCCAGATCGGTAACGATTAATCCAGTAGTTCCGTAAAAAGGATAAGGAACGATCGAAAGAGAATACGGACAATTATACAACCCTAAGAGAACAAGTAAAGAATACAGAATGAATAGTGTTGTGGTGGGAGTATATAATATTATGAGACGACACTATATAAAAGTATTCGGAACGGATTTCCGAGTTCGTATTAGTGATCCAGGGGGAAAATAAGTGTCTGTAAAAGCTGTCGGATTCTGAAAAACCGCACTTTTATTTTCTCCGAGAGTTCCCTGGACACTGATAGCCATAAGTATTTAACGAATGGATTTAAGGAATATAAATTGGAAAGTTAGAATGAAAGATGGAGAATGAAAGTATTACTATTAAAGAGGATTCCCGGTAAACCCTAATTAGAAATCCGTGAAATATTCTCACGAACGATCAATCGAAACGGGCAATAACCGGACACAGAAACAAGCAGAGGAAGCAAGAGTCTTGTGCAAGCTACTAGAATAAATATCTAGTAACTACTTAGTTACATAAGTAACTAGCATGTTTGGAGATTAAATAGCACTTAGCAAAAAAATCAAACCACTAGTTACATGAGAACCATCAAAATCCCAACACTTGTCCATCCATTTTCATCATCCTATACATCATCACTTTATTAAAGTGGCTTTTAGAAGAGATATTATCTAAACCTCATCCACTTGATGCATTATTATCAAAGAAACAACCAAGCAACTCCAACACTCTCTCTAAAAGCCATTCGGCTTTTCCATAAATTCAAAAGGGGAAATCAAGCTTCCACTCCTTGTTTGATCTTGTAATTTTTAAGGTGAGTCCTATATTTCAAGAAAGTAATCTCCTCAAAATTTTAGCTTCAAACTCCCTTGTTTCCATTTTCAAAAAAATCAAGAAAGAGGAGGGTGAATAGTGCTTCCATGAAACTAACTTTGATTTTCTTGATTCTTTTGAATGATCCAAGCTTTGATAAGGTGTTCTAAGGATTAATCAAGGTTTATCAAGGTCTTAAATACTCCAAGGAAGGTATAAACTTCAAGAACCCTAGTCTTTGATTTGAGTTTTAATGGAGTTTTGGATGATTTTTAGTGTTGTATGCATATTTAGAGTACTAGATCTATGTGTGGGTTTTATGAGATGATAGTATAGCTAGATGAACGGAAAGGCATTGCTTGGCCTCAGTTCATGTGTATAAGTCATGTATATGATGTTTGGGTTGGATACTATGTTTATGGGAAGGTTCGAAATTGGTAGATATTCGATTTACAGCCGTTATAATGCCCGATTTTACAATACCATGTTTTGTATGCCATTTTCCATGTCGAACCCCTACTGTCCAGAGACTTTATCTGCCATGATAGGATAGGTAATGTTCTAAGCTTCGTTTTGATATAAAGATCACGTGAAACGGACTTACGGTTTAGGAGTTACGGCCGGATTACTAAAAGTAGTTCGAATCCGTAAACGAAAGTTCGTAACTGAAATTGAACCCTCGTAAACTATGTAACGTCATGGCGAATCTTGGTAAATAAATACTAGGGGTAAGAAGGAAGGTGTGAAAGAAAACCGTATGTCAAAAAGAGCATTTTTCGATTTATTAAAAATGTTCGAGTCGAGGTTAAACGCGAACGAACCCCTAAAAGACGACTCTTTTATAACTTCGGTAAAACACTTAGAAAACGGGCGATAAAACTCGGAGTATAATATTGGTTCGTAACGATCAACCTTAGAACTCATATGACTTAAGTATGTCCCAAGTATAAGTGCAGTGACATGTCGTATTAACGAACGAATGTCGGGTCGGATCAGTGATATTAAGTAATCCACTAAAAGGGGTATAACGAGATAACTCGAGAACGTGTTTCGAATTAAGTATAACTTAACTTTTAATATGTTAAGTGATTAATCCCGAATGCCTTGGCTATTTATAGATCACCAAGCTGAACCGGGACCCGCTACCACTACCCCTTACCGTACTCGACTACCAGGCAAGTTTCAATTCCCTTCTTTAGGCTGTTGTTGTGATTGAATAAATATATATATATGATTGCTGATATACATATGCCATTGCATGCATGCCTACTTTCAAGTTGAATTGATATACTTGTTCCCTGAATGTTATTGTTGGCTATAAGCTAGATAGTTATACATCAGTTATAAGCCGGTTATAGTAAGACCCTCATAGAAGGGCGTATACATCTTATATAGACCGGGAGTCAATATTTCTTGATATATCGAGATTTCCTCGGAGGAAAATATCTAAGTAAATATTTTCCATTATTCGGGCGACGAATATTATTTGAATATTCGTTCGAGATTATTTATTTTAACAATCTTTACTTCAAATAATTATTTGAACGTAACTATGCGACGAATAATATTTTTAATATTCATTCAGAGTCGAATTATTTATCGACTATTATTACGAATATTCTTCTAAAGGTTGGACTACTAAATGAATATTAATTGGATATTCATTTAGAATATTATTCATTAAATGAATATTACTTTTGAGTATTCAATTAAGACAGTAATTACCTATCGAATATTATTTTAATGTTCATCTGAAACTTGATTTATTTATCGAGTCTTATCTCTAATATTCCTTTAAAGCTTGGATTACTAAATGAACATTACTTGATATTCATTTAGAATACTATCCATTAAATGAATATTACTTTATCAATATTCGTTTAAATTCCTTATTAATTATGAATATTATTTTGAATATTCATCCAGGGTTCTATTTAATCACCGAATATTATTCTAAATCTTTTAAATATTCCTTTCAGGACTTATTAATTAATGAATATTATTCTGAATATTCATTTGAATACTTAATTATGCAATAAATATTCTCTAGATATTTCTTCAAGGATTATTTGAGAAATACTCTTATTAAAGATATTCTTTCATATTCCTAAATATTCTGTAAAATATTTTACTTCAATAAATATTCTCTGAATATTTATTCCATACTTAGAATAACCTCGATAAGGTTTATCTTCTTCGATTATTACAGAAAATATTTCGGAATCATATTATTATTAATCTTATATCAAGAAAGGTTCTCAGACATCATTCTTCTTTGAGTCTATCTCCTTACTAATAAGGGAACCTTACTTGGAAAATGTTATTTATCTTGTCGACTTCCCGGTCATAAAGTATTCCCTTCACCCGCAACTCGGGTGCTGTTGACTTATTAAGTCGTTGTTTACCTTCTCATCTTTCGAGGGGTAAGATTACTGGAACAAGTTGATATCCGTTACCAAGTAATAGCTTGGGAGTTATTGGTAAATTTTCCTTTCCAACTAGATACGACTACTCTGTGGAGTCTTATCAACAAGTATTATACTTGGGGAAAGGGGGACGAACGTTACATTCAGAATCATGAATTCTATTTGAACTAGGAGTCGTGTAAGAGGCCGAGTAGCGCCGGTCCATCCCCTTTGGCCCAACCGTTGGCCGGGGAGAGCTAGTAAGGCGGTATACAAGTAAAGCCGTCAGTTCTTCCTTCTACCGGTAGTAAATCTAAATTGAGCTGTACGATCTCGACTGATCATCAAGATTGGAACAGCGGGCGCGGTGAATACTCCATCATTGGTTCATCATCCAAATTTATTTATTTCCTGCAACATGATTACTGTTGGCAGAGTTGGAAAAGGGTCATAACTGGAATTGCAACCTTTTCTTGCAAGTTCCTCTTCTTAATAACAATAAGAATATCTTGCTTACTTTGATGTAGCAGATATTTCTACAAACAAATACTTTAAGTTACCTTGTAAATTCATCGTTCATATTATACTGGCATCATTTCCGTAAATGCATGGCATATGGTTTGAAAGATACTTTTGAACTGTTATACATTATCGTTCAGTTATCTATCATTGTTGGTGGGCTATTGCTCACCCTTGCTTTATTATTATATCACAACAACAGCTAGACCAGATGACTCGCACAAGGCGCACTCGACGCGGGCGAGGACGATGAGACTACCAGAGCTGAAGAAGAAGCTATTGGTAGGATATATTTATTCTTTCAGTACCAAGAATATAGTCTAGTATGACTTATGTAAATGGATGGCAAAGAGTATGTAATTATATTGAAATTCTTTTGGATTGTAAGAACTCATAATGTGATTAATAAAAATTTGATTGTGACTCTGATTTCATCTCTGGTACTATAACGGGTGTGTTTTATATTGTTGTGTTGGGTCATAGAGACGTAATTTATTTTATGTTAAGGAAAGTTCAATTGTTATGGACAGAATTGGAAAACCGTAACCACCGGATCCCGGACCCCGGATCTGGGGGTGTTACACTAGTGCCAGCTCCGGACGCCGCTGTTTTAGAATATTACCAACAACATAATTTCCAAAAGATGCAATTTAGAAAAAGAATCCCGCCATTTGCATACGCAGGTGGCATAATGCACTCCTATATTCTTCACCCTTTTTGAATACTATTTATATATATATATATATATATATATATATATATATATATATATATATATATATATATATATATACATCAATACTTCTTAAGAAATGAATCCTTGGTTTCTCCGCCATACTGAATATTACCCATATACATTGGGCGATTATATACTTCCATTACTACTGATGGATATTATTTAGGAGATTTCCCTCGTAATCTATCCGTAAAGGATGATCAGTCCTATTACAGCTGCTGTTTGCTACCGGTAGTATATGAGTACGCCTCCTCACCCTAAGTGCTACTGGTAGAGGATGAGTACGCCTCCTCACCTTAAGATATACTGGTAGAGGATGAGTATGCCTCCTCACCCTAAGATATACTGGTAGAGGATGAGTACGCCTCCTCACCCTAAGATATACTGGCTCGGTCGTCTCCTATCTCTTACGCTAATCATTATGTTTTCTATCGGTAGAGGATGAGTACGCCTCCTCACCCTAAGTGCTACTGGTAGAGGATGAGTACGCCTCCTCACCCTAAGATAAACTACTATCATCTATATTATCCGGATGAACATTTTGAACAATAAATAAAATACATGCGTTTAATTTCATCAATATCGAAATTTAACAACTAGATAGAATACTTGCAATTAAGGATCGAAAACTTAATCAGCATACTTATGTTTTTAAAATATATAATTACTCCGAATGATAGAGTATGAACTAGTAAACTTTCCTGGTACTCTGGATGCATTACGCCTCGTGACGGTGTCCGACAATCTAAACAAGTCAAAGAAAATACTCAATCAATCCCTTATCCGATCCACTTATAACTTAACACTTAAACAATTAAGTAAATCACAACCAAGGCATTAATGGGTCCCTCTAAACTCGTACTAAGTCCATGTTAATCGATAAACACTTAAGTCACAAGTTTAGTCCGAAAGCGTTCCTCAAATTCAAGTTATGCTTAACCATTTATGACCTCGTTGTTTACACCAATATGTTGGCCCGATAATTCTTAACAAGTTTCGTGTTTTAGTCGACACGAAATTCCTCTTTTAACTTAGCCAAAACGGATGGTCAAAATAGTACCTCTAGAGTCGACTTTCCTGAAAATTACTATTCCTTGACTCGCACTCCAACACTTTTAATAAATCACTGGAAATGTACTTAAATATGAAAATACTTCTAAAATCATCTTTGGTATTTGTAATATTTATCATAAAATCTTGATTCAAAAACACGAGTCTAGATAGGTGAAATGTATTTTTGAAGTTGGGTCAATTGCGGATCCTTACTATTTACACCACTTTTACTAAAACCTTCATAACTCGATAACCGTTAACTCAAATGATGCACCATTTTCGCGTGCACTATCTAGAGAATGTCTAGAAGGTAATAAACTCAAGACATGGCTCTAGTCAGAAGAGGTATTTTTCGTAATTTACAAAACATGGCAGGAGGTTTACAATGAATAGTATCACCTCCTAAAAGGGCTTTTCCACTTGCGCAATCTCGGCTAACGCATTTTTATAAAATTGAAAAATAATCTTTTTAACTCGAAACCTCCACACACACTTAATTAATTGACTTTAGTATTTATCCTCAAAATTTCATATTGTAATTCGACTATTAAGGGTCTCATTCATAGCCTCAAAGTAGGTACATTTCTCCAGTTCCATTCCTCGAACAACTTTCACTAAAATGGTCATATCTCCTAAACCGTAAACTCTTTTGACACGATTCTTGCGGCCAAATAAACTAGACAACAATATCTACACAATATGGGTAGTGGTTACTATTTAAACGAGATTATGGTCTCCGATGATTACTGTTAAAGAGGTTTACAAAAATCGGGCATTACGACGACTCTAAATCGAACATTACCATTCTGTTTCATCTCAAACAAGCCACACAAAGCAACCCATACTCTAATATTACAAACCAGCACTCATACTAGGCCTATACGGGTAGTGGTAAGGTCCAATGACCACCACTCAACATATACACCTCAAAACAAAGCTAAAGAATCACATAAACTCTCAACATGAACTCATCTTTACACTAACATCAAAACTCCACCAAAACTCATATAAATAAAAGGTAAAGTTGAGGTTTATACCTTCCTTGATACTCTCACAACACTAACAAAGCTTTGTACACTTTATAATAGCCTTGGTTAGTCTTAACAAAGCCTAAAAGCCATGAACAAAATATGAAAACAACTTAAAATACTATTCATCCTCAACTTTGTAAAATCTATATAAAATCGAAAACTTAGAGATTGATTCTCAAATTTTTTACCACACCTTCTACTCTTCAAGGGCTTTCTTTTGAGTCCTATCTCATCACCAGGGGATACTTGAAGCTCGACTTATGGGCGTGCTAAGGTGAGAGGTCGAAACTGCCAAGGACTTGGACAGTTTTGGTTCTCCGACTTGGAGGAGAGATTTGACTAGGCTAAACTCCTTTGTTGGCCATGAAATTCTAAATGTGTGTTCTCCATACAATGAGGAAGCTATGGTTCAAATTTGGTGATTTATGAATGGATTGAAGTGGAGATATGAATTTTTCTTTAAGGTGGGTTTCTGCTGGGCAGTTTTGTGGAATGGTGGTGTTCTTGCTCTTTTCTTTCTCTCCCTCCAATCTTGACTTGTCAACTCTACTTTTTATGATAATATCTTGATATTATCAGTTGTTATGGCTGTGCTCAATTCCTTGGTTCTTGTGCAAGGTGTGTTTAAGAAGCTTGGTTGATATTTGTTATGTTTTGGATTTGATTTAAGTGATTTAAATTACTTACATCCTAAATTCTTTTGTTTTAATCCACTTGATATAATTCTCTTGAAGATCATGTAGGATATTTAATCTCATTATGAAGTCAATCCAAATTCCATAATTCATTCACTTAATCGCTTAATCTCGTTATAAAGTTCTAGCGATCCTAGAACGTCCGTTATACTAACTCAGGGGTTTTCGTTCTAAATCCTTAAATCACCTTTAATAAAGTAATAAAACATAAAACCCTCAAATCCTCAATTTAAATAAATCTCTTGTCTTGGTCGCATTGAAATGCTCTTCCCTACCCGGTCAAATATTCCATAAAAATAAACTTTGGGTTTTCTGAATTCCGATCGCATTTACATACACTTATTTACCTCGTAGATTACTAATATAACTTCGAATTATCCATTTCCTATATCGTACATAGGGTGACATGAAAAATTTCTTAATCCTCAAAAATCACTATTCATCCATAATTTCACTATTCATCCATCCAAATCACTATTCATCCCTCAAATTAAAATTTTTATCAAGTACAGAAATTTGGGTTATTACAGTCTCCCCTCCTCAAAAGGATTCCATCCTCGGAATCAATGTAGGCAATAACTAAGGTTGCTTATCTCGTACTCTACTTTCCAATATCTTCTCATCACTTTTACCAGCTTTATGCTCCCCACATCTCAATTATAAACTCTTATGATGTATCGTCTATTTTCATACCGGCTCATCATTTATACACACTTCCTCCGTTTATCCTTATCCTGACTCTATCCTCAAAATACACCTTACCCTCAATAGTAAATCTGAATTATGCCTTAAAATTCCTCATATTCTTTTCTCTTACTAATCATCAAATATACCTCTTTCTTCTCATCTTTATCCTCCTGGATCAATTCACTCTCAGCCTTTACCATGGTTGCTTCTTATACTCATATCACATAGTCTCTTATCTAGAATACTGCATCATTATATTCTGTTTCAATCCCCGTTGAAATCTTCTAGCTCATTCCTCCTCCAAATCCATACATAATACCATCATACACTTCTTGTTTTGTTTCCATCTATAAAATCCACTCTATTTATGTCTTCTATACTCCTCCAAAAGTCACAGCCTCACTCGATTGAACTTATCCCAATATGGTTTAATCTAATAAAACTGCATACCCATGAAATATTTATTTATGTAAACAAAATAGTACATATCTGTACATATACATATATATACATATATATACCTGCAGTTATATATATATATATATATATATATATATATATATATATATGCATATTTATGTATACATATCTCTATATACTCATTTATAAAAAAAAATTTTAACCCCAATAAATAAATCATGGATACACATTTTTCTCATCCTAATTGATTCTACTACTAGTATTGGCCATCATGCCTCCACCCTAACTACCCCTTGAGGCTCTACTATATAACTTCCATATCGGTTTCCGTGTTTCTAGTTCTCCTTCTCTTGTCTTAAGGGTATCACATAAACAGTCCCTATCCTTATCGACTCATATCATCTCTAAAGAATTCCATAACTACCTTTCTCAACCATTAAGGGTCTTACTTAACTCATCTTTGGTACTACCCCTAGTATTCCAACCTCAAACTCTACATAAGCTCTTTCGTCATTTTCTTATCTCGTCATAACTTCTCCTACTCTCATTCTAAGGTTTATAACCTACTGCTCTAATACCATCTTTGTAACACCCCCAAATTCCCTACAGGAATCCAGGTCGTCACATCTCTTACGGAATATTCAATCACCTGCTCACAATATAATCTACAACAATATTCGTAATAAACTCCATAATTACTCCACGGGTTATAGTCTTAGAACAAGTACTTAATAATCCAAAAGTTATTACATAACAAGTTTACTTCCCAGAATCTTTGAAATATTATTACAACTTCAAAATACTAGATAATAGAGCATTAAACAACTACTTTCCAGCTCACACCCTTCTCAGATACTGAAAGACTAATGCGCTAAATTAGCTGCTTTTCCCCTTTCCTTTATCTCGGTTCGCCACACTAGTGCCAGCTCTAGATGCCGCTGTTTTAGAATATTTAAAATAGCAAGAATGAGCCAAAAATGCCCAGCAAGTTTCTTATCACCAGAATATATATATATATATATATATATATATATATATATATATATATATATATATATATATATATAGTAAATTTTGATTACCAACAACATAATTTCCAAAAGATGCAATTTAGAAAAAGAATCCCGCCATTTGCATACGTAAGTGGCATAATGCACTCCTATGTTCTCCACCCTTTTTGAATACTATTTATATATATATATATATATATATATATATATATATATATATATATATATATATACATCAATACTTCTTAAGAAATGAATCCTTGGTTTTTTCGCCATACTGAATATTACCCATATACACTGGACGATTATATGCTTCCATTACTACTGATGGACCCTATTTAGGAGATTTCCCTCGTAATCTATCCGTAAAGGATGATCAGTCCTATTACAGCTGCTGTTTGCTACCGGTAGTAGATGAATACGCCTCCTCACCCTAGTTGCTACTGGTAGAGGATGAGTACGCCTCCTCACCCTAAGATATACTGGTAGAGGATGAGTACGCCTCCTCACCCTAAGATATACTGGCTCGGTCGTCTCCTATCTCTTACGCTAATCATTCTGTTTTCTATCGGTAGAGGAAGAGTACGCCTCCTCACCCTAAGTGCTACTGGTAGAGGATGAGTACGCCTCCTCACCCTAAGATATACTACTATCATCTATATTATCCGGATGAACAGTTTGAACAATAAATAAAATACATGCGTTTAATTTCATCAATATCGAAATTTAACACCTAGATAGAATACTTGCAATTAAGGATCCAAAACTTAATCAGCATACTTATGTTTTTAAAATATATAAATACTCCGAATGATAGAGTATGAACTAGTAAACTTGCCTGGTACTCTGGATGCAGTTCGGCTCGTGACGGTGTCCGACAATCTAAACAAGTCAAAGAAAATACTCAATCAATCCCCTGTACGATCCACTTATAACTTAACGCTTAAACTGAAGGGTTTCGAGCATCAAACGTAGCGGAAATCAACAATAAAAACAATAAAATCGAAACCCAATCGCAGGATCCATGCAAAACAAGACGTTTAATTCGTAGTTATGAACGTTTACATTAAAACGAAGCTTTAACAGTTGATGACAGATAAAACGAAGCTTTATCTCTCTCAAGAACGGCTAGGGTTTTGTAAAACTTGTATCACCATGTAAAATCATCCATAAAGAGATATATATAGAGAGAAGAGAATTAGTTTTCTAATTATAATCCAATTATAATTAATACTAATCCGAAATTCCAATTTATTATTTAATTAAGTCTCACTTAATTAATTAATAACTAATTTCGGAATTAGTTAAAGTAATTCCATTTTTTCTATTTAATTGATTAATTAAGTCAAACTTAATTAACATTATAAATAGAACAAATTACTTATTTAATTTAAATTCATAATTTAAATTATTTCTCCTTCAAGCGTTCTTTGTGTGTGACCCTATAGGTTATTATTACGTTGGCAACAATTTTAATATCTAATTAAAATTGTAAATAATGAGCGGCATCTAGTAATACATCATTGCTACCCAAGTAATAATAATTAACTGGTGATCCAATTAAATCTTTCGTGATTAATGTTTTCGTGTAATATAATCCCTTTAACCATATATTATAGATTAAACTCGAGGCATGTAATTAGTCATCCTCTTCAACGTTTAATCCGGGTTTCCTTGATCAATGAGTAGATTATTAAAAACAAATCAATATTTGAGCATGGCCATGCATTTTCATAATCTCACTCAATCAAGAGGCCAATAATATCTCTCCTAATAATAGGAGGGTTAAATCCTTTATCTATCATTCATATTTCTCATACGTCTCATAATATACCCGATGTACGCTTTTATCATCACCCGGTCAAAGGTAACTTTTAATGTAGTCAAAGTATATTAATCCTCGTATAGAAATATAATGATCTCAAGTCTAAGGATCATTACACCATTATCACTGTGAGTCTTTCTAATGACATTATCAACATGTAGAAACTCACTGTGGGTCAATCCAGTGTCATGTAGAATATTACATGCACCTATGTTCTTGACTTTAGTATCACTATATCTATGACCAATGAGATGTGGTCATCAGTCAACAAACATACTAATCTTTATGCATTATAATTGTCCCATATTATTAATGCTCGATTAGGGATATTTAGGAATATAAACACTATTCATATAATCTCACTTTTAAGTCACATACTTAAAGATATAGAATACATGTTACATATTCCAAGGACATTTATTATTCTAATATTTATTTCGCAGTAAATAAAGACATAATAAATCAATATAGAAATAATCGTTGGAACATAACAGAATAGTCTTTCCTAGAAGCACAACTACATTGTCTCTAGGGCACTAACACTATCAATCTCCCACTTGCACTAGAGCCAATCGCCCATGTATCTAATACTCATGGAACTAGTGTGACCTTCGTGCTTCTGCTGTGACAAAGCCTTGGTCAGTGGTTCCGCAACATTATCATTAATATGCACTTATCATTTATGTATATCTCCTTGATCATTAATCTCATTAATAAGGTGATATCGCCTAAGTAAGTTCTCAACCAACCTTCTTGGTAGCTTCGCAAGCATCAATATACTCAGCCTCCATTGTAGAATCATTTACTGTGAACTATTCCAGCTTACAATACTTCTATTTAGACAAAAACCGAATCCAGACTGGGACACAGAATCGTCCCTATCTGTCTGGAAACTAGCATTAGTGTAACCTCTTACAACCAGCTTCTCATCTCCTCCGTATATCAAGAACGAATCTTCAGTCCGTTTAAGGTACTTAAGAATATTCTTGACAGCTATCCAGTGACCCTCACCTGGATTAGACTGGTATCTGCTCATCATGCTTAAAGCATACGAGACATCAGGACGAGTACATATCATTGCACACATTATAGAACCGATTGCCGAAGCATATGGTACTTGACTCATACGGTCCTTATCATCTGATGATTTAGGACAGTTTCCCTTTGAGATCACTATCCCATGAGACACCGGGACATAGCCCTTCTTTGCCTCTTGCATCCCAAAACGATGCAACACTTTGTCAATGTATGTACTCTGACTCAAGCCCATTAATTTTTTAGATATATCTCTATAGATCCTGATCCCTAAGATATAGGTAGCATCGCCTAAGTCTTTCATCGAGAAACTTTTTCCCAACCAAGTCTTCACAGCCTGTAGAGAAGGAATGTCATTCCCTATTAGTAATATGTCATCTACATATAATACTAGGAATACCACATGGCTCCCACTAACCTTTTTATAAACACACGACTCATCCTCATTTTGTATGAAGCCAAACTCTTTGATTGTTTCATCAAAACGGATGTTCCATCTCCTTGAGGCCTGCTTCAATCCATAAATGGATCGTCGCAACTTACAAACCATTCTAGCAAACCTTGAATCGACAAAACCCTGAGATTGTGTCATGTACACATCCTCTTCTAAGCTCCCATTTAAGAAAGCAGTCTTGACATCCATTTGCCAGATCTCATAGTCATAATAAGCTGCTATCGTAAGCAAAATCCTTATGGATTTGACCATAGCTACCGGTGAGAAAGTTTCATCATAGTCAATACCATGAATTTGCTTAAAACCATTCGCCACTAGTCTTGCCTTGTAGGTCTGTAAATTTCCATCCATGTCAGTTTTCTTTTTGAAAACCCACTTGCACTCTTTGGGTTTTACCCCATCCGGTCAAGTCCGCACTTGGTTTTCATACATGGAATCCATCTCAGATTTCATGGCCTCCATCCATCTCTCAGAATCTGGACTGTTCATAGAATCCTTGTAGGTGAGAGGCTCATCATCATATATAAGCATTACATCGCCACTTTGAAACAGGAGAAATCCATAATATCTCTCTGGCTCCTGGCGAATCCCACTAGATCTACGAACAACCTGTGTTTCTTGAGCAGTATTGTTCTCAACATCTTGAGTCTCATTCTGATCATGTTCCAACTCTGGTTCAACATTATCTTGTAGTTCTCGATCCTTATCGAGGTCTATCGTCCTCCCACTATTTTTCTTAGAAAGCAGTTCTCTCTCTAGAAACATAGCCGTTTGAGCAACAAACATTTTGTTCTCAGAAGGTTTATAGAAATAATACCCTTTAGTTTCTAATGGGTATCCTACAAAATTACATTTATCTGATTTCGGTCCTAGCTTATTAGAGACCAAACGCTTTGCATCCCCAAACTTTCATAAATGACACGCTATTACGTTTATCAGTCTATATCTCATATGGTGTCTTTTGAACCGATTTTGAAGGAACTCGGTTTAATGTTTGTGCAGCCATTTCTAGGGCACCCCATAAACTGATTGGAAGATCCGCATGACTCATCATCGATCGCACTATGTCCAACAAGGTACGATTTCTCCTTTCAGACACCCCATTCACTATGGTGTTCCAGGAGGAGTGAGTTGTGATACAATACCACACTCCTTTAGGAAATTCTTAAATTTCTAGCTTAAGTATTCTCCCCCACAATCAGATCGTAGAGTTTTAATACTTTCGCCTATTTGCTTTTCAACTTCAGCCTTATACTCTTTGAATTTTTCAAACGATTCGGATTTGTTCTTCAAAAGATACATATATCCGAATCATCAGTAAAGGTTATGAAATAATAAAAGCCACCTCTTGCCATCATACGCATTGGACCACATACATCACTATGTATCAATTCCAATCGTTTAGTGGCCCTCTCACCTTGTCCGGTAAAAGAAGCTTTAGTCATTTTGCCAATGAGACATGGTTCACATTCCTCGTATGATTCGAAATCAAACTTATCCATGTATCCATCCTTATGTAACTTGGAAATGCGCTTCTCATTTTTATGGCCTAAACGATAGTGCCAGAGGTATGTTTGATTTGAGTCATTTGTCTTAAGACGTTTATTATTTATGTTATAGAAGGAGTATCAAGATCAAGAACATATAAACCATTATACAAATGTGCAACCCCATAGGTAACATTATTTAATGAAAATGAACAACCATTGTTCTGAATCAAAAACGAAAAACCAATCTTGTCCAAACAAGAAATGGAAATAATGTTTCTGCAAATCACGGGCACGTAAAACAGTTCTCAAGTTCTAAATAAGCCCAGTGGGCAATGATAAATAATAAGTCCCTATAGCTAAGGCAGCAACCTTTGCTCCATTGCCAACACGTAGGTCGACTTCTCCTTTCGCCAAAGTTCTACTCCTTCGAAGTTCCTTCACATTTATACGAATGTGAGAACCACATCCAGTATCTAATACCCATGATGTAGAAGTAGACAAATTGACTTCTATAACACAAATACATGAATCAGAAATCTGAACATCTTTCAGTTTCTTTAGATCCTCCAATTAATTTTGACAGTTTCTCTTCCTTTCACCCTGTTTACACGCATACAAGGTTTTGCTTGTATCAAATTTCTCTTGACGAGTCTATCTTCAAACATACGTTTAACGTGCTCGATCATGATATAAGAATCAAAATTCTCATATTGTTTCTGTAGCTTAGGACTCATAGTCGCAAGCATCAAACAGGTGACATCGGTGTCATTATCCAAATGCTTCTGACAAGCATTTCGTTGAGTCTCCGTTGCACCTTCAGAAAGAGGTCCAGGTCGAGGAATATTAATGACATAGAGCTTTCGCTCTTGCTTGAGGACAATCCTCAAATTCATTAGCCAATCTAGGAAGTTAGTTCCTGTCAACTTGTCCTTCTCAAGGACTGATCGTACAGAGAAGTTATTTGAGTTGTTTGCCTTTTCGAATTTCTACAATGTTAAAATGCATAAAATAATTAGTCTACAGAATTATTAAATTATGTTCAAGTGACTATTCATATATATTCAAAATATATATCTCCCACTATTTTTATCAAATTAATAGCCCTACCTATCAATTCGGAAAAGTTTCTCTAAACCTTTCTAGTGAGCCAAGATCCATATTTCATCCCTTTTAAGGTCAGCTTTGGCTTTTCTCCTTAAAATGATTATTTAGGTAGACAACATTTGCCAATTATATCATATATAACTCTTGGATAGTTTGGTAGAACAACATTTGTTCCTATTTATTCAATAAATCTTACCAAACTCTATGCCTCTAAGTTCACAATCCTATTGTGGTCACTTAGTTAAGTCGAACCCAAAGGTCTAACAGTTGAGTATCACTAACTTACTCGATCGCGCCTTACCACGATAAACGAGGGTACTCCGCTTTGGCGCACCTACCCTTTGTCGATCTAGGTCTTGACGGGTGTTTCCCATTTGGAAGACATCTTAAACTTAATATTTTTTTTTATGGGTTTGTTAATTAAAACGACCATGATCCCATCATAAAGAGATTCCTAATTTTCCTTGAATTAAATATTTCAAATCAATATTCACCAATGGTTTCATTTCCAGGTTGTTGGAGGAGTCACAAACGGCCTCACTTAATATCCAACTTCCTTACAGGTATGACCCGTTTTTGACAAAATCTCCCCATATCGAAGTAATTGAAAATTCGTATTTAATTTCGTGTTTCATAAACACAGAAATCTCATAGTCGTTATTTTTAATTTTAAAATCTCGAGTCGTTACAGATTTTATCTTGTTTAAGCAGGCATGGCATGGGTGATGTATCTAATACATTCAATCATACATGATTAATCTAATTAAAGCACGCATCTCTATGTATTCTACACATACATTCATACATCATATGTAAAGTGCAGTATGTAAACGTGATTGGTTATGGCCTTTATCCTATATGATCCTTTCAAGCTAATGAAAGGATCAAGGTCAATCTATGGTGGTAAAAACATAAATACAGTTACATGTCTTCATTCTTCTTGTCTTCTTAGATCGCCTCCTTGCTTGCTTGTCTTCATGTCTTCATGTACATTACATAAACAAAACAACTATACTAATGTAATTACAAGGAGAACTCGAGTTACATTCGAGATTTAATCATTACAAGGAATGACGACATGCAAGTCGTATTTAGAAACCAAACCATAAACAAAAACCTCTATCCTATGGGTCTCAAGGCCATAACCATCCACCATGCTCAAGTAACAATTAAAGAACATGTCATATTATCTAATCATGTTAAACGATATCATATTTCAGATGATACAATCAAAGAAATCAGATAACGCAAAAATCAGAAAATCAGAATCAAATTCTGAAAACAATAAATCGCCGTTTTCAGTCACTAAACGGCGTCAAACGCCTTACAACCGAGTCGATGATGGCATTGCGATCAGTTTTGTTCAGACGCTCGTTTCCAGTCAGAAAACACATATCGTTTGCGAAAATCGGACACTGGACACAGATTTCACCGAATCTTAACAGCGTATACAGAAATCGTATCGTATACAATCCCCATATCAAGAACAAACATAAATCATATATATGTATATATGAACGTCATCAACATATCATATCCAATATGATCATATAAGTTATAACTCATAAAATGATTTTCAGAAAATCAGAATCAATTTCTAAAAACCATAAATCGCTGTTTACAGGCAGTAAAATACGTCAAACGGCTTACAGATGCGAACCTGACTATGTCAGTCTTGCTCAGTGGCCCGATTCCAGTCAGAAAACATATCTCGTTTGCGTAAATCGGACACAGTACGCAAATTTCACTAAATTTGCACAATTTTTCGAAAATCGTATCGTATACAATCTCCAAAAATAAGAACAAGCATGTATCATATACACTCAGCAATTTATACAATCATCCCATGATTATAATATCCACTAATATATCATATGTTCAAAACATATACATACATATCTCGTATAATCACAAAAACATGGCAAATCACATACATGCTTATATACACCAAAACTGTTAAACACATAACCGAACTAAAAGTGTTTTGCAAGTAGCTCTGATGCCATTGAAGGGTTTCGAGCATCAAACGCAGCGGAAATCAATAATAAAAACAATAAAATCGAAACCCAATTGCAGGATCCATGCAAAACAAGACGTTTAATTCGTAGTTATGAACGTTTACCTTAAAACGAAGCTTTAACAGTTGATGACAGATGGAGGTCCAAAGCAACTTGAATCACCATGCATCCCGCTCTCGCGATCTACGCTCTACCGGTATCCACACGAACGCTTTTCTCGAAGGAATGATGTGTACTAGCACCCAAAAACTGCTTCTCTCTCTATCTTCTTTATCTCTCTCAAGAACGGCTAGGGTTTTGTAAAACTTGTATCACCATGTAAAATCATCCATAAAGAGATATATATAGAGAGAAGAGAATTAGTTTTCTAATTATAATCCAATTATAATTAATACTAATCCGAAATTCCAATTTATTATTTAATTAAGTCTCACTTAATTAATTAATAACTAATTTCGGAATTAGTTAAAGTAATTCCATTTTTTCTATTTAATTAATTAATTAAGTCAAACTTAATTAACATTATAAATAGAACAAATTACTTATTTAATTTAAATTCATAATTTAAATTATTTCTCCTTCAAGCGTTCTTTGTGTGTGACCCTATAGGTTATTATTACGTTGGCAACAATTTTAATATTTAAATAAAATTGTAAACAATGAGCGGCATCTAGTAATACATCATTGCTACCCAAGTAATAATAATTAACTGGTGATCCAATTAAACCTTTCGTGATTAATGTTCCGTGTAATATAATCCCTTTAACCATATATTATAGATTAAACTCGAGGCATGTAATTAGTCATCCTCTTCAACGTTTAATCTGGGTTTCCTTGATCAATGAGTAGATTATTAAAAACAAATCAATATTTGAGCATGGCCATGCATTTTCATAATCTCACTCAATCAAGAGGCCAATAATATCTCTCCTAATAATAGGAGGGTTAAATCCTTTATCTACCATTCATATTTCTCATACGTCTCATAATATACCCGATGTACACTTTTATCATCACTCGGTCAAAGGTAACTTTTAACGTAGTCAAAGTATATTAATCCTCGTATAGAAATATAATGATCTCAAGTCTAAGGATCATTATACCATTATCACTGTGAGTCTTTCTAATGACATTATCAACATGTAGAAACTCACTGTGGGTCAATCCAGTGTCATGTAGAATATTACATGCACCTATGTTCTTGACTTTAGTATCACTATACCTATGACCAATGAGATGTGGTCATCAGTCAACAAACATACTAATCTTTATGCATTATAATTGTCCCATATTATTAATGCTCGATTAGGGATATTTAGGAATATAAACACTATTCATATAATCTCACTTTTAAGTCACATACTTAAAGATATAGAATACATGTTACATATTCCAAGGACATTTATTATTCTAATATTTATTTCGCAGTAAATAAAGACATAATAAATCAATATAGAAATAATCGTTGGAACATAACAAAATAGTCTTTCCTAGAAGCACAAGTACATTGTCTCTAGGGCACTAACACTATCATAAACACTTAAGCAAATCACAACCAAGGCATTAATGGGTCCCTCTAGACTCGTACTAAGTCCATGTTAATCGATAAACACTTAAGTCACAAGTTTAGTCCGAAAGCGTTCCTCAAATTCAAGTTATACTTAACCATTTATGACCTCATTGTTTACACCAGTATGTTGGCCGGATAATTCTTAACAAGTTTCGTATTTTAGTCAACTCAAAATTCCTCTTTTAACTCAGCCAAAACGGATGGTCAAAGTAGTATCTCTAGAATTGACTTCCCTGAAAATTACTATTCCTTGACTCGCACTCCAACACTTTTAATAAATCACTGGAAACGTACTTAAATATGAAACTACTGCTAAAATCATCTTTGGTATTTGTAATATTTATCATAAAATCTTGAATCAAAAACACGGGTCTAGATAGGTGAAATATATTTTTGAAGTTGGGTCAATTGCGGATCCTTACTATTTGCACCACTTTTACTAAAACCTTCATAACTCGATAACCGTTAACTCAAATGATGCACCATTTTTGCGTGCACGATCTAGAAAATGTCTAGAAGGAAACCAACTCAAGACATGGCTCTAGTCAGAAGAGGTATTTTTCGTAATTTACAAAACATGGCATGAGATTTACAATGAATAGTGTCACCTCCTAAAAGGGCTTTTCCACTTGCGAAATATCGGCTAACGCATTTTTATAAAATTGAAAAATAATCTTTTTAACTCGAAACCTCCACCCACACTTAAGTAATTGACCTTAGTATTTATCCTCAAAATTTCATATTGTAATTCGACTTTTAAGGGTCTCATTTAGGGCTGCACGTGGGTTCCAAAACCCGACCAAACCGACCCTCTTTTTAACCGATCAAACCGAACCATTCAAAACCATGGGTTAAACGGGTTAATTTTTAAAAAACCCGAACTAATTGGGTTGGGTAAGAGTTTAGCAAATTTTAACCCTTAACCAACCCAACCCAACCCGTTTACATAAAATGCATAAATTTTTGCATATTTTCTGAATATTTTATATATTTTCTGCATATTTTCTATAAATTTCTGCACTATAAAATTTTTTTGCATTATATAAATTTTCTGCAACACTTTCTAGAACATTCTGCAACACTTTTTGGCTTCTGCAACATTCTGCAACACTTTTGGCAACACTTTTGGCAACATTCTGCAACACTTTTGGCAACATTCTGCAACACTTTTTGCAACATTCTGCAACACTTTCTGACTTCTACAACTTTTTCTGCAACATTTTCTACGAAGTGCAAAATTTTCTACGATGTGCGGGATTTTCTGCAAAGTTCTTCCGATTAGCAAATTTAACACGACCCAACCCGAACCAAACCGAATTAATTGGGTTGGGTCGAGGTTGGGTTACAATTATTTTTTTAAGTTAATGGGTTGATTTTTTATAAAACCGAACTAATTGGGTTGGGTCGGGGTTTGACAAAAAACTGACCCAACCCTACCCATGTGCAGCCCTAGTCTCATTCATAGCCTCAAAGTTTGTACATTTCTGCAGTTCCATTCCTCGAACAACTTTCACTAAAATGGTCATATCTCCTAAACCGTAAACTCTTTTGGCACGATTCTTGCGGCCAAATAAACTAGACAACAATATCTACACAATATGTGCAGTGGTTACTATTTAAACGAGTTTATGGTCTCTGGTAGTTACTGTTAAAGAGGTTTACAAAAATTGGGCATTATGACGGCTCTAAATCGAACATTACCATTTTGTTTCATCTCAAACAAGCCACACAAAGCAACCCATACTCTAATATCACAAACCAACACTCATACTAGGCCTCTAAGGGCAGTGGTAAGGTCCAATGACCACCACTCAACATATACACCTCAAAACAAAGCTAAACAATCACATAAACTCTCAACATGAACTCATCTTTACAATAACATTAAAACTCCACCAAAACTCATATAAATAAAAGGTAAAGTTGAAGTTTATACCTTCTTTGATACTCTCACAACACTAACAAAGCTTTGTACACTTTAAAATAGCATTGGGTAGTCTTAAAAAAGCCTAAAAGTCATGAACAAAATATGAAAACAACTTAAAAAACTATTCATCATCAACTTTGTAAAATCTATATAAATCGGAAACTTAGAGATTGCTTCTCAAATTTTTTACCACACCTTCTACTCTTCAAGGGCTTTCTTTTGAGTCCTAGATCATCACCAGGGGATGCTTGAAGCTCGACTTATGGGCGTGTTAAGGTGAGAGGTCGAAACTGCCAAGGACTTGGACAGTTTTGGTTCTCCAACTTGGAGGAGAGATTTGACTAGGCTACACTCCTTTTTTCGCCATGAAATTTTAAATTTGTGTTCTCCATACAATGATAAAGCTATGGTTCAAATTTGGTGATTTATGAATGGATAGAAGTGGAGATATGAATTTTTATTTAAGGTGGGTTTCTGCTGGGCAGTTTTGTGGAATGGTGGTGTTCTTGCTCTTTTCCTTCTCTCCCTCCAATCTTGACTTGTCAACTCCACTTTTGATGATAATATCTTGATATTATCAGTTGTTATGGTTGTGCTCAATTCCTTGATTCTTGTGCAAGGTGTGTTTAAGAAGCTTGGTTGATATTTGTTATGTTTTGGATTTGATTTAAGTGATTTAAATCACTTAAATCCTAAATTCTTTTGTTCTAATCCTTGAATTAAATATTTTAATCCACTTGATATAATTCTCTTGAAGATCATGTAGGATATTTAATCTCATTATGAACTCAATCCTAATTCCATAATTTGTTCGCTTAATCGTTTAATCTCGTTATAAAGTTCTAGCGATTCCTAGAACGTTCGTTATACTAATTCATGGGTTTTCGTTCTAAATCCTTAAATCACCTTTAATAAAATAATAAAACATAAAACCTTCAAATCCTCAATTTAAATAAATCTCTTGTCTTGGTCGCATTGAAATGCTCTTCCCTGACCGGTCAAATATTCCATAAAAATAAAATTTGGATTTTCTGAATTTCGATCGCGTTTACATACACTTATTTACCTCGTAGATTACTAATATAACTTCGAAATATCCATTTCCTATATCGTACATAGGGTGACATGAAAAATTTCTTAATCCTAAAAAATCACTATTCATCCATAATTTCACTATTCATCCATCCAAATCACTATTCATCCCTCAAATGAAAATTTTTTTCAAGTACAGAAATTTGGGTTATTACATTCAAGCCTCAAGAATTACATCTGTTCGACAGCAAGAATAAGGTTACTGTCAATTGCACTGACAGTAAGGTTACAAGAAGACAACATGTTGCAGGTCATGACAGAATATCCAATCTGACAGCAACATTGGAGGAAGCATGAATACAACAACATTCTCACACTTTGATAGCAAGTCTGGAACTCCTGACAGCAACATTGGCGGGGATTCATACTTTCATCCAAAGTACATTATCATGACAGCAGGCTTGGCATCAAAGGTTACTGTCTCAATGGAATATTTGAATTGGGAATTTATCTCAGTCAAACCCGTGACAGTTTAGATGTTCAAGAAACAGATTTGCTACAACTTGTCAAAGATTGTAGAAGACCTGCAAGACTACGACAGAAGCTTGAGAGATCATAAGACAAGGCTCGTCAATTCAAGAATATGACAAATCCACATTTACTAGAATTGTGTTATCTTGATTTAGAAAGTATCCTGATTGTTTTATGTATAATGATAACTCTGTTTGTATAGCAATTTAGGAAAGTCACATGGGTGGGCAAATTGTAAGGAGCTGCCACTTGAAAATGACAGCAGCTCCACAACCCATGTGACAGAGATGTTAGAGCTGTTTAGTCTATATACAGATTCATATCTCATTCTTTCTGTAATCACTCAAGAAACCGAAGCTTGAGAAAACACTTTTTCTCAAGGTTGTAGCAACACTTTGCAAAATAAATAAAACATTTATTTTGTGAGAATATCTTGAGGTACCACTTGCGTTTGCAATTCTTGTACTGATAGTTTACAATCTTTATTATTGTTGTTGAGATAAAGAATTGAAATTAGCAGTATTGCATTCAACCCCCCCCCTTCTGCAGTACTCCGGGACCAACAAATATACTCACTTTTAAATTAAAATGAATTTCATATTTTTTAACCCGATAATTAAATTACATGGACACATATATAATAATGTGATTACGTGTTTATATATTACACATTTGATTTTAGTTTCATGTACAGTTTTCTATTTTAATATGTTAGTCAAATAGAAAAAAGATAGGTGATACTCATTTTCAAATGTCTTATTTTACGCGTTTGGATGACAACGAGTTGGGTTTTATCCGAATTTTGTAAAATCCAAACCCACATTCAAATATTTTTGGGTTTTAAAAATAAATCCAAATCCAAAACTCAATATCCAAAACAAAATTCGTCGGATTCTGGATTAGATTTGGTTTTTTTGGGTATTCAAAATTAGTAATAATGTAGTTAAAATTAAAATAATTGTTACACGTAAACAATATTAATTATATTTATACAAAAATTAAAAATTAAAATGATTAACTTAAGTAGTCAAATATAACATATTATACGAATTAATATACTAAGTAAAATCTAAAATATGTTAAAAAAATAATTCTTTTTATACACAGAAATGAAAATTTTATGTAAAGTAAAGAAATTACATCTTAAATATATCAATAAAATTTGATATTGAAAAATAGAAGTTCTAATTACTAAATTAGTATTGACTATTTCTAAGGAAATATTTGAATAAAAATAAATAAAATTATATGTTTACATTTAAAATATTACATAAAATAATTTGAAACTATAATATTATGTTATTTATGTATCGGATTTCGATAATGGATCGGGTTTCGGATTTTGGATAGGATATCGGTTCGGTACAACTAAATCTAAATGCAAATCAAAATATTACGTGTTTAAAATTTATATCCAAACCTAAATCCAAAAATTTAAGTTCGGTATATCAAAAATTTTGGGGTTCGTACCATCAGATCGAATTAATTTTCCTTCCTTATTTATGGGTAAAATACAACTAGTATTTAATATACGATATTCTGATAGAAAAGAATAAAAAAATCAACTCCCAAACTGAATATACATATTTTAAGTTGTCATTTAAAACAAGCTGATGACAATCACCATAAACTCTAACAGTCATATCTTACTCAAAAAATAGGATATATTGGATTTCTTTGGTTAATTGATAATGTTTATTTTTCTACAGTAAATCAATTCACTAATAAAAGAACATAAAATTTGTAAAAATGATTTAGAACAAACATATAGAATACTAGATTAGATGAAAGTTTTTCTTTATCATAATTATGTTTGTTTAATGGATCTTGCACAATAGTGATCCTTTCTCATATCGCTGAAACATACAACATTTTTTTTAGAGACAATCTAATGATTTATAACGGTCGTTAGAAATAAGTGTTTATGAATTTTAATATTTATTCAAAAAATTGATCGCGATCCATACAAATATTTTGAATATTAATATAATAAAAAATATAGAAACCCATTGTACTGCACATTTAAATATACCAAATTTTCAAAATAACAAAACTTAAAATATGGATAAAAAACTTATGAAATTGGTTGAAAGATGTTAAAAAATGAGAGAAATCAAATGAAATATAAAATTAAGAAAAAACAATAAAGAGGGGCTCAGAATGTTTGAGCGGGGATGTAAATATTTTGATAATTGTTTGATAATATTGATATTAAAGTAATTAGTATAAATTGAAGATAATTTTATACTTAATTTTCATAAAATTATTTTTTTTATAAATAATGGTGAAAATAATATGTTTATATTAATTAATTAATAAATTTATCATTTGGTGCGTAACACGGGTAGAACGCTAACCAATCAAAATATGACAATTCACTTTTTGGAAATTTTTTTTGGAAATTTTTTTGGGACCTATAGAATTACTCCCAAAAATTGCTCAATTCTTATTTTATTTGCATTTATAGAATGAAGAATATGTATTATATTTATTTTTCTATTAATAATTATGTTTTTATTGTTTTCGATGCCTGATCCTCAAAACATGATTATATTGAAATAACTTTCTGTAAAATAGTATAAAATGTCATTAAATTACCTGGGAAAAAAAATAAAAGGGAATAGGAAAATTGATATGTATCTCAGGTAAATTTTATCATATATCAAATGAATGTGTTGATATTAATCTTTTTTTTATATACACAATTTTTCAAAATCTTTTAACTCGTGTCCATACAATCACACATAATTTGAGAAAAGTTACTTGAGATGCATATCGGGTTCGTCACTCTCAAAACAAAATATAACAAAATAATTTATTTTTTGATATACTATATATTTTTGTAACTATTTCAAAATTTTATAATTGTTCTTTCGGTGCGTAGCACGGGTAAAATGCTAGTTATTAACAATTTCTAAAAATTTAAAAGTTTCTTATTCTCCCTCTGAGCCGTTACATAATTTTTATCTTATTTATATTAATTAAATACTATATTAGAATTCGTGCAACGCAGGGATTTTATAATAGAAAAATTTTTAGTTAAATAATAAAAAAAATATTTTGTTTTACCTGAAAAGGAAAATTAATTAGTTATTAAGAAAAAGAAAAAGTAACATGTTAAAACTGAAAAAGGAAATTAATTAGTTATTAGGAAGGTTTTCATGTGTAATTAAGTAAGGATAATTAAGTAGAAATACGAAATACTATACCGACTGACCAAAATTTTAATATTTCATCTTTAATAATATAGTATTAGCTTAGAATTCAAAGCACGAGCATCTTTTGATATGTAATAAATTTTATTTTATGTTACAATTTTATTTTTTAAGATCTTCTTCTGTAAATCTGTCATACCTGGGGAGGGGTGAGGATCCTCTGTCCCCTTCTTCATGCCCCCTTCTGTGTCCCCTATACAAAATGGGTGCCCCTGGCGGGGCCCATTGTAAGGAAAATGAAAATAAAATATTTTATTTCCATTTTCCTTACAATGGGCCCCGCCAAGGGCACCCATTTTGTATAGGGGACACAGAAGGGGGCATGAAGAAGAGGACAGAGGATCTGGGCTCCCTGGGGAGAGTGGTGAATGAATGCAAGTCTCTTTTGGTTTCACAAAAAGATCATAATATCATGTTAAGTTTTATCAAACATTCTGCGAACATGGTTGCTCACTATATAGCGAGAAATACCAGTTCACTAGCTGAGCGTATCTAGAGAAAAGGGGATGCCCTTTCAGAATTTTATCATGTAATGTTGACTGATTTAAAGTGTTAATTTAATGCTTTTTTTTTGCCAAAAAAAATTAATATTTAATTTAAATAAATTTAGTTAATGATATGAATGGTTTAAAACTTATATTATGAAGTTTTAAATAAATACGTCGTTAACGGAATTCGAACCTTGATCGTTTTTAAAGAAATTTAACTATATAAATTATCTAGTCATTGAATCTAACGATTCTTATTTATTACTAAAAATTTAACGGTCATTTGTTGTTGTGTACATATTCTTAAAATATTCTATTAGTGATTGGAAGATATGGTGTGATATTTTTCGGTATATATTAATGATTACAAGATTATGATTTAAATTAAAAGGTCACATGTTATAATTAGGAAAGAAATATCAATGATTGAAAGATATGATATTTTAGATATTTATAAATGGTAATATCTTCAATTGAAAGTAAACGTTATTAATTAAGAAAAGACAATCAACTAATTAACATCAATTACATTATTGTATCATTTATTTATTATAATAATTTGTATAACTAAACGGAAAACCGAAAATCGAACATAAAAATTTTCAATGTTTCGATTTTAATATAATAGTCTATATAGATTACATAGAATTCAACTCCATATATTAATAAGTTTCAGAACACCAATAAAATTGCATGATTTAATATGCTTTTTATATTCTATTATTAGTATCCAAAAAAATAACCAAGGCAAATGATTTAATAACCTATATAAGTATAAAAAAAATTAAAATATATAGAAAATAAATTTTAATTTTAATTTTAAGCTAATTAATGCTTGTATACCCTTGTTTTGCACGGGTAATAAGCTAGTTTATATATATATATATATATATATATATATATATATATATGTATGTATATATCTGTGTGTGTGTTTTTTTTTGTGTGTGTGTGTGGAGACCGGAGACCATATATCAATCAAAACATTGCAAAAACTTATTCATTGAAAATCATGTTCTATGAAAATCACTATTTCATTTATTTCATTGAAAATTTTGAAAATCATATATGTTTTACATGTAAATTTCATTAAAATTCTTGAAAATCATGTATGTTTAGCAAACAAAATATTGCAGAACATATTGTTCTCCAAAACATGTTATTCTTGTAAATCATATATGATTTTTAAGATTTTTAATGAAATAATAATGTTCATTGAACTTTCTTTGCAAATATATATGTTTTGCAATGTTTTGAGTGCATAACGTATATGATCTCCACGGTCTCCACTCAAATGTTGGTCTCCATAGAACTTAACTCTATATATCTATCTATATTATAATTCCTGAATCCAAATAAAGCATTTTTACACCCCTACCCTAATAGTTACTACTTATTTACTTGTGAATGCCATCGAAACAGTGTAAAATGGATGCTGCCATGTGAGGCTAAAAAAGGAATGCTACTTACATAATTTTCAAATTATCACTTCACCTCACACGTGCTTTAACAGTGACAAGTGCTTACATTTCATACAACTTTCTTTATAAGCTAGGTGTTGTCGTGCTGATTTCAAAATTTTCTCCACCGAATACTTCTTTCATGATTCAAATTCAAATTCAAACACATCCGAATTCATCCTTTTATATACCACATCTTCTTTATCATATCTACATTTTTTGATTTTGAAAGACCTATCATTTTCTTCATCTTCTTTCGTTACCAAATTATATATATATATTCAATTTAAATTTCTTATTTACTCATCATCTCTGTACTTTGTCATTTCTTCTCAATTTGCTTATGTCTCCTTTTTTTTTTGCAGATATACGAATGGTGTGATAATACAAAATTGTCTAATTAATCGGAGGAAACTCAAAGGTACCTACTCGAAATTGCTACAAATCTTGATACGATTTAGGGTTTATGATGGTGTGAATGTATGAAATTTTAGAATTTGTCAGTTTTATGTGATATGATTTTATCATTTCTACTTTTATGATATCCTTTTTGATTTTAATGAAGAGTGATGTCTATTCTTTCTTTTATGTATGATTTTGATACATATCCCACTGACTGTTTGATAAATACTCAAATGAATGAGTTTGTATTGTAGATTAATGATATGTATCACATTTTTAAAAGTTAAGCTATGAGATAGGTTTTGCTTTGATACCCGTTTATTACCCATTGATTGTTTGATAAAATGCACAAATGAACGAGTTTCGAGTGCCTCGGATTTTGTTGTTAATTTTCTGGAAGTGATTTTTGGGAACCAAGCTTTTCGTGTTATGTCAGGCTATCCCAACTGTAATTATTGCTGAATCTCATTATACTGGAAGAGTGAGTGTGTCAATAACATAATATCATTTAAACAATTTGTATGTTTATTTTTGTGTTTATATACAAATTTGTAATCAGGCTTTCTGAAATTATTATTATTTTTTGTTTATTTTTCTTCTGTCACTAGGCTTTCTGATTGTCAGTCTTGGATATTTGCTCTGAGTTTACTTGGAATGACTCTACTTGCTGACGTATTAGCTTTGTGACTGAGTAATTCTGTTTAATTTCATCGTGTTAATTATGTATCATAGATGTCGGTATGATTCTTGATTTCACAGACCGATACTATTACTCTTTATTTTAGAATGTTGTAGGCAAATTTCATTCTACACCGGTCCAACAAATATGTTTAATATATATTAATTAAAGACACTATGGGCTTAAGTTGACGGCTAATATTATGAGCATCTTTAATATGTTTAAAATTTAAGATTAGCAGTTAGAATGAAGTTTAAATATTTAATGTGTTTGTAGTGGGGGGACTTCAACGCAACATGTGATAATGCAGCAGAGTGGATACAACTGTGCTTGGTGTAAACTAATTACAATAAGTTTCATATATTTTAGCTTTCATTCTACATCGAGTTCTTTGTTAATTTTATGTATTATGTGAAAAGCTCACAGGCAGAGAAAATTAACAAGTGTGACAAGTGAAATTGAATTGCTCTTTGTTGGTTGGTGTGATGCATTTGATCAATTAGATGGTCTCTCTGGCTCAATGCCTTAAACAAGAGCTTGGATATCTGGACAAGTGGACAAGATGACAAAAAGCATATCTGAAAAGTAGTTATTGATTGAAGAACTAAATTGCTGTTTGGAGGATGCTTATAAAAAAATGACCTGGGGGGTAATGATGAGGTCATTAACGGGAGCGACTTTAGTTATAATGTAAGAACACCAAAAATATTGCACTAAAAGGAAAAAGGAAAAAGACATCATGTTATTTACATCTGTTAGGAATAATTCATAAGTTGTGATGTTGAGAATAGAATTTTGCTAATACTTCTTGTATATCCTGATCTTATAAAGGATTTAGAACTTTGTATAGGATATATGTGTTAAGACAGTAATCTGTAGAGTTTAGTCAGGAATAGTGCATCAGAGACTACATTTCAGGAACTAAGAGCAGATCCTGATACAGCAAGTCAGATCCTGATCAAATACTGATGGCATGATCAGATCCTGATGCAATGGGAAATCCTGATATCAGTCATGTTACTGATGATGTCATTATGGATGCTACAGAAACTGGCAAGTACTATAAAACAGGATCGTTGTTTTGAAAAACAAGCAAGAAGATATCCTGAAGGAAACGAATTCTCTATTGATGGAAACTATCAACTGGACGGTAAAACATTGTCATAGATAGATTATAATTCTGTTATTAGTTGATAGGTAGAATTATAAATACTCTCTCAATATTATTGTAAAAAGAGCGAAATTGTGAATTATAGAGTGCATATCGTGTGAAGCTCTGTATAAGGTTTGTATTCGAGAGTTCGAAACAAACAGAGAGAGAGATTTGTATTGTCAGCAGCTGCTAAAGGTATTGTCACCTTTGGTAGAGTTTGTATTTGATTTATTTTAATACAAACAAAGTTTGATTCATTCGTTTGTTCTTGTTCATCTAATCAAGCAAAAATCAGACACGATTATATAACTTGTATTCAACCCCCCCTTCTACAAGTTATTCGAGTTAACAATTGGTATCAGAGCAGGTTGATTTCGAATAATCATAAAGATCTGCAATCATGTCTGGTTACAAGGATGGTAATACTAAGATTCCTATGCTCAAGAGAAACGAATATACTCTATGGGAAGTGAAGATGTTGCATCACCTGGAAGCAACAGATCCTGATTATCTTGACAGAATCAGAGATGGGCCTTTTGTTCCAACAAGGCTTGTTCCTCAAGCAACCGTCGAAGGAAAAGTTATTCCAAAACATACAGCAGAGAAGCCTAAAACTGAATGGACAGATAAGGAAAAGGAGAATGTTCTTAAGGATGCTAAAGTGAGAAACATACTATTCAACAGTCTTGATTCTGTTCTCACTAACTATGTTCTCTCTTGTAAAACTGCTAAGGAGATATGGGACAATCTAAAGGTTCACTGTGAAGGAACAAAACCTGTCAGGAAGAATATGAGGACACTTCTCATACAACAGTATGAGTACTTTGAATCCAAGTTTGGTGAGTCACTTACTGACACCTTTGATAGGTTTACTAAACTCATTAATGAGATGGCCATGCATGGTAAATATTATGACTTGGAGGATATGAATACGAAGTTCATGAAAGCTCTTCCTGATTTCTATAATGAGAAGATATCTGCAATTGAGGAAGCTAATGATCTGGATGAAATATCATTAGAAGCAGTTTATGGAAAATTGAGAGCTTATGAACTTGACAGGCAGTAGAAAAAGAGCAGGAGTGAAGGAAAGATGAAAACTATTGCACTCACTGCTCAATCTGAATCAAAGAAGCTTCTAGAAGAAAAGTCTGAATCTACTGAAAGAGATCTGAGGAAGAAGAAGAGCAAAGAAAGTTCTGAGTCAGAGACTGCAGATGTAGACTCTGAAGATAATGATTCTGAATCAGAGATGCAAGAACTCTTTGCTATGTTTGCTAAAGCTTTCAAGAAAGGAAGATTCAACAGGAGAATATTTAGCAAAAGATCTTTTCAGAAGAAGAGTGACAAAGGCAAGAGTACAATTATCAAGCTTGATAAAGCCAAGATCAAGTGCTTTAACTGCAGTGAGCTTGGACACTTTGCTAATGATTGCAAGAAGCCTAGGAATTCAGGGAAGGGTAATGCACTCATGGTCACACAGAAGGATTGGGCAGACTCCAGTGATTCTGAAGATGAACTGAATTATGACAACATTACATTGATGGCAAGCGCTTCAGACAAGCCTGGATCTCCAAAGAAAACTTCTTCATCTTCTGTTAAGGTATCACTTCACTCTCTTGATTCATTTGATAGTTAAGATTCTGATGATGTTAGATCTATTCATGTTGAGTTTAAGAATCTTATGACTAGTTTCAAAATTCTTGCTAGTGAAAAAGATGAACTCAAGGCTAAGAATGATGAATTAGTTAGTAGAAATAATTTTCTTGAATCTGAGTTAATTCAAATGGAAGAATATAGGTTAAGTTCTGATAAAGCTAAGCATGATTATGGTGTTATTCTTGAGGCTTATGACTATGTCAGAAAAGAACTAGAGGAAGAGAGAGATGTGATTAAAACCATTAACAATTCTGGTAAAAAGACTCAAGAAATCATTGAAAATCAAATTCTTGGTAAAGTTAATGGTTTAGGTTTTGATAAGGCTAGGCAAGAAGATACTGTAGCTATTGTCAATGATAATAGTAAAATTGAAGCTAGCACATCTAAGTCTGAAGGTAAGAAGATAGTTTCTGAACCTAAACATGTTAAATTTGTTGATTCTAAAGGTACCCCAGTTGTGCACAAAAGAATTAACAATAGCAACTCAGATGAAAGAGTGTTAGAAAAACCTAAGAATGTCAACATAGGTTTTCTGTCTAAGTCTCAGTTGAAACAGAGACTAGAAAGTATTTCAGAGTCTAGCAAGATCAGAAGAAATAGGAATGGAAAAGAAGGTATTAACAAAAAGAATAATTACAAGAATGTACCTGATGCACCTAGGAAGAAATGCTATAAATGTGGAAATCATAATCATTTGGCCCTAGACTGCAATCAAAAACCTTCTTGGAAAACTGAGTCCAGATTCCCCAAGACTCAGATAATTCAATACCAACCACAAGAACCCTGTTTTCATTGTGGTAGTTTATTTCATTCCATTTATATGTGTAAGGAATATCATGAACTGTATTATGACTATTATTCTCTGAAATCTGAAACTCCTAGTCAAAAACAGTTTGTGAAATCTAAGTCTAAGGTTGACTCTGCAAAAGGTAAATCAAAAGCAAAATCTTCAAAGCCTGTTGGTTCAAAAGTTAATAAGAAAGGATCCAATCAAAGTTGGGTCCTAAAAAATTCTAACTAGCTACTTTTGTTTGTAGGGCACTGGAAAGAAGCATTCAATTATCTTGGCAGTGGATGCTCTGGACATATGACTGGAAAGAAGTCCCTGCTTACAAAGTTTGAAAGGAAAGCTGGCCCAGTAATATCCTTTGGAGATGGCAACAAAGGAGAAACTCTGGGAAATGGCTCAATTATTTTGGGGAATGTCATCATAGAAAACATAGCGCTGGTTGAAGGCTTGAAACA
The DNA here is from genome assembly GCA_036435485.1 of Saposhnikovia divaricata. Taxonomy (NCBI): domain Eukaryota; kingdom Viridiplantae; phylum Streptophyta; class Magnoliopsida; order Apiales; family Apiaceae; genus Saposhnikovia; species Saposhnikovia divaricata. The sequence goes on from CM071601.1 coordinate 102,563,095, forward strand.
CACACTTTTAAGCATAAGTTAACTGGGTGATAAGGGTTACCAATCAATCTTTGACAGTAAAGATGCAAAATCTTGAATATGAAGAATGGAGACATTGTTTTGACTGGTCAGAGACATGGTAACATATATGAAGACAGCTTGAGTGACACATCTAAAGGAACTGTCAGATGTCTTTACAACAAGGCATCAAATGATGAAAGCTGGAATTGGCACAAGAAGCTTTCACATCTCAACTTCAAGAAGCTTAATCAACTTGTTAAGCACCATCTGGTGAGAGGCCTACCTCAGGCAAATTATGTGCAAGATGGACTTTGTGATGCTTGTCAGCTTGGAAAACAAAGAAGAACCACTTTCAAAAGCAAGACAGAAAATTCAATTACTGAACCATTTCACATGCTGCATCTTGATTTATTTGGTCCAGTAAACATTATGTCTATCAAAAAGAAAAGATATGCTCTAGTTATAGTGGATGATTACACAAGGTTCACATGGGTATTCTTTCTACACTACAAGGATGAAGCTCCTCAGCAAATCATTGAACTTGTCAAGTATATTCAAAATAGCTCTGAGTACAAGGTCAAAGTGCTCAGAAGTGACAATGGTACAGAATTTAAGAATTCTACAATGGAGGAGTATTGTGCAGACAAATGAATTACTCAACAGTTTTCTGCACCTGGAACACCTCAGCAGAATGGTGTAGTAGAAAGAAAGAACAGAACTCTCATAGAGGCAGCAAGAACCATGCTTGCAGATGCAAAGCTTCCAACCTATTTCTGGGCAGAAGCTATAAACACTGCATTTTTCACTCAAAACTGTACCTTGGTAAATGCTCATGGTAAGACTCCCTATGAGATGATCAAAGGAAAGAAACCAAGTGTGAAATACTTTCACATCTTTGGATGCAAATGCTATGTCCTGAAAGTTCATCCAGAACAACTTGGAAAATTTGAAGCCAAATCGGATGAAGCAATCTTTCTAGGATATTCAGCATCAAAGGCCTTCAAAGTATACAATCTCAGAACTCACATTGTTATGGAATCAATTCATGTTGCATTTGATGATAAGAAGTTTGGAATTTTGCAAACTGATGAAAGCCATGACAATCTGGAATTTGAAAATCTTAATTATTCTAAGATTCTCTCCAGTGATGATGAAGGTTCTCCAGAGGAAATCTCTATTGCTTCTCAAAGGAATGCTACTGTTGAGGGGGAGCAATTCAATCAAGGAGAACACAGTACTGGTCAGGATCAGACTAGTCTTTCAGAGTCTACTTCATCAGGAACTGATCCTTCAGAGTCTAATGAAGGAAGATCATAAACTAGCAGCAGTATTGAATCCACTGATTCTACCGATCAAGGGGGAGCTTTTGAAGGAAATGAACACTCTTCTACAAGAAATACCACTAAATTAGGGGGAGAGTCTAGCAGGAGCAATCTACCACCTGTTAGAAAATGGACAAGGGATCATACTGAAGATTTGATTATTGGTGATCCAAATAGTGGTGTTCGAACTAGAAGATCAATTCAAAATGAATGCTTGTACAGTTATTTTCTCTCAAAGAATGAACCTAAGAAGGTTGAAGAAGCCTTACAGGATCCTGATTGGGTAGTACCAATGCAGGAAGAATTGAATGAGTTTGAGAGGAACAAAGTTTGGAAACTGGTACCAAGACCTAAAGATAGATCTATTGTTGGTGCTAAATGGGTTTTCAGAAACAAGCTGGATGAATCTGGTATGATTGTAAGAAACAAAGCAAGATTGGTGGCCAAGGGTTATTCTCAGGAAGAAGGAATTGACTATGATGAAACCTTTACACCTGTAGCAAGATTGGAGGCAATCAGAATGTTTCTTGCATTTGCAGCACATTCAAAATTCAAGGTATACTAGATGGATGTAAAGAGTGCTTTTCTAAATGGCAAACTTGATGAGGAAGTGTATGTGGAACAACCACCTGGTTTTGTTGATCCAAAGTTTCCAAATCATGTCTACAAACTTGACAAGGCACTCTATGGACTAAAGCAGGCACAAAGAGCATGGTATGAGACTTGGTCTAAATTTCTTCTTGAAAATGGCTTCATAAGAGGTAAAATTGACAAAACTCTATTCTTTAGAAAGATAAAAGGTGATTTGCTTTTAGTTCAAGTTTATGTTGATGATATTATATTGGTTCTACTAATGAAAAGTTATGTGCTAAGTTCACCAAGCTTATGCAGTCTAAGTATCAGATGAGCATGATGGGTGAACTAAATTACTTTTTAGGCTTGCAGGTCAAACAGACTGAGACTGGTATTTTAATTAATCAGTCAAAGTATATCAAAGATCTTTTAAAAAGGTTTGACTTTCAAAATTGTGCAATTGCAAAGACACCCATGGCAACAGCCACTAAGCTAGACTCTGATCCTAAGGGAAAGAGTGTTGATAACACTAGCTATAGAGGCATGATAGGTTCACTGTTATATCTAACTGCAAGTAGACCAGATATAATGTTCTCTACCTGTTTATGTGCTAGATTCCAAAGTGATCCTAAGGAATCTCATTTAATTGTAATGAAGAGAATTTTTAAATATCTCAAGGGAACTCCAAATCTTGGTTTGTGGTATCCAAGAGAATCTGATTTCTCCCTAATTGGCTATTCAGACTCTGATTATGCAGGGTGTAAAATAGACAGGAAAAGCACTACAGTTACATGTCAATTCTTAGGAAAGAGATTGACTTCTTGGGCAAGCAAGAAGCAGCAATCAGTTTCAACCTCAACTGCAGAAGCTGAATACATTGCAGCAGGCAGTTGTTGTGCTCAACTCCTTTGGATAAGAAATCAGTTGATGGATTATGGTATGACACTTAGTAATATTCCTATGTTTTGTGATAATACTAGTGCTATCAAAATTGCAGAAATTCCAGTTCAACACTCAAGGACTAAGCACATTGATGTCAGGTATCATTTTATTAGAGAACATATTGAAAATGGTACTGTGGAACTTCATTTTGTTCCTACTGACAAACAGCTTGCAGATATTCTAACTAAACCACTTGATGAGGCTACATTCATTAGATTGGTTAGTGAGTTAGGAATGTTAAATTTTTAGATCTTTAACATCTGCAAAAGTAGCAAGGTATGTTGTTTCAGCTTATAGACTTGATATTTTTGTCAGGATCTATATTTGATTGTTAAATGCTTAAGCTGTAACATTTTATCTTGATAAATTTCAGTATGATAGACTTGTTAATAAACATCAGGATTGCTATCAGCATGCTGACGTCATCAGTATTGACATCAGGATTGTATCGTCAGTATCAGGATTGTGAAATTTGTGTGTCTTACTGTTTCAAATTCTGAAGTTCATGTTATTTAGTGGTTCAATTCTGAGTTTTCTTAAAGTCTATGTGAGCAAGTTTTATTACATGCATACTGATAATTTATATCATTATTCATGTCAGTCAATAAACAACGATAAACAAGTAGATATTAAGAAAACTTGTATTTTCATTAATCAAAAGCATTACATACATGGAAATGAAATACAATTCTTCTTTTTGTCTAACTACTACTGATAATTCTATTCTTGTCTAAAGCTGTTGCTGGTTCAATCCTCAATGATCGACTTCAGGACAAGGAGCATCTCAAGATTGGATTCCTTGTCTGGGCGACTTGAATGAGAGCAGCTGACTCATCTTCATGCTTATTGAAGAAAATGAATAGCATCTCCATCAAGATCAACCTCAGACTCTTCGCCAAATTCTTCATCCTCAAGGTGTGAAGAGATTAGAGGAGGATTGTATCCAACTGGTAGATGTTTTAGAGGAGATTCGTGGAAATCATCTGGGTTAAGATCAACCACATCTGACTCGATGAGAAAAGTCATCTTTTCTAAGAGATAGTTCACTTGCTCCAGATCATCAAGAGTAAAGAACTTCTCAATAGTAATGAACCAAAAGCTAGGGTTCATATAAAGATTTGGGTTGAAAGCCATGATGAAAAGAGAAAAGAATGAAAAGGTTTTGGAGAATGGCATAAGACGTCGGTTTCTTTTAAAGAAAGACATGAGAAGCTGAACAGTCATTTGGGAGATATCAATGCAGTCAGTCATAATTATGTGTGACTGTATTTCTTGTATTTTCAAGAAATGTTGAACGTATCTAACCAATTGATTTTGTTCAGATTTTATTTATTTCTTTTACAGGTAAAAGAAAATGCCATGTGGAAACTTCATTTAGTCTCTGGAATCAGGATGATATTGATCAGGAATACAAGTGTGTTCATATCAGGATTAGTAATTCTTTTTATTCAGAAATCACATTGAATCGTGTGATTATCCTGATGAGAAGATCACATCAGGAAAAGGAAGCTGATCAGTATTGATTTTTATCTTGATTTTACATTGACTTATTTACTTGAAATTATTTTTGGATTTTATTTTCCAAAAGTCGTGGGTAACTGCATTTTTCAGGGACTGACACCTGTCAACCTACGTGTCAATGTGGGATAATGGGTCTGAAGGATTTTTGAAATATAATTATTTTGACACTCTAATCGTGTAATTGCTTTCTCTAATTTCAATCTTTAAAGCAAAAAACACTCTCGAGTTCTCAAAATCACTAATCAATTTCAAAGATTTCTTAAGTTCTTTTCAGATCACAATGGCAACTCAAAGAAGACTACCCAAATCAGTAGCTTTCAAGTTTGGTGACTTTGATTTTATGATGAACAATCATGTTGCAGCTATCACCAACAAGGAAGGGGTGACAACTGATTTTCACCCGATAATGGACTTTATGGCGAAAGGACTGTAATAACCCGAATTTTGGGTAGAATTAAAACTTTTCTTATTGTGGTTAAAGAGCACTAATGAATGGTGGTTTCAAAGAACAATGATTGTAATGAGTGGATATTGCTTTGGACAATGATCCTGATGCATTGGTATATTGTCAGAATAGAGTAATTCGATGGTTGAGGACCTAGATAAGAATAATCTACCATCCAGGAAGGAGCTAATGGATCCTTGAAGGGAAATGAGTACGTGCATAGTGTTTTCCCGTACGTGCATAGTATTTCCCGTACGTGCATAGTGTTTCCCGTACGTGCATAGTGTTTCCTGTACGTGCATAGTAATTTGGTGGATGAATAGTGATTTTGTAAGTTGGAAAACTTTTCACGCCACCCTATGTACGGGACGTGATGTGGATGTTTCGAAGTCATATTAGTAATACGCGAAGGAAATAAGTGAATGCAGAGACGATCGGAATTCAGAAATTCCAAATTCTTTTTCGGTATAATATTTGACCGGACAGTGGATTATATATTACTATAATCCAAGAATTGAAATATTAACTTTGAGGATTTGATATTTTGGGATGTCATTATATTTGATTTAAGAATGAAGGTAGGAAACCATTGAGGCAGTGAAACAAGCGTTCTAGAAACCGCTAAAATGTTATAACGAGATTAATCAATAAAGCGAACGAATCCTAGATTACGGATTAAGTTCGTATAGAGATTAAATATCCTACATGGTCATCACGAGGATTATATTAAGGATTGGGGAAGGTATTATGAATATCGAGAAATTTCCCGGTAAACCCTAGAGGTGAAACTACTTGGTTATTCTTCGAACGATCAATCGAAACGGGCAATAACCGGACACAGAAACAAGCAGAGGAAGCAAGAGTCTTGTGCAAGCTACTAGAATAAATATCTAGTAACCAAGTGGGCAAGAGTAACTAGCATGTTAGGGTTTGAACAAGTACTTAGCAAGACCAACTAGCTAGTTAGCCTTCAACCATGCAAAATGCAACACTTGTCTTACAAAAACCATCATCCATTACATCACACTCCACTAACACCACTTGGATGAGATATTATCTAGCAAATGTCACTTTATGCATTATTTCAAATCAACTAACACAAAAGAACATCAAACTCTCTCTTGAAGCTTCCATTCGGCCCTTTCCAAATTCCAATTCCAAAATCCCACTTCCAACCATCATTTGATCTTGTAATTTTTAAGGTGAGTCCTATAATTCAAGAAACTAATCTCCTAGAAATTTCAAGCTCAAATTCATTGGTTTCCATTTTCAAATAAATCATTCAAGAGGAGCATGAATAGTGTTCTTCTTGAACTAACTTTGTTTTCTTGATTTTTCATGGTTGATCTAGCAACCTTAATCACTCCTAAGGACCATACAAGGCTTAGTAAGGCTATATCACTCTCTAAGGAAGGTATAAAGCTCTTGAAACCCTAACCCTTGTTTGAGATTTAAGTATGTTTATGATAGTTATAGCTTAGTTATGGTTATGTTAAGATTATAAGCATGATTATGTATGGATCTTGGATAAATGATAAAAATAGTTAGATGAACGGAAAGGCATTGCTTGGCCTCAGTTCATGTATATAAATCATGTATGTGTTGTTAGGAATGGATACCATGTTTATGGGAAGATTTGAAATTGGTAGATATTCGATTTACAGCCGTTATAATGTCCGATTTTACAATACCATGTTTTGTATGCCATTTTCCATGTCAAAAACCTACTGTCCAGAAACTTTATCTGCCATGATAGGATAGGTAATGTTCTAAGATTCGTTTTGATATAAAGATCACGTGAAACAGACTTACGGTTTAGGATTTATGACCAATTTACTAAAAGTAGTTCGAATCCGTAAACGAAAGTTCGTAACTGAAATTGAACCCTCGTAAACTATGTAAAGTCATGGCGAATCTTGGTAAATAAATACTAGAGGTAAAAAGGAAGGTGTGAAAGAAAGCCGTATGTCAAAAGGATCGTTTTTCGATTTATTAAAAATATTCGAGTCGAGGTTAAACGCGAACGAACCCCTAAAAGACGACTCTATTATAACTTCGGTAAAACACTTAGAAAACGGGCGATAAAACTCGGAGTATAATATTGGTTCGTAACGATCGACTTTAGAACTTGTATGACTTAAGTATGCCCCAAGTGTAAGTACAGTGACATGTCGTATTAACGAACGAATGTCGGGTCGGATCAATGAAAGAAGGAATCCACAAAAAGGGGTATAACGAGATAACTCGAGAACGTGTTTTGATTTAAGTATAACTTAACTTTTAAGATGTTAAGTGATTAATCCCGAATGCCTTGGCTATTTATAGATCACCAAGCTGACCCGGGACCCGCTACCACTACCCCTTACCGTACTCGACTACCAGGCAAGTTTCAATTCCCTTCTTTTAGGCTGTTGTTGTGATTGAATATATATATATATATATATATATATATCTGTGTGTGTGTGTGTGTGTGTGTGTGTGTGTGTGTGTTCTGTTATACATATGCCATAGCATGCACCTACTTTCAAGTTATATCGTTATGCTTGTTTCCTGATTGTTTATTGGCTTATAAATTAGATAACTAACATACCAATTATAAGCCGGTTATTGTAAGACCCTCATAGAAGGGCGTATACATCTTATTCGTCAAATATAGACCGGGAATCAATATTTCTTGATATATCGAGATTACCTCGGAGGAAAATATTTAAGTAAATATTTTCCATTATTTAGGCGACGAATATTATTTGAATATTCGTTCGAGATTATTTATTTAACGATCCTTACTTCAAATAATTATTTGAATGTAACCATTCGACGAATAATATTTTTCAGTATTCATTCAAAGTCGAATAGATTATCGATTACTATTCCGAATATTCTTCTAAAGATTGGACTACTAAATGAATATTATTTGAATATCCATTTAGAATATTATTTTATTAAATGAATATTACTTTTGAATATTCATTTAAGATATTAATTACTTGATGAATATTATTCTAATATTCATCTGAAGCTTGATTTAATTATCGAATATTATCTCGAATATTCCTTTAAGGCTTGGATTACTAAATGAATATTACTTGATATTCATTTAGAATATTATTCATTAAATGAATATTACTTTTTGAATATTCATTTAAATTCCTAATTAATTATGAATATTATCTTAAATATTCATTTCAGGTCTTATTAATTAATGAATATTATTTTGAATATTCATTTAAATATTTATTTATTCAATAAATATTCTCCTGATATTTCTTCAAGGATTATTTTGAGAAACACTCTGATTAAAGATATTCTTTCATATTCCTAAATATTCTTTAAATATTTTTAAGTCAATAAATATTCTCTGAATATTTACTCCATACTTAGAATAACCTCAATAAGGTTTATCTTCTTCGATTATTACGAAAAATATTTCGGAGACATATTATTATTAATCTTATATCAAGAAAGGTTCTCAGACATCATTCTTCTTGAGTCTATCTCCCTAAAAATAAGGGAACATTACTTGGAAAATGTTATTTATCTTGTCGACTTCCCGGTCATAAAGTATTCTCTTCACTCGCAACTCGGGTGCTATTGACTTATTAAGTCGTTGTTTACCTTCTCATCTTTCGAGGGGTAAGATTGTTGGAACAAGTTGATATTCGTTACCAAGCAATAGCTTGGGAGTTATTGGTGAATTTTCCTTTCCAACTAGATACGACTACTTTGTAGAGTCTTATCAACAAGTATTATACTTGGGGAAAGGGGGACGAACGTTACATTCAGAATCATGAATTCTATTTGAACTAGGAGTCGTGTAAGAGGCCGAGTAGCGCCGGTCCATCCCCTTTGGCCCAACCGTTGGCCGGGGAGAGCTAGTAAGGCGGTATACAAGTAAAGCCGTTAGTTCTTCCTTCTACCGGTAGTAAATCTAATTTGAGCTGTACGATCTCGACTGATCATCAAGATTGGAACAACGGGCGCGGTGAATACTCCATCATTGGTTCATCATCCAAACTTATTTATTTCCTGCAACATGATTACTGTTGGCAGAGCTGGAAAAGTGTTCATAACTGGAATTGCAATCTTTTCATGCAAGTTCCTCTTTTTAATGACAATGAGAATATCACGCTTACTTTTGATGTAGCAGATATTTCTACAAACAAATACTTTAAGTTACCTTGTAACTTCATCGTTCATATTATACTGGCATCATTTCCGTAAATGCATGGCATATGGTTTGAAAGATACTTTTGAACTGTTATATATTATCGTTCAGTTATATATTATTGTTGGTGGGCTATTGCTCACCCTTGCTTTATTATTATATCACAACACCAGCTAGACCAGATGACTCGCACAAGGCGCACTCGACGCGGGCAAGGACGATGAGACTACCAGAGCTGAAGAAGAAGCTATTGGTAGGATATATTTATTCTTTCAGTACCAAGTATATGATCTAGTATGACTTATGTAAATGGATGGCAAAGAGTATGTATTTATATTGAAATTCTTTTGGATTGTAAGAACTCATAATGTGATTAATAACAATTTGATTGTTACTCTGATTTCATCTCTGGGAATATAACGGGTGTGTTTTACATTGTTGTGTTAGGTCATAGAGATGTAATTTATTTTATGTTAAGGAAAGTTCAAGTGTTGTGGACAGAATTTGAAACCGTAACGACCGGATCCCGGACCCCGGATCTGGGGGTGTTACAGAAGTGGTATCAGAGCGTACGTTATAAACCCCAGAGATGATGCGACGTTAAAACAATAAACTCACTAAGATAATAAGAACTCTTGCCAAGTTCATAGTCGGACTACTTCAAGTAGTACTGACATATAAAACCCTTATGGGAACTCTTAAGTATCATGATAGTAACTTAGCTCGTTCTCGTATCGACTAGTAAGGCGACAGACCTTGAGGCGTACGAGCAGCAGCATGATGATGTTTTATTATAAGCTGACGATCGGATTGTAAATTCGATAGAGTACCCTATTGAGGACTCGAAGGAGGTTCCAGTAGAGGAGAATCCTATTGAGGATGAGGAGTTTACTCCAAGGAAATGAGGGTTGTAGCCAGAGGGATAGCGAGAGTTAAGATTATAGTGCTCAGAGAAGTGAGCACAAAGAACTGAGATATTATTAAGAGAATTGAACTTTTATGTTGGATTTATAGCCGGACTACGAGAGGTAGTACCAGCAATTAAGACAGATTGGAAGGATTACTTGAGGTCTTATATGGGAATAGATAAAGATCCTTAGAGACTTTCAGATTAATGAGAAAGGAGTTAGAATGATGCATGATTATCAAAGACGTCGATGTAGGACGGGGAGCACCCAGGAGCAGTTGAGATAGAGGCAACAAGTGCCATATTATCGGATAAATGGATTACTGTGAATATTGTCAATGGTAATTCACCATGAGAAGGCGGATTTCATGGGTTATATTTTATGAAACCAAATTGAGATTGTTGAGGTGGTTTTATTCAGCGAAATGTCCATATTATGAATGAACCAGCTTCGAAAGTAAAGATAGTGGAAAGTGATGGCCTGATTGGATAAATTTATATAAAGTAGTGAGCGAGATGATGATCTCAGAAACTACCAGAGGAAAAGACCAGTGGGTCTATGATAAACTCGTAATATGACTACTATCAGGTACTAAATATAAGTTTATTTTAACTCAGTAAAATGGTGAATCAGGAACGTTAGATGCATGTGATTCAGAAGAATATTAAATTCTTTCTTTTCCCCGAATAGATTATAGTAGTTACCTTAAGTTTATTCTGACACTGAATTGCAAATGGATCAAGTAATGCGATTAGTGGTTAAGAGGTAATAGAGAATGTTTTAAGATGAAATTGGTAACGACCCGGCGTAGGTGTTGCCTATAGGGAGAAGGAAGACTTTATGATACACTATGATGCATCTCATACAGGTTTAGGTGGTGTGCTTATGCAGCACGGCAGAGTAATTGCGGATGCATTCGAATAGCACGGTACACCAGACTAGGATGGCCCTAGTAGTGCCAATTTTTATGAAACGACTAATTCCGATGGTAGTGTTCCTTCTGAAACCTGTGGTTAGGAAGACTGACATTTGATATTATCGACAACTAAGATGTGTATGTATCAGGAAGAGGTGGCATGTTTCAGTTTGAAACTTTTGATTTCCCTTCTATGGGATATATATATTTGGTTCCTTTCTAGTGGTTAAACTTCCAACTTTGTGTCAATAATTCCGTTATTACAATTGCTTATGATTCTACCTGCTTGGATGCTCATAGAACTATTCTCTAGGTTTCGAAATTGATCTTCATAGTGTTACCGGTGGTTGGATAGATTGACCAAAATTTCCTTGATTCTGGAAAGAAATTCAACGAATTTTTGCAAAACTTGTCTTTCTGATTATCAGAGAACATCATGGAAGAGAGTAGAAACTGGGGCGAACCCCGTGAATTGGGTAAAGTAGCCGCTATATGGGTTGGTGGATAGACCCCGGTTATCATGATTGATTGTAGAAATACAATGATGAAGTGAGATTGGACGAAAACAGGAAATGTAAGTAAGAAACCGGCCGGACTGAGAAACTCAGGGATTGACTTAAGTGAAAATACTGTTATACCATGAATGGTAAGCTTGCGTGGCACGTGGGATTGATAAGAATAGTTGAAAAGATAAAAGAGGAGGAAAGGTGACCGGAGACGGTGCCGAGAAGTCGATTAAGACCTATATGGAGTAAAGTTTTGGAAAGGTAGAAAGGTATCAAAGTAGAAGGCACTATGCCAGCAATTGCTAGAAAAGTAATGCTAATTAGCCAACCCCAAACACCATATATTTTTATTTTAGTGTGGTCAGTTGAGGCCAAGTCACAAAGGATTATCAAGTGACTAGACCAGCAATGAAAGGACAAAGCAGGGTTGCTTCTAAGTAAGCGCCGACTGCAAGGGCTTTTGATATAAAGGAAATATTAATGAGATCGTAGGAATCTTCTACTGAACCCTTTGCAACCCATGTTTGGATTGGGAATTTACTAGACTTTTTGGAATGGGGTCACCCGTACTAAAGTGATTCTTGTGTATATGATTGCCCAAGATTACAAGTAAAAATGGAAGTATAATGACTTGAGATGTATGATGTTAGGGTATTATAAATACCATGAATATATTATGACCAAGGGAAGTAAACAATGAAGGTTTATGAAGAGAGTATAGAAATGGTCATAGATGGATCAGTATGCTGTAGAAATTTTGTCTAAGGCAAGTACCTTTGAGAAAAACGATAAGTACTAAGAGATTCACGTTGAACTCGATCAATATCTTCCAGAACATCCTTGCTACCATTACCAAGTTCTGTAAGAGAACAGATAGACATACGTTGTCTTTTGGAAGGTCAAATAGGCTGACAACTATCTGAAAGAAGAGGTTAGCATTAAGCCACCGATCGATTATCAAATGAGAATGATTGAAAAGAGACCCTTATTAAGGATACATGATTTGATTGCCAAGTATAGGATGCAAGAATTCCTTGGCAGTTGAATTAAGGATAGGATATCCATAAATTAAGACAAACCCTGGGGAATGCACAAAGGATGGCATTAACCCTAATAACGACATTATGAATTCAGATGATATGAGTTGGACTTGCTAAGGCAACAATGACCGGTAAGGATTATTAAAAAGAGTTCTGGAAAGAACATAGATAGAATTATTAGAGTATTGATCAATGACATTTTGATATACCATGTACCCATAAAATACAGGAGGAATGATGAGGATGACCTATGAAACCTTACAAGGAAAAAAAAAAGTAATATTCCGAACTTTAAAATTGAAGTTTGGTAAGGAATGTATGACATAGTAACAATAATGCCAGATGAGGCATGTATGAAACCCTGAGGAAGTATGGATTGAACCTATAAAGGCTGAGATTATCCTAAGATAAGGAAAGAACTAAGAAAAGAAGTATCCTAAGTAGGATTGGGATTAAATGTGATAAAGTTCCCACGGGTAGGTGGAAGCAATGACTTATGGAAAAAGACTGATAAATATATTTTCTCAATCAGCAGAGCTTAAGGGAGAATGCTTTCACCCAACAGTGATGGGAATGAGGTAGAAAAGTTTGAATTGGAATATATCCAGAGAACAAGGATTACCAGAAATTATTATTATCAAGAAAGGCCAATGAGGTGGCCGACAGTCTAAGTATAAAGGAATAATTACGAATGTTCACACCGAAGAAACAAAATGATATTTGGAAAGACCTTGAAGGTCATATCGGAGTGGAGGAAGTTACATTCCTTTTGATGATTGTGCAAGAATCGAAGGTAATAATAGTTTAAGTAAAAATTCGATTCGTGATGGAGTCTTAAGCATATTACGTACCTTAGAAGGTCCCGTTTTGAGGCAAACCAGGACCATGATACAAAATTGACGAAGTAAACCGTTAAGTTTCCAGTCTTTTATGGAAGCTGCATGAATGATAGTTTCATCAACCTGACATAGCTGCGATGCTTGAAACTCTTCTGCAATTTTATCTACTTCATGTAATATCTACATCAAGTCCAGGAAGTGTTCCTTATGGATAAGGAATAGTGATTTCCAGAGAACCTACCCAGAGTACCACTCGATCGAGAGATTTGATTCTTTTCGAATTAGGGAGAAATTGATATTATAATAATGATGGATTAGTTGATACCCAATGGACCCAAATTGATTATGAGGGAAATAATTTAAGGATAAAGACGGAGTCAGAGATTTTGGAATCTAGTTCAGACTAAGAGATTATGATGCCAGATATGAGGCTTGATTAGCTCATATGGTTTACTCCGAGGAAAGAGACACCAAGTATAATTATAATGATTTTGGGAGGTCGTACAAGGTTTTAATAAGCTACCAGATATCGATTTGGATGACATAATAATGAATATCGAGTGTTCAGAGCCTAGTGCTGCATTTCCCGTTTGCCCAGTAGGAATAAAAGAATTATCAACTCAGATGCGAGGATTGTGGAATAAGAGTGCGATGAGACTCAGTGTGCCACCGTGAGGAACCGGTGTGTTGTAAGAAAGAAATATGTTAGCACAAGATTGTGCATCGAACCTCGAGAGTTGAATGGGTCAACATTGAGTATAGGTACTGTTGAGGAAGATTGTCTGAGCAGCACAGGGACGCTGTGTATTTTCCAAACTTATTAGGAAATGGGACATCACCGGTTTGAAGTTAAAAAAAAAATCGAGGATATACCCAAGATTGTGAATCGTACTAGGTATAGACACTATGAAATTGTAAGTGATGTCATTTTGGGTTGACTATTGCACCCACAACTTTTTGGAATTTAATGAATTGGCTGTGAGTTATCTGAGATAGTTTTCGCCCTAAGTATAGCGAAACATCGTATATATGAAGGAAAGGTGCGAAATCAAAAAGGATCAAACATGATCGACTTTCAGACCTATCAGATCTAAAAATATGTGTGCTTGTGTGTATATGAAGATTATGATTTGTGATAAAAGGATTAAGAGTCCTCGAACCAGACAACATCCCCCGCAAACAAATTCCCCAAGAGATTCGCCTTTCTTTCAGAAAGGAGAAGAGATGAGATAATAGAGAATGATTGAATGAACACAGGAGGTAGATTGGCATTATGTGAGATGATTAAAGAAGAGGTTGGAACACCGGGGGTGATAGTAGTTAACAATGAGATAGCGAGGCCAAAACAGTGATGGCCGACGAGCTCGTTGCTAGACATCAAGAGTTACTCGAATCGGTTGTTAGAATACTCGAACTAGTTTCAATACGGAGTACCCCGTCGACAATAGAGTTGACATTATACAATGGAATTGGGAAATATCTAGAATTAATAGAGGATTCTGACAAGCAAGTTTTTTGTTGATGTATTTCTGTGCAAACAAGATAGAGAATATAAGGTTCGAGATTTGTAATAAGAAAAGGTATCCTCGTGGAAGGAATTAACAAGATTAGAATGAAAGGAAGTTTAGCCCAAGATTCATTGGGCCATCTGAGAGTTTAAACGCGTCAGGAAGGTGGCCTATGAGCCAGCCTCACCCAAACCGGTAAAATGGTCATAACATGGTTCATGCGTATGTGCCTCATCAGTATACTATAGATGCCCGGCATATGACAGAGTACGAGCAGATAGATATATATAACCGAATCTGAACTACGAAGGACAACCTGTGGAAATTATGAATAGAAAAGAGCAAGCGCTAAGAGATAAGGTTGTCAAGCTAGTGAGAGATTTGAAGAAAAATCAAGAAGTGGAAGAATCCACCTGAGAAATAGAAAGTGCAATGGGATAGAAGTAACCCCAGTTACTCCTAAACTGATTCCGAGGACAGAATCCTTTTAAGGAGGGGAGACTGTAATAACCCGAATTTTGGGTAGAATTAAAACTTTTCTTATTGTGGTTAAAGAGCACTAATGAATGGTGGTTTCAAAGAACAATGATTGTAATGAATGGATATTGCTTTGGATAATGATCCTAATGCATTGGTATATTGTCAGAATAGAGTAATTCGATGGTTGAGGACCTAGATAAGAATAATCTACCATCCAGGAAGGAGCTAATGGATCCTTGAAGGGAAATGAGTACCTGCATAGTGTTTTCCCGTACGTGCATAGTATTTCCCGTACATGCATAGTGTTTCCCGTACGTGCATAGTTTTTCCTGTACGTGCATAGTAATTTGGTGGATGAATAGTGATTTTGTAAGTTGGAAAACTTTTCACGCCACCCTATGTACGGGACGTGATGTGGATGTTTCGAAGTCATATTAGTAATACGCGGAGGAAATAAGTGAATGCAGAGACGATCGGAATTCAGAAATTCCAAATTCTTTTTCGGTATAATATTTGACCGGACAGTGGATTATATATTATTATAATCCAAGAATTGAGATATTAACTTTGAGGATTTGATATTTTGGGATGTCATTATATTTGATTTAAGAATGAAGGTAGGAAACCACTGAGGCAGTGAAACAAGCGTTCTAGAAACCGCTAAAACGTTATAACGAGATTAATCAATAAAGCGAACGAATCCTAGATTACGGATTAAGTTCGTATAGAGATTAAATATCCTACATGGTCATTACGAGGATTATATTAAGGATTGGGGAAGGTATTATGAATATCGAGAAATTTCCCGGTAAACCCTAGAGGTGAAACTACTTGGTTATTCTTCGAACGATCAATCGAAACGGGCAATAACCGGACACAGAAACAAGCAGAGGAAGCAAGAGTCTTGTGCAAGCTACTAGAATAAATATCTAGTAACCAAGTGGGCAAGAGTAACTAGCATGTTATGGTTTGAACAAGTACTTAGCAAGACCAACTAGCTAGTTAGCCTTTAACCATGCAAAATGCAACACTTGTCTTACAAAAACCATCATCCATTACATCACACTCCACTAACAGCACTTGGATGAGATATTATCTAGCAAATGTCACTTTATGCATTATTTCAAATCAACTAACACAAAAGAACATCAAACTCTCTCTTGAAGCTTCCATTCGGCCCTTTCCAAATTCCAATTCCAAAATCCCACTTCCAACCATCATTTGATCTTGTAATTTTTAAGGTGAGTCCTATAATTCAAGAAACTAATCTCCTAGAAATTTCAAGCTCAAATTCATTGGTTTCCATTTTCAAATAAATCATTCAAGAGGAGCATGAATAGTGTTCTTCTTGAACTAACTTTGTTTTCTTGATTTTTCATGGTTGATCTAGCAAGCTTAATCACTCCTAAGGACCATACAAGGCTTAGTAAGGCTATATCACTCTCTAAGGAAGGTATAAAGCTCTTGAAACCCTAACCCTTGTTTGAGATTTAAGTATGTTTATGATAGATATAGCTTAGTTATGGTTATGTTAAGATTATAAGCATGATTATGTATGGATCTTGGATAAATGATAAAAATAGTTAGATGAACGGAAAGGCATTGCTTGGCCTCAGTTCATGTATATAAATCATGTATGTGTTGTTAGGAATGGATACCATGTTTATGGGAAGATTTGAAATTGGTAGATATTCGATTTACAGCCGTTATAATGTCCGATTTTACAATACCATGTTTTGTATGCCATTTTCCATGTCAAAAACCTACTGTCAAGAAACTTTATCTGCCATGATAGGATAGGTAATGTTCTAAGCTTCGTTTTGATATAAAGATCACGTGAAACAGACTTACGGTTTAGGATTTATGACCAATTTACTAAAAGTAGTTCGAATCCGTAAACGAAAGTTCGTAACTGAAATTGAACCCTCGTAAACTATGTAAAGTCATGGCGAATCTTGGTAAATAAATACTAGAGGTAAAAAGGAAGGTGTGAAAGAAAGCCGTATGTCAAAAGGATCCTTTTTCGATTTATTAAAAATATTCGAGTAGAGGTTAAACGCGAACGAACCCCTAAAAGACGACTCTATTATAACTTCGGTAAAACACTTAGAAAACGGGCGATAAAACTCGGAGTATAATATTGGTTCGTAACGATCGACTTTAGAACTTGTATGACTTAAGTATGCCCCAAGTGTAAGTACAGTGACATGTCGTATTAACGAACGAATGTCGGGTCGGATCAATGAAAGAAGGAATCCACAAAAAGGGGTATAACGAGATAACTCGAGAACGTGTTTTGATTTAAGTATAACTTAACTTTTAAGATGTTAAGTGATTAATCCCGAATGCCTTGGCTATTTATAGATCACCAAGCTGACCCGGGACCCGCTACCACTACCCCTTACCGTACTCGACTACCAGGCAAGGTTCAATTCCCTTCTTTTAGGCTGTTGTTGTGATTGAATATATATATATATATATATATATATATATATATATATATATATATATATATATATGTTTTCTGTTATACATATGCCATAGCATGCATGCCTACTTTCAAGTTATATCGTTATGCTTGTTCCCTGATTGTTTGTTGACTTATAAATTAGATAACTAACATATCAATTATAAGCCTGTTATTGTAAGATCCTCATAGAAGGGCATATACATCTTATTCGTCAAATATAGACCGAGAATCAATATTTCTTGATATATCGAGATTACCTCGGAGGAAAATATTTAAGTAAATATTTTCCATTATTTGGGCGACGAATATTATTTGAATATTCGTTCGAGATTATTTATTTAACAATCCTTACTTCAAATAATTATTTGAACGTAACCATTCGACGAATAATATTTTTCAATATTCATTCAAAGTCGAATAGATTATCGATTACTATTCCGAATATTCTTCTAAAGATTGGACTACTAAATGAATATTATTTGAATATCCATTTAGAATATTATTTTATTAAATGAATATTACTTTTGAATATTCATTTAAGATATTAATTACTTGATGAATATTATTCTAATATTCATCTGAAGCTTGATTTAATTATCGAATATTATCTCGAATATTCCTTTAAGGCTTGGATTACTAAATGAATATTACTTGATATTCATTTAGAATATTATTCATTAAATGAATATTACTTTTTGAATATTCATTTAAATTCCTAATTAATTATGAATATTATCTTTAATATTCATTTCAGGTCTTATTAATTAATGAATATTATTTTGAATATTCATTTAAATATTTATTTATTCAATAAATATTCTCCTGATATTTCTTCAAGGATTATTTTGAGAAACACTCTGATTAAAGATATTCTTTCATATTCCTAAATATTCTTTAAATATTTTTAAGTCAATAAATATTCTCTGAATATTTACTCCATACTTAGAATAACCTCAATAAGGTTTATCTTCTTCGATTATTACGAAAAATATTTCGGAGACATATTATTATTAATCTTATATCAAGAAAGGTTCTCAGACATCATTCTTCTTGAGTCTATCTCCCTAAAAATAAGGGAACCTTACTTGGAAAATGTTATTTATCTTGTCGACTTCCCGGTCATAAAGTATTCTCTTCACTCGCAACTCGGGTGCTATTGACTTATTAAGTCGTTGTTTACCTTCTCATCTTTCGAGGGGTAAGATTGTTGGAACAAGTTGATATTCGTTACCAATCAATAGCTTAGAAGTTATTGGTGAATTTTCCTTTCCAACTAGATACGACTACTTTGTAGAGTCTTATCAACAGGTATTATACTCGGGGAAAGGGGGACGAACGTTACATTCAGAATCATGAATTCTATTTGAACTAGGAGTCGTGTAAGAGGCCGAGTAGCGCCGGTCCATCCCCTTTGGCCCAACCGTTGGCCGGGGATAGCTAGTAAGGCGGTATACAAGTAAAGCCGTCAGTTCTTCCTTCTACCGGTAGTAAATCTAATTTAAGTTGTACGATCTCGACTGATCATCAAGATTGGAACAACGGGCGCGGTGAATACTCCATCATTGGTTCATCATCCAAACTTATTTATTTCCTGCAACATGATTACTGTTGGCAGAGCTGGAAAAGTGTTCATAACTGGAATTGCAATCTTTTCATGCAAGTTCCTCTTTTTAATGACAATGAGAATATCACGCTTACTTTTGATGTAGCAGATATTTCTACAAACAAATACTTTAAGTTACCTTGTAACTTCATCGTTCATATTATACTGGCATCATTTCCGTAAATGCATGGCATATGGTTTGAAAGATACTTTTGAACTGTTATATATTATCGTTCAGTTATATATTATTGTTGGTGGGCTATTGCTCACCCTTGCTTTATTATTATATCACAACAACAGCTAGACCAGATGACTCGCACAAGGCGCACTCGACGCGGGCAAGGACGATGAGACTACCAGAGCTGAAGAAGAAGCTATTTGTAGGATATATTTATTCTTTCAGTACCAAGTATATGGTCTAGTATGACTTATGTAAATGGATGGCAAAGAGTATGTATTTATATTGAAATTCTTTTGGATTGTAAGAACTCATAATGTGATTAATAAAAATTTGATTGTTACTCTGATTTCATCTCTGGGAATATAACGGGTGTGTTTTACATTGTTGTGTTGGGTCATAGAGATGTAATTTATTTTATGTTAAGGAAAGTTCAAGTGTTGTGGACAGAATTGGAAACCGTAACGACCGGATCCCGGACCCCGGATCTAGGGGTGTTACAAGGACCATTAAGCTATGCCTTGACAGCATCTCCACAAATTAATTAAGTAGCTGTTTCACAAGCTTTGGAGAATGCTGAGGTAATTGATTCAACTCAGAGTCAATCAGGAAAGATTGTTATACACTTAGGACAAAACTCATTTGATCTTACTGAATCTGTTGTTAATTCAGTACTTCGCTTACCTGTTAGTACGAATTTTGAGAATGTACCATCTGATGATGATGTGAGAACTATGTTATCTAAATTAGGTTATGATGGACCTCTAGATAACATGAGCCAGTTAAATAGATCTTTTCTTAGGAAAGAATGGTCTTTCTTCTTTGATCAAATTGCTAAATGTTTTACTGGTAAATGTAGTTCTTTTCAACAAATTACTTCTGTTACATCACATATTGCATATGGCTTGCTTTATAACAGAGTAATTAATTTTGGTCATATTATCTTAAGTCAGATGTGTATTAAACTTGGGTCAAGAGATCATGACAGGAATATGGTTTATTATCACAGATTCATGCAACTGTTTGTTAACCATTTCATTCCTGATGTTGAAACTAGATTTGGTAGAGAATATTGTGTTTCTTCTAATGTACAGCAAAAGAGAATTTTCTCTGATATTACAAAGAAGGACAATGAAAAGAATCTAGATGAATCACCTGCATTACACTATCCAAATCATGTTCAGGTACTTCTAAGAACTCATCTTCCTACTATCTATAATTCTTCTTTCTTTGGTGGTGAAATGACTCAGGAATCTCAATTGGAGGAGAACCCCCCTGTGTCTACCCAAGTAGCCAAAAACATTGTAGTCTCTGAAACAATTCTAAAACCAAATTTTGATCCACAGCCTATTGTTTCAAAGAAGCCAACCTCTAGTGTTTCTCAAAAGACATCAGTTGTAAGAAAGAGAAGATTTGTCATTTCAAGTAGTAGTTCTAGTGAAGATGATGATAATATATCTCTTGCTGAGAGAGCAGAATTGAAGGCTGCAATTCAACTTTCTAAGCTAGGACAAAGAGATGGAACAACTAGTCATAGCCAGGTTGTAGTCTCCCAAAAGACTGTAGTTCTTAAAAAGGGAAAATAGTTACTGGATACTGTCTCTCAAAAGACTGTGTCTATTGAAAAAAGATCTCATCCCAAGATCACTTCTGTGTCTACACCTCTTGAGTCTTCTCAAGATAAATCTGTTGCTCACTATACTAGGAGAACAAGGAGAAAGATTCATTTGTCACCTACACACACAGTGTCTAGTCCAACTAAAATTATGCAGGTCTCTACAAATAAGGCTATATCCACGTCAGTAACTGACAAGAGAGATCTGGATCTTGATTCTTCATGGGAAACTACATTGACATACAGACTGGCTATGGAACTTATTTCTCTGAAAGTGAAGCTTTCCAGGCCTGTTCTAGATTTTCTGATTGAAAGAGTTCCCAAACTTTCATTTCCTGGAGAATATGGACTGTTACATCAAAGGCTTGATTTAATGAAGATGTACTTCTATGTATCAGTCAGAAAGGAATTACACAAGAAATTTGGACTTCCTAAGCATGTTGCACTTCAATCACTTCATGTATATCTATTTGACAAGGATGTCATTGTTGAAGATGCTTCAGCTCAAGGTGAACAAGAGGAGGTAGTTGATAGAGGGAAGCAGTCAACAGAAGATACTATTGCACCAGTGGTAAATAGTAGGATAGATCAGATCATAGTCACTGCAACACAAGAACCATCTAATCAGAGGTTGGATGACTCAGGAACTGTTATTGATGATGCTGAAAGGTCTTCTGTGATGACTGAAATTGCAAGTAAGAAACCCTATGATATGGGAGGAATGACTTTGATTGATTTTTCTGAAGATCAAAACAATATTATTCTTTCAGAGTCTATCCACCTTGAGGGTGTGTCTCAGCAACCAACACTTAAAGACGGTGAATACTAGCTATTGTGTCTAATGAAGTATTACTGAAGACATCAGAGTCTTGGTATGAAAATCTTGGTATGGATGCTGGTACTTATTCTTTTACCAAGATGTATGAGAAGAATGACTTAGCACATCACAATGCAAAGTCAGAAGTTAAAGAACAGAAACAGAAAGAAAGGCTTGCAGGAATCATCAACAGATTAGGTGAAAGGCTAAGACAAACTTCTACTCAACCAGTACCAGAAGAAATTCCTAATGATCCAAGTATTCCTTTGTATGTATTTCCAATTTCAGCTAGAATTGAGATATCAACAATATCTGATCGATCTAAGGAGTAGTCAGGATTTGTAGATGTTAGTACACAAAATATTGGTGAAGGACAGGATGATCATACTTCAGCTCCAGATCAGAGAGATGAAGATGTTTGTACTTCTACTCAAGTATTATTACTTGAATATCATTCTAAACAAGCAACTTCTTCTATAAGACTTGAAGATAAAGTTCTTTCTGCATTTGAATCTGAAGATACAACAAGCACTTCCAACATTGAAGTCAATTCTGAACTTCTTAAGGACATTCAGAAATCTCAAAGTGATATTCAATCGAGACTTCAAATTCTTGAAGATAACCAAGTCACTATTATGGACAATCAAGCAGTTCTGATGAATCTCATTTGTTCTGTTACTGAATCTCTTGGTATTAATGTTACTGATGTCAAAAAGGGGGAGATAAAGACAATTCAGAAGCAACAACAACAACAACAACAGACTGGGGGAGATAAACAGACTGGAAGCAGAATTAAGGGTGACAGAGTTGGTAAATTTCATCATGGAAGTGGTAAATTTCTTCTAAGTACTAGATACATGTATACATCTGAAGAAGGAGGTACTTAACTTCAATTCTATTCTGGTTGTATTGTTATATGTTTTGACATCTACAACTTAGATTTATGCTTCAGATTCTAAAGTATAAATAGCGGGAGATTGTTAGGAATAATTCATAAGTTGTGATGTTGAGAATAGAATTTTGCTAATACTTCTTGTATATCCTGATTTATAAAGGATTTAGCACTTTGTATAGGATATATGTGTTAAGATAGTAATCTGTAGAGTTTAGTCAGGAATAGTGCGTCAGAGACTACATTTCAGGAACTAAGAGCAGATCCTGATACAGCAAGTCAGATCCTGATCAAATACTGATGGCATGATCAGATCCTGATGCAATGGGAAATCCTGATATCAGTCATGTTACTGATGATGTCATTATGGATGCTACAGAAACTGGCAAGTGCTATAAAACAGGATCATTGTTTTGAAAAACAAGCAAGAAGATATCGTGAAGGAAATGAATTCTCTATTGATGGAAACTATCAACTGGATGGCAGAACATTGTCATAGATAGATTATAATTCTGTTATTAGTTGATAGGTAGCATTATAAATACTCTCTCAATATTATTGTAAAAAGAGCGAAATTGTGAATTATAGAGTACATATCGTGTGAAGCTTTGTATAAGGTTTGTATTCGAGAGTTCGAAACAAATAGAGAGAGAGATTTGTATTGTCAGCAGCTGCTAAAGGTATTGTACACCTTTGGTAGAGTTTGTATTTGATTTATTTTAATACAAACAAAGTGTGATTCATTCGTTTGTTCTTGTTCATCTAATCAAGCAAAAATCAGACACGATTATATAACTTGTATTCAACCCCCCCTTCTACAAGTTATTCGAGTTAACAACATCACAGTTTAGTGATATGAGATTGATCGTCGGAGTTAGAAACAAAATGAAGTACGAGGAAGATGAGCTTTGAATAGCCTCAAAATGTGCAACTGCTGCTTTTGTGATTGTAAGCAGATGGTCAAAGACTAACTCTAGGTCTCTTCATTTGTTTGAGCATAAGGATATATACCTTACAGAATCTAATACAATCTATATGCTGAAAGATGATCTGTCATTAATATTATCAATATTTTTTAGTTATGTTCAAGTGACTTTTAGTTTAAATTAGAGTATTTTTACATGTTTATGGTTTTTATTAAGAATGCATAAAGCTATTTGAGTTTTTAATTTATTCATAATAAAATTCTAACTCATTATGTTCTAAAACCATTGCGGCACAAGCTCACATCGACATCACTATTCTCTGTTCAACATTATTACTTTTTTTGTTCCTATCGTGTTAAGCATGATGGATCAATATTGTCAACATGATCGAGTTTAACCTTTCATATTTATATCAAGTTCTCTATATTGTAAGCATGTTGTTAATTTTATTTCTATTTTTGAGCTCTAATGATTATGATTAAAATTCTAATTTTTAAAATGCAATCTGTAGTTGATTTGAGAAACTTAAAGGTTGAGACAGTTCGAGACTCAAAGCAAATATACGTGGAACACTAGCCTCCTTTTACGACTGCAGTATAGAAACGACACGTGTCAACATGAATTTTAAGTAAATATGGTCTATGTGGTTATTATTGTCATTTTTCCCTTCTCTTTAGGCCGTGATTTTAGATGCATAGCACATGGCTCTACTAATTATTATGTTACACTTGGCTCTACTATTGTCATTACTTGCCACATGTTTAACCTCCATTAATAGAATAACATTTACTTCGAGCAAATACAAGATATATGTCTTGGTCATTTGTTTATTTTTCTTTGGGCCCTGGTTTTAGACACAAAGCATCTGGTTTTGTTAATTATTATGTTACACTGAATTGCCATGACATGTTTAACCTATATTAACATATTAACATTTATTTCGAGTCGTTACTATATTTATGTCTTGGCTAAGATAACAAATATGGATAATATTCCGGTTAACTTACTCATGTGATATATGCGTGTTCAGTCAAAAAAACATATGATACATGGTTATTTTCAGCATCTGAATAAGGTTACTCATCAATGCTACTTACTTTCGTAGATTTGTAATATAATAATTGCTGCAAGAAATATGAACTACACTTTTTAATTTTTTTTGTTAGCGTTTTAACTCCAAAAACGACCTCAATTTTAGTCAATTACATATGAATTTTGATGGAGCAGTGCTCTGCTCATGAAAAGAATTACAACCAATCAGTTATTTTGTCAAGTTAGATAGATGGTGTGGAGTACTATAGAAACGACCAACTGAAACAAAATCAAAGTGAATGTTGATGTTGCTTTGTTACATACAAACTGGTGTATCATCTCTGGAGATAGCTGAAGAAATTGGTCCGGAGGAGGTATTAAGTTGGTTTAAGCATAATGGATGGCATGATATTCAGGTGGAATTGTGAAAATGGATTGTTTGGTGGTTGTTCAAGGTGTCCGGAGTAATGCGCTTATTCATTCGCCTTTTGTTAGAATTGTTAAAGAATGCAGAAGTTTTTTTTTTTTTTTTTTTTTTGCTAAATAGAATGCAGAAGTTTGTTACATGATACTCAATATTTTTCCATGTCTTTTCTCCTTCATTGGTCTCTATAATTTGTAAGGAACAAGTTCAGTTTTAATAAAAGTTGTATGACATTATGAGGTACTCTTCATATGCCGGATTTCTGAAAACCAACCTTGGATTGGAATTGTGACTTTCTTTATCTTAGCTAAATAAATGCTACATAGTAGTTGGTGGTGATCAACTATTAAAACTTAACGTTTAGGTTTTATTCAATTTACTCAAAAATATGTAAAATGTGAATTTTTATAATATGTTAGTAAAATATTCTTAGAAATTCTTCTTAAAAAAAGAATTGTTTATTTGAAATTTTATATGTTATATTTTATGAGATATTTGTGTATTGTATATACATATAGGTTTAATTTTGGATTGATTATTTTTTTAATTATTACTCAATATTAAATAAATTTATATTAAAAAAATTAAATTAATATTTTACTTGAGTATGTACCATAAATTTGTCTAAAAAATTTGATTTAAATTATAATTCAATAAGGATAAATTGAAATGGTTCAGCAAAAATGAATAGAGCAACAAACAAAATATTCCATAAGGGACCGGACAAAACTGGAGAAGAATAAAAATTTAAGATAGATACAAAATTATGTACTAAAATAAGATCGTGGAGAGTTATATATTATATCCTATATAATTGGCGTAAGTAGGTTAGGTGGTCGTCTAGTCGTTAGGGATTAAAATATATCCTATATAATTGGCGTAAGTAGGTTAGGTGGTCGTCTAGTCGTTAGGGATTAAAAGGTAATTTTATTAGAAATTAGAATTGTGTCAGAGAAAAGTTGGGTCAGGGAAAAAGTTGGGCCAGAATATTGAATTAAAAGCTAAAATTATGCTATGAAATATTATGGGCCAGAATTGATTTAAAAGCTAAAATTATGCTATGAAATATTAAAACATATGTTAGGCTAAACCTTAAAATAAAATTTTCAAAAAAAAAAATTGTTTACCAAATAAAATGTTTTAAGAAAAACATTATTTTTATAAAAATCATTAAAGATTCTAATTTTAGGTTTGACACAAATATATTTCTAAAATAACAAACAAGAATAAAATAGCAAAAAAGCATAATTAAAAATGAGTCACAAAATCATTCTTTATATATAATAAACAAGTAAATAAAGCATGCCATCAGAATTTCAATTCAAAAAATAACTTTAAAAAAAAAGAATTTACAATTATTTACAAATAAAAAAAAGTCTTTAATAAAATATATGGTAAAACAAGATAATAAAAAGGTAATAAAAAAAACATGTCATAATTGGAAATGACACCAAAATTCAGCAAAATATATTCCACAAAACAAATGCCAATTCAAAAAAAATCTAATTTTAGAAAATTAAAATCAACAATAAACCTTAATATAATGCATTTAAAACAATACAAAAATAAGTTAGTACAAAATTTCATTAAAAAAAGTACAAATGTATTTGTGTTCAAAACAACTTAAACCAATAATTTCCCACGTGTCTAAATATATTATATATATTCTAATAAAATTGAAAACACCGCAAAAAATATAAAATATTAAAATATATGTTAGGCTAAATCTTAAAATATAATTTAAAAAACAATTGTTTACTAAATAAAAGTGCTTTGAAAAAATAATTTTCATAAAAATCATTAAATATTCTATTTTTAGGTTTGACAACAAATATGTTGCTGAAATTTAAATTAAAAAATATGAGCATAAATCAACATATAAACAAATTCTTACTTTGCAAAGAAAAATTTGAAATTAAAAAAAGTGAACACAAATCAATAAATGAACATATTTTAAATTAGAAAGCAATCCAAACATCCACAAAATAAATTTATATTAGTATCTAAATGTAATACAAAAAACCCGTAAGATTACTCTAAACAAAAACATATAATAAATACCACACATTATATAATATGTTACTGGGATTGGATTTAACCAAACATTAAATACAATATTAAGATTAGAATGGACAAGCAAGCAGATGTCCAGCAAGTACATTATAGATGTTATTTAAAAAAAAAAAAAAAAAAGTACATTAGATGTGGTCTAGGGCCTCTAGGCATTGCAGTTAGTCCAACACGTACAGAAGTGGTCTAGGCATTCATATTTATAGAGTTGTTCACCATAATGCAAACAAAGACTATAACACAAGTCCATATCACAATTCTGCATTAGGTATCGCCGCACCGTACAGACCTGTGGCGTCGCACCAGATGGGCCTGCACCTGCACTGCTTGCAAAATTTGCTCTGTAACCTGAGTGAAATCCAAATGAAAAAAAATTAGTAATTTACTCTTAACTCGTGTCATAAGATTCACCAGGATTTAGGATTGTAGTAATCTGACCAAATTGAAAACATTTTTTTTCTTAATATCGCTATATTA
The DNA here is from genome assembly GCA_036435485.1 of Saposhnikovia divaricata. Classification (NCBI taxonomy): domain Eukaryota; kingdom Viridiplantae; phylum Streptophyta; class Magnoliopsida; order Apiales; family Apiaceae; genus Saposhnikovia; species Saposhnikovia divaricata. The sequence goes on from CM071601.1 coordinate 102,590,764, forward strand.
GTTATTATGATAAAGTAATAAGTTTTTCTTTTTTATTGATAATTAAACACACTTACACATCATTTTGTATTTAACAATGTTCGAATTATGGACATCCTGTAAAGGAACGATAGAGAAACCATTACATATGAGGGTTTTAACCTCAAAATTGGATTTATCATCAATTATTAAAATTGTCTTGCGCTCACAAAAGCAAGATCATGTGAATGAAGGATCGAAACATATATACCCAGTGATTCTTTACATTGGGGAACGTAATTCTGGCACGAATTTACGATGCATTTTACGGATAGTTTTATAACTTATTTTTAAAATTTTCTTTTTTTGTATAAAAATAGAATTGTTCTATTTTTATACAAAAAAAAAATTTTAAAAATAAGTTATGGAACTATACTTTTTAACCAAACCAAACATACCTAGTATATCCCGCTCAGAGCAGGGTCTGGGGAGGGTAGGTTGTACGCAGACCATGCCCCCACTTTTTAGGGTGGGGAGGCTGTTTCCGTGAAGACCCTCGGCTATGTGCACGACATATACGGTGAGTGATATGAACAAAGGAATCTAAAAGATATGAAACTATACTTTTTAATAACCTTAAAATACATATCAAATAATGGAAAAGAACTGTAAAGAAATGGGAGGGAAAAGGAGTATGATTTAAATGGAGCTTTCACTATCTAGGCAAACATGTCGTGTCAAGTGCTGTTATGTTTTGCGACTGTACACAATTGTTTTACAAATACCTTGGGGCACTGAGTCAGCCATGAAGTCTCCATCAGCATAATTACATCTAATCGTCACAATGAAAATGCTAATAAAAATATAACAAATCAAGCTGCTCTTCATATTTTCTGTAGTTGGTAAAAGAAAATACTGTATGAAAGAAAATATGAAGAACATCTTAACATTCTAAACTCTTATATATAACAAAAACACAGTATTTTTTTTATAAAAACAATCATATATTAAAATACAATATTAATTATTTTGAATCACATCAATCATATCAATGTATTAAATACGGCTTAGTGAGATTTTACGTTTATTATCTTTCCGATCCAGATTTTTTATAATTAATTTATATCTCAAAATTTTCTTAATAATCTTTAATTTCAAAGAAATTGTCACCAGTCATATATCCTAATCTGTTGAACTGATTTCAAGATATCATCAAATGTAAGCATTTCTCAACAAAAAAATCCAATCTATAAAAGTTAAAAAACTATTGGGTAGCACAAAATTTAAAGTTCATTTTGTTATATTTTTGACTTATTTAATAAACATATAAAAAAAAGGAATATTAAATACATTGATTATATGGAGTTACAAATTATATATTGATTATGAATTGGGAGTTACAAATCAATATTTATTGTATTCATAAATCGGAGGTTACAAATAATATTGATTGTAGGAGTTATAAATATTATTTATTTGGGAGTTACATATTTTATTTGTTGCGAATTATTAGAGGGCAGTTACAAAGGGTGGAGATAAGGCTAAGAAAGCCTATAAATAGTGGATAAAATTCCAATGAAAAAGCACACAAAAAGGATTGTTTGTTCTAGCTATCATCGGAACCCTTATCATATACGAAATCTTCTGTTAGTAAAATATATGCATATTATGTTCTATAATACTTCATTGGTATCAGAGCTTGGACGATTATTATGATCATTATCTATAATTCTGTTGAATTCTTATATCCGTTTTTTTATTTTTCACTTCTCTGTCATATCCAACTGCGCCATTGCGTGGAACCACCATTGTGTTCAGTCGTCTAACCGTACACCATTCTAAGTTGCTCTCTTCCTATATATCTTGACTTGTGTTTTCTCTTACTAGGCCATTTTTGTTTTTATTGTTGATTATCTCACTAGTTTCTATATTGCTTATTTTTGCCTAATATCCCCTAGTGTATAGTTTGTTAGGTCCAAAATAGTTTGTAGAGGGGGATTTGAATACAAACTATGTCGTTTAATCGAATTTGCTCTTTTCTTAAAATATTAAATCAAGAACAAATTGATGCGGAATAAAACGAATACCGATATTCAAGTTAAATATAAAATTTATATTAACTTGATGGGGTGTGTCTAAATACAAGGGTACAAATTACAATGGTTTGATGACCAACTAATTATTACAAATTCTATAGAAAATTCGACATGAACTTTTCTATATTTGTAATAAAAAGATCGAATGCTAAACGCAATTCGAGAGATAAGTTCCAGGAGTAAAAACTCGCTAGATAGTTCCAATGTTACAAGTAAACAATTTCTATCGGTTCAGATTTAACGATAGAGCTCAGAAATAATTTACAGGAATTTATTTGAAGCTCAGGAACTATTTCTCTTGGTCTCTTCTTTTTCTCTCTTCCGTCTGTGTTGAAGAAGATGAAGTGGTGAAGATTTTTGTTGTGTTAAAAGCAGCCACCTTGGTTGATTTATATAAAATCAAACAAACTGATCTCCTGCCTCTTTTTAAGATATTAACACTTGAAAGACAATCGGCAAGACAATCAGAACTTCCAAAACAATCAATTTTGTACTGCCAAGACAATAGGCAATACAATCGGTAAGACAATCTGCTTCCACCAAGACAATCGGCAAGACAATCAATTTCTGAGATATTTGTCTTGCTTTATCAATAATTATCAATCTGTCGGAACCTTTTCTTTTTGATCATTATCAAGACAATCTGATTTGAACTGTCAAGACAATAGTCAAGACAATCAAATTAGATTTTTATTCTCCCTTCTTTTTAAAGCTGTTGGGTATAATCATCATCAAGACAATCGGCAAGACTATCCCTGATTGTCTTGCTTTTCTGATTTCCTTCTTCAAGACAATAGGCAAGACAATCCCTAATTGTCTTGCTTTTCTGATTTCCTTCTCCAAGACAATAGGCAAGACAATCTGATTGTCTTGCTAGTTCATTTTTCAGCTTTAAATTAAATTGATTAATAAATAATCATTTCAATTTAGACTTACTTAAATAATTATTCAGATTTAATTAATTTAATTAATGAATTAATTCTTGATGAATTAATTTATTAATTAAATTGACTACTTGATTTAAATTAATTAAAGGAGAATAATTATATATCCTTGGATTGTCTTAATTCTTTTCTGAATCACTGAAAGTAATAAAGAATTACCACCGAATTTTTTGTTGACGCTCCATGTACTGTCTGGTTCATGAACGACTAACTCCAATGGATGTTCTTCATTTAGACTCTAAGATGTGATTCTTTTTCTCTTCTCATTACTCTTGATTATCCTTTGATAATTATATTAATTCCAACTTAATTAACCTTTTAATTAATTTACATAATAAATTAATTCTGATAGAATTAATTTATCAAATAAATCAACCAAATGATTTAATCAATTAAGAGAGAATTAATACACCTCCTTGACAGCATAACCCTTGTGTTCTTCCATGTCTTGATAAATCTGATCCTCCACAAAGATTATTCCTTAGCCAGTCCACTTGATAATAAAATCATTGTGGTTAATGAATTTAACACTTCTGTTGCTTGCACATGATTTTCTCTTTTACCAGTCTTGATAGCTTGAACCACTGAAATTAATGACGAATAACCACTGTTTAATGTTGACACTCGATGCACGGTCTGGTTCATGAGTGACTAACCGCAATGACTGTTCTTCATATATTGACTTTAAAGTTGTGGTTCATGTCTTCCTTTTCTTCACTCTTTTTCAAACCTTTTGAATCTGTATTCTACCACTGTAGGAACCACTTGTCACTATAAATAGAACCCACTGTCTTGATTACTCCACTGATGCTTGATCAACTGAATGAACTTCTTCAAGTGTAGTATAACTCAAAACGGTAGATTGACTTTGTCTTCTTTCTTTTGACAGTTATGCAATTGAGATCCCTGTGACAGTACATATACTATTTACTATTACATTCTTGTTTAAGTTGAGTTGAATCCTCGAAATACAAATAGGCTACATCATATGTCTTTCAATCTCCCCCTATTTGTTTGTTAGACAATAACAATCAAATTCCTAGAGGATAACTCAACTACAAACAAGAAGAAGATAAAGCTTTAAAGAGCTATAGTAAATAATACATAAAAAAAAAATTTCTGGTTTAGATATTACAATTCCAGAATCCTTGATCGATGAACTGATAGATGATTGCTCCTCTAGCACTGAACAAATCTTCATTAAGTAACTCATCTTCATTTCATGACATATCTGTTTGATAACCCTTTATATCTTAAATTGAACATTATCAGCAGATACTAGAATTCCTTCAGTGGTAAAAATATGACTTGACAACCACATACTGAAGAATTCTGCTTTGTCGTTTCATACTTCTCTCCTTCCTTATGTCTCCCTACCTAAGGTGATATGTCCCTTCCTTATAACGGTGAATACTCCTTATCTCGCAAGGCGAATAAATCTATCTCCCCCTGACAAGGTGAATACTCCCCCATTCTAAGGTATATCCTTTTTCATATCTCTCCCCCTTAGATAGAAAATCTCCCCCTCACTAAGGTAAGCTTATAATCTCCCCCTTAGTTGAGTATCTCTTACTATCACTAAGGTAAGCTTATAATCTCCCCCTTAGTTGAGTATCTCTTACTAAGGCAATCTTTGAGTATATCTTCTTCAAAATATCTCTCCCCCTTAGTTGAGTAATCCTCCAAGCATTCAATTATAGCAAACATCCAATTAAATTAGATGATACCATATTTTCAATTATAACTCACCTCTTACCTTTAGTACAACAGATTCTTCATACATATAACATTGTCTGTTGCAATAAAGAAAAGAATCTTTTCTTGTGTTGAAGGATTTTCATGAAGACTTCCAGAATAGAAGTATGTAGACTGATCAACTTTGCCCTTTAGATATTATAGAATGGCCTCACTATTGATCATCCTGACAACCAAATCTTCCGACAATTTCCTTGTATCTCCCAAATCTTGTAAGTAAACTTTGTTTGGGAATAGGGAATGAGATTTGGTGTTTATCTTTCTTCCTCACTGTGAGTGTGTGATTCTGTTTCGTGTACCTCACAAGTGTTTAGCTCATCTCTCCACTCATATCACTTAAAATGAGTGATCTCATCTCTCAACTCTCAAGTGTTTACACTCATGCTCACTAGTGTATCACTCTTATCTCTCATAGCTCCAACATCCATGTGTACCTGCAAGGAAAATTCACCATAGCCCCTTCTAGAGAGGTCACTAGTGGTGCAATGGGGTTTCGCAAATCCCCGATCCTTGTTAGACTCGTCAGACGAATCTGAGTCATAATCTACAAGTTGATAAAAATTTTCCCTTTTTATGGGTTTCAGATTTGAATTCTGAGAAGGTAAACAATGAAATCAAAACTTAGAATTAAAATCATGTTTCCATCTAATGTCTATGAAGACATCACCTTGTTAAACTCATCAGGTAAATCTGAATCATAGTTAACAAGTTGCCGATCCGCACCTATGTCGGATCCGATACCCGCAGGATCCAGAGATGTTCCCTCTGGGGAGTTAGATAATGATCTTGTTGAATTTTTCATTGAGATCAATACCTTCTCTCGAGGTCTGTGAAGACTCTTGGTTCTTTGAGGAACCTTCAACTTATAATCCTAACCGTAAAATGGTCGAAGTATTAGTTGTTTCCGTCAATTCGTCCTTAGTGTGTGCAATCTCACTTTGTGCATAGAAAGTATTTTAGAATTGTGTATGAGGTAGTGACTTACCAACAGATGCCCTGGCCGACAGGCGAATTTCAATAAACTCATCATTTTAAGATAATAATCCAGATACTGTTTTAGTTCCATTTTCAGCTCTGCATCCTTTTGGGAGAATGCAGGCGAGCTTACAGATACCTCAAGTTATATAAATCTATTCTTCTTGAGAGGTAGAGCTGTGGGTTTACTATCCCTCACATCCTTATTTGATGTAACAAGTACATTTACTCCCTTATTGACCTTTAGTCTAATAGGTTACTTCCACTTCAGGGGGTAAGTTAGGATGTGTTTAGATTTGGATTTATAGCCCGGGATAGAAGTTGTTGGGTTTACATCCTCATGACTTACAATGTGAGAAAACTTCCACTAGGAGCTGAACCTGCATCACATAGCAATAGAGCAATATAGAGATAGAATGCATTTACATCATACCATAACATTGTGTGAAAACATATGCATTATATCTTGTAAGAGAATTGATGTACATTTATGATTTCAAAAAGTTTTACAATTATAAACAATCACAAATGTTGAATGACTTGAGTTTTCCTTTAAAAAACTGTTAATGTGCAAGAGTCTGTATTTATGCATAAAATAATGTATTATCATGTCTTTTAATGAAAACTAGGTCGTTTTAATTTTAAAAGACACAAACTCTTGACTTCGCAGTAATTTAGAAAGAAAGATTTTCTTTAAGTGCTTATTATGTATAGAGAACTTTAACACAAAGTTAGTGGAAAGACTCTTACAAGCCCTTGATGTCGTTTAGGTGATAAAGATTACCAAGTACATAAGTACAGATAACCAATGTCTCTCCTTTGGCACTTCATTACTTAGCACAACATAAACTAAGTAATTGACTGATGGATGTAAAATATTCTAGGAACTATCATATGTATAAAGTGGTGTATAACCAGAATTAGAGAATTTAATTTTGAAAAAACTTCACCACTTCAAAATATGATAGGAGACCGAATGTAACTTTAAGTCTCAATTACTTAGAAAGTTGAACACCTTAATTTATACTAACACTAATGATTTATAGATAAGACACATTTACTCAGAATAAATCCTAAGTAATATCATCAGAGATAATATATACATCACAATTAGTTTGCAATAAAGTATCAGAACAACTAGCAATTGTCAGTAAACAAATATTTTACTATTTGATACCAACTGCTAGTACTTATCAAATATTTTAAAATGCAAATAATTGTGTTTATGATTACTTTACCAAAATTAAATTATGAGCAAATAAACCATTGAATTGCTTCACGTCATAATTTAACTAGGATATAAATAATCACTGCTAAATACTAAATATTCAATGATACCGATTGTTTGATAAATTCAATCTATTGTAAGATAAATTCAATTTAGTGAAGATTGAATTGTTACATTGAGTACAAATTGACAGAATGAATATTAGTATCTAACTACTTAAGAACATCATTCACTGATATTCATAAGTACGAGGAACTAGTTGACAAGAAATACACAAGCTCTTAAGATATAACATTTCAAACTTATGACTTCAAGGCAACTCCTCGATAATAACAATTGTTAACTCCTAAAAACTGTTTACTGGTAGACAACCTTGGTTCTATAAATAAGACTCGATTACCAAAGCTGTCTTGTCTGCAATCTTTGAAATGATATTCTAAGTCCTATACACCTCGATCCATAGTATATAACATTTATTATCAAAGTGATTAGAAGCTTGCAAATAAGCATAAAAATTATTCCAAGTAACTGAACAATTGTCACTTTAGATATTTCAATATCCATAGTTCTACTTAGAGAATTTTCATACTATGCATAGTAATATGAGTGAATTGTAAAAGATATAACAATGATTACTTAGAGGAGTTCTAAGTAATTTCACACATACCAATATATCTCACAATTAGTTAGTAAATAGAATTCTAACTAAATATCATTAACTGATATAAGTCAAAACTTCAATACAACCAATTGTTAGAACCATGATATTAATTATAATGAATTTCTGAAAATGGAGCATTGATAAAATTCACTAGAATTAACATCTCACAACTAATTGAAGACCAAGACATATAGGTCCAATTTAGTTATGATTCAGATTTATTTTGATAAATGAGGTATAGAGCAAATACTAATTTGAATTGCTTTAGGTTCTATAACTCATATTAATCAAAATAAATAATTAAATAAATAAATACTAAATCTCTATGAGTTAGATTTTAGCATTTAAGTATTTAAATTATCCTTAAATAATCACCACTGAAATATATTACAATTATACACATGGCAATCATTCAACAGATAATTCTCAGCGTGAGGTCTGGATGTAAATAAGTTCACAAGTCCTTTCGATACAGACAATTGAATACTTGTGAGCTTACTTAAGAATTACTTAACAGATGGGATATACAAATTATATAACATTAATAAAATCCCAAGTTTATAAACCAATCTTGAAAATTTAATTTCATCAAGTGATTTAGTAAACGTATCTGCAAGTTATTCTTGACTAAAGACATGCTCTCTTAAAAGAATTGATACCTTATGCAAGATTCTTAGCCTTGAGCGTTCCACATAGTTATTGGAGATGAAGTTGTTTCCTTGTGTTCTCCTACTTTCGTACAACTCATTTGATTTGTCTCTATGCAGAAAAACATGTCAGAACTGATGTCTCTAGGGTACCAACTCTGCAGATTTGGGTCCAACTTAAGACATCTGAAAATCAATTGTAATAACTACAAGAATAGATTCTCAAGAATCCACTTGGAACTATGCATAATTGCATAATTGAGAATAACATATGTGTGTAAGTGATCTAATAGCAATTGAATAAGATAATGAGCTGATGATTCCTCTATAGCCTGATTAAGTCCTAATTAGTAGATCCTGAAGTTATTGGGTCAAATATCTCTAGGGTACCATTTCCTTGGATTTTGGTCCATCTTAAGATTTTTGATTACCAACTTGCTAGGTCCAAACTAATAGGTCAAAAGCTAGCTATAGTGGTGTGTTGGCATGTAGTCTTGACAGGTCTAGAATCTTCTAAACAGAAACAAAAGATCCTGGACTTAATTTTATTGTCATCATTCTTTTGGCTTACTTGTGCTCCAAATAGAATTATTCTTTTGGCTTGCCTGAGCTCCTAAAAGGATTCTTCTATTGGCTTGCATGAAGTAATTCAAAAGAATTGCAACTTTACCAACATCAAAACAACAAATATCTTGATCCCAATTAATAGTTAGTAGACCAACATATAATATAATCAAGATATCATTGCACATATATATCATTTATGTTTGTGCCTAAAGATGTAGAGAGTTCTATAAATGTGACACCAATTGTTAAAAGATACCAACTATTAAAGATTGATACCAAATATTAAATAATAGGTAGGGTGTCATACCATGTCTTCCATGCTTGCTTGAGTGATGATACCGGTTCATACTAACCTGTAGAGATTTTCAATTATCTCACCAACTAGGAGTGCACTTGTTCACATTCCTCTAGCATCCAGATTCAGTAGGTCCAGATGTCCATTATGATCATGAATGTACAACAGGTGCCTGATATCCTCAAGTCTTGTCACTGGTGCTTCTTGTTAGATATACTGTCTTATCAGCTTGTAACCTTGCACCCAGTTTGGCCTTGTCCCTCATAACAATGCCTTGACATCCAGTTAAACTTCTGGTTATCCTTATACCAAATACAGCCTTGTTGTTTGGTCTGGATACCAGCTTCCCTTCAATCTGCCTTTTGTAGTGATTGAGATCATCTTGCATTGCAATCACTCAATCTGAATCTTTCAGAGCTTTTGTAGCTTTCTTAGTTTCTTCTAAAAGAAAACTAAAGAAATAATCATTAGTACTTGAAGCTACGCTAGTCTTTTACTTCCACCATTAGAAACACTAAGAACTAGGACAAAGAATTAATTGAGTCAACATTCTTTGTCTTGGCAGACATGTTCTCATAGTATCCTTTGACTTTCAGTGTGGTGTTGAGTTGACTAGTTGAACCTTCTGTTGCTCCCCCTAAGCTGCTGCTGGGTTTACATGAAGATTCTCCATGTTTGACATTGCTTGGATCTGAATCACCATCACCATTGACAGCTGAGAGCTAGAAGTCGTTGAACATCACTAAGACTTTCAATCACCTTCTGTTGATTAATAACAATCACCCTATAGGCTGTTGACTCTACTGAGTAACCAAGGAAATTAACCTCTTGAGCATTAGCTGATTGCTAGGATGCTCACTTTCATTTATCATTGCAAAAACAATTTCCTACATACTTGTGGGGTCTTCCTATATTTCTTACTGATCAGGGTTCGATCATGTCAGTAGCAAACTATTGACTACTTCAGCATTAATACTCTTGAAGGTGCAAAAATCATCCAGAACACTAATTGATAGGTCCTGTAATCTGGTCTCCAAGTTATCATAGTTAGTTTTGCTTCCTGACACTCTTCTAGATGTGATCAATCACCATCAGTGGTGTCTTGTCTTCAGATTGTCTGAACAACAACTTGTTTCTTGAGAGAAGTCATCAGTCATCACTACTAAAATATATTTTACTTTGATGTAGAACTTCTGTGTGATGCTTCTTTGACTTCCCTTTATGACATGCCTCATAATTTTATTTTACTTTAATTCCAGATGAGGTAGTCTCCTTTACTGATTCGATTTCCAGGAAAGAATCTCTTGATATGACATTCAGGTGAGAGAGCTCCTTATGTCATAGCTGAACTCTTGTCTGATGAAGCTTTAGATTTGACCTTGTTGACTTTACCTTTGATTGAGATTCCATGTCATCTACAGATAAGTTCTCTTTCCTTAATCCTCGAACAGTAGGCTCTTCATCTTATAAAATATGCTTTATTACTGACAACATTCCTTAGCTATTGAATAGCCTTGACCCTAGGTCATACCCTTGCTGTTGTCTCCAAGGGATAAACCACTTGGTTTGTCTTCACATTCACATTTGATAGCAGGGTTCTTTCTTCGATGATATGCTTTGAATAAATCAATAATAATGCATAATCGATTAACCTGTTAAGCCCTACATTCACAAATGGATAAAAAGTTCTTGGTACCCAAATTGTTTAATTGGGTCCAGATGGATTAGAGATTTCTCTTTTATTAGAGTTAACAACAGTTTTAACCTTAACATGCTCATTCTTATCTTTGACTGACCATTTCTCCTTTTTAATGTCATTGACAAAATATTCACTGAGCAAGGAGAATAATGGTTCCTTCCTAACATAAGGAGGACTAGCAGTCTGTGCCTTATTGTTATTCTTAAACATGCTTTTTCTATGATTAATACAAATACTAGGAAATGCATTTATGACATTTGAAATAAGCAGGCATGATAATAAGAATACATTGCATACATTCAGCATTAAAACATTGCAGATAAGAATTATGCAAATTAGGCATGTTATGCATTTTAGAAAATTCAATACTATCTACTTTAACCTATGTACACTTGTGTAACAGGTAGCAAGTAGATTTACAGATATTCAAGAATTTTCTAAACATGCATGGAATAGAAGAATTAACAATTAATCACTAATTCTATCCAATCCATTCCTATTGTTATATTATATTATATAATCTCTATTACCTAAGTCATTTTTACAAATGACTTGATGTTCTACTGACACCCTAGGTAATTATTCCATCTTTTAAACTTTTTAAACCTTAACAAACAATTCAGAATGAATAAGTAAATCTTGTTCTACTGGGGATCCTGAAACTAGCTTAAGCAGAGGTCATATATGCTTGACATATATCATTTAAGAATTAAGAGATATTGTCTAAGGAACACTTCTAACTCACTATTGCAATTAATTAAATTCAACAAATATTCATACACATAATAAGATCTTCTAACCAAAGATATAACAATTAAAAACTAAGATCTTAACATGCTTTGAATTTCTGAGAATTACATATTACACTAGTTCGAAGAATTGATACCTGAGACATGTGAGGTGAATCATCTTCAGAGATTGCTATGAAGGCAAGATATTAATTATGCTCTTCTCATCATCATCTGATCCATCCCAACTCTTTTCTTCAGCAAGATAAGTTCTGCACTGATGCTTCTGTTTCATCTCATTTAATGAATCCCTATTCATCCTTGTTTGTCAGAATTCTGTACCATGTTGCACACCTTGATAGTTACTTATCACATAAAACTTTTCATAACTGCAACTATCATGTTTTGTTCTTTCCACCAACTCAGTCTTGTGGCCACCTCTTGAACTGTATCCTGAAGAGTTTCTGCTTCGGAATAGATAGGCCTAATTCGTGGATTAAACATTTGTACTCTTTCTAAATTAGTAACTCTTCATGTATGTTCTGAGGTTCCATCATTAATTCCTGACTGAGATGTCTAACTGTCTAGTTCATTCTCAAACCTCCTTGATTCCACTTTTCTAAAATCTCTGTTGATTCCTTGAAAGATATTTCTTGGTACAATCCACTAAGTGTAGTAGTTGTTACATTAGAGCAATCCACTTAGTGTTTGTATATCACAGAATCAATAGAGTTAATTCAAATCTTCGAGAAAAATTCTATCCACTAAAACCTCTTCCATTCCTGCTTCTGAAAAACCAGTGAATTCTATGGATATACTTTGAAGAGCTTCCACAAATTTTTCTTCAGTAGGTAGAAATTAATTTCATCGAAAATTGAATCTTCTTCAAAAGATTCAAATCATCTTTGACGTCCGGAGGAATCTTCGACTAACATTCTTCTTAGAACTATTGGCTTAGAATAAATTCAAAATATTTAAAATTCAAAAACTTCAAGGACTCGAAAATTTTTGAGAAATAAAAAATCTGAAAGTAAGTTCAACTTAATTAAAATTCAAAATTAGAGTCAAATTAATTAAGAATCAAAAAAATCTCAAGAAATGATAATTTTTGAGAGTTAAAGAATCCGAAAATAAATTCAATTTAATTAAAATTCGAAATTATCAAGAATTAAAAATTTTGAGAATTAAACAATTTGAAAATAAATTCAAGTTGTTTAAAAATCAAAAATTCCAAGTATTAAAAACTTCAAGAATTAAAAATTTTGAAATTAAAGTCAAATTAATTAAAAATAAAAAATTTCAAGAAATGAAAATTTTTGAGAGTTAAAAAATCTGAAAATAAATTCAAGTTAATTAAAATTCGAAATTATCAATAATTAAAAATTTTGAGAATTAAACAATTTGAAAATAAATTCAAGTTGTTTAAAATCAAAATTTCCAAGAATTAATCATTTCAAGAATTAAAAAAATTGAATATAAGTTCAAATTATTTAAAGATCAAAAATCTCAAAAATGAATATTTTTGAAGGTTAAAGAATTCGAAAATAGAGGAGTTGACTTTTTGGTCTAATACCGGATTTAATTTCTGTATGGGTCAACAAATTCGAAATCCAATTGGAGGACCACAAAAATACGGATCTTGATTTGTGCGTCAATCAAAAGGCTCTGATGCTAATTGTTAGGTCCAAAATAGTTTGTAGAAGGGGGGTTGAATACAAACTATGTCGTTTAATCGAATTTGCTATTTTCTTAAAATATTAAATCAAGAACAAATTGATGCGGAATAAAACGAATACCGATATTCAAGTTAAATATAAAATTTATATTAACTTGATGGGGTGTGTCTAAATACACGGGTACAAATTACAATGGTTTGATGACCAACTAATTATTACAAATTCTATAGAAAATTCGACATGAACTTTTCTATATTTGTAATAAAAAGATCGAATGCAAAACGCAATTCGAGAGATAAGTTCTAGGAGTAAAAACTCGCTAAATAGTTCCAATGTTACAAGTAAACAATTTCTATCGGTTCAGATTTAACGATAGAGCTCAGAAATAATTTACAGGAATTTATTTGAAGCTCAGGAACTATTTCTCTTGGTCTCTTCTTTTTCTCTCTTCCGTCTGTGTTGAAGAAGATGAAGTGGTGAAGATTTTTGTTGGGTTAAAAGCAGCCGCCTTGGTTGATTTATATAAAATCAAACAAACTGATCTCCTACCTCTTTTTAAGATATTAACACTTGAAAGACAATCGGCAAGACAATCAGAACTTCCAAAACAATCAATTTTGTACTGCCAAGACAATAGGCAATACAATCAGTAAGACAATCTGCTTCCACCAAGACAATCGGCAAGACAATCAATTTCTGAGATATTTGTCTTGCTTTATCAATAATTATCAATCTGTCGGAACCTTTTCTTTTTGATCATTATCAAGACAATCTGATTTGAACTGTCAAGACAATAGTCAAGACAATCAAATTAGATTTTTATTCTCCCTTTTTTTTAAAGCTGTTGGGTATAATCATCATCAAGACAATCGGCAAGACAATCCCTGATTGTCTTGCTTTTCTGATTTCCTTCTTCAAGACAATAGGCAAGACAATCCCTAATTGTCTTACTTTTCTGATTTCTTTCTCCAAGACAATAGGCAAGACAATCTGATTGTCTTGCTAGTTCATTTTTCAGCTTTAAATTAAATTGATTAATAAATAATCATTTCAATTTAGACTTACCTAAATAATTATTCAGATTTAATTAATTTAATAATTAATTTAATTAATGAATTAATTCTTGATGAATTAATTTATTAATTAAATTGACTACTTGATTTAAATTAATTAAAGGAGAATAATTATATATCCTTGGATTGTCTTAATTCTTTTCTGAATCACTGAAAGTAATAAAGAATTACCACCGAATTTTTTGTTGACGCTCCATGTACTGTCTGGTTCATGAACGACTAACTCCAATGGATGTTCTTCATTTAGACTCTAAGATGTGATTCTTTTTCTCTTCTCATTACTCTTGATTATCCTTTGATAATTATATTAATTCCAACTTAATTAACCTTTTAATTAATTTACATAATAAATTAATTCTGATAGAATTAATTTATCAAATAAATCAACCAAATGATTTAATCAATTAAAAGAGAATTAATACACCTCCTTGACAGCATAACCCTTGTGTTCTTCCATGTCTTGATAAATCTGATCCTCCACAAAGATTATTCCTTAGCCAGTCCACTTGATAATAAAATCATTGTGGTTAATGAATTTAACACTTCTGTTGCTTGCACAATGATTTTCTCTTTTACCAGTCTTGATAGCTTGAACCACTGAAGTTAATGACGAATAACCACTGTTTAATGTTGACACTCGATGCACGGTCTGGTTCATGAGTGACTAACCGCAATGACTGTTCTTCATATATTGACTTTAAAGTTGTGGTTCATGTCTTCCTTTTCTTCACTCTTTTTCAAACCTTTATAATCTGTATTCTGCCACTGTAGGAACCTCTTGTCACTATAAATAGAACCCACTGTCTTGATTACTCCACTGATGCTTGATCAACTGAATGAACTTCTTCAAGTGTAGTATAACTCAAAATGGTAGATTGACTTTGTCTTCTTTCTTTTGACAGTTATGCAATTGAGATCCCTGTGACAGTACATATACTATTTACTATTACATTCTTGTTTAAGTTGAGTTGAATCCTCGAAATATAAATAGGCTACATCATATGCCTTTCATAGTTTATTTTTCAGAGTTTCAGGTTCAAGATAAGTTCTTCTGCACATGTCCATGGACACGGCTGAGTTCTTTTATTGGCTAATTTTTAGAGCACCTTGTTGATTAATGTCTATTCCTTATTGCCATCCATTTTGTGTTTACATGTTATGTGCTTAGTTTTTTTTTTTATTATGTAATGTGTCATGAGCAGCTTTCTAATTTTATGGCTAATTTTTTTTATAATTAATGTGTTTTTACATGCACTCATTTCTGTTGCGTGTAAACTTTGTTCTATTGAAATTCATGTCTGCTAGTAATTAGGTTAATTGTTTATTGCATTGTGTTTTTGTATTTTACACACACGTGTTTGAGTGAATATTTATAGAATTGTATTTACATGTATATTTTTAATATTGTTTTAATGATTGTCAATCTTTTATTATGTGCTTGATTGTCTACTTAGTTTGTGTTAGTACATCAGGCTTGCCTAGTGTTTTTGTTTATTTGTTTTTTTTAGTCCATATTTTTTGTATATATTGTTGTATCTCATTTTTTTTTGCAGGCTCTAATTATTGTTTTTTTTATGTCAGTAATAGAGCAATAAATGATTATCGAGTTGGTATCTTCTCATTTTGTGAAACTTGAGAAAATAAGTGGCCTCGATTAAATAATGTTATCGTGGAAAATAAAATATAGATTATTATGAAATAATCTGAAAATTATTTTTGTAAAAACGGGATTGCACTATATTTTTTTTGATGACGTTCAAGAAAGGAGCATGATACAATATGAAAATCTGAATTGATAAAGAAAGCGGAGTATTATATTAGAATTTTTTTTATGACTCTCAGAATAGAGAAAGTAGAAAAGAGAACATAAAAAAAAATTATGATACTCGGAATAGAGAGAATATAGAAATGAAAAGAGAAATTTTTGAAATAAGTTATTTATTTAACTTACAAGAAAATTGGGGCAAGTGCCCATAATTTAATTAACAATAATTTGTTGGTCTTTTTGGACTAAAGAGTTAAAAAACTCTAAAAGGTATTTTGAAAAATGTCACCAACAAGGTGTGGTTTAGTTGATACATCTTGTGAACTAGAAAATGTAAATGTGTGTTCTTGTTTAAAATAATTTGTTTCGTTGGAACATGTTATTATATGTGATATTAAGGTAATTTGGAATCGTTGTTGAAAAAGACGACATTGTTATATAAGAAATTATAGTGACTCTTAGAACACAGAGTGAAAAGAAAAAAAAATGTTTTTTCTTTGTGACACTCAGAATAGTGAGTAAAAATTAAAATTTTCGAAATGAAATTGAAAGAATTTTAATCCATGAAATTGAAATAAAAATCGGAGTTGTAAGATCCACCGTAATATAGAAAATTCAATGGTTGTAAATGAATTTTGAAAAAGAAAATAAAGTTGTTGGGTGTGTTTATAAATTTGAGGCATGACCGATGAAGCAAATTTTATACCGATAAAAAATTAAAAAGTTGTGTCAGTAATTTTTGAAAGTGGGAGTTCATTTACGATTATATCGAATATCTTAATGATAAGTTGTTAGCGAAAAATGAGAAGAAAATGTTAAATTGTGGGATCTCATTTAAAGATTTGTGATGAAAGATATTCGGGAAATTTCATATGTTCCAAGAATCCTGTTTGTGAGGGATAAAAAGGAACATTGAGTTTGAATTAAAAAGTGTGTATGATGCTTAATCATTTTTAGGATGCAGAGTTCCAGTCTAGTGCGAACCCTATTGTTAGACAGGAAATAATTAATGCGGGAATGGAATCATTAAATGTAATATATGCGCAAGTAGTCGCAAGTTCAATATATTTTATGTTATGTGATCGATTGACTTGACTTGACTTGTCATATGTTGTCATCTTTGTGAGTGAATTATGAATCAATTTTGCTTGAGCATAATGAGAGGTTGTAAAGAGGATCATGATCAGGTACTTAAAGAGTATTGGTAATAACTCGGTGAATTAGGCAGACGTGCTTGGAGTTATTGTTTATTGTGATATATATATCGAAGGTGATCTTGGTAATTGAGAATTCAACTTCGGGATACATATTTAATTAATAATGTGGAATTGAAGCTGGAAAGGTTATATGAGACATGAATGTGTTGCAATACACGAAGTGAAAGTGAAAATGTGTGATACATTTTACTAGTGATATAATAAATTTATTAAAGGGATATTTTTTTCAAAAATTTACCAAACATATTGATTTGTTAAGATCAAGAAATATTAAGTTTGTGACATAATGAATATTATTCTCACAAATAGTGGAAGTGAATAAAGAATTAATTTTTTTTAATAACTTGGGAGATTGTAAACTTAAATAATTAATTCATACACCACGAGAAAAGTGGGAGTCATGTATATATTTATCAAATATGTCAAAGTGGGAGATGTTATATTTTTGACTTATTTAATAAATATATAAAAAAAGGAATATTAAATACATTGATTATATGGAGTTACAAATTATATATTGATTATAAATTGGGAGTTACAAATCAATATTTATTGTATTCATAAATTGGAGGTTACAAATAATATTGATTGTAGGAGTTATAAATATTATTTATGAGGGAGTTACATATTTTGTTTGTTGTGAATTATTAGGGGGTAGTTACTAATGATGAAAGGGTGGAGATGAGGCTAAGAAAGCCTATAAATAGTGGACAAAATTCCAATGAAAAAGTACACAAAAAGGATTGCTTGTTCTAGCTATCATCGGAACCCTTATCATATACGAAATCTTCCGTTAGTAAAATATATGTATATTATGTTCTATAATACTTCACATTTACAATCTTTAAGTACCACCAATTTTTTTTCTTTGTAATCAAGTCTTGATTAAAAGAGTGTATTCAATTTGAATTTTAAAAGATATTCTCGAAATTTTAAAATCATGTTGTATTTGATTTAATTTTAAAAAGTTCTTTAAAATATGCTAATATTTAATATAAATATTAAAAAAAATTAAAATCTGGGATATTCATTTTAGATATTAAAATGACCATTAAAATGTGGTGATATTCATTTTAGATATTAATTTTAGATATTAAAATTAAAATCTGGGATATTCATTTTAGATATTCAACTCACCATTAAAATGTGGTGATATTCATTTTAGATATTAAAAAAAATTAAAATCTGGGATATTCATTTTATACAATTATGCCAGAATCAGGCAACAATCTTCTAAAATTCATAAAGCTTATCAATTAATTAAAATTTAATACATTCGAAATGTTTACAATATCAAGAAATGTTTTCTTGGAAAATTTTTTTCGGAAATTTCTCGAAAATAGTTTCCCGGGAAAAATTTTCTCTGGAAAGAAATTTCTTGAAAAACTTTTTCAAGAAAAAAGATTTCTCAAAAAAAAAATTTTGGAAAGAAAACATTTCTTGAAAAAAAAATTCTTCAAAAAAAAAATCTCTGAAAAATTATCTCAAAATATTATTTTATAAAGTTCTCATTTTTCATTTTTCCTATAAAAAAATTTCCTCTTTTGAAAACTATTTTGTTTTTCTGAAAAGTCAACAAATTTAGAAAATCTAGACAATGTACTATAGAAAGTCAAATAATAACATAAAATAGATTTGTAAGGACCCATATATTATTGTAAGTATTAATAATTATTTTTAAAGTTTAAGGAATAGAGTCATATGCGTATTCAATTTTTTCACGATGAATAAGATGAGTGTACTTGCGTTTATCAGATAGTATCTAAAATGTGGAGGGTGTGTGAGTATGAGTGAGTGTAGAGAGAATGTAACTCTTAAACCTTTCTTTCTTGGTCTATTTATAGGCCAAAGATTAGGGTTTGGGGGTTGGTACCTGCAATCATAAGCGTTGAATTTCAGCTATAAAGGATACCTGGGCCTTGTGGATGGATGACATTTGTCCAGGTGAAAATCATGGCAGAGTGTGGGGGAGCGTGTCAAGAATATTCGGGAGTGTGACATCCTCGCTTTTGGATTATGCTCATTATTGGCAATAATTAGTTGTCACTGTCAAATGGGACCCTTGGTAACGATTGTGATTCAAGGTGTCATGTGTGCTGTCAACGGACGTGAATGGGACGCCAGAGGTCCGTACTCGAGTATTAATAACCCTTGCTATTAATAATATATCTCCCACTATTTTTATCAAATTAATAACCCTTACTATTAATTCGGAAAGAATATCCCATAAATCTTTCTAGTGAGCCAAGATCCATATTTCGTCATGTTCTAAGTCAACCACTGGTAGTCCTTAAAACATGATTATTTAGGTAGACAACAGTTGTCAACTATATCATATATAATTCTTGGATAGTTTGTTGAACAACGATTGATCTTATCTATCTAATAGATTTTTAACCAAACTATATGCTTCTAAGTTCATAATAGTTGAATATAACCTTTTATTTTCACCTTATTATGACGACTCAATTAAGTTAGACCCAATGATACAACGACCGAATATAACCGTTTATATTCGTCGCATCTCACCACGATAGACAGGAGTCCCCTGCCACTGACAGCCCTTCCCCTTATCGATCTAGGATTCGATGAGTGTTCATTCATTGGAAAGCATCTGATTAAAACTTAATATTTTGTTAAGGGGTTTAGAAAATTTATAACGATCATGATCACATCATAAAGAGATCCTCAATTTTCCTCGAACCAAATATTTCAAATTGACATCTTAAATTGTTCATTTCCCAGGTAGATGGAGGATCCCAATGGTCACACTTAATACCCATTAACCTTACGAATATGCATATCAGCTTTTGTCAGAAAATCCCAATTTTAGATATCAAAATTCCATATTTAATTTCGTGTTTTAAAAATTCATATTTTATAAAAACAAGAATCTTATGATCGGTTGTTTATTTTAAAATCTTGAATCGTTACAGATTTTATCTTGGGTAGCATGGCAAGCATGGCATGGGTGACGTATCTAATACACGTATACATCATTAATCTAATTAAAGCATGCATCTTCTACTCTACTCATACATTCCATACATCATATGTAAAGTGCGTAAAGTAAACGTGCAATGGTTATGGCCCAATCCTATGTGATCTTTTCAAGCTAATGAAAAGATCAAGGTCAATCTATGGGGTAAAAATAACTATTACACATGTCTTCTCTATTGCTTCCATTGACTCCTTAGCCTCCATGGAATGCCTCCTTGTTCCCCTTGTCCTTCTTGGATGTTTCAATAACATCTATACTAATGAACTTACAAAAGAACTCGATTTACATTCGAGATAAACCATTATAATAGAAAACGATATGCAAGTCGTATTTATTACAAATCAAAAGAATAAACCATTACAACTAGGGTCTAAAGGCCATAACCATGCACCATGCTCAAGTAACCATTAAAGAACATGTAAGATCATATATAAGAGTATGCCATATCATATATCTCATGATCCAATCATCAAACATCGTATATGGCAAAATCAGAAAAATATGAAAAATCAAAAAATTTTAGGAAAACAGTAAATCGCATTTTTGAAGGCTTAAACGATGTCAGAATGCGAAAATAAATTTTCCGACAAAGTCTAATGATGATGGACCTAGAATTTCAATTCAACTAATCAAAAACCCTCTCCGAAAACATATTATGGGTCGAAAACGGACACCAGAAACACTTTCTGCTGCAATTTCTTTTCTAGCTTTCATACAACGATTCCGATCAAACTATTGTTACTGCCTATCATATCATATACAATTAGACATCACATATACATATAAACTGATCATATAACAGTTATATAATCAATCCAAATCCAATTCAGATTCTGTTTATACAACATCATTAACCCACTGTTCTTCCAATTCCGATTTAATCTAAGCAAATTATAAACATGGCAGGCATGGTATCATCATATCATAATATTAACAGATTCATTATATCAATCATATAATATAACTGTATCATGGCAGATTCATCAAACATGCATACTCGTAAAAATACAGTAAACACGTAACCAAATCAGCCCCTTATACACGTAGCTCTGATGTCATTGTTGGGTTCCGAGGCATAAAACGCAGCGAAAAACGTAAATATAACAAAAAAAATTCGAAACCCAAACTCAGGATCCATGTATAATATTGGACAGATTATGGTGAAACAGAATCATACCTATTAAGATCTTGACTTTCACGAACTCAACGGAGATCCTAGCGTTCACGACTTGTATCTACCTCTCGGAAAACACCTCTATGGTATCCACACGAACACTGCGGAATATAATCCCTTTAACCATATATATTATAGATTAAACTCGAGGCATGTATTTAGTCATCCTCTTCAACATTTAATCCGGGTTTACTTGATCCATGAGTAGACTATTAAAAACAAATCATTATTTGAGCACGGCTATGCATTTTATAGTCTCACTCAATCAAGAGGCCAATAATATCTCTCCTAATTATAGGAGGGTTAAATCCTTTATCTATCATTCATATTTCTCATGCGACTCATGATATACCCGATGTCCACTTTTATCATCACCCGGTCAAAGGTAACTTTTAATGTAGTCAAAGTATATTAATCCTCGTATAGAAATATAATGATCTCAAGTCAAAGGATCATTACACCATTATCACTGTGAGTCTTTCTTATGGCTTTATTAAACATGAAGAATCTCATTGTGGGTCTGTCCAGTACCATGTACTCCTACATGTACCTATGTATTGACTTTAATATCTCCATACTTATAACCAATGAGATGTGGTTATCTGTCAAACAACATACTAGTCTATTTATGTATTATTATTGTCCTATAATAATAATACACGACTAGGGACCTTTTAAGAATATGATATATTATATAATCTCAAGTTCAAGTCATGTACTTAAACTATATAATGTGTATCATGATTCTAAGGACATTTATTATGCTAACAAATATATCGCAGTAATTAAAGTCATAATAAATACGTTTATTGAATGATCAAATGACATAAAGGTTTATTCAAAGAAGCAATGTATTGCCTCTAGGGCACCTACATTAACACAGAGTGCCCCGGGTCATAAGGATGGCGGGATCTGGTGCAGTGCGGGTTGTAGCCTATCATTTGGCCCCCACTCGCCTATGCAGATTTGTCTGGATGGGGGAGTAGCAATAATATTGAGTAGCTTTAGAGGGTAAATCCATTTTTCAGTTCGATTTCTTCGTCATTCCAAAACGAAACACCTTGGGTAACTTAGAAGAAAAATTCCGTTTTTCTTGTCTTCTAGGTCCGGATTGTGAGTGAAGCACATGATTCGGGGCTGAGAGTAAATGTGTCCCTTCACAAGTCCAAAGCTGAACACCTTGGATTACTTAGAAGAAAAAGTTCCATTTTTCTTGCCCTCCAGGCCCGGATTGTAAGTAAGCACATGATCCGGGGCTGAGAGTTACCTTTCCTTTGTAGAATTCCAAACATTTTACATCATATTTCTTTACTTCTTTTTAAATCCCTATTTTTCCAGAATTACTCCACTTTTCTCATAAATCGTGAATCCACAATTTCTGCTTTTTCTGACAGCCATTTTGCTTTTATTTTTCGAATTATCCTAGCCGTCCACGTGGACACGTCCTTTTTGTTAGGTCCCGTATGAGGGCTATATTAAGCTAGAAAGGGGGGTTGAATAGTTTAATTACCAATTATAAATTATTATGGTGTTTTAAAAATATTTTTTCCTTTTTAAAATATTTTACCGAGTCGTTAGTAGTTTTATAAGTGCGGAAATAAAAGACAAGGGAAGAAAATACCATGCAGGAGATTTTATCCTGGTTAGCGATTGTTAACACAATATCACGCAAGTATACGTGGTCACAAGTAATACAGTTAGAAGTCAAGTATGATTATTACTCACTGCTAAGACAATTAACAAGATTGGGTTTTGATTAACTAAATTAACTAACAATTAATTAACTAATGAGAATTAAAGACGAATTACTTATATGAGAATAAACATGGGATCCTAACTTCATTAACTACTTCGCTAACAGTTGATGCCTTTAATCAATGCATGTGATGGTTTTGATAAATGATCGAATAACACGAAACAAGTATAAGCTACCTCTCGGTATACTAACACCAAACTACGCATACATCCACAAAATAGATAGAAGATGGGTAGACACCAATTATGTTTAGACCCTATATCTCTATAAAATTTGAAAACATAACGGTTTAAGTACAAGTTATCCTATGCTAGCATGGCAAGTTCTAAATCTCAAGATCCACTCTCGTTTCGCAAGAGAATAACAAACTAGATGTTCGCGACGCATCTATCAATTAACCATAACCATACAAGGATATCAAGAATTCACCACACACACATCTTTAAAGCATTCAAACTACTAAGCTACATAGTCAAATCCGTTAGAATCCCATGACAACGATTAGTACTTAATTGAACCGTTCGTCACCATGAGATCGAGTGAAACCATGATAATAAAACAAGATATGAATATTAAATAAGAGTAATAGAGTTTAGAAAATAAATCCAAAATGAGCATAGAAGAATAGAAAAGATGAAGTAGATCTAGATCTCCGTTGCTTGCCACGAGCGTTGGAAATCCTTCTCCAAGTCTCTCTCTTCTCCCTATAATGTTATGTGAAGTATGAATTGATTTTATGATGATAGGATGTGTTTATATAGGTCACCATGTCTTGTCCAGCAAGAAACTAACAAAACAGAATTATAATAGAATTTCTGCAAAATACGTTTCCTAAACTGATTCTGTTTTGAAGGAAAATTCGTAGTTGACTTTTCTTCAATATTTCTTGGCTGTTCCAGTTGTAATTGGACCTTTGAACCACTTTATAATGAAAGAGAATCTCGTTAGCTTCGCGTGGACTGTAAGATCGTCCAAAAAGGACTTGTAGAACTCAAGATATGGCCCAAACATTAAATCAGGATTTTCAGGACAAAATTTTAGATTCTGCAGAATATCTACCGCGCTGCAGCGCCCTTCCCAGGCCTCTGTCCAAGATTGTAGAAACTTTTTTTGTCTTCGCGTGAGCTGTAAGATCACTGAATTCGGACTTCTAGAACTCTAGATATGGCCAAATCAGTGCAGACTGCGCAACCTACCCGGAAAATCCGAATTTTAATCAATTTAACCTCCAACTCTTAGTTCTGCAAAACTCAACGAAAACACATTAAACACACCACATACTTGAGGTCAAGTAATCAATTTAAGCCGATACGAAGCATTCCAAGTGGATATAAAATCCAATTATCACACCCCCAAACTTAAACCGATGCTTGTCCTCATGCATAAACAAATATAACTATATACAACTAACTAGTACCACTTCCGTAGGTGATCACGGTTGCATTTGGCATATGCAACAAGCCCTTTAAACCCCTAGGCAGCCATAGTGGACGAGTAAGGTCTCGTGAGGGCCTATAGTGAATGTACCCACAAAATCTATCTAACTAAACAATGCAAAAACCATGTAATGCATGAATGCAACTAATATGAAAATGCAACGATCCCTTTAGACTAACCAAAACCAACTAGCAAGCAAATATCTCAAAGAATGCAACTAACTCCAAATAGAGCTCGACTAAGTCCCCGTATACTAACAATACATGGACAAAAACGTGCGTGTGTGCGATGCTCATCAGAAATACTCCCAAAACTAGATCAAAAATCATACCTATTCTTCGCCAAGACAATCACAGGTTTATAAATAGAATAGACGGTAAACACTTCATGACCTAAAGACACCTCCATCCTCATCTGAGTTAGCCAAAAATCCATGCTTTATTACTAAACAACAACTACGACACATAATATACAAGCATGCTTATTTAACCGTGCAATGGATGAGACCCCAAAAGGTTTATACAATAATACCCATGTAGCGAGCGTTGGGTAGTGGATCCCAGACTATACAAACCTTAGGTCACTAGGCACAAAGTCTCCGCGAACTTAATAGCTCGAGTATTAAAGAGCTCACCCTAGTTAATTCTGCATTTAAACTATTTACATGACTCTTTTTTTTTTCTATTTTTTTTTCGATTTTTTTTCTTTTCTTTTTTATTTTTCAAAATGCAATCTGGAGTGAGAATTCTCATCTCCAATCCTAGACTACTCATATGAATAAGAGCTGGCTACTAGCCATTTGACGCCTAGCCATTAACAACTATACACAACTAGCATGAAATCCTTGTTTTCCCCCAAACTTAGACTTTAGTGTTCTAGGCCATCAAGGGAATAACGAAAATTCTAAATATAATCAGGTGATTAAATCTCAAAACAACCAAATAAGCATAATCTCAACCTAGCCCAAAAGCAACCTAATGAGACTGTGTAAAGATTGTGTTTCTGAAACATGCACGTCAATTTCGTAAGAACTATAAATCAACCCTCTACTCATCATTACCACAGTCAATAAAACATCTACCTACCAATCAGAATTGGCTCATCCTAAGGGATCATGAAATATGCATGCTATAAAAATGCAACTAACATGAACTCACATGGTATGCAAAAATAAAAACAGAATGTCCTATATGAAACAAACATGCAATAATACGAACAACACACATATGAATGAATGTATGAACTACTACTAAACATGCGAAATATGATTTCTATATGAACACAATGACACACAAATAACTACTACACATTACTTATCCCCAAACCACCCCCAAACTTAAGACATTCAATGTCCCCATTGAATTGAAGGTAATACGAGGGATTGTAGAAAACATACCTAATTGTTGAAACACGTGGGTTGCCTCCCACGAAGCGCTTGTTTAGAGTCAATTAGCTTGACTACGTCCAAGCCTCCATTAAGGATGATAATAGTTGGCCTGGTCATCTCTTCGTGAGACTTCATCGTCATCACGGCGGCACACTTTCTGCCCCTTCTCTTCGCTTGGCCTATTCGTATAACAACTATGTCCTATTCCAATGCCTTCATCGGTTGATCCAAAATCTATCAATTTGTAGAACAACACACATTCACGGGCTTCGCTTGAATATATTGGAGGAGGGTAAATGTAAGTTGCTGAAGCCTTTGGTTCCTCAAAGAGAACTTCCTCCATTAGCTCTATGCGCTACCTCCATCTTTATAATCTGAGACAAGTAGAAGACCTGCATCTTTCCCATGGTCATCAGCCTCTTGGTACGCACATACTAATTCTTGAAATTTGTGTAGCTCACCAGTGTCTGTCCTAAATAGTGCCCTTTCCAAATCATCCACCATACTAGCATGATCAAATTCCTCACATGTCTTGTGAACGTTCACCTCACCTTGGAATTTGTCTTCCTCAATTATGCATGCAGTACCTTGCTCCAAATCACCGTTATTTTCTGGAATTGCCTCTAGTATGAATTGTTGTTTCTCTTGTTCCACAGCACTCAAAACATGAGCAACTAGTGTCTCCAAAGATTTGATAGACTCCTCATTACTCTTTGCAAGCATCCTTATCTCCTCCACAACATCAACCTCGTCTGACTGAAAAGTAAGAGTAGGTTGCTGATGTTGAAACTCTTCACTACCAAAGAAATATGACATATTTGGAACATCTTGCTAGTACTGTTGAGGATGGTATTGAAAATATGGTTGTTCCTCATAAGTGATATATGGAGCAACTCCTTCATAGTAACAATACTGTGAGGTCTCATGAACACCCAAACATTGCTCACATTGCTGAGGCATGAATGTCCTCGAATATGCCCACCATGGCAATTCCTCGCCTGCCATTTTCAAACACTCAAGTACCTGAAACACACCGAACCAAACAAGATAGGTAAGTAACTAATCCGAGTCAGTGAACTTTAACGACCACTGATGACAAGCACATAAACTAAAATAAAACACCGATGATCCCCGGCAGCGGCGCCAAAAACTTGTTAACACAATATCACCCAACTATACGTGGTCACAAGTAATACAGATAGAAGTCAAGTTCGTTCCCACAAAGATCTTAGGTTTTAAATCAGTTAATGTACCTATGCAACAATGTATGATTATTACTCACTGCTAAGACAATTAACAAGATTGGGTTTTGATTAACTAAATTAACTAACAATTAATTAACTAATGAGAATTAAACACGAATTACTTATATGAGAATAAACATGGGATCCTAACTTCATTAACTACTTCGCTTAGAGTTGATGCCTTTAATCAATGCATGTGATGGTTTTGATAACTGATCGAATAACACGAAACAAGTATAAGCTACCTCTCGGTATACTAACACCAAACTACGCATACATCCACAAAATAGATGGAAGATGGGTAGACACCAATTATGTTTAGACCCTATATCTCTATAAGATTTGAAAACATAACGGTTTAAGTACAAGTTATCCATATTGATCACATAGGGCAATATAAGTATTCTCATCTCACACTACAAATTATGATGGCAAAGCATACATAATCCTATGCTAGCATGGCAAGTTCTAAATCTCAAGATCCACTCTCGTTTCGCAAGAGAATAACAAACTAGATGTTTACGATGCATCTATCAATTAACCATAACCATACAAGGATATCAAGAATTCACCACACACACATCTTTAAAGCATTCAAACTACTAAGCTATATAGTCAAATCCGTTAGAATCCCATGACAATGATTAGTTCATAATTGAACCGTTCGTCATCATAAGATCGAGTGAAACCATGATAATAAAACAAGATATGAATATCAAATAAAAGTAATAGAGTTTAGAAAATAAATCCAAAACTAGCATAGAAGAATAAAAAAGATGAAGTAGATCTAGATCTCCGTTGCTTGTCACGAGCGTTGGAAATCCTTCTCCAAGTCTCTCTCTTCTCCCTATAATGTTATGTGAAGTATGAATTTATTTTATGATGATAGGATGTGTTTATATAGGTCACCATGTCTTGTCCAGCAAGAAACTACCAAAACAGAATTATAATAGAATTTCTGCAAAATACGTTTCCTAAACTGATTCTGTTTTGAAGGAAAATTCGTAGCTGACTTTTCTTCAATATTTCTTGGCCGTTCCAGTTGTAATTGGACCTCTGAACCACTTTATAATGAAAGAGAATCTCGTTAGCTTCGCGTGGACTGTAAGATCGTCCAAAACGGACTTGTAGAACTCAAGATATGGCCCAAACAGTAAATCAGGATTTTCAGGACAAAATTTCAGATTCTGCAGAATATCTACCGCGCCGTAGCGCCCTTCCCAGGCCGCAGCGCGCCTCACTTTCTGTCCAAAATTGTAGAAACTTTCGTTGTCTTCGCGTGAGCTGTAAGATCACTGAATTCGGACTTCTAGAACTCCAGATATGGCCAAATCAGTGTAGACTGCGCAACCTATCCGGAAAATCCGAATTTTAATCAATTTAACCTCCAACTCTTAGTTCTGCAAAACTCAACGAAAACACATTAAACACGCCACATACTTGAGGTCAAGTAATCAATTTAAGCCGATACGAAGCATTCCAAGTGGATATAACATCCACTTATCAGCGATGGCGCAACCCCTAATGGATTCGCTCACCCCTACTCCAGTCCCTGAGCTCCTCTCCAGACTCGAGATTGTCCTTTAAAAATAAACTTGCTCCTTTAGTAGGCGGAGAAGCCTTTACAACCCTACAAATATTTGTCTTTGTACGTAACTACCCGTTACCACCTCAAAATAAATGCGAACAAATACAAGACTCGTCTATTTAACTTTTTTGATTTTTATAATACGAAAATTGAATTTGGATTTGGATTCCATGTCCATAAAACATTTTTCATTCTATGCCCATTAAGCAGATCATCCGAACGGTAAATTCAATTTAATATTTATATAACTTTATCGATTTCTAATAGTCTAACCTTCAATTTGACTTTCAAATTCATAAAAGATATATGCTTTTATTTCTATGTCTATGTAAGAGCATCTCCAACCATACAAACCCCTTAGTTAAAAGTGTGTTAAACATGCCTTAAATTAAAATTTTAGAGATTCTGTAAAAAAAATTCATCTCCAACGGAACATTACTGTTATCTAAAATTTTAGATAATCTGATTATATTGGATATATTTGTCGAACCTCTAGAGACCATTTTACTTTTGATGAATCAATTAAATAGATGACCTAGTGGAGAGGATTCTACGTGTATTTAAATTTTATGTTTAAATCGTACAAATACCAAAAATAAATATTCTATCGAAGATATCCTTTCAATCTTCCCCTTTTTAGTATTTGCCAAACAAACATAAAATTTAAATTTTTAAAAGTGTGTGTGCTTCCCCTTGGTGTATGGATGATATTTGAAAAATATTTTCGCACATAATGAGTAAGAAGAATACTACTAATCATTCCTCTCTAAAGATTTTACTTGATTCTTGCAAAATAAAACAATAGTCAGATGGTGCAAAAAAGAGATATAATATAGCAAAAGTTTAAAATTTTCAATAGTATATACTATTCTCTCTTCCCGTTTTGTTTGTTAAAGTGCCACAAACTATTGATAAAGCTTTCTTTTGAATAAATTTTCTCTTCCCTTTTATAATCAAGAATATATATATAACTCTACGATTATAGATTTATCTTAATTTAGAAAACATGTATCAGTTATTCATGCTGAGAGATAAGTTCGTAATTAGCATGCAAGGAGCACAAGTATTTTCCATATCCATGACCCTATTTTGACCCATATTAAATGCAGCTAGACTTTCTATAAACCCTAGTCTCCTTTTAATGTCCTCATTTTCTGCCTTTAACTTCCTAAGTTCTATCTTTTGTTCTTCAAACAACATTTTCACAGATTCATTATTGGACAGATAGACATCTTCTTCTCTAATATTCTGAGGGAGATTGATAAGGAAGACATTTTGAGGTTCACAGAGGGTTAAGGAAACTTGAGTCCTAGTGTGGGCACGAGTCAGGAAAAAGTCAGCTATATAAGCTTGGTCAAATGGTGTGCTAACATGACACAGATTTAGAATAGAAGAAATCATAAGACCATAGGGCATGTATTCAACTAGGTTTGCATTTATCAAGTTCAATAAGATGACATAAGAGATGTTGAAGTTGATCTTGTTATTATAAAGCAGAAACATAACTTTCATGTCATAGAAGTCAAAGAATTTACTCTGATTAGGCTTAGGTAACACATTAGCTCTAACAATCAAAGCAAGTTGTTGAAACAAGGGATTGAAGTGTTTGTAATGGATGCTACAATGTTTGTCACATAAACCCAAAGGCACATCAGAATCACATAAATTACTAAGCATGAGTTGAAATTCCTCTTTATTGAACATGAAATATTAATAAATATCAAGACAAGGATGTTCATGATCAGTTAATTTAATAGGCAGATATAAGGCCATGTTAATGGTCTTGTAATCAACAAGTATGGTTTTCCTATTAACTGATGTAGAGAAATACAAGATGCCATTTATACCCTTAGTGACTCTCATGTTGCAGTAAAACTCACCCATTAAGTGTGGATAAAACATTTTTCCTAGGTGAGACACTAGACTTTCCCAATTAGCTTTCCTAATAACATAATCAACTGCACCTACCACATTGATGTTAATCCCAGGTTGCACATTCTTAACCATTTCAATGAAATTCTTAGTGTCTGAGAGGTTTATCAGTTGTGGAGGAGGTAGCTGTTTACGTATAGTGTTTGGTGAGGGTTGAGAAGCTTGTTTCATTGTGTACACTTTAGGCCAATAAGGTTTCCTAGGTCTAGGACTGTTTATGTTTGGAAGTTGGTACTTGGAGCTTTGGTAAAAGGGGATTGAGGGGCTTTTGAAGCCTCTTTTAGGTCTTTTGTTGTTTCTAGGGTTTTGGAGCCTAGGTGGAATGACTCTAAAGTGTGAAGATTTAGAATGAATAAACTGATTGTCTTCCATTTTCTCAAGAAGAAATGGATTCTCAGTAATGTGTTTAGGTTTAGGGTTTGTGGGTAGTGGTTGAAAGTCCATGTGTAGTGAGAGATGTGTAGTAGAGAGTAAGGCTTAGATATGCATGCATTAGTGTAAGTGTCTATATGCCTTTTTATCGCCAAAATGCCAAAATTTGAATTTGTAAACTGAACAGTAATTATAAAACTAGACAGATAAGTGAATAGTGTTAGTGTGTACTATATGCAATTTTTATTTGAAGTCCGGGAGCTATATTCAGTAAAAATCCAAAGATGCATTTCCAAAACCAAGGTAGAAAAAGAGTGCAGAGATACACAGATGTTGTCATGCATGCATTTAGGTGTTATATGAGAATAAGAATATATTTAAGAATGGCATAGAGGTATAAAGTCCACAAGAAAATAGTATGGAAGGACACTTAAGGTTCTAATGCATATGTCACTTAGCAGACAAGAAGTACAAAGAGGACACCTAAACTGCAGGGGTCCCATAGTGAGTTGAGAAAGTTTTAGAAAGATTATGCAGGGCTTGTGTAAACATGTACTATGCATTTAATGTGTGTACAAATGATGGATGTGAGGTTGACAGGTTTGAAAAGGTGTAAGGTGCCTTGAGGGTCAAAGTATGTAAATTTAAACTAGATGCCAAACATGTATCATATATAATAGCTAGCACAGACCTTATCCAAATAAATTTGTATCAAATTACACATAATAATAGTGCAGTGCACCATAACCAGACCAAACATCACACGAAAAATGTAACATAAAATAAGTAACCATATCATAAAGATTTTTTTTTTTAAAGTTTAAATGTCCAAGAATCTATGTGGCCAAACATATCAGTGATCCAGATACTGGAATTCTCTAGGGGATTTCTAGCCATGTCTTAATATGTGGGCAAGTGTGTGAGTGTATGCATGACTGTATAATTACTACAAATTCACTCTAAGTAATTTTTGATTAAAACAATACATTACTTTATTCAAACTGTGTATCAAATTATAAGCCACCAATTCTCGAACATAGCACAAAAGTTAACTGGGTCAAGGTAGCCTTAGCACAATTCACACTAATTGTTATATCTCATATATCACAGTGCATAGCAACAATAAAATTTCAATAAGCACACATTTGAAAATTAGCACAATAAGAACAATCTACTAATATTTCAAATACTCATATAGTTGACTAAGTCAGCATATGTTGTTTTATAAAATCTAGATTTATACATAACATTTTACATTTCAAACCATGCCATTTTATTCACTTACTGCATTTAATTCTCAACTGGTATAAACATAAGCCAGTCAATATTAAAACAATACCTCAACCAGTAATTCATTAATAACCACAACTTTACAACAAAGATAAATTAAAACAGATATTTGTGTAATTTTTCAAATCAGTCATTTCGTAAATAATTCGAAGTATCACATTCAGTGAATCCACATATCACTCAAGAACTGAGACTCACGAATCGTTAATACATAACTTAATCACTCAATTTTAAACCACCAATCTTAAAGATATAACACTTAATTCACAATTGACCATAGAGCACACAGATCCACTTCAATAATAGAGAATAAGAGATTACCTTCTCAATCGCGGATTGAGTTAACTTCCGGGTCAACTCATCGAGTTAAAGCCAAAACCCCCGAGTCGACTCACTAAGTTAAAGTGAATCGGTCGAATCTCAACTGATTTCTTTGCGAATCTTGATAGATACTGCTTTTTATATCCTTAAATATGACTTAATCAGCCTCCTGCAGTTCATTTCTAAAAAAATGGTTAGGTTTCGAAAGTAAACATTATAAACAAATGTGAGTGTATGATTGTGTATATATATCATATATACGTGTCGAATTCGAGCTTTATCAAACGATTTATGACGAAAATCGTTGATTTGATCTCTGAATTCTCTCAATTTTACCAATCCCATCTTGAATAATATCAACTAAGTCGATTAATTGATACATAGAAGCATATATAGACTCGATATAGTGTTTAATGGCCGGAGAGATTTAGAATTTTAGGGTTCTAATGCGAGAGACAAAGAGAAATGAGAGAGACGTGGCGAGAGAGATGATAAGTGGATTTTATATCCACTTGGAGCATTCTATTTCGGCTTAAATTGATGTCTTGACCTCAAGAATGTTGTATTTTTGATGTATTTCGTTGAGATGTGCAGGGTTATGATTCGTTGGTTAAGATTGCCGATTTCATGATGTTGAGTGGATTTCAAGAGTTTGAAGTGAAGAAATGAAGTATCTCGTTCCAATCTTGGGGAGGTTTGGAGTTTTAGGAATGAGGAGGACATTAGTAGAAGAAAGAGAAAGAGAAAGCGGCGAAAAAATGGAGAAATAGTGAAGAAACCATGCCGGGCAGAATTTTTAGCAGGACATGGCCGGCAGTCTAGGCCATGGCGTGCCTGGGCAGAAATTTCAGTGGGACATGGCGCAGAGTCTAGGCCATGGCCTGGCGGAATTGCCGAAAATCCGATTTTGTCTCCTAAAAACTCTAATACCTTTCCTGTTTCGAATCTAAGTTGTAGTTTTGGGTATTTCTTGTTGGATAAGACTTCTAGGGCCTATAAAAACACATCCCATCATTGTAATTCATATTATTACTTAGAATTACATATCATAGCATAGAATTGCAAGGGAGAAAAGGGGAGAAAGATCAAATGCTCGTGACAAGCAACGGATCTCGATCTACTTCATCTTTTTTGTTCTTTTCTTAGGCGTTATTCTGGATTCTAGATTTGTTTTCTCAACTCTTTGTTTTAATAATATTCTTATTTTCATTCATATTTTGTTTCATACCATGTTTTCATCAAATCCCATGGTGACGAACGGTTCAATTATGAACTAATCGTTGTCATGGGATTCTAACAGATTTATCTATGTAACTTAGTAGTTTGATTGCTTTAAAGATATGTGTGTGGTGAATTCTTGATATCCTCGTATGGTTAATCTTAATGCTTTTAGATGCGTAGCTAACATCTAAATTGAATTGTTAATCTCTTGCTAAACGAGAGTGGATCTTGAGATTTAGAACTTGCCATGCTAGCATAGGATAGGTTGATGTTTTAACATCATGATTTGTGGCGTAAATAGAGATATTATGCTGCCCTATGTGATCTTAATAGACAACTTGTTCTTCAACCGTTATGTTTTCAAATCTTATAGAGATATAGGGTCTAAACATAATTGGTGTCTACCCATCTTCTATCTATTTTGTGGATGTATGCGTAGTTTGGTGTTAGAATACCGAGAGGTAGCTTATACTTGTTTCGTGTTATCTGATCAGATATCAAAACCATCACATGCATTGACTAAAGGCATCGACTCTACGTGAAGTAGATAATGAAGTTAGGATCCCATGTTTATTCTCATATATTTAAATCAGTTTAAATCACTTTAGTTAATTAATTTTTATTTTTATTTGCATCTTAGTTTAAATTAGATAATCAAAAATCCCAATTAGTTAATTGTCTTAGCAGTGAGTTATAACCATACATTGTTGCATAAGTACATCTACTGAATTGAAACCTAAACCAGATCTCTGTGGAACGAACTTGAATTTTATCTATATTACTTGTGACCACGTATACTTGCGTGATTTTGTGTTAACAAGAGAATAGAGAGAGATTTAGGGTTAGAAGTGAAAGCTACGTAAACATTATACTAAATAAGACATATCGCTATGTATATAAATTTTTGGAAATCAAGGGCTGAGATTAACTCATCATATAAACCAACGGATGAGATTGTAGGGTTTTAAGATTTTGGGTCGGGTCAAATACATTAATCAGCTGGACTGGGCTTAGTATTCTTGGACTGGGTCGAATAATGACCAGAAATATTAAAAAAAATAATGTATATTTTTATGAAAATAATTTTGTAATATATATATATATATAATGAATATATATAATAAGATATAGATATTTGAAAATAATGTTTTGATTCTTTGTATGTGAATTTAAATATCACAAAAATATCTCAAAAATATTTTCGAATTTAATTGGAAAAATATTTGTTCGAATAGTTTTATCTAATTGATAAAATAATAAAAATCTCAATAAAACCCGATCGATAAAGTTTCATGTGTTATCATTATCGATAAATATGAGTTTTAGAGTTTCTAAGAATTCGATCAAGAAGATCTCTTTTTCGTGAAATAATTATGGTAAATATTTTCACAAAATATATATATAAATATAGATAATATTTATATAAATGTATAAACCATTATTTTGGTAATTCCAGCATTCCTAAATCCAAACGAAGTTTAGCGAACCTTTCGGAATTTAATGGTTTTGTGAAAATGTCAGCGAGATTGTACTCAATTTCGATGTGAGTCATTATTATATCGCCTTTATTGACAAGATCACGCAAGAAATGATGTCTCACATCTATATGTTTAGATCTTGAATGTAACACGGGGTTTTTGCTAAGGTCAATAGCACTCGTGTTATCGCATAAGATGGATATTACATCAAATTTAATATTATATTCGGCTAGTGTTTGCTTCATCCAAAATATTTGAGCACAACACTTTGCAGCCGCTATATATTCAGCTTCTGTTGTGGAGATAGATACCGAATTTTGTTTCTTGGAAAACCAAGAGACCAAGCATCCTCCCAGAAACTGACATGTACCACTTGTACTTTTTCTGTCGACTAAATGCCCAGCATAGTCAAAATCAGAAAAACATACTAATTCAAATGGTACTCCTTTTGGATACCAAAGACCTACGTCAGTGGTTCCTTTTAGATATCTCAAAATCCTTTTTACCGCGGATAGATGAGACTCTTTAGGTGCTACTTGAAATCTAGCACACTTACAAACACTATATTGTATATCGGGACGACTTGCAGTTATGTAAAGCAAGCTACCGATCATACCTCGATATTTCTTAGTGTCTACGGAAATCTCGTTGGGATCTTCTGTTAATTTCTCAAAAGTAGACATAGGAGTAGATATGGGTTTGGCATTATCCATTTCGAATTTCTTCAACATCTCTTTACAATACTTGGATTGAGAGATATGGATGCCTTCGTCAGATTGCCTACTTTGCAATCCGAGAAAGAAATTTAATTCTCCCATCATACTCATTTCGAATTCTTTGCTCATATTATCAGAGAATTCTTTACATAGTGCATCGTTGGTTGAACCAAAAATGATGTCATCCACGTGTATTTGTACAAGTAAGATATCATCTTTTTCTTGTCTCATAAATAAGGTTTTATCAACACTTCCCATTTTGAAATTATTCTCTAATAGGAACTTGCTTAACCTTTCATACCAAGCTCTTGGAGCTTGTTTCAAACCATATACAGCTTTGTATAATTTATATACATACTCTGGATGTGTGGCATCTTCAAAACTGGGAGGTTATTTTACATAAACTTCTGCTTCTAATATCCCGTTTAAGAAGGCCGATTTGACATCCATTTGGTATACTTTGAAATCTTTATGACACGCGTAAGCTAATAGCATTCGAATCGATTCAATTCGAGCTACGGGTGCATAAGTTTCATCGAAGTCTATACCTTCCATTTGGGTATAGCCTTGAGCGACTAATCTCGCTTTATTTCAAACAAATGTTCCATTTTCATCTAACTTATTTCTAAAAACCCATTTAGTTCCAATTTTGCAAGCTTCACAAGTATGATCTTTTTGATAATTCAACTTTGGTATACCTCGAACATGACCTTTTGTTGATATATTTTTAATTAACTTCATATTTGCATGTCCTAATCTTCGATGCCAAAGCCATGGGTCATCGTTTGTAGTGATTAGACGTACATTCTCATGTTTGCTCATGTCACATGTATAGACATTTTTGTTTCGGGGACAAGTGAGAAGTAATTTCCAATTTTTATCTAAAATACAATAATGAGTAGTATAGAAAATTACCTTATAATCATTGTCGCAAAGTTGACTAATCGAGAGTAGATTGTACCTTAGTCCCGTGACTAGTTGTACATTTGAGATCTTGAAACGACTATTCCCGATGTCTCCTATTCCGATAATGATTCCTTTACTACTATCTCCGAATGTAACACTTCCCGCGGTGACCTTTTTAATGTTGCTCAAAAGTGACTTATTACCGGTCATGTGTCTTGAACATCCACTATCAAGGTACCACATGTCTTGTTTTGCGGCAAGACAAACCTACAAAATACATCAATTAAATTTATAGGTACCCTTTCGTCTTGAGGGTCCTGGGGTTAGTACATCATAATCAACATTAGCATGATAGAATCTCGGCATATGATAATCATTGTTAGGCCTATATAGATTTCTAGAAGCATTATGTCTAGCATGATATGTAGGTTTAGCATTATCATAAAATCTAGAGTTAACATGATGCACATTATATCGATCATTTGCAAAGTATGGAGCATTTTGAGGATAGAAATTTCGATTAGGAACATATTGATTTCTAGATGCATACCTACTAGCATTGTTACGATACATTGTGTTTCTATTTTGAAACACCCTAGGTTGTTGAAACCTTTGTTGCCTTTGACCATTATAATCAACATTGTTAAATGGTACTTGTCTTTCAACCTTCTTGTATGGTTTCGATCCTTTACGAACCCATACATGCTTCCCCTTAATCTCACCACTCTTGTATTTGCAATCAAAGACAGAATGTCCATCTTTGTTACAATATGTGCATTTTAAAGATTGTGGTTGAGGAGGAACCATATTAGGTTGCACTCTTGGTTGAATATCTCGCACAGGGGGAGTGTTCCTATCATATCCTAAACCTTCACGGTTATGGGATACTTGTGAGTGTACCATTTTGTCTAACATCTCATTGACTTTAGTAAATCTTTGAACAACCGTTTCAAGATTTTCTTTTTCTCTTTCTAAGGCATCAATCTTGTTGTTAAAGAATCTTGCTTGATCCATAACTTGAGATATGAGCTTGAAATTTTCTTCTTTCACTCTTTGAGTTTCTTCTTGTAATTTCTTTTCTTTTAACTCAAAGATTTGTGATTGCTCATTCTCTTTTTCAAGATTGTTTATATGAGATTGAGATGTTACGCTCTTTCGAACCATCGATTCGTTTTGAATCTTTAAGTTCAAAAGATCAACATTAAGTTTACTAATGTTGTCATTGAGTTGTAACTTCTCATTTTCCAACTCTTCAACTTGAAGTACTAAAGCCATATTTTCTACTTCAAGACAGAGAGCATTGTCCTTGAATTGATTGACTTCACCTTTCAAGAGATGATTTTGGTCACTCACGAACATGATTTCACTTTCATTTTGGATTTTTAAGTCCATCATCCGAGTGAACTCTTTACTTTGCGTATGATGCATTTCTTCGAGTTTCATTTTCTCGGACCATAATAGATGAAGTCTTTTATCAACATCTTTATATTTGTTGTTGATACCTACTACAAGCTCAATCCAATCATACTTACTCATATCAACTAAATTCAAGTTAGATTCGTCTAATTGCAATTTATTTGAAATATAGTTGAGATTAGCGTTTACCTCTTGATTTGAAGTGGAGGCTTGTGTTGATGTAGCTTCGTCTCCGATAGCCATTAAGCATAGATTGACAACTTCTTCACTAGCTTCCGGAGCTTCTTCATCTTCACTTAAATCCCAACCGTTTTCGGCCACGAGAATTCGTCCTTTTGAAAGCTTAGGACATTCTCTTTTAAAATGACCCGGTTGCTTACACTCGAGGCACACTTCCTAATTTTCCTCCGGATTTTGTTCCTTGTGCTTTGGAGGAGTGTAAGTAGGATTATTATTGACATTGGCATTATTATAAGCATTAGTATTTTGAGTGCCTTTGCCTTTGTTATAGCTCGTTGTCGGAAAATTACTCTTATACTTAGGAGTATAATTTTGAGAGTAGTTTGGCCCTCCGTTAGAGTTGAAAACTCTTTGTTGGTTATTAGATTTTAGGAAGCCTTTTCCGTATCTTTGAGCTTTGCTTTGAAGCACAAGACAAAGTTGTCTCGCTAGCAAAGCAATTTCGCTTTCATCGAGATCTTGGAGTTCTTCTTTCAACTCCTCGTTGTTTTCATTTTCATCGATTAATATAGCTTTTATTGCCATATTTTTCTTTTTGTCTTCCACTTTGGGAATGACCATATCCGGTATATTATCCTCTTCGTATGCACAAAGGTTTCCGAATAAACTATCAATGTCATAATCATTTAGATTATGCATTTCTTTAATAGTTGTAACTTTAAGATTTAAGAACTCGTCGGTTCTTTTCGTTTTAGGAATACTTCTTCCCGAGTTGAGATAATTCATCGATGATACGAGTAAATCTTGTTTCCATATCGATGATATTTTCTCCTTCTTGGAGTTTAAAGTTCTCGTATTCATGGATTAAAGTCTCCATTCGAGAATCTTTTATATCAATGGTTCCTTCGTAGGTAATCACTAATTTGTTCCACATTTCTTGTGCCAACTTGCAATTATTTACTCTTTTATATTCTTTTTCAGCAAGTGCACTTGTGAGAACCATTTTCGCCTTTGTGGCACTATTCATCATACTTTCTTCGGCGAGAGTGTATTCACTAACCTTCTTTTCAACAATGACACCGTCGATAGTTTCGGTAGGAATAACAACTCCATCTTCTATGGCCATCCAAACTTTGACTCCTTGAGATCTAACATAGATGCGAAACCTCGTTTTCCATGTTGCAAAGTTTGTGCCATCAAATAGAGGAGGCCGAGAGCTAGATAGGCCTTCACCATAACCAATGGTATTTAGATACGCCATGTAGGATCACTTTTTGTTGTGCTTGTAGATCTGCAAATCACTCAACAAACACGTTAAAAAGCACTACTCTGATACCAATTGTTCGGTCCCGTATGAGGGCTATATTAAGCTAGAAACGGGGGTTGAATAGCTTAATTACCAATTATAAATTATTATGGTGTTTTAAAAATATTTTTCCATTTTTAAAATATTTTACCGAGTCGTTAGCAGTTTTATAAGTGCGGAAATAAAAGACAAGGGAAGAAAATACCACGCAGGAGATTTTATCCTGGTTCGCGATGGCGCAACCCCTAATGGATTCGCTCACCCCTACTCTAGTCCCCGAGCTCCTCACCGGACTCGAGATTTTCCCTTAAAAATAAACTTGCTCCTTTAGTAGGCAGAAGCCTTTACAACCCTACAAATATTTGTCTTGGTGCGTAACTATCCGTTACCACCTCAAAATAAATGCGAACAAATACAAGACTCGTCTTGGTGCGTAACTACCCGTCACTACCTCAAAGTCGTTGTAAACCTACACAACTTATCTTAGACAGTAACTCCCCGCTATTTCTTCAAAGTTGATGTAGAACCTTTGGTGTAGACTATTGATTCTTGGCTTTTATCGGTCTTGGGTCTTAGATGAAAGGTCTTGGGTCTTTCCTTTTCTTCACGGTGCGAAGACTACTAATTCCCCGTTAGTACGTCTAGGACTTGGGTCTTAGAACGAGAATCACCTCACTTTAACTTCACCTCACTACAAAAGTTAGATAAACAATATCCACGAAACAAATATGATTAAAGATATATAAAGTTTGGATTAGTATGTTACGGTACTAGATCCAAAGGTAACTTTAATATTCGTAAAAGAATATTAAGTTATATTGTTATGTTTTAAGTATACTTTCTTTGATATTAAATTATAGACTTAATTGCACTTTGGAGGCCTGTAGCTTAATGTTTTTGCACGAAAATGGCTAAATTTTTATTTGTGCCAGAGTGATGTCTAAATGTTGAATTTTGAGCCATTTTGGGGGCTCCGACTCCCTCCCGTTAACTGCTCCATTTAATCTTAACAATTGTAGGGGTAAAATGGGTATAATAAAGCTCTAACAGCTAATTTGGGTATAGAAAGAGAGTGACAATACAGAAGGTCAAACAAAAATGGAGCTAAACATTCTTCCACTGCAAAATCTAAAGAGAGTGCCTTTATACCTGTCTTCAATGAGTTCACATCTGCAGAACGACTAGGAGCAACATACAATTGAGCACTTTTAGCTTCTGTATTATATCCAATTCCCATACCAAAGTTCACCCCGCACACACCAAACACACCAAACACTCCCCCATCCCCTTCTTCTCCAAACCCAACAGTCATAACCCTTTTTTCCTTTTCTTTTCTATTAGCAGAAATCACCATGCCCTCCCTTGCTTTCTTATATCGAATGCCCCACAAAATCCACCTCAAATAACCTCTTTTCATTCTTTTAATTCGCTGCAATTCCAAGCCGCATCTTCTTCCCTATTTTTTATTGTTTCATTTTTGACTTCATTTGAATAAGTGTTTTTCGATTAGTGATGCGTATGCTGAGCTTGTCGAGTATAATCTGTGAGTTTTGCTGTGGCCTGTGGGTATTGTTTGAGCTGAGTTTTGTTACTGAATTTTTAATGGGTTTTTCTGAATTCACTGTCGTTTTTTCGTTGCTTGAATTCGCTGAGTTGCCGAGTTGACTCGGGATTTGCTTTCTGAGTTGCTGCGAGTTGTTGTTTGCTGAGTCTGAATTCGTTACTTTTTGTAGTGTTGTTGATTTTTTGGTTTGACTTGAACTGGGTCTGGCTGAGTCGAGCTTAGTGAGTTGTAGTCGAGTTTGCTTAGTCGAGTTATTGATTTTTGAGTTCACCTAGTCGACTCGGTCCTCCTGTCGTCGTGTTTACGTTGCTGGGTTGTAATTCTTGTTGTAGCTGACTGATATTTGTGTCTAGTTGTAGTGTTTCATTCTGTTTATTATTTTAGTTATTAGTGTTTTCTGTTTGTTTGATTGTAAAAGTGTTGTCAAAGTAATTGTTTTTGTTTTCCGAGTTCTTAGTCGACTCGGTCCTTCGAGTCGAGTTGGAGTCGATCCTAGGTTCGTAGTCTTGCTGGTTTTCGAGTTTTCCGAGTCACCATTTCGTAGTTCTCAGTTGCTGTGTAGAGTCGTTTTTTCGAATAGTAGTAGTTTGTTGAGTTCTGTTCTTTTGGTTGAGTTGTGTGCTGGTTTTGTCTAAACATAGAAAGATAAGAACAGGTAGCATGACCAAGAAGAGGGAAACAAGAAAAAAACTAAAGTGATTCAAAAGATTAAAATTAATATTATGTCCTCACAAATAATTTTTAATCTAATGCCGTTAGTCCAAAAGTAACGGGAGGGAGTCGGAGTCCCTAAAATGGCTCAAAATTCAACATTTAGACATCACTCTGGTACAAATAAAAATTTAGCCATTTCCGTGCAAAAAAATTAAACTACAGGCCATCAAAGTGCAATTAAGTCTAAATTATAATCAAAGTATACTTTTAATTACTCCAAATAAATATAAAGATGGATGGAGTAATATTAGAAGACCTTGTTAAAAGTTTTGTGCTTGAAGGCTTCGATATATATACCTTTCTTAGATTAATATAGTGTCAAGGTATACGTATAACTTCTTGCACGAGCCACTACAAATACTAAACGTATATGCAATAAACAAGTGGCTAAGATTGTGCTTATTAGAAGTTTATGTTGTACGAAGTATTTCTTTAAAGAATATCCCACGGAGCACTGTAGATGCTAGTTGGGAGTTCGTATAAATACTTTTCGTTACAACTTTGACGTATGTCAAATATCAAAACTCCATAAAAATATAGATCTCGGAGTTAGTTGATATATAAAGTCCTTTAAGCTAATATGCTTAAGGCTTTTAAGATGTATACTTCCCTTTGACTAAATACGATGTCAAAGTATACTCTTATTTTACTTCTTGCACTCGATTAGTCATAGCCACTAAAAATAAAAGGAAGTGCGATAAACAAATGGCTAAACTTGTGCTTTGAGAAGTATTGGTTGGACAAAGTATCTTTCAAGAATAACCCACGAAACACTAAAGATGTTAGTTGGGTATTCGTATAAATACATTCGTTACAACGTTGATAATTTCTTTCTCTTTTATGAAGAGACTTTTGGAATCTTATAGATCCAAGTATAGAGATTAAGATGAAGTATAGAAGTTAAGCGCCAATCTCAAATATAAATATGGTCGGTTAAGACACAAAGACGAAACTAAAACTTACCACCTTTGGAAAACGATCAGAAAAGTTCGCCGGAGGTTCAGCCGGATTTTGGCACTTGGTCGAACTTGGGCAGCCCTTCGGGAGGTCGAAGAGTGGTAGTGGATGAGCTTGCTTGGTGGGATTAAGCTTGGTTGGGTAGAACTAAGCTTGTTGAACAAAAACCTTGAATATATGGATATATATTTAAGAGAGAGAATGTTTTTGAGATAAAGTATATGAAGAGAGTGTTTGAATATTGAATGAGAGTGTTTACTTCAAAAATTCCAGCAATTCTATGGCTCTTAGCTTGTATTGAAAATGGGTGGATGAGGGGGTTTATTTATAGAGAGCGTTGGGTGGAATGAATGGTGGAGATTTATATTTAAGGGAGTGGTTGAGATTAAAAAGGTGTGGATTGATGACATGGCTTTCACTTGGATTGCCAACATGTAAAGTTGTGTTTCTTTGCAAGTGGATGAGCTAAATATCCCAGCACTTTGAATCTATATTATAATATACCATTCGTTCCGATTAACGAATAAATACGAACCAAGTATCGTTAATTAAATACCAGATAAATACGAAAACACCAAATAAATAAATCTAAAATTATGGAGAACTTATGAATATTATATAATAATATTATGGAAAGTTTGGTCAATTTTGGTCAATATTGACTTGGTCAAACGTGGTCAACTATTGACTAACTGTCTCGATTTTCGTGTTCGGACGAAAATTCCCGAAAAATTACGAAACTTTAATCATGCATATAAAATAGTATTTAAATGATCAGTCTCAAGTTTCAAGTCATTCTAGAAAGTGTAAGTATTTTATTTGGATTTAAAACGATTAAACCAGCTTTCGGTTCCGAATAAAATACGATTAAACCTTTTGACCAATGTTTTGACTAGAATACATACTTAGAATATATTTCCTAAAATATAAAATATTTTGAGAGCGTAGGAAATATTTTTAAATGATAAAAATAATTTTCTCCGAAATATGATGAATTTACGAAACCAGAGAAAAATTACTTTAAATATCTCTGGCACGAGAGGAAAATATTCCTGAGAATAAAAAGTCCTTTCTAGGATGAGAAAATGTTTTGAGTGCGAAGACAGAATATTTTTCGAGTAAAAACAGATCGTTTTTGAGTTTAGCACGAGTTCTCTAAAGAACATTAAATCTCGAATATTCTTTGTTCGAGCTTGTTCCTTATTAATATTGCAACGGAGATCTAAAAAATATCAAACCTCGATATTTTTTTTCGATCTTATTGCCTTGGTGTAGAGATATATTCCATAAAATATATTTTCATTTTTCAGCGAATTGGAATATCTCTTATTTTTAAAATAGGATGATAAATTTTGCTAGAGGTGATCATTTTACTTTTGATGAATCAATTAAATAGATGACCTAGTGGAGAGGATTCTACGTCTATTTAAATTTTATGTTTAAATCGTACATATGCCAAAATAAATATTATATCGAAGATATCCTTTCACTTTTGCTTCTTAACTTCCCTATAAGTACAACTATGTTGTACTTTCTTTTCTTTTTCACTTTATCGAACACTTTTCTCCGCTTTTTCTCGTATGAATTTCTTGCTGCGTTTGCTGTCACTACATCATTGGTGTTCTTGCCTTGATATGTTCGATCTTAGTA
This sequence comes from Saposhnikovia divaricata, assembly GCA_036435485.1. NCBI lineage: Eukaryota > Viridiplantae > Streptophyta > Magnoliopsida > Apiales > Apiaceae > Saposhnikovia > Saposhnikovia divaricata. Next base: position 102,635,658 of record CM071601.1, read on the forward strand.
AGTTTTTATCTTTTCCTTCCTTTTTAGTTTACACGTTCTTGTGTTTCTTGACTCCATATCTTCTCTTTTTGAAACTGTTCATGTCATTTCGACTATCTCCCATCTTTTTCTTGGTTTTGTTCGTAACTGCGGTTTTAACACATGGTTGTGTTTGGTATTTGAGGTTTTGATGACAATTTGTGTTTATGCTTTTAATGTTCTTGGTTTGAAGGTTTTTGGGTTTGAATTCAAGTTTCGTAATTCTTGGTTTTGTTTGTTGATGTTGTTGCTTTTGATTTTGTGTATATTTGTGTATATATACTGTAGATCTGCTTTTGTCTTAGGGCTTTTTGGACTTGTGTTTCTGATTTCGCGTTTTTTGTTTTGGCTCCGGGCTCCAATGATGGCATTTATTTGGGTAGGTAGGTGTTTATGGTTTATAAGAGACCTCTTGCCTTCTTTGACCAAACCGTATCTTCTTCTTTTTTCAGAATCTAGTAGGTACTCCAGAGCTAGTCCCTCTCCTGAGAACTTGTATTAGGGAACTATCATGGATAGAAAGGGTAATAAGAAAGCATCTAGGGTTAAGTTGTCCGAAGCCAACACACCTATCTTGCCGCACGGGGAGACCCTCAGTACCCTCTTTGGTAATTGGAGGGATACCGAGTATCTTTTCGTAAGAAAAGATGATTCTGTTCCGGATAATTTTTATTATAGAGACCTGACTCATCACTTCACCCATCAACTTCCAGGGAGTGCCATTTTGTACGATAAGGACTATATGGATCTGACTTTTGCCGATGCCCCGGGGGACTAATACTCCTATGGCTCGTCTGTTAGAAAACGAGTGCTTTAGGTCTTGTTTTTATCTTGAGGGGAAGGTTGTTTGGAGATGGCCAGAACCACATGAGCGTGTATATTACCGATCCGGGGAAGGGTTAGTGGGTGTGTTTCTGGAGTACCTTAGGTATGGGTTCAATCCCCGTTGTCACCAATTCATGAAATGTCTCTACAAATTCCAGTATGGGATTTTGATTTTTCAGCTTGCCCCCAATGCAGTCAAGTGGATCTTCTTGTTCCTTGGCTGTTGCAATGTCAAGGGGTACCTCCTCACTTTTAAACTTTTTCATCAACTATTTACTTTAGAAAATTCTAATCTGGCCCCTCTGTATGAATTCTGGTTTCGTTATGAGGAGTGTGGTTTTAAGAAGGGGGGCCTACTCCGGTTATAATGCTTGATCCCTTAAGGGTTGGCACGAGGAGTGGGTGTTCCTATAATTCGAGGATCTAGAATTCATGCCATTATTCGAACCTGAGGCCTATAAAGATTTTCAAAAATATGAATTAAAGGGTGCTGCCTGGGCCAAGGTGCTAGACTTTTGTGGGGCCTTGGGAACCACGATGAACCGACACTTATTCATGGACCATATGCTTTTACATTCCTTCGGATGTAAGTAGTGTAATGTTTAATTTACTTTCCTTGCTTTCCTTACTCGATTAGTTGTTCTAACTCCTTATTTCCCTTATTTGTTTTTCAGGTATTCCACACTGTAGTCCGTACTTCGCCCAAAAAATGGAGGCTCTGGACAAAGAGAATACCGGATTGGCTACGGCTTTGCAAGGGATTGAAGGTGTGCACCATGTAAATAAGTGGAACAGGAATGCTTCTGTTGGAGGTCCATCTATCAAGTCCATATATAAGGATGAAGGCCCATCACTGTAGAATCCCAAGATCAGTACGGTCCAATCATCTTCAACGGTCATCTGACCAAGTCTCTCCAGTAGTGGGATAGTAATGATACACATTCCCCACTTTTGTGCAATGGTCATTTCACCTTTTCCACCTCCCAATGATTCACAACCACACTATAAATAAGAGAGGAAGCTAGTCAAGGAGAAGGGGATTACAAGCCAAGTATTCTCAAAACACAATATCTTTACGTTTACCTATTTTCTATCTAAAGAACCGGAATACTTATTCTTACGCCGGAGGTGAATCGGGGCTTAACACCCTCGCATTCTTCTTCTTTTGCAGGTCCAAACAAAGGATCCACCTGGCAGAAATCAGGTTCCAACATTTGGCGCCGTCTGTGGGAACGTAGAGATACTTTTGTGTTGAAAATCAAAGCCTGCCAACAGCTATGGCTAATGAAGAAAAATATGGAAGGCTGTGGCCGAAGGAAGAAGGCTGTGGCCGATCGAAGGAGTTTGGCCGAACGAAGGGATTTGGCCGATCGAAGGAGTTTGGCCGAACGAAGGAATTTGGCCGATCGAAGGAATTTGGTCGAAGCAAAGGAGTTTGGCCGAAGAAAGCTGAATCATAGAAAATTAAGCTGAGGCCGAACGGAGGAATTTGGCCAAACCAAAGGAGTTTGGCCGAATAAAGCTGAATCATAGAAAATTAAGCTGAGGCCGAACGAAGGGATTTGGCCGATCGAAGGAGTTTGGCCGAACGAAGGAATTTGGCCGAAGCGAAGGAGTTTGGCCGAACGAAGGAATTTGGCCGAAGCAAAGGAGTTTGGCCGAATAAAGCTGAATCATAGAAAATTAAGCTGAGGCCGAACGAAGGGATTTGGCCGATCGAAGGAGTTTGGCCGAACGAAGGAATTTGGCCGAAGCAAAGGAGTTTGGCCGAACGAAGGAATTTGGCCGAAGCAAAGGAGTTTGGCCGAAGAAAGCTGAATCATAGAAAATTAAGCTGAGGCCAAACGAAGGAATTTGGCCGAAGCAAAGGAGTTTGGCCGAACGAAGGGATTTGGCCGAAGCAAAGGAGTTTGGCCGAACGAAGGGATTTGGCCGAAGCAGCGGAGTTTGGCCGAACAAAGGAATTTGGCCGAAGCAAAGGAGTTTGGCCGAACGAAGGGATTTGGCCGAAGCAAAGGAGTTTGGCCGAACGAAGGAATTTGGCCGAACGAAGGAATTTGGCCGAAGAAAAGGAGTTTGGCCGAAGAAAGCTGAATCATAGAAAATTAAGCTGAGGCCGAACAAAGGAATTTGGCCGAAGGAAAGGAGTTTGGCCGAACGAAGGGATTTGGCCGATCGAAGGAGTTTGGCCGAACGAAGGAATTTGGCCGAAGCAAAGGAGTTTGGCCGAACGAAGGAATTTGGCCGAAGCAAAGGAGTTTGGCGAAGAAAGCTGAATCATAGAAAATTAAGCTGAGGCCGACCGAAGGAATTTGGTCGAAGGAAAGGAGTTTGGCCGAACGAAGGGATTTGGCCGAAGCAAAGGAGTTTGGCCGAACGAAGGGATTTGGCCGAAGCAAAGGAGTTTGGCCGAACGAAGGGATTTGGCCGAAGCAAAGGAGTTTGGCCAAACGAAGGAAGTTGGCCGAAGCAAAGGAGTTTGGCCGAACGAAGGGATTTGGCCGAAGCAAAGGAGTTTGGCCGAACGAAGGAATTTGGCCGAAGTAAAGGAGTTTGGCCGAAGAAAGCTGAATCATAGAAGATTAAGCTGATGCCGACCGAAGGGATTTGACCGAAGGTAGGAGCTCGGCCGAAAAAAAAAAAGGGGGCACAAGGATGAAGACGAGTCCAGAGGTTCCGAATCACACCCCCAAGTAGCTAGGACGAGAACTATTGTCACGCCCGACTCCAAAGATAAGGAGTACGAAGCACACAAAGGGGAGAAAAGAAAGTCTCCTGGCGAATCAAGCTATCTGGGGACATACAAGCTTCGGCGACCTTACCAGTAAGCGTACTGAACGCCCCCAATTTCATATTTAAATGTGTTTTCAGTTCGCCCAAAGTACAATTAAATGTTCACAACAATCTAGTACGAGGCTTAAACAGACCCATATTAGGGGCCGATCGAACAAAATATGTGTCCTTTTTTAAGCATTTAGCATTCAAGGCACTCATAATTTAAAATAGGTGAACCACTTAGATTAATTCATCCCTTAAATACTGGGGGAAATATGCTAGGTATCAAATACCAAAGATGCATAGTCATGCTAGGCTATGGCCAAAAATGCATAGTCATGCTAGGCTACGGCCGAAGACGCATATTCATGCTAGGCTACGGCCGAAGACGCATAGTCATGCTAGGATACGGTCGAAGATGCATAAAATTAAAATTAACATGCTAGGCTACGACCAAAGATGCATAGTCATGCTAGGCTACGGCCGAAGATGCATAATCATGCTAGGCTACGGCCAAAGATGCATAGTCATGCTAGGCTACGGCCGAAGATGCATAGTCATGCTAGGCTACGGCCGAAGATGCATAAAATTAAAATTAACATGCTAGGCTACGGCCAAAGATGCATAGTCATGCTAGGCTACGGCCGAAGATGCATAATCATGCTAGGCTACGGCCAAAGATGCATAGTCATGCTAGGCTACGGCCGAAGACGCATAATCATGCTAGGCTACGGCCGAAGATGCATAGTCATGCTAGACTACGACCGAAGATGCATAAAATTAAAATTAACATGCTAGGCTATGGCCAAAGATGCATAGTCATGCTAGGCTACAGCCGAAGACGCATAATCATGCTAGGCTACGGCCGAAGACGCGTAGTCATGCTAGGCTACGGCCGAAGATGCATAAAATTAAAATTAACATGCTAGGCTACGGCCGAAGACGCATAGTCATGTTAGGCTATGGCCAAAGATGCATAAAATTAAGAAGAACAATGCATAGGCAAGCTGAAGCCGAAGATGCATTACTATACAGAAATTATGCTAATGGAGCCTCCCGAAGATGGACCAAAAAAGGTGGCCTTCATTCTGGCAAAGCCCGATTGAAGCCCGGGGACATGTTGGAGATCCATCTATCAAGTCCATATATAAGGATGAAGGCCCATCACTGTAGAAGCCCAAGATCAGTACGGTCCAATCATCTTCAACGGTCATCTGACCATGTCTCTCCAGTAGTGGGATAGTAGTGATACACATTCCCCACTTTTGTGCAACGGTCATTTCACCTTTTCCACCTCCCAATGATTCACAACCACACTATAAATAAGAGAGGAAGCTAGTCAAGGAGAAGGGGATTACAAGCCAAGTATTCTCAAAACACAATCTCTTTACGTTTACATATTTTCTATCTAAAGAACCGGATTCCTTATTCTTACGCCGGAGGTGAATCGGGGGTTAGCACCCTCGCATTCTTCTTCTTTTGCAGGTCCAAACAAAGGATCCACTTGGCAGAAATCTGGTTCCAACAGCTTCCAAGAAGTAGAAGAAAAATACTGAAGATGGGGCCTCAAAGACTGATCCAGGGCAGGAGTCAGAGTTCGGAGCAGTTCAACAGAAAAACACTCCGATTAATCTGGATTCCGAAGATGTGAGCCATCCTGAACTTGTCAGGAGGGGTAAAAGGGTTCGGGGAGAAGATATTGTTGATGTCACCGAGGTAGATAACCTGGTGGGTGACTCTATTCTCCAAGGATTTAGTGGTGCTTCTGGATCCACCTGGGTTCCTAGTAAGGATTCTGGGATGTCGTTTGGGACTATTTCCAGTCCACTCCCGAAGGGTGACAGAAGAAAGGGGGCTGTGTCCAAGATAGATCGATGTTGCCAAGTAATATCTAAGATTCCAACCAAAGCAGATTGGGAAGCCTATTAGTCTCAGGTATTTGAACCTCTGTCGAAAGAAATGATGAAACGTGGTTTAAGATTATTTTCTTATCTTGTAATCCTTTCCCAATGTTTTTGATGTTTTACTAATGTTTCGCCTTTATCTCTTTTTAGTTAGGTTCTCAGATAGTAGGAGTGTATTCTCTTGGGAATAAGGGCTTACAGACTATTGAGGCTGCTCGGACCGCTGTGGCTTCGGCTCAAGAAAAGGACATCAGAATATTTGATTTAGATCATGCCAATTCAAAGTTAAAGCAGAATGTCCAAGATCTGGAGCTGAAACTTAAAGAATCTAAGGATAAAGCCTCTAATTTTGAAATCCAAGCCCATGATGCCGAGGTCCCGGCCAAGGATGCTGAAAAGAAATATGAGGAGCTCCAGATTAAGGTTGCCGAGTTCAAGTCTCCAGAAGCTGTTATAGTTGAGTTCCAGAATTCCCAGGAGTACTTCGATGAGCTTGGGCAAAAATCTACTGTGAAAATTGGGTGTGCCTGGGTTGTGGCTGAAAAATTACTAAAGGCTAATCCAAAATCTTCCTGGGATTAATTTGTGCCACTCATCCTTGGAGCTGAACAACATTTTGCTACCACCGGAGAAGAGAGCCCGAGCCATATGACGATCTAGATGCTTCGGACTCCGATGAATGAGAAGATCTGCAATAGGACAAGCAGCAACCTCCAGTACAAGATCCTCATGCTGATGTCTAAACTTTAAGTTTGGAATTTGATGAATCTTTTGAACTTTTGTACTTCCAATTTGTAATTCTGAAACTTGGTTTTAACTCTATTTGGCCAGGAATGTTTTGAATCATATGGTTGGTTTGGTTCCTGGTGGCAGGAATTAATGCAGTAGTATCTTTTATCCTTCTTGTTATTGCTTTTGTGTTATATTTTGTAAATCATTTAAAATTTTTAGTAGAGTTCCATATTGTTCTTGCCCCGGCCCAATCGTTGCATATTGCTCAGGGCTGGGGTCTTATAAATTTGACTTAGTATAATTTTGAAAAGATTGCATATTGCTCTTTCCCCGATCCAACCATGGCATATTGCTCTGGGCCGAGGTCTTATAATTTTGACTTAGTAAAATTTTGAAAAGATTGCATATTGCTCTTGCCCCGGCCCAACCGTTGCATATTGCTCTGGGCCGAGGTCTTATAATTTTGACTTAGTAAAATTTTGAAAAGATTACATATTGCTCTTGCCCTGGCCCAACCATTGCATATTGTTCTAGGCCGAGGTCTTATAATTTTGACTTAGTAAAATTATATGTGCGGATGAACATTTACAATTATTGAGGGAAAATAAAAGGCCCTATTAAAATCATATATTCGGAGTACAATATTTCAAATTCTGGTTGTATTACAAACATTAGTGATAGCTATTGAAGTCTCTAGAGCGGCTTGGTTGTGTTCTCCGGGCCTTTTCTCCCCTTATTGGTAAAATTTCCTGATCCTGAGGCCATGCTCGGTGTTGGGGACCTCGAAATCGTCCGTATTTGTAAGTTTATAAGTTCCGGGGCGGAGGACCTCTTTAACCTTGTAGGACCTTCCCACTTAGGCATCAGCTTTCCGATGTTGGTTGGGTCCGAAGCTTCTGTATGACGAAGAACTAGATCTCCAACTTGAAAGTTCTTGACACTAGCCTTCTTGCTTAAATATTCTTTTGTTTTCTCTTTATATTTCTCCACTTTCTTCACAGCTTTGTGTTGAACTTCGTCTACCAGGTCTAAGTTTACCCGGAGGCCTTCTTCATTCGCAATTTCTTCAAAATTTATTGCCCTGTGTGAAGGGGATCCCACCTCTATGGGCAGCATTGCTTCGGTTCCATAAGCTAGTTTAAATGGTGTCTCTTCGGTGCTGGTCCTGGGTCTACTTCTGTAGGCCCAGAGCACATTGGGGAGCCCTTCGGGCCACTTGTTCTTGCTCTCCTGAAGCCTCTTCTCAATTCCCCTTAGTAACTCTATTTGTCACCTCCACTTGGCCATTTCCTTGAGGGTATGATTCTGAAGAATTCTTGTGTTTGATACCCCTTTTCTTCAAGTAATTTTCAAAATTAGAGCCCATAAAATGGGGGTTTTTATCCGAAACCAATACTTGAGGTAGCCCGAATCACTTCAGGATGTTATCCATGAACCGGATACAGTCTTGTTGATTGATTGTTCTCATAGCCTTAGCCTCGGCCCAATTGGTCATGTAGTCGATTGCCTCCAACAAGTATCTTAAATTGCCTTTGGCTCGGGGGAAAGGTCCCATGATATCGATTCCCCACACGAAAAAAGGTATGAGGGATAACACCAAGGAAGGCAGGACCGGGCTCTGCCTGGGGATGTTGCTAAAGAACTGGCAGTTCTTGCAGTTCTTCACGAAATCCACTATATCAGAATGGATAGTTGGCCAATAGTATCCATGCCTTATGATTTTGTAAGCTAAGGCTTTATCAGATATATGATCTCCACAGATTCCTTCATGTACTTCCTGCAGACAATAGGTAGCCTCGTCCGGGCCAATGCACTTTAGGACCGGACTTAAAAAGGTTCGGCGATATAACTGTCCTTCTTCCAGAAAAAATTTCGCAACTTTGACTTTAAGTCTGTTGGCTTTGTTCTTATCTCCGAGTAACTCTCCTTTATCTAAGTACCGGATAAAGGGAGTCACCCAGTTTGGCTGATCATCAATTTCCATGACTTCCATATTTTTTATGGTTGGTTTCAATTTCTTTAAAATAAACTGAACTATCGAGTTCAGCTGCATTCTGTACTAGTTTAGACAACAGGTCAGCTTCGGAGATCTCCACTTTGCTAATTTGACTTACTTGAAACCTTGGAATTGAAGCTAAGTAACTCTTCACCAGGGCTTGGTATTGTGCCAGCTTCGGATCTTTGGGAATATATTTCCCATTCATTTTCTTTACCACTATTTTAGAATCGGTGTAGATGTTTAGGTTCTGAATTTTCAGTGTCCGGACCAACCAGTTCTTCTTATTCTGCTTGATTGTTTGTGGCCAAGAATTTGAATGTTATGGCCTGCTTTATTTGAAATCCATCCGGGCTTCTCATTATTATCCCTGCCCCGGACCTCTCAGTTGTTGAAGATCCATCAACATGAAAGATCCATGCATCTGGGTCTTTGTTTTTCTCCTTTCCTGAATCAATCATCATAGGGCTGAGTTGTGGCTTCAGAAATGTACATTCCACAATGAAATTGGCTAAAGCTTTGGGCCTTGATTATGGTCCGTGGTATGAAGGTGAGTTGAAACTGGCTGAGCTCTATAGCCCAATTGACGAGTCTACCTGAGACATCTGGCTTGTGAATAATCCTTCTCAGTAGCTGGTCAGTTATCACTTTAATTTCTCGGCCTTGGAAATAGTGTCTTCGCTTCCTGGAGGCCGTTACCAACGTGAAAGAAACTTTTCAAGGTTTGGGTACCTGGTTTCGGAATCTTTCAGGACTTGGTTGACATAATAAACAGGTTTTTGTTGCCCTTCATGTTCCCGGATTAGTGCCACTCTTACCGCAAGTGGTCTTGTAGATAAATAAAGTAATAAAGGTTCTCCGGGCTCGGCTTTGGTTAGGACCGGTGGTGAGGAGAGATATTCTTTGATTATTTCAAATGCTTCTTGACATTCCGGACCCCAGGTTATTTCTTTCTTGTTTTTAGCCCCTTTGAGCAGACTGAAGAACGGTAAGTAGCGTTCTACGTGTTTCAAAATAAATCTTCTTAGTGCAACTAGGGACCCTACCAGTTTCTAAATTTCCTTCTGAGTCTGGGGCGGTTCCATTTCCAATACTGCTTTTATTTTTTCCGGATTAGCCTTGATTCCCCTCTGACTGATGATCATGCACCCAAGGAACTTTCCTGCTTCCACTCTGAATGTGCATTTCTCCGGATTTAATTTCATATTGTGCTTCCTTAAATTTTCAAAACATTCTTTCAAGTCAGGAACGTGTTCTTCAATTATTTCTGATTTCACGATCATATCGTCAACGTAGGATTCAAGGTTCCTGCCGAGCTGGTCTTTGAACACTTCAACCATAGCTCTCTGGTAAGTTGATCCGGCAATCCTTTGAAGGAATTTTTGGCATAAACGGAAGCGTAAAACATAATTTGCAACATATATATCACATATATATTGCATACGATTCATGTAAAAGTCGTGGGATCGATTTCTAACCTTTGAAAGCGATCCAAGGATGGTGTAGAGAGCATCTTAGCAGCTGCTTCTCAAGTGTGAAGCACTCTATCGGTATCCACGAAGAGCTTGATTATGGAGGGAGAAAGAGGGCTTGAGAGAAAAATAGGATTGCCTCCTTTTTCTTTTTTACGTGTTGTAAATATAGGGTTAGCTCTTTTGAGGGTTTATAAGTGTATATTTATAGGCAAAATTTAAACTGAATTTTTCCTATAAAAATAATATAACTATTAATCCCACAAATCAATTAATCTCATTAATCAATTAATTAATAATTAAAACTCTTTTAATCATTAATTCTTTTTCTAAACTCTTTAAAAAATAATTCTCTCACTTGATTTAATTTCTTAAATTAAATTCTTAATTAATAATATTAAGAACTCTTCTTAATTAATTTATAATCAATTAAATCTTATTTAATCATTTAAAAAAATTGATAATAAATTATTTATTTCACAAATAAATAATTACTAGCCATTATTAATTAATTCCTCCACCAATAAATCAGTCTCTTTTATTGTTTGACCTTGTAGGTACAATATTAAGCCGATAGTAGAAATAAATAATAATAAAACTATTTATTATTATTTATATGAATTCTTCTAATTCATTAAATATAATTAATTAAATAATTAATCATATTTATTCTACATCGTGAGGGATACTTCTCAGCATATCGCGACTATTTGGATAATATGAATTCAATGCTTAGAATACCTAAACCCTAGTCAGTGAATAGTTACCGTACAATCAATTCCTTCCACCCTACAATATCCCGATTCAATACAAGGCATGGAACTCGTGTCAAGCCTATCAAATTTAATCATATGATTCCTTATTCATAATGCATAGTTCATGTTAATGCAAATTAGAAACTCCTTTCTAATTTCATTTACTCTGGCCAGAGATTCCTGAACTAGCACAATAAGAATAGCATAGGATATTCTCTTCCTTTACTGGAAGGGGTAGATCCTTTATTGACCGTTAACTATCTCCATACACAAATCCCTATGCCCAGAATAGACCTAATGGGTGTCCTTGAGACTAAGAACTAAACCAAAGCATAGTTCATTATATACAAGATTACTCTAATGATCACAAGTCTAAGGACACTTGTACAACTATCACTTAGTGAACAACTATCGACATGTGAGTAAACTCCATTAGTTGCTCTACTGATCGAATCATGTTCAGTGAAATTATTCCTTAATAAGCACCTACATACTAGCTATAGTGTCACCACACAAATGTCAATGAGAACAGACATTCTTCCTAGGAAGCTAGCATAGTATGTACTGATCTTTACGGATTAACTAACTTCCAATCAGTTATTCTATGATTAGAAACAGTTTTAAGTCTAGTGTTATCATCTTCTAGATCTCACTATTATAATCTCATTATAATTCTAGAAACTTTACTCTAAACTATGGAACATCTGATTTAATACACTTTAAATAGATAAAGCCCGTATAAAGACAAATATTTCTTTCACTAATAATCATAAAACCTACTAAGATTACAAGAAAGTTTATCCTAACTCATCATCCATGATTGGATTTAGGACACTTCTCTTTCAATCTCCCACTTGTACTAAAACCAATCACTTCGGTATCCCATACCCATCTTCACTATGCGAAGATCAAAGTGATCTGAGAAACGGCTTTAACAATGGGTCTACTACGTTTGTGTATGTCAACTTACTCAATGTTGACAACCTCTCTTTCAATGATCTCCATAATTGGATGAGAGCCGCAATTATGTGTTTAGACCTTAGATGGGATCACGGTTCCTTAGAATGCACTAATCTGATGCCCTTGAGTTGTCACATTACAACTCAATGGCTTATTATCTGCCAGGAACTAATCCAACAACAAAAACTAGTTTTCAAATCCACTGTTGCAACACACTTGCAACAAAACACACTATGCTTTCTGATCTAATATTAATGAGTGTCTACTGCTTGTATCTAATATTAATGAGTGTCTACTGCTTGAAACTATTTCAACTCACTGTCTTTCCACTCAGGACTATCCAGTGCCCCAAAATGAATCTACTATCAAACTGATCTTGATTAAAACTTGAGTCTACAAGGACCTTTAGTTTTAATTTAGCTCCATCAGAGAAAATAAATATATCGCCATGCCTTCTCAAGTATACTACGACATTTTATTGTCATCTGATCCTTTTCTCCTAGGAGTAGATTGATATTTGCTTGTCACAACAAGAAATATCATTATTTGTACATATCATGTAACACAGAATGGATTAAAATGATTCTCAAAGACATTCCATTCACGTGTCCTCTCTCTCAGAGAGATATTCTCCCATGTTAATCATTATGAAACATCACTTGGAGTGTCCATGCTAAACACTTTAGCATCCAATCAATGTACATTATTTTACGTCAGACCTCTTATCCTAATCAAGATCTATCAACATAGATCATCACCCTTAGTTTATTTGAGGCCTAACTCTAGTCCAAGAAGAAATTCTTTGATAACTTAATTTTAATGAAAACCAAAACTATCAAAGGAATATTTTCACTAATATATCCACATATATTACTTTATTACATCACTCCCACTAAACTCATGTCCCATTAAATGGATCATTCACCTTTTGATAAAGTCAAACTATTTGACTATCTCATCAAAATTAATGTTCCATTGCCGAGAAGCATGCATGTGAAATCTTCATGGTTTTGATCATGGCTATTCGATAAAGGTTTCTTTAAGGTGATCACATTACCTTCACTTAAACCTTTACAACTAGCCTGGATTTATAGGTCTCTACCTTGCCATCCATTCATAAACTCTCTTACAAAACCATTATTGATTCCATGACACTCTGTCATTTCTCAAAGTCATTAAAACTCAAAACATTGTCGTTATCATTTATAGTGTATATCGCATCACCATTCTAAATGATGAAACCATGATACCCTCCTAGATTACAACAGTGTTGTTGTACAGGAAATTCAACTACTCAAACAGGTTCCATACTTAATCCGCGATGATTTGTGGTTCTTGAACTTCATTAAGTTCACTATAGCTCCCACTGAGCCCTTGCAGGGTAAACTAATTTTCCAAAAAGGTGGAGTATCTAAAAAACAAAACACTCCCAGTGTCTATAAAATAAATACTCCTTGCTCAGCAAGATTGCATATAGTTGTCCTAAACTCTTTTTAAGACTAACCACAAACCTTCTTTATTCAGATTCAGTCTCTAACTTATTCAACTCTTGATATAGGTTAGACAACCCCAAATCTCAAGACAATTGAGACTTGTGTTTCCTTAATCCACATCTCATAGAGACTATAGTTAACTTGTGTTGAGGATACCTTATCGAGTAGTTTGACTATTCTACTAAGTCATTTTTCCTAATAGATGTCGGAATTCACGATGTCATTCATTGTGGACTAAACCTTGTCTAACAAGAGTCTTCAGTGAAATAACATCATTATATATGAGATAATTCAGGAACTGACTATTTAAAAATTGACAAACTCAATCTCATTGAATGTTTCCAATACTCTTAAATAGTTCGTTGTCATACCTCAGCATTCATTGAACCTATCAATAAAACTTGGATTTTGTATTTTAAAAAATACACATATCCTTATTACATTGATCGTCATTGAATGTGACAAGGTATCAAACCTGATCTATCTCATTATATCTAGTTTGTTCAATATGAAACATATAATCCATAAGTTCAACAACACGACTAATCAACAAGTTCTCATAATTGAAACAATAACAGTTGTTCTATTTCAATTATGTAGGACTTCATCGATGTCTAGCTATCTACTTGTCCTTTGGTTAAGATTCGTAATCCTTGAACCTAAGTAGTGTCTAATACCCAAGTAGATGATTGACTTATAGACTTATTCATTTCAACTATTAACAAACTTATATTTCCGTTAAGGTTACACTAACTGTTTACTTCCTTGATTCTGTAAGACTTATCTTACATAATCCAATTCCAATATCCTATCCTTATTCAGTGGAAGTCTAATAAATTTGCTTTCTTGGCTAACTTTTATCTTAAAGATTGCGTCTTTTCAAATCACCTTCTTATTCTTATAATAAGACCTCAAGATCACATCTTGACTTTATTCTTACAATGAGATTTCAAGATCACATCTTGACTTAACTATATATCTATCTAAATACCAGTTATATAAATGAACAATCTAATTGATCATATAAAACAAGGTCATTGACAGAAATATTGCTAAACCGTTGTTATCGATAAAGAACATCGATATCTTATATCAATGTCCCTAACTTATTCATCTAACAACCCTTGTAGATGAACAAAATGAGACATCTCACTCATTGTTAGATACATCTCTCACAACTTGTGAAGATTTGTGAGTTCAAGATGAAAAACAATCTATTCTACTTGTGAAAACTATTCTCACTTTCCTTGTCAACAAGTCATTGACCTAGCATCCATTATGCTATTTCTACAGTGCAGAAGACATCACATTTATATTTTAAAATCTTTAAATAAAATTAACAACATAAGTAGAATATTCGATTTTATAATCTTTACACCCTATGAATCCGGTCTTTATTCATTGGCGGCTCCCACTATTTTATCAAAGTTATATAACCCTCTATATGTATAACTGAGCATTCACAATGCTAGTGAGAATTGGGATCCTACTTTCCATCACACAACCCCGGTTGTGGCACGAAACGCCATGTAATGTTCATAGGCAGACAACTCTTGTAAATTACATCTCATGTCATTCCATAATAAAACTTTAGCCCCTTAAATCATTGAGTCACGGCTGTGGCACGACAAACTCAATATTCTAAGTCAAGTCAAACCCAACATCTCGTTCAAATTAAATCAGATTTCAATAGCCCACGACTGTGGCACGTAACGACCATTGAACTCTAATTAATTCACGCATCTAATGTAATAGACCAGTACCCCTTATTTCAGAAACAAAGCCCTCGGCTGTGGCACGAAACGACAATGCCCTAAAATAAGAACCACTTTCTACCATGTTGGAAGGCTATGACCGACACAAGCCCGTTGTGCCCTTGGCCCTTTTATCACTTGATATTTAATAAAAGAGGGTTTTTATTTTACTAAGGTCACGAAACATTTTCGTATGAATCTATAAGTCTTAAGTGTTTTAAGTTTAATAGATAATCTAAATCTATAATAAAACACAACAAAAAAAAACTCATTATTATTAAGTCAAGTCAGATCCAACATCTCGTACAATTAAATCAGATTCCAATAGCCCATGGCTGTAGCACGTAACGACCACTGAAATCTAATTTTG
Organism: Saposhnikovia divaricata; assembly: GCA_036435485.1. Taxonomy (NCBI): domain Eukaryota; kingdom Viridiplantae; phylum Streptophyta; class Magnoliopsida; order Apiales; family Apiaceae; genus Saposhnikovia; species Saposhnikovia divaricata. Next base: position 102,650,712 of record CM071601.1, read on the forward strand.
TACACATCTAATGTAACGGACAAGTACTTTCATGTTGATCGGTGACAAAGCCCTCGGCTGTAGCACGAAACGACAATGCACCGAAAACAAGAAACACTTTCTATCATGATGGAAGACCATAACCGACACAAACCCTTTTGTGTCTTTGGCCAATTACGACTTGACATATATTTAGTTTAGAGGGAATATATTATGTTACAATCATAATCATATTATAAAGAGATTCTTCCTTTTAAATTAAATATTTCAAATCAATAATCGATAATTGGATGATTCCCAGATCGGGGGGAGCATTGTCAAGAGGCGTCACTTTATACCCCTTTCTTACAGATAGTAATATGTTTTTGACAGAATTATCCTTTCTCTCAATATTGAAAATTCATATTTAATTACGTGTTTCACAAACACAAGAATCTCATGATTGTATCCATAATATTAATATTAAACTTGTGAAACAATTTCACAATTCCTAAATCATCTAAATTACGCCTAAATCTATTAATATATTATTAATTTCATAATATTAATATATTATGTTGATTTAATTTCACCTAAATCTATCATCGCATGGTAAACATAGGTATATATCACATATATAAACATAAAGGAACATAAAAGTAGGCATGTTATAACATATAACACAATTATATACATCTCTATGTATCATAACTTGCATTAATAAACAATTAAACATTTAAAAACATGCTTTAATACACTTTCGGAGCAATTAAATAATTAAAAACTATTTTTATAAAAATATTTGACCACACCATCAGATCCGTCTCAAAAAAATGAATCTGCGATATATTGCACGTTCAAAACGGAGCTACCAAGCTCCCGGAAAAGCCAAAAGAATAAACTGAATCACGTGCGCGCGAAACTACACTCAGAAACGCATTCAACCAACGCGTAACCACTATATCGCGCATGTCCTATATGCGTTACAGGGTGTAAACCAAAAACATCTCTAACGCATCAACAGTATGCGTTTCTAGCTTTTCAGCGCGGTCCCTCCGCCTTTTCCCACAACAGCAGCGACAAAAAATTTATAACAATTGGACAACATCAGTACAACAATTGCAGTGTTGTGTCAGAACGCCTATCAACTGATCGGAATCAAATGAATATTGTTTTCCGTGCAATCATTCAAAAACAAATCATATTTGTAATAATCAGATGTAATTTTATTATTGCGAATTTAATTAAAACAATTTCAAAAATTCATAATAAATAATCTATACATCAGAAAATTATGAAAAAAATATCCAGACGATCTACAACAATTGTAGAACCCAGATCTGTGGCCAAATATCAAAGCAAAATTTATTTCGAATTAATTCATAATTAAATCAAAATAAACTTGTAAAATCCATAATAAATTCATACATCATTTAAAAATACTGAAAATTTGCAGATGAATCTATATGCAAATAGCCTAAGCACTCATACCATTGAAGGAATTTTTGGCGATCTAAGGATGATGTAGAGAGTATCTTAGCAGCTGCTTCTCAAGTGTGAAGCACTCTATCGGTATCCACCAAGAGCTTGATTATGGAGGGAGGAAGAGGGATTGAGAGAAAAATAGGATTGCCTCCTTTTTCTTTTTTACGTGTTGTAAAAATAGGGTTAGCTCTTTTGAGGGTTTGTAACTGTATATTTATAGGCAAAATTTTAACTGAATTTTTCTTATAAAAATAATATAACTATTAACCCCACAAATCAATTAATCTCATTAATCCATTAATTAATAATTAAAACTCTTTTAATCATTAATTCTTTTTCTAAACTCTTTAGAAAATAATTCTCTCACTTGATTTAATTTTTTAAAATAAATTCTTAATTAATAATATTAAGAACTCTCCTTAATTAATTTATAATCAATTAAATCTTATTTAATCAATTATAAAAATTGCTAATAAATTATTTATTTCACAAATAAATAATTACTAGCCATTATTAATTAATTCCTCCACCAATAAATCAGTCACTTTTATTGTGTGACCCTGTAGGTTCAATATTAAGCTGGTAGTAGAAATAAATAATAATAAAACTATTTTATTATTATTTATATAAATTCTTCTAATTCATTAAATATAATTAATTAATCATATTTATTCTACATCGTGAGGGATACTTCTCAGCATATCGCGACTCTTCGGATAATATGAATTCACTGCTAAGAATACCTAGAACCTAGTCAGTGAATAGTTACCGTAAAATCAATTCCTTCCACCCTACAATATCCCGATTCAATACAAGGCATGGAACTCGTGTCAAGCCTATCAAATTTAATCATATGATTCCTTATTCATAATGCATAGTTCATGTTAATGCAAATTAGAAACTCCTTTATAATTTCATTCACTCTGGCCAGAGATTCTTGAACTAGCAAAATAAAAATAGCATAGGATATTCTCTTCCTTTACTGGAAGGGGTAGATCCTTTATTGACCGTTAACTATCTCCATACACAAATCCCTATGCCCAGAATAGACCTAATGGGTGTCCTTGAGACTAAGGACTAAACCAAAGCATAGTTGATTATATACAAGATTACTCTAACGATCTCAAATCTAAGGACACTTGTACAACTATCACTTAGTGAACAACTATTGACACGTGAGTAAACTCCATTAGTTGCTCCACTGATCAAGTCATGTTCAGTGAACTTAATCCTTAATAAGCACCTACATACTAGCTATAGTGTCACCACACAAATGCCTATGAGAATAGACATCCTTCCTAGGAAGCTAGCATAGTATGTACTGATCTTTACGGATTAACTAACTCCAATCAGTTATCCTATGATCAGGAACATTTTTAAGTCTAGTGTTATCATCTTCTAGATCTCACTATTATAATCTCATTATAATTCTAGAAGCTTTACTCTAAACTATGGAACATCTGATTTAATACAATTTAAATAGATAAAGCCCGTATAAATACAAATATGTCTTTCACTAATAATCATAAAACCTATTAAGATTACAAGAAATTTTATCCTAACTGATCATCCATGATTGGATTTAGGACAATTCTCTTTCATCCTCAACCCGAATGGCATGTATCGGTAGGCATACATGGTCGGGTGAGTTATGGGAGCGGTTTTTGCAATGTCCGTCGGGTTCATCTTTATTTGGTTGTATCCGGAGAAGGCGTCCATGAAGCTGAACATCACATGTCCAGACGTGGCGTTAATAAGTTGGTCAATACTTGGTAAAGGACAGGGATCTTTTGGGCAAGCTGCGTTGAAGTCTATGTAGTCAACACACATCCTCCATTTTCCATTTGGATTTTTGACCAGAACCACATTGTCCAACCAGTCCGGGTACTTTATTGTACAAATTATTCCGATTTTGAGGAGCTTTCAACCTCTTCATCAATTGCTCTTTGTCTCTCCGGAGCAAAATTTGTCTGCTTTTGTTTTACTGCCTTCTTGTTCAGAATTATATCGAGGGTATCCATTGCTAATGATTCATGGAGACCGAACATGTCGTTCGGGCTCTAAGCAAAAATATCTGAGTAGTATTTGAGTAATTGAATTAGATTTTCCTTGGAGGTCGGGTTTAGTCCTGATAAGATCTTTATCTTGTGATTCGGATTGTTCTCCATAAGATCAATGGTACAGTTTTAACAACATGTTCTACTTTGTCTTGTTCACTCTTAGAGGAAAATTGTTGAATCTGGGCTTGAGTATTTGATTCCAGGTAGTCCCGTGCCTTAGCAATCAGGGCTTCCTTGGTTGGGGCTTCAATGTTTTCAATATTTTGGACCTTGTGTTCAGGCCTCTTCTTGAAGTGTGTTCTATGTTTCTTGTAGCTAATATTTTTCTGATACGAAGAGGCTTTCCATTTGTTTTCTGGATCGGTCTCGGCCATCACCAATGCTTGCATGTAGCATTGTCTAGCTATTTCTGAGTCTCCCCTTACTTCTTCTACTACGGAAGGGGTTGGAAATTTGAATTTTAGGTGAGGAGTAGAGGTGCCAGTCTACAGCTTTGTTAGGGCTGGGTATCCCAAAATCACATTGTATGAAGAAGGAGTGTTGATAACATAAAACTTGACCATATAGGTCTCTTACTTCATGGATGTTCTGAACTGAACTGGCAGATATAGCGTTCCTTGTATCGGGACCAGATTATTACCAAAACCGTAGATGGGATCTTCTCGATAGTCATTAATCTTGATGCTGCCTAGCTGCATCCAATCTACAGTGTGTTTAAACAGGATGTTGACTGAAGACCCATTATTAACTAGAGTTCTTTTCACTTCATTATCGGCAATGTCCAGGCTAACAACTAAAGCTCCATTATGGTTCGGGTCGATGTCTTCGAAGTCTGCAATACTAAAAGATATAACCTGCTTCAGGAAGGATTAGATCAGCATAACTTCTTCTCCAGAATTTGGGATGGGGGGAGGTAAACTAGAACCCCCCAACACCACATTTACCACATGTTTTTTTCCTGAACCGGATGCCTCTCTCTTTTCCATTGTCTTCCGGGTAACGTACTACCCCATATATCCTTTCTTAATTTGTTCCTCAATGAAGTACTTGAGGGACATGCAATTTTCGGTTGTGTTCCCACGAGTTGCATGGTGGTCGCATTGTTTGTGAGTAGCCCGATTTTCGGGCGCAGTTATCATTGGTTTCAGCGGATAATAAAAGGGCTTGTCCCGGACTACCTTCAATATGTCAGCCCGGGTTCGGTTGAGAAGAGTCCGTTCGGGCTCCGATCGAGGTTCAGCTTTGGGTCTGGAATCAGACTTGAGACCTGATATTGGGGCTTTATCTAGGATCGAGAGCTAAGAGCTCAAAATATAGTTGTTCTGTCTGTTTGGTTTGAATCGTTTATCATGTTGATAATCGCCTCGAGGGCGGTTATCCTGAGTCCGGTTTAAAGAGCATCCCGACCGGGTCATCCTCATAGCTTGCAGCACATCAGTTTCTTTAATGAATCATGCGGCCATGGCATATGCCACAGCTAGGCTTTGGTTTGTTTATCATTTCCACAACATATCTTTCGATATGCTCCGGGTCTAGGTTCCTCCGGAAAATACTTAGCACCTCGCGCTAGTCCAGGTTTAAGATTTTATTGATTGCCTCTTGGAAACGATTCATATACGCGGATAAGGATTCGTTACTTCCGGATTATTTCCAAGTGGCACATCTGTAGCTCATGGGTTCGGTTTGCTCTGAATCTTATTAGAAAGGATTCTCAGAATTCCTTCCAGCTGTGGATGTTCCGGGAGAGGATTCTACTGAACCATCTCTGGGACCCTCCCTTCAAAGTTGATGCAAAAATCTGCATTTGGTGATGTCATTGTAGAAGTAAATAAGCGCAATTTGCTCAAATTAGTTAATATGTTCTTCAGGGTCGTCCATTCCATCGAATGAGTCAAAATTGTAGTGTTTTAGGCTCTTTTATCCTGTAGCTGCTTCCAAGGAGCAGCTGAAAGGAGTCAGGGTTCCTCCGATCTCCAGTTCGGACTCATTCCCAACTTTCTTTTGTAGATCATGGATTATGTGTATCAAAACCTCTTCAGGTTCTTCTTCATCAGATATAAGCTCAGGACTGATGTCTCTATGGGTTCTTTTGGATCCAGACCTCTTCAAAATCCGGTCCTCTTATTCTTGGATTCTCTTATGAATTTTAAGTTCAAGCTTAGCCTCCTCCTTCTTCCAGATTTTCTCCCGAAGTTCGGCCAGCTTTTTGAGTTTTTTAGCTTTTGTCCTTATTCTTGCTTTGGGCTTTATGGGCTATTTTTTATTTGCCTTTGTTACTGATTCGATCAAAGACAGATCCTCGAGACCAACGAGAATTCCCAAAATCCTTGGAGTTTTCAGCTTGCTCAAGTTCAGGTTGTGGTTGAATTTGTTTCGGGGTATGATAGGCCCGTATTGCTTCAGCAAGGTCTTCTCTAGTCAAGTTTTCCATGTGCATTGTGGCCAAAGGAACATCAATAGTCCGGACCAAGGTTTGGTCATGGACTGGAGTCTATTCTAGTCTCTAAGTACTGGTGGATGGTCTTTGAGTGAATTTACTTCCTCTAGCCATGATTTCACCAAAAGAGAAATAGTTTCCAGAGTAATGATGTTTGCAAAAAGCGACTTTAAAACAAATTTAGGCTATTATGAATAAACAACTTATGTATGAATGTAACATGAACTAAAGATAGATGTAAGCAAAAGATAAAGGTTAAAAATTGAAACTTTAAACAGAATATCAAATAGATCTGGGCTAAGGTAGGCTAGCAGTAGTCAGAAAACATGCATACAAGGTTGAACGGGTTTAAAGATTGCATTTTATAAAACAGATCTAAGGTTTCTGAGTTCTTGCACCCCTCCTTCTAGCGCCAATGAGGCTCTTCCACCGCCATTCCCATGCATTGGTGGGTGACTGTAAAACAACACCGGGACGGGGGTTTGGACCCGTGGCGCCTCCGGTGTGAGAATGAGAGAAGGCTTTGGAAGATATAATCGAGAATATAAAGTACCTAAAATGTGGAGGGTGTGTGAGTATGAGTGAGTGTAGAGAGAATGTAACCCCTAAACCTTCCTCTCTTGGTCTATTTATAAGCCAAGGATTAGGGTTTGGGGTTTAGTACCTGTAATCATGAGCGTTGAATTCTAGGTAGAAAGGACACCTGGGCCTTGTGGATGGATGACATCTGTCCAGGTGAAAATCGTGGCAGAGTGTGGGGGAACGTGTCAAGAATATTTGGGAGTTTGACATCCTCGCCTTTGGATTATGCCCATTATTGGCAAACTTTAGTTGTCACTATCAGATGGGACCCTTGGTAATGATTGGGATTTAAGGTGTCATGTGTGTTGTTAACGGACGTGAGCGGGATGCCAGAGATCCGGACTCGAGTGCACAATGCCCCAGGTCATAATGATGGCGGACTAGTACAGAAATGACCTATAGTGTCGGTTGTTTGCATTAACCGACGTTATAGGCATCGTTTGTACCTATTGCGTCGGTTGTTTGCATTAACCGACGCTTATTGACTTCTGTCAGAATCTATGGCGTCGGTTATTTACATTAACCGACGCTATAGGTATAGCCTATAGCGTCGCCCCTAAAAATGCCGACGCTAAAAATGATTTTTGCGTCGGTCAGCAAAGAACCGCCGCTTTAGGTATAGCTTATAGCGTCGGTCATCATTGAACCGACGCTATAGGTGTAGCTTTTAGTGTCGCTTCTTAAAATGTCGACGCTATAGGTATAGCTTATATGGTCGCCCCTTCAAATGCCGACGCTATAGGTGTAGCTTATAGCGTCACCCCCTAAAATGCCGACGCTATATGCCTTTAACTCAAAAATAACAATTTCTTAATATTTGACAAATATTATAATATTTTATATAATATAATTATATAAATAAAATTTCCTTTTAAAAACTGTTAATACAAATAATGTTGTACAAATAAGTTTTTAAAAATTAATATTTTAATATTAATTATTGGGAGAATTATTTTCTGTATTTAAGAATTTTAAAATGATTTTATGAATTATATTGCATTTAAAAGATCAAAACTTGTAAAATTCATATTTAATTAGTTTTTTACCCTAAAACCATTTTAAAAGTATAGGGAGACAACTAATTTAAATCTCTACGTTTTAAAAATAATATTGAGATTTTTCCTCAACTTTATATATTTATTTTGCCATTTACAAAAGCTGAAAGATTTGTTTTTAAGTGAAAAATTGAATTATGGAATTACTAAACCCCTGTTTCCTTTTAACCCAAAGTCCCCGGTTTCTCCAAATTCATTTCACTGGTCGATGTCGTCTCTCTTAACTTCTCTCAACTCTCCTCTCTCTCTCTCTCTCTCGAACATTATTTCATTTGATTCGTCTTCGTCAAATTCTAGATTCCTTCTCCGCTTCATCCACAGTAAGTCTCTTCTTCACCTTCAATTACACACACATACACAAAAAACACTGTATAATCAAATTTTCAATTCCACCAGTCAATCGAGCCTCGAAACTTGAGCAAATTGGCAATCTCCACTTCCGAGTTAGCCGATTTTCTCAATACTATATCCGATTCAGTTGCGGAAGATCCTGAAAATGCACAAATTGAGAAAACTCCTTTCGAACTACTTTCGGAAATACATACATACATATCTTCAACTTTAGTCAATCAGGTTTTACTTCTTGAATTTATCGTAATCTATTTTTTCGAGTTTTCGATTCTCGATTTATGTGATTTGGGTGCTGATTAGTTTGTTTTACTTGTAACTACTTTATCTATTTCGCTAACTTGTGATGAGATGCGGTTTAGATTGTTGAACGGTTTGTTATTATCTAGGATGTTATGGATGCACTTTCGTTTGATTTGCCAAAAGCTTTTGCTAGGTTTTCAAATGGCTCGAAGAGGTGTAGAGATGTTTGCGAGAGTATTATCAATAGGTTTATTGCCACTTGTAGTCCTCGGGATATGCTTTCAATTCTCTGCGAGGTATTATTTAGTGGACTTGCAAAAGGTAATAGTCGTTTACTAAATGAAATGAGTAATATGATAAGTTTTAAGTTAGGGCTACCTAGAACTGATTATCTACATTAACTGCTTATGTAATTTAGTAAGCTTCAGTCTGTTTATTTATATTGTTAATTCTTTCAGCTACTCTTTATTCACTTGTCACAACGATCAATTAATCAAGTTAAATATTTATTGATATTACACATACTTTGTGCTCTTTTTTCTTTTCTAAATTAAGTGCCAAAGTGCTTTACATGAAATTATTCTACTTCAATTGAAAAGAATTATTCTACTTCAATTGAAAAGAAGTATAAGAATGTGGTGCTTGTGGTAGAAGTATAAGAATGTGATGTAGCAATGTTTATAACCATGATTATGTATTCCTATCGTCCTTAGGTCCTTTTTTATTGCATGTTAAAGTGTTGCATTCATAGATTCAGTTCTGTGAGAGCTGCTATTGAGTAAATGAGGTTTGGATACATGTAATATGAAATTCTGGAGCTCAGAAAGTTGGAGTGAATGTGTTTCTTGGTTTCAGTTTTTCCAATCATTGAGAGACGGCACTTTGAGCAAGTAAAAGTTGTGGTTCCGGGAGTACTCAAAATATTAAAGTCCATATCTACAGAAATAGATAGTGAGGATGCAGATGTCGAGGACTTGGTTTAATAAAACAATTATAATATCTAGTTCCATATACACAATCTGTGTGAAATTGGTTGGTGGTTATTGTACAATTTTGTTCAGTAGGGCTGTTATAGTGTCTATTCAGATCCCCATGATGATCTTTTAATGTCTGGAACAGGAGGGGAAAGACAACGAAAAGACTCATGCTCGAGTTACATTAGATCATCTCTACTTGCTCTGTTAATGTTTTTTATGCTGCGATTAATGTTTTATATTTAGTTTAATTTCTTTTATGGTTCACAGGCTTCTAATTCAGTTTTCTTGGGTTACAGTTGTTTCAACATCTTCAATACTGTCAGTTACCATACCTTAATTTAATAGCACGTGCTGAGGTTGACAAGCTAACCAGCGTTGTCCTTAAAGGTAGTTACCACTTTGTCCTACATTTTTACTCTATTTGACATGTTTATTTTATATTGTGATCTTTGAGGTTAACTATTTCATCTGCTCTACAAAGGTATGGATGACGAAGAGGATTTTATGATCTACTTTTCTCATGTCAACCTTGGAGCAGCACTTGCAGGTATATCTTTAGTCTCTACTTGCTAAGTTACCTGCAGGTCATATACGGTTGTCAATTTGTTAACTTACACAGAGCCAGTTTCCACGCTTAGTTGAAGATTTCATGCCACTTCCCTCCAAAGGAATTTCTGGAAAAGAAGGATGGTAAGTACATGATCATTACTATTTTCTCTATCCGCACTTAGAATTTAGTTTAGTAGTGATTCAATCTGCACTTGAAATCCTTATGAAGAACTCTATGCTCTTTGGTTCATTAGTTGTCCTTTTGAAAATTGAACTTTGAGTCCTCACTTATTCATGCAACTGCTATATGATTCATTATTATCATCAAATAACTTTCATGTAAAATGAAGAGAGCAGTAAACTAAAATATTTTTGTGGACTATTGACTGCTTCTGTTTGTACCATTATTGCAGGTGACATATAAGATGCTAGTTGAACAAGTCCTGATTTTCTGACACGTGGAAGACATCCTGCTCTTACTCGGTGTGTTTCAATTTTCATCAATTTAATATACACAGGTTGACTGGAACATAAAAAACAAAATGTAGCATGTCAAAGTTTGCCTTTTATTGGTCAATAACTTATGAGTGTTTGCTTGCAGCACATTTTATAATAAAGTAAATTATATTTTACTATAAAACAAGTAAATTAATGAATTTTCTGAAAAACATATTAACTAAATAATTTTTTATTGGTTGCAGATTGATAATTTAGTAGTCATGCCGAGTTTATCAAAATATAGAAATATACAACAATGCTCATCTGTTTCTCTTCAATAATGGCATCGAGCCAATCACTGTAGACAGTTTGGATGCTTGTAGTATCAAGGCACCTTCAGTGATCAACAACTAAAACTAAGAGAGAATTGGATGAACAATTATGGCCCAATTATAATTTGTTTAATTATGGCCCAATTAAATTAGATGAACAATATAATTTTTGTTGTAACTTTTGAGATTTAATTGCTACTTTAGTTGTGTTGCTATTATATGTATTGTTATTAAATGTTTGTTGGCATGGGATAATTATAATTGTTTTATACTATATTGTGGTCTTTGTTGGGTTTGAGGTAAATATTATTGAAATTGCAAACTGTGACGCCCCCAAATCCACTATTTGTAGACTTAGGTCACCACGTACCGTCAATACCTGCCTTATACAAAATACATTACAATACAAAATAAACATAAAAGTTTTCTCAGAATAACAGTAGTTCCATCCCACGCATCCAAGCATCGACATATCTCTAAATTATTACAACATATTACTAGTACACAGTATATCACTAAACATGTCGAAACATATGCTAATAGTCGTTCCTAGGGTCGTCGCCTCTGAGGAAAGCACACTAGTCCAGCTCAGTGCCCTGGTGCATTTTCTCCTTTCCCTTGAAATGAGAGGTTTCGCCTTTTTCCGTCTTTACTGAAAAACAATATTAACAACAAGAATGAGCAACTATGTGCTCAGCAAGTTCACTGACTCGCTCTCTCACTAACAATGAAGGTGAAAAGAAATCAACTCTATTTATGAAAGATACTTGTATGCAGGCAAAGTGCCCTGATAATACTTACTGACAGACCCAAACAACTTATTTCTGAATAATGAAGTTGGAATTTAAAAGCTTGAGATACTGGTCTTTCGCCTTTACGATACCCCACAGTGCGATCAGTCGCAAGTACAGCACACCCGTGATACCCCATAACACGATCACTACTATGTCGCAGGTACCACTATATCGTTTTGCTAGCAAAAAGGTGGTTAAAAAGTTAACCTGGCAACTTTTTTGCCAAAATGTTAGTATTCCTCTTTCGATACCACGAGTTTATTCCTCGTGTTGATCTGAAAGAAACCCCATGGGCCATCTCCCATGTTGACCAGTGGATTATAAGATTATTCCTCCGAATAAAAATTGATTGATTTGGATTCCTATTCGATTCTGGCCGACCGCCAGTCTAAACTTTGTATACGACCGACCTGAACAATAGGCCGTCACTATATTTTCCAAAAGAAATTCATTTATTATATTGACACGAACAATATGTCAATACAAGACAATAAAGTAACAAACCTTGAACAAGAAGGGTTCGTTGATTAGAATAAATCATGTGGAGTTGTCTTGAAACAATAAGAACAACTCGATTCAGAAAGAAAACCTTCAAATACGCTAGAGTAGGTATTTTAGAGGAAATTCTGATGATATACTATTTTTCTATTCATTATTCTGAATGTATCTATTTTGATTCGAACAATGAATCAAATTTGAAAATTGAAACAAAATTTATCGGATCTGAACAATAGATTCGATTGAAGTCAATAAAATCTAAACTACCTCGATATATGAGCATAGTTATAACTGAAATAATCTTTAAGGGTCACCTCGAACAAATAAGAGGCCCTAGATTTCAATCTAAGTACGTTCTATGAATTTATCAAAATTTTGGGAAAATCTCCATAATTTTTCTAAATCAATATGATGATAAACAGGATATTTTATAACGAACTGGCAATTCAGAACATATTTTAACAGAATAATATCTCAGCATTTCTCGAAATACTTCAAAAGGAGTGAGGGCCAGAAGGAAATTGCCTCGATCTCGAAGTGCAGTGAATGCAGATAAAATTTATACTCTACCCGTGAACTTGACTTCGATCTACGGCTCGAGAATTATGCTCTAAAAATGGCAACCAGAAAAATGTGAGCGATTCGTCAAACTAAAAATGTTCCTGAGCCGATATATAATGTTTCAATATTAAAATAATAATAATAAAATATCTCTTGAAAATTTCTACAATAAATAACGGAAAGAAATTCCCGGATAAATAAATCTTCTTCGAACTCAGGAATCAAATCTAGAAAATATATACTATTTTCATATATGTAAATCTCGCTTAAAACGAAAATAGGGTTACCGAATATAACGACAATACTCCATTTTTAATCCCGTAATAATTAAATATTATTCCCATTTTAACCTCTAAAATAACCTGATTCGATCCGGTTGATCAAAATAGTCCGGAAATGCTAAATATCAATCTTCCAAAATAAAACCATATTTAATTCTTTTTATTCACAATTATTCCCTCTTTTTATCAACGAATTATTATATCTCTAAATTACGTCTAATTAATCACTAAATATTTCTTTTGAATTAATTAATCAATTATACCATTTAAAATATTTATTAATATTCACTTTAATTAATATCTCAATTAAAACCAACTGAACTACCCAGGCTACGAACAACACGACGGCGGCGCGTGGGGCCCACTTGCCGCCACCACCACCGTGCATCTCCCCTCCCCTGCACTTTCTTTCCCTCTCTCTCGGTCTCTTCTCTCGTCTCTCTCCATCTCTCCCTCCTCTCTCTCTCTCTGTTCTTTTCCCCCTCTCTTTCTCTCCCATCTTTCTCTTCATCTCTCTCCTGCCTTCTCTCCCTTTCTCACCCTCATCCCGCTGTAACTCTGTCGCGACCACCTTCATCACGGCGGTGGCCTCCTCTGACCACAGACCCACATCACACTAACACACATACAATCCCAAACAACACCACATCCTTCTCCCTTTCACCTCCTTCTCGTCTCGATCCCTCTCTCCTCCCTTCCATCACCTCATAGCTTCCCTACTTGTCTTCCCTAATCGCCCCAGCCTCCAAAACACACACGATCCCACACCAATTACGCGCACACACATAGCTTTGTACACACAAAGATGGAGCTCGACCCACCCACTATAGATACGTTCACTACACACACCAACGCAATACGAACCACAAACACAGCACTATAAACAACCCCCATCTCGATTTCAATTACCCACATCGGAACACAAAGAAACTAAGTACAAATTCGAGCCTACCATATCCAAAAACGAAATCAAGGAAAAGAAATTAACAGAAAAATAAACTACCTGATGTTCTACCCTTGATTGCATATATATATATATATGTGGCCGGTTTTGTTTCTTTTTTTTAGTCGGTGGTGAAAAGGAAAGGTTGAGTTAGAGTTTTCTTTTGTTTTGTGAAAAAGTGATGTTCATACCCTGTGTTCTGATCCTCTTCTGCGTCAATTTTAAAAGATGGATTAACCACTAATCCTCATTTAACTGCTCCGTGGTCATCCCCTGACCACTCAACAAAATAAGGCCCATCTACTAATACACTTTTCTCCGCTGCTGGCCAGTTAAAACGAGACTCTAATTTTGTTCTCTAAAATAAATTTTGGGCTTTAAATTAATATCGATCCAATAAAACTAAAATAATATTTTCATATATATATATATATATATATATATATATATATATATATTATAAATACCAAATAAATATAAATAAATAGATAAATATAATATTTACTTTACTTCCTTATATATATAAAATTCTAAAAATTTACAAATACGCACTAATTAAACTATACTAGTGCATCACTCTTAAATAAAATTTAAATATCGAGTAGGAAATTTATTCGAAAATTTGCGGTTATTACACTCTTCCCTCCTTATAGGATTCCGTCCTCGGAATCAAGACTACGCACTAAACAATTCAGGATATTTATTCCGCATTTCACTTTCTAATTCCCACGTGGCTTCCTCGACTCAGTGATTTCTCCATAGTACTTTTACCAAACTCACTTTCTTAGTTCTTAACTCTTGCACTTTATGATCTAAGATCTGTACTGGCTGTTCTTCGTATGTCAAATCAGGACGGATTTCCACTAGTTCATAGGTTATAACATGTATGAAATCAGAATGATACTCTCTTAATACAGAAACATGAAACACATCATGGATATGCTGAAGATCTGGAGGTAGGGCCAACTGATAAGCTAGTGGTCCTATCTTCTTGAGAATCTCAAAAGGTCCTATATATCTGGGACTCAACTTGCCTTTCTTTCCGAATCTCAATACTCCCTTCCAAGGTGAATCCTTCAACATTACTTTATCTCCTACTTCAAATGCTTTGTCTTTTCTCTTTTGATTTGCATACTTTCTCTGTCGATCTTGAGCTGCAACTAACCTTTTTCGAATAACTTCGGTTGCCTGCTTGTTTTGTTGAAGTAGTTCTGGTCCTAGTATCTTTCTTTCTCCTACTTCATCCCAGTATAAAGGTGATCTACACTTTCTTCCGTACAATGCTTCATATGGTGCCATACCTATGCTGGAGTGGTAACTATTACTGTAAGCAAACTCAACCAGGGGCAAATAATCATCCCAACTTCCTTTGAAGTCCAGTGCACAGGCTCTTAACATATCCTCAATTGTTTGAATTGTCCTTTCACTTTGTTCGTCAGTTTGTGGATGATATGCAGTGCTCAAATTTAACTTCATGCCAAGATATTCCTGAAAACTTTTCCAAAATCTAGAAGTAAAACGGGCATCTCTATCAGATACAATTGAAACAGGCACTCCATGACGAACCACAATTTCCTTAGGTATATGTTCACCAATCTTTCAATGGAGTACTTATCACTAATTGGTAGGAAATGCGCAGATTTAGTGAGTCGGTCAACAATAACCCAAATTGCACCATGGCTGGCTCTAGTTCGGGGAAATCCTACGACAAAATCCATGGTAATATGTTCCTATTTCCACTCGGGTATCTCTAAGGGTTGTAAAAGTCCACTTGGTCGTTGATGTTCTGCCTTCACTTTCTGACATGTTAAACATTTACTTACCCAGTCCGCAATTTCTCTTTTCATGTTAGGCCACCAATAGTTTTGCTTGATATCCTGATACATCTTCGTGCTTCCGGGATGAATAGAGTATTTCGAACTATGTGTTTCGCTCAAAATCCCTTCCTTTAGTTCTGCAACATTTGGTATCCAAATTCTAGAGGCAAATCTTTTAATTCCCTTAACATCCTTTGGACTTTGAAATTCTTCTCCTGTTAACTGATCCTTCTCTTCTTCCATCATTTTTTCTTGACAATGACGAATCTTTTCGATCAACTCTGGCTATAAGAAGAT
Organism: Saposhnikovia divaricata; assembly: GCA_036435485.1. Classification (NCBI taxonomy): domain Eukaryota; kingdom Viridiplantae; phylum Streptophyta; class Magnoliopsida; order Apiales; family Apiaceae; genus Saposhnikovia; species Saposhnikovia divaricata. The sequence continues at coordinate 102,666,367 of CM071601.1, forward strand.
TTCATATACTCTCTCATTAGTTTGGACAGGAATCTTAATCTCCAAATTGAGTCTCTCAATTTCTTTGATCAATTCCTTTGATGATACTACCAGGAGAAGTCTCTCTTTTCTACTTAGTGCGTCTGGTACCACATGCTCTGCGCGTTCTTCTTGGCTTTTAGAGTAAATCAAAATGTCATCAATAAACACAATCACGAACTTGTCCAAATGTTTCTTGAATACGCTATTCATCAAATCCATAAAAGCAGCTGGAGCATTGGTCAATCCAAATGCCATCACTAAAAATTCGTAATGCCCATAGCGAGTCCTAAAGGCAGTCTTTGGCACATCTTCAGGTTTAATCTTCAACTGGTGATAACCCGATCTAAGATCAATCTTGGAAAAATAAGCTGCTCCTTTCAGTTGATCGAACAAATCGTCAATTCGTGGCAAAGGATATTTATTCTTGATCATCATTTTGTTTAACTCTCGTGAGTCTATGCACAACCTCATAGATCCGTCTTTCTTCTTTACAAATAACACTGGAGCTCCCCAAGGGGATACACTTGGTCGAATTATGCCTTTGTCTAATAGTTCTTGCAGTTGTGTGGCCAACTCCTTCATCTCAACTGGAGCCATTTGGTATGGTGCTTTGGAAATCGGTGCGGTTCCTGGGGTAAGATCGATAGTGAATTCTATTTCTCGGTCAGGCGAAAATCTAGGTAATTCTTCAGGAAAAACATCCTTGAACTGATTCACTACAGGAATTTTGTCAATAGTAGGGGCTTGCTTCTCGTTGTCAACCACATGAGCTAAGTAGGCTTGACATCCTTGCCTTAGTAGTTTCTTTGCTTGAACCATAGTCAGAAAATTACGGGTAGGTTTTCTTCCACGAAATTGTATTCTTTTGCCATTAGATCCCTTTAAACTAACCCACTTATGCCGATAATTGATTTGAGCATCATAACGTGCGAACCAATCCAAGAATTATATCAAACTCTCCTAGATTAAAAGAAAGAAGATCTTCTTCGAAGCGTTGTCCTTGAATTTCGATTCCACAATCGGGACATATCTGATCTAGAGGAACTTTTTCCTGATTTGCTACTTCTATAATCAAGGTCTCCCCTAATGGTACGGACTGAATATCCAGTTTGTTCATAAAATTCTCTGATATGAAAGACCTTATCGCTCCTGATTCAATCAAAACACATGCATCTATAGAATTTACTAAAAGCATACCTTCAATTACATCACTGTCAGCAATAGCATCCTTCACCGTCATGTTAAAAGTACGTGTAGTTGGATTGTTGCTAGGGGGTGCCATGAGTCTAGGTACAGTGGTCTCCTTTGGTAGTGACTTGCAATCTCGTGCAATATGTCCTTTCTTCCCGCATTTAAAACAAGTAGTTGTCTTCTCCTTCTCTTTGTAGTTAGAAGAATAATTCCCTTTCTGTCCACAATTGTATCAAACAATGTTAGTAAGGTTACAGGGTCCTGGGTGTTTCCTTCCACACGTTTTGCATTCGGGTAGTGGTGGCCTTCCTTGAATCAGGTTGGCTGTCTGAGGGGGTTTGAATTTCTGGTTGTTTCCCCTAGTGTCTTGATTCCCAATTCTCTTTATATCATTGCTTCTGTCTTCCCGCTTCACAAATGGTTTCTTTCCATTTCGGTCGTCAGGCTTCCTCTCAAAACTAGTTCCATGATTATGAAACTTCCTCTTCTTCATATCCTTGTCCTTTGAGTACAACTCAGTTCCACTTTCGACAAAAGATGCTTTCTGAACCAAAGTAGCATAGTTGGTGATTCTAGTACTGCAACTCGATTCTGGATCCATGGTTTCAGCCCTAGTTGGAAACGTTTAGCTCTCTTTTCATCAGTATCCATATGGTAAGGCACAAACCTAGAGAGTTCAGAAAACTTGGCTTCATATTCAGCTACAGTCATATTGCCTTGTTTAAGTTCCATAAATTTGATCTCCATCTGATTTTCCAAGTATTTAGGAAAATATTTCTCTAAAAACAGCTGTGTGAACCTAGTCCAGGGTATGACTACGTTTCCTTCCATTGCTCTCTTTGATTCCCACCAATAATTCACTTCACCTTTTAACATGTAGGCTGCAAAAATGGTTTTCTTCTCTTCTTCTACTCCTACAATCTCAAAGGTCTTTTCCATCTCTCGTAACCATATTCTTGCCTCAATAGGATCAGTGGTACCTTTAAACTCATGGGGATTTAATGATTTGAAAGATTTAAAGGTAACTGTATTTTTAGCTGGTGGTGCAGGGGGTTGATCATTTCTGACTTGGGGTATTTCTTGTCTAGGTGGAGGATTCTGTGCATATTGTTTCAGGAATTCCACGAGTAAACTCATAGGGTCATTAGGATTTGGGTTTGGTTGTACTACTGGAGTTGGCTCAGGTTCTGGTTCGGGTTTGGGTTGAGGATTGGGATCAACAATATGGTGATCCTCTGTTGGGGGTACTCTTTGGTTCTTGCGGGGTCTACCTCTTTTAGGCATCTTTTTCTATTAAGAGTGAAAACACCGAGCTTGGTTAAATAGGGTAAAAAGATATATGTATAGCAGAATATCAATGCTGGTAACGTAAATCCTCAAGGTCATATGTTGAATTCCGAAAATGTAAAAGTGCAACAGTAACAATAAAGTCTAAACTAGGTAAAAGTGCAAAGATATTGATATCATCATATATAATCAAAATGGTACCATAAGGTACATTCAGTGACTACATCCGATATAAGCTAGCCAGCTAATACATAAGACAAAACTACTCAATCTACTAAGTGCTGGTCTACCTATGTCAGACTAGATACATGCTAAAATACATAAGCACCCTATACAGAAAGATCTATCTCTGACGCCAACAAAAACTCGGGTCGCTAACAACTAAAACCTACGTAACCAAAAGATAGGGATAGGCAAGTCCATATATATGCCATCCCTCCAAAACAGCAAAAGTCTAGGCCATGTCATCAGCAATGGTCTCAGCGACCAAACATCTCACCAACGCGTCTATGGAATTCCGTGATGGCTCTAGTAATCAAATCAGCAACAACACTACGGTTAACAGCTCCTGTACTGGAAGATGGTAAGGCTGTGATATCAGTCTGCAGCCCGGTCAGAATAGAGATAGAGATCTGGTGTACAATCTCCATAGGAACATCCCTCATAAGTAAGCTGCCTCCTCCATGAACTGTAGCAGGGTCAACTGACAGTAGTCGCAGTATAGCATCTCTAGTAGCAAAAACCTCCTCATAGCGCATCCATACCCAACGAAACTTCTAAAAAAAGATGATCATGTACAACCCAGGGTACTGGGTCTTTATCCGCTATCTGCTGCATAGGCATACCAACTGACTGTACTGGGAAAGGTGGAGAAGTTGAAATCATCACTACTGGAGCAGGAATATGAATAGCAGGTGCAGGAGGAGCAGTGTCACATGTCGGTGCATTACTGACCGGTGGAATACTGATATCTTGTACTGTAGGAACTGTAGGGGTCTCCACATAAATAGGTGCAGATGGAGTGAGTAAATACGCAAAAGTAGATACCACAATAGGAGCACCGGATCCTGGAACAGTAAAACCCGCACTGAGTGGAGCAGTGGAACGAACTACTGAAAGATGACTATCATCCATCGGCTCAGATGTATCAAGCTCAGGAACCTCATGTCTATACATGTCTGGTGTGTGTACCGGGGTAGTAGATGTAGCAACATATACAGGAACAACCTGATCGTCCTCAAATAGTATAGGGGAGTCAGGTATCACAATGATCTGATCTGGTGAGTCTATCAAGTCAATGATCTACGGAGATGGTAGGGGAAGAATCTGGATAGAAGAATCATCCGACTCCTCTGAAGGGTCGCTCTATGAAGAAAGATCCAGTGGTCCTACCGGGTATGGGGTAGATGACCTATCTCTGACGGATCGGTGACCGGAGGGAACTGGTGAACTTGACGACGATATCTAAAAAAGACAAAAACTCTATCACAACAGGGTCCAACTCATAATATGGTATACATATATACATAACATATAACTAACAACCCGTTAGGGTTTTTACTCTACAAATATGGAGCTATAGCTCAAAATAAACTTATAAACCGATGTTTATACCTTTCATCTCTCGCACCGTCATATCCCTAGGATCTCTCGCTTCCCTAAGAATATAACTAAAGCTCTGATACCAAACTGTGACGCCCCCAAATCCACTATTTGTAGACTTAGGTCACCACGTACCGTCAATAGCTGCCTTATACAAAATACATTACAATACATAATAAACATAAAAGTTTTATCAGAACAACAGTAGTTCCATCCCACGCGTCCAAGCATCGACATATCTCTGAATTATTACAACATATTACTAGTACACATTATATCACTAAACATGTCGAAACATATGCTAATAGTCTTTGATAGGGTCGTCGCCTCTGAGGAAAGCACAATAGTCCAGCTTAGTGCCCTAGTGCATTTTCTCCTTTCCCTTGAAATGAGAGGTTTCGCATTTTTCCGTCTTTACTGAAAAACAATATTAACAACAAGAATGAGCAACTATGTGCTCAGCAAGTTCACTGACTCGCTCTCTCACTAACAATGAAGGTGGAAAGAAATCAACTATATTTATGAAAGATACTTGTATGCAGGCCAAGTGCCCTGATAATACTTACTGACAGACCCAAACAACTTATTTCTGAATAAAGAAGTTTGAATTTAAAAGCTTGAGATACTAGTCTTTCACCTTTATGATACCCCACAGCGTGATCAGTCGCAAGTACCGCACACCCGTGATACCCCATAGCACGATCACTACTATGTCGCAGGTACCACTATATCAATTTGCTAGCAAAAAGGTGGTTGAAAAGTTAACCGGGCAACTTTTGTGCCAAAATGTTAGTATTCCTCTTTCGATACCACGAGTTTATTCCTTGTGTTGATTAGAAAGAAAACCCATGGGCCATCTCCCATGTTGACCAGTGGATTATAAGATTATTCCTCCGAATAAAAATTGATTGATTTGGATTCCTATTCGATTCTGGCCGACCGCCAGTCTAAACTTTGTATACGACCGACCTGAACAATAGGCCGTCACTATATTTTCCAAAAGAAATTCATTTATTATATTGACACGAAGAATATGTCAATACAAGACAATAAAGTAACAAACCTTGAACAAGAAGGGTTCGTTGATTAGAATAAATCATGTGGAGTTGTCTTGAAACAATAAGAACAACTCGATTCAGAAAGAAAACCTTCCAATACGCTAGAGTAGGTATTTTAGAGGAAATTCTGGTGATATACTATTTTTCTATTCATTATTCTGAATGTATCTATTTTGATTCGAACAATGAATCAAATTTGAAAATTGAAACAAAATTTATCGGATCTGAACAATAGATTCGATTGAAGTCAATAAAATCTAAAATACCTCGATATATGAGCGTAGTTATAACTAAAATAATCTTTAAGGGTCATCTCGAACAAATAAGAGGCCCTAGATTTCAATCCAAGTACGTTCTATGAATTTATCAAAATTTTGGGAAAATCTCCATAATTTTTCTAAATCAATATGATGATAAACAGGATATTTTATAACGAACTGGCAATTCAGAACATATTTTAACAGAATAATATCACAGCATTTCTCAAAATATTTCAAAAGGAGTGAGGGTCAGAAGGAACTTGCCTCGATCTCGAAGTGTAGTGATTGCAGATAAAATTTATACTCTGCCCGTGAACTTGACTTCGATCTACGGCTCGAGAATTATGCTCTAAAAATGGCAACCACAAAAATGTGAGCGATTCTTCAAACTAAAAATGTTCCTGAGCCGATAATATAATGTTTAAATATTAAAATAATAATAATAAAATATCTCTTGAAAATTTTAACAATAAATAACGGAAAGAAATTCCCGGATAAATAAATCTTCTCGAACTCAGGAATCAAATCTAGAAAATATATACTTTTTTAATATTCGTAAATCCCGCTTAAAACGAAAATAGGGTTGCCGAATATAACGGCAATACTCCATTTTTAATCCCGTAAATAATTAAATATTATTCCGATTTTAACCTCTAAAATAACCTGATTCGATCCGGTTAATCAAAATAGTCCGGAAATGCTAAATATCAGTCTTCCAAAATAAAACCACATTTAATTCTATTTATTCATAATTATTCCCTCTTTTTATCAACGAATTATTATATCTCTAAATTACGTCTAATTAATCACTAAATATTTCTATTTAATTAATTAATCAATTATACCATTTAAACTATTTATTAATATTCTCTTTAATTAATATCTCAATTAAAACCAATTGAACTACCCAGGCAACGAACAACACGACGGCAGTGCGTGGGGCCCACTTGCCGCCACCACCGCCGTGCATCTCCCCTCCCCTGCACTTTCTTTCCCTCTCTCTCGGTCGCTTCTCTCGTCTCTCTCCATCTTTGCCTCCTCTCTCTGTCTCTGTTCTCTTCCCCCTCTCTTTCTCTCCCATCTTTCTCTTCCTCTCTCTCATGCCTTCTCTCCCTTTCTCACCCTCATCCCGCTGCAACTCTGCCGCCACCACCTTCATCACGGTGGTGGCCTCCTCTGACCACAGACCCACATCACACTAACACACATGCAATCCCAAACGACACCACATTCTTCTCCCCTTCACCTCCTTCTCGTCTCGATCCCTCTCTCCTCCGTTCCATCACCTCATAGCTTCCCTACTTGTCTTCCCTAATCGCCCCAGCCTCCAAAACACACACGATCCTACACCAATTACGCACACACACACAGCTTTGTACACACACAGATGGAGCTCGACCCACCCACTATAGATACGTTCACTACACACACCAATGCAATACGAACCACAAACCCAGCACTATTAATAACCACCGTCTCGATTTCAATTACCCACATCAGAACACAAAGAAACTAAGTACAAATTCGAGCCTACCAGATCCAAAAACGAAATCGGGGAAAAGAAATGAACAGAAAAATAAACTACCTGATGTTCTACCCTTGATTGCATATATATATGTGGCCGGTTTTGTTTTTTTTTTTATAAATACCAAATAAATATAAATAAATAGATAAATATAATATTTACTTCCCTATATATATAAAATTCTAAAAATTTACAAATACGCACTAATTAAAATATACTAGTGCATCACTCTTAAATAAAATTTAAATATTGAGTCGGAAATTTATTCGAAAATTCGCGATTATTACAGTATAAAATTTGGAAGGCCGTGATTAATTACGTAATAGAGTATCATTTAGTAGTTAACATATAGTTGATTCCTGAAATTTAATTAAAAGATTGATATTTCTGGCAATAGCGTAATAACTCCAGTGCAAATATTGGTGCAAGCAATCGCTGCATCCAACGAGCAGGATAAGAAAAGTTTATCAATTCTTGAATACTCCGATGAAAATTGAAAAGGAATCCAACGAATGTATAATATTATCATCACTAACAGCTATGCAAGTAGTATGAAAGCCAACATGTATATCATTACAGAACATACATGTAGTCTATCACTTGACTTATATCTCAACATTACTGCAGAAATCATTCTCCGGGCTAATACCACTAAACAAACGTAGATTACATAAAATTTCTAAGTGTCAAAATCAAATGTGATACTACTATTTTTTTTTCAAGTTAGACTACTAATTTAAATTTATTTAGAAAGGTACTTGTTTCTATTCAACTTATAATACATCACTCAAGTAAGGACTCAATACAAATGTGTATCTCTTCTCGTATTTTTCGTACAACTCTCACAGTGAGTAACAGAGAAATGTATAGAGTGCAAAATAAGTTAAATGTAGTGCAAAATAACTAAATCGCCAACTCAAGGGATCAGCTCAAATATAACAATACTGGATTAAATTGGTGCACAACATTCTGGTAAGGTGTGATTGTAAGGATATGTTTAACCCTAAACTAATAATCAAAGTGTTTATATGAAAACTTGCAGAGACAAAAGAATACTCTGAACGTGCTTACTCAACTGCATACAGGTGGTCAGCTAAAATCAAGGACCGACCTACCTACATAACAGATACTCCATATCTCTTAAGCAACAACCTCTTAAATTTACTCAACTGATTATATGACCAAGTCATATATTTATTTGCAGGAAATAAATAAAAACACACATGACAAATAAACAAGCACGCTCTGATTAAAAACCAACATTCTCCCCTTAATCTAAGCGAGCTTGTGCAGATCTCTAACACCCAGCAATGTTCTCATCCTTTCAAATTTGACAGTTGCCAAAGCCTTTGTCAGCATATCAGCTCTTTGAAACTCAGTACTTATGTGGTTGACTACTATCTCTTCTCGTTCAATACATTCACGAATAAAGTGGTAGCGAATGTTTTTGTGCTTGCTACGGCCATGAAAAACTGGATTGTTGGCTAAGTCAATAGCCGACTTGTTATCAATGTAGAGCACAACAAGACCAATGAAGCTTCCAGTGACTTGACCCAGTAAGTTTCTCAACCAAACTGCTTGGCACGCAGCTGCCGTTGCCGCCATAAACTCTGCTTCGCACGAAGAAAGTGCCACACAACGCTATTTTTGTGAAACCCACGTCACAAGACTCTTATTCAAGTAGAAACCATTCCTCCAGTACTTCTTCTGTCATCCACATGTCCAGCAAGATCACTATCAGAGTACCCACTCAACATATTGTTGCTACTGTTCTTTATGTACACTAACCCGTACTCCAGTGTTCCTCTGATGTATCTGATGATTCGTTTTGCAGCGTTTTAGTGTAACACCGTTGGCTACTCCATATATCTACTTATTATTCCCACTGAGTAAGCTATATCTAGTCTTGTGTGGACAAGATAGCGTAAACCTCCAACAATACTCTTGAATTCAGTTGTATCAATAAGTCTTCCACCTTCATCCTTAGTTATAGACTCCTTAGGATCCATGTGGTACTTAGTAGGATTGCATCCCATCATCCCTGCCTTCTCAAGAACTTTTCTCGCATATGCCATCTGTCTCAACTCGATGTAACCTCCTCCTTGCAGTACTTCTATTCCTAAATAATAAGACAGCTTTCCTAAATTGGATATCTCAAAACGTTTATTCATTTGATTCTTGAATTCATCAATAATGGATACCTTTGTACCTGTTATCAGTAGATCGTCTACATACACTCCTATTATCAATATGTCCTCACCAATCTTCTTTGTATAGACGGCATGTGCAACACCCCCAGATCCGGGATCCGGGATCCGGTCATTACGATTTCCAATACTGTCCACAACACTTGAACTTACTTCAACATAAAATAAATTACATCTTTATGACCCTACACAACAATATAAAACACACCCGTTATAGTCCTAGAGATGAAATCAGAGTAACAATCAAATTTTATTAATCACATTTGGAGTTCTTACAACCCAAAAGAATTACCATATAAATACATACTCTTTGCCATCCATTTGCATAAGTCATACTAGCCCATATACTTGGTACTGAAAGAATTAATCTATCCTACCAATAGCTTCTTCTTCAGCTCTGGTAGTCTCATCGTCCTCGTCGGCATCGAGTGCGCCTTGTGCGAGTGATCTGGTCTAGCTATTGTTGTGATATAATAATAAAGCAAGGGTGAGCAATAGCCCACCAACAATAATGTATAACTGATCGATAATATATAACAGTTCAAAAGTATCTTTCAAACCATATGCCATGCATTTACGGCAATGATGCCAGTATAACATAAACGATGAAGTTACAAGGTAACTCAAATTGCATATATAGGTGGGAATATCTGCCATGTCAAAGATAAGCAAGATATTGTCATTTATCATAAAAGAGGAACTTGCAGGAAAAATATTGCAATTCCAATTATGAATACTTTTCCAATACTGCCAACAATGATAATGTTGCAGAAAATAAATGAATTTGAATGATGAACTAATGCTGAAGTATTCACCGCGCCCGCTGTTCCAATCCTTACGATGATCAGTCGCAGATTGTACAGCTCAATTTAGATTTACTACTGGTAGAAGAAAGAGCTGACGGATTTACTTGTCTACCGCCCTGTTAGATCTCCCCGGCCAACGGTTGGGCCAATGGGATGGACCGGCGCTACTCGGCCTCTTACACGACTCCAAGTTCAAAAAGAATTTCATGTTAACTCGAATAACTTGTAGAAGGGGGGGGTTGAATACAAGTTATATAATCGTGTCTGATTTTTGCTTGATTAGATGAACAAGAACAAACGAATGAATCAAACTTTGTTTGTATTAAAATAAATCAAATACAAACTCTACCAAAGGTGTACAATACCTTTAGCAGCTGCTGACAATACAAATCTCTCTCTCTGTTTGTTTCGAACTCTCGAATACAAACCTTATACAGAGCTTCACACAATATGCACTCTACAATTCTCAATTCGCAATTCGCTCTTTTTACAATAATATAGAGAGAGTATTTATAATGCTACCTATCAACTAATAACATAATTATAATCTATCTATGACAATGTTCTGCCGTCCAGTTGATAGTTTCCATCAATAGAGAATTTGTTAGGTCCAATATGTTTGTAGAAGGGGGGGTTGAATACAAACAGTACTGTTTAATCGAAATTTGTCCGGATAATTTAATTTATATTTTGACAAATTTTGAGCGGAATTAAATGAAACAAAATTCAAGTTGAATATAAAATTATATTAACTTGAGGGGTTTGTTACAAATACAGTACAGAATTTATATCTAGTTAATTAAAACAAATTAGAAAATTCGACATGAATTTTTCTAGATTTGTTAATAAAAATCAAGATATAGATTAGGAGTAAAAACTCGCTAATAGTACAAGAGTATCAAGTAAACAAGTTCTATCGGATCAGATATTAAAAATAAGATGAACTTGATTTTCTGTGAATTTTTCTGCTCCTTGTGTTCTTGATGAAAGAGAAGAGAGTAAACTGCCTTTGTTGAATGTAATATTTCTGTTTATGTTGTCTTCTGTCGTCTGTGTCTTCATTTATATCATTTACTGCCTCTTTATCTTCAATTATAACTGTCAAGACAATAAGCAATACAATCTATTCTTCCAAGACAACCAATTTTGTACTGCCAAGACAATAGGCAATACAATCGTCAAGACAATCAGGTTCTTCCAAGACAATCGGCAAGACAATCAAATTCTGAGATCTTTGTCTTGCTTTATCAAAAATTATCATTTTGTCTGAAGCTTTTTCTTTTTGATCATTATCAAGACAATCTGATTTGAAGTGTCAAGACAATCGTCAAGACAATCAAATCAGATTTTTATTCTTCTTTTTTAAAGCTATTCAGAATTAATCATCATCAAGACAATCGGCAAGACAATCACAGATTGTCTTGCTATACTGATTTACTCCTCCAAGACAATCGGCAAGACAATCTCTGATTGTCTTGCTAGTTCATTTTTTTCAGTTTTAAATTAAATTGATTAATAAATAATCTTTTTAATTTAAACTTACTTAAATAATAATTATTCAGATTTAATTAATTTAATAATTAATTTAATTAATGAATTAATTCCTGATGAATTAATTTATTAATTAAATTGACTACTTGATTTAAATTAATTAAAGAAGAGTAATTATATATCCTTGGATTGTCTTAATTTTTTTATGAATCATTGAAAGTAATAAAGGAATACCACTGAATATTTTGTTGACGTTCCATGCACGGTCTGGTTCATGAACGACTAACTTCAATGACTGTCCTTTAATTTTTCACATTAAAATGTGATTTATTTTTCTTCTCATTTCTTTCTCCTTCTTGTACTTCACTGTATTCTGTCTGAACCTGTCATTCTAGAAATCTCTGTCTTAGAAATAAATCCACTTCTTTGATGCTATACTGAGGCTTGATCAGCAATCTGAGCTTCTTCCAGTGTAAAACATCAAAACTATAGATTGACTTTAGAGTTTTTCTTCTAACAGATAGTACCTTCTGAGATTCCTGTGACAGTTAAAGTTATTTACTTATTACAATCTAAGCTTAAGTTGAGTTGAGTCCTCGAACTACAAATAGGCTGTGTCATATGCCTTTCAGAATTCATTTCCTTCACGATATCTTCTTGCTTGTTCTCCAAAAACAAAGATCCTGTTTTATAGCACTTGCTAGTTTCTGTAGCATCCATAATGACATCATCAGTAACACGACTGCTATCAGGATTTCCCATTGCATCAGGATCTGATCATCCATCAGTATTTGATCAGGATCTAACTTGCTGTATCAGGATCTGCTCTTAGTTCCTGAAATGTAGTCTCTGACGCACTGTTCCTGACTAACCTCTACAGATTACTATCTAACACATATATCCTATACAAAGTTCTAAATCATTTATAAGATCAGGATATACAAGAAGTATTAGCAAAATTCTATTCTCAGTATCACAACTTATGAATTATTCCTAACAATCTCCCCCTATTTATGATTTAGAATCTGAAGAATAAATCTAAGTTGTAGATGTCAAAACATATAACAATACAACCAGAATAGAATTTTTGAATTTAAGATCATGAAGTTAAGTACCTCCTTCTTCAGATGTAGACATGTATCTAGTACTTAGAAGAAAGAATTCAACTATTTGATGCTTCTTTTCCTTTACCACTTCCATGATAAAATTTACCAACTCTGTCACCCTTAGTTCTGCTCCCAGTCTGTTTATCTTCCCCAGTCTGTTGTTGTTGTTATTTCTGAATTGTGTTTATCTCCCCCTTTTTGACATCAGCAACATTAATTCCAAGAGATTCAGTAACAGAACACATGAGATTCATCAGAACTGCTTGATTGTCCATAATAGTGACTTGGTTATGTTCAAGAATTTGAAGTCTCGATTGAATATCACTTTGAGATTTTTGAATGTCCTTAAGAAGTTCATAATTGACTTCAATGTTGGAAGTGCTTGTTGTATCTTCAGATTCAGATGCAGAAAAAACTTTATCTTCAAGTCTTGTAGAAGAAGTTGCCTGTTTAGAATGATATTCAAGTAATAATACTTGAGTAGAAGTACAAACATCTTCATCCTTATGATCTGGAGTTGAAGTATGATCATCCTGTCCTTTACCAGTATTCTGTGTACTAACATCTACAAATCCTGACTCCTCCTTAGATTGATCAGATATTGTTGATGTCTCAAATCTAGCTGATATTGGAAGTACAAACAAAGGAATACTAGGATCATTAAGAATTTCTTCTGGTATTGGTTGAGTAGAAGTTTGTCTCAGCCTTTCACCTCTTCTGTTGATGATTCCTGCAAGCATTTCTTTCTGTTTCTAAGCTTTAACTTCTAGCTTTGCATTGTGATGTGCTAAGTCATGCTTCTCATACATCTTGATAAAAGAATAAGTACCAGCATCCATACCAAGATTTTCAGACCAAGATTCAAGAAAAACCTTATCCCAGAAATCAAACGATGGTGGTTTCCTAATTTTCTCTCCCTCACTATGGAGTTGTTCATCCATACCCTCATTCTCACTTTGACTATCTAAAGTCAACACTCTTTCTACCTCTCTTTTTGCCTAGTCAGGAGCCAGCCTCTCTATGTGTGGATCTAAGTCCATCTTTTCAAGTGTATCACTCAAATTTGGATAAGTGCTCTCATGACTTATAGAAAAATAGGGGTTAGAAGAAGTTTTTATACCTGAACTCACATGGAGAGAGGGTTCCTCATATGGCATGGGGTTTGAGGTTTTCTCCAAACAGTGAGCTGCTATAGTCTCTGAACCCTTACAAACATCTACTTTCTTTCCAGAAACTACAGGCTCCAATATACCACTTTCAGGTTTTACACTAGACTCTGATGTCTTCAGTAATACTTCATTAGACATCATAGCTAGTATGTCACCATCTTTAAGTGTTGGTTGCTGAGACACACCCTCAAGGTGGATAGACTCTGAAAGAACAATATTGGTTTGATCTTCAGAAAAATCAATCAAAGTCATTCCTCCCATATCATAGGGTCTCTCACTTGCAATTTCAGTCATCACAGAAGACCTTTCAGCATCAGCCATCACAGTTCCTGAGTCATCCAACCTCTGACTAGATGGTTCTTGTGTTGTAGTGACTGTGATCTGATCTATTCCACTATTCACCACTAGTGCAATAGTATCTTCTATTGACTGCTTCCCTCTATCAACTACCTCCTCTTGTTCACCTTGAGCTGAAGCATCTTCAACAATGAAATCCTTGTCAAATAGATATGCATGAAGTGATTGAAGTGCAACATGCTTAGGAAGTCCAAATTTCTTGTGCAATTCCTTTCTGACTGATACATAGAAGTATGTCTTCATTAAATCAAGCCTTTGATGTAACAGTCCATATTCTCCAGGAAATGAAAGTTTGGGAACTCTTTCAATCAGAAAATCTAGAACAGGCTTGGAAAGCTTCACTTTTAGAGAAATAAGTTCCATAGCCAGTCTGTATGTCAATGTAGTTTCCCATGAAGAATCAAGATCCAGATCTCTCTTGTCAGATACTGACGTGGATATAGCCTTATTTGGAAAGACCTGCATAATGTTAGTTGGACTAGACACTGTTTGTGTAGGTGACAAATGAATCTTTCTCCTTGTTCTCCTAGTATAGTGAGCAACAGATTTGTCTTGAGAAGACTCAAGAGGTGTAGATACAGAAGTGATCTTGGGATGAGATCCTTTTTCAATAGACACAGTCTTTTGAGAGACAGTATCCGGTAACTGTTTTCCCTTTTTAAGAACTATAACCTTTTGGGAGACTGCAGCCTGGCTGTGACTAGTTGCTCCATCTCTTTGTCCTAGCTTAGAAAGTTGAATTGCAGCCTTCAATTCTGCTCTCTCAGCAAGAGATATATTATCATCATCTTCACTAGAACTACTACTTGAAATGACAAATCTTCTCTTCCTTACAACTGATGTCTTTTGAGAAACACCAGAGGTTGGCTTCTTTAAAACAATAGGCTGTGGATCAAAGTTTGGTTCTAGAATTGTTTCAGAGACTACAATGTTTTTGGCTACTTGGGTAGACACAGGGGGGGTTCTCCTCCAATTGAGATTCCTGAGTCATTTCACCACCAAAGAAAGAAGAATTATAGATAGTAGGAAGATGAGTTCTAAGAAGTACCTGAACATGATTTGGATAGTGTAATGCAGGTAATTCATCTAGATTCTTTTCATTGTCCTTCTTTGTAATATCAGAGAAAATTATCTTTTGTTGTACATAAGAAGAAATGTAACACCCCCAGATCCGGGGTCCGGGATCCGGTGGTTACGGTTTCCAATTCTGTCCACAACAATTGAACTTTCCTTAACATAAAATAAATTACGTCTCTATTACCCAACACAACAATATAAAACACACCCGTTATAGTCCCAGAGATGAAATCAGAGTAACAATCAATTTTTTTATTAATCACATTATGAGTTCTTACAATCCAAAAGAATTTCAATATAAATACATACTCTTTGCCATCCATTTACATAAGTCATACTAGACCATATTCTTGGTACTGAAAGAATAAATATATCCTACCAATAGCTTCTTCTTCAGCTCTGGTAGTCTCATCGTCCTCGCCCGCGTCGAGTGCGCCTTGTGCGAGTCATCTGGTCTAGCTGTTGTTGTGATATAATAATAAAGCAAGGGTTAGCAATAGCCCACCAACAATAATATATAACTGAACGATAATATATAACAGTTCAAAAGTATCTTTCAAACCATATGCCATGCATTTACGGAAATGATGCCAGTATAATATGAACGATGAAGTTACAAGGTAACTTAAAGTATTTGTTTGTAGAAATATCTGCTATATCAAAAGTAAGCGTGATATTCACATTGTCATTAAAAAGAGGAACTTGCATGAAAAGATTGCAATTCCAGTTATGAACACTTTTCCAGCTCTGCCAACAGTAATCATGTTGCAGGAAATAAATAAGTTTGGATGATGAACCAATGAGGGAGTATTCACCGCGCCCACTGTTCCAATCTTGATGATCAGTCAAGATCGTACAGCTCAAATTAGATTTACTACCGGTAGAAGGAAGAACTGACGGCTTTACTTGTCTACCGCCTTACTAGCTCTCCCCGGCCAACGGTTGGGCCAAAGGGGATGGACCGGCGCTACTCGGCCTCTTACACGACTCCTAGTTCAAATAGAATTCATGATTCTGAATGTAACGTTCGTCCCCCTTTCCCCAAGTATAATACTTGTTGATAAGACTCTACAAGGTAGTCGTATATAGTTGGAAAGGAAAATTCACCAATAACTTCCAAGCTGTGGCTTGGTATCGAATATCAACTTGTTCCAACAATCTTACCCCTCGAAAGATGAGAAGGTAAACAACGATTTAATAAGTCAACAGCACCCGAGTTGCGAGTGAAGAGAATACTCTATGACCGGGAAGTCGACAAGATAAATAACATTTTCCAAGTAAGGTTCCCTTATTATTAGAGAGGTAGACTCAAAGAAGAATGATGTCTGAGAACCTTTCTTGATATAAGATTAATAATAATATGACTCCGAGGTATTTTCTGTAATAATCGAAGAAGATAAACCTTATTGAGGTTATTCTGAGTATGAAATAAATATTCAGAGAATATTTATTGAATTAAAAATATTTAAAGAATATTTAAGAATATTAAAGGATATCTTTAATCAGGGTATTTCTCAAAATAATCCCTGGTGAAACATCAGGAGAATATTTATTGAATAAATAAATATTTAAATGAATATTCAAAATAATAATCATTAACTAATAGGGCCTGAAAGGAATACTTAAGATAATATTCATAATTAATTAGGAATTTAAATGAATATTCAAAAAGTAATATTCATTTAATGAATAATATTCTAAATGAATATCAAGTAATATTCATTTAGTAATCCAAGCCCTAAAGGAATATTCGATAAATAAATCAGGCTTCAGATGAATATTTAAAATAATATTCATCAAGTAATTAATATCTTAAATGAATTTTCAAAAGTAATATTTATTTAATAAAATAATATTCTAAATGAATATCCAAATAATATTCATTTAGTAGTCTCATCTTTAGAAGAATATTCGAAATAATAATCGATAATCAATTCGACTCTGAATGAATATTGAGAAATATTATTCGTCGAATGGTTACGTTCAAATAATTATTTGAAGTAAGGATCGTTAAATAAATAATCTCGAACGAATATTCAAATAATATTCGTCGCCCGAATAAGGGAAAATATTTACTTAAATATTTTCCTTCGAGGTAACCTTGATATATCAAGAAATATTGACTCCCGGTCTATAGTTGATGAATAAGATATATACACCCTTCTCTGAGGGTCTTACAATAACCGGCTTATAATTGATACGTTAGCTGTCTAATTTATAAGCCAATAAACAATCAGGGAACAAGCATAATGATATAACTTGAAAGTAGGCATGCATGCTATGGCATATGTACAACAGAAAACATATATATATATATATATATATATATATATATTCAATCACAACAACAGCCTAAAAGAAGGGAATTGAAACTTGCCTGGTAGTCGAGTACGGTAAGGGGTAGTGGTAGCGGGTCCCGGGTCAGCTTGGTGATCTATAAATAGCCAAGGCATTCGGGATTAATCACTTAACATCTTAAAAGTTAAGTTATACTTAAATCGAAACACGTTCTCGAGTTATCTCGTTATACCCCTTTTAGTGGATTCCTTTTATCATCGATCCGACCCGACATTCGTTCGTTAATACGACATGTCATTGTACTTACACTTGGGACATACTTAAGTCATACAAGTTCTAAAGTCGATCGTTACAAATCAATATTATGCTTCGAGTTTTATCGCCCGTTTTCTAAGTGTTTTACCGAAGTTATAATCAAGCGGGTTTTTTGGGGTTCGTTTGCGATTAACTTTGATTCGAACATTTTTATAAAATCGAAAAACGATCCGTTTCACATGAGGTTTTCTCTCACACCTTCCTTTTTACCTCTAGTATTTAATTACCAAGATTCGCCACTGACTTACGTATTTTACGAGGGTTCAATTTTAATAACGAACTCGTACTTACGGTTTCGAACGTCTTTTAGTGAATCGGCCATAATTCCTAAACCGTAAGTCCGTTTCACATGATCTTTATATCAAAACGACGCTTATAACATGATCTATCTTTCCATGGCAGAACATGATACTGGATAGTGATTTATGGCTACTGTCAAACACGATTTCTTAAGGTTAACAAAAATTGGGCATTACGACGGCTATAAATCGGACGTTCCATAAATCATAATCAACAACCCAAGCCACACCGGGCATACCAATCATCTTACATTCATAATACTAATCTCATAAGTCCAGGAACATCATATTATATCATCATATTCATCACATCTCTTAAATCAAACAAACTAACTACATAATCATGTAAACATGGTTATAACAACATTATCACCAAAACTTATCCAAAACTCCATTAAAACTCAAATCAAAGACTAGGGTTCTTGAAGTTTATACCTTCCTTGGAGTAGATAAAGACATTGCTAAGCCTTGTATAGTCCATGAACATCCTTAACCAAGCTTAGATCATCCAAAAATCAAGAAAACCAAGAATTTTGTTCTTGATGTTATTATTCATCCTCCACTTTCTTGATTTTTTTGAAAATGGAAACAAAGGAGTTTGGACTTGAAATTTCTAGGAGATTAGTTTTATGAAATATAGAACTCACCTTAAAAATTTGAAGATTAAACAATGGTTGGAAGTAGGTTTTTGATTTTGGAATCAAAAAGGGCCGAATGAAAAAATGGAGAGTGTTTTGGTTGTTCTTGCTTGGTTGGCTTGAAATAATGCATAAAGTGATTTGTATTTGGTAATATCTCATCCAAGCTACTTTATTAAAGTGATGATGCATTGGATGATGTATTTTGTAAGGACAAGTGTTGATCATTGATTGATTTCATGCTAACTAGTAGTTAGTTTTTGCTAAGTACTAGTTTCATCTCTAAGTATGCTAGTTGCATGAGTCATCACTTGGTTTGATAGATATTTTCTAGTGTCTTATGCATGACTCTTGCTTCCACTACTTGATTCTTTTGTCCTGTTATTGCTCGTTTCGATTGATCGTTCGGACGAATAACTAAGTAGTTTCACCTTTAGGGTTTACCGGGAAATTTCTCGATATTCATAATACCTTCCCCAATCCTTAATATAATCCTCGTGATGACCATGTAGGATATTTAATCTCGATACGAACTTAATCCGTAATCTAGGATTCGTTCGCTTTATTGATTAATCTCGTTATAACGTTTTAGCGGTTTCTAGAACGCTTGTTTCACTCCCTCAGTGGTTTCCTACCTTCATTCTTAAATCAAATATAATAACATCCCAAAATATCAAATCCCCAAAGTTAATATCTCAATTCTTGGATTATAATAATATTTAATCCACTGTCCGGTCAAATATTATACCGAAAAAGAATTTGGAATTTCTGAATTCCGATCGTCTCTGCATTCACTTATTTCCTCCGCGTATTACTAATATGACTTCGAAACATCCATATCACGTCCCGTACATAGGGTGGCGTGAAAAGTTTTCCAACTTACAAAATCACTATTCATCCACCAAATTACTATGCACGTACAGGAAACATTATGCACGTACGGGAAATACTATGCACGTATGGGAAACACTATGCACGTATGGGAAACACTATGCACGTACGGGAAACACTATGCACGTATGGGAAACACTATGCACGTACTCATTTCCCTTCAAGGATCCATTAGCTCCTTCCTGGATGGTAGATTATTCTTATCTAGGTCCTCAACCATCGAATTACTCTATTCTGACAATATACCAATGCATCAGGATCATTGTCCAAAGCAATATCCATTCATTACAATCATTGTTCTTTGAAACCACCATTCATTAGAGCTGGTGACCTTGTTATCGGAATCATTGTTCCTCATTTTATCATTACTTAATAAAAAGTTTTAATTATATCCAAAATTTGGGGTTCTTACAGTCTCCCCTCCTTAAAAGGATTCCGTCCCGGAATCAGGTAGGAAGCGAAGAGTCGTTTGCCTGTCGTTCACTTTTTAGCTTCCCGGTCAATTCTTAGTCGTTCTACCCTTCCTCAGCACATCTTCTAGTGCTACAATCCATAATGTATCCTTTTTCCATCAACGTTGCTACTTTTCGTACAACTCACTATCCGGGTTATACTCTTACTCAGTCTTATCCTTATTGATACCTGCAGTAACATTGGTATCACTATCACCCTACGAATTCGGAGGTAACCTCGCTCGTACTGTGCATTTCCTGATCGATTTAATCTTCGCAATCTCGATCAATATAGAGAAGTGGAAAGATTTATTGAGAGATCACAATGATCAATTGAACATTTGTTATATTGCATAGTTAGTACAGAAGGGGGCCAGCCTTTAGTACTTGACAAGCAATTAAGCAAATTATGGTATTCCACTTAGACTTCTATCACATAGACAGATAGTCACGTAGCGGTACCTCCCCTCCTAAAAGGGTTGTTCTTCTCAATTAATAAAGATGATGAATAAGAGAAAAGAAGAGAAAAGAGTTCTAAAGGATTATAGAAAGCTTTCATGATTGTAGAATATCATACTCAGAATTTACCTCTGAACTATAGAGGTTTATCAAAGAAGAAATTAATCATAATTATATCCAATACTATTTGATCGCAATCTCACGTGTCTACATATCTTGCTGCTTTGTCCATTATTCTATGGACAAATACTCTTGTTCAATCTTAGCGATACTCACATTCGGGAAATCCTTCAACCTTTCAGGTTAAATCTTAGATTTCTCACTTGACATCATTATTACTGACATCCCATATCATGTTACTAGCTTTTTCATAACTATAATATTGACACTATCAGGTTGTCATCCTGAGAATTCATTAGAAAACCCATTCATAACATTCCTTTCTTCTCATTCCATAGTTGCTTTCCTAGCCTTTTCTTTATCAATCACATCCTTCTTATTATCTGATTCTTACTCATTTCTATTATTTACTTTCACCTTCACCTCTTTATTGAGACACCTTTTTGCACTTGGTACCTCCTTATCGGTATTCCGTCACATTTATTCTATAATCATCACGTTATTCCAATTTAAACTTTCCGAAATGAATCTGGCCCGATCCCTTTAACTTAGATTCATTTAATCTACTTCTGCCAACCTTGTTTCTCATCACTTGTTCTTTTTTATCCGTGGTTTTCCACAGGTTGTCTTTCGTAAGTCAGACCAGGTCGTATATCTACATGCTCGTACTCCTATCATCTGTTGAACATCTACATTTTACTGGCGTAGCCTTGCCACATGAAAACCCGTTATGACCGTGCTATAAGTTTTGGGGGTAAGGCTGGCTCGAGAACACTTTTGAACTCTCAAATGGCCCAATAAGTCTCGGGCTCAACTGCCCTTCCCTCCAAGTCTCATTAATTCTTTCTACGGGAATACATTTGGCATCATGAATCATCAACCTCATATTCTCTATCTGGTTTGCGCAAAAATACACTAACACAAACTTGCTTGTCATTCATCAACATGCCATTTAGTTTATCAATAGCAGCACTTTCTTTATCTTTATGTTATCATCTACTTTCTTAGAAGAATCACCATCGCTTGTTGTTTACGTAGTGCGTTAATAGCTAACCCTACGGGTTTCAAATCCCTTTGGGAGACAAAGTAATCACTATTCCTTATCCATAAGGAACACTTCCTGAAATTGATGTAGATATAACATGAAGTAGATAGAATTGCAGAAGAGTTTCAAGCATCGCAGCTAGGTCCGGTTGATGAAACTATCACTTATGCATCTTCCATAAAAGACTGGAAACTTAACGGTTTACTTCATCAATTTTGTACCATGGTCCTGGTTTGCCTCAAAACGGGACCTTCTAAGGTACGTAATATGCTTAAGACTCCATCAGGAATCGAATCTTTAGTTAAACTATTATTACCGTCAATTCTTGCACAGTCATCAGAAGGAATGTAAATTCCTCCATTCCGATATGACCTTCAAGGTCCTTCCAAATATCATTCTGTTTCTTCGGTATGAACATTTGTAATTATTCCTTTATACTTAGATTGTCGGCCACCTCATTGGCCTTTCCTGATACTAACAATTTCTTGTAATCCATGTTCTCTGGATACATTCCAACTCAAACTTTTCTACCTCATTCCCATCACGTTGGGTTAAAGCATTCTCCAATAAGCTCTGCTGAAGGAGAAAATATAACTATCAGTCTTTTTTTTTTCCATAAGTCATTGCTTCCACCTTCCCGTGGGAACTTTATCAAAGTTACTCTCGATCATACCTAGGATATTTGTTCTCTTAGTTCTTTCTTGTTCTAGGATAATCTCAACCTTCTTGGGTTCCATCCATACCTCATCATGGTTTCATACATGCCTCATCTGGCATTATTGTTATTGTGTCTTACACATTCTCTACCAAACTTCTATTTGAAACTCAGAATGTTAACTTTTTCCTTGTAAGGTTTCTTAGGTCGTCCTCCTCATTCCTCCTGTATTTTCTAGGCACAGGGTATATCAAAACGTCATTGATCAATACTCTAATAATTCTACCTATGTTCTTTCCAGTACTCTTTTTAATAATCCTTACAGGTCATTGTTGCCTTAGCAAATCCAACTCATATCATCTGAATTCACAATGTCTTTATTAGGGTTAATGCCATCCCTTGTGCATTCCCCAGGGTTTGTCTTAATTTATGGATATCCTATCCTTAATTCAACTGCCAAGGAATTCTTGCATCCTATAATTGGCAATCAGATCATGTATCCTTAATAAGGGTCTCTTTTCAATCATTCTCATTTGATAATCGATCGGTGGCTTAATGCTAACCTCTTCTTTAAGATAGTTGTCATCCTATTTGACCTTCCAAAAGACAACGTATGTCTATCTGCTTTCTTACAGAACTTGGTAAAGGTAGCAAGGATGTTTTGGAAGATATTGGTCGAGTTCAACGTGAATCTCTTAGTACTTATCGTTCTTCGCGAAGGTACTTGCCTCAGACAAAATTTCTACAGCATATTGTTCAATTTCTGACCATTTCTATACTCTCTCCATAAAACTTCATTGTTTACTTTCCTTAGTCATAATGTATTCATGGTGTTTATAATACACTAACATCAAACATCTCAAGTCACTATACTTCTATTTTTATTCGTAATCTTGGACAATCATGTATACATGAATCACTTTAGTACGGGTGACCCCATACTAAAAAAAAATCTAGCAAATTCCCAATCAAAACAGGGGTTGCAAAGGGTTAAGTAGAAGATTCCTATGATCTCATTAATATTTCCTTTATATTAGAAGCCCTTGCAGTCGGTGCTTACTTAGAAGCAGCCTGGCTTTGTCCTTTCATTGCGGGTCTAGTCACTTGATAATCCTTTGTGACTTGGTCTCAACTGGCCACACTAAAATAAAAATATATGATTTTAGGGGTTGGCTAATAGCATTACTTTTCTAGCAATTGCCGGCATAGTGCCTTCTTTTTGATACCTTTCTACCTTTCCAAAACTTTACTCCATATAAGTCTTAATGGACTACTCGGCACCGTCTCCGGTCACCTTTCCTCCACTTTTATCTTTTCAACTATTCTTATCAATCCCGCGTGCCACACAAGCTTACCATTCCTGGCATAACAGCCTTTTCATTTAAGTCAATCCTGGAATTTCTCAGTCCGGCTGGTTTCTTACTTACATTTCCTGTTTCCGTCCAATCTCACTTCATCATTTTATCTCTACCATCGATTGTAATACTCAGGGTCCGTCTACTAACCCATATATGACGGCAACCTTACCCAATCCACAGGGTTCGCTCTAGTTTCCATTCTCTTCAATGATGTTCTCTGATAATCAGAAAGACAAGATTTGCCAAAATTCGCTGAATTCCTTTTTTTTTGAATCAGGGAAATTTTGGTCAATCTATCCACCTACTGGTAACATTAAGGAGACCAATTTCGAAACCTGAAGAATAGTTCTATGAACCTCCAAGCAGGTAGAACCATAAGCAGTCATAATTAACGAAATAATCGTCATCAGGTTGGAAGTTTAACCACTGGAGAGGAACCAATTATATACATCCTTTAGAGGGGAATCAACAGTTTCAAACTGAAACCAGTCACAACTTCCTGATACCTATATGTCCTGATATTCAATATTACCAAATGTTAGTCTACCCAACCACTAGTCTCAGCAGGAACCTTACCGTCGGAGTTGGTTGTTCCAAAAAAATTTGGCACTACTAAGGCCATCCGAACCTGGTGAACCGTGTTGTCCAAATGCATCCGCCAGTTCTTTGTCACATCCTAATCCTTTATGTGAAGCGTCGTTGGAAGCACAAAGTCTCCTTTTTCCATTAAGCAATGCCAACTCTTGGTCATTACCACTTTCATCTTTTAGCTCCAGGAAGATTTTCTCACATTTTTCCCTTTAACTGCTGATCGTATTACTTGATCCATTATAATTCCGTGTCGGAGTAAACTTAAGGTAACTACTATAATCCATTCAAAGGGAAGAAGGAATTTAATATTCCTCTGAATCACATGCATCTAACGTTTCTGGTTCATCATTTAACTGAGTTGAATTAACTCTATACTCAGTCTCTGGCAGTAGTCTCATTACGAGTTCATCTTGACTCACTGGTCTTATCTTCCGGTAGGTCCTGAGATCATTGTCTTGCTTACTACTTCCTTATATAACTTTACCCAATCATGCTGTCACTTCCCAATGTCTTTTACTTTCTACTGATTCATTCATGAACATTTCCCTGAATAAAACCCCTCATTAACCTCACTTTGGTTTCGTAAATTATAACCTATGACATCTGCCTTCTCGTGGCGAATTATTACTGACAATATTCATACTAATTCATTTATCAAATGATATGGCACTTACTGCCTCATTCTCAACTATTCCTAGGGACTCTGCTCCTCGTCCTATATCGCTGTCTTTGATAATCATACATCCCTCTAGCTCTTTCTTTGTTAAGATGAAAATCTCTAAGGATTCTCATCTATTTCCGTATAAGATCTCAAGTAATTCTTCCAATCCTTCTTTCTTGCTGGTACTACATCTGGTAGTCTGGCTATGAATTCAACATGCATCTTCAGATCTCTTAATAATATCTCGGTTCTTTATACTCACTTTTCTGAGCACCATATCTTAATCATCACAGTCTTTCTGGCTGCGACCCTCATTACACAAGGGTAAGCTCCTTATCCTAACATGATTTTCCTTATCTGCTGGAACCTCTTCCGGGTCTCCAGTAGGGTACTCCATCGAATTACCCGTTGATCTTCAGCATATAAAGCATCATCGCGCTGCTGCTCGTATGCCTCAAGGTCTGTCGCCTTACTCGTCGATACGATATCGAGCTAAGTTACTATCATGATACTTACGAGTTCCCATAAGGGTTTTATATGTCATCACTACATTAAGTAGTCCGACTATGAACTTGGCAAGAGTTCTTATTATCTTATTGAATTTATTGTTTTAACGTCACCTCATCTCTGGGGTTTATAACGTACGCTCTGATACCACTTCTGTAACACCCCCAGATCCGGGGTCCGGGATCCGGTGGTTACGGTTTCCAATTCTGTCCACAACAATTGAACTTTCCTTAACATAAAATAAATTACGTCTCTATTACCCAACACAACAATATAAAACACACCCGTTATAGTCCCAGAGATGAAATCAGAGTAACAATCAAATTTTTTATTAATCACATTATGAGTTCTTACAATCCAAAAGAATTTCAATATAAATACATACTCTTTGCCATCCATTTACATAAGTCAACTAGACCATATTCTTGGTACTGAAAGAATAAATATATCCTACCAATAGCTTCTTCTTCAGCTCTGGTAGTCTCATCGTCCTCGCCCGCGTCGAGTGCGCCTTGTGCGAGTCATCTGGTCTAGATATTGTTGTGATATAATAATAAAGCAAGGGTGAACAATATCCCACCAACAATAATATATAACTAAACGATAATATATAACAGTTCAAAAGTATCTTTCAAACCATATGCCATGCATTTACGGAAATGATGCCAGTATAATATGAACGATGAAGTTACAAGGTAACTTAAAGTATTTGTTTATAGAAATATCTGCTACATCAAAAGTAAGCGTGATATTCTCATTGTCATTAAAAAGAGGAACTTGCATGAAAAGATTGCAATTCCAGTTATGAACACTTTTCCAACTCTGCCAACAGTAATCATGTTGCAGGAAATAAATAAGTTTGGATGATGAACCAATGAGGGAGTATTCACCGCGCCCGATGTTCCAATCTTGATGATCAGTCGAGATCGTACAGCTCAAATTAGATTTACTACCGGTAGAAGGAAGAACTGACGGCTTTACTTGTCTACCGCCTTACTAGCTCTCCCCGGCCAACGATTGGGCCAAAGGGGATGGACCGGCGCTACTCGGCCTCTTACACGACTCCTAGTTCAAATAGAATTCATGATTCTGAATGTAACGTTCGTCCCCCTTTCCCCAAGTATAATACTTGTTGATAAGACTCTACAATGTAGTCGTATCTAGTTGGAAAGGAAAATTCACCAATAACTTCCAAGCTGTAACTTGGTATCGAATATCAACTTGTTCCAACAATCTTACCCCTCGAAAGATGAGAAGGTAAACAACGACTTAATAAGTCAACAGCACCCGAGTTGCGAGTGAAGAGAATACTCTATGACCGGGAAGTCGACAAGATAAATAACATTTTCCAAGTAAGGTTCCCCTATTATTAGAGAGGTAGACTCAAAGAAGAATGATGTCTGAGAACCTTTCTTGATATAAGATTAATAATAATATGACTCCGAGGTATTTTCTGTAATAATCGAAGAAGATAAACCTTATTGAGGTTATTCTGAGTATGAAATAAATATTCAGAGAATATTTATTGAATTAAAAATATTTAAAGAATATTTAAGAATATTAAAGGATATCTTTAATCAGGGTATTTCTCAAAATAATCCCTGGTGAAACATCAGGAGAATATTTATTGAATAAATAAATATTTAAATGAATATTCAAAATAATATTCATTAACTAATAGGGCCTGAAAGGAATACTTAAGATAATATTCATAATTAATTAGGAATTTAAATGAATATTCAAAAAGTAATATTCATTTAATGAATAATAATCTAAATGAATATCAAGTAATATTCATTTAGTAATCCAAGCCCTAAAGGAATATTCGAGATAATATTCGATAAATAAATCAGGCTTCAAATGAATATTTAAAATAATATTCATCAAGTAATTAATATCTTAAATGAATTTTCAAAAGTAATATTTATTTAATAAAATAATATTCTAAATGAATATCCAAATAATATTCATTTAGTAGTCTCATCTTTATAAGAATATTCGAAATAATAATCGATAATCAATTCGACTCTGAATGAATATTGAGAAATATTATTCGTCGAATGGTTACGTTCAAATAATTATTTGAAGTAAGGATCGTTAAATAAATAATCTCGAACGAATATTCAAATAATATTCGTCGCCCGAATAAGGGAAAATATTTACTTAAATATTTTCCTTCGAGGTAACCTTGATATATCAAGAAATATTGACTCCCGGTCTATAGTTGATGAATAAGATATATACACCCTTCTCTGAGGGTCTTACAATAACCGGCTTATAATTGATACGTTAGCTGTCTAATTTATAAGCCAATAAACAATCAGGGAACAAGCATAATGATATAACTTGAAAGTAGGCATGCATGCTATGGCAT
The DNA here is from genome assembly GCA_036435485.1 of Saposhnikovia divaricata. Classification (NCBI taxonomy): domain Eukaryota; kingdom Viridiplantae; phylum Streptophyta; class Magnoliopsida; order Apiales; family Apiaceae; genus Saposhnikovia; species Saposhnikovia divaricata. The sequence goes on from CM071601.1 coordinate 102,694,187, forward strand.
ATGTACAACAGAAAACATATATATATATTCAATCACAACAACAGCCTAAAAGAAGGGAATTGAAACTTGCCTGGTAGTCGAGTACGGTAAGGGGTAGTGGTAGCGGGTCCCGGGTCAGCTTGGTGATCTATAAATAGCCAAGGCATTCGGGATTAATCACTTAACATCTTAAAAGTTAAGTTATACTTAAATCGAAACACGTTCTCGAGTTATCTCGTTATACCCCTTTTAGTGGATTCCTTTTATCATCGATCCGACCCGACATTCGTTCGTTAATATGACATGTCATTGTACTTACACTTGGGACATACTTAAGTCATACAAGTTCTAAAGTCGATCGTTACAAATCAATATTATGCTTCGAGTTTTATCGCCCGTTTTCTAAGTGTTTTACCGAAGTTATAATCAAGCGGGTTTTTAGGGATTCGTTTTCGATTAACTTTGATTCGAACATTTTTATAAAATCGGAAAACAATCCGTTTCACATGAGGTTTTCTCTCACACCTTCCTTTTTACCTCTAGTATTTAATTACCAAGATTCGCCACTGACTTACGTATTTTACAAGGGTTCAATTTTAATAACGAACTCGTACTTACGGTTTCGAACGTCTTTTAATGAATCGGCCATAATTCCTAAACCGTAAGTCCGTTTCACATGATCTTTATATCAAAACGACGCTTATAACATGATCTATCTTTCCATGGCAGAACATGATACTGGATAGTGATTTATGGCTACTGTCAAACACGATTTCTTAAGGTTAACAAAAATTGGGCATTACGACGGCTATAAATCGGACGTTCCATAAATCGTAATCAACAACCCAAGCCACACCGGGCATACCAATCATCTTACATTCATAATACTAATCTCATAAGTCCAGGAACATCATATTATATCATCATATTCATCACATCTCTTAAATCAAACAAACTAACTACATAATCATGTAAACATGGTTATAACAACATTATCACCAAAACTTATCCAAAACTCCATTAAAAGTCAAATCAAAGACTAGGGTTCTTGAAGTTTATACCTTCCTTGGAGTAGATAAAGACATTGCTAAGCCTTGTATAGTCCATGAACATCCTTAACCAAGCTTAGATCATCCAAAAATCAAGAAAACCAAGAATTTTGTTCTTGATGTTACTATTCATCCTCCACTTTCTTGATTTTTTTGAAAATGGAAACAAAGGAGTTTGGACTTGAAATTTCTAGGAGATTAGTTTTATGAAATATAGAACTCACCTTAAAAATTTGAAGATTAAACAATGGTTGGAAGTAGGTTTTTGATTTTGGAATTAAAAAGGGCCGAATGAAAAAATGGAGAGTGTTTTGGTTGTTCTTGCTTGGTTGGCTTGAAATAATGCATAAAGTGATTTGTATTTGGTAATATCTCATCCAAGCTACTTTATTAAAGTGATGATGCATTGGATGAAGTATTTTGTAAGGACAAGTGTTGATCATTGATTGATCATGCTAACTAGTAGTTAGTTTTTGCTAAGTACTAGTTTCATCTCTAAGTATGCTAGTTGCATGAGTCATCACTTGGTTTGATAGATATTTTCTAGTGTCTTATGCATGACTCTTGCTTCCACTGCTTGTTTCTTTTGTCCGGTTATTGCTCGTTTCGATTGATCGTTCGGACGAATAACTAAGTAGTTTCACCTCTAGGGTTTACCGGGAAATTTCTTGATATTCATAATACCTTCCCCAATCCTTAATATAATCCTCGTGATGACCATGTAGGATATTTAATCTCGATACAAACTTAATCCGTAATCTAGGATTCGTTCGCTTTATTGATTAATCTCGTTATAACGTTTTAGCGGTTTCTAGAACGCTTGTTTCACTGCCTCATTGGTTTCCTACCTTCATTCTTAAATCAAATATAATAACATCCCAAAATATCAAATCCTCAAAGTTAATATCTCAATTCTTGGATTATAATAATATTTAATCCACTGTCCGGTCAAATATTATACCGAAAAAGAATTTGGAATTTCTGAATTCCGATCGTCTCTGCATTCACTTATTTCCTCCGCGTATTACTAATATGACTTCGAAACATCCATATCACGTCCCGTACATAGGGTGGCGTGAAAAGTTTTCCAACTTACAAAATCACTATTCATCCACCAAATTACTATGCACGTACAGGAAACATTATGCACGTACGGGAAATACTATGCACGTATGGGAAACACTATGCACATATGGGAAACACTATGCACGTACGGGAAACACTATGCATGTATGGGAAACACTATGCACGTACTCATTTCCCTTCAAGGATCCATTAGCTCCTTCCTGGATGGTAGATTATTCTTATCTAGGTCCTCAACCATCGAATTACTCTATTCTGACAATATACCAATGCATCAGGATCATTGTCCAAAGCAATATCCATTCATTACAATCATTGTTCTTTGAAACCACCATTCATTATAGCTGGTGACCTTGTTGTCGGAATCATTGTTCCTCATTTTATTATTACTTAATAAAAAGTTTTAATTATATCCAAAATTTGGGGTTCTTACAAGAAACACAATATTCTCTACCAAATCTAGCTTCAACATCAGGAATGAAATGGTTAATAAACAGTTGCATGAATCTGTGATAATAAACCATATTCCTGTCATGATCTCTTGACCCAAGTTTAATACACATCTGATTTAAGATAATGTGACCAAAATTAATTACTCTGTTATAAAGCAAGCCATATGCAATATGTGATGTAACAGAAGTAATTTGTTGAAAAGAACTACATTTACCAGTAAAACATTTAGCAATTTGATCAAAGAAGAAAGACCATTCTTTCCTAAGAAAAGATCTATTTAACTGGCTCATGTTATCTAGAGGTCCATCATAACCTAATTTAGATAACATAGTTCTCACATCATCATCAGATGGTACATTCTCAAAATTCGTACTAACAGGTAAGCGAAGTACTGAATTAACAACAGATTCAGTAAGATCAAATGAATCTTTTCCTAAGTGTAGAACAATCTTACCTGATTGACTCTGAGTAGAATCAATTACCTCAGCATTCTCCCAAGCTTGTGAAACAGCTACTTGATTAATTTATGGAGATGCTGTCAAGGAATAGCTTAATGGTCCTTTCGCCATAAAGTCCATAATTGGATGAAAATCAGTTGACACCCCTTCCTTGTTGGTGATAGCCGCAACATGATTGTTCATCATAAAATCAAAGTCACCAAACTTGAAAGCTACTGATTTGGGTAGTCTTCTTTAAGTTGCCATTTTGATCTGAAAAGAACTTAAGAAATCTTTGAAATTGATTAGAGATTTTGAGAACTCGAGAGTGTTTTTGCTTTAGAGAATGAAATTAGAGAAAGTAATTACACGATTAGAGTGTCAAAATAATTATATTTCAAAAATCCTTCAGACCCATTATCCCACGTTGACACGTAGGTTGACAGGTGTCAGTCCCTGAAAAATGCAGTTACCTTCGACTTTTGGAAAATAAAATCCAAAAATAATTTCAAGTAAATAAGTCAAGGTAAAATCAAGATAAAAATCAATACTGATCAGCTTCCTTTTCCTGATGTGATCTTCTCATCAGGATAATCACATGATTCAATGTGATTTCTGAATAAAAAAGAATTACTAATCCTGATGTGAACACACTTGTATTCCTGATCAAAATCATCCTGATTCCAGAGACTAAATGAAGTTTCCACATGGCATTTTCTTTTACCTGTAAAAAAAATAAATAAAATCTGAACAAAATCAATTGGTTTGATACATTCAACATTTCTTGAAAATACAAGAAATACAGTCACACATAATTATGACTGACTGCATTGATATCCCCAAATGACTGTTCAGTTTTCCACGTCTTTCTATAAAAGAAACTAACGTCTTATGCCATTCTCCAAAACCTTTTCATTCTTTTCTCTTTTCATCATGGCTTTCAACCAAAATCTTCATATGAACCCTAGCTTTTGGTTCATTACCACTGAGAAGTTCTTTACTCTTGATGATCAGGAGCAAGTAAACTATCTCTTAGAAAAGATAACTTTTCTCATTGAGTCAGATATGGTTGATCTTAACCCAAATGATTTCCATGAATCTCCTCTTAAACATCTACCAGTTGGATACAATCCTCCTCTAATCTCTTCATACCTTGAGGATGAAGAATTTGGCGAAGAGTCTGAGGTTGATCTTGATGGAGATGCTATTCATTTTCTTCAATAAGCATGAAGATGAGTCAGCTGCTCTCATTCAAGTCGCCCAGACAAGGAATCCAATCTTGAGATGCTCCTTGTCCTGAAGTCGATCATTGAGAATTGAAGCAGCAACAACTTTAGACAAGAATAGAATTATCAGTAGTAGTTAGACAAAAAGAAGAATTGTATTTCATTTCCATGTATGTAATGCTTTTGATTAATGAAAATACAAGTTTTCTTAATATCTACTTGTCTATCGTTGTTTATTGACTGACATGAATAATGATATAAATTATCAGTATGCATGTAATAAAACTTGCTAACATAGACTTAACAAAACTCAGAATTGAACCACTAAATAACATGAATTTCAGAATTTGAAACAGTAAGACACACAAATTTCACAATCCTGATACTGACGATACAATCCTGATGTCAATACTAATGACGTCAGCATACTGATAGCAATCCTGATCCTGATGTTTTATTAATAAGTCTATCATACTGAAATTTATCAAGATAAAATGTTACAGCTTAAACATTTAACAATCAAGTATAGATCCTGACAAAAATATCAAGTCTATAAGCTGAAACAACATACCTTGCTACTTATGCAGATGTTAAAGGTCTAAAAACTTAACATTCCTAACTCACTAACCAATCTAATGAATGTAGCCTCATCAAGTGGTTTAGTTAGAATATCTGTAAGCTGTTTGTCAGTAGGAACAAAATGAAGTTCCACAGTACCATTTTCAATATGTTCTCTAATAAAATGATACCTGACATCAATGTGCTTAGTCCTTGAGTGTTGAACTGGATTTTCTGCAATTTTGATAGCACTAGTATTATCACAAAACATAGGAATATTACTAAATGTCATACCATAATCCATCAACTGATTTCTTATCCAAAGGAGTTGAGCACAATAACTACCTGCTGCAATGTATTCAGCTTTTGTAGTTGAGGTTGAAACTGATTGCTGCTTCTTGCTTGCCCAAGAAATCAATCTGTTTCCCAAGAATTGACATGTACCTGTAGTGCTTTTCCTATCTATTTTACACCCTGCATAATCAGAGTCTGAATAGCCAATTAGGGAGAAATCAGATTCTCTTGTATACCACAAACCAAGATTTGGAGTTCCCTTGAGATATCTAAAAATTCTCTTCACAGCAATTAAATGAGATTCCTTAGGATCACTTTGGAATCTAGCACATAAACAGGTAGAGAACATTATATCTGGTCTACTTGCAGTTAGATATAACAGTGAACCTATCATGCCTCTATAGCTAGTGTTATCAACACTATTTCCCTTAGGATCAGAGTCTAGCTTAGTGGCTGTTACCATGGGTGTCTTTGCAATTGCACAATTTTGAAAGTCAAACCTTTTTAAAATATCTTTGATATACTTTGACTAATTAATGAAAATACCAGTCTCAGTCTGTTTGACCTGCAAGCCTAAAAAGTAATTTAGTTCAACCATCATGCTCATCTGATACTTAGACTGCATAAGCTTGCTAAACTTAGCACATAACTTTTTGTTCGCTATTTTCTCTACGCAAGTATACGCAATCCAAAAGCAATATAGGGAAATAAGGATCGTTCCCACGAAGACTTGGTGTATTTAAGTAAATATGTTTATTCAACAACGTTCGGTTAATTATAGAAGCCTGAACAACGAAATGGTTGGTTTGTTCAAATCACAATTAATTAATGAAATAACGACTAAAAATAATATGATAAAGATTTTATATATGAGATAAACGTGGGATTCTAATTTCATTATTTATTTCATTTAGAATTGATGCCTTAATGTAAAGTGATTCTGATAATTATGAAAGCTAGCCGGGAACACGAAACTAATATAAGCGCCTTTCAGCCTTAACTTATATCAAACCATACAAACATCCACTTAAAAAGATAGAAGTTGTGTGGACACCATTTATGTTTAGACCCTATATGTCTATAAGATTTGAAAACATAACTGGTTTACAAATAAATTCCTTATTTTTGGCTACACAGGGCGATGTGATCCAAAACCCTACCACTAATCGTAATTATATATGAAAATTACGAACCTGTGCTAACATGGCAAATTCTAAATCCTCAAATCCACTTTCGCATTCATTAAGAATTAATAATTTAGATGATAGCTACGCATCTAATAAATTAAGCACAACCACGTTAGGCAATCGGAAATTTTTATCATAACACAATTTATTAAGCCATCGAATTACTAAATTACGTAAATAAATCCATTAGAATCCCATGACGGCGATTAGTTCATAATTAAACGAATCGTCATCATGGGATTAATTGAAATCATAATAATAACAATAATAATAATAATAATAACAATAATAATAATAATAATAATAATAATAATAATAATAATAATAATAATAATAATAATAACAATAATAATAATAATACTAATAACAACAATAATAAAACTAAATTAAAAATTACGATAAATTAAATATGAAAATTATAAGAGTTTAGAAACTAAAACCGAAATAATTTCCACTTGCAAGAAACGAGCACTCCGATAATTCCCTGTAAAATAAGAAATTAGAAAATAAAACCGAAATAGCTTCCACCGAAAGAGAAGAGCACTCCAAATAATTCCCGTAATTTCTTCAACCAAAATAACACTTATACAAAATTTTGCCAAAAATTAAAGTGTATAAAAACAAACTTAATATTACAAGAACTAGAGAGAATTACAAGAGAGAATGATGCTCTCCAAAATGTTGTGTGGAAATAAGCTCAAGAACTAGGCCTATTTATAGGAAAAATTAGCACACCACAAAATTAAAAAAATAAAAAGAAAAAGGAAAAGAAAATAAAAAAAATGAAAAGAAATGAAAAAAAATAAATTACAGCCGAAAGCATAAAACAGGAGTCAAGCACCAGCCAAAAGAAACCCACCAACAACAGCCACTTAACCGTTCTTCTGCGAAGACCACGCGCGATATGGGCGCGTGGCATGCACGCGCGATCCTGGAAGCACATTTTCTGGCGTGTGTCTCCCACGCGCTGCGTGGGAGAGTGGACAGTGGCCGACAGATTTTTCAAAATTGAACAATTCTCTCTTTTTAATTGCCGACAACATCACTTGATTTGGCTGCTTAATTTACTTTTGTGGACACATCACACAGCACTGGCCTTGTTTCTGCACATAATTCGTTTCTTCTTTCTTTTTTTTTTTTTGTTTTCTAACTTATAATTTTTAATTAACAAATATTTAATTTAATTCAGAAATTATAAAAATAAATATCTAATATTATTAGATATTTATAATTATAATTTTTTAATTAAATAAAATATTTGTTAATATAAATGAATCATTAGGTTCTGAGCTGCGGTTAATTGAGGATCTGAAACCGGACTCCTTTCGCTTAACGAAAAATATAACAATTCCAACCGGGGTTCCAGATTTAAGAATATATCACTCAGAATTTTTTTTTATATGATAATTCTTTTTCCTCGTAGCCAGTCCACTTGATAAAATTGAGATAGAATTCCACCGTTTTTAGCCTTTTATTGCCAAAATACCTAAAGTTGCGAGTTCTGCACAACAAAAACTTAATTAATAAAAAAAATGAATTAAAAATCACAACATACTTAAGAATAAACTACTAATTTAGGTCCAATTAGCGGAAAATAAGTGGATATAAAATCCACTTATCACTTTTCATTACTAAAACCAAATATAATATCATCAACATAAACTTGAACTAAAAGCAAATCACCTTTTATCTTTCTAAAGAATAGAGTTATGTCAATTGTACCTCTTGTGAAGCCATTTTCAAGAAGAAATTTAGACAAAGTCTCATACCATGCTCTTGGTGCCTGCTTTAGTCCATAGAGTGCCTTGTCAAGTTTGTAGACATGATTTGGAAACTTTGGATCAACAAAACCAGGTGGTTGTTCCATATACCTTGAATTTTGAATGAGCTGCAATTTGCAAGAAACATTCTGATTGCTTCCAATCTTGCTACAGGTGCAAAGGTTTCATCATAGTCAATTCCTTCTTCCTGAGAATAACCCTTGGCCACCAGTCTTGCTTTGTTTCTTACAATCATACCAGATTCATCTAGCTTGTTTCTGAAAATCCATTTAGCACCAAAAATAGATCTATCTTTAGGTCTTGGTACCAGTTTCCAAACTTTGTTCCTCTCAAATTCATTCAATTCTTCCTGCATTGCTATTACCCAATCAGGATCCTGTAAGGCTTCTTCAACCTTCTTAGGTTCATTCTTTGAGAGAAAACAACTGTACAAGCATTCATTTTGAATTGATCTTCTAGTTCGAACACCACTATTTGGATCACCAATAATCAAATCTTCAGTATGATCCCTTATCCATTTTCTAACAGGTGGTAGATTGTTCCTGCTAGACTCTCCCCCTAAGTTAGTGGTATTTCTTGTAGAAGAATGTTCATTTCCTTCAAAAGCTCCCCCTTGATCAGTAGAATCAGTGGATTCAATGCTGCTGCTAGTTTCTGATCTTCCTTCATTAGACTCTAAAGGATCAGTTCCTGATAAAGTAGACTCTGAAAGACTAGTCTGATCCTGACCAGTACTGTGTTCTCCTTGATTGAATTGCTCCCCCTCAATAGTAGCATTCCTTTGAGAAGCAATAGAGATTTCCTCTGGAGAACCTTCATCATCACTGGAGAGAATCTCAGAATACTTAAGATTTTTAAATTCCAGATTGTCATGGCTTTCATCAGTTTGCAAAATTCCAAACTTCTTATCATCAAATGCAACATGAATTGATTCCATAACAATGTGAGTTCTGAGATTGTATACTTTGAAGGCCTTTGATGCTGAATATCCTAGAAAGATTGCTTCATCTGATTTTGCTCCAAATTTTCCAAGTTGTTCTGGATGAACTTTCAGGACATATCATTTGCATCCAAAGATGTGAAAGTATTTCATACTTGGTTTCTTTCCTTTGATCATCTCATAGGGAGCCTTACCATGAGCATTTACCAAGGTACAGTTTTGAGTGAAACATGCAGTGTTTATAGCTTCTTTCCAGAAATAGGTTGGAAGCTTTGCATCTGCAAGCATGGTTCTTGCTGCCCTTATGAGAGTTCTGTTCTTTCTTTCTACTACACCATTCTGCGGAGGTGTTCCAGGTGCAGAAAACTGTTGAGTAATTCCATTGTCTGCACAATACTCCTCCGTTGTAGAATTCTTAAATTCTGTACCATTGTCACTTCTGAGCACTTTGACCTTGTACTCAGAGCTATTGTATATATTCTTGACAAGTTCAATGATTTGCTGAGGAGCTTCATCCTTATTGTGTAGAAAGAATACCCATGTGAACCTTGTGTAATCATCCACTATAACTAGAGCATATCTTTTCTTGCTGATAGACATAATGTTTACTGGACCAAATAAATCAAGATGCAGTATGTGAAATAGTTCAATAATTGAATTTTCTGTCTTGCTCTTGAAAGTGGTTCTTCTTTGTTTTCCAAGCTGACAAGCATCACAAAGTCCATCTTGCACATAATTTGCCTGAGGTAGGCCTCTCACCAGATGGTGCTTAACAAGTTGATTAAGCTTCTTGAAGTTGAGATGTGAGAGCTTCTTGTGCCAGTTCCAGCTTTCATCATTTGATGCCTTGCTGTAAAGACATCTGACAGTTCCTTTAGATGTGTCACTTAAGCTGGCTTCACATATGTTACCATGTCTCTGACCAGTCAAAACAATGTCTCCATTCTTCATATTCAAGATTTTGCATCCTTTACTGTCAAAGATTGATTGGTAACCCTTATCACCCAGTTGACTTATGCTTAAAAGTGTGTGTTTCAAGCCTTCAACCAGTGCTACGTTTTCTATGATGACATTCCCCAAAATAATAGAGCCATATCCCAGAGTTTCTCATTTGTTGCCATCTCCAAAGGATATTACTGGACCAGCTTTCCTCTCAAACTTTGTAAGCAGGGACTTCTTTCCAGTCATATGTCCAAAGCATCCACTGTCCAAGATAATTGAATGCTTCTTTACAGTGCCCTGCAAACAAAAAGTAGCTAGTTAGAATTTTTTAGGACCCAACTTTGACTGGATCCTTTCTTACTAACTTTTGAACCAACAAGCTTTGAAGATTTTGCTTTTGATTTACCTGTTGCAGAGTCAACCTAAGACTTTGATTTCACAAACTGTTTGTGACTAGGAGTTTCAGATTTCAGAGAATAATAGTCATAATACAGTTCATGATATTCCTTACACATATAAATGGAATGAAGTAAACTACCACAATGATAACATGGTTCTTGTAGTTGGTATTGAATTCTCTGAGTCTTTAGGAATCTGGACTCAGTTTTCCAAGAAGGTTTTTGATTGCAGTCTAGGGCCAAATGATTATGATTTCCACATTTATAGCATTTCTTCCTAGGTGCATCAGGTACATTCTTGTAATTATTCTCTTTGTTAATAACTTCTTTTCCATTCCTATTTCTTCTGATCTTGCTAGACTCTGAAATACTTTCTAGTCTCTGTTTCAACTGAGACTTAGACAGAAAACCTATGTTGACATTCTTAGGTTTTTCTAACACTCTTTCATCTGAATTGCTATTGTTAATTCTTTTGTGCACAACTGGGGTACCTTTAGAATCAACAAATTTAACATTTTTAGATTCAGATTCAGAAACTATCTTCTTACCTTCAGACTTAGATGTGCTAGCTTCAATTTTACTATTATCATTGACAATAGCTACAGTATCTTCTTGCCTTGCCTTATCAAAACCTAAACCATTAACTTTACCAAGAATTTGATTTTCAATGATTTCTTGAGTCTTTTTACCAGAATTGTTAATGGTTTTAATCACATCTCTCTTCCTCTAGTTCTTTTCTGACATAGTCATAAGCCTCAAGAATAACACCATAATCATGCTTAGCTTTATCAGAACTTAACCTATATTCTTCCATTTGAATTAACTCAGATTCAAGAAAATTATTTCTACTAACTAATTCATCATTCTTAGCCTTGAGTTCATCTTTTTCACTAGCAAGAATTTTGAAATTAGTCATAAGATTCTTAAAATCAACATGAATAGATCTAATATCATCAGAATCTAAGCTATCAAATGAATCAAGAGAGTGAAGTGATACCTTAACAGAAGATGAAGAAGTTTTCTTTGAAGATCCAGGCTTGTCTGAAGCACTTTCCATCAATGCAATGTTGTCATAATCCAATTCATCTTCAAAATCACAGGAGTCTACCCAATCCTTCTGTGTGACCATGAGTGCATTACCCTTCCCTGAATTCCTAGGCTTCTTGCACTCACTAGCAAAGTGTCCAAGCTCACTGCAGTTAAAGCACTTGATCTTGGCTTTATCAAGCTTGATAATTATACTCTTGCCTTTGTCACTCTTCTTCTCCTCTTTCTTCTGAAAAGATCCTTTGCTAAATCTTCTCCTGTTGAATCTTCCTTTCTTGAAAGCTTTAGCAAACTTAGCAAAGAGTTCTTGCATCTCTGATTCAGAATCATTATCTTCAGAGTCTACATCTGCAGTCTCTGACTCAGAACTTTCTTTGCTCTTCTTCTTCCTCAGATCTCTTTCAGTAGATTCAGACTTTTCTTCTGGAAGCTTCTTTGATTCAGATTGAGCAGTGAGTGCAACAGTTTTCATCTTTCCTTCACTTCAGCTCTTTTTCTGCTGCCTGTCAAGTTCATAAGCTCTCAATTTTCCATAAACTGCTTCTAATGATATTTCATCCAGATCAGGATATATCCTATACAAAGTGCTAAATCCTTTATAAGATCAGGATATACAAGAAGTATTATCAAAATTCTATTCTCAACATCACAACTTATGAATAATTCCTAACAGTTCACGACTCTAAACGTAAAGATCGTCCCCCTTTCCCCAAGTATGATACTTGTTGATAAGACTCCACAAAGTAGTCGTATCTAGTTGGAAAGGAAAATTCAACATCATATCTCCCAAGATGCTGCTTGTTAGAGAATACCTTCTTGTTCCAATGATCTTACCCCTCGAATGATGAGAAGGATACTCAAAGATTCAATTGATAAACAGAAACCATGTTGCGAGTGAAAAGAATAGTTTTACAAGATTTATGACCAGGAAGTCAACAAGATAAATAACATTGCTCAAGTAGGTTCCCCTATAATATGGAAGTTTGAGCGAGCATTTAAATCCTTTTAAGATAGATTTAAATGAAAAATAAGGAGTTGGGAACCTTTCCTTGATAAAATAGTCGTAAAAAGACTCCGAAATATTTTACATAACATCTGGAGGTGAAAGATAATCTCCAAATAATATAAATCATTTTAAAAAGAATTTAAAAGAATTAAATAAATATTCCAAGAATATTTATTAACTCAATGATATTTACGGAATATTATTAAATCATAATATTGCTCGTAAGTAATCCTCGAATGAATATATAGAATTATTTACTAAATAAATCCCTCCTTAAATGAATATTCAAAATAATATTCATTAAATAATTAAACACCAATAAATATTTAAAATAATATTCAATAAATAAGTCAAACATTAAATGAATATTTGAAAATAATATTCATTTAATAGATAATCTTTTAAATGAATATCCAAATAATATTCATTTAATAAATAATCTTCTAAATGAATATCCAAATAATATTCATTTAGTAATCAAAATTTTAAAGGAATATTCGAAATAATATCCCTTAAGTAAATAGAACTTCCAATGAATATTTTAAAATAATATTCATCAAGTACCTAAAACCTTAAATGAATATTCGAAAGTAATATTCATTTAATAAATAATCTTCCAATGAATATCAAAATAATATTCATTAAATAATCAACTCGAAATGAATATTCGAAACTAACATTCATTTAATATCTCTCGACTGAGATAATACTCGAATAACATTCCTCGAAAGATTTTCAAGTATTTGATACTTTATGGAAATATAAATAATGTTTTAATAATAACATTCCTCAAAATAAATAATAATCTGCCGTTGGAATCCCTCCAGGTTTCCACGACTATTTAAATATCTCAAAATACCGACTCCCGGTCTATATTTAAGAATGAATATCATAAGCCCTTCGCTAAGGATCTTATCAAAACAATCCGGCTTATAACTGATAATTCGTATCTAGTCTATAAGCCAATATCAATTCAGGGAACAGGTATCATAATATAATTTGACAATAGGCATGCATGCTATGGCATATGTATCAGAAACACAGATATACATATTATCACAACAACCGTTCCAAGGTATTGGAAACTTGCCTAGTAATCGGGTGTGGGTAGAGATAGCGTGTCCTGGGTCTGTTCGATGATCTATAAACAATCAAAACATTCGAGATTAACCACTTAACATCTTTTAAAAGTCTAAGTATAAACTTCACTTAAGTTGAAACACGTTTTCGAATTATCTCGTTATACACCTTTTAGTGTAACTCTTTTTATCACCGATACGATCCGACATTTGTTCATTATTAAGACATGTCATCATACCCACACTTGGTATATACTTAAGTCGTATAAGTTCTAATGTCGATCGATTACGAACCGAGATTATACCTTGAGTTTTATCGTTCGTTTTCTAAGTTATAACCAAAGTTATGTTAGTGTAGTTGCCCTAGAGGCAATACATTGTTTCTTTTAATAAACCCTTATGTCATTTGATTATTCATTAAACGTATTTATTATGACTTTAATTACTGCGATATATTTGTTAGCATAATAAATGTCCTTAGAATCATGATACACATTGTATAGTTTAAGTACATGACTTGAACTTGAGATTATATAATATATCATATTCTTAAAGGTCCCTAGTCGAGTATTATTATTACAGGGCAATAATAATACGTAAATAGACTAGTATGTTGTTTGACAGATAACCACATCTCATTGGTTATAAGTATGGAGATACTAAAGTCAAAAACATAGGTACATGTAGGGGTACATGGTACTGGACAGACCCACGGTGAGATTCTTCATGTTTAATAAAGTCATAAGAAAGACTCACAGTGATAATGGTGTAATGGTCCTTTCACTTGAGTCATTATATTTCTATACGAGGTTTAATATACTTTGACTACATTAAAAGTTACCTTTGACCGGGTGATGATAAAAGTGGACATCGGGTATATCATGAGTAGTATGAGAAATATGAATGATAGATAAAGGATTTAACCCTCCTAGAATTAGGAGAGATATTATTGGCCTCTTGATTGAGTGAGACTATAAAATGCATGGCCGTGCTCAAATAATGTTTTGTTTTAATAGTCTACTCATGGATCAAGTAAACCCGGATTAAATGTTGAAGAGGATGACTAAACACATGCCTCGAGTTTAATCTGTAATATTTGGTTAAAGGGATTATATTACACAGAAACATAAATCACAAAAGGTTTAAATTGGATCACCGATTATTATTATTACTTGGGTAGCAATGATGTATTACTAGATACCGCTCATTGTTTATAATTTTATTAGATATTAAAATTATTGCCAACGTAATAATAACCTATAGGGTCACACACTTAGAACGTCTTAAAAGGAGTTTTAGTTTAAATTAAGAATTTAAATTAAATCATTATTAAATTGAGAATTGGCTATTTAATTAATTGGACTGGTCCTAATTAATTATCTAAGCAAATTCGAATTTAATAAAGTAAGAACAGAATTGGATTTAAGGAAGTCCAATAATAAAATCAGAATACAAATAGAATTGGGTTTAAGGAAGCCCAATTTGGTTTTTTGATTTTAGCCCATTATTTCTCTCGTATAAATACATAATGATGTATTACTTTAGGGTTAAGAGTCATTAAATCTTTTTTGACAAAACCTTAGCAGCTCCATCTTCGAGAGGCTAGAGAGAGAGAGGCTTTTCTTCGCGGGCTAGTACCTAGCTCCTCGGATCGTTGGACGGTCGGACGTTCGTGTGGATTACCTTAGAGACACGGATCTTGACGCAAGGACTGTGTGTGGTGATTACAAGCAAGGATCTCCGTTGAGTTCGTTAAACAAGATCTTAATAGGTATGATTCGTTACCTCCATAATCTGCCCGGAATTATACATGGATCCTGGTTTGGGTTTCGAAAATTTTGTTTTATTTACGTTTATCCGCTGCGTTTTATGCCTCGGAACCCAACAATTGCATCAGAGCTACGTGTATAAGGGGTTGATTTGGTTACGTGTTAACTATATATGATGCGAATATGCATGTTTTGCGAATCTGCCATGTTTATGTTCTTATATATGCTGTTTATAATATGTTATGATGCATATATATGGTTCTGTTATGATTTAAGATGAGTGAGATGATCATATGATTATATAATCTGTATATATACTGATATATATATATATATATATATATATATATATATATGATTAATGTTTGTTCTTGATATGGGGATTGTATACGATACGATTTCTGTATACGCTGTGCAAATCTGGTGAAATCTGTCCAGTGTCCGATTTTCGCAAACGATATGTGTTTTCTGACTGGAAACGAGCGTCTGAACAAAACTGATATCAAAGCTATCACCGACTCGTTTGTAAGGCGTTTGACGCCGTTTATTGCATGAAAAAGACGATTTATTGTTTTCAGAATTTGATTCTGATTTTCTGATTTTTGCGGTATATGATTTCTTTGATTGTATCATCTGAAATATGATATGGTATAACATGATTATATAATATGACATATTATTTAATTGTTACTTGAGCATGGTGATGGTTATGGCCTTAAGACCCTTAGATTAATGGTTTTGGTTTTATAAATACGACTTGCATGTCGTTTTCTTCATTCTTGTAATTGTTGAAGCTCGAATGTAACTCGAGTTTTATCATGTAAGTACTTTAGTGTAGATTGTATTCAATTATTCAATGTAATGTAATTGAAGATTGAAGGATGATCCAAGAGAAGGAGCAACCAAGAAGACAAGAAGAATGAAGACATGTAATTTGTATTTATGTTTATTCCACCATAGATTGACCTTGATCCTTTCATTAGCTTGAGAGGATCATATAGGATAAAGGCCATAACCAATCACGTTTACATACTGCACTTACTTTACATATGATGTATGAATGTATGTGTAGGATACATAGAGATGCATGCTTTAATTAGATTAATCATGTATGAATGAATGTATTAGATACATCACCCATGCCATGCCTGCTTAAACAAGATAAAATCTGTAACGATTCAAGATTTTAAAATTAACAAATGATCATGAGATTCTTGTGTTTATAAAATATGGGTTTTAAAATACGGAATTAAATATAGATTTTTGATATCTAAATTTGGGATTTTCTGTCAAAAGCGGATATGCGTATTCGTAAGGTTAATGGGTATTAAGTGTGACCATTGGGATCCTCCATCTACCTGGGAAATGAACAATCTAAGATGTCAATTTGAAGTATTTGGTTCAAGGAAAATTGAGGATCTCTTTATGATGTGATCATGATCGTCATAAATTCTTTAAACCCCATAACAAAATATTAAGTTTTAATCAGATGCTTTCCAATGAATGAACACTCATCGAATCCTAGATCGACAAGGGGAATGACTGTCAGTGGCAGGGGACTCCTGTCTATCGTGGTGAGATGCGACGAATATAAACGGTTATATTCGGTCGTTGTATCATTGGGTCTAACTTAACTGAGTCGTCATAATGAGGTGGAAATAAACGGTTATATTCAACTATTTTGAACTTAGAAGCATAGAGTTTGGTTAAAAATCTATTAGATAGATAAGATCAATCGTTGTTCACCAAACTATCCAAGAATTTTATAATTGACAATTGTTGTCTACCTAAATAATCATGTTTTAAGGACTACCAGTGGTTGACTTAGGACATGACGAAATATGGATCTTGGCTCACTAGAAAGATTTATGGGATATGCTTTCCGAATTAATAGTAAGGGCTATTAATTTGATAAAAATAGTGGGAGATATATTATGAATATATCATAATCATTTGAACATAATTTATAACCAAGACAATTTAATGTTTATTTTTTGCATTTATCATTGTATATACTAATGGCAAACAACACAAACACACTATCCGTACAATCAGTCCTTGAAAAGGACAAACTGACAGGAGGAAACAACTTCATGTCATTGATATCCCTCTGCCAGGTCCCCTTCCTGATAATGCTACTGTTGAGGAACGAGTGGCCCGCACAAGGGATGAGAATGATGCAAATGATGTTGCATGTCTAATGTTGGCAACTATGAGTGCTGAGCTTCAAAGACAGCATGTGCATATGGATGCATATACTATCAATGAGAACTTGCAAAGCATGTTTGCAAGCCAAACTAGTCAAGAAAGGTTCAACACGAGTAAGTCACTCTTTAATTGCAAACAAGGGGCAAGTGAACCAGTTGGCCCACATGTTTTGAAGATGATTGGTTACATTGAGTACCTTGCTACTTTGGGTTTCCCGATTGGTCCGGAAACTGGTATTGACCTAATCATGAATTCTTTGAATAGCAAATTTACTAAGTTTGTTGTGAACTACAATATGAATGAATTTGACAAAACACCTACTGAATTGTTGGCTATGTTGAGGACATATGAAACCAACATGAAGACAGCTGAACCTGCTCCCATACTGATGGTGGGCAATAAAGGTAAGGCCAAGGGGAAAGGCAAGTAGAAGGGTAAGAAGAATATTGGATCTGATTCTACACCCAAGCCAAAGTTAGGTCCCAAACAGGCTTTAAAGCCTAAAGGTGGTGTTACTAAGGGTGAATGTCACTACTGTAAGAAAACTGGTCACTGGAAGAGAAACTTTCCTGTTTATTTGGAGGATCTGAAGAAAATGAAGGGTGTTCAGATTTCTGGATCAGGTATTTATGTTATAGAAGTCAATTTGTCTATTTCTACATCTTGGGTATTGGATACCGGATGTGCTTCTCACATTTGTATAAATGTGGAGGAACTGCAGAGAAGTAGGACTTTGGCTAAGGGAGAAGTGGACCTACGAGTTGGCAATGAAACAAAAGTTGCTGCTTTAGCTGTAGGCACTTATTATTTATCTTTACCCTCTGGGCTTGTTCTAGAACTAGAAGACTGTTTTTACGTGCCTGCGATTCGCAGAAACATTATTTTTGTTTCTTGTTTGGACAAGAAAGGTTTTTCGTTTACAATAAAGAACAACAGTTGCTCTTTTGCTTTGAATGATTTAACCTATGGTGTTGCGCATTTTTTTAATGGTTTATATGTTCTTGATTTAGATAATCCTGTCTATAATATAGAAAACAAACGACTTAAAGTCAATGACTCAAATCAAACATACCTCTGGCATTGTCGTCTAGGCCATATAAATGAGAAACGCATATCCAAATTACATAAGGATGGATACTTGGATAAGTTTGATTTTGAATCATACAAAGAATGCGAATCTTGTTTGCTTGGTAAGATGACTAAAGCCCCTTTCACTGGTAAGGGTCAAAGGGCCACTGAACGTTTGGAGCTAATACATAGTGATGTATGTGGCCCAATGCGTGTGATGGCTAGAGGAGGCTACTACTACTTCATAACATTTACTGATGATTTCAGTAGATATGGATATGTATATCTTATGAAGAATAAATCTGATTCTTTTGAAAAATTCAAAGAATACAAGGCTGAAGTAGAGAATCAAATTGGCGGAGGTGTAAGTATTAAGATCTTACGATCTGATCGTGGGGGTGAATACTTAAGCACCGATTTTAAAGAGTATTTAAAAGAGTGTGGTATTGTATCACAACTTACTCCGCCAGGTACACCTCAATGGAATGGAGTTTCAGAGAGGAGAAATCGCACCTTGTTGGACATGGTGCGATCGATGATGAGTCATGCAGATCTTCTAATAAGTTTCCGGGGTTATGCTCTAGAAACAGCGTCTTTCACACTTAACCGTGTTCCTACTAAGAAGGTTCAAAAGACTCCATATGAAATATGGAAGGAGAAACAGTCAGGCATGAACTTTATGAAAGTTTGGGGATGCAAGGCATTTGTGAAACGTCAAGTATCTGACAAGCTTGGACCTAAATCCGAAGAGTGCAATTTTATGGGATACCCTAATGAAACAAAGGCGGATTATTTTTATAGTCCTTCTGAGCAGAAAGTGTTTATTGCTCGAGATGCTGTCTTCATGGAAAGAGATTTTGTTTCCAAAAGAAACAGTGGGAGAACTATAGATCTCGATGAAGATCGAGAACCACAAAATAGCATTGAACCTGAAGTGGAACAAGAGCAGGATAATGATAATGCTCAACAAACACAGGTTGTTCGTAGAACTGGTAGAATTCGCCATGAGCCAGAGAGATATGGATTTCTCTTGACTCAATGTACGTGGTGATTTGATGCTTATAGATGAAGATGAGCCTCTCACATTACAAGATGCTACGAACAGTCCAGACTCTAAGAGATGGCTTGAAGCCATGAAATCCGAGATGGATTCCATGTACGAAAACCAAGTATGGACTTTGGTTGATCCACCTGAAGGGGAAAAACCCGTAAGGTGCAAATGGGTTTTCAAGAAGAAAACTAACATGGATGGAAATGTTCAGACCTATAAAGCAAGGCTGGTTGCAAAAGGTTTCAAACAAATTCATGGTATTTACTATGATGAAACTTTCTCACCAGTGGCTAGGGTCAAGTCCATAAGGATTTTGCTTGCCATTGCAGCATTCCATGATTATGAAATCTGGAAAATGGATGTCAAAACAGCCTTCCTTAATGGAAGCCTTGAAGAGGATGTGTACATGACACAACCTGAAGGTTTTGTCGATCCAAGGAATGTTGGCAAGATATGTAAATTACGTCGATCCATTTATGGATTGAAGCAAGCCACTAGAAGATGGAATATTCGTTTTGATGAAATAAACAAAGAGTATGGCTTTGTTCAAAATGAAGATGAACTGTGTGTTTACAAGAAGGTTAGTAGGAGCCATGTGGCATTCATAGTACTATATGTTGATGATATACTACTAATGAAGAATGACATACCTTCTCTAAAGGCTGTTAAGACTTGGTTAGGGAGCAACTTCTCCATGAAAGACTTAGGAGAGGCAACCTACATTCTAAGAATGAGGATCTATAGAGATAGATCTAGAAGGATGATCGGTCTAAGTCAGAGCACATACATTGATAAGGTTTTGCATCGTTTTGGTATGCAAAATGCAGAAAGGGGATATGACCCCGTGTCTCAAGGGATAACGATCTCTAAAGACCAGTGTTCGAAATCATTGGATGAGAAGGACCACATGAGTAAGGTTCCATATGCCTCAGCAATTGGATCTATCATGTATGCAATGGTATGTACTCGCCCAGATGTTTCGTATGCTTTGAGCATGACGAGTAGATACCAGTCTAATCCAGGTGAAGGTCACTGGATGACAGTCAAGAATGTTCTAAAGTACCTGAACAGGACTAAAGATTCATTCTTGGTGTATGGAGGAGAGGAGAAACTGGTTGTAAAAGGTTACATCGATGCAAGTTTCCAAACAGACAGGGATGATACTGTATCATAGTCTGCTTTTGTGTTTTGTCTAAACGGAGGTAACATACACATATGTAAAGTGTACACAAATGATAACATTGCAGACCTACTGACCAAAGGCTTGTCGCAGTAGAAGCACGATGGTCACACTAGTTCCATGGGTATTAGATACATGGGTGATTGGATCTAGTGCAAGTGGGAGATTGTTAGTGTAGGTGCCCTAGAGGCAATACATTGTTTCTTTTAATAAACCCTTATGTCATTTGATTATTCATTAAACGTATTTATTATGACTTTAATTACTGCGATATATTTGTTAGCATAATAAATGTCCTTAGAATCATGATACACATTGTATAGTTTAAGTACATGACTTGAACTTGAGATTATATAATATATCATATTCTTAAAGGTCCCTAGTCGAGTATTATTATTACAGGGCAATAATAATACGTAAATAGACTAGTATGTTGTTTGACAGATAACCACATCTCATTGGTTATAAGTATGGAGATACTAAAGTCAAAAACATAGGTACATGTAGGGGTACATGGTACTGGACAGACCCACAGTGAGATTCTTCATGTTTAATAAAGTCATAAGAAAGACTCACAGTGATAATGGTGTAATGGTCCTTTGACTTGAGTCATTATATTTCTATACGAGGATTAATATACTTTGACTACATTAAAAGTTACCTTTGACCGGGTGATGATAAAAGTGGACATCGGGTATATCATGAGTAGTATGAGAAATATGAATGATAGATAAAGGATTTAACACTCCTAGAATTAGGAGATATATTATTGGCCTCTTGATTGAGTGAGACTATAAAATGCATGGCCGTGCTCAAATAATGTTTTGTTTTAATAGTCTACTCATGGATCAAGTAAACCCGGATTAAATGTTGAAGAGGATGACTAAACACATGCCTCGAGTTCAATCTATAATATTTGGTTAAAGGGATTATATTACACAGAAACATTAATCACAAAAGGTTTAAATTGGATCACCGATTATTATTATTACTTGGGTAGCAATGATGTATTACTAGATACCACTCATTGTTTATAATTTTATTAGATATTAAAATTATTTCCAACGTAATAATAACCTATAGGGTCACACACTTAGAACGTCTTAAAAGGAGTTTTAGTTTAAATTAAGAATTTAAATTAAATCATTATTAAATTGAGAATTGGCTATTTAATTAATTGGACTGGTCCTAATTAATTATCTAAGCAAATTCGAATTTAATAAAGTAAGAACAGAATTGGATTTAAGGAAGTCCAATAATAAAATCAGAATAGAAATAGAATTGGGTTTATGGAAGCCCAATTCGGTTTTTTGATTTTAGCCCATTATTTCTCTCGTATAAATACATAATGATGTATTACTTTAGGGTTAAGAGTCATTAAATCGTTTTTGACAAAATCTTAGCAGCTCCATCTTCGAGAGGCTAGAGAGAGAGAGGTTGTTCTTCACGGGCTAGTACCTGGCTCCTCGGATCGTTGGACGGTCGGACGTTCGTGTGGATTACCTTAGAGACACGGATCTTGACGCAAGGACTGTGTGTGGTGATTACAAGCAAGGATCTCCGTTGAGTTCGTGAAACAAGATCTTAATAGGTATGATTCGTTATCTCCATAATCTGCCCGGAATTATACATGGATCCTGGTTTGGGTTTCGAAAATTTTGTTTTATTTACGTTTATCTGCTGCGTTTTATGCCTCGGAACCCAACAAGTTATACTTTCAAGGGGTTCGTTCGCGTTTAACCTTGATTCAAACATTTTTATAAAATCGAAAAATGATCCATTTGACATGTGGCTTTCTCTCATACTTTCCTGATGACCTCTAGTATTTATTTACCAAGATTCGCCACTGATTAACATGTTTTACGAGGGTTCAATTGAAGTTACGAACTTTTACTTACGGTTTCGAACTAATTTTAGTAATTTGACCATAACTCCTAAACCGTAAGTCAGAATTTTTCGATTCTTTCGCCAAAACGATCTATGACTCGATATCTACGAGGAAATGTTATTTTCATAACCAGTTAAGACAATTAACCCTACTGTGATGCATTAATTCTTTAAGGTTATCGAAAATCGGGCATTACGACGGCTATAAATCAAATATTTCCAAATTCCAAACTTTCCAGTAATCATAGTTTCCACTCCAAACAACATATACATGTTCTTTAACCATGAACTAAGGCCAAGCAATGCATTTCCGTTCATCTACACTATTTTATCCTTCACCAAAACCCAATCATATTCAAGCTTATAATCATGCTAACACCAAAACTACTTAGATCCATCCATAACATGCATAAACATAAAGTAAGGCCTAGGGTTTCAAGAGTGTTATACCATCCTTGGGGTGTGTAAAGACCTTGCTAAGCCTTGTATAGTCCTTGTATATCCTTAACCAAGCTTAGATCATCCAAGAAATCAAGAAAACCAAGATTTGTTCTTGAAAGTTACTATTCACCCTAGACTTTGATGATTTTATTGAAAATGGAAAAAGTGGTGTTTGTGGCTAAAATTTCTAGGGTATCATTTTTATGAAATATAAGATCTACCATAAAAATTTGGAGATCAAAAGATGGTTGGAGGTAGGATTTTGATCTTGGAATTTAGAAAAATTCGAATGGAGCATAGATGGAGAGAAAAATGTGTTCTTGCTTGGTTGCTTCTTGAATAATAATGCATAAAGTGATGTTTTAGGATAATATCTCATCCAAGGTTGCTTTATTAAAGGTGTGATGTAATGGATGATGCCTTTGGATGGACAAATGTTGTTGTTTAAGTGGTAAGATGAGAAAGAGATGCTAAGTACTTGGTTGCTTTCTAATCTTGCTAGTTACTCTTGTAACTACTTAGTTACTTGATCTCATCCACTTGATCATGCTTTCCCCTTGGTTCTCTGCTTGTATCTTTGTCCGGTTATTGCTTAATTCACTAATCGTTCGGAGGAATATCTCAAGGATTTCTAGTTAGGATTTTACCGGAAACCTCCTTAATATTTATACTACCATCCTCCACTCTCTTTAATAATTCTTGAACCTATTTTCCTTAGATCCCTTCAATAATTCCTTAAGTCTTTCAGTGTCCAGGGAAATCTCGGGGAAAATAAAAGTGCTATTTTTCAGAATCCGACAGCTTTTACATACACTCTTTTTCCCCCTGGATCAATAATACGAACTCAGAATTTCGTTCCGGGTACTTCTATATAGCGTCGTCCAATAATATTCCTAATTCCACCAAAATCACTATTCACCACTTATTCTTTACTTATTCTTTTAAGGTTATACAGATGTCCTGGTTCTCTTTTGATCATTCCTTAACCCTTTTTCGGAACCACTGGACTAATTGTTATCGATCTGGATGACATGAGAATATTCTCCTGCTTGGAATTGCCATATATTATTCCCTTAGGAGATAGATTATTCTTATCTAAGTTATCAACCATTAGCATTCTTCAAGACATATAAGTATTTGAATCCATTTCCATTCCATAATAAAAGTTTTAATTCCTACAAAAAATTGGGGTTCTTACAGTCTGCCCTCCTTAAAAGGATTCCGTCCCGGAATCAGGTAGGAAACAAGAGTCGTTTGTTTATCGTTTCACCTTTCAGCTTTCTGGTCAATTCTTAGTCATTCTACCCTTTCTCAGCACATCTACTGGTGCTACAATACGTACTTTATCCTTATTGATACCTGCAGTAACATTGGTTTCACTATCACACTGCGAATTCGGAGGTAACCTCGCTCGCACTGCGCATCTCCTGATCGCTTTAATCTTCGCAATCTTGATCAATATAGAGAAGTGGAAAGATTTATTGAGAGATCACTATGATCAATGAACATTTGTTATATTGCATACTTAGTACAGAAGGGGGCCAGCCTTTAGTACTTGACAAGCAATTAAACAAGTTATGGTATTCCACTTAGACTTCTATCACACAGACAGATAGTCACGTAACAGTACCTCCCCTCCTTAAAGGGTTGTTCTTCTCAATTCATAAAGAAGATGAATAAGAGAGAAGAAAAGAAAAGAATTCTAAAAGATTATAGAAAGTTTTCACGATTGTAAAATATCATACTCAGATTTTACCTCTGAACTATAGAGGTTCATCAAAGAAGAAAATAATCATAATTATATTTAATACTATTTGATCGCAATCTCACGTGTGAACATATCGTGCTGCTTTGTCTATTATTCTATGGACCTATACTCTGGTTCAACCTTGGCAACATTTACTTTTGGAAAATCTTTCAACCTCTCAGGTTAAATCTCAGTTTCTCGCTTGACACCATTGTTACTGACATTCCATGTCACGCTACTAGCTTTTTCATATCTATAATACTAACACTATCAGGTTGTCATCCCGAGAACTCATTAGAAAGCCCATTTATTAATCCATTTATAACATTCCTTACTTCACATTCCATAGTTGCTTTCCCAGTCTTTTCTTTATCAATCACATCATTCTTATTATCTGATTCTTATTTACTTCTGTTATTTACTTCCACCTTCATCTCTTTATTGAGACATCTTTTGCACTTGGTACCTCCTTAATTGTATCCCGTCACATTTACTCTATAATCATCACATTATTCCAATTTAAACTCTCCGAAATGAATCTGGCCAATTTCTTTAACTTAGATCCAATATAATCTTCTTTTGCCAAACTTGTTTCTCATCACTTGTTCTTTTTTACCCGTGATTTCCATAGATTGTTCTTCGTAAGTCAGACCAGGTCGTATATCTACTTGCCCGTACTCTGATCATCTATCGAGCATCTGCATTTTACTGGCGTAGCCTTGCCACATGAAACATGTCACGATCATCCTATAAGCTTTGGGGGGTAAAACTGGCTCGAATGCCACCTTCCGAACACTTTTAAACTCTCAGGTGGCCCAATAAGTCTTGGGCTTAACTGCCCTTCTCTCTAAATCTCATTAATTCTTTCTACGGGAATATATTTAGCATCATGAATCTCAAACCTCATATTCTCTGTCTTGTTTGCGTAGAAATATACTAACATAAACTTGTTTGTCATTCATCAACATGCTATTTAGCTTATCAATAGTAGCACTATCTTTTATTTATGTGTTGTCATCTAATTTCTTAGAAGAATCGCCACCACATTAATGTAGCCCTTAGTTGAATCACCCACATTTGCTGTTTACGTAGTGCTTAAATAGTTAATCAGACGGGTTTCATAGTCGTCATATCCAAAATTCTCCAGGAAGACTAACTAATCACTATTTCTTATCCATAAGGGAATACTTCAAGAACTTGACATAGATATAACATGAAGCAGATAAAATTGCAGAAGAATCTCAACCGAAGTAGCGCTGACCAGTTGTTCAATTCTTCAATCATCTGTCCTCAACAAGAGACTTGAAGCTCAAAGATTCACTTATTCGTTCTTTTGGTATCATGGTCTTGGTCCATCTCAGGATAGGACCTTTCTCGATACATAATATGATCTAAACGATTTCAGGAATCGAATCTTTACTTAAACTACTATTATGGTTCGAGTATTGCACTGTTATCAGAAGAAATGTGAATTCCTCCACTCCGATATGACCTTCAAGGTCCTTCCAAATATCATTCTGTTCGGTATGAACATTTACAATTATTCCTCTATACTTAGAGTGTCGGCCACCTCATTGGCCTTTTCTGATAATAATAATTTCTTGTAATCAATGTTCTCTGGATCTATTCCAACTTAAATTTTTTTCTACCTCATTCCCATCACTGTTGGGTGAAAGCATCCTCCCTTAAGCTCTACGGAAGGAGAAAATATATCTATCAATCTTTTTCCATAAGTCATTGCTTCCACCTTCCCGTGGGAACTTTATCAAAGTTACTCTCAATCATACCTAGGATATTTGTTCTCTTAGTTCTTTCTTGTTCTAGGATAATCTCAACCTTCTTCGGTTCCATCCATACCTCATTATGGTTTCATACATGCCTCATCTTGCATTATTGTTATCGTGTCTTACATTCTCTACCAAGCTTCTATTTTAAAACTCAGAATGTTAACTTTTTCCTTGTAAGGTTTCTTAGGTCGTCCTCATCATTCCTCCTGTATTTTCTAGGTACAGGGTATATCAAAACGTCATTGATCAATACTTTAATAATTCTATCTATCTTCTTTCCAGAACTCTTTTTAATAATCCTTACAGGTCACTGTTGCCTTGGCAAATCCAACTCATATCATCTGAATTCACAATGTCTTTATTAATGTTAATGCCATCCCTTGTGCATTCCCCAGGGTTTGTCTTAATTTATGGATATCCCATTCCTAATTCAACTGCCAAGGAATTCTTGCATCCTATAACTGGCAATCAAATCATGTATCCTTAATAAGGGTCTCCTTTCAATCATTCTTATTTGATAATTGATCGTTAGCTTAATGCTAATCTCTTCTTTCAGATAGTTGTCAGCTTGATTGACCTTTCAAAAGACAACGTATGTCTATCTGCTCTCTTACAGAACTTTGTAATGGTATCAAGGATGTTCTGGAAGATATGGGTAGAGTTCAACGTGAATCTCTTAGTACTTATCGCTCTTCGCAAAGGTACTTGCCTCAGACAAAATTTCTACAGCATACTGATCAATCCCTGACCATTTCTATACTCTCTTCATAAACCTTCATTGTTTACTTTCCTTAGTCATAATATATTCATGGTATTTATAATACCTTAACATCATACATCTCAAGTCACTATACTTCTATATTTTTTTTTACTCGTAATCTTGGACAATCATATACACATGAATCACTTTAGTAAGGGTGACCCCATTCCAAAAAAAAAAATCTAGTAAATTCCCAATCAAAACATGGGTTGCAAAGGGTTCAGAAGAAGATTCCTACGATCTCATTAATATTTCCTTTATATCAGAAGCCCTTGGAGTCGGTGCTTACTTAGAAGCAACCCTGCTTTGTCCTTTCATTCCTGGTCTAGTCACTTGATAATCCTTTGTGACTTGGCCTCAACTGGCCACACTAAAATAAAAATATATGATTTTAGGGGTTGGCTAATTAGCATTACTTTTCTAGCAATTGTCGGCATAGTGCCTTCTTCTTTGATACCTTTATACCTTTCCAAAACTTTACTCCATATAAGTCTTAATCGACTACTCGACACCGTCTCCGGTCACCTTTCCTCTACTTTTATCTTTTCAACTATTCTTATCAATCCCACGTGCCATGCAAGCTTACCATTCCTGGCATAACAGCCTTTTCACTTAAGTCAATCCCGGAGTTTCTCAGTCTGGCTGGTTTCTTACATACATTTCCTGTTTTCGTCCAATCTCACTTCATCATTTTATCTCTACCATCGATTGTAATACTCAGGGTCCGTCTACTAACCTATATGACGGCAACCTTACCCAATCCACAGGGTTCGCTCCAGTTTATATTCTCTTTAATGATGTTCTCTGATAATCAGAAAGACAAGGTTTACCAAAATTCTCCAAATTCCTTTCCAGAATCAGGGAAATTTTGGTCAATCTATCCACCTACTGGTAACATTAAGGAGACCAGTTTCGAAACCTGAAGAATAATTCTATGAACCTCCAAGCAGGTAGAACCATAAGTAGTCATAATTAACGAAATAATCGTCATCAGATTTGAAGTTTAACCACTGGAGAGGAACCAATTATATGCATCCCTTAGAAGGGAATCAATAGTTTCAAACTGAAACCTGTCACAACGTCCTGATACCTATACGTCCTGATATTCAATATTACCAAATGTCAGTCTACCTAACCTCTAGTCTCAGAAGGAACATTACCGTTGGAGTTGGTTGTTCCACAAAATTGGCACTACTAAGGCCATTCGTATCTAATGAACCGTGCTGTCCGAATGCATCCGCAAGTACTTTGTCGTGCTGCGCAAGCACACATCCTAATCCTTCATGCGAAGCGTTGTTGGAAGCACAAAGTCTCCTTTTTCCATTAAGCAATGCCAACTCTTGGTCATTACCAATTTCATCTTTTAGCTCCAGGAAGATTTTCTTACATTTTTCTCTTTAAATACTGATCGTATTACTTGATCCATTATAATTCCGTGTCGGAGTATACTTAAGGTAACTACTATAATCCATTCAAAGAAAGAATTTAATATTCCTCTGAATCACCTGCATCTAATATTTCTGGTTCATTATTTCACTGAGTTGAAATAACCCTACACTCAGTCTTTGACAGTAGTCTCATTACAAGTTCATCTTGACTCACTGGTCTTATCTTTCGGTAGGTTCTGAGATCATTGTCTTGCTTACTACTTCCTTATATAACTTTATCCAATCATGCTGTCACTTCCCAATGCCTTTACTTTCTACTGATTCATTCATAAAATGAACATTTCCCTTAATACAACCACCTCATTAACGTCAATTTGGTTCCATAAATTATAACCTATGACATCTGCCTTCTCATGGCGAATTATTACTGACAGTATTCATACTAATTCATTTATCAAATCATATGGCACTTACTGCCACTTTCTCAACTATTCCTTGGGACTCTGCTCCTCGTCCTATATCGATGTCTTTGATAATCATGCATCCCTCTAGCTCTTTCTTCGTTAATATGAAAGTCTCTAAGGATTCTTATCTATTCCCGTATAAGATCTCAAGTGAGTCTTCCAATCCATCTTACTTGCTGGTACTACATCCAGTAGTCCAGCTACAAATCCAACATGAATCTTCAGTTCTCTTGCTAATAGCTCAGTTCTTTATGCTCACTTTTCTGAGCACTATACCTTAATCATCTCAGTCTTTCTGGCTGCGGCCCTCATTCCTCAAGGGTAAGCTCCTTATCCTAACAGGACTGTCCTTATCTGCTGGAACCTCTTCCGGGTCTCCAGTAGGGTACTCTATCGAATTTACCCGCTGATCTTTAGCATATAAAGCATCACCGCGCTGCTGCTCGTTTGCCTCAAGGTCTGTCGCCTTACTCGTCGATACGATATCGAGCTAAGTTACTATCATGATACTTAAGAGTTCCAATAAGGGTTTTATATGTCAGCACTACATTATGTAGTCCAACTATGAACTTGGCAAGAGTTCTTATTATCTTAGTGAATTTATTGTTTTAACGTCGCCTCATCTCTGGGGTTTATAACGTACGCTCTGATACCATTTCTGTAACACCCCCAGATCCGGGGTACGGGATCCGGTCGTTACGGTTTCCAATACTGTCCACAACACTTGAACTTACTTCAACATAAAATAAATTACATCTTTATGACCAAACACAACAATATAAAACACACCCGTTATAGTCCCAGAGATGAAATCAGAGTAACAATCAAATGTTATTAATCACATTTGGAGTTCTTACAACCAAAAGAATTACCATATAAACACATACTCTTTGCCATCCATTTTCATAAGTCATACTAGCCCATATACTTGGTATTGAAAGAATGAATCTATCCTACCAATAGCTTCTTCTTTAGCTCTGGTAGTCTCATCGTCCTCGCCAGCGTCGAGTGCGCCTTGTGCGAGTCATCTGGTCTAGCTGTTGTTGTGATATAATAATAAAGCAAGGGTGAGCAATAGCCCACCAACAATAATGTATAACTGATCGATAATATATAACAGTTTAAAAGTATCTTTCAAACCATATGCCATGCATTTACGGCAATGATGCCAGTATAACATAAACGATGAAGTTACAAGGTAACTCAAATTGCATATATAGGTGGGAATATCTACCATGTCAAAGATAAGCAAGATATTGTCATTTATCATAAAAGAGGAACTTGCAGGAAAAATATTGCAATTCCAATTATGAATACTTTTCCAATACTGCCAACAATGATAATGTTGCAGAAAATAAATGAATTTGAATGATGAACTAATGCTGGAGTATTCACCGTGCCCGTTGTTCCAATCCTTACGATGATCAGTCACAGATTGTACAGCTCAATTTAGATTTACTACCGTTAGAAGGAAGAGCTGACGGATTTACTTGTCTACCGCCCTGTTAGATCTCCCCGGCCAACGGTTGGGCCAATGGGATAGACCGGCGCTACTCGACCTCTTACACGACTCCAAGTTCAAAAATAAGTTCATGACTCTGAACGTAAAGTTCATCCCCCTTTCCCCAAGTATGATACTTGTTGATAATACTCCACAAAGTAGCCGTATCTAGTTGGAAAGGAAAATTCAACATCATATCTCCCAAGCTGCTGCTTGTTAGAGGATACCATCTTGTTCCAATGATCTTACCCCTCGAATGATGAGAAGGTTACTCAAAGATTCAATTGATAAACAGCAACCATGTTGCGAGTGAAAAGAATAGTTTTACAAGATTTATGACCGGGAAGTCAACAAGATAAATAACATTGCTCAAGTAGGTTCCCCTATAATATGGAAGTTTGAGCGAGCATTTAAATCCTTTTAAGATAGATTTTAATGAAAAATAAGGAGTTGGGAACCTTTCCTTGATAAAATAGTCGTAAAAAGACTCCGAAATATTTTACATAACATCTGGAGGTGAAAGATAATCTCCAAATAATATAAATCATTTTAAAAAGAATTTAAAAGAATTAAATAAATATTCCAAGAATATTTATTAACTCAATGATATTTACGGAATATTATTAAATCATAATATTGCTCGTAAGTAATCCTCGAATGAATGAATATATAGAATTATTTACTAAATAAATCCCTCCTTAAATGAATATTCAAAATAATATTCATTAAATAATTAAACTCCAATAAATATTTAAAATAATATTCAATAAATAAGTCAAACATTAAATGAATATTTGAAAATAATATTCATTTAATAAATAATCTTCTAAATGGATATCCAAATAATATTCATTTAATAAATAATCTTCTAAATGAATATCCAAATAATATTCTTTTAGTAATCAAAATTTTAAAGGAATATTCGAAATAATATCCCTTAAGTAAATAGAACTTCCAATGAAAATTTTAAAATAATATTCATCAAGTACCTAAAACCTTAAATGAATATTCGAAAGTAATATTCATTTAATAAATAATCTTCCAATGAATATCAAAATAATATTCATTAAATAATCAACTCGAAATGAATATTCGAAACTAACATTCATTTAATATCTCTCGTCTGAGATAATACTCGAATAACATTCCTCGAAAGATTTCCAAGTATTTGATACTTTATGGAAATATAAATAATGTTTTAATAATAACATTCCTCAAAATAAATAATAATCTGCCGTTGGAATCCCTCCAGGTCTCCACGACTATTTAAATATCTCAAAATACCGACTCCCGGTCTATATTTAAGAATGAATATCATATGCCCTTCGCTAAGGGTCTTATCAAAACAATCCGGCTTATAACTGATAATTCGTATCTAGTCTTTAAGCCAATATCAATTCAGGGAACAGGTATCATAATATAATTTGACAATAGGCATGCATGCTATGGCATATGTATCAGAAACACAGATATACATATTATCACAACAACTGTTCCAAGGTATTGGAAACTTGCTTGGTAATCGGGTGTGGGTAGAGATAGCGTGTCCTGGGTCTGCTCGATGATCTATAAACAATCAGAACATTCGAGATTAACCACTTAACATCTTTTAAAAGTCTAAGTATAAACTTCACTTAAGTCGAAACACGTTTTCGAATTATCTCGTTATACACCTTTTAGTGTAACTCTTTTTATCACCGATACGATCCGACATTTTTTCGTTATTAAGACATGTCATCATACCCACACTTGGTATATACTTAAGTCGTATAAGTTCTAAAGTCGATCGATTATGAACTGAGATTATACCTTGAGTTTTATCGTTCGTTTTCTAAGTTATAACCAAAGTTATACTTTTAAGGGGTTCGTTCGCGTTTAACCTTGATTCAAACATTTTTATAAAATCAAAAAATGATCTGTTAGACATGTAGTTTTCTCTCATACCTTCCTTATGACCTCTAGTATTTATTTACCAAGGTTTGCCACTGAGTAACATGCTTTACGAGGGTTCAATTGAAGTTACGAACTTTTACTTACGGTTTCGAACCAATTTTAGTAATTTGACCATAACTCCTAAATCGTAAGTCAGAATGTTTCGATTCTTTCGCCAAAACAATCTATGACTCGATATCTACGAGGACATGTCATGTTCATAACCAGTTAAGACAATTAACCCTACTGTGATGCACGAATTCTTTAAGGTTATCGAAAATCAGGCATTACGACGGCTATAAATCGAATATTTCCAAATTCCAAACTTTCCAATAATCATAGTTTCCACTCCAAACAACATATACATGTTCTTTAACCATGAACTAAGGCCAAGCAATGCCTTTCCGTTCGTCTAAAATATTTTATCCTTCACCAAAACCCAATCATATTCAAGCTTATAATCATGCTAACACCATAACTACTTAGATCCATCCAGAACATGCATAAACATAAAGTAAGGCCTAGGGTTTCAAGTGTGTTATACCTTCCTTGGGGTGTGTAAAGACCTTGCTAAGCCTTGTATAGTCCTTGTATATCCTTAACCAAGCTTAGATCATCCAAGAAATCAAGAAAACCAAGATTTGTTCTTGAAAGTTACTATTCACCCTAGACTTTGATGATTTTATTGAAAATGGAAAAAGTGGTGTTTGTGGCTAAAATTTCTAGGGTATCATTTTTATGAAATATAAAATCTACCATAAAAATTTGGAGATCAAAAGATGGTTGGAGGTAGGATTTTGATCTTGGAATTTAGAAAAATTCGAATGGAGCATAGATGGAGAGAAAAATGTGTTCTTGCTTGGTTGCTTCTTGAATAATAATGCATAAAGTGATGTTTTAGGATAATATCTCATCCAAGGTTGCTTTATTAAAGGTGTGATGTAATGGATGATGCCTTTGGATGGACAAATGTTGTTGTTTAAGTGGTAAGATGAGAAAGAGATGCTAAGTACTTGGTTGCTTTCTAATCTTGCTAGTTACTCTTGTAACTACTTAGTTACTTGATCTCATCCACTTGAGCATGCTTGCCCCTTGGTTCTCTGCTTGTATCTTTGTCTAGTTATTGCTTAATTCACTAATCGTTCAGAGGAATATCTCAAGGATTTCTAGTTAGGATTTTACCGGAAACGTCCTTAATATTTATACTACCATCCTCCATTCTCTTTAATAATTCTTGAACCTATTTTCCTAAAATCCCTTCAATAATTCCTTAAGTCTTTCAGTGTCCAGGGAAATCTCAGGGAAAATAAAAGTGCTATTTTTCAGAATCTGACAGCTTTTACATACACTCTTTTTCCCCCTGGATCACTAATACGAACTCAGAATTTCGTTCCGGGTACTTCTATATAGCGTTGTCCAATAATATTCCTAATTCCACCAAAATCACCACCACTTATTCTTTACTTATTCTTTTAAGGTTATACAGATGTCCTGGTTCTCTTTCGATCGTTCCTTAACCCTTTTTCGGAACCACTGAACTAATTGTTATCGATCTGGATGACATGAGAATATTCTCCTTCTTGGAATTGCCATATTTATTTCCTTAGGAGATAGATTTTTCTTATCTAAGTTGTCAACCATTAGCATTCTTCAAGACATATAAGTATTTGAATCCATATCCATTCCATAATAAAAGTTTTAATTCCTACCAAAAATCGAGGTTCTTACAGCATGCTCATACGGGCAACGAATAAAATTAAGTTCCTATAGACATTTGCTCAGCTTTGCATACCAGGCACGAGGAGCTTGACGTAAACCATATAGCGATTTCACCAGTCTGTAAACAAGATGTTTCTTCCCTTTCTTGACGAACCCCTCAGGCTGAGTGACATAAACCTCTTCTTGAAGCTCCCCATTTAAAAACGCAGACTTTACATCCAAGTGATGTACTTCCCATGAATTTTTCGCAGCAAGAGCTAAGAGTAGCCTCACTGTCTCTAGTCGTGTCACTGGTGCAAAGATCTCATTGAAGTCTCTGCCCTGTTGTTGAACGTACCATTTTGTAACAATACGAGCTTTATGTTTTACCACCACTCCATTTGCATCTTTCTTCACTTTAAAAACCCATTTCAGTCCTATGGCTTTCTTCCCGACATGTAGTTCAGTTAACTCCCAAGTATTGTTCCTCTCTACTGCATCGATCTCATTTTTCATTGCCTGTTGCCAGCTATGCTCCGTGACAGCCTTGTTATAGCTTGTAGGTTCAACTGTTCCCATCAACATGAGTTCATCATCGTCTACTTCTATCTCCTCAGTAGCATCATAAATCTCTGACAGTTGTCGATATTTTCTGGGAGGCTCACTGCTTCCTTGCTCACTACTTTCTTCACTGCCATGACTTGTTGTCGAATCACAAACTGACATTGGAGTTGACAGTGGTGTACTCGGTTCACCATGAGTACCATAGCTTGAATCTGTATCTCAACCACTTGCACCTGACTGCCCAGATTGTGGACTTTGTAAATACTCGCTATCAGACTCATCTCTGTCTCCTCCCGTGTGCAAGTTATACACAGTGAATGTGTCCTGGTGTTCTCCTCCAGTTGTCTCCTTTTTCTCCCAGTTCCACCCTTTGTCCTCTTCAAACACTACATCACGACTCACGTGTACACTGTCTTTTTCAGGATCATATACTCTGTACGCCTTTGAACTGGGTTCCTTGCCAAAATTAATCACCATCCTGCTACGATCACTTAGCTTTGTCACCTGATTAGTTGGGACTTTCATGTGTGCCAAACAACCAAACACTCTAACATGCCCTATATCTGGTTTTGTCGTAGACCATGCTTCATACGGTGTCACTCCAGATAGGGCTCTAGTGGGTAAGCGATTTAATATGTAAACTGAATGTCTCACCGCTTCTGCCCAGAACATGACTGGTAAGTTTTTATCTTTCAGAACACTCCGAGCCATCTCCACAACAGTTCGATTTCTTCTCTCAACCATGCCATTTTGCTGAGGCGAATATGGGGCTGTGAGTTGCCTGGAGATCCCTGCTTCATCACAATATGTATTAAAAGATTTTTGCGTGAACTCACCTCCTCTATCTGTTCGAAAAACTCTGATTTTTCTTTCTGTCCCATTTTCGACTTTCGCTCTGAAAATCTTGAATGCCTCGAATGCTTCGTCCTTGCTTTTCAAAAAATACACCCACATGACTTTGGTGTAGTCATCTACCAGTAGAAGGAAATATTTGTTCCCAGCCATGGTCGAAGGTGAGATAGGTCCACACAAATCTCCATGTATAATTTCCAATGCTTTCTTAGCACTATAGGTTGCCTGGCCTGGAAAGGAGTTTCTCGCCTATTTCGACATGAGATACCCTTTACACACTTCACTCTGTGATTTTATTTCAGGCATACCTATTACCATCCTTCCAGTCGACATCAGATTCAATGCCTTGAAGTTTACGTGCCCGAGACGGGTATGCCATTGCCAGGATTTTTCATCGGTTTTTGACAACAGACAATCTGCATTTTCACTATTAATAAAAATCTTATAAAGACGATTTGATGAGCGTTTTACCTTCATGAATAGCTTTCCTCCTTCTTCGTAAACCCAGATATATTCTCCATTTAGTATAACCTTATTGCAATCTTCTGCCAACTGTCCAAGGGAGATTATATGACTACATAACGCAGGAATATAGTATACCTTTGTTAAGAGTCTGTTTTCTCCGTTCTTGCATTTCATCAAAATTGTTCCTCTTCCTTCGATATGCACCATAGATCCGTCTCCAAACCTGACTTGTCCTTTGACATTTTCGTCCATTTCCTTGAACTTCAACAAATCCCCTGATATATGATTGCTAGCCCCGTTGTCGAGGTACCACACATTTGAACTACCTCATTTATCTTGATTGGTTTGATTCAATTTTGGCATCACTCCGCCTTCATCAACCAGTAATACCTTTTCTGTCATCAAAAATACAGGCTCTTCATCTGTCATTTATGTCAAGTTTGCCTCTTCCTTATGCTCTTTGGCTTGCTTTAATTTCGTGCATTCTGCAGCACAATGGCCATAGTCAAGACAATTAAAACACCGTATTTTACTCTTGTCACGTGCTCCATGCATGAAGTCTCTACTGCCTCGACCCCTAGAGTTTGCATACCCCTCTGAGACACCTTTTCCCTTCCGTTTCAACCATTCTTCTCTTGTGAGGAGTAGCTTTGTCTCGTCCTTCTCTCTTTTCGACCATTCCTCAACTGTCATCAATAACTGTTCTCCACCACCAGTGTTACTCTGTCCTCCACCACCATGAACCTCTGAGTCTCTCTTCATGGTCCTTGAGTGACCCAACTGTTTCCTCTACAGTCATGGTTTCTAGGTTTCCAAATTGCTCGATGGTGGACGCAGTTTGAAGAAACTTACTAGGCACTGCTCGTAGTAGTTTCTTTACAACATAGGCTTCTTGAACCTGTAAGATCCCAGATTATTTTAGGATTTATTATTATTATTTTATAATTATGTTAATTAGTATTTAAATGATGGAATTGGATTTGAGAATATCGTTGTGGAATTCAATGATATTTAGTTTTAAGTTTATATGAGTATATATTGAGTTATTTGTGCCAATGTGTGCCCCAATATTTTATTGGTATTTTTAGTGATTTAAAAATATTTAGATCTAGTATTTTTGATCTTCAAAAATATTTATTTAATTATCGGAGGGCTTAAAAATCATGAAATCTTTTGTAAAATTATCTTTATATATTTATTGAGTTTTTAAAAGTGTTGGGTGGATTAATTTGGGTGTTTTAGTATTTTATAATGATTTTAAGAGTTTTATTGTATTTAAAGGATTAAAACTTTGAAAATTCATATTTAATTCATTTTTGATCCGAAAAATATTTCGAAAATATGTACGTGCTTGTAATTTTATATTCTTTATTTTAAAAATGAAAAGTGTAATTTTCCGGAAGTTTTATTTAATTGTGATTTTTATAAGTCGCTTATTAGAATGTGTTTGGGCCCGAAATGAATTGTAGTAGTAATAAAAGGAATTGGGCCAAGCCCATTTAAGAGAGAAACGCAGCAGCCATTTAATGAGTCGAGAGAATTCGAGAAGGGTCGGGGGGAGAAAGAAAGAAAAAGAGAGAAGAAGAGAAGAAAGAAAGGGGAGAAGAAGAAGAGAAAGATGAGAGATTAATTGAAGATATACATATACATATACATACATATATATATATAATTCGCGTGTGTGTGTGTAATCGTGTACGAGTGTGTGCGTGGGTGTGTGTATTGGAGGCTGTGGTGGTTGAATTGAAGAGATGAAAGTGGAGAAGATGATGAATAGTGGCTTGGATTTATTCTTTGGTTCATTAGGAGGGATGACCCATAATCCTTAAGTTCTTGCCATGGTCGTTTATGTTTGATTATAATTGATGTTATAACTGATTTTGGGGAGTCTTTGAGAAGGGTATTATTGCTTGATGGATTAGTGAAATGATGAATTAAAGATGAATGTTGTATAAGAGTAAAAACTGTCCAGGGAATTTTCCCAGCTACTGCCTGTTCTTGCCAGTGAAATTCGAACCACTTGTGCTCTGTTCTGGGCAGTGGTGTCTTCATGAAAGTTGTTCTATTTGGAGTCTAGTTTATTTACGCGAAAACCTTGCGTCAAAAGAGTAAACGAGTCGAGGATTACGCCTGTTTTAGTAAGGGTAGTGCAGAGAAAAATTTTCTGTGCTTTGGTCCATTTTAAACCAATTCGTTTAGAGGCTAATGAATGGTTTTGGTGATGAAATTTTTATGAGGAGTACATTTGATATCCAGGAAGATGTCCATAAATTTTGGTGATTTATGAATAATTTTTGGATTTATTAAAAATGTTGGAGTAAAATATTCGCAATAGAGGTTTATAAAAGAAGTAAGATTTTGGAATCTTAAGGTGGGCAATATTTTTATGCTTGATTAGTGTGCTTTAAACTTGGTTAAATGATTTATAAGTGATACTAAGTTGTAAATGTTTATGTGTTAAATTGTTATAAATCGAGTCATAGTATTTGTTGAACGTATAATTGTCAAGTACTTGGTGTTGGATTATATATCGGTTTTACTTATGTAAGTCGAATTATGGATATTGGTGGATTGGTAATGTTGGTATTATTTGTGGAGTTATGGTAAGTATGGGAATACGTGATACATGTTAAATGTTAGAATATTATTATAATTAGAATTGTGCTAGGGGTATGAGAAGATCACAAGTTTTTAAATGTCAATATTTAAAGGACTTGTGTAATTCTTTTCGACTGATCCCTAGGGCTTACGAAT
The DNA here is from genome assembly GCA_036435485.1 of Saposhnikovia divaricata. Classification (NCBI taxonomy): domain Eukaryota; kingdom Viridiplantae; phylum Streptophyta; class Magnoliopsida; order Apiales; family Apiaceae; genus Saposhnikovia; species Saposhnikovia divaricata. The sequence continues at coordinate 102,733,162 of CM071601.1, forward strand.
ATCCATGATTAACTATCACGGGTATAATTCATATACTTATGTGGTGTGATCATCGATATAGCGTAAGTAATAGTTAGTGCTAGGGGTTGTTCCCTAGGGCTTACGAACATCAATGATTGATTGTCACGTGTATCATTAAAATACGTGAGAAATACGATCATTGGTGTAGCGTAAGTAGTAGTGTAATATAAATCATTACGTGCTATGTGCCGCATGTCAGGGCGGATACCTTCTTATGTGTTTATTTTATGTTGCTGCAAGTTGAGGCAGCTTATTTTTTCGCTAAAACAGGGTTGTATTGTAATTGAGGGGCTGTGCCCATAGTCCGATAAACGAATACTACATGCCGAAATTTTCTGAAAATCCCCTGCGTTTTAAGTTATTTAAATTATTTGATTTAAAGATTTAAAGGCATATATGTGTATAAGTGTTTAAGTACATATGTGGTGATTAATGAGGTTGAATATATATATATATATTTATATATGTATTGCTTTGCGAGTTATAAGTAGTAATTATCAAATTGGGTGTGTATGTACTAAATAGTACTTTACTATTATTTCAAGTATGATTAGGGATTCGATATAGAGCCAGTGCACATGTTGACGGATTATTGAAAAAGATGCATGCGTGATCGAATAAGGACCGAGGTTAAGTAAGTAGCGAATCGACGCATTGGAATCGAGGCAAGTGTACTAACCCTCGCTTATCGTTCAAGCGAGATAAATATGTTTCTATTCAGTATAAGTATCCCTTCAAATTCTTATTGCTTTTGTCATTTTCCTTCAGATTATTGTTAAGGAAATGTTTTATTCAAGTATTCTGTTTATATAGTATCTCAAAGTTTTATTGCTAGTATTATCCTTTCTTAAGTATTGTCAGTAATATTCTGTTAAAGATTTTGCTAGTATTGCTTCCTAAAATGGTTTAATAAATTAAAGATGTTTTTAAAATTTCCTTATACTGGGCTGGTCTTTTGCCAGTGAGTATAAAGGACTGAAAAGTGAAATGTTTTAAAGTATTAATAAGATGGTTTATAAGTTGGATAAGCGTAAGAGGCTAGGGTGGTCCTAGTCCAGCACTTTTGTTAAGCGTAAGAGGCTAGGGTGGTCCTAGTCCAGCACCTTTGTTTAGCGTAAGAGGCTAGGGTGGTCCTAGTCCAGCATTAAAGGCCAATGTGTTGCCTAATTGAGAACCTAATTTCAAAGAAAGGAAGACTTTACGTGGCTGATCACCCGTATTGTCCGTAATCAGAAGAATAATAAAATCAATTTAAATGTTTCAAAAAGTATTACGGAAAGTATGTTTTATTTGTGGAATGGTTTTAAAAAGATGAATGTTTTGATGTTTTATTGATGGAATAGTTTTAATGAGAGGAATGTTTTGATAAGATATACATGTTTTACTGTAAATGATTATCGATTTAGGAATTGTGTATTTCAGATTAAATTGTTGTCTATATGATAAAAGTTGAAACCTCAGTAAAATAATGAGATTAAGGATAGATAGAAGTTTTTCAGTTATTCCCTTCGCAAGTAACATTGTACGTGAAAGTGGAGTAAGAATGATTGGAAAAATTCTTGATATTCTTTCTCTCAAAGTTTTATCTGGGGCAGAGATGGTTAGTAGTAAATAGAAGAGTGTTATGTTAGAATATTAATGGGTGTTTATGTTATGTAAAGGGTATGAGTAACGACGATAGATAATGTTATTTTATAGAGTAGTTGTATATTCTTGTTGACTGTTATAAAATAATTCACGGTTATTACGGTCACTGTGGCATGTGTTGCGCAGTGATAGTGAGAACCGAGAATGATTTGAGATCTTCTTAGTAATTCAAACTCATGATTGTCAGGCCGGTTAGGCAGCTAGGTATGCAAATGCTTAGCGACATGAATGAGATTTGAGTAACTGAGAATTTCTTGGAGATTTCGTTAAAGTGTTAGATAAAGTATTTTTGCAAGTATTTAAAGTATTGAATCTAGTATTACAAACCTTTTCAGTTATTAAACTCTGATTTCGAGTTATAAATGTTTTAAATGATAGTAATCTTCTGTTATAGTTAAGAATCCAGATTTCAAGTATAGTATTGATTATAATTTAGTGAGCATTCCTTCGCTCATATTTATTGCTACTATTTCTTGAATTGCGATTATTGCATTCTTATTTCATCCAGTACAGTTCTATATATATAACTTGCTGAGCATTCTTTGGCTCACACTTGTTGTTTTTTTTTTAAAATCTAACTTTTCAGTAAACTAGTTGGCGAGGCTTAGCATGTGCAGTTCAGAAAGTGGAAAGAAGAAGCAGGATGCTGTTGTGAAGCTGACGTGGATCAGGGTATTTAGATTTAAAGTTGAATTATTGTATGTAAATTATAGTTTTAGTAGTTATAGTATGTATTTGAGTAGTTGGCCTGGTATACTTCTATTCGAAGTTATACCAGTGATTTAAGTTTGTATAAGCTTTGTAAATAGATTTGTATTTAAGTTGGTTTGGGTTTTCTTGTTTCTAGAACTGTAACCTAAGATCCTGAGTTGGGAGTTGGGGTCAAAGAGCTTTTGATTGAGTTTTAATTTTTATTTCAGTTTTATTTTGATTTTCAGATTTTTAGTTTAGTATCCAGCAGGTTTATGTTGTATTTACGAATACATCATGGCCAATTTTTGTTAGAATTATTGAGTTTGTTAGCGTGACGCCCAAATCTACTGACCCCAGATTTGGGGGCGTTACAAGTTGGTATCAGAGCGTAGGTTATAGTAAACTAGAAACGAGAGTGTGTAGGAGTATGTATAGTTAAGTAAGGAACGTCAGAGTTCATATAGGACTCGTGTTGGACTATTGGATATAGTACCAGTTAGTGAGTTAAGATGTGAGTGGTGGCAGATATTTGAGCGGAGTTGGGTAGAAACCCTTGAACCTGTAGGTAGTGGAACCTTCAGAGTCTAGATCGAATGACGAGTCAGCGAAGGAGTCGACAAAGAAGATGTACGTGGAGACCCTGGCAATACCTTTCTTCTTGATAAATATTCCTTTGTTGAGTTATTTTGACAATTGTCTTTCCCCCGAATTTGGGATTCCAGTTATGACAGAGGTTGTTTTGATGCCTATTTCCTTTATTTCTAAAACCCTGTCAAGTGATATTTGAGTATCTAATTTTCTTCATCAGTGAATGATTCGATTATTGATAAATCATTATTTCTTAGTATTCTGCAAGTCATTTCTTTCCTGATTATCCTTTTCTTCTAAAGTAGTACCCATGGAATCCGTTTAGTTGTAATCCAGGGGTATGTCTGAGAATTTCTCATCAATTGATTGTTAATTCGATGTTCGAATCTTTTTGTGTTTCTTTACTCCAACTGAGGTGAACAACCCTATTTATAGGGGACACAAGGACTGTTTGTCTGTGTGATAGCAGTCTGATGGGACGCCATCACTTGTGTGTTGTGAAGTACAAGAAGGTTAATTACCTTTAGTCATGTCTTGAATAAGGCACGCAACAAGGTTCATTTGATCATGTTGATCACTCAGTAATTTCTCATTTCAAAGAATATTTGTTTGAAAACTCATTGATTCCACAATTGTAGAAACCTTTGCTACGATGTGAAATCGTTCTTTTCAAATATCATAAATCATAATGCCTTGACTATTTTTTTGGATGTATGCCAATGGAGTTTAGAATGCCAGTAGCGCGTGGCGTATAGTACTGCGATTAGAGTTCTATATAGAGAGATCAGTAGGGATCCCAGTATAGTAAATAAGTATCCCGAGTTCAGATTAGTAGAGTTGCGGATGCAACCCGAGTTGGTAGAGTAAACCTCAGTAACCCTTCTTTACCTGATTCCGAGGACGGAATCCTTTTAAGGTGGGTAGAATGTAAGATCCCAGATTATTTTAGGATTTATTATTATTATTTTATAATTATGTTAATTAGTATTTAAATGATGGAATTGGATTTGAGAATATCGTTGTGGAATTCAATGATATTTAGTTTTAAGTTTATATGAGTATATATTGAGTTATTTGTGCCAATGTGTGCCCCAATATTTTATTGGTATTTTTAGTGATTTAAAAATATTTAGATCTAGTATTTTTGATCTTCAAAAATATTTATTTAATTATCGGAGGGCTTAAAAATCATGAAATCTTTTGTAAAATTATCTTTATATATTTATTGAGTTTTTAAAAGTGTTGGGTGGATTAATTTGGGTGTTTTAGTATTTTATAATGATTTTAAGAGTTTTATTGTATTTAAAGGATTAAAACTTTGAAAATTCATATTTAATTCATTTTTGATCCGAAAAATATTTCGAAAATATGTACGTGCTTGTAATTTTATATTCTTTATTTTAAAAATGAAAAGTGTAATTTTCCGGAAGTTTTATTTAATTGTGATTTTTATAAGTCGCTTATTAGAATGTGTTTGGGCCCGAAATGAATTGTAGTAGTAATAAAAGGAATTGGGCCAAGCCCATTTAAGAGAGAAACGCAGCAGCCATTTAATGAGTCGAGAGAATTCGAGAAGGGTCGGGGGGAGAAAGAAAGAAAAAGAGAGAAGAAGAGAAGAAAGAAAGGGGAGAAGAAGAAGAGAAAGATGAGAGATTAATTGAAGATATACATATACATATACATACATATATATATATAATTCGCGTGTGTGTGTGTAATCGTGTACGAGTGTGTGCGTGGGTGTGTGTATTGGAGGCTGTGGTGGTTGAATTGAAGAGATGAAAGTGGAGAAGATGATGAATAGTGGCTTGGATTTATTCTTTGGTTCATTAGGAGGTATGACCCATAATCCTTAAGTTCTTGCCATGGTCGTTTATGTTTGATTATAATTGATGTTATAACTGATTTTGGGGAGTCTTTGAGAAGGGTATTATTGCTTGATGGATTAGTGAAATGATGAATTAAAGATGAATGTTGTATAAGAGTAAAAACTGTCCAGGGAATTTTCCCAGCTACTGCCTGTTCTTGCCAGTGAAATTCGAACCACTTGTGCTCTGTTCTGGGCAGTGGTGTCTTCATGAAAGTTGTTCTATTTGGAGTCTAGTTTATTTACGCGAAAACCTTGCGTCAAAAGAGTAAACGAGTCGAGGATTACGCCTGTTTTAGTAAGGGTAGTGCAGAGAAAAATTTTCTGTGCTTTGGTCCATTTTAAACCAATTCGTTTAGAGGCTAATGAATGGTTTTGGTGATGAAATTTTTATGAGGAGTACATTTGATATCCAGGAAGATGTCCATAAATTTTGGTGATTTATGAATAATTTTTGGATTTATTAAAAATGTTGGAGTAAAATATTCGCAATAGAGGTTTATAAAAGAAGTAAGATTTTGGAATCTTAAGGTGGGCAATATTTTTATGCTTGATTAGTGTGCTTTAAACTTGGTTAAATGATTTATAAGTGATACTAAGTTGTAAATGTTTATGTGTTAAATTGTTATAAATCGAGTCATAGTATTTGTTGAACGTATAATTGTCAAGTACTTGGTGTTGGATTATATATCGGTTTTACTTATGTAAGTCGAATTATGGATATTGGTGGATTGGTAATGTTGGTATTATTTGTGGAGTTATGGTAAGTATGGGAATACATGATACATGTTAAATGTTAGAATATTATTATAATTAGAATTGTGCTAGGGGTATGAGAAGATCACAAGTTTTTAAATGTCAATATTTAAAGGACTTGTGTAATTCTTTTCGACTGATCCCTAGGGCTTACGAATATCCATGATTAACTATCACGGGTATAATTCATATACTTATGTGGTGTGATCATCGATATAGCGTAAGTAATAGTTAGTGCTAGGGGTTGTTCCCTAGGGCTTACGAACATCAATGATTGATTGTCACGTGTATCATTAAAATACGTGAGAAATACGATCATTGGTGTAGCGTAAGTAGTAGTGTAATATAAATCATTACGTGCTATGTGCCGCATGTCAGGGCGGATACCTTCTTATGTGTTTATTTTATGTTGCTGCAAGTTGAGGCAGCTTATTTTTTCGCTAAAACAGGGTTGTATTGTAATTGAGGGGCTGTGCCCATAGTCCGATAAACGAATACTACATGCCGAAATTTTCTGAAAATCCCCTGCGTTTTAAGTTATTTAAATTATTTGATTTAAAGATTTAAAGGCATATATGTGTATAAGTGTTTAAGTACATATGTGGTGATTAATGAGGTTGAATATATATATATATTTATATATGTATTGCTTTGCGAGTTATAAGTAGTAATTATCAAATTGGGTGTGTATGTACTAAATAGTACTTTACTATTATTTCAAGTATGATTAGGGATTCGATATAGAGCCAGTGCACATGTTGACGGATTATTGAAAAAGATGCATGCGTGATCGAATAAGGACCGAGGTTAAGTAAGTAGCGAATCGACGCATTGGAATCGAGGCAAGTGTACTAACCCTCGCTTATCGTTCAAGCGAGATAAATATGTTTCTATTCAGTATAAGTATCCCTTCAAATTCTTATTGCTTTTGTCATTTTCCTTCAGATTATTGTTAAGGAAATGTTTTATTCAAGTATTCTGTTTATATAGTATCTCAAAGTTTTATTGCTAGTATTATCCTTTCTTAAGTATTGTCAGTAATATTCTGTTAAAGATTTTGCTAGTATTGCTTCCTAAAATGGTTTAATAAATTAAAGATGTTTTTAAAATTTCCTTATACTGGGCTGGTCTTTTGCCAGTGAGTATAAAGGACTGAAAAGTGAAATGTTTTAAAGTATTAATAAGATGGTTTATAAGTTGGATAAGCGTAAGAGGCTAGGGTGGTCCTAGTCCAGCACTTTTGTTAAGCGTAAGAGGCTAGGGTGGTCCTAGTCCAGCACCTTTGTTTAGCGTAAGAGGCTAGGGTGGTCCTAGTCCAGCATTAAAGGCCAATGTGTTGCCTAATTGAGAACCTAATTTCAAAGAAAGGAAGACTTTACGTGGCTGATCACCCGTATTGTCCGTAATCAGAAGAATAATAAAATCAATTTAAATGTTTCAAAAAGTATTACGGAAAGTATGTTTTATTTGTGGAATGGTTTTAAAAAGATGAATGTTTTGATGTTTTATTGATGGAATAGTTTTAATGAGAGGAATGTTTTGATAAGATATACATGTTTTACTGTAAATGATTATCGATTTAGGAATTGTGTATTTCAGATTAAATTGTTGTCTATATGATAAAAGTTGAAACCTCAGTAAAATAATGAGATTAAGGATAGATAGAAGTTTTTCAGTTATTCCCTTCGCAAGTAACATTGTACGTGAAAGTGGAGTAAGAATGATTGGAAAAATTCTTGATATTCTTTCTCTCAAAGTTTTATCTGGGGCAGAGATGGTTAGTAGTAAATAGAAGAGTGTTATGTTAGAATATTAATGGGTGTTTATGTTATGTAAAGGGTATGAGTAACGACGATAGATAATGTTATTTTATAGAGTAGTTGTATATTCTTGTTGACTGTTATAAAATAATTCACGGTTATTACGGTCACTGTGGCATGTGTTGCGCAGTGATAGTGAGAACCGAGAATGATTTGAGATCTTCTTAGTAATTCAAACTCATGATTGTCAGGCCGGTTAGGCAGCTAGGTATGCAAATGCTTAGCGACATGAATGAGATTTGAGTAACTGAGAATTTCTTGGAGATTTCGTTAAAGTGTTAGATAAAGTATTTTTGCAAGTATTTAAAGTATTGAATCTAGTATTACAAACCTTTTCAGTTATTAAACTCTGATTTCGAGTTATAAATGTTTTAAATGATAGTAATCTTCTGTTATAGTTAAGAATCCAGATTTCAAGTATAGTATTGATTATAATTTAGTGAGCATTCCTTCGCTCATATTTATTGCTACTATTTCTTGAATTGCGATTATTGCATTCTTATTTCATCCAGTACAGTTCTATATATATAACTTGCTGAGCATTCTTTGGCTCACACTTGTTGTTTTTTTTTTAAAATCTAACTTTTCAGTAAACTAGTTGGCGAGGCTTAGCATGTGCAGTTCAGAAAGTGGAAAGAAGAAGCAGGATGCTGTTCTGAAGCTGACGTGGATCAGGGTATTTAGATTTAAAGTTGAATTATTGTATGTAAATTATAGTTTTAGTAGTTATAGTATGTATTTGAGTAGTTGGCCTGGTATACTTCTATTCGAAGTTATACCAGTGATTTAAGTTTGTATAAGCTTTGTAAATAGATTTGTATTTAAGTTGGTTTGGGTTTTCTTGTTTCTAGAACTGTAACCTAAGATCCTGAGTTGGGAGTTGGGGTCAAAGAGCTTTTGATTGAGTTTTAATTTTTATTTCAGTTTTATTTTGATTTTCAGATTTTTAGTTTAGTATCCAGCAGGTTTATGTTGTATTTACGAATACATCATGGCCAATTTTTGTTAGAATTATTGAGTTTGTTAGCGTGACGCCCAAATCTACTGACCCCGGATTTGGGGGCGTTACAGAACCTCTTCCCCCAAGGCTCGAATATTAGTCACCAGACCATTAAGCTTCATACAGAAATCGTCGAGTGCCTCTGTCTCCTTCATATTCAATGATTCAAATTCCGCCTTGAGAGTTTGTACCCTCGCCTTTTTTACTTTGTCGGCTCCAAAACACATAGTTTTGACAGCTTCCCATGTTTCTTTCACCGTCTTCTTCTCTGGCACAGACAAAAGAATATCCTTCGGAATACCTTGATAGATCGCAGCCATGGCTACCTTATCTGTCTTATCCTCGACCACTGTCTTTGGATCCGTTTTCTCAACTGCAGACCACACTCCTTGTGCTTGCATATATACTCTCATCTTAATCGACCATGCCGTGTAATTTACCCTATTCAGCATGGGATAACTCAGCCCGATCGCTCCATCTTTCGTCTTACCAGTTTCCATCGTGACCCTCTTTGGCATAAACTTTGGCATACACTATTGTCGCCTTGCTCTGATACCAGATTGTAGGGATATGTTTAACCCTATACTAATAATCAAAGTGTTTATATGAAAACTTGCAGAGACAAAAGAATACTCTGAACGTGCTTACTTGATTGAAAGACATATACAAGGATAAATACACCTGCATAAAGGTGGTTAGCTAAAATCAAGGACCAGCCTACCTACATAACAGATACTCCATATCTCTTAAGCAACAACCTCCTAAACTTACTCAACTGATTATATGACCAAGTCATATATTTATTTGCAGGAAATAAATAAAAACACATGATAAATAAATAAGCATGCTTTGATTAAAAACCAACAGTGCACATATACGAGGATCACATACAATATTTGGTTTCTGCTTGTAGAGTGGGTGTCAACTCAAGTCCCATATCGATAAGATAAATAAGGATTATCTTGAATATAAGCAGCCAAAACAACTCCATTAGTTTGAGGCCTTTTGGGAGGAGCCCAAAAATAAATCCGTGCGGGCGTGGTCACGGCCCAGAGCGGACAATATCATACTAATGTGGAGTTAATGGGTGTTGCGCGGTCCAACAAGTGGTATCAAAGCCGATGGTTAAGAATTTGATCCTGGGGTTGCGGGCTGCAAGTTGTTGTGGTGTGGGAGGCTCTCTAGAACCGCGATTGGAGATCTTGGACGGCTTGTGTCGAAAGTCTTCCTGACGCTGAGGTGGTCGGGCGGCGTGTCCCGCAAGATGAGGAGCCACAGATGAATAGCGGCGGCATAAGGGTCACAAGATTGGTGGTTCTTGGATTGAGGGGAGATTGTAGAGTGGGTGTCAACCCAAATCCCACATCGATAAGATAAAGAAGAATTATCTTGAATATAAGTAGCCAAAACAACTCCATTAGTTTGAGGCCTTTTGGGAGGAGACCAAAAATAAATCCGTGCGGGCGTGGCCATGGCCCAGAACGGACGATATCATACTAATATGGAGTTAATGGGTGTTGCACGGCCCAACACTGCTATGGTTATTGTCCTCTTTAAAATATTTGGTTTAATTGCCCAAAAGGAACTAGCGATATAAGTTCTTGCATCTTAGTGTAACCATAAATTTTATACGATGAAATATTCAGAGCAATTGTAAAACTTGGAAATGTTTTCATATGCATTAGTAATTACTGCTCAGAGAATTGGCTTCTCTTGTTGCCAAAGCTGACTTGATTAATTATGCAACCACTTTGTCTTACAGATTTGAGTTACCAAATGATCACAAATTTAAAATGGAAATTTACATTGCTATTAACATTTATCATATAATTTACTATTTAAAGTTTGTTGAAGTCAAATAAATCATTTGAAGTTGAAGTGGCACGGAGGAATTATTATATAGATAACTTAAATCTATACTTTTTATTAAAAAGAGAAACCCCTTTTTAATGGTCTGTCATGTATACTATAGTATGCCATATATACCACGGTCTGCCACTAAATATAAATTAATTTAATTAATTAAAGTCATAATATTATATATTAATTTAATTTAATAATGAAATTATATACTAGGAGTTTTTTAACTAAAACTTGAAATAAAAGTTGAGAATATAGTATTATATAGAACTTAGGGATCCAATAATTAATATTTGAAAAATATCTATAATAGATTAATAACAATTAATAATATAGCTACTCTTATATTACCAGAATGAAGTTATATAAATTTAATAAATTAAAATAATAATATGAATAATTTAATTTAATAGTGAAGTTATATATTGTGAATCTATAAATTAACAATCGAAATAAAGTCGAGAATATAGTATTATATACAACTTGGGGCTTCAAGATTTTATTTTGTATAGATCAAGGCAAAGTTGTCCAAAAACACAAGATATATAATTTAGAGACAATTCATATTTGATTGACAATTATAATCATACACTAACATCAATCACAAAATCCTTCATTAACATCATAAAATCTTTAATCTTTATTAAAAGCGAAATGGTAGGTCGCTAAATATTAATTAATTAAAATCATAATATTATATATTAATTTAATTTAATAATGAAGTTATATACTATGAGCTTTTTAAATAAAACTTGAAATAAAAGTTGAGAATATATTATTATATAGAACTTAGGGCTACAATAATTAATATTTAAAAATTATCTATAATAGATTAATAACAATTAATATTATAGCTACTCTTATATTACCAGAATGAAGTTATATAAATTTAATTAATTAAATTAATAACATGAAATATTAATTTAATTTAATAGTGAAGTTATATACCAGGAATCTATAAATTAACAATCAAAATAAAAGTCGAGAATATAGTATTATATATAACTTGGGGCTTCAAAATTTTATTTTGTATAGATCAAGGCAAAGTTGTCCAAAAACCCAAGATATATAATTTAGAGACAATTTATATTTGATTGAAAATTATAATCATACACCAACATTAATCAACAAATCCTTTATTAACATCATAAAATCTTTTCTCTTTATTAAAAGCGAAACGGTTTGCCACTAAATATTAATTAATTTAATTAATTAAAATTATAATATTATATTATTTAATTTATTAATGAAATTATATATTATGAGTTTTTTAAACTAAAACTTGAAATAAAAGTTGAGAATATAGTATTATATAGAATTTAGGGCTCCAATAATTAATATTTAAAAATTATCTATAATAGATTAATAACAATTAATAATATAGCTACTCTTATATTACCAGAATGAATTTATATAAATTTAATTAATTAAAATAATAATATGAAATATTAATTTAATTTAATAGTGAAGTTATATAGGAGTACTAGGAATCTATAAACTAACAATCGAAATAAAAGTCGAGAATATAGTATTATATATAACTTGGTGGTGATATTTTTGAGCTTGTTGCAGATATCTGACTTGTACAATCTCCACTATTTTGTCTTCAAAGATTGATTCGAGAAGTGATTAAGTAATTGATTCGAGAACTAGAAATTTCCATAATCGATAACCCTGAGTTCTCGAATACTATATCTTAGACATATCGAATCACTTCTCGAATTAGTTTTTTCTTTAGGAATCCTAGACTTATCGAATAGAGCTTTAACTTATGGAATTCTTGAGATGTCGAATAGCTTCCTGAGTCCTTGAGATATCGAACGTAACTTTTACTTGTTGACTATTTGAGAACTCGAATGATGCTTTGACTTGTTGACTTTTTGAGTTCTCGAACAAGATTTTATTTTGTATAGATCAGGGCAAAGTTGTCCAAAAACACAAGATATATAATTTAGAGACAATTCATATTTGATTGACCATTTTAATAATACACCAACATCAATCACAGAATCCTCCATTAACATCATAAAATCTTTACTCTTTATTAAAAGCGAAACTCCATCTTAATGGTACTAACTTATAGCCTGTGCAAAGCACGGGATTACTTTTAAATATTTTTAAAATTATATGATTAAACAAAATAGAGTATAATTTATTATGGATATAATTTAACCTTGTAAATTTAGTTAATAAAATTATTAGTAATAATAATAGTAATATGATAAATGACATGTATTATTTAAACCTAAAAATATAAAATCTTAATGTAAATTTGTTGTTGACGGGATTTGAACCTTGTATCTTTAGAAGAGGGATTTAAATATAAAATATTCCTTATTATTAGATCTAACGGTTATCATCTATTTACTAAATATCTAACGGTCATTATTCTTTTAATAGTTGGTTGAACCAAACAACCAAACTACCAATAAATATGAAATATTTATTTGTACTAGCTTATAACCCGTGCAACGCACGGTTTTTTTAATATTTTTAATTTATAATTATATTAATTTTTTAATTTTTATAAGTTATTAAATTACATATCCAATTATTGTTAAAAAATTAATATATATAAGATTTTACATGTTCGATTTAATATTTGTATTCAATTTTGAATTCTTAAAATTTAATTTGGATAGTTTTAGAGTTCACATGAAATTAACAAAATAAACATTAATTTATTGATGGTTTAACGATTATTTTTCAATCAAATCAACACAGAAACAATAGAGAGAAGAAATTAACACATAAACAATAGAGCGAACAAATTGACGATTTTTTACATTAAAAATTCTATTCGATTTATGAGTTCTACTTATAATTCGTTCTAATTATCAAAATACCTTTGTTATTATTTGAAGATAGTTCTACTGATAACCAAATACAATTTTAACAATAAGTGTAAGAGCAATTTTATCCAAAACTTTGATAATTGGTAGTTTGGTCCTCCGTACGACAAAATTAATAAGAACCGTTAGATCTTAAAATAATTAGATGAAAACCGTTGGATCTAACACAAATAAATATTTCATATTTTAATAAACTAAAGAGTGTGTTTATATTGAAATACGAAAAGGTGTATGTCAATGATTTAAATCATATATAATTGGGTTTTCTACACTGAATATCATTATTAATGTAGGATTTCTATATTAAATAGGATTAATGTAAAAATTTGTAATTATATATTCTCTTAAGATTCTGAGTGTTTTCATTTGAATAATAATTATTAATCCATCACTAAATTAAAGATAATTTTATGAGTTTCGCGTGGATTGTAAAATCATCCAAATCTAATTTATAGATCTCAAGATAGAGCTCAAATAGTTAATATGAAATTTTTTTATACTAATAAAAAATAAATTAAATTAAATTCTAATACAATCATTTTTAATTATATCGTTTTCAGATTATAATTTTCTATTTAAAATTCAATTCTAATACAATATTTTTTAATTATATCCTTTTTAGATTATAATTTTCTTTTTTAAATTCACTTCTAATGCATCCTTTTTTAATTATATCCTTTTTATATTATAATTTTTTTAATTTGATGTAATCTTGATCGACTATTTCTAAAAAAATTTAGGTTCGATGGTTGAGATTATTTTGACTGTACAGTGACCAAAATTATGGATAAAATCCCTTGCAATTTTTCAATGCTATCTTGTAAATTAAATTTTTGGCTTGTACTAATATCAAATTTAAATGATTAATGAGTTTCCAATATTAAATTTAATAGATGATTAATGAGTTTTGAAAAGTTAATTTTATCATATGTTTTATTAGTATATTTAAAGTTACAAATATTAAATTTAATAATGTTGTTAGTCAGAGTCGAACTCTTGACCTATGGTAGTACTCGCTTATTATCCCTCTTACTCTTATTATATAATAGGATAGAATTTTTTTTAATTTTATATGTTATAAATTTACATATCAAATTGTCATTAAAAAATTAATATATATATATATATATATAAATAAGATTTTACACGTTCGATTTAATATTTGTATTGTATCTTAAATTCTTAAAAGGTGATTTGGACGATAACAGCCCACGTGAAATTAACAAAATAATCTTTAATTTAGTGATGATTTACTAATTTTTTTTCTAATTAAATTTACCCAGAAACAAAGAAGAAAAGAAATTGACGATTTTTTACGCTGAAAATTATATTTGATTTATGAATTCTACTTATAATTCGTTTGATTATCAAAATACACTTGTAATTATTTGAAGATAGTTCTAATAACAACCAAATACAATTTTAATAATAAGTGTAAGAGGGATTTTGTCCAAAACTTTGATAATCGTAGTCTGGTCCTCTGTATGACAAAGATCATAAAATAAATAGATGAAAACCGTTGGATCTAGCATAAAAAAATATTTTATATTTCAATATGTTATGTATATTTCAATGATTTAAATCATATATAATTAAGTTTTCTACATTCAATAGCATTATCAATGTAGGACTTCTACATTGAATAGGATTAATGTAAAAATTCGTAATTATATTTTCTCTCTGAGTTTTTCCATTTGAATAATAATTATTAAATCATCATCATTATTCTAAAAATCGGTGATTAATTGATTAGTCCCTATTCCATGGGTTACCGTATTGATTAATAACTCGAATATCCGATTAATTCTTGGATACTGTCTCTACCGATTATGTCCGATTCCCGTTTTTTATAACATTGTTCATCACTAAATTAAAGATAATTTTATGAGGTTCGTGTGAATTGTAAAATCATCCAAAACTGATTTCTGGATTTCAAGATAAAGCCCAAATAGTAAATATGAATTTTTTTCAATACTAATAAAAAATAAATAAAATTCAATTCTAATACAACATTTTCTAATTATATCCTTTTCAGATTATGATTTTCTTTTTAAAATTCAATTTTAATACAACCTTTTTAAATTATATCCTTTTTAGATTATAATTTTCTTTTTAAAATTCACTTTAATACAACCTTTTCTAATTATATCCTTTTTAGATTATAATTTTCTTTTTAATGTGATCTAATCTTGATCGTCTATTTTTAATCTAACGGATCATATGATTTTTGTAGTACTTGACCAGACCAAAAATTTCGATAAGATCCCTCTTATGCTTATTATATATAAGGATATAATTAGTATAGATGTCATGTATATCGCGGTATATCACTAAAATATTAATTAATTTAATTAATAAAAATAAAATTATTAAATATTAATTTAATTTAATAGTAAAATTATATATTAGGAGTCTATTAACTACCAATCCAAATAAAAATCGAGAATATAGTATTATATACAACTTGGGTCTTCAAGATTTTATTTTATATAGATCAAGGGCAAAGTTGTCCAAAAACACAAGATATATAATTTAGAGACAATTCAGATTTGATTGACATTATAATCATACACCAACATCAATCACAAAATCCTCCATTAACATCATAAAAAATTTTCAATATGTTCATCAACTTTTGTGAAAATACTCAAGTTATAGTATAAATACAATGTATGAGATTAAATGTTCAATAACAAAATATTCGAATACAAGTAAGTTCACTTGCACAACTTTAGAATTCATATGCTTGACTTCAAAATTCGAATGCAAGTTGTAGAACATTAAAATTATGGTATAAATATAATATGAGATAATAATGTTCAGTAGCAGAATATTGTTATAAAGTAAGTTCGGTTGTAGAATTTTGTAAAAAAAGCATGTTTAGTTGTAAAACTTTTAAGCTTGTGTGCACAATTTTAAAATTCAGTAGCAAAATATTGTATTTTTACTACGAAACAAAATTGGTTCTGCAGTAGAACCCTATTATTTCGAGGATATTTTTTTGTAAATTAAATTTTATAAAATAAATTCAAATTTTTGAAGAAAGAAGATTGAAAAAATCAGCCAAAAGTTATGTGAGATAAAGAATATTAATAAAAATAAAATATTTTAATAAATGAGTCATAAATTAAATTTACTTATTTCAATTAATTGAACTAATAGTGTAGTTTTTATTTCCAATAATATCCTTACATAAATTATTTAAAACTGGACTGAATCTAGACAGTTGATTTAGAAGTAATCCAACGACTAATAACGGTTGTTCAGTTCTCTTTCAGTGTTTGGTTCTCTCTTGATCCAGACCCTATAAATATTATTGATAATTAAATTATAGTCAATAGAAACATGAGTTTTTTAAAATATTAGTATTAAGATAAGTAAATGTCATTAAATTATTTAATCAAAATAATATGGTAAATAACTTTTTTTAAAAAATTAAATTTAAAATTTAAAATAATTAATCATGATCCATGCTTTGCACTAATTATCGGCTAGTATTATAAATACATGAGTACTTGAATTTCTCCGAGTTTTTTCGTTCTCCGTTTGGAACCGAAATTAGAAAAGGAAAATGAATCCTAGTAAAATGGGATAGCAAATTAGCAATGACCCAATCCCGGTCCGTACGCACAAACGTGCCCGGTGCCTCTGCAGGCGTTTTATTATGGAAAATGCTAGGTATTCTAAATTGGTATCCAAAAAATTTCTCAAATGTCAAATGTAGCAATTCAATTGGTTATAAGAGTGAGTTCAATGCAATGCTATCCTTGGTTCTATTGCTATATTATAGCACCAAATGCTAAAAAATCCAACTCCAAAGGGTGCTATAATTGAATGCAAATATGCATAAATGCATTCTTGATTCTAAATTTGAAACCAAGGATGCATTTATGCATCCATGACACATCATCATTGAACCATATATGAATTGTATGTCGATGTACTTTAAGTGAAAGATAGGAGAGAGAAAAAAATAGCTAAATTTGGAATTAATTGAATGTAAAATGCAACTAGCATTGGAGTTGAAGTTCTATTTTAGCATAAAAAAATACTTTTTGATGCTAAATTATAGCAATAGCTATAGCTATTTAACATCTATCATTGGACTTGCTCTAATGATAGTGGACCCCCTTGCATTCACAACAACCACCAAATCAAAAATTTTCTCCATGTCATGTAAGCTTTGCCACATCATTTGGGAGTATTTTTTGGGTACCAATTTGGGGTACCTAGCATTACTTTAGGAGAAGGAAATCTATACTCTATATTAATGTGTAAAACCATGTTTTATTGGTACAGAATAGTACCAAAATAATAAAGTACCAAAATACCAAATTTGGTTATTGAAACCCTATTGGTTTTGATGATGACACAATGCAGCAAGCTGACTGCTTGGTTTTGATGATGACACAATACAACAAGCTGATTGCTTGTTACTTAATATATATTAGCCTGCTATCAAACTTTATTTTGCAGGATGCTTTGTTTGAGGGGGAGTTATTAGCTCAATCTCAAAATCTTAGTTTTGATGATAACATAGTTATCAAGCTGCTACGCTTATTGTAGCACTTCTTGTGTATTTTTCTAATTCTATTTTGCAGGACATATAAGTTATGCTATATACAAAGATGTTAACATGCTGGATATATGTACTGGACTAATATTGTTTTGCAGGATTATTACTTATATTATTTCTTAGCAAAACAGGGTATCTCAGCTAGCTGACAGTACAAGAGTTCTTATAACACAGCAAGCTGACAGATAACACAGCTAGCTGACAGTACAACACAGCAAGCTGGCAGTCTGTCCAGAATATAAAGGGGAGTACGTTTTTTATAGAAAATATTGTGGAAATCAGTTGTAAGATTTGTCTAATATATTTAAACATGATATTATATATATTAGAGCACTACTCAACTAGAAGTATCATGCTAGACAACTTTCTCTCATTAAAGGAATCTTTTTATTTCTTTAATGTTCCACCAAGACAACCCATGTGCTTACTTTTCAAGCATGCTCTCTTAAAGTCAAATAATTCATGCTACAACATCTCCACCACCAGTTGTCTTGCAGAAAAGTCTTCAAAGAAAACACATGCATTCATTATCTATCTATTGTTTTCTTTATTTGTCACTAACGGGTTTATTCAAGAACAAAAGGCTTTGTTCTCATCTCTCTCCACTGAATATATTTTGTATCTTCAGTTTTATATATATCAAACCTGCAGGTGAACGTTAGTAGGGCATTTAATTTGAACAAAGCCACACGTGAGAAGATTTTTTCAAGACCGTTGCAAGATTGTTCAAGATTTCATCTCCTACACTTCACTATAAAGGGCTGCGTGGTTCTTCATTGAAAGGAACACACCAGAGATTAAGAGCCTACAAGCTATATTCAGAATATACAAGATACAACTCTGCACTTCATTTCCAGATTCTACAAACAAGCTCTAGCACTATATTCTATATCGAAATATTAGAGTTCATTGAGTTGTAATTCTTTTTATCCATTGTATTGTTCAACTTGTAAAGTTGGTAGCTACTGGATTGTCAAGTTAGTGGAACAAGGGTTTGAGGAACAGTAGGCTAGAGAAGTTAATACTTGGTGTAGTATTGAACTTAGAGAGCTGTGTTCAGGAAACAGGTGTTCCAGCTAGCTGCAGTCAGTAACTGGGAGTTTAAGGGAGATATATTATTGTATCGTGTGGTTGGGTTTTGAGATCAATAATATATTCTCTTACCAAGTTGGTAAGGGACTAGGACGTAGACCATAGAAGATTAGGGGTCGAACCTAGCTAAAATTCTTGGTGTTCTTTACTTACTGCAAATTTATCTTTCTGCATTGCATAACTAAGCTAGCTGCTTATTTGTTAATCTGCCGAATCTAGTTAACTCAGCTAGCTGCTTATTCACTAATTTGTTGCATCCAGCTAGCTGCCAGAGTATAATTTTAGACAGATTTTTTATTTGATCATTGTTAGTCATAACACCTATTCACCCCTCCCCTCTAGGTGTATTTTCAGTTATCACTTAACTCGGGTTCGATTTCTTCCAACTACATAATTATACAAAATTTATTTAGTTAATTTAATTTCTTTAATTTCACCCCGTGTTCGATTCCCTATAACCACATAATTAAATAGCGTTTATTTGTTATATACTTTTATCATTCAATTCTTTACAAGTTTATATTTAAATAAAACAATTTAATTATATTTATTTATTTATCTATTTTAATTTTTTTTAATTTCACCCGTATTCAATTCCCTATCATTACATAATTTAATAATATTTATTTATTATATGTTTTTCTCATTCAAATTTTCACAAATACATATTAAAATAATATTCATTAATTATATTTATTATCGATAATTTACACGTTCCCGCCACCCGTGCTTCGCACGGATTACGGGCTAGTATTTACTAATACTATTCAGTGCTATTAGAGCAAGTCCAAGAGTGTCCTAAAATGATGTCTTAAGTTAAAATATAAGGCATTTAATAAAAAAATGATGATCCAACAATGTCCTAAAAATGCCTTAAAATGCTAGGACATGTATCACTTGCCCTAAAAATAATGTTGTCCTAAACAAGCCTCACTTCACTTTTAATGATAAAAAATAATTTTCCCTCCACTTTCTTTTCCCACTTCCCCCTTTCCTACTAAAATATATTATTATTTTAATAATAAGGAATGTGGATAAGGATTGTTGTTAGAGTGCATGTTTTAAAGTAATGTCCTAAGTTAATAGGACACTATAATTTATACTCCCTCTGTCCCATTTTAATTGGCTTATTTGACTTTTGCACGCATATTAAAGAAAAATAAATTTTATATTTACTTTAACTATAATACCCTTGTAATTGCATTAATGTATTAGGTGGAAAGAAGGAGCTCTTATATTAAATAATACAAATAATAGATTACCAATGCATAATTAATATGGGTATTTATGGAACTTAAATCTACATTAAAGGAAAGAAGACAAGTTTTTGGAACAAACTAATATAATAACCAAGACAGATAAATTGGCACGAAGGGAGTAATATTTATATGATAGCTATTAGAACATTCTTGGACTTGCTCTACAATACCGGACTCTAGACGCATTCTAGAAAAAGTAGCAATCACGCCTAAAAATCTGGTGACGGTAGAAGATAAAAACATGGAAGTTAAGAGAGAGCTGCCAAAGTTCATTCTGCATGCAACATCTTAAATAACTGAACAAAGTTTTACTCGTTTTGGTAGCTTTGTCCATTTCTAACTGATCGAATTCAAGAAAATTCATAAACACGTGTGTACTGTGCTCACCTTTTATAGCTTATATATCACTAACTAGAAATCCCAAGGTTGTGCCACAACAAGATGGTAACCAAAGTAAGCAAAGGCGGCTAAGTAGAAAAAATTTATTCTACGGTCAAAAACTTTGGCTTTTTCCTACTTCTCTTTTCCCCTCCTCTTTTTCACCTACACTAAATTCCCCCCACTTTTGAATTTTTCTCTATATTAATGTAGACTAAAGACATTCTTCACCTTGTTTTCTATCAGTCTAGGCTGAAAGAGGATACAGCTATGGGAGAAATTGAAGTGATAATGCCTAGCCAAAGCACCATAGCTTTCCCACTATTCACTGCTCCTTCCTCACCTGCACGTATAGAGGATTACTGCTTCAGCACTCCCGCGAGTCCAGGGCAGATATCGCAGTTTTACCGAGAATTTGATGAGTTCTTGATCAACAACAGCATGATTAGTGATGTTAGAAGAAATAGCGTTTGTTCGACGGTGCCATTTGATTGGGAAGAAAAACCAGGAATACCAAAGTCTGTAGCGAAGATGAACAACAAGAACATATATGAAGATGATTTTGCTTTTGATGTAAGCCAGGAAATGGACGCAGCCTCACTCTCTGCTGATGAGCTTTTTGATGGCGGAAAAATTAGGCCACAGGCTCCTCATTTTTCCACTGAAAGAAGCCCGAGACCACAGAAATCAGCGGAGAGTGAAATAAGAGGAAGAGAGAGATCAGTATCGTCTTTGTCTTCGTCAAGATCAGGGCATAGATCAACAAGATCACTTTCTCCTATGCGGGTTTCTAAATACCCTTGGGAAGAAGAACATCGACGACAAGAGAAGAATTACCAGCAAAATTCAAAGCAACCATCTTCAACTTCAAAACCAAGCTTTACATCGTCTGTGTCCGCTCTCTCGTCTTCTTCTCTAAAAGGCCTCAAGAAGTGGAAACTGAAGGATTTTTTCTTGTTCCGAAGCGCATCAGAAGGACGTGCATCAAATAAAGCAGATCCAATAAAAAAGTACGCCTCTTTATTTAAAAAACACGACGATGTTAAGAGTTCAAGTTTTAGGTCAATAGATAATAATTATTCCGGAACTTCAACCTCCAGGCCAAAAAGAAAGGGACCTGTATCTGCTCATGAGCTGCATTACACTATGAACAGGGCAGTTTCAGAGGATATGAAAAAGAAAACGTTCTTGCCTTATAAGCAAGGTATTTTGGGACGTTTGGCTTTCAATCCTGCCGTCAATGCTATTGCAAATGGCTTTGGATTTTCGCGCAAGTGAAGTTTCCCTGCTTAACGGTGTGTATAGGTGTTCGATGTTCCTAGATATGTCAAATCAGACATTCTAATTAGCATTTTTATTATGTAATATTTTGTTGTGCAGTTAAAAAGATTGGTAGGAAACAGCATAAGTTCAAGCTGATCACTGGCACTTTTAGATTAATAGCGTAGTGCTGTAAATCAAAATCCGCAGTGTCAGAGTTGATGCGCGGAATTCCTGTTATTGTAGCCTAGCTAATACCCTCTTCTCACAATAGGTCGAGGGCGTCTATGTGGAGACAAAAGTGTGTGTATTTAAATTTTCTGCAAATAACCGGGAAAGAAACATCCAATGCATAATATAACCACATGTATACATGAATCGAAATTTGTAATGGAACCATGCAAACGCAAGCAGATTTATCTGCAAGTGATTTTACAGGACCAGGAATTGTACGTATTCATTTCAGATACTGTTGTGCTGTAGAAATTTGGGGTGTACTGGTACTGCACTGCAACTTGTTTTTTTTTTAAAACCCAATTCTCTTCAAGAGAATCAAAGCAACATGTGCAAATCAACGGATGTACTTACGTATAGGCCCGTTTGGCTTACCTTAAAATAAGTACTCCCTCCGTCTCAATGGATTCTTTACAGTTATTAATTTGGGACGTCCCACTGGATTCTTTACATTACCCAAAATAGTAACTTTCAACAATAAAATATATTATTACATCCACTACTTCACTCCACTTTTTCAACACTTTACACTATTACACCCACTACTTCATTTATTTTAACAATATTACACTCACTATTCTTGGTCTCCGTGCCCAATCCCCATGTAAAGAATCCAGCGAGACGGAGGGAGTAATTTATAACTTAAAGTGATAAATATCATCTATTCTAAGTTAATAAAAACTTAAAGTAGAGTTTTTGGTAAATCTTATAAATCAGTAGAATGTTTGGTAAATCAAAACTTATAAGTTAACTTTTTTTTATTATTTTCAAAATATTTGCTCAAAATATCAAGATATATATATAGATTTTTGCTCAAATACAAACCATTCTTAAAATGAGAACTACAAACCAACACCAAATATATTATATTTCATCTATTCTAAGGGCCCGTCAGGTATACCTTAACAAAAAAATGTCCTAAATTAACTCACCAACATCTAGCAAAAGAAAAAAAAAAATCACTGTTCACGCTGACGTCACTGTCCTGTCAGCACAATAAACAGTGATTTTTTTTTTTTACTGAATAGAGGGTAGATTATTATACATTTTTTGTATTGAGTAACCCTATTCTGGTCATTAAATTAGTTTGAAATGTTGAATTGAAATTTGGTTTTTAGGTTTGTATTCTAAAGAAATTTGTATTAGAGTAGCCCCTATATATATATCAATGGATAGATCTCGATGAATAGAGAAATTTGATATATAAATATATTGCATCTATCGAGAAAACAAAATAAGCTGAAAATTGAATATAAGAATTTATAACTTTCAACTTATCAACTTATTTGTATAGAATAAGCTCGTTTCACAAATTTGTCAAACAATCCAATATTTTTTCAAGCGGACGTTTTGCAGTGATAAGTTGCAAACGGGCGTTTTGCCTATATAGCCAAACAAGCACATAATTTAACAGCACGAATAAAATTCTTTTTGTTACA
This sequence comes from Saposhnikovia divaricata, assembly GCA_036435485.1. Taxonomy (NCBI): domain Eukaryota; kingdom Viridiplantae; phylum Streptophyta; class Magnoliopsida; order Apiales; family Apiaceae; genus Saposhnikovia; species Saposhnikovia divaricata. The sequence goes on from CM071601.1 coordinate 102,756,504, forward strand.
AAAATATTGCATCTCCAAACAAACGGTTTAACTGAATGACTACCGAAAAATGTAAGTTGGAATGAAAAAATAAATAGAATTGTTATTGTACAAGAAAGATCAACCTTAGCAGTCCTTTGTTGACTAATTGAAACGACAACACATTGCACAGTTAACCAGGATGCCCGATGGGGCAGCGGTACTGACAAATTCACATTACAAGCAAAAGGAGCTCTCAGAACCTTTTTTTTTTTTTTAATAATTCGTTGTCCGGATCAATTTTTACGTGTATCTCGAATAATTCGGAAGATTACTAGCACACTCGTACCCATCGAGCATGACAATCTACACACCCATGGATCAAGCTCTTAGAACTCACTACATGCATTACATATACTTGCCATTATGTTGTGTACACACATTTTCCTTTGGTTACTTCTTTTATCAATCTAGACGCTTGTAATAATCACTGATGAAGATAAATCAGTTTCGTATGTAGGAGATGGTAAATGGATCTCTATATCCTCTTGAAACATTGCATAAGCTGTTCTTGTTCTTGTTCTTGAATAAGCGAATGTGACCCTTGAAAGACTTGGCTCGGTCAAATTTGCTGTGTCAACTCGATTCGCATGCTTTGAAAGTTCTCTTCCTTCTGGATGTAATTGAACAAAAGTCCTTGAAACAATTAAAACTTTGTGATTAGGTATAACATCCACTTCAGAATTTTTTAAAATTCCACCTACAAATCTCTCCTAATGCATATACCCGAAAAATTGTTCTCAAACTTTAATGTACGTTTGTGTGCTACGTAAACCCCACTCCACAAATTTGGCTTTTGACGAGAAACAGTAGATATTTTTGGTTTGGTCCGATTACAGATTGTTAGACTTGTTCTTGGTCACAAATTTTATTTGCTCTTAGTGTTCGTGACCTACCATTCTCGCGCATTGTCTAGTTCTCACCAAACAAAGATACTGTACTCCGTAGTCTATAATTAAATTAAACACAATCAAATGAGAGAACTAAAGTTGTTGGCAGTTGAGGGTTGCACCTGATATGTTCTTAGAAATTTCTCTCTGCCAAATATAATGTTTGCCATGTGTAATCGCTCAGTCAAAATTTGGAATCTTTAAATTTGCATAATTGAGTTGACAAGTACAAATGACTCATGGCTGGCTGTAAATTTTCTCTTGTATGCTCATGGGTTTAGTGTAAAATGGGAAAGAACATAATGTAAAAAAGGACATGTTGGATATTATTTAAAAGATTGTACAAACAAAGGAATATGACAATGGATTATTGTATTATAATGGTGTTTATGAACAATTGTTAATATAAAAGTATGGATAGGCTCTTTGTTGGAGAATGTTTTAAATTATCAATATATAATGCAAAACTATAAAAGAAAAATACAATATAGGATGTTAATTTCCATCTTTTAGACTCGGCGTTCTAAATTTATAACAATTCTAGCTTATTAGTGTGGAGTCGTATTATATAACAATCTTCCTTTAATAGAGCGTACTGCAATTTCTCCTATATTGAAACTTGAACAATAGACTTATTATTTGACTCCTTATTTGATTTCTTATCTGAATTTTATTTTAATATTCATGTTGCAGATAAGCTCGCTGTTTAATCAAATATAAGTTTGAAGATTCTTAAGTGAGAGTCAAGTTGTCCATGACATCCATAAATTTTACTATAACGGGTAGGCAATTATTGTGATCATTTTATTTATGTAAATATTTGGTTTTGAAGCATTATTTATTTTGTTTCTTTCTTTTAAATAATCACAAGTTGTACTCTGTCAATGTGGATGTTGAAGTTATACAAAAACACTACTCTGATTAACAAAATATATAAAAAATAGTATGATGAGATAGAATGTTTTGACTGATTATGTGTGTAATTTGAAGATAGAATTTTTCTGTAAAAGTAAATATAGTCAATAGAGAGGAATGAGAAAAATGAAATAGAAGGGAGTGGATGAATTTTCTTTCTGTGTCCTCTTGGTCTCCTAGGATTTGGAGAATGTCTCCAGTGAGACATCGGAAGCTGTTTTATTGCTTGCAATAAGTATATGACTAAGTTTGCTGTTTAAGATGTTTTCCATCAAAGAGTCAGGGTTTACTAGGGGTGTCAAAATTTGACATGACCTGAAACCTGACACGAACCCGACACGGAAAAATACGAATTTGGGTCAAGTGTTTTGAGTTTCGGGTCGGATTTGGATTGGGTAAAAATTTATCCGAAAAAATCGGGTCAGTTTCGGGTTAACCAAAAATAGCCGAACCGGACCCGAAAATTTAATTTATGTAATATATTATACATAATATTAAAATTTACTTTATAATTGTATACATGTATGATATATTTATAAATTATTTAAATAATTTTAATTTACATCTCATCTCTTTAAATTGATATTATATTTTTTTAATATATTTTAAATAAAAATTATTTTATAAAATAAAAATAATTATTATTTATTATTTTCGGGTCAAAACGGGTCATTTTCGGGTTGACCGGGTACATAACAGGTCGGGTTCGGGTTGAAATTTTCAACCCATTTCGGGTTCGAATTGACCCAAAAATAGGACCGGGTACAGCAAACCCGACACGAACCCGACCCATTACCCGAAATTGACACCCCTAGGGTTTACCCATTCCATTCTATGTTTCCATCAATTTATTTAAAAACCAATTTTCATATTTTAAAAATTAAAGAACATTAATTTAGATGTCTAACCAAAGGGATCCCCTTTGGTTAGAAGAGAGCATCTATCTTGTCAAATTTTTATTAAGTTCTATTTATTTTAATTATTTATTGACTTTTTTTCTTGACGGTTATGGTGACTTGCAGTTTAAAAGCAATAAAGAAGTTCCAAAAGACTCAATTTTGATTTCCAAAACAAAGTTATAGAGCAGTCAAAAGGTTTAGAGTAAAGAGAAGGAAAGTCTTTGGAAATATTTGATGGCAAAGGGGATTCATGAAGCAATAAGAATTTATAGTTTTTCAGCCTCTTTGTATATCGATTATGTATTTTGAGGGCACTTTTTTTTCCTCTCGAGTTTTTTTCCATTGGGTTTTGCTCTTATGGGGTTTTAACGAGACCCTTCTTTGTGGGGTTCTTTCTTTATAATTTGAAGGCAACATGAGCGCCCTTCGATTAAATGATAAACTTTCTTGATCGAAAGAAACTCTTTTTTTATAACATTGTATTCTATTACAATTCATTTATGAAATATATTCATTTCCTGACAAAAAAAAAGGGCCACAGGGTGATCAAAAAAAAAAAAAAAAGAAGGGCCACAGGGCCTGATGACTGATGATTAAATTCCAAACTGATTTATTGAATACGAACAGATGACGATTATTACATTTTATCGTGTATGAAATCAGCAAAACCCTTGATCAAGTTCGTAGCATTTTCACAGTCAGGTTTGAATATATGGAAGATATGACCTTCCCCTCGTACATCAATCAACTTCGCCTTTCCTTTCCACTCACTCTTCTCCAGTGAGTCGTAAAACAGCACGCCTCTGTCCCTCAGTATATCCTGCTCCGCAACACTAACAAGAACACGGGCACACCCCAAATCCTTCAAGAGTGGTGCTCCATCTGCCAAGGGATTCACCAACGGATCATCATTTCCTTTGTCCGATGGACACACGAAAGCCCACCATTTGTCAACAAGTCCCTTCCAAACAGTGTTAGTCACTTCAGCTCCAATAGGCTTTTTACCCCAGAAGTAAGGGTTGATCAGAATTATCCCAACAAGTTTGATCCCTGTTGCCATCATCTCCGTAGTCTTGGTACGAAACATCAGTTGGTAGGAGATAGTTGCTCCAGCACTGTCTCCCGCCAAGAAAACCCTGTCAAAGTCAACGTCGTTAAGCAGCCAAGGTTCGGAGCCAGCACCCGAGGCATGTGAAGCTGCCCATTTGAGGGCATCCCAGGAGTCATCAAAGGCTATAGGGAGTGGATGTTCAGGAGCTTTTCTATAATTCACTGAAACAAGAACCACTTTCGCTTCGGCAACAAGATTGTTAAGAGAGTTGTGATATCCAGGAAACCAGGGTGATGAAATCATATATGCTCCACCATGAAAGTAAACAACTAGAGGCAGCTTTTCGCCATCAGCAATGATATTGGGACGGTATAGCCTAGCGGATACCCCAGTTTCAGAGACGAGCATGACATCTTTGGATTGAACGCCTGTTTGAGCATCAAGCCCAGGATCACAAACCTCAAATCCGGACAGTCTCTTAATTGTTCCGTCTTTGTACACTCGGACAAATGGTTGAAGGTCATGAATCACCTCTGGTTCGTTAGGATCAATCGGAAATGTGTTATCCATGTGATTAGTATAAAAACAGAGAGAAAGTCAGAAGGATGTGAAGAGGTTAATTGTAGGTAGAAATAAGAATGAATGGGGTATTCGAGATTCATAAAGATCTTACTCCTATATTATATAGTTGCATGTCAAGACCTTTTAGAGGCATGGACAAATGCATATCCTAGTAGTTAAAAATTCTAAATTATCAAGCTAAATATATTCATATTTAAGCGTAGTGTCAAGTATCTCTACCAACTACCGAGTCGGCTTTTTCAAAAGAAAAAGCCGCTAAAAAATCTCTTGGACCGGACACTTTATTCTACTGTTTTCTTTCTTTCTTTTTTCTGTGTGTAAATTAGAACCGGCAATTTCGTACACGACATGAAAACACGATACGAAAATGACGGGTTTTGGTTGACATTTGCGATACACGAACACGAAAGTACACGAACACGAAATTACACGGATAAATTTAGTGTCGATTTTGGATTAACCATTGGTTACACGAAACGAAATACACGAAATAAATAAATATTTAAATAATTTTATTAAAATTATATGAATACATATTTTAAAATAATATTTTATATATAATTTTTACATAAGTTAAATATAAAATACTTTCAAATTTTAGTTTCAAAAGACTTGAGCAACTTGATTCTTTATGACATATTGATTTAAGACTCGAATAGTAAAAATTTAATATTTACATATTTTTATTCAAAAATTACACGAAACACGACACGAAATGTACACGAAATGAAGGTACACGAACACGAAACGAAACGAAACGAATCCTTAAATTGTTGGTTTTAGATTTGACATTAAGTACACGAAAGTACACAACACAAAAGTATACGAAATGAACAAATTGTCAGGTCTAGATATGATTGCATATTGTTAATAATCCACTGCTCTCGCCAATAAATTAGAAGTAGGCTGCTGTCCAAAGTACAATAGCAAGTCGAACAGTTTGTATGAGGACTGTGTATTTCAGTTTCTAAATTTTCTTTTTTACCGATTCTGTAACTTTACATAATCATTTCAGAAAATACATTTACAGTATTTTTTTGAACAAAATTAAGATATTTACATAAAAAGTTTTGTGTTCTTTCTTGGTTTTCTTTTTGAAAATTACGATTTATCAAGTCACTTGTCATTTTTTTTAAAGCTTTGCGAATCGAACTACTAGTAAGTTAGTCTCACGTAGGCAAGTATCCGAAACTTAAAAGCCGCATGGCTGTTAGTACTCAATTTATAGTTACTGTACTTGCTTTTTGAGATGGATCCATTTGTCCTTTTTTTTTTAAGATTGTATGATCTAATTATTCCCTCCATACTACATTTGTAACCTTTTTCTAAAATATTTTTAATACCATTGTTATAGCCAAAATTCGGTTCGGATATTTTTCCAGATGGATTCAGGTCAAATACGGGTTTAATTTGGGGAATTCTAGGTTTAATTAAGATTTTGGTAGGAAAGGGAGAAGTTAGGCCGCGCCCTCTCTTTCTTTACAAAGAGGGCGCGCCCTAAATAGAGAAAAATGGTGACAAATTTATTTAGGTTGAATTTTCTAAGAAGACATTGAAGAAATCTCTTATAGGATTCTACTTAAGCTGGAATTCCAGAAGTTGAAGAATTCCCTCCTGTCGTATCTCAGGAGGGGGATGTCCGTCGCAGAAGGCCTCCAGGGGTTTGCCTGGATATAAGGACCCTTCTTAGACACTAAGGGCGCGCCCTAAGGTGGAAAGATGGGGACTTTCTGGTGTGTGCATTGGGAGCTCTGTTCCTGTATTCAATGGGCGCGCACTCATTGGGGAACTTCGGAGTAATCCTGCACTTTGCACCCAAAAGCTCTGGATCACCTGTCCTGCTATCTGGTGGGTGCTTCTCATTCGGGGGACAGGGATGCGTTCTGCACTTGGGGTAAACCACGGCTATACCTGCATCCTTGAAATCAAGAAATAGCTGGTAACGGATAGGACTAGTCCTCGACGGGGGAAGTTTCCTTATCCGTGAAGTCTTGAGATCTTGGATGAGCCTTGGGCCTTTGTGGTTAGGCCTCATAGTAGAACATTCCGGATGCTGGACCTACAATCCAAGCCCATTTGGGTTTCTTGTTCTCCAAGAACTACGTATGGCTTGATCCCCTATAAATACCGGGGTACGTAGGCCGATTGAGGGGTTGGAAGTCGAGAGCTCAGAAATAGCCGCCACTAACCCTATCAATCTCAGCCACCAATTATGCTCAACAACCATACACCACCATTTTCTCCGGCAAAGAACCATCGCATCAGATCTTGTTTCCGGCGACTTACCTCGAATTTTGTTGTTCCCAAATTCCTCCGTCAACAACCACAAAATAGTCCATCTTTAAAATTGCAAATTTGTGAATATTTTTAATGGTAGCCTCTCTCATTTCTCAGTAAGAGTGAAATTCATAGTGGTTTGAAGGTTGGTGGATGAGGCCGAGGAGCATCCAAAGGCCTTTTAGGCCATTTAACCCGTATATTAGCCTTTTGGGCATTTAAGTAGAAAGAAGTAGAGCTATTTTTGTCATTCTTTCTCAAGGATTTCAGCAGTTTTGGGAAGGAGTGGGACATGAAGGAATTGCCGAATCTCGGCTAGGAGAACATTCATCTGCTGTAATGACTTGCTGGGCTTCATGATAATCCAATTGTAGTAAAATTAAATTGCGCTTTATTTAAAAATAAATAAACAAGTGATTGTATAGCAAATCAATACTCACCATAACATAGATTTTTACATCACCTATACTAGAGGCTGATCACAAAGACTCATGAGCAGGGGCAATCAAACTAAGGCTCCTACTCATTTTTGATACACTAATGAGTACGATTTTCTTTTGTCATATATTTTCATTTATGGTATAGTTGGGTAAAAGTGAAGGAAACGCCATTTTTATTGGCGAAATCTAAAGCAAACACTTTCAAGTATAGTGACGGATCCTATAAACCTAAATGTCAGTTGAAGTGCCATTTTCTACAATTTTGCATCATACATTTACTCCAAACATTTGAAGTTTTCTTATCCGAAAAATCCTCAGGACCGATCCTAAAAGGAGGGCAGAGAATGCGACCGTCTAGGACCTGAAATTTTGTGGGACCCAAAATTTAAAAAAATTACTTAATATATATATACATATTTTTGTAAGATAAATTTTATATATTTTGAATACAATTTGTATTACAATTTTATGTAAAAGTTTTTAAAAAAACAAATATACACACTATTTACATAACTTTTAAAACATAATTAATATTATGTTTTACTCCTCTCTTAATGAAGACCTAGTTGTTTTTTGTAATTGAACTTTTTCCTAATTCGCTAAATCATCTTATATCCCATCATTCTCTTGAGGCAAAATAACATAAATGCATAGGTAATTTTTATTATTTTCCACACATTTCTTCAATAATTAGCTTATGCGTAAACTATTTTCAAATTTGTGCATAGATTAGTGCATTGATTCGACTATGGTTTATGGTTTAAGATTTTGATTGTTGGAGAAGTTTTTCAAAGTTAAAATTGTTGAAATATTATTTGTGATCATCCATGTCACAATAAAAATTGAACGGCCTTTCTATATTATGCATCAAGTGTTAGAAAATAGAAAGTTTGAGGCATATTTTAAATATGTTCCTGATGCAATTTCCGGAAACTAACAAGTGAAGGTTGTTCCTTGTAATGAGGACTTAAACTTTCATATTTGGATCTAAGACATTTTCTTAGTGTAATCTATAAATAAATTGAGTTGAAAGAAGGATGGTTGAAATGTGTTATGTGGGTTATTTAGTTGAAATAACTTGTATCCCACATTGAATTGGTAATGAAAGGTTGGTGGCTTTATATAGCTCAATATGCAAGTGTAGTGCACAACTACTAAGGCATTTGGGTGTGCATGGTTAAGGCATGTGAGTGTGCATGGTTGTAGTGTGGGCCTAGAACACACACGCGTGCGCGCCGCCTCGCCACGTCACGTCACGGGTCGGGCCGGGCCAAATACTGATGGACATCAGATCCTGATGGTTGACCAATCCTGATGGACATCAGATCCTGACGATGGTCAATCTTGATGCTTCTGTAACTGAAAATTAAATCATGATGCTGCTGTTAATGCAATTAAATCAGAATAATTATTTCCTTTTATGGAGTATCAATTACGTTTTATTTTTATGTATTATATACATACAGAATAGAACTTTGAGAGATACGCTTCTAAGGATAGAAAACCCTAGTTGCCTTATTCTTTTCTCTACTCTCTCTCAATACATACAAATAATATACATAGTTCTCAGGCGAATTGAGGTGCTGATCGCTGTTGATCTCTCCGTTATTGTGACCGGTTTGATCTGTGTTGTTTTATCCTGGAAGTGATATTGCTGGAACCCAACACAGCGTAAGTGGGGCAATAATCTCTTCAAGAACAGTCATGTCCTCTCGAAGGGTTTGGCGACTCAGTTGTTCTTTCTCTTATCAATTGTTACTAAAGCTTCTGTGGAAGATAAGTATTTCTTGTTTTTCCTCGTAAATTACAGTCTCTGATTAAATTCTTGTTTATGCCTTCGTGATTTGTTTTGTTAATTGGTTATATGCCTATTCTTGTTTAATATATATCATTGCCTCATTGTTGTGTAGTTTAATTAAATACCCAATAATCTTGAAGAGATTATTTGTGTTATATATTGTTAATTGACAAGATGGTTAATGAAACTGAAACTCCTGTTGTTGAGACTGGCTCTGGGTCTGGTGTTACTGCACCTACCATCGACTGGACCACGTACGGTTTCCCACAACCTATTGATTTGTCAAGAATGCCTGATAAATTCAGTGGGGGTGTTGGTTTTTCTCATTGGCAGAAAAAGATGAAACTGTGGCTTACGGTAAAGGGTCTATGGCTGGTGGTGCAGTATGAGAAACCAGTTGTGGTTAAGGAGAAAGCTGAAACTGTTAAGGCTTATACTATGTGGGAGGAGAAGGATGGGGTGGCTAGGGTTGGAATTCTGGCAGCTTTATCGAATACTCTATTTGATGTTTATTCATCGAATTCTTACACAGCTAAGCTCTTATGGGAGAAGCTGGATCAGACACACAATACTGACTCGCAAGGGTTGGAAAAGTATTCTGTGGCTAGGTTCCTTGATTTCAAACTGGTGGATAATAAATCCATGACTGAGCAGGTGTATGAGTTTGAGATGTTAGTGCATGCTTTGAAGGAGTCCGTTATGGACCTACCTGAAAAGTTTCAAGTTATGTCTGTGATAAAGCTCCCAAAGTCTTGGGAAGAGTTTGCTCTCTCCTTGAAAAGACAGAAAGGAGAGATCACTTTGGCAAACCTGATGTTGGACATCTCTATGTAGGAACAACACAAGTCCAAACAGGGACATGTGATGCCTGTTGAACATGCTGGGAGTTCGAAGGTGAATGTAGTGACTGTAGGACAGAAAAGAAAGGTTGTCCCTAAGAAGGAAAACACCAAGTTTAATAAGGACAAGAACAAGGCTAAGAAACCAAAGGCAAACAAACCATATTGGTCTTGTGGACAGGTTGGTCATTGGAGCAAGGACTGTCCTGTAAAAAAAGCTAAGAAATCTGTTGTGGGAGTACAAGCTAACACTGTGCTTGGAACCACTGGTGGGCCTGTGGTTAACATGGTTGTTAGTGAGGTTATTGCTTCTGAAACTGACAACGGGTATGTAACCTACAACCCTGTACTTCTTTCTACTTATTCATCTCATGAATGGTTGATTGATACTGGAGCTAATGTACATATTTGTACTAATATTACTCTGTTTGTATCTTGTCAACAGACTCATGGAATGACTGTGACGATGGGGAATGCGAGTGCGGCTCAAGTACTTGGAATAGGAAACGTGGACCTGAAGTTTGTTTTGGGCGTGTTCTATCCCTCACTAGAGTGCATCATGTTCCTGATATTCGTAGAAATATAATAAGTGGAAGTTGTTTAGTTAAGAATGGATTTGAACTTTCTTTGAAATGTAATAAAGTAGTTATTACACATACTGTTTTATTCTTTGGCAAAGGTTATTTGTCTGATGGATTATTTTTAATAAATGTTGAGCTTGTTTTGGGCAGTTTTATTAATGATAATGTTGCTCCTTCTGTTAGTTGTGTTAAATCATCTGATTTGTGGCACTTGCATCTTGGTCACTTGAAGTTTGGTGCTTTAATGAACTTGATGAATTTAGAGTTGATTCCAAAACATGCCATTGATAAAAAATCTAAATGTCAAGTATGTGTGACTGCTAAACAAACTAGGAAACCATTTCATAATGTGATTAGGGATTCAGGTGTGTTAGATTTAGTGCACACGGACATATGTGAATTTGGTGGTGTTTTGACCAAGGAACATAATAGATATTTCATTACCTTTATAGATGATTGTAGTGGATATTGTCATGTTTATTTGATTAAACATAAAGATGAAGCACTAGAAAAATTCATTATGTACAAAACTGAAGCTGAAACACAAACAAGTAAAGTACTTAAACATTTGAGATCAGATAGAGGTGGTGAGTATACGAGTACCTTGTTTAATGAATTTTACAAGAGCAATGGTATAGTTCATGAGGTAACTCCACCATACACACCTGAGTCTAATGGGGTGGCAGAACAAAAGAACAGAACCTTTAAAGATATGATCAATAGTATGTTGATTAATTCGGGGTTGCCTAATTACACGTGGGGGGAGGCTCTGAATACGGCTTGCCATATTCTGAATAGGGTCCCTCTGAAACATATGGACAAGACACCTTATGAATTATGGACAACAAAAAGGACTAGCTTAAAATATCTTCATGTGTGGGGGTGCCTTGCAAAGGTACTTGTCCCTGAACACAAGAGAAAGAAACTTGGGCCGAAAACTGTTGATTGCATCTTTTTGGGCTATATTGAAACCACTACAGCTATGAGATTTTTAGTGCTAAAATCTGAAATAGACGGAATAGTGGCTAACACTATAGTTGAATTTCGTGAGGCAACATTCTTTGAGGATGTATTCCCTATGAAGACTGGTATACCTCAGGGTATTTCTGATGATGATCCCACTCACACATCGAGTTCCATTCCTGACCATGTGGAAAGGATGACAAATGTTGGGGCGAATCCTAGTAGTAGCTCTACTCCTGATGAAGTAGAGGAACCTAGAAGGAGTAAGCGTGCGAAGGTAGTCAAGGATTTTGGAAGTGATTTTATCACTTACAATGTCGAGGATGAACCTTTAACTTTCCGGCAGGCCATGGATTCTTTAGAATCTAGGTACTGGAAAGGTGCGGTAAAAAGTGAGATTGACTCTATTGTTTCTAACGGAACAAGGGAGTCGATTGATCTACCTCCCCGGTGTTCTACTATAGGATGTAAATGGGTCTTCAAAAGAAAGATGAACTCGGATGGCTAAATAGATAAGTATAAGGCTAGGCTAGTAGCTAAGGGTTTTAAGCAAAAAGAGGGCATTGATTACTTTGATACATACTCTCCTGTTGCTAGAATGACAACAATCTGAATGCTTGTAGCATTGGCTTCCGTACATGGTCTTATCATCCATCAAATGGATGTAAAGACGGATTTTCTTCATGGTAAACTTGAAGAAGAGATTTATATGGATCAACCTGAGGGATTTGTTACTTCTAGAAATGAAAGAAAAGTATATAAGTTAATCAAGTCTATATATGGCTTAAAACAAGCTCCAAGAGACAAGCATAAAAAGTTTGATGAAACTATTTTAGAATCAAAATTTGTAGTTAATGAAAGTGACAAGTGTGTCTATTACATGGTTAAAGGAAATGAATGTATTATTTTGTGCCTATATGTGGATGACATTTTATTGTTTGGAACCAATATTGAGATTATTAATGAGACAAAAAGGTTCTTGAAAAGGAATTTTGGAATGAAGGATATAGGAGTGGCTAGTGTGATTCCTGGTATCAAGTTGACTCAGTCAACTGATGGAATAACCTTGTCACAATCTCATTATATAGAGAAATATATACTTGAGAAGTATGGTTATTCAAATTGTAGAATCGCAAGTACTCCATATGATCCTAAAATTGCCCTTGTCAAGAATAGTTCAAGAGTTCCTGTGTCTCAGTTAAGGTATTCCTAGATTATTGGGTGTTTGCAGTATCTTGCTAATGGTACTAGGCCGGATATTTCATATTCAGTGTCTAAGTTAGCAAGATATACAAGCTATCCAAACAAGACTCATTGGGATGCTCTAGATAGAGTACTTAGATATCTGAAAGGCACCATCTATCTTTGTTTGCATTTGATAAGTGGATTTTTATCCATTTAGACCATTCTATTTCGACTTGAATTGATCGCTTAATCCTTGAGTTATTGTTAGGTTTAATGCGTTTCGTGAGAATTGTGCAGGTTCATGATTTTACAGGTTAATATGGTGTATTTGAGATCTTATGCATCTTGGGATGACATTTTACAAGTGGCTTAGGAAGAATTTAGCTTGAGGATTAGAAGTTGCAGAAACTGAATCAGTGTAGCGCGACCGCGCCAGATATACACTGTGGAGTAGCGCGACCGCGCTGAGGAAAAAGGCTGAATCAGTATAGCGCGACCGCGCTGTGTTTGCACTAGGAAGTAGCGCGACCGCGCTGGGGCTCTGCCTGGCCGCCAGAATCCTATTCTGCATGGAATTTTGATACGGTGATTGCTGTTTTCTTATCCTAATCATCATGGAAACATTGTAGGACGGTGGGAATAGTCTAGAAACATTGTTTGACAAGGGAATTTTAATTCTTATCTTATTTAAAGAGGGAAACTTGTAATTTTTGATTCCTACTTAGAAACGGCAATTATTTGGAGCAAGGGCTATAAATACACATCCTTGGAGGCTTATTTGAGTACACCACCACAACACACCAACACCAGAGATCAGATCACTTCACATACACACTTTCTAGCACGAGATTGAGAAGCCAAGGCGAGGATCGTGACAACAAGAAGATCTAGACATAGTTTTCTTGTATTCTTACTAGGCGTATCTTTTGGATGCTTGATCATTACTCACTTTGTTCCATAACTTTGTTAACATTGGTTTATTCATTATTATTCTCTTCATCTTTATCATGTTTTCATAAAACCCCATGATGACGAACGGTTCGATTATGAACTAATCGCCGTCATGGGGTCCTAGCGGATTTACTTATGGAATTTAGATGTTGATTGCCTAACTTGATATATGTGTGGTGAATTTACGATATCCTTGCATGGTTGTATTTAATTCATATAGATGCGTAGCTAACATCTATCTTGTTAATCTTAAGTGAAGCGACAGTGAATCTTTTGATTTAGAACTTGCCATGCTAGCATAAGTCCATGAATGTTATTCATGTTTGTGGTGTGTTTCTAACCGTCTCATACTACCTTATGTAATCTTATGGATACTTGATCTTCAACCATTATGTTTTCAAATTCTATAGACATATAGGGTCTAAGCATAATTGGTGCCTGCATGATTTCTATCTTTTGTGGATATTGTGTAGATTGGTGTGCGTGTACTGAAAGGTAGCGTATACTTATTTCGTGTTGTCCGATTAGTTATCGTAACCACCACATGTGTTGATAAAAGGGCATGATCTCTAAAGGAAGTTTGTATTGAAGTTAGGATCCCATGTTTTCCATATCATAATTAATTTGAAATCACTTAGTAATTAATTTAGTTGTTAATTAATTCTTATTAGTTAATTTTTAGATAATCAAAACCAATTTGTCCATTGTCTTAGCATTGAACGATAATCATACATTGATGCTTAGGTACAAGAACTAAATTATACAATCTCTATGGGAACGAACTCTACTTCATTCTATATTACTTGTGAACACGTGCGCTTGCGTGATTTTGTGCTAACAAGTTTTTGGCGCCGCTGCCGGGGATTTGTTATAGTTTACGTACTTGACATCAGTGGTCGTTAAAGTTCATTGACTCGGATCGGTTACTAATAGTTTTTGTGTTGTTTTGTGTTTTCAGGTACTTGAGTGTGTATGCGAACGCGTTCTCAAGCGAATAAGGAGAAGCTGGAAAATAAAGAAGAAACAGAAACAGAAGCTCCAGTGACTCAAGTTGTAGAAGATATGGGAGAACCAGCAGCAACAACTAAGGCTCTTAAGGATTTCTCGCAGCCAAAGATCAATGACATTGCATCGAGTATTGTCAGACCAGCAATCGCAGCTAATACCTTCGAGATCAAGCCTAGCACTATACAGATGGTCCAGAACTCAGTTCAGTTTGGGGGTGCTCCTACCGAAGACGCCAACATGCATATTCGAGATTTCATAGAGATCTGTGATACCTTCAGAACCAACGGGGTGTCTGAGGATGCTGTTAAGTTAAGGCTATTTCCATTCTCTCTGAAGGACAAGGCGAAGAGTTGGTTACACTCTTTACCAGCAGGTTCTATCACTACATGGGAAGATCTTGCACAGAAATTTCTCACAAAATTCTTTCCCATGGCGAAGACAGCAGCTATCAGGAATGCTATCACTCAGTTTTCACAGCAGTCTGGAGAATCTCTATGCGAGGCTTGGGAGAGATATAAGGAGATGCTAAGGAAGTGTCCACATCATGGGATGCCTGATTGGATGATAATCAATTGTTTTTATAATGGTTTGGGTGCACAGTCGAGACCCATGCTAGATGCAGCATCAGGTGGAGCTTTGTGGGCCAAGAGTTATGAAGAAGCTTATGAATTGATCGAGATGATGGCTGCTAATGAATATCAGAATCCTACAGGGAGGTTATCTCAAGGCAAGGTAGCAGGTGTGCTTGAAATTGATACAGCTACAGCCATTGCAGCTCAGTTGAAGGCCTTGTCAATGAAGGTCGATTCTTTGGCTAACATGGGGGTTCAGCAGGTAGCTAGTGTTTGTGAGTTGTGTGCGGGCGCACATGATACAACTCAATGTGCCATATCTTCTGAATCAGCACAATTTGTGAGTAACTTCCAGAGGCCACAACAGCCAGTTCCAGCCACCTATCACCCGAATAACCGCAACCATCCAAATTTCAGCTGGAGTAACAATCAAGGTGGTAATCAGCAGCAACAGCAATTCGGAGCTAGGCAATTCAATCAAGGATTTCAGCAGCAGTACTAGCCCAGACAACAGTTTCAGCCTCCAGGTTTCCATCAACAATCTCAGGGGAATGCTGGTCAATCTTCTAATGAAAAAGCTGAGCTTGAGGAGTTGAGGATGATAGTAAAAAGTCAGGGGGCATCTATGAAGATCATGGAAAGTCAGATCGGGCAGCTTGCAAGTGCTCTGTTGAACAGACCATCTGGAGTTCTTCCGAGGGACACTGAAGCCAATCCAGGCAAGAGGGAAACCAAAGAGCATGTCAAATCAGTTACTTTAAGATCGGGTAAGGTGACTGGTAATCAGAATTCAGCCATTGAAGAAGAAGAAGAAGTTCAAGAGCAACATGTGGCACCTACTGCAGATAAGGAGCAAGTCCAGACAGATAGAGTAACTGAGCAGTTAGTTAGCGAGGTGGAGAATCCTAAAAATTCTGCTAAGGAAGTTTCTCCAAAGCAGTCTACAGAGAATGTGAAAATCTTTCCTCCTCCTCCATATCCTGGTAGATTGAAGAAGCAGAAGAATGACAGACAGTTTGGCAAGTTTCTGGAGGTATTCAAAAAGCTTCAAATCAATATCTCTTTTGCTGAAGCATTGGAGCAGATGCCGAGCTATGCAAGGTTTATGAAGGGTATTCTCTCAAAGAAGTTGAAACTTGAAGAATTGGATACAGTAGCATTAACAGAAGAGTGCAGTGCCGTTTTACAGCAGAAGTTACCACCCAAGCTAAAGGATCCAGGCAGTTTCACTATTCCGTGCACCATTGGGAATTTGTCTTTCAGCAAGTGTTTGTGTGATTTGGGTGCTAGTATCAATCTCATGCCATTGTCAGTTTTCATGCAGCTTGGTCTTCCAGATCCTAAACCTACCAATATCTCTCTACAGCTAGCTGATCGTTCTATTACATACCCGAGGGGTATCGTTGAGGATGTTTTGGTCAAGGTTGATAAACTCATCTTTCCAGCAGATTTTGTGATTCTTGATTTTGAAAAAGATAAGAAGATTCCTATCATCTTAGGACGACCTTTTCTAGCTACGGGCCGTACCTTGATTGATGTTCGGAAGGGGGAGCTTACGATGCGGGTGCAAGATCAGGATATTACCTTCAATGTTTTCAATGCAATGAAGCTACCTTCAGATGATGAGGAATGTTGTCAGGTGGACATGGTGGAGTCGTCAGTGAAGTTGAACTTTGATCAGTTACTGTTGACTGATCCATTAGAGAGAGCTTTGCTAGGAGATTCTGTAGTTGAAGATGAAGAAAGAGAAGAGCAAATTCAGCAGTTAAGGGCAATTCCGTGGAGAAAGAGTTTTGAAGTGCCAGTTGAGTCACTTGGGCTGGAGGAGCTTAAAAAGTCACAAAGTCGTCTCAAACCATCTATTGAGGAAGCTCCTACACTTGAGCTTAAATAGCTACCAGAACATCTGAGGTATGCCTTTTTGGGAGAAGCATCTACTTTGCCTGTTAACATTGCCGCTAACTTGACAGATAGTGAAGAGGAGAAGCTCTTGAGGATATTGAGACAGTTCAAGACAGCTATTGGATGGACTATAGTAGACATCAAAGGAATCAGTCCTTCGTATTGCATGCATAAAATTTTGCTAGAGGAGAATTGCAAGCCTACTGTGGAGCAACAGCGTCGTCTCAATCCTATTATGAAGGAAGTGGTGAAGAAGGAAATCTTGAAGTGGCTTGATGCTGGTATTATCTACCCTATTTCAGACAGTTCTTGGGTGAGTCCGGTACAGTGTGTGCCGAAGAAGGGGGGTATGACAGTTGTTGCTAATGAGAAGAACGAGCTCATCCCTACACGTACCGTGACAGGGTGGAGAGTTTGCATGGACTATCGCAAGTTGAACAAAGCCACGAGAAAAGACCACTTTCCTCTTCCGTTTGTGGATCAGATGTTAGACAGGTTGGAAGGTCACGAGTACTATTGTCTTCTTGATGGATATTCTGGATATAATCAGATTTGCATTGCACCTGAGGATCAAGAAAAGACTACATTCACATGTCCCTTTGGCACCTTTGCATTCAGACGCGTTCCGTTCGGACTGTGTGGCGCTCCAGCCACTTTTCAGAGGTGTATGATGGCTATCTTTTCAGACATGATTGGTATCAATGTGGAAGTTTTCATGGATGATTTCTCAGTGTTTGGCTCTTCATATGACGAGTGCTTACATAATCTTGGTTTGGTTTTAAAGAGATGTGTGGAGACTAATCTGTTGCTGAATTGGGAAAAATGTCACTTTATGGTGCAAGAAGGGATCATTTTTTTGGGCACAAGGTTTCTAGCAAGGGACTCGAGGTGGACAAAGCAAAAATTGACACTATTGAGAAGCTTCCTCCTCCTATCTCTGTTAGAGGCATTCGCAGCTTTCTTGGTCATGCGGGGTTCTATCGTCGGTTCATAAAGGATTTTTCGAAGATCTCTAAACCCTTGTGCAATCTTTTGGAGAAAGATGTTCCTTTCAATTTTGATGAAGCTTGTCTTGATGCTTTCGAGCTTTTGAAGAAGAAGTTGACTACCACACCTGTTATTACTGCACCAGATTGGAGTGAGCCATTCGAGCTAATGTGTGATGCTAGTGACTATGCCGTTGGTGCTGTTCTTGGTCAGAGAAAGGAGAAAATATTTCATGTGGTTTACTATGCTAGTAAATCTCTTATAGGATTCTACTTAAGCTGGAATTCCAGAAGTTGAAGAATTCCCTCCTGTCGTATCTCAGGAGGGGGATGTCCGTCGCAGAAGGCCTCCAGGGGTTTGCCTGGATATAAGGACCCTTCTTAGACACTAAGGGCGCGCCCTAAGGTGGAAAGATGGGGACTTTCTGGTGTGTGCATTGGGAGCTCTGTTCCTGTATTCAATGGGCGCGCACTCATTGGGGAACTTCGGAGTAATCCTGCACTTTGCACCCAAAAGCTCTGGATCACCTGTCCTGCTATCTGGTGGGTGCTTCTCATTCGGGGGACAGGGATGCGTTCTGCACTTGGGGTAAACCACGGCTATACCTGCATCCTTGAAATCAAGAAATAGCTGGTAACGGATAGGACTAGTCCTCGACGGGGGAAGTTTCCTTATCCGTGAAGTCTTGAGATCTTGGATGAGCCTTGGGCCTTTGTGGTTAGGCCTCATAGTAGAACATTCCGGATGCTGGACCTACAATCCAAGCCCATTTGGGTTTCTTGTTCTCCAAGAACTACGTATGGCTTGATCCCCTATAAATACCGGGGTACGTAGGCCGATTGAGGGGTTGGAAGTCGAGAGCTCAGAAATAGCCGCCACTAACCCTATCAATCTCAGCCACCAATTATGCTCAACAACCATACACCACCATTTTCTCCGGCAAAGAACCATCGCATCAGATCTTGTTTCCGGCGACTTACCTCGAATTTTGTTGTTCCCAAATTCCTCCGTCAACAACCACAAAATAGTCCATCTTTAAAATTGCAAATTTGTGAATATTTTTAATGGTAGCCTCTCTCATTTCTCAGTAAGAGTGAAATTCATAGTGGTTTGAAGGTTGGTGGATGAGGCCGAGGAGCATCCAAAGGCCTTTTAGGCCATTTAACCCGTATATTAGCCTTTTGGGCATTTAAGTAGAAAGAAGTAGAGCTATTTTTGTCATTCTTTCTCAAGGATTTCAGCAGTTTTGGGAAGGAGTGGGACATGAAGGAATTGCCGAATCTCGGCTAGGAGAACATTCATCTGCTGTAATGACTTGCTGGGCTTCATGATAATCCAATTGTAGTAAAATTAAATTGCGCTTTATTTAAAAATAAATAAACAAGTGATTGTATAGCAAATCAATACTCACCATAACATAGATTTTTACATCACCTATACTAGAGGCTGATCACAAAGACTCATGAGCAGGGGCAATCAAACTAAGGCTCCTACTCATTTTTGATACACTAATGAGTACGATTTTCTTTTGTCATATATTTTCATTTATGGTATAGTTGGGTAAAAGTGAAGGAAACGCCATTTTTATTGGCGAAATCTAAAGCAAACACTTTCAAGTATAGTGACGGATCCTATAAACCTAAATGTCAGTTGAAGTGCCATTTTCTACAATTTTGCATCATACATTTACTCCAAACATTTGAAGTTTTCTTATCCGAAAAATCCTCAGGACCGATCCTAAAAGGAGGGCAGAGAATGCGACCGTCTAGGACCTGAAATTTTGTGGGACCCAAAATTTAAAAAAATTACTTAATATATATATACATATTTTTGTAAGATAAATTTTATATATTTTGAATACAATTTGTATTACAATTTTATGTAAAAGTTTTTAAAAAAACAAATATACACACTATTTACATAACTTTTAAAACATAATTAATATTATGTTTTACTCCTCTCTTAATGAAGACCTAGTTGTTTTTTGTAATTGAACTTTTTCCTAATTCGCTAAATCATCTTATATCCCATCATTCTCTTGAGGCAAAATAACATAAATGCATAGGTAATTTTTATTATTTTCCACACATTTCTTCAATAATTAGCTTATGCGTAAACTATTTTCAAATTTGTGCATAGATTAGTGCATTGATTCGACTATGGTTTATGGTTTAAGATTTTGATTGTTGGAGAAGTTTTTCAAAGTTAAAATTGTTGAAATATTATTTGTGATCATCCATGTCACAATAAAAATTGAACGGCCTTTCTATATTATGCATCAAGTGTTAGAAAATAGAAAGTTTGAGGCATATTTTAAATATGTTCCTGATGCAATTTCCGGAAACTAACAAGTGAAGGTTGTTCCTTGTAATGAGGACTTAAACTTTCATATTTGGATCTAAGACATTTTCTTAGTGTAATCTATAAATAAATTGAGTTGAAAGAAGGATGGTTGAAATGTGTTATGTGGGTTATTTAGTTGAAATAACTTGTATCCCACATTGAATTGGTAATGAAAGGTTGGTGGCTTTATATAGCTCAATATGCAAGTGTAGTGCACAACTACTAAGGCATTTGGGTGTGCATGGTTAAGGCATGTGAGTGTGCATGGTTGTAGTGTGGGCCTAGAACACACACGCGTGCGCGCCGCCTCGCCACGTCACGTCACGGGTCGGGCCGGGCCAAATACTGATGGACATCAGATCCTGATGGTTGACCAATCCTGATGGACATCAGATCCTGACGATGGTCAATCTTGATGCTTCTGTAACTGAAAATTAAATCATGATGCTGCTGTTAATGCAATTAAATCAGAATAATTATTTCCTTTTATGGAGTATCAATTACGTTTTATTTTTATGTATTATATACATACAGAATAGAACTTTGAGAGATACGCTTCTAAGGATAGAAAACCCTAGTTGCCTTATTCTTTTCTCTACTCTCTCTCAATACATACAAATAATATACATAGTTCTCAGGCGAATTGAGGTGCTGATCGCTGTTGATCTCTCCGTTATTGTGACCGGTTTGATCTGTGTTGTTTTATCCTGGAAGTGATATTGCTGGAACCCAACACAGCGTAAGTGGGGCAATAATCTCTTCAAGAACAGTCATGTCCTCTCGAAGGGTTTGGCGACTCAGTTGTTCTTTCTCTTATCAATTGTTACTAAAGCTTCTGTGGAAGATAAGTATTTCTTGTTTTTCCTCGTAAATTACAGTCTCTGATTAAATTCTTGTTTATGCCTTCGTGATTTGTTTTGTTAATTGGTTATATGCCTATTCTTGTTTAATATATATCATTGCCTCATTGTTGTGTAGTTTAATTAAATACCCAATAATCTTGAAGAGATTATTTGTGTTATATATTGTTAATTGACAAGATGGTTAATGAAACTGAAACTCCTGTTGTTGAGACTGGCTCTGGGTCTGGTGTTACTGCACCTACCATCGACTGGACCACGTACGGTTTCCCACAACCTATTGATTTGTCAAGAATGCCTGATAAATTCAGTGGGGGTGTTGGTTTTTCTCATTGGCAGAAAAAGATGAAACTGTGGCTTACGGTAAAGGGTCTATGGCTGGTGGTGCAGTATGAGAAACCAGTTGTGGTTAAGGAGAAAGCTGAAACTGTTAAGGCTTATACTATGTGGGAGGAGAAGGATGGGGTGGCTAGGGTTGGAATTCTGGCAGCTTTATCGAATACTCTATTTGATGTTTATTCATCGAATTCTTACACAGCTAAGCTCTTATGGGAGAAGCTGGATCAGACACACAATACTGACTCGCAAGGGTTGGAAAAGTATTCTGTGGCTAGGTTCCTTGATTTCAAACTGGTGGATAATAAATCCATGACTGAGCAGGTGTATGAGTTTGAGATGTTAGTGCATGCTTTGAAGGAGTCCGTTATGGACCTACCTGAAAAGTTTCAAGTTATGTCTGTGATAAAGCTCCCAAAGTCTTGGGAAGAGTTTGCTCTCTCCTTGAAAAGACAGAAAGGAGAGATCACTTTGGCAAACCTGATGTTGGACATCTCTATGTAGGAACAACACAAGTCCAAACAGGGACATGTGATGCCTGTTGAACATGCTGGGAGTTCGAAGGTGAATGTAGTGACTGTAGGACAGAAAAGAAAGGTTGTCCCTAAGAAGGAAAACACCAAGTTTAATAAGGACAAGAACAAGGCTAAGAAACCAAAGGCAAACAAACCATATTGGTCTTGTGGACAGGTTGGTCATTGGAGCAAGGACTGTCCTGTAAAAAAAGCTAAGAAATCTGTTGTGGGAGTACAAGCTAACACTGTGCTTGGAACCACTGGTGGGCCTGTGGTTAACATGGTTGTTAGTGAGGTTATTGCTTCTGAAACTGACAACGGGTATGTAACCTACAACCCTGTACTTCTTTCTACTTATTCATCTCATGAATGGTTGATTGATACTGGAGCTAATGTACATATTTGTACTAATATTACTCTGTTTGTATCTTGTCAACAGACTCATGGAATGACTGTGACGATGGGGAATGCGAGTGCGGCTCAAGTACTTGGAATAGGAAACGTGGACCTGAAGTTTGTTTTGGGCGTGTTCTATCCCTCACTAGAGTGCATCATGTTCCTGATATTCGTAGAAATATAATAAGTGGAAGTTGTTTAGTTAAGAATGGATTTGAACTTTCTTTGAAATGTAATAAAGTAGTTATTACACATACTGTTTTATTCTTTGGCAAAGGTTATTTGTCTGATGGATTATTTTTAATAAATGTTGAGCTTGTTTTGGGCAGTTTTATTAATGATAATGTTGCTCCTTCTGTTAGTTGTGTTAAATCATCTGATTTGTGGCACTTGCATCTTGGTCACTTGAAGTTTGGTGCTTTAATGAACTTGATGAATTTAGAGTTGATTCCAAAACATGCCATTGATAAGAAATCTAAATGTCAAGTATGTGTGACTGCTAAACAAACTAGGAAACCATTTCATAATGTGATTAGGGATTCAGGTGTGTTAGATTTAGTGCACACGGACATATGTGAATTTGGTGGTGTTTTGACCAAGGAACATAATAGATATTTCATTACCTTTATAGATGATTGTAGTGGATATTGTCATGTTTATTTGATTAAACATAAAGATGAAGCACTAGAAAAATTCATTATGTACAAAACTGAAGCTGAAACACAAACAAGTAAAGTACTTAAACATTTGAGATCAGATAGAGGTGGTGAGTATACGAGTACCTTGTTTAATGAATTTTACAAGAGCAATGGTATAGTTCATGAGGTAACTCCACCATACACACCTGAGTCTAATGGGGTGGCAGAACAAAAGAACAGAACCTTTAAAGATATGATCAATAGTATGTTGATTAATTCGGGGTTGCCTAATTACACGTGGGGGGAGGCTCTGAATACGGCTTGCCATATTCTGAATAGGGTCCCTCTGAAACATATGGACAAGACACCTTATGAATTATGGACAACAAAAAGGACTAGCTTAAAATATCTTCATGTGTGGGGGTGCCTTGCAAAGGTACTTGTCCCTGAACACAAGAGAAAGAAACTTGGGCCGAAAACTGTTGATTGCATCTTTTTGGGCTATATTGAAACCACTACAGCTATGAGATTTTTAGTGCTAAAATCTGAAATAGACGGAATAGTGGCTAACACTATAGTTGAATTTCGTGAGGCAACATTCTTTGAGGATGTATTCCCTATGAAGACTGGTATACCTCAGGGTATTTCTGATGATGATCCCACTCACACATCGAGTTCCATTCCTGACCATGTGGAAAGGATGACAAATGTTGGGGCGAATCCTAGTAGTAGCTCTACTCCTGATGAAGTAGAGGAACCTAGAAGGAGTAAGCGTGCGAAGGTAGTCAAGGATTTTGGAAGTGATTTTATCACTTACAATGTCGAGGATGAACCTTTAACTTTCCGGCAGGCCATGGATTCTTTAGAATCTAGGTACTGGAAAGGTGCGGTAAAAAGTGAGATTGACTCTATTGTTTCTAACGGAACAAGGGAGTCGATTGATCTACCTCCCCGGTGTTCTACTATAGGATGTAAATGGGTCTTCAAAAGAAAGATGAACCCGGATGGCTAAATAGATAAGTATAAGGCTAGGCTAGTAGCTAAGGGTTTTAAGCAAAAAGAGGGCATTGATTACTTTGATACATACTCTCCTGTTGCTAGAATGACAACAATCTGAATGCTTGTAGCATTGGCTTCCGTACATGGTCTTATCATCCATCAAATGGATGTAAAGACGGATTTTCTTCATGGTAAACTTGAAGAAGAGATTTATATGGATCAACCTGAGGGATTTGTTACTTCTAGAAATGAAAGAAAAGTATATAAGTTAATCAAGTCTATATATGGCTTAAAACAAGCTCCAAGAGACAAGCATAAAAAGTTTGATGAAACTATTTTAGAATCAAAATTTGTAGTTAATGAAAGTGACAAGTGTGTCTATTACATGGTTAAAGGAAATGAATGTATTATTTTGTGCCTATATGTGGATGACATTTTATTGTTTGGAACCAATATTGAGATTATTAATGAGACAAAAAGGTTCTTGAAAAGGAATTTTGGAATGAAGGATATAGGAGTGGCTAGTGTGATTCCTGGTATCAAGTTGACTCAGTCAACTGATGGAATAACCTTGTCACAATCTCATTATATAGAGAAATATATACTTGAGAAGTATGGTTATTCAAATTGTAGAATCGCAAGTACTCCATATGATCCTAAAATTGCCCTTGTCAAGAATAGTTCAAGAGTTCCTGTGTCTCAGTTAAGGTATTCCTAGATTATTGGGTGTTTGCAGTATCTTGCTAATGGTACTAGGCCGGATATTTCATATTCAGTGTCTAAGTTAGCAAGATATACAAGCTATCCAAACAAGACTCATTGGGATGCTCTAGATAGAGTACTTAGATATCTGAAAGGCACCATCTATCTTTGTTTGCATTTGATAAGTGGATTTTTATCCATTTAGACCATTCTATTTCGACTTGAATTGATCGCTTAATCCTTGAGTTATTGTTAGGTTTAATGCGTTTCGTGAGAATTGTGCAGGTTCATGATTTTACAGGTTAATATGGTGTATTTGAGATCTTATGCATCTTGGGATGACATTTTACAAGTGGCTTAGGAAGAATTTAGCTTGAGGATTAGAAGTTGCAGAAACTGAATCAGTGTAGCGCGACCGCGCCAGATATACACTGTGGAGTAGCGCGACCGCGCTGAGGAAAAAGGCTGAATCAGTATAGCGCGACCGCGCTGTGTTTGCACTAGGAAGTAGCGCGACCGCGCTGGGGCTCTGCCTGGCCGCCAGAATCCTATTCTGCATGGAATTTTGATACGGAGATTGCTGTTTTCTTATCCTAATCATCATGGAAACATTGTAGGACGGTGGGAATAGTCTAGAAACATTGTTTGACAAGGGAATTTTAATTCTTATCTTATTTAAAGAGGGAAACTTGTAATTTTTGATTCCTACTTAGAAACGGCAATTATTTGGAGCAAGGGCTATAAATACACATCCTTGGAGGCTTATTTGAGTACACCACCACAACACACCAACACCAGAGATCAGATCACTTCACATACACACTTTCTAGCACGAGATTGAGAAGCCAAGGCGAGGATCGTGACAACAAGAAGATCTAGACATAGTTTTCTTGTATTCTTACTAGGCGTATCTTTTGGATGCTTGATCATTACTCACTTTGTTCCATAACTTTGTTAACATTGGTTTATTCATTATTATTCTCTTCATCTTTATCATGTTTTCATAAAACCCCATGATGACGAACGGTTCGATTATGAACTAATCGCCGTCATGGGGTCCTAGCGGATTTACTTATGGAATTTAGATGTTGATTGCCTAACTTGATATATGTGTGGTGAATTTACGATATCCTTGCATGGTTGTATTTAATTCATATAGATGCGTAGCTAACATCTATCTTGTTAATCTTAAGTGAAGCGACAGTGAATCTTTTGATTTAGAACTTGCCATGCTAGCATAAGTCCATGAATGTTATTCATGTTTGTGGTGTGTTTCTAACCGTCTCATACTACCTTATGTAATCTTATGGATACTTGATCTTCAACCATTATGTTTTCAAATTCTATAGACATATAGGGTCTAAGCATAATTGGTGCCTGCATGATTTCTATCTTTTGTGGATATTGTGTAGATTGGTGTGCGTGTACTGAAAGGTAGC
Organism: Saposhnikovia divaricata; assembly: GCA_036435485.1. NCBI lineage: Eukaryota > Viridiplantae > Streptophyta > Magnoliopsida > Apiales > Apiaceae > Saposhnikovia > Saposhnikovia divaricata. The sequence continues at coordinate 102,782,590 of CM071601.1, forward strand.
GTATACTTATTTCGTGTTGTCCGATTAGTTATCGTAACCACCACATGTGTTGATAAAAGGGCATGATCTCTAAAGGAAGTTTGTATTGAAGTTAGGATCCCATGTTTTCCATATCATAATTAATTTGAAATCACTTAGTAATTAATTTAGTTGTTAATTAATTCTTATTAGTTAATTTTTAGATAATCAAAACCAATTTGTCCATTGTCTTAGCATTGAACGATAATCATACATTGATGCTTAGGTACAAGAACTAAATTATACAATCTCTATGGGAACGAACTCTACTTCATTCTATATTACTTGTGAACACGTGCGCTTGCGTGATTTTGTGCTAACAAGTTTTTGGCGCCGCTGCCGGGGATTTGTTATAGTTTACGTACTTGACATCAGTGGTCGTTAAAGTTCATTGACTCGGATCGGTTACTAATAGTTTTTGTGTTGTTTTGTGTTTTCAGGTACTTGAGTGTGTATGCGAACGCGTTCTCAAGCGAATAAGGAGAAGCTGGAAAATAAAGAAGAAACAGAAACAGAAGCTCCAGTGACTCAAGTTGTAGAAGATATGGGAGAACCAGCAGCAACAACTAAGGCTCTTAAGGATTTCTCGCAGCCAAAGATCAATGACATTGCATCGAGTATTGTCAGACCAGCAATCGCAGCTAATACCTTCGAGATCAAGCCTAGCACTATACAGATGGTCCAGAACTCAGTTCAGTTTGGGGGTGCTCCTACCGAAGACGCCAACATGCATATTCGAGATTTCATAGAGATCTGTGATACCTTCAGAACCAACGGGGTGTCTGAGGATGCTGTTAAGTTAAGGCTATTTCCATTCTCTCTGAAGGACAAGGCGAAGAGTTGGTTACACTCTTTACCAGCAGGTTCTATCACTACATGGGAAGATCTTGCACAGAAATTTCTCACAAAATTCTTTCCCATGGCGAAGACAGCAGCTATCAGGAATGCTATCACTCAGTTTTCACAGCAGTCTGGAGAATCTCTATGCGAGGCTTGGGAGAGATATAAGGAGATGCTAAGGAAGTGTCCACATCATGGGATGCCTGATTGGATGATAATCAATTGTTTTTATAATGGTTTGGGTGCACAGTCGAGACCCATGCTAGATGCAGCATCAGGTGGAGCTTTGTGGGCCAAGAGTTATGAAGAAGCTTATGAATTGATCGAGATGATGGCTGCTAATGAATATCAGAATCCTACAGGGAGGTTATCTCAAGGCAAGGTAGCAGGTGTGCTTGAAATTGATACAGCTACAGCCATTGCAGCTCAGTTGAAGGCCTTGTCAATGAAGGTCGATTCTTTGGCTAACATGGGGGTTCAGCAGGTAGCTAGTGTTTGTGAGTTGTGTGCGGGCGCACATGATACAACTCAATGTGCCATATCTTCTGAATCAGCACAATTTGTGAGTAACTTCCAGAGGCCACAACAGCCAGTTCCAGCCACCTATCACCCGAATAACCGCAACCATCCAAATTTCAGCTGGAGTAACAATCAAGGTGGTAATCAGCAGCAACAGCAATTCGGAGCTAGGCAATTCAATCAAGGATTTCAGCAGCAGTACTAGCCCAGACAACAGTTTCAGCCTCCAGGTTTCCATCAACAATCTCAGGGGAATGCTGGTCAATCTTCTAATGAAAAAGCTGAGCTTGAGGAGTTGAGGATGATAGTAAAAAGTCAGGGGGCATCTATGAAGATCATGGAAAGTCAGATCGGGCAGCTTGCAAGTGCTCTGTTGAACAGACCATCTGGAGTTCTTCCGAGGGACACTGAAGCCAATCCAGGCAAGAGGGAAACCAAAGAGCATGTCAAATCAGTTACTTTAAGATCGGGTAAGGTGACTGGTAATCAGAATTCAGCCATTGAAGAAGAAGAAGAAGTTCAAGAGCAACATGTGGCACCTACTGCAGATAAGGAGCAAGTCCAGACAGATAGAGTAACTGAGCAGTTAGTTAGCGAGGTGGAGAATCCTAAAAATTCTGCTAAGGAAGTTTCTCCAAAGCAGTCTACAGAGAATGTGAAAATCTTTCCTCCTCCTCCATATCCTGGTAGATTGAAGAAGCAGAAGAATGACAGACAGTTTGGCAAGTTTCTGGAGGTATTCAAAAAGCTTCAAATCAATATCTCTTTTGCTGAAGCATTGGAGCAGATGCCGAGCTATGCAAGGTTTATGAAGGGTATTCTCTCAAAGAAGTTGAAACTTGAAGAATTGGATACAGTAGCATTAACAGAAGAGTGCAGTGCCGTTTTACAGCAGAAGTTACCACCCAAGCTAAAGGATCCAGGCAGTTTCACTATTCCGTGCACCATTGGGAATTTGTCTTTCAGCAAGTGTTTGTGTGATTTGGGTGCTAGTATCAATCTCATGCCATTGTCAGTTTTCATGCAGCTTGGTCTTCCAGATCCTAAACCTACCAATATCTCTCTACAGCTAGCTGATCGTTCTATTACATACCCGAGGGGTATCGTTGAGGATGTTTTGGTCAAGGTTGATAAACTCATCTTTCCAGCAGATTTTGTGATTCTTGATTTTGAAAAAGATAAGAAGATTCCTATCATCTTAGGACGACCTTTTCTAGCTACGGGCCGTACCTTGATTGATGTTCGGAAGGGGGAGCTTACGATGCGGGTGCAAGATCAGGATATTACCTTCAATGTTTTCAATGCAATGAAGCTACCTTCAGATGATGAGGAATGTTGTCAGGTGGACATGGTGGAGTCGTCAGTGAAGTTGAACTTTGATCAGTTACTGTTGACTGATCCATTAGAGAGAGCTTTGCTAGGAGATTCTGTAGTTGAAGATGAAGAAAGAGAAGAGCAAATTCAGCAGTTAAGGGCAATTCCGTGGAGAAAGAGTTTTGAAGTGCCAGTTGAGTCACTTGGGCTGGAGGAGCTTAAAAAGTCACAAAGTCGTCTCAAACCATCTATTGAGGAAGCTCCTACACTTGAGCTTAAATAGCTACCAGAACATCTGAGGTATGCCTTTTTGGGAGAAGCATCTACTTTGCCTGTTAACATTGCCGCTAACTTGACAGATAGTGAAGAGGAGAAGCTCTTGAGGATATTGAGACAGTTCAAGACAGCTATTGGATGGACTATAGTAGACATCAAAGGAATCAGTCCTTCGTATTGCATGCATAAAATTTTGCTAGAGGAGAATTGCAAGCCTACTGTGGAGCAACAGCGTCGTCTCAATCCTATTATGAAGGAAGTGGTGAAGAAGGAAATCTTGAAGTGGCTTGATGCTGGTATTATCTACCCTATTTCAGACAGTTCTTGGGTGAGTCTGGTACAGTGTGTGCCGAAGAAGGGGGGTATGACAGTTGTTGCTAATGAGAAGAACGAGCTCATCCCTACACGTACCGTGACAGGGTGGAGAGTTTGCATGGACTATCGCAAGTTGAACAAAGCCACGAGAAAAGACCACTTTCCTCTTCCGTTTGTGGATCAGATGTTAGACAGGTTGGAAGGTCACGAGTACTATTGTCTTCTTGATGGATATTCTGGATATAATCAGATTTGCATTGCACCTGAGGATCAAGAAAAGACTACATTCACATGTCCCTTTGGCACCTTTGCATTCAGACGCGTTCCGTTCGGACTGTGTGGCGCTCCAGCCACTTTTCAGAGGTGTATGATGGCTATCTTTTCAGACATGATTGGTATCAATGTGGAAGTTTTCATGGATGATTTCTCAGTGTTTGGCTCTTCATATGACGAGTGCTTACATAATCTTGGTTTGGTTTTAAAGAGATGTGTGGAGACTAATCTGTTGCTGAATTGGGAAAAATGTCACTTTATGGTGCAAGAAGGGATCATTTTTTTGGGCACAAGGTTTCTAGCAAGGGACTCGAGGTGGACAAAGCAAAAATTGACACTATTGAGAAGCTTCCTCCTCCTATCTCTGTTAGAGGCATTCGCAGCTTTCTTGGTCATGCGGGGTTCTATCGTCGGTTCATAAAGGATTTTTCGAAGATCTCTAAACCCTTGTGCAATCTTTTGGAGAAAGATGTTCCTTTCAATTTTGATGAAGCTTGTCTTGATGCTTTCGAGCTTTTGAAGAAGAAGTTGACTACCACACCTGTTATTACTGCACCAGATTGGAGTGAGCCATTCGAGCTAATGTGTGATGCTAGTGACTATGCCGTTGGTGCTGTTCTTGGTCAGAGAAAGGAGAAAATATTTCATGTGGTTTACTATGCTAGTAAAACCCTTAATGACGCACAGTTGAACTACACCACCACGGAAAAAGAGCTTTTGGCTGTTGTTTATGCATTTGAGAAGTTTCGAGCCTATTTACTTGGCACGAAAGTCATTGTCTACACAGATCATGCGGCTATCAGATATTTGATGACAAAGAAGGATTCGAAGCCTAGGTTGATTCGATGGGTCTTATTGCTTCAGGAATTTGATGTGGAGATTAAAGACAGAAAAGGAACTGAAAACCAGGTGGCAGATCATCTTTCGAGGTTGGAAGACCATGGTAAAAATTCACAGGTTAAATCTTTGATTAATGAATCTTTTCCGGATGAGCAGCTTTTAGGGGTACAAGTGGAAGAGCCATGGTTTGCAGATTTTGTGAACTATCTTGTTAGTGACATCATCCCTCCTGATTTAACTTATGCTCAAAGGAAGAAGTTCTTACATGATGTGAAGTGGTACCGATGGGACGAGCCGTATTTGTTCAAACAGGGTGCTGATCAGATTATTCGACGTTGCATTCCTTATAGCGAGACTGAAATTGTATTGCGAGATTGCCATTCCACTGTTTTTGGAGGTCATTATGGTGGAGAGAAGACAGCAGCTCGTGTTCTTCAGGCAGGTTTCTTTTGGCCTACAGTTTTTAAGGATGCTCATCAGTTTGTTTTGAGATGTGATCGCTGTCAGAAAGTTGGTAATATTTCTAGGAGGAATGAGATGCCTCTTAATATGCTCCTTGAGGTAGAGATCTTTGATGTATGGGGTATTGATTTCATGGGACCCTTTGTTTCGTCTTGTAATAATCAGTACATCTTGCTAGCTGTGGACTACGTCTCTAAGTGGGTTGAGGTGAAAGCCTTGCCAACAAATGATGCTAAGGTGGTGCTGAACTTTCTTCATAAACAGGTCTTTACGCGTTTTGGAACTCCGCGAGCTATTATTAGTGATGAGGGGACTCACTTTTGGAATCGTCAATTCACTGCATTGTTGGCGAAGTATAGGGTGACACATCGTGTTGCTACAGCATATCATCCCCAGAAAAACTGTCAAGCGGAGGTTTCTAATCGTGAAATCAAGAGAATCCTAGAAAAGGTGGTGAATCCGTCGAGGAAGGATTGGTCCTTGAAGTTAGATGAAGCTGTTTGGGCCTATAGAACAGCTTACAAAACACCTTTGGGAATGTCTCCGTATCAGTTAGTTTTTGGAAAAGCATGTCATCTACCAGTGGAGTTGGAACATAAAGCTTTTTGGGCGATTAAGAAGTTGAATCTTGATATTAGAGCAGCTGGTGAGAAACGGTTATTGCAGTTGAATGAGTTAGAGGAATTTCGATCTCAGGCGTATGAGAACCACAAGATTTATAAGGAGAAGGTGAAGAGGTGGCATGATAAGAAGTTGATCCCTAAGGTCTTTGTGCCTGGTCAGTTGGTTTTGTTGTTTAATTCGCGCCTCAAGCTTTTTCCTAGGAAGCTTAAGTCAAGGTGGTCAGGGCCGTTCACTGTTAAAACCGTATTTCCGCATGGAGCCATTGAGATTTTTGAAAAGTCACATGATTTGGCGTTCAAGGTGAATGGTCAGCGGTTGAAACATTATTTTACAGGTGACCCAGTGGTTCGTGAAACAGATTCCGTGGATTTGGCAGAAACGTAACGACCGAGCAGCAAGTCAAGCTAATGACGTTAAACGAGCGCTTCGTGGGAGGCAACCCATGTGATTGGATATTATTATTGTTGTATATTCTTTGTATCTTCATCTTGAAAAATAAAAAATAAAAATAAATAAAAAATAAAAAAACAAAAAAAAATAAAATATATTGGGACAGCGCGACCGCGCTGTCAGGTAGTACAAATAGAGCGCGACCGCGCTAGATCGATTCTGGAAGTGCAGAAAGATTTCCGGAGCAATTATTTTCAGCCCAAATTCCGATTTCAAACCCTAAACCCAGCCCAAATACACTTCTAATCATTCTATAATTCCCAAATTCGTGGTTAATTAGACCATATATCTCAACCAAATTTTTTATACATCTCTCATATACATACACATACATACACCCTTAAACCCTAACCCACGATTTTGGAGCTTTGGAATTCGTGTTCATTCATCGATTGGAGGCTTATTACGCAGTGCTACTTCTCCTACAGATTCATTTTGGGTAATTTCTTGATTATTCTTGATTATTCGGATTTGTAGTTGCGTATTTTGGGATAATTGTTGTTAGGTTGCTGTGGGTTGCTATTTGTTCATATTTTCTGCTTGTTGGAGATTGTGTAATGGCCCCGAAAAGGACTCGTTTTGCTGGTGGTTCTAGTGGACATCATTCATCTGATTCCGATTCTAGTTCGGAGGGACCCGGGGAAAAGTTTGTTTCTGTGGAGGCCCGGACGGAGTATAACAGGTTGATGTCGAAGACAGTAATCAAGGATAGGATGTTTTTAGCTGGTCCGTCTGATGGAGATCTGGTGGCGATGATTCAGTCGCGAGGTTGGGAGCCTATTTGTCAGTTGGCTATGGATATTCCGTTGTCTATTGTTCGCGAGTTCTATGCGAATGCGAAGGATAAACAGAATGGTTATTCAGTGGTTAGGGGTTTGACAGTGGACTACACACCACCTGCCATCAGCCGTTTGCTTGCTTTGCCTGCCAGACCTGCAGGTGCTGAGGATTGGACTTTTAAGTCCAGGACAGAGGTTGACTTGGATGCTATTGTGACTAGGTTGTGTGTGCCTGGTACTGTGTGGAAGATGAAGCCAGGGAGTAATGAGCACTTGCATTTCCCTACTTCTGCGTTGAACAGGTATGCTCGAGCATGGAATTTGTTTATCTGTGCTAACTTGTTGCCTACCACACATCAGCACGAGGTTAATGTGGAGAGAGGTATTTTGTTGTGGGCGATTCTGAATGGTTTTTATATTGACATTGGTTATATGATTAACCAAAATATCTTGAGGTTTTTGAGAGCTAGTACTACAGGGGGGATTCCATATGGTTCTGTGGTTACTGGTTTGTGTATGGCGATGGGAGTGAGATGGGCTGAGGATGAGCCGATACAGTTGTCGAGTGGTGCTATTGATTCTGGGACTATTGCTAGGATGGTGGAGTGGCCGGGCGGCGTTCCACATCCTAGGGGTTTGGGTTATCAGGTTGCTGGTGCTGTTCCGCCACCACAGGTTCCCGAGGATATTCCTGTTGCCTCTCAGTATAGACGGTTGATGCGCCGCATGGATGCTATGTATGATTCTCAGAGCCGTTTTGCACAGGAGTTGACTCAGGCGCTGGGCACTGCTTTTGCTGCCAGTGGAGTGCAGGTGGATTGGCCTGTTTTTGGGGCACATGGAGTCTATCCTCCGCCGGATTCTCCTCCTCAGGAGGGTGGTCCAGGTGGTCAGTAGGTATGTTTCTACTTTTCCCTTATTTACTTCCAATAAGGGCATTGGAAATTTCAAGTTTGGGGGTGGATTTGGGAATTAGTAGTTGTTGTGATATATTTGTGGCATGTAGGAGTTCATATTGCATCATATTTGTATGTGTAGTTTAGTTGCATGCATGATACCTGTCATATAGAGCATTCTGTTTGCATGTTTATGTCGAGTTTTGTAAGTGAGTTCATATAGTTGCATTACATGCATTTTTCATGATCCCTTAGAATAAGCTGATGCCATAAGGTGGGTAGATGTTGATGTGGGTGTGAAAAGGATGAACAGAGGGCTGATTTTAAATTTTGTTGAAATTGACATGCATGTTTCATGAATAAAATTTTTACACAGTCTCGTCGTTTGCTCTTGGACTAGGTTGCGTCATGCTTGTTTGGATTTAGGATTTAATCACTTGTTTATCGATAGAATTTGCTTTATTCTCTTGATGATTAAGGAACACCAAAATGCAAGTTTGGGGGAAAACAGAAATTTCATGCTAATATGTTTGTGTTTGTATTTGTTGGCTAGGCGTCAAATGGCTAGTAGCCGGCTCATGTTTATGAGTAGTATAGGGTTGGAATTGAGAATTCTCATTCCAGATTCCATGTGAAAAAAAAAAGAAAAAAAAAAGAAAAAAAAATTGCAAGAAAAAAGAAAAAAAAAAGATGAAAAGAAAAAAAGAAAAAAAAAAGTGTTGTGAGAGTGTGAGTATGCAGAATTGATCAGGGTGAGCTCTTTAATACTCGAGCAATTAAGTTCTTGGGGACTTTGTGCCTAGTGACCTAAGGCTTTTTATAGTCTGGGATCCACTAACCCAACGCTCGCTACATGGGTATTATTGTATAAGCCTTTAGGGGTCTCATCCATTGCACGATCAAATAAGCATGTGTGTTGTGTACATATTGTGTTTGAGTCATAATAAAGCATGAATTTCTGTCTACTTTAGAGGAGTATGGAGGTGTATCTGAAGTGATCTTGAGTTTAACGTTCATTCTATTTATAAACCTGTGATTGTCTTGGAAAAGAATATGTATGATTTTGATCCGGTTTGGGAGTATATCTATCGAGCATTGCACACACGCACGTTCTGATCATGTATTGTTAGTATACCGGAATTTAGTCGAGCTCTGTTTGGATTGATTGCATTCATTGAGATATTTGCTTGCTAAGTGGTGTTGGTTAGTTTGAGGGGATCCTTTGCATTCATATTTAGTTGCATTCATGCATTGCATTGTTTGAGTCGTTTGTGTCAGTTGGATTTTGTGGGTACATTCACTATAGGCCCTCACGAGACCTTACTCGTCCACTAGGGCTGCCTAGGGGTTTAAAGGGCTTGTTGCATATACTAAATGCATCCGTGATCACCTACGGAAGTGGTACTAATTAGTTGTATATATTTGTATCTGTTTATGCTTGAGGACAAGCATCGGTTCAAGTTTGGGGGTGTGATAAGTGGATTTTTATCCATTTAGACCATTCTATTTCGACTTGAATTGATCGCTTAATCCTTGAGTTATTGTTAGGTTTAATGCGTTTCGTGAGAATTGTGCAGGTTCATGATTTTACAGGTTAATATGGTGTATTTGAGATCTTATGCATCTTGGGATGACATTTTACAAGTGGCTTAGGAAGAATTTAGCTTGAGGATTAGAAGTTGCAGAAACTGAATCAGTGTAGCGCGACCGCGCCAGATATACACTGTGGAGTAGCGCGACCGCGCTGAGGAAAAAGGCTGAATCAGTATAGCGCGACCGCGCTGTGTTTGCACTAGGAAGTAGCGCGACCGCGCTGGGGCTCTGCCTGGCCGCCAGAATCCTATTCTGCATGGAATTTTGATACGGAGATTGCTGTTTTCTTATCCTAATCATCATGGAAACATTGTAGGACGGTGGGAATAGTCTAGAAACATTGTTTGACAAGGGAATTTTAATTCTTATCTTATTTAAAGAGGGAAACTTGTAATTTTTGATTCTTACTTAGAAACGGCAATTATTTGGAGCAAGGGCTATAAATACACATCCTTGGAAGGCTTATTTGAGTACACCACCACAACACACCAACACCAGAGATCAGATCACTTCACATACACACTTTCTAGCACGAGATTGAGAAGCCAAGGCGAGGATCGTGACAACAAGAAGATCTAGACATAGTTTTCTTGTATTCTTACTAGGCGTATCTTTTGGATGCTTGATCATTACTCGACTTTGTTCCATAACTTTGTTATCATTGGTTTATTCATTATTATTCTCTTCATCTTTATCATGTTTTCATCAAACCCCATGATGACGAACGGTTCGATTATGAACTAATCGCCGTCATGGGGTCCTAGCGGATTTACTTATGGAATTTAGATGTTGATTGCCTAACTTGATATATGTGTGGTGAATTTACGATATCCTTGCATGGTTGTATTTAATTCATATAGATGCGTAGCTAACATCTATCTTGTTAATCTTAAGTGAAGCGACAGTGAATCTTTTGATTTAGAACTTGCCATGCTAGCATAAGTCCATGAATGTTATTCATGTTTGTGGTGTGTTTCTAACCGTCTCATACTACCTTATGTAATCTTATGGATACTTGATCTTCAACCATTATGTTTTCAAATTCTATAGACATATAGGGTCTAAGCATAATTGGTACCTGCATGATTTCTATCTTTTATGGATATTGTGTAGATTGGTGTGCGTGTACTGAAAGGTAGCGTATACTTATTTCGTGTTGTCCGATTAGTTATCGTAACCACCACATGTGTTGATAAAAGGGCATGATCTCTAAAGGAAGTTTGTATTGAAGTTAGGATCCCATGTTTTCCATATCATAAGTAATTTGAAATCACTTAGTAATTAATTTAGTTGTTAATTAATTCTTATTAGTTAATTTTTAGATAATCAAAACCAATTTGTCCATTGTCTTAGCATTGAACGATAATCATACATTGATGCTTAGGTACAAGAACTAAATTATACAATCTCTGTGGGAACGAACTCTACTTCATTCTATATTACTTGTGAACACGTGCGCTTGCGTGATTTTGTGCTAACAGCATTACAGGAGGTTTCCTGGAGTGCTAAAGGGATATAGTGATGTAAGTTGGATAGCTAAGAAGTTTGGTTCTAATGGAGTGACTGGATACTTGTTTACCCTTGCGGGTGGAGCAGTGTCTTGGAAGCCTTCTAGACAGACTATTTTAACTCGGTCTACTTTTGAGGCTGAGTTGTGTACATTAGATGCCACGAGGATGGAGGCTGAATGGTTACATGGACTTATGTCAATGTTACCTGTAGTAAGTCGACCACTTCCTATTTTTGCTGTTCATTGTGATAGCCGTACAACTATCGACAAGCTAAACAACAAGAAGTATAATGTGAAAACAAAGAGACATATCCAAGTTAGACTGAAGTCTATAAGGGGTCTAATGTCTGATAGGATCATAGCTGTTGAGTTTATTGGAACTCAAGAAAACCTAGATGATCCTTTAACTAAAGGACTTGAGCATGCTTTAGTTTTTAAGTCTAGGTTGGGGATGGGACTGATAGCCCATAATGATTCATCTACAGCGGGAACCCAATACACATGAGAGGAGATCCCTCGAAAGTGTATTCAATGTGGTAATAACAAGTTGTAAGGGTGAATTGGTTCTACCTTTAACTACATAGATTGATACTCACGTATCTGGAGTCTATCCCCTGTAAACCTAAAAGTTACTGTAACTGCGAGAATAGCAAGAGTTATTTGAACTTTGATTGGGGTCAAGGCATATGATGAGATGCTAGCAGTACATTTCTCGAGATGCCCAGCTAAGCGAATGTAATTGTGTGGTCACAATTAGAAGATTGGGTTATTCCTCGAAGTATTCGACGAACAGTATCGAGACATGACCATTAACGTCTCAAAGTCGTAGATTAGCACCATAGCCTTTGACTTGTCATCGTCTATGGAATGTGGTTACACCAAACGGATAAAGATTCAAGGTGAATCTTTCATGTTTGGATCTAACAAGTGGAGGTTGTTCCTTGTAATGAAGACTTAAACTTTCATGTTCGGATCTAAGACATTTTCTTAGTATAATCCATAAATAAATTGAGTTGAAAGAATGATGGTTGAAATGGGTTATGTGGGTTGTTTAGTTGAAATAACTTGTATCCACATTGAATTGGTAATGAAAGGTTGGTGGCTTTATATAGCTCCATGTGCAAGTGTAGTGCACAACTACTAAGGCCTGTGGATGTGCATGGTTGTAGTGTGGGCCTCGCGCACACACGCGCGCGCGCGCGTCACCGCCTCACCACGCCACGCCACATCATGACACGACACACACGGGTCAGGTCGGGTCGAAGGGTGATTTGGGCGAATGTCTCGGCGTCTTGCATATGCGAGGCGTCCTGGGCGAAGAATTTTATTACATGGATTATTGATTTATTTTAACAAGAAATCAGAATTTATTTGTTACAGCAATATACTGAGAATCAGTACTTGGATTAAGTCTTGATGGACAAAACAATCCTGACGGTACCGAATCCTGATGGAGTTCAGATCCTGACGATGGCCAAATACTGATGGACATCAGATCCTTATGTTGACCAATCGTGATGGACATCAGATCCTGACGATGGTCAATCCTGATGCTTCTGTAACTGAAAATTAAATCTTGATGCTGCTGTTAATGCAATTAAATCAGAATAATTATTTCATTTTATGAGTATCAGTTTCATTTTATTTTTTTGTATTATATACATACAAAATAGAACATTGAGAGATACGCTTCTAAGGATAGAAAACCGTAGCTGCCTTATTCTTTTCTCTGCTCTCTCTCTCTCTCTCTCTCTCTCTCTCTCTCTCTCTCTCTCTCTCTCTCTCTCTCTCTCTCTCTCTCAATAGATACAGATAATATACATAGTTCTCAGGCGAACTGAGGTGCTGATCGCTGTTGATCTCTCCGTTTCTGTGATAGGTTTGATCTGTGATGTTTTATCCTGGAAGTGATATTGCTGGAACCCAACACAGCGTAAGTAGGGCAATAATCTCTTCAAGAACAGTCAAGTCCTCTCGAAGGGTTTGGCAACTCAGTTGTTCTTTCTCTTATCAGTTATTGCTAAAGCTTCTGTTGGAGATGAGTATTTCTTGTTTTTCCTCATAAATTACTGTCTCTGATTATATTCTTGTTTATGCCTTCGTATTTTGTTTTGTTAATTGGTTATATGTCTGTTCTTGTTTAATATATATCACTGCCTCATTGTTGCTGTAGTTTAATTAAATACCCAACATCGAGAAACACATGTTGGAGAAGATTGATGTGTATTCCATTATCAATGAATTTGCATCTAGATTTGCACGAAAGAGCCGTTTTTCATGACTTTTTGATTTTTGGCTGTTTTGGCTATAATTTTAGTGATTTGACAGTATTATAAGATTTTTTAATAGATATGACAATCAGTATTACTAGTTGATATGTTTTTTATGGGAATAACATGCTTTGTCATATTTGAATTTAATTTTTTTGTCTAAGTAACTTCAAAAAAGAAATTTAGTGACCCATTTTTATTTTTCGCCCCTAAGACTCCAAAATCTCAGGATCGACCTTGGACATCCTATATTATTAGTTCCTCCTCTTTTTTCTTCTTTATGGTAGCTCCATTTACCCACCAAATTTCTCCATCCAATCTTTCAAGTACTCTCAATTCTTCAATCTTCATTTTTTCGTTTGTTCTCCGGTTGCTTGCAGCTAGTTTGTCTAAATTCTCTTTTCCATTTAAGCTACACAATGCTCGCTATGCAATTTTTAAGTACCCTTTTTTGGTTTAAATTTACAGGTAATTTAGTTAAGTGCTAGTTAATATTTTATCTAATCTAATTGTTAGAAATGTGTTGATGCATTATTAATTAAATATTAGTTAATCTAATGGTACTTTGTGTAATCTTGTTGTTAAAAGTTTGGTAATTCATTGTTAATTAACTATTAGACATTAGTTAACATAATTTTAATAATTCATTTATTATTCTTGTCAAGAGTTTGTTAATTTCGTTTATATGGTCTTTTTAGATCCATAATAAAACTTAAAAATTCATGTTTTTTTAAATTATGAAAATGGAAGGTTATGTCAACGCTAATTTCTTTTGTGGTAGAAGAATTATTAGATGGGGTGATGATATTATATATTCTATGGATCCAAAATCTATGTGTTATGTTACTTAGGAACGAAGTATGAAGAATTTAGGGCTATTGTTTATGAGGTGATGAACATAAATCCAAATTATTAGGATGTGAAAATGAGTTATAAATATCCCCAAATTGGTAAAGAAAATGTTGTTACGGGGTTTTACTTAGCTCAGATTACTTCAGATGTGGACGTGGATAGGCTGTTGAGAATCGCCCGCAACATTGAGATGGGTTTGGGTGATGTTTCTGTGTTTTTAGAGGCTGAAAAGGTTCAAGTGCAAGAGTCGTACAGTTACGAGTATAATATGCACTGTCAACCTACCCAGTCAAGTTACCAACAAGACTATGGGACTAGCAACCAGTTTCCCAATTTTGGAACGAATGGGTGGTCAAACTACTATTTTGGTGGAGGAGGAAACAATGAGGAATATCAGGGTCATGTGGGCAGTTCCAGTAGCCACCAGTGATATCATTCTAAATTACAGGAATACTATACTCGTACAGATGATTTGGACCTGTCTCCACTAGTGCAACTAGTGACGGGCAGAGAGTTGGCCCTCATACATAAAAATCCTAGATATGATGGTGGTAGTTCAAGCAGTGAGAATTTGAACAGCTTAAGCAGTGATGACGAAGAGGATTTATCTGAAGAGGATTTATCTGAAGAGGATGCCGAAGAGGTAAGAAGGACCTTTGTGATTGTGGGGGAGGCATGCTCCGAGAGCACCTTGGTTTGAAACTGATGAGTATACACCGATTGTATTAAACAACCAAGATGACAACTACCTTGTTGTGAATCGAGAAAGTAAAATCTTGTTATTCGGCAGATTTTTAATGACAAAAAAATGCTAACCCATGATGTGCGACAAATGCACATTACTAGTAATCGGATGTATATCGTGGTTAGGAGCAATCATGATCAGTTCATTGCATAGTGCACTATGCCAAATTGCTGCGAAGAAAAAGAAACACAGATTCTTTAAAATCAATAAGTGCATGGTACACATTTTTTTGTGTGACCATCCTACGCAGGATCATAAGAAGATTACTGCAAAATTAGTTGCAGATGTTGTCAAACCACATGTAAGTTATTCAATTTCAAATTTAGTATAAGTCATTTTGTAAGAACCCCAAATTTTGGATATAATTAAAACTTTTTATTAAGTAATGATAAAATGAATAACAATGATTCCGACAACAAGGTCACCAACTCTAATGAATGGTGGTTTCAAAGAACAATGATTGTAATGAATGGATATTGCTTTGGACAATGATCCTGATGCATTGGTATATTGTCAGAATAGAGTAATTCGATGGTTGAGAACCTAGATAAGAATAATCTACCATCCAGGAAGGAGCTAATGGATCCTTGAAGGGAAATGAGTACGTGCATAGTATTTCCCGTACGTGCATAGTATTTCCCGTACGTGTATAGTGTTTCCCGTACGTGCATAGTGTTTCCTGTACGTGCATAGTAATTTGGTGGATGAATAGTGATTTTGTAAGTTGGAAAACTTTTCACGCCACCCTATGTACGGGACGTGATATGGATGTTTCGAAGTCATATTAGTAATACGCGGAGGAAATAAGTGAATGCAGAGACGATCGGAATTCAGAAATTCCAAATTCTTTTTCGGTATAATATTTGACCGGACAGTGGATTAAATATTATTATAATCCAAGAATTGAGATATTAACTTTGAGGATTTGATATTTTGGGATGTTATTATATTTGAATTAAGAATGAAGGTAGGAAACCACTGAGGAGTGGTTATGGCTACAATGTAATAATTGATATTTGGAAAGAATGAATGGAATTCGACTTTATTATTTCTATGTCTTGAAGGATGCTAAAGGGTAACAACATAGGTAAGAATAATCTATCTTCTAAGGGAATAAGATATGGCAATTTCAAGCAGGAGAATACCCTCATGTCATCCAGATCGATAACGATTAATCCAGTAGTTCCGTAAAAAGGTTAAGGAACGATCGAAAGAGAATACGGACAATTGTACCACCCTAAGAGAACAAGTAAAGAATACATAATGAATAGTGTTTGGTGGGAGTATATAATAATATGAGACGACACTATACAGAAGCATTCGGAACGGATTTCCGAGTTCGTATTAGTGATCCAGGGGGAAAATAAGTGTATGTAAAAGCTGTCGGATTCTGAAAAACCGCACTTTTATTTTCTCCGAGAGTTCCCTGGACACTGATAGCCTTAAGTATTTAATGAATGGATTTAAGGAATATAAATTGGAAAGTTAGAATGAAAGATGGAGAATGAAAGTATTAATATTAAAGAGGATTCCCGGTAAACCCTAATTAGAAATCCGTGAAATATTCTCACGAACGATCAATCGAAACGGGTAATAACCGGACACAGAAACAAGCAGAGGAAGCAAGAGTATTGTGCAAGCTACTAGAATAAATATCTAGCAACCAAGTGGCTTAAAGTAACTAGCATGCTTAGAGATTTAAACTAGTACTTTGCAAGCAACCACTTGGTTAGCCTTAGCACCATCCAAAACTCAACACTTGTCTTGCCAAATACATCACCCCATGCATCATCACTTTATTAAAGCAACCAAAGATGAGATATTATGTTAAACATATCACTTTATGCATTATTGTCAAGAGCAACCAAGCAAAACTCCTCCTCCCCCCATTATTCCATCCATTCGGCTATTTCCTTAATTCCAAATCCAAAGTCCAAGCTCCCACCATCATTTGATCTTGTAATTTTTAAGGTGAGTCCTATAATTCAAGAAACTAATCTCCTAGAAATTTCAAGCCCAAATTCCTTTGTTTCCATTTTCAAAGAAATCATCAAAGACTAGGGTGAATAGTGATTTTCAAGAACAACTCTTGATTTTCTTGATTTCTAGGATGATCTAAGCTTGGTTATGGGTATACAAGGACTATGCAAAGCTTAGCAAGGTCTTTACACACTCCAAGGAAGTTATAAAGCTCTTGAAACCCTAACCCTTGTTTGAGATTTAAGCATGTTTATGATAGTTATAACTTAGTTATGGTTATGTTAAGATTATAAGCATGATTATGTATGGATTTTGGATTAATGATGTAAATAGCTAGATGAACGGAAAGGCATTTCTTGGCCTCAGTTCATGTATATAAGTCATGTATATGTTGTTTGGGTTGGATACTATGTTTATGGGAAGATTCGAAATTGGTAGATATTCGATTTACAGCCGTTATAATGCCCGATTTTGCAATACCATGTTTTGTATGCCATTTTCCATGTCGAACCCCTACTGTCCAGAGACCTTATCTGCCATGATAGGATAGGTAATGTTCTAAGCTTCGTTTTGATATAAAGATCACGTGAAACGGACTTACGGTTTAGGATTTATGACCAAATTACTAAAAGTAGTTCGAATCCGTAAACGAAAGTTCGTAACTGTAATTGAACCCTCGTAATCTATGTAACGTCATGGCGAATCTTGGTAAATAAATACTAGAGGTAAAAAGGAAGGCGTGAAAGAAAACCGTATGTCAAAAGGATCTTTTTTTCGATTTATTAAAAATGTTCGAGTCGAGGTTAAACGCGAACGAACCCCTAAAAGACGACTCTTTTATAACTTCGGTAAAACACTTAGAAAACGGGCGATAAAACTCGGAGTATAGTATTGGTTCGCAACGATCGACTTTAGAACTCATATGACTTAAGTATGTCCCAAGTATAAGTACAATGACATGTCGTATTAACGAACGAATGTCGGGTCGGATCAGTGATAAAAGTAATCCACTAAAAGGGGTATAACGAGATAACTCGAGAACGTGTTTCGAATTAAGTATAACTTAACTTTTAATATGTTAAGTGATTAATCCCGAATGCCTTGGCTATTTATAGATCACCAAGCTGAACCGGGACCCGCTACCACTACCCCTTACCGTACTCGACTACCAGGCAAGTTTCAATTCCCTTCTTTTAGGCTGTTGTTGTGATTGAATAAATATATATATATATGATTGCTGATATACATATGCCATTGCATGCATGCCTACTTTCAAGTTGAATTGATATACTTGTTCCCTGAATGTTATTGTTGGCTTATAAACTAGATAGTTATATATCAGTTATAAGCCGGTTATTGTAAGACCCTCATAGAAGGGCGTATACATCTTATTAATCAAAAATAGACCGGGAGTCAATATTCCTTGATATATCGAGATTACCTCGGAGGAAAATATTTAAGTAAATATTTTCTATTATTCAGGCGACGAATATTATTTGAATATTCGTTCGAGATTATTTATTTTAATGATCCTTACTTCAAATAATTATTTGAACGTGATCATTCGACGAATAATATCTGTCAACATTCATTCAGAGTCGAATTGATTATCGATTATTATTTCGAATACTCTTCTAAAGATGAGACTACTAAATGAATATTATGTGGACATTCGTTTAGAATATTATTTTATTAAATAAATATTACTTTTGAAAATTCATTTAAGGTATTAAGTACTTGATGAATATTATCTTCAATATTCATCTGAAGCTTGAGTTACTTATCGAATATTATATCGAATATTCTTTTAAAGCTTGGATTACTAAATGAATATTACTTGATATTCATTTAGAATATTATTCATGAAATGAATATTACTTTATCAATATTCATTTAAATTCCTAATTAATTATGAATATTATTTTGAATATTCATCCAGGGTTCTATTTAATCATCGAATATTATTTTAAATATTTTAAATATTTCTTTCAGGACTTATTAAGTAATGAATATTATTTTGAATATTCATTTGATTATTTAATTATGCAATAAATATTCTCTCGATATTTCTTCAAGAATTATTTGGAAAATACTCTGATTAAAAATATTCTTTCATATTCCTAAATAATCTGTAAAATATTTTAATTCAATAAATATTCTCTGAATATTTATTCCATACTTAGAATAACCTCATTAAGGTTTATCTTCTTCGATTATTACGGAAAATATCTCGGAGTCATATTATTATTAATCTTATACCAAGAAAGGTTCTCAGACATCATTCTTCTTTGAGTCTATCTCCTTAATAATAAGGGAACCTTACTTGGAAAAATGTTATTTATCTTGTCGACTTCCCGGTCATAAAGTATTCCCTTCACCCGCAACTCGGGTGCTGTTGACTTATTAAGTCGTTGCATACCTTCTCATCTTTCGAGGGGTAAGATTACTGGAACAAGTTGATATCCGTTACCAAGTAATAACTTGGGAGTTATTGGTAAATTTTCCTTTCCAACTAGATACGACTACTTTGTGGAGTCTTATCAACAAGTATTATACTTGGGGAAAGGGGGACGAACGTTACATTCAGAATCATGAATTCTATTTGAACTAGGAGTCGTGTAAGAGGCCGAGTAGCGCCGGTCCATCCCCTTTGGCCCAACCGTTGGCCGGGGAGAGCTAGCAAGGCGGTATACAAGTAAAGCCGTCAGTTCTTCCTTCTACCGGTAGTAAATCTAAATTGAGCTGTACGATCTCGACTGATCATCAAGATTGGAACAGCGGGCGCGGTGAATACTCCATCATTGGTTCATCATCCAAATTTATTTATTTCCTGCAACATGATTACTGTTGGCAGAGTTGGAAAAAGGGTCATAACTGGAATTGCAACCTTTTCTTGCAAATTCCTCTTCTTAATAACAATAAGAATATCTCGCTTACTTTGATGTAGCAGATATTTCTACAAACAAATACTTTAAGTTACCTTATAACTTCATCGTTCATATTATACTGGCATCATTTCCGTAAATGCATGGCATATGGTTTGAAAGATACTTTTGAACTGTTACATTATCGTTCAGTTATATATTATTGTTGGTGGGCTATTGCTCACCCTTGCTTTATTATTATATCACAACAACAGCTAGACCAGATGACTCGCACAAGGCGCACTCGACGCGGGCGAGGACGATGAGACTACCAGAGCTGAAGAAGAAGCTATTGGTAGGGTATATTTATTTTTTTCAGTACCAAGAATATGGTCTAGTATGACTTATGTAAATGGATGGCAAAGAGTATGTATTTATATTGAAATTCTTTTGGATTGTAAGAACTCATAATGTGATTAATAAAAATTTGATTGTTACTCTGATTTCATCTCTGGGACTATAACGGGTGTGTTTTATATTGTTGTGTTGGGTTATAGAGACGTAATTTATTTTATGTTAAGGAAAGTTCAAGTGTTGTGGATAGAATTGGCAACCGTAACCACCGGATCCCGGACCCCGGATCTGGGGGTGTTACAGAAGTGGTATCAGAGCGTACGTTATAAACCCTAGAGATGAGGTGACGTTAAAACAATAAATTCAATAAGATAATAAGAACTCTTGCCAAGTTCATAGTCGGACTACTTAATGTAGTGATGACATATAAAACCCTTATGGGAACTCGTAAGTACAATGATAGTAACTTAGCTCGATATTGTATCGACGAGTAAGGCGACTGACCTTGAGGCATACGAACAACAGCGCGATGATGCCTTATATGCTGAAGATCAGCGGGTAATTCGATGGAGTACCCTACTGGAGACCCGGAAGAGGTTCCAGCAGATAAGGAAAATCATGTTAGGATAAGGAGCTTACCCATGGGTAATGAGGGTCGCAGCCAGAATGACTGTGATGATTAAGATATGGTGCTCAGAAAAGTGAGTATAAAGAACCGAGATATTATTAAGAGATCTGAAGATGCATGTTGAATTCATAGCCGGACTACCAGATGTAGTACCAGCAAGAAAGAAGGATTGGAAGAATTACTTGAGATCTTATACGGAAATAGATGAGAATCCTTAGAGATTTTCATCTTAACAAAGAAAGAGCTAGAGGGATGTATGATTATCAAAGACATCGATTTAGGGCGAGGAGCAGAGTCCCTAGGAATAGTTGAGAAGGAGGCAGTAAGTGCCATATCATTTGATAAATGAATTAGTATGAATATGGTCAGTAATAATTCGCCATGAGAAGGCAGGTGTCGTAGGTTATAAATTATGGAACCAAATTGAGGTTAATAAGATGGTTTTATTAAGGTAAATGTTCATTTTATGAATGAATCATTTAGAAAGTAAAGACATTGGGAAGTGATAGCATGATTGGGTAAAGTTATATAAGGAAGTAGTAAGCAAGACAATGATCTCAGAACCTACCGGAAGATAAGACCAGTGAGTCAAGATGAACTCGTAATGAGACTACTGCCAGAGACTGAGTATAGAGTTAATTCAACTCAGTTAAATGATGAACCAGAAACGTTAGATGCATGTGATTCAGAGGGATATTAAATTCCTTCTTCTCTTTGAATGGATTATAGTAGTACCTTAAGTTTATTCCGATGCGGAATTATAATAGATCAAGTAATATGATCAGTAGTTAAAGAGAAAAATGTGAGAAAATCTTCCTGGAGCTAAAAGGTGAAATTGGTAATGACCAAGAGCTGGCATTGCTTAATGGAAAAAGGAGACTTTGTGCTTCCAATGACGCTTCGCATAAAGGGTTAGGTAGACCGACATTTGGTAGTATTGAATATCAGGACGTTGTGACAGGTTTCAGTTTGAAACTATTGATTCCCTTCTAAGGGATGGATATAATTGATTCCTCTCCAGTGGGTAAACTTCCAATCTGATGATGATTATTTCGTTAACTATGACTGCTTATGATTCCACCTGCTTGGAGGTTCATAGAACTATTCTTCAGGTTTCGAAACTGGTCTCCTTAATGTTACCAGTAGGTGAGTAGATTGATCAAAATTTCCCTGAGTCTGGAAAGGAATTCGGTGAATTTTGGCAAACCTTGTCTTTCTGATTATCAGGGAATGTCATGGAAGAGAGTAAAAATTGGAGCAAACCCTGTGATTTGGGTAAGGATGCTGTAAAATGGGTTAGTAAACGGACCCTGAGCATTACGATCGACGGTAGTGATAAAATGATGAAGTGAGAATGGACGAAAACAGGAAATGTAAGTAAGAAATTAGCCGGACGGAGAAACTCCGGGATTGACTTAAGTGAAAAGGCAATTATGCCAGGAATGGTAAGCTTGCGTGGCAAGCGGGATTGATAAGAATAGTTGGAAAGATAAAAGTGGAGGAAAGGTGACCAGAGACGGTGCCGAGTAGTCGATTAAGACTCATATGGAGTAAAGTTTTGGAAAGGTAGAAAGGTATCAAAGAAGAAGGCACTATGCCGGAAATTGCTAGAAAAGTAATGCTATTAGCCAACCCCTAAAATCAGATATTTTTATGGCCAGTTGAGGCCAAGTCACAACGGACTATAAAGTGACTAGACCAACAATGAAAAGATAAAGCAGGGTTGCTTCTAAGAAAGCACCGACTGCAAGGGCTTTTGATATAAAGGAAACATTAATGAGATCGTTTGAATCTTCTGCCGAACAACCCATGTTTTGATTGGGAATTCACTAGACCTTTTTGGGATGGGGTCACCCGTACTAAAGTGACTCATGTGTATATGGTTGTCCAAGATTTCGAGTAAAATGGAAGTATAGTGACTTGAGATGTATGATGTTAGGGTATCATGAATACCATGAATATATTATGACGGAGGAAAGTAAACAATGAAGGTATATGAAGAGGGTAAAGAAAAGGTCAGAAATTGAACAGTATGCTGTAGGAATTTTGTCTAAGGTAAGTACCTTTGCGAAGAACGATAAGCACTAAGAGATTCACGTTGAACTCGACCAATCTCTTCCAGAACATCCTTGCTACCATTAACAAGTTCGGTAAGAGAAGAGATAGGCATACGTTGCCTTTTTGGAAGGCCAAATAGGCTGACAACTATCTGAAAGAAGAGGGTGGCATTAAACCACCGATCGATTATCAAATGAGAATGATTGAAAAGAGACCTTTATTAAGGATACATGATCTGATTGCCAATTATAAGATGCAAGAATTCCTTGGCAGTTGAATTAAGGATAGGATATCCATAAATTAAGACAAACCCTGGGAAATGCACAAGGGGTGGCATTAACCCTAATAACGACATTATGACTTCAGATGATATGAGCTGGACTTGCTAAGGCAACAATGACCGGTAAGGATTATTAAAAAGAGTTCTGGAAAGAACATAGATAGAATTATTAGAGTATTGATCAATGACATTTTGATATACCCGGTACCCAGAAAATACCGGAGGAATGATAAGGATGGCCTACGAAACCTTACAAGGAAAAAGGGTAATATTCCGAACTTCAAAAATGGAAGTTTGGTAAGGAATGTATGACATCGTAACAATAATGCCAGATGAGACATGTATGAAACCCTGAGGAAGTATGGGTTGAACCTATAAAGGTTGAGATTATCCTAAGATAAAGAAAGAACTAAGAAAAGAAGTATCCTAAGTAGGATTGGGAATAAAACGTGATAAAGTTCCCACGGGTAGGTGGAAGCAATGACTTATGGAAATGACTGATAGTTATATTTTCTCCTTCAGCAGAGCTTAAGGGAGAATGCTTTAACCCAACAGTGATAGGAATGAGGTAGAAAAAAAAAAAACTTGAGCTGGAATGTACCCAGAAAACATGGGTTACAAGAAATCATTATCATCAAGAAAGGCCAATGAGGTGGCCGACAATCTAAGTATAAAGGAATAATTACAAATGTTCATACCGAAGAAACAGGATGATATTTGGAAGGACCTTGAAGGTCATATCGGAATGGAGGAATTTACATTCCTTCTAATGACTGTGCAAGAATTAACAGTAATAATAGTTTAAGTAAAGATTCGATTCCTGATGAAGTCTTAAGCATATTACGTACCTTAGAAGGTCCCGTTTTGAGGCAAACCAGGACCATGGTACAAAATTGATGAAGTAAACCATTAAGTTTCCAGTCTTTTATGGAAGATGCATAAGTGATAGTTTCATCAACCGGGCCTAGCTGCGATGCTTGAAACTCTTCTGCAATTCTATCTGCTTCACGTTATATCTACATCAAGTTCAGGAAGTGTTCCTTATGGATAAGGAATAATGATTACTTTGTCTCCCTAAGGGATTTGAAACCCGTAGGGTTAGCTATTAACGCACAACGTAAACAACAAGCGATGGTGATTCTTCTAAGAAAGGAGATGACAACGTAAAGATAAAGAAAGTGCTGCTATTGATAAGCTAAATGGCATGTTGATGAATGACAAGCAAGTTTGTGTTAGTATACTTCTGCACAAACAAGATAGAGAATATGAGGTTGATAATTCGTGATGCTAAACGTATTCCCGAATGTGAGTATCGCTAAGATTGAACAAGAGTATTTGTCCATAGAATAATGGGCAAAGCAGCAAGATATGTTGACACGTGAGATTGCGATCAAATAAGTATTGGATATAATTATGATTAATTTCTTCTTTGATAAACCTCTATAGTACAGAGGTAAAGTCTGAGTATGATATTCTACAATCATGAAAGCTTTCTATAATCCTTTAGAACTCTTTTCTCTTCTTCTCTCTTATTCATCTTCTTTATGAATTGAGAAGAACAACCCTTTTAGGAGGGGAGGTACTGCTACGTGACTATCTGTCTATGTGATAGAAGTCTAAGTGGAATGCCATGACTTGTTTAATTGCTTGTCAAGTACTAAAGGCTGGCCCCCTTCTGTACTAACTATGCAATATAACAAATGTTCAATTGATCATAGTGATCTCTCAATAAATCTTTCCACTTCTCTATATTGATCGAGATTGCGAAGATTAAAGCGATCAGGAAATGCACAGTACGAGCGAGGTTACCTCCGAATCGTAGGGTGATAGTGATACCAATGTTACTGCAGGTATCAATAAGGATAAGACTGAGTAAGAGTATAACCCGGATAGTGAGTTGTACGAAAAGTAGAAACGTTGATGGAAAAAGTATACAGTATGGATTGTAGCACTAGAAGATGTGCTGAGGAAGGGTAGAACGAATCTTTGCTTCCTACCTGATTCCGGGACGGAATCCTTTTAAGGAGGGGAGACTGTAAGAACCCCAAATTTTGGATATAATTAAAACTTTTTATTAAGTAATGATAAAATGAATAACAATGATTCCGACAACAAGGTCACCAGCTCTAATGAATGGTGGTTTCAAAGAACAATGATTGTAATGAATGGATATTGCTTTGGACAATGATCCTGATGCATTGGTATATTGTCAGAATAGAGTAATTCGATGGTTGAGAACCTAGATAAGAATAATCTACCATCCAGGAAGGAGCTAATGGATCCTTGAAGGGAAATGAGTACGTGCATAGTATTTCCCGTACGTGCATAGTATTTCCCGTACGTGTATAGTGTTTCCCGTACGTGCATAGTGTTTCCTGTACGTGCATAGTAATTTGGTGGATGAATAGTGATTTTGTAAGTTGGAAAACTTTTCACGCCACCCTATGTACGGGACGTGATATGGATGTTTCGAAGTCATATTAGTAATACGCGGAGGAAATAAGTGAATGCAGAGACGATCGGAATTCAGAAATTCCAAATTCTTTTTCGGTATAATATTTGACCGGACAGTGGATTAAATATTATTATAATCCAAGAATTGAGATATTAACTTTGAGGATTTGATATTTTGGGATGTTATTATATTTGAATTAAGAATGAAGGTAGGAAACCACTGAGGAGTGGTTATGGCTACAATGTAATAATTGATATTTGGAAAGAATGAATGGAATTCGACTTTATTATTTCTATGTCTTGAAGGATGCTAAAGGGTAACAACATAGGTAAGAATAATCTATCTTCTAAGGGAATAAGATATGGCAATTTCAAGCAGGAGAATACCCTCATGTCATCCAGATCGATAACGATTAATCCAGTAGTTCCGTAAAAAGGTTAAGGAACGATCGAAAGAGAATACGGACAATTGTACCACCCTAAGAGAACAAGTAAAGAATACATAATGAATAGTGTTTGGTGGGAGTATATAATAATATGAGACGACACTATACAGAAGCATTCGGAACGGATTTCCGAGTTCGTATTAGTGATCCAGGGGGAAAATAAGTGTATGTAAAAGCTGTCGGATTCTGAAAAACCGCACTTTTATTTTCTCCGAGAGTTCCCTAGACACTGATAGCCTTAAGTATTTAATGAATGGATTTAAGGAATATAAATTGGAAAGTTAGAATGAAAGATGGAGAATGAAAGTATTAATATTAAAGAGGATTCCCGGTAAACCCTAATTAGAAATCCGTGAAATATTCTCACGAACGATCAATCGAAACGGGTAATAACTGGACACAGAAACAAGCAGAGGAAGCAAGAGTATTGTGCAAGCTACTAGAATAAATATCTAGCAACCAAGTGGCTTAAAGTAACTAGCATGCTTAGAGATTTAAACTAGTACTTTGCAAGCAACCACTTGGTTAGCCTTAGCACCATCCAAAACTCAACACTTGTCTTGCCAAATACATCACCCCATGCATCATCACTTTATTAAAGCAACCAAAGATGAGATATTATGTTAAACATATCACTTTATGCATTATTGTCAAGAGCAACCAAGCAAAACTCCTCCTCCCCCCATTATTCCATCCATTCGGCTATTTCCTTAATTCCAAATCCAAAGTCCAAGCTCCCACCATCATTTGATCTTGTAATTTTTAAGGTGAGTCCTATAATTAAAGAAACTAATCTCCTAGAAATTTCAAGCCTAAATTCCTTTGTTTCCATTTTCAAAGAAATCATCAAAGACTAGGGTGAATAGTGATTTTCAAGAACAACTCTTGATTTTCTTGATTTCTAGGATGATCTAAGCTTGGTTATGGGTATACAAGGACTATGCAAAGCTTAGCAAGGTCTTTACACACTCCAAGGAAGGTATAAAGCTCTTGAAACCCTAACCCTTGTTTGAGATTTAAGCATGTTTATGATAGTTATAACTTAGTTATGGTTATGTTAAGATTATAAGCATGATTATGTATGGATTTTGGATTAATGATGTAAATAGCTAGATGAACGGAAAGGCATTGCTTGGCCTCAGTTCATGTATATAAGTCATGTATATGTTGTTTGGGTTGGATACTATGTTTATGGGAAGATTCGAAATTGGTAGATATTCGATTTACAGCCGTTATAATGCCCGATTTTGCAATACCATGTTTTGTATGCCATTTTCCATGTCGAACCCCTACTGTCCAGAGACCTTATCTGCCATGATAGGATAGGTAATGTTCTAAGCTTCGTTTTGATATAAAGATCACGTGAAACGGACTTACGGTTTAGGATTTATGACCAAATTACTAAAAGTAGTTCGAATCCGTAAACGAAAGTTCGTAACTGTAATTGAACCCTCGTAATCTATGTAACGTCATGGCGAATCTTGGTAAATAAATACTAGAGGTAAAAAGGAAGGCGTGAAAGAAAACCGTATGTCAAAAGGATCTTTTTTTCGATTTATTAAAAATGTTCGAGTCGAGGTTAAACGCGAACGAACCCCTAAAAGACGACTCTTTTATAACTTCGGTAAAACACTTAGAAAACGGGCGATAAAACTCGGAGTATAGTATTGGTTCGCAACGATCGACTTTAGAACTCATATGACTTAAGTATGTCCCAAGTATAAGTACAATGACATGTCGTATTAACGAACGAATGTCGGGTCGGATCAGTGATAAAAGTAATCCACTAAAAGGGGTATAACGAGATAACTCGAGAACGTGTTTCGAATTAAGTATAACTTAACTTTTAATATGTTAAGTGATTAATCCCGAATGCCTTGGCTATTTATAGATCACCAAGCTGAACCGGGACCCGCTACCACTACCCCTTACCGTACTCGACTACCAGGCAAGTTTCAATTCCCTTCTTTTAGGCTGTTGTTGTGATTGAATAAATATATATATATGATTGCTGATATACATATGCCATTGCATGCATGCCTACTTTCAAGTTGAATTGATATACTTGTTCCCTGAATGTTATTGTTGGCTTATAAACTAGATAGTTATATATCAGTTATAAGCCGGTTATTGTAAGACCCTCATAGAAGGGCGTATACATCTTATTAATCAAAAATAGACCGGGAGTCAATATTCCTTGATATATCGAGATTACCTCGGAGGAAAATATTTAAGTAAATATTTTCTATTATTCAGGCGACGAATATTATTTGAATATTCGTTCGAGATTATTTATTTTAATGATCCTTACTTCAAATAATTATTTGAACGTGATCATTCGACGAATAATATCTGTCAACATTCATTCAGAGTCGAATTGATTATCGATTATTATTTCGAATACTCTTCTAAAGATGAGACTACTAAATGAATATTATGTGGACATTCGTTTAGAATATTATTTTATTAAATAAATATTACTTTTGAAAATTCATTTAAGGTATTAAGTACTTGATGAATATTATCTTCAATATTCATCTGAAGCTTGAGTTACTTATCGAATATTATATCGAATATTCTTTTAAAGCTTGGATTACTAAATGAATATTACTTGATATTCATTTAGAATATTATTCATGAAATGAATATTACTTTATCAATATTCATTTAAATTCCTAATTAATTATGAATATTATTTTGAATATTCATCCAGGGTTCTATTTAATCATCGAATATTATTTTAAATATTTTAAATATTTCTTTCAGGACTTATTAAGTAATGAATATTATTTTGAATATTCATTTGATTATTTAATTATGCAATAAATATTCTCTCGATATTTCTTCAAGAATTATTTGGGAAATACTCTGATTAAAAATATTCTTTCATATTCCTAAATAATCTGTAAAATATTTTAATTCAATAAATATTCTCTGAATATTTATTCCATACTTAGAATAACCTCATTAAGGTTTATCTTCTTCGATTATTACGGAAAATATCTCGGAGTCATATTATTATTAATCTTATACCAAGAAAGGTTCTCAGACATCATTCTTCTTTGAGTCTATCTCCTTAATAATAAGGGAACCTTACTTGGAAAAATGTTATTTATCTTGTCGACTTCCCGGTCATAAAGTATTCCCTTCACCCGCAACTCGGGTGCTGTTGACTTATTAAGTCGTTGCATACCTTCTCATCTTTCGAGGGGTAAGATTACTGGAACAAGTTGATATCCGTTACCAAGTAATAACTTGGGAGTTATTGGTAAATTTTCCTTTCCAACTAGATACGACTACTTTGTGGAGTCTTATCAACAAGTATTATACTTGGGGAAAGGGGGACGAACGTTACATTCAGAATCATGAATTCTATTTGAACTAGGAGTCGTGTAAGAGGCCGAGTAGCGCCGGTCCATCCCCTTTGGCCCAACCGTTGGCCGGGGAGAGCTAGCAAGGCGGTATACAAGTAAAGCCGTCAGTTCTTCCTTCTACCGGTAGTAAATCTAAATTGAGCTGTACGATCTCGACTGATCATCAAGATTGGAACAGCGGGCGCGGTGAATACTCCATCATTGGTTCATCATCCAAATTTATTTATTTCCTGCAACATGATTACTGTTGGCAGAGTTGGAAAAAGGGTCATAACTGGAATTGCAACCTTTTCTTGCAAATTCCTCTTCTTAATAACAATAAGAATATCTCGCTTACTTTGATGTAGCAGATATTTCTACAAACAAATACTTTAAGTTACCTTATAACTTCATCGTTCATATTATACTGGCATCATTTCCGTAAATGCATGGCATATGGTTTGAAAGATACTTTTGAACTGTTACATTATCGTTCAGTTATATATTATTGTTGGTGGGCTATTGCTCACCCTTGCTTTATTATTATATCACAACAACAGCTAGACCAGATGACTCGCACAAGGCGCACTCGACGCGGGCGAGGACGATGAGACTACCAGAGCTGAAGAAGAAGCTATTGGTAGGGTATATTTATTTTTTTCAGTACCAAGAATATGGTCTAGTATGACTTATGTAAATGGATGGCAAAGAGTATGTATTTATATTGAAATTCTTTTGGATTGTAAGAACTCATAATGTGATTAATAAAAATTTGATTGTTACTCTGATTTCATCTCTGGGACTATAACGGGTGTGTTTTATATTGTTGTGTTGGGTTATAGAGACGTAATTTATTTTATGTTAAGGAAAGTTCAAGTGTTGTGGATAGAATTGGAAACCGTAACCACCGGATCCCGGACCCCGGATCTGGGGGTGTTACACATTTAGTATAAACATTTGGTGGACATGTTTTCTTAAAATGTGTGACAAGTTGTAGGAACATCGAATCTCCCAATCAAGAATGTTATAACTATGGTGAACAAAGAATTCAACCACAATGTCAAGTACATTAAAGCATGGAGAGGGAAAAATTGGAGGATGGGGAGATATACAATAAGTGGATTAACACATGACACACAACCACATTTTTTTATGGACATTGCAGATTCCAATCCTGGGAGTGTTGTTGTGATTGATGCAGTACGTGATGGAAACAATGCACATTAATCTATTTGCAAGCGTGTTTTTTTCTATCTCAAAGCAATGATGGATGGTTAGCAACATGTCTGGCATGTACTTTCGACTAACGGTACATTTCTTAAGGGCAAGTACAACGAAAAGATACTCATTGCTATGGGTATTGATTCTAACAATCATCAATATGCCATTTTTATGCGTTGGTTGAGGAGGATTTTAAGGATAATTGAGGTTGGTTTTTAAGACTGCTACATCAACATGTATGTAGGGACAGGTTACATGTTTACATAATCTCAGACCATGCTGGTGGAATTCTCGGAGCAATGTTGGATCCGTCCAATGGATTTGCACCACCTTCTGGGATTCATAGATGATGTTTGTTCCATTTCAGAAGAAACTTCTTTAGTAAGCATTCTGGGGGAGACTTGAGACGTTTGATGTGGCTATCTGGAACTACCTCGCAAGTGAGAAAGGACAATGCCTACTTAAAAAAATAGGCGCTATCACCCACTACTTTATATTGGCTTCTTGACATTCCTGCTGAATTGTGGACCATCTGTCATGATCAAGGTGGTGCTCGTTATGGACAAGCTACTAAAAATATCATTGAAGGCTACAATGAAAACATATGAATAACTCGTTTCCTTCCTATTACGACAATGATGGAGTACATTTTCTACAAAAATATGAGAATTATGAATATACAAAGAAATCAAGCCATTAATGCTCTATATGAAGGCCACAAATTTTGTAGAATGATGAATAAAATGATAAACAGATATATGGAGAAAAAAGCACATACGATGACAACATACAGTCGTCAGCTTGGCATTTTCTTAGTTGTTACTCAACGCTATCGCGTGAAAGGTGGAACGAAGGGGGAACACCAGCATAATGTGGATATTAATAAAAAAAAACTTGCACTTGTGAAAAATGGAAATGTCACCATATGCCTAGTTCTTATGTATTGGCTGGTTTTTTGGTGGACAATATTAATTGGAAGAAGTGGATTGGACCTTGCCACTACTCATCCAAGTTGCTTAATTTATGGGAACCTTTGCTATTTCCATTGCAAAGCACAAATTTGTGGAACTGCATTTTACCATTTGAGTAGTAGATGTTTGGCAAATTAATACCTAATGAGGCCTATAGGAAGGTTAAGAAAAAGCGTGACAATAAGGGACAGTGTATAAGAATTCGAACTAAAATGGACTAGTCAAGATTGGGGAATAACTGTAGCCGGTGTAAGCATGAAGGACATACAAAATGGAGCAAACTTTGTACACAGCGTCCCCCGAAGCTTTGAAGTTGATGAAAGCCAGTTTGTTTGGTTGGTGTGACTTTACTTTCTTCTTGTAGTTTGTTTATTGTCATTTCAATTTCTGTTATTTGATTTGTGTGAATTTACTTTCTGTATGTACTTTGGTTCTTATTAGTTGAATTCGTGTACTTTATACGGTGCCTAATTTTAGTTTCATTTCACCATCTTCAAGTATTGAAAACATAACAATATGGAGATTTATGAACTAAGATAAGTTTAAAGTAATTGTATAATTGACATGCATCAAATAATGAAAGTACAGTAGTTTACTCATCGTCGGACATGTCGCAGTCCGATTGGATATTAGCACTTATGCTCCATTGATGATATTGTCTAGCTTGTAGGATGTCTCCGTCCTCTGCATACATCCTCACATCTGCTATTAGACTGTGTCATTGTACGCGTAACCACATTTGATTCTCCTCCTCCCGTGCACGAAACAATGCGAATTCAAGTTGTTGAGGAGTATTGCGTAGCATGGATTTATCGTGTTGTTTTGGTACTCTTAGTCCATACAACTAACATTGTTCGACACAAACGTCAAGAGTTCGTGTATGTCATTCCTACTCCCTCTGCATTGTCATTACTGAAAGAGTTGGGTAACGATGATTAGGGTTCAATGAGTAAGCAAAATCATCGTTACATAACCAGTCTCTGCCCATAGCTCTTAAAATGTCACCCAAAGCCCATAAGTCATTATTATTCAAATGTGATGATGAATGGTTTGATGATTTTATTTACATATTTATAGTAATCTGGACTGTTGTCTACCATTTGCATTATTTACAGCTATTGGTGTAATCATTGAACAGATGGTGTAAAATGTTTTGTAGTCCCGTCAACAGTAAAATAAAATGTGATGCCCTCCCGACCTGGGGCCTAGATCGGAGGGTCACTGACACATTCTAGATGCAAACACCCTAAAAGGAAATATAAATATAACATGCTGACTGGCCCCAACTCTACTATCCAAGATCTTTCACAAGTAATGGTATGAAACAAGCAAGTCATCATCTAACTACTTATTATTACAAACCATAATGAAATTATTATTACAAACCTTCAATTCAATTCTTACACCAACTAGTTCTCACACCTATCTTATAAACTAAACTATGACAATCCCTTTACTGAGCTATTTTTGCATCTACCTCGGAAGCTATCTCGAAGGAAATCACAACAGGGTTCAAAGTAACGCGCTTCATCGCGATCAGTCTAGTACGAGCCATGATACTCAGAATACTGTCAAAAAGGGTTAGACAAAATAATAATGGGCCAACGCTCAGCAAGTAACTAAAGATCTCTACTGAAAACAATATAACATGGTATCGCAAAAGATGACAGTAATTCAAGATATGACATAAATATGCTGGAAGAAGTAAAAGCAATACTGGTATTTGATAATGACAGGGTATCAACTGATAATCAAGATAGCAATAGATATTTCAAAACTGTGTAAAGTAATTGACATTTCAATCGGTAAACCAATTTCATTTCATAGTAAATTAAAAGTAATCATCACTTTAAGAAAACTGATTGGAGGTTTTTATTTCATAACAGACAGTATGGGTGATCAGCCCATAAAGTCCCCATACCGGACACAGAGTCCCTCTGGACATTAATCCTCTCATTAGAATAGCTTGGGTTCCCAAGAGGCAAAACATTGGCCTATAAAGGTGTCGAACTGGACAGACCAGAACTACACTAATACATACACAAAACGACGGAACCAGCATTACCCGTTCGACCCATCTCTCCAATCGTCAGGAATCCGTGGAAACCATTTAGACGGAGTTCCTAACATTTTATTAAAATCTCATTTTAAAAATATTAAGATTTGCAAAACTCTTTTTAACTTCGTAAAACATTTTAATACTTAATCTTTTCAAAAACTCTTACTTCGAAGTTCCTTTGACTCTCTGATAACAGATCAGCCCAGTCTAAGTAACTTCAAAGTATTTTAAGAAAACAACTCATTTTGTTTTGCAATGATAAAAGTCAAGGGGTTTGAATAAGTTCTCTGATATCAATGAAATAGGGATACATGTCTGAATCAAGAAGATATAGACTCAAAGGCATCAAGGCAATTGATCAGATTTCAAGTTTAAAGTATATTATTATGGGTAATTAAGTTTTTGAATCAGTGGTTAGGTCGTAAAGAAGTTTATAAAAAATTTTAGGGACAACATAGGTTAAAATGGACACGGACATAGGTCAAGTAGAGCACTTGTTTATCTGTCAGTCAATATGGTTTAATTATAGCAAGCTGTTTGACATATATGGTCAAGAAGCAATTAAAAAGAATTATGTTGTTTTAGGGTTTACAGTTTGAGAAACAGTCGTGGATAGAATTCTGGTTGCATGAATAGATAGGGTAAGAAAGATTTATGATTAACATGTTATAAGTTAAACATGCTTTAATCAACAGGATATATCAGTTTAGGAATGTAAACTTCAAGAAAAGACAGAGTTACTTGCCTCCGGTAGAATGCAATAGCTCAGCCAACTAAACCTCAACCTTAGCTTTCCCTTTATTGCTAGGGCCTACGTCCTTCTTAACTACATAAACCATATCACTACTTTAGTATACTATTTCTAATACGACTCATCCTAACCTACCGAACGATTCCTATATCGCATCACCACTTAACATATATATCACATTATTATTACGTAATTCAATAAGATCAGATAAGCACGTAGCCACATAGCATCTGTAACATGTAATCACATAAGTCACTTAAACACTTAACACATATTGTCAACTTGACTTCTAATCAACTTATACTTCTATATCATAGATTTTACTTATAATTTTAACAAAAATCGGGCAAAGTTTCCTCTATTTATAAGACTATCCCGTCAGAAAATATCCGACTCAAATCACAACCAAATAATCCGATGGATTTAAGATCCACCTACACTTCTCAATGGATTCTATATTTGTAATAATCCACAATCATACTATACACTACTCATATCATACCTTTAACATAATCCGAAATCAATAACCAACCTTCATAATTATGATCTACTTATCTATTTGTTAAATAAAGTCTCTAATTCATATACCATAAATCACAAAAACCACATAATTCCTTCTTATAATCTAGAATTCGAAATTTAGCTTATAATAAATCTGAAAATCATGTCCACTAAATAACACTTATCAAGTAATCATCAAAATTAGCTTTTAATCATTATTAATAATTCATATAAATTCGAATGATTCATAATTAATCATCAAAAAATCGAATCTATACATTATAAAATCTAAAAATTTACACATGCATGACAGATACGACTAAACAATCATCATAAACATTATTAACATCTCGATTTGCAAGAATCAACCACATAACCATTTATTCAATTCAAATTCTTTAATTATTAATTCGAAAATTTGAATTTAATCATATAAATTACAAATCACTAACATGCAACCAAGGTTATGTACTAATTATAAGTTTATACACTTAATTAACAGTGCAGATATGATAACCTACCACCACCGGTCGGTGGGTCACCGGAAAATCCATGATCGCCGGTGGGTTTCAACCCCAAACATGAAAACAACTCAAATCTTCATAAAAACTCGATTTTGATACATAATTATCAACCTATTGTCATTCAATCACTGAATTACCACCTTACAAGGCTTTCATGTAGCAATTCAAAACCATCCATACATACAGCCGCATATATACATACATATACTTACACAAAACTTCACCAAATAGACTACTAATTACAAGAACAAGTTATAAGCAACTAAAATAGGATTTAGATATTAATTTAGAGTGGAATCGAAAATAAATGAAGAAGATATGAGAGAGAGTACCACAAAAGTTGCCAAAGCCGAGCAGGAGAAGAAATGGGGCGGTGGTTGATGATATAACCCCCTAGGGGCATTTTCGTAATTTAATAAATACTGAATCTCTACTTTCTTTTCAGAAGCTGATTTTAATCATTTAAAAATAAAAAATAAGTAGAAAATTAAGAGAAAAATAATTTTTAAAATTCTAAAATGAAGTTTATGAAATTACAAACCACCCCATATTTTTAAAATAATTTTTGAGTCAAAAATGAATTTTCTATGAATTTTCGAAATAAAGGATCTTTAATAGAAATAAAGCTTTTAAAATCATTTTAAAATACATAAACACACAATTAAATACTCCCACTAATTTTACAAACTAAATCTTATCTCAAAAATGATAATGCAAAAGATTTCATGATTTAAATCAGCTCCAATGATTTTATATGATTTTCGAAAGATTAAAAATGCACTTTAAAAATACTTTTAATGCTCCAAAAATATAAATAAAATTCCACGAGCATATACGACACATACCAATCATCACATAAGCACATAATCATGATTTCACAAAAAATATATCGATCATATAAATCACATAATTTCTAATTTAATGATTAAATAAATACTTATAAAATTGCGAAAAAAATTCTAGGTCATTATATAAAGCTTTCATTATGTACAACTGTAACAATTGAAATTAATTAGCCTGAAAAAAAAACTGTCAGAATGGAAAAAATTGTGTTGTCACGTCAAAATAAAGCATTCGTTATTGACGAATTTTTGTCACTTTCAAAAGCTTCAAAACTGATTTCATTTTCATAATAGTTGTCATTATTCTAATTCTTCTTTTCTTTTATAATAGATTTCATGGCTAGTGAAAATGGTGGAGATAACATTTTCGATCATAAACTATGACTCCCTTTGTAGTTGCAATTGGGATTGAAATAATCTTGCATTTTCTCAATAAGCATGTGTTGATCAGTACTATAGAGCCGCCGATGCTTATTATGAAGCACACCCGGATAGTCCCTAAACCTTCCCCAACTCACGCCTAGAAGAGAAATCGAAACCACTTCTAATCCTCAACCAATCACTCTAGAAGCTCCTCAACCAATCAGTCCTATTCATCCTGAACAAATTGCTCCAATTTATGATCATAGTTGTGACTCTGGCCTTTGTAGTTGCAATTGGAATTGGAATAACCTTACAATTTCTCAGCAAGCATGCGTTGATGAGTGCTATAGAACCGTCGATGCTTATTTAGAAGAACACAGAGATATTTACCTAAACCTTCCCCAACTCTACTTTCGAAGAGAAATCAGAACGACTTTTAATCCTCAACCAATCACTCCAGAAGCTCCTCAAACAGTCACTCCAATTCCCTAAGCTTCCTGAATTGACTACAAAATTAAGGAGTGGAAGGATTGTAAAATGTTCATTGATAATGATGGTAAGAACATTTGTACTATTTCATATTTCTTGTACTTATTCAATGCTCAATATATATATATATTGGTGATAACATGTAATTTTTTAGAGGCGGGTGATTTAGCTAACGAGCACCCGAATCCAGTGATGATATAATGCAAAATCCCTTATTTCGTCAAAGTCAAAATATGCATTTGAAGAATACGATGACTTTGTGGGAATTGACACCGTACATGTCGATTTTGCTTAAAGACTAAGCAGCTGTGATTCAGAGCTATTTGGTAAAAGAATCATCGTAATAGATGATGGGACATGCCAAGTTGATTGTTACCTCCGATTGGATAATGAAAGGTACCCACTTAACCGTAAGCCGGTTGAAGTCGGACATCTTATAATCCTCTACAAGATATGTTATAGACTACAGAAATTTCACTTTCAATGGCGGCTATTCAAATGTATTAGTTGTATTTTAGAATGAATTTTAGTATTATAATGAATTTATGATTGTTTTCAAATTGTATCATGTTTGAATAAGTTGTATCATGTTTGTTCACATTATTTTCAAAGTTGTGTGATTTTACATTGTTGCCTAGTCCTTTCAACAAAAACATAGATTTAATTAGTATTCATCAGAGTGTGTATTAAGTTGTGTAGTCCCGTTAACAGGAACATAGCTGTCATTATTTACAGCTCTTCGTATTATTATTGATCTCTGAATATGTCTATAAAATCGTTCTTCCTACTTACTCATAATACAACTTACTACCTTCTTCTCAAAAAATCTTTCTTCAAGGCAATAGCATAAAATGGATAAGGGCAAAAAAGCAAAAACCATCAATACTAAAAGGCCATATGGTGTGCTTGACCTCAATCATGAAGATGCGGGGATGAAGAAGTTAAGAGAACATGTTAAAAAAGAGGAGGCAGTCTTGCAAGCTGAGGATGCTAAAATTATAAAATATGTTGAAGATTATGAAACACGACAACGTCAAATTAATATGAAAGCTCGAGTTGCAATGGAACCTGAAATTGCAATGGAAGTTGAAGATGCAAAGAACGTCAAATTGTAAGGGAAATTGAGGATGTTGAGGGTGAGAATTATGTTGTTGATCTCAATGTATTTTAAAAACTTATATGATGGTTCTCCTATGATTTAATGCTTATTTTCATAATTCCTATATTTATTTTAATCAAGTGTGCTTGTTTTCTTCCTCTTTGATTTCAATATAAGTGTGAAATTTGTGTTTTATAGTCATTTTTAGGCCTAAAAAAATAAAGTTACACATAATAGTTTTTTCAAGTTTTTTGGCTTATAGCAAAATAGGAAGTTAATACTTTAATACAAAACAAAAAGAAAAAAAACACATGTTAAATTATGTTTTTTAGACCCCTCAACATGCCTTCACAAACGAATTGTTAAGAATTTGATGTGGACTTGTCATATTCGGACAAAAATTTAACATAGTTACACAAATAATTTTTTCAAGATTTTGGGATTATATAAAAGTAGAATGTCAATACTTTAATACGAAACAAAAAAATGAATAAATTTATTTATAAATACATTTTTTGGGCCTATGAAAATGACTACTAAGAGCATCTCCAATAGGAGAGACCTCTTAGGTAAAATTTGAAATTAATTACCATAAATAAGAATTATAAAGAATGTGTAAAAAAATTTGCACTCCAATGGGACAAAACCCTTTTCTATAATTATAGATAATCTCTTGATGTTGGCTATATTTGTCGAACTTCTAGAGACCTGTAGTGAATTTTCACATCATTCATTTCTATATTAAAATTGTATATTCCATTAATAACAACTTGAAATATTAATAACATACCATTTTTAAAATATAGCCAATCATTATAGCCAATACCCTCGGAACACAATGTCTTACAGGTTCGACAAATTTTACATAATCAATATTTTATTTTATTTAGCCAATCATTTTTAGCTAATGCCATGGGAGATGCTCTAACAAAGTAGTAATATATTTCTAAAATTAAGCTAACTGCTGAAAATAAAAACTAAATACAATAGGATACGCCACTTGAAGTGGCATTTTCTGTTAAAATTTATTTAATAGCAATCGCCACTTCAAGTAGCATTTCTAGTTTTTCTCAACTATATCAATTTTAAAAACTCACGTTCAAACGTATCATAAATTAAAAACCTATTCATTTTTATATCAGAAATGAGCTCCATGTCACGGTCTGAGAACTCCCTTAGTTCAACCGTGTCGGCTCTTAGTGCTTGTCTCATCTTGAGAACTGCTAAGACAGCCTTGAACTTAAATATGTGAACCACACACAAGAAACTTAAAACAAAGTGGAACTTATATTAATAAGAGCACAAGTGTTTACAATATGAGAGGTTTTTACAACTTCTTGGATGATCCTCCAAATGAGGAGTCCCCTCTATTTATACTACTCTAGGAAAGGATCTAGAGACCTCTTAAAATATTCCTCCATTAAGGAAGGTTCTAGGACCTCCTACCAAAATATCTACCTTAGATATTATATTAATTATTATTTATAGGAGGATTCTAGAATAGTCTACATACATCAAGTGACTACCATAACATTCTAGGTTTCTCTAGAAAGTTCCATGAAAAAAAAAGAAGCATAGCCGGGTCCAAATTAACCGGTACGTGACTCTCTCCCCCACTCAATTCAGAGATGCCCTCGTCGATGCCTTATTTACTATGATTTGCTTCTGGAACTGCCACAAGTCCTGTTCATTCTCCCACGTAGCTTCACTTGCTGGTAGTCCCTTCCATCTTACCAAGTATTGAGTACTTGGTAGAATTCCTCGTCGTCGAATGTTACGATCAGCTAGTACCTCATCTACCTCACGATCAAAGGACGTGGTCATCAACGGAGGGGCTCTTGATGAATTGTTCCTTAAGGGGTCCTCCTTGTATTAATGATACGACTTTAACATGCTTACGTGAAAGACCCGGTGAATTTTATGTGAGGAGGTAGTTGTGGTTTGTATGACACCTTTCCCACCTTGCCAACTACCTCGAGGGGTCCTTCGTACTTTCGAATCAACCCTTTTTGCACCTTACGATAGACCTTAAATTGTTGTGGGAGAAGCTTAACCATTACCTTTTCACCCACGTGATACTCCTTTGGTCAATGCTTAGCATTCGCCCATTTTTTCATTTTCTTGGCCGCCTTGGTTAGGTATGCCCTGGACGTATCAGATTGTTCCTCCCAATACTTGGCCATGTGCAAGGCTCCCGGACTTTGCCCATTTGGTTGGCTAGTAATGGAATGAGGGGTTAATGGTTGTTACCTCGTCGTAAGTTCAAATGGACTTTTATTCATTGCCTCGCTCTTTTGTAAGTTGTAAGAGAATTGGCTACATCTAGCAACTTTGCCCAATCTCTTTGATTAGCCCCAACAAAATGCCTCAAGTAGCATTCAAGTAAGGCAATCACCCTTTCGATTTGACCGTCGGTTTGCGGGTGAAAGCTTGTAGAGAAGTGTAATTCGGACCCCAAGTAGTTGAACAATTCCCTCCATAACTTTCAGGTAAAATGGGGGTCTCGATCGCTTATGATGGTTTTGGGCAAACCCCAAAACTTAACCACATTCTTAAAGAATAACCAGGCTGCCTCCTTGGCGGTGCAATCGGTGATAGTAGCTATAAACGTCCCATACTTCGGAAATCGATCCACAACCACCATGATGGATCCAAAACCTTCGGATTTTGGTAAGGCCGAAATGAAATTTGCGAGATGCTTTCCCAAGGTCGAGTAGGGATAGGAAGCGGCTCTAGTAAGCCCGCTGACTATTTTTTATCCACCTTGTCTTATTGGCATACAATACAAGTCTTCACATCGTCCTTCATTTTGTGTCATGGCACTCCTTTAATCAACGTCCTCCTTAAGTTTCCCCATCATGGAACGAATATTCTCGGCCCCTTCATATAAAAAAGATCGTCGTCTACCCAAAACCATTTAGTTTTTCCTTCCTTGGCCAAAGTCACAAGTTGAGATGCCACGGTATCTTGTGTTAATCCCTTCTTGATGTGTTCTAGTATATCGCCCTTGGCTTGAGTGATAGCCGCAAGTTCCGCCTTTCGACTGAGTGCATCAGCCACAACATTAGCTTTTCCCGGCTTGTACTCTATGAAAAAGTCGAATTCCGCCAAGAAATCTTGCCACCTAACTTGTTTAGGAGTAAACTTCTTTTGTGATTGAAAGTAGCTAGTGGCAACATTATCCTTCTTGATAGCAAAGTGAGATCCAAGTAAATAGTGTCTCCAACTGTGCAAGCAATGTACAACCGTCGGCATCTCCTTCCCTTACACCGTGTAGCGTCGTTCGGTGTCATTGAGCTTGCGGCTTTCAAAGGCGATAGGATGTACTTCTTGCATAAGTACTCCCCCAATGGTAAAGTCGGATGCATCAGTATGCATCTCGAACTCCTTGGCACAATCAGGAAGAGCAAGGACCGGCTCCTCGGTGATGGCCATTTTGAGATCCTCAAAGCTAGCTTGGCACGCCTCCGTCCACTCCCAAGCTTTATTCTTCTTGAGTAGGTCCGTAAGTGGGTCAGCTCTAGAAGAGTATGTTTGAGTTTTTGAATAAAAATAAATTGCATTATATTATTTAATTTGTAACTTATGAAATTAATTTTGTAACTCCTCAATAATGATCATTATTGTATGGAGGTTACAATATTAATTTACTTGTAGGTTACATATTTTGTACTCCTATATAAGGAGCCATTTTGCCTCATTGTGTTATACACCAAAAATCCCAAAACTTTTCCATACCTTCCTACATTCCTCTTAGAGTTTTAGGTTTGGTTTATGTTAGATAGCTGCGGTGTTTGTTCGATTCGTAGAAGGTGGATTTTCTAAGTGCTTGAAAATCACCTTTGTTCTTTGTGTCCTGGGAGACGGAAGCCAACACACCTTCAAGCACCACACGGAAGGGGCTTATCTGTTTTAAGGATAGCGTGGTTTTCTCGTGCCTCGAACATATTTTCGGTACTTTTATTCTTGTAATTTTGATTTCAACATCCCATCCTTGATAATATGGCCTAAGAACTCTACCTCATCCTTAGCAAATGAGCATTTCTCCTTCTTGATGTAGAGTTCATTTTCCCTCAAGAGCTTGAACACCAACCTCAAGTGCCTAGCATGATCTTCGAGTGTGTCGCAATAGATCATGATGTCATCAAGGTATATTACCACGAATTGATCGAGATAAGGATGGAAGATCTCGTTCATGAGAGTGTAGAATGTAGCCGGGGCGTTGGTTAGCCCAAACGGCATTACCAGCCACTCAAAGGCAACATATCTAGTTACACACGTGGTTTTTGGATTAATTCTGGTACCAAATTGTCACGGACTGAGAACTCCCTTAGTTCAACCGTGCCGGTTCTAGTGCTTGTCTCCCTTTGAGAACTGCTAAAACAGCCTTGAACTTAAATATGTGAACCACACACAAGAAAATTAAAACAAAGTGGAACTTATATTAATAAAAGCACAAGTGTTTACAATATGAGAGGTTTTTACAAATTCTTGGATGATCCTCCAAATGAGGAGTCCCCTCTATTTATACTATTATAAGGAAGGATCTAGATATCTCATAAAATATTCCTCCACTAAGGAAGGTTCTAGGACCTCTTATCAAAATATCTACCTAAGATATTCTATAAATATTTACAAGAGGATTCTAAAATAGTCTACATAGATCAAATGATTACCATAACATTCTAGATTTCTCTAGAAAGTTCCACGAAGAAAAAAAGCATAGTCGGATCCAAATTAAACGGTACGTGACAACCAGCCATCAAACTAACACCCCTGAACCGGCACGTAACCAATCCATCACCCATGCACCACAGCGCAACACCACCACAAGTAGCGCTTCAAATATCAGCCGAATCTTGCACATACAAAGACCACACACCCATCCCACCAACAATATTTGGCGAGGGGAAATAAAGGTATAATTAGAGGTTGAGAGGGAGCACTGTGATCCTAAATAAGTATATTTAGTAAAATTAAAAATTCTCTCTATATCTGAACAAAACAGACAGAATCGATATTAAAATAGGCCCGTCCTACAAAGGCAATGCAACAGACAGCAGGGAATGATAAGCACCGCCCCATCCATCCGTGTGAAACGAAAGATCCTGGACAATTCCTTTTTTCCGCTTAAAGATGAACTACCAGCTAGTTAGTAGAGAAAATGTGCCAAAAATTA
The DNA here is from genome assembly GCA_036435485.1 of Saposhnikovia divaricata. Lineage (NCBI taxonomy): Eukaryota > Viridiplantae > Streptophyta > Magnoliopsida > Apiales > Apiaceae > Saposhnikovia > Saposhnikovia divaricata. The sequence goes on from CM071601.1 coordinate 102,825,582, forward strand.
ACGGAGCATTGATAACTTAATTAGCTGAGAAGAGGCCAAAATTTCTTTATAATTTGTCAGGCGGGCGGCTCTGCTATATGGCTAAATATCATCATTCTTGTCACCCCCTTTGATTCAGGTTTCACACTCTGTAAGTTATTGTTACTTAAAACTCTAGCACGTGTATAATGTTCATGTGTACGTTGAACACTCGCCTAGGTTCCTCACAACGAATCTCATTGTTAATACTTATTCGATTAAAGATAACGCTTAGATCGAATGAAGAATATTATTGCATGCGTCAAGCACTAGTGTAATGCTGAAAACGCAAAGGAAGATAAAAAAAAAATGGCATGCTACACCTTTATTATATTATCAACTTCTTACACACATGCAAATATTGGTTCTCGTAAATTTAAATTGTTGGTAAATGACCTGTATTTTTCGACCCCAATATGTATATTCATTATTCAAGTTCCACTTGCCCGGCCTCTGGAAGTTCCAATCGTTAAAACTAACTTTGAACCTCGTATTTACTTAAAGGTTCCCGATCCTTGGCAAATGTATGCCAGAGACGTGTTATATAACATACGGTTTTTCAGTCATTGGATCAATCATCCAACAGCTGTGATTTTAAAAAAATTTGCACCGTACCGCAGAATGATCTAACGGCTGTGATTTTAAAAAAAATTTGCACCGTACCGCAGAAAGTTTCTGCGGTACGGAGAAATTACCAAATTTTCCTCTGTTTTAACACCAAAAACCTACTGTTCACCGTACCGTAGAAAGTTTCTGCGGTACGTGAACAGTAGGGGCATTTTGGTAATTTGCCCGTACCGTAGAAATTTTCTGCGGTACGGTGCAAATTTTTTATTAAATCAGAACCGTTAGATCAAAATGATCCAACGGCTCTGAAACAGTATTCTAAATGATCTAACGGTTCTGAAACAGTATGCTGATTAAACCGACTGTGGCAAACGATTGCCACAGACAGGCCCCCTTACTTAAACTAGCTGACTTTCGTACTTAATCTAACAAGCATAACTAAGCATATTAGATATAAAAATTTCAAGATGTTAAGAATTCTGATTAATCTCGAAATTTATAAAAACAGGTACTCTACAGCCTACCGCATTTTAACTTCAAAGTTATATATCTTAGCGACGAAGACGGGTAACCAACAAGTGATTCAAACTCGATTCACGGGAAACTCAAACTTAGGGGTGAACAAAATTTACCCAACCCGTCCCAACCCGTTCCTTATTTCGCCCGACCAATCCGGACCGTCCAAACCCGTGAGTTGAACAGGTTGATTTTTAAAAAATCCGTACTAATTGGGTTGGGTTATGGTTCAACAAATTTTAACCCTAACCCAACCTGTCCCAACCCGTTTACATACAATGCATATTGATTAAATATTTTTTGCAGTTTTTTGCATTCATTTTCTGCATTTTTTGCATTTTCTGCATTCTGCAACATTCTGCAACACATTCTGCAACATTCTGCAACACATTTTCAACCTTCTGCAACACTTTCTACATTCTGTAACATTCTGCAACACATTCTGCAACACATTTTCTACAATCTGCAACACATTTTCTACAATCGATTTGCAACCCGACCAACCCGCCCTAACCCAACCCGGACCGTTCAAAACCCGACCAACCCGCCCCGTCCAAAACCGTGGGTTGAACGGGTTAATTTTTAAAAAACCCGTACTAATTGGGTTGGGTTGTTTTTTCCGGCAACCCGCCCCGTGTTCACCCCTACTCAAACTCATCCAGGCTGTACGTGGAAGCCGTTCAAATGGGCTAATTCTTTTCCACTTTACTCAAGCTAAATTGTTTATGCTGGTAATAATCCCTCCGTCCCTTTTTAGTTGGCACATTTTCAAAAAACACATATATTAAGAAAGCTTTAATTATGTAATTTGTTTCCATGTTTGCCCTTAATCTTAACATTAAATGATGAGTTATGAGTGTGTATATTAAATATAAAGTCAAACATTGGTATTAGAAATAAAGGGGTATATATGGAAAAATTGGTAAAAAATTGTATTGGAATAAGAAATGTGACAATTATTTAGGGACAAATTTTTTTTGCAAATGTGACCACTAAAAAGGGACGGAGGGAGTAGTATTTATTTAGTATATTATTTGGTACTAAATCTACTTGAATCTATAATTAATATGCAGAGTTGGTCAAAAAGAGAGATTCCGAGTAGCCTCGTTACTTGTGTATTGTCCTCTTGTGCGTCACCCTCTTTGATTTGCAGTTCAGCTTCAATAATATGATAATTTTGAAATATTTGTTAAGCAATTTAGTGTGTCCCTCTTAAATAATATTCCCTCCGTCTCATAAAACATTTCCCGTTTTGACTTTTGATGCTATTCATTATAACCGGTTGACTGCTAATTTAGAAATAATTTATAAGATAAAATATAGTCGTGAGTGATTTTGTTTTATTCGTATTTGTGAATACTTTAATATAGTGAAGTTTATATATTTAATACTAATACGAAATTAAAAATATTAACGATCAAAAGTGTATATTGACAAACGTATCCAATACAAACAGTAAAATTTTTTTGGGACGTAGAGAGTATTTATATACACATTTTTGTAATATTATTAAATGATTGTTAGGATATATAAATTTCAAAAGAAATTGAATTAGAGCAAGATTGTACACCTTTATAATTTGAGTTGCTAGTCACTAAGATTTTATCATTTGTTTCAGACGTTAAATTAAAAAATTACTTTGTTGAAGGAAAAAAATTTATAATTATAAATTTGTAATGATTGAGAAGAAAAAAAAAATCAAACATTAACTTCATGCACACTCAAATTACGTAACTTTAATTTTTGTCAAAAAATTAAATTATGTAACTTTAAATAAGTTTCCTCAAATTAAAAATATCTAGAACTCCCGAAAAAGCATCTTAGATTTTAGGGTGATCGTCCAAAATGTCCCATATTTCCAATTATCATGGTTATGTCTATCCCATTTCAAAATTTTGGTCCAAAATATTCCAAAAATATGTTATTTTGTGCTCGGCAACAGGTGTTGTGCAAAGATCGTCTGCTCGCATCAAGTCTAATACGATAAACCGTGTTTAGAAACAAGTGTTAATGCGGGAGACGAACTTGGGCATTAAGGTATTTTTTTTTAAAAATAAGATATAACAGACGATTTGCCGTATTTATGGGGCAGTGGAAGACCATTAATCTTGAAAATGGTCCATTTTGTTAATTCTCTCTAGATTTTATTTATTTAACGTAATTTAGACCAAATTAAAATCAATTAACCGACAAGCAAGAACTCATAATTACGTGTTCTTCTAAACTTACTTGAACTTGAGTAACCGTGTTAAATCGAGTTGATCTCAAGTAAAATGCGTTCTTAATGTATGAAAATAGTAGTTCAATTTATTAATAAAAATTTTATATTTTTATTTCAATTTGATATGAATTATTTTAAATTTTGGATTGGACTTCAGTATTCATAATAGTTTTTTTTTCCCCCAATTTTGAATTCGGTTTCTTGTGGAGAACATGTTCGACTTCTAATGGGTATGGGTTTATTTGCCTAACCATGCATATGTGAACATGACTTTTGTCTTACATTAGCTAATTAGCTAAATAAACACGATAATGCTTGGTGATGGAGTTGGTGATTCTTTGTACGAAGACAAAAACATAGTAGAGTACGGAAGATTATTTGATTTAAATTCCTTGAGACGACCTGATAAACCTGGTCGGTTCAATGAATTTCATAGGATTACCTCACAAAATCCTAACTTGTCGACTGATATTTCACTGGCTAATTAACAATGTCTCAGTTCAGACCTTTAGGGTGTTCAGGACCTGTCATCAAAACTGATATTTCACTAGATAGAATCCCTAATAGGGTGTTCAGGACCGAGCTCGAAGTGGCGCCCATCAATGCGAAAGTTAGAATTGTCTCGGATGACCTTATCTTAGGAGTTTGGCTTTTGCCGATTTATTTCCCCATTTTCATTTATTATTTTTACTTTCATATGTTTTCCCGTTTGTGCAGGTGAAAGGAGTTTCGCATGGTGATACCTAGTGGCATGGTAGGTAAGTCCCCTGTGGAGAAATTCAGGGGCTCAGGTACTGTTGTGAACGTTGTCGTATATACTTTAGATTCCTTTGTATGTATCACACACCGTATATATCGTGCACATAGCCGAGGGTTTACACGGAAACAGCCTCCCTACCCTAAAAAGTGGGGGCATGGTCTGCGTACAACCTACCCTACCCAGACCCTGCTCTGAGCTGGAAATACTGGGTATGTTTGGTTTGGTTTCAGTTCAGTCCTTTACCAATAAAAAACTAAGCACCAGCCGCTACAAAAAATCTTCTAACAGACACAAAATCCGAAATATATGCACCAAAATCTAAACAATACTTCTGGTTACCACTTAAAAACACCTACCAACTCTACAAAAGGTAGTTTCCAAGAACCAACTATGAGTATATTTCTCCTTTTTGCCTTCCAACTTTAAATCCCCAAGTGCATGCACCATCACTCACTCCACTCTATAAATACACAACCTAAACACTACTCCAACAGTACTCCTTTTTAACTAACTTCACTCAACTGTCAATAAATCGCCTCTCACATCTCCCTGTCTAAAATTTGTATTCTCTAGCTCGAAAAAAATGGAACCATTTAACATATCATTTTCTACAAATTATACTTCATCAGATTCGTCCTCATCTGACTCTTCTTCAACTTCTACTAAAGCTCCTGGAAATGTAAACAAGCCCGACAAGATTAAAGGCCCGTGGAGCGCGGAGGAGGACAAGATCCTGTCGAAACTCGTTGAACGATTCGGTGCTAGAAACTGGTCACTAATTAGTAAATACATAAAAGGGCGGTCGGGAAAGTCATGTCGTTTACGATGGTGCAACCAGTTAAGCCCGGATGTTCAACACCGTCCATTTTCTCAAGCCGAGGATGAGATGATTTTAGCAGCTCATGATAAATACGGAAATAGATGGGCCACCATTGCCCGATTACTTCCGGGACGAACTGATAATGCAGTGAAGAATCATTGGAATTCAACATTAAAAAGACGTCGACAAGGTAATAATGAAAATGTTCAAATCCAGTTCAATAAAAATGAGGTGAGGGAAGTAGAGATGGAAGCTGAAGATGTACGATGTGGCGCATCAGGATCTGCGGACATCAATGCGGACCCGAATGAGGTTGATCCCATGACAGTTCTTACGCTGGCTCCTCCTGGGACAGGAAGCGGTGGTTTGCCAGAGCAGCGGAGAGGAAATGGACGGGAGGAATTTTGGGATGCGATGCGAAATGTGATTGCCAGGGAAGTGAGGGAATATGTTACGACATCAGGTCAGGAAGGTTCGGGTGATAGGTAGGACTAGAGGTGGCCAAACGGCGGGTTGGCCCGGCTCAATCGCCACCCGCCCCGCCAAAAACCCGTCTCAACCCAGCATGCCACGAGCCGGTTCAAACTCGGCACAAATCGTCTATAGTAACGTGCCGTTCACGAGTCCATAATTTGTAAACCGTCACCAATCCGGCACGGCCCGGTTAACCCGGATAACCTGTTCAACTCGTAACTCGCCCGGCCCGGCACGTTCAACCCGTGTTATTTTAAAATTAAAATTAATGGATTTATCTTTTACTGAATTAATTAATTCAATAAATTGATTTATCTAAAAATATAGTTATATATACTCATCTTATTGTTTAATATAAATATAAATAAAATTTAAAAATAATTACATTTTAGTGTAACAAAATCGAAATAGGGTGTAGAAATAATAAAATAAATAAAAAGAAAAATGTAAAAACAAAACAATTTAAGAGAAATGATTTCTAATATATATGTATATGTATTTAAATCTCAAATACATGCATGCATTTGTAAAAAAAAAGTGTGAGACTCGTCCGGCACAGCATGGTTCAACCGGCCCGTCTCGAAAAAACAAAAAAGAAATAAAGAAAGAAAGTAGTAGACATTATAAGTAAAAAAGGAGACAAGAAGCAGTGGAGTACTAGTACTCTAGTAGTAGTAGTCTACTAGTCTGCGAGTTGTGAAAAAGTCCGTGAATTGTGAAAAAAATAAAATAATAATAAACATGCAAATGTAAGTATACATTGTACACGCCTAACTGCAATTCGGAACGGCACGGCACACTCGTCTCGGCACGCCTCCATCATGCTTTAAAACCACGCGCCAACTATATAAAAAACTATAACTTTTTATGTTATACACAGACCAACTATGGCAACTCGCAACTCGCCAAACCCGTGCAACCCGTCCAGCTCGTTGAACCAGATAACTCGCGTGCCGTATACGAATCAACTATTTCCAAACCGTAACCAGCCCGGCACGGCCCGTCTTCCTCTACATGCCGTTCGCGAGTTCACCGGAAACGGAATCGGCCCGGTTCAAAACCGGCACGACTCGTCCGGCCCGCCCGTTTGGCCACCTCTAGGTAGGACGTTGGGGAGGTGTTTATTACTTTTTTTGGCAATGATTTTAAAAGTACATAATATGCCAAATGCCTGAAATTATAGTCGAGGATTTGGGGGCGATTTTATGCACATTTCATTCATGTGGGCAAAATATAGATAGCATTACAGTAAAATTTCTATAAATTAGTATAATTGAATTGGAGAATTATATTAATTTAAAGAGGTTTTAATTAATCGATAAATTAATAATAATAATTTATAGAGAATTTTTTATATCAAAAAAAAAAATTTCAATTATATACATTTAAGTAGAATGCATAGTACAATTTATATTTTATACTTAATTCAATTAATTCAATATTCATTGTACAAATTTAATGAGTATTAGCGAGATTCAAAAAAAAGGATTCTTGTATATTTAGATAATATCAAAGATAAAATAATATTTTTGGAATCTTTTTCATGTATAGAAGCACTCAAAACATCAAATATATTGATTAATAACTTTTTAATGTTTTATGAAAACACCACATTCGAATTTTTGAATGTAACAAAGAGGTTAAGGATGAGTTTCATATAGAATCAAATTTTAAAAACCGTAAAATCAAAATTTACCAAAGGGTAATACATATATTTTATGATTAGAAATGACTTATTAATTTATAATTTTTTGGGATCATATATTTATATAGGGTTTTTCAAAAAAATTATTATCTTATTATCTTATCGAAATTAATAATATTTTGAATTGACCCAAGTTGGGATCGGAGAAAATTATTAAATTAGTGATATTAATAATTTAACGAATATTAATTTAACGAGATTTTACTGTATGTCCAAATACAAATCCTGGAAGGCTAAGACAAGCTGAAAACAGAATTATCAGGTTGCTTATCAACTACTCCCTCCGTAGTTCGTCAAACAATACAAGTTTCTTTTGAAAAAATTACTCATTTTAAGAAAACATTAGCTAGATGATATATTTTCTCTTATACTCATTATAAGTGCATTGAATTTTAAGAATATAAGCTACTTTATATTCTTGGTCATTTTTCATTAATTGCTATACAATCTTCAACAAGGTTTTTTTATCATAAATTTATATTGAAAATTGGAAATGGAAAATGTATTATGGGAAAAAAAATTCTCTCAAATGAGACTATTATTGTGGGACGAAGAAAGTATCTCTAAACTAACCAATAATAAACAAGTTATTGTATAATTTGTAATTTGATTCGTCCGTTATTTTGGTTATCCTTTTCAATTATAATCGTAAGATATTTCAAATCAAATTGATTAAAACGGATAGATATAATTATAAAAATTAATTTTGAATCTCGTCAATAATATATTAAAATTAATATTTATTATATTAATTCTAAAAATAATAACATTAAATTATAATCACATTAAATTATTATATTTTATTTTATTTAATTATATAATTTTAAAAATATTTAAAAATAACTCATGTTTGACATGGATTATAACCTGGTAGTAATTATATAAAACTTTGCTTATGCACGCAATATGCACTTCAAATTGCTCCGTAAATTAAAATATTACATAATAAACATTATACAATGAAAAAATCCATCCATTATATCTATTATAGCTTAACATAGCTTTTGTTTCCATTTAATAAATTACGAATTTGTCCTTAGATTATATTAATGTTAAAAAATTTGAAGTAGATTATATTAATGTTAAAAAATTTGAAGTTGAGGGGAATTGAACCCATGACCATCCACCGCTTACAACTTGATGTTGACATGTACAACCACTAACAAATCACTTATTTGTGAAATATTTTAAACCCATTCAATACAGACTAAGTAACCCATTTATTAGAAATATTTGTTTTATAATTTATTCAGGATAGAAGCAATTACACAATTACACTAATTTTAATAATTTGAATTTTGATAATATCTATTATAGCTTAACATGGGTTTTGTTTCCATTTAGTAAATTATGAATTTGTCCTCAGATTATATTAATGTTAAAAAATTTGAAGTGAAATATTTTAAACCCATTCACTACATACTAAGTAACCCATTTATTAGAAATATTTGTTTTATAATTTATTCAGGATAGAAGCAATTACACAATTACACTAATTTTAAAAAGCGCCTACAACTTGATGTTGACATGTACAACCACTAAGACAAATCACTTATTTGTGAAATATTTTAACTCATTCACCACATACTCAAGTAACCCACTTATTAGAAATATTTGTTTTATAATTTATTCAGGATAGAAGCATTTACACAATTACACTAATTTTAATAATTTGAATTTTGATAAGAATTAAACCTACGACATTCATATACTCATAAATTTATGTCCACAATTATTTTTATGATTTATTAGGGATAAAATCATAAAAATATTTTTCTAATATAATAGTAAAAAATGATAGTCGGGGAGAGAAAATATAAATTAATAGAAATAATGTCGTCGGCGGAAGTGAAAATAGATTTATAATTTTTTTTTACAATATTTCTCTCTTTTAAAATTATGTATATATATTAGTCAAATGGATGGAATATGTTTATTACTCCCTCCATCTCACTAGGTTCTTTACATTTGGGACAGAGGGTCTAACACGCATTTTAAAACTCATTAAATTACAGTTTCATAAATTATTTTAAATTTTTTTCTTATGAATAAAATTTAATGTTTTATTCAAAAAAAGAAAATTTTAAACATCCCACATCAATTAGAATAAGAGTATTCAGATCCTTTATAGATACAAGTCAACAATTAACGTGTACCAAATTGTTAGCTCTTTTGAATTGACATGTGGTGGGTTGTTGGGTCTGGTATACATTCGGTTGTAGGCTTGGATGTTATAAATGTTATCAGAGTGCTGCCCGGTCGAAAGTGCAGAGGCACTGCCCGGTCGAAAGTGCAGAGGCACTGCCCGGGTTCTGTAAGTGTGTCTTTGGGCTCGACGAGGACGTCGTCCTAATAAGAGGGGTATTTGAAACATCCCACATCGATTAGAACAAGAGTATTCAGGTCCTTTATAGATACAAGTCAATAATTAATGTGCACCAAATTGTTGGCTCTTTTGGACTGACCTTTGGTGGGTTGTTGGGTCTGGTATACATTCGGTTGTAGGCTTGGATACGACATTCATATACTCATAAATTTATATCCACATTTATTTTTATGATTTATTAGGGATAAAATCATTAAAATTTTCTCATATAATAATTAAAAATAGTAGTTGGGGAGAGAAAATATAAATTGACAGATATAATGTCGTAGAAGTCAGAATTAAGAAAGGTATCGAGGTGGCCGAAAAATAGTAAAAAAAAAAATCAAAATGAGGAGGTAGGTGATGGAAAATAAGTAGAAGTCTATCTCAAGTAGGTAAACGGGTGGAAGTGAAAATAGATCTATAAAAATTTATCACAATATTTCTCCCTTTTAAAATTATGTATATATATTAGTCAAATGGTCGGTGATATGGGCTAAAAGTAAACCCTAAAAATACATTTAATGTGGTATTTAATAAGCCTAGATTGGTCCAAGGTTAAAGCCCTTTAGTGAGGCCCAAAACCTCATTTATGATAATAAATTCGTAATTAATAAATCAGCCAATTTCAATCTTCAAGATTGAGTCTGAAAAGGAAACTAAATCATACTAGGAGTAGCCTCCAAGGCACACACCTTCAATACTTATCTCCTTATCTCTTGGAAGGCTCTAGAATTGGGCCAACTGAATAACTTGCCCACCAAGTCTCCTATTTCAACTCTAATTCTAGGGTTTTCAACACCTATATAAGGACCTGTTCCTTCACATTCAGAACTACGTTTTTTGGCTTGATTCTTGATATTTGCAAGATACGTAGGCATCTTGTGAGGACCCGAGTTAAGTCACGAAACACCTGATCAGCCATTAAAGCTCGAAGCTCTCACAAACCTTAGCATTAAATACACCCTATATTTCGTTCCACAACATTTGGCGCCGTCTGTGGGAAGAAGATATCAACCATGGTTACCACCCGGAGAACACCAACACTTTCTGAAACCATCACTAACACCACCGCACCCCCGATTGGGGAACCAGTGCCCCAAGGAGCGAATTCTCAACCGCTGATCACTCAGCCACAAGGAATTGAAGCACAACCTCATGAGTCGTTACCCCTGGTCACGAATCCCACCACCCAAGGGACGAATCCCCTTCAGATGGTGGTCGCCCCTCTTGGAGGGCAGTCCGCTCCACCCACCGCTCAGATCTCTACTACAGTGATCCCCGCAAGCACGAACCCGCTATATGGGTTGCCTAATTATCCCCCGTATCAGGCCGGACCAAGTGGTCACGCCCTCCAGATACACGAGCCGTATAATCCACCTTACATCAGGGGTTTAGGACCCAATCAAGGCCAGCAATACTATGACTACTCAGGCCCGTATTCTGATGATTCATCCTCGGAAGAAGATAGGGATGAAGCCCCGAGAAGACGTCGTCCAAGTAAGGAGCCTGTTGGACGCCGAAGAACCCATGACCGACCTCCCTTAACGGCTGCTGAAAAAATCAAGGCTCACGAGGCCAAGATCCAAAAATTAAAGGAGGACATAGAAAGGGAACAGCGAAGACAGAATCAGAATCGACCCCCACTAGTGACGGGAGAAGACATTCCTTTTGTTGATTTGGAAAGCACCCCAAGGAGAGAGAGAAGGACCGAAGTCCCTAGAGGTAGAACCACGAGGGTCGAAACCCCTAGAGGCAACCCTGAAGACTTGATGCAACTTGGAGATCCTGATGATCTAACCCCTCCATTCACTGAGGAGGTGATGAATGCGCATATATCACGGAAGTTCAAGATGCCTACCATAAAGGTTTACGATGGAACGGGAGATCCCGCTAATCATGTAAGGACGTTCTCTAACGCATTGCTGTTACAACCCGCCAGTGACGCCTTGAAGTGTAGGGCGTTTCCCCAAACATTAGCTGGCATGGCACAACGTTGGTACAGCCGCCTAGCACCAAACTCCATTGCCTCCTTCAAAGAACTAAGCAACGCTTTTGTCAGCCAGTTCATAGGAGGAAGAATTCATGAGAAAGATTCTGCATCTCTCATGACTGTGATTCAAGGAAAGAATGAAAATCTCAGAGACTATCTCAAGCGATTCACAAAGGAAACACTCAACATTACAAACCTGGAAAACAAGGTAGCCATGGTGGCATTGCAGAGTAGAACTTCGAATGTTTATTTCAAAATGTCATTGGCTAAGCATCCCCCTGAAAATATGGTTGAGCTCCAGCAAAGGGCGAGCAAGTACATCAAGGCGGAGGATAGTCTGAAGAAAGATCCAGGGACGGGGAATACCGGAAACGGTGACAACTCTAAGAAACGGAAGTTGGAACAGGAATATGATGCTAAAGATAAGTACCCGCGCACGGGCAGGGATTCTGATTCAGCCCCTAAAAAGGGGAGTCCGGGGCAAAGGTTTGCGGAATACGCAAGGCTGAATACTCCAAGAAGTCAAATCCTGATGGAGATAGAAAAAGACAGGGATGTAAGATGGCCGAAGCCACTAAGGACTGATCCTGAGAGAAGAAACAAGAATCAGTACTGTCGGTTCCATAAGGATGTGGGTCACGAAACCGACGATTGTAGACAATTGAAGGATGAAATTGAGTTCTTGATCCGCAGGGGAAAATTGAATAAATTCTGCAAAGACGGGGATCGGGGAAACCCAAGGCGGGATTATGATAGGAAAGATGAGGATCGTAATCACAATCAGCAGCCCCGGGGGCCAGTAATCAACATGATCTTCGGTGGCCCGACAGCGGCCGGGACAAGTAGAAATTCTAGAAAGGCGTATGCGCGAGAAGTAATGCACATTGTAGGGGAAGCACCAAAACGTGCAAAGACAGAAGTCTCGATTGGATTCGATGATTCAGACCTTGAAGGGGTGAAGTTTCCCCATGATGACCCCCTGGTTATCTCACCTGTGATAGGCAATTCTCAAGTAAAGAGGGTCTTGATCGACAATGGAGCATCGGTGGACATCTTGTTTCATGATGCCTTCTTAAAAATGGGATATGCCGAGTCTCAGTTGACGCCGTCAAACATGCCCATATATGGATTCAACGGAGTAGAGTCGAAGGTCGAGGGAACAATTCAGCTACCCATGACTATAGGGCAGGAGGCAACTCAGATGTTAAATTTCTTGGTTATCAAAGCTACATCCACGTACAATGCTATCCTAGGTAGGACGGGACTACATGCTTTCAAGGCAGTTGCCTCTACCTATCATGTAAAGGTTAAGTTCCCAACCAGAAATGGAGTAGGAGAAGAGAAGGGGGATCAAAAGATGGCAAGGAGTTGTTATGTGGCCGCACTGAGGCCGGATGGAACCGGGGGGCAGGTTCTCCCAATCGAAGATATGGATGTTCGGGAGAATGAAGAGCGCAGAGGAAAACCAGCAGAGGAATTGCTTCCCATACCTTTGGAGCTGGGAGATTCTGAGAAGGTTACTTACATCGGGGCATCTTTGAAAGACCCCTTGAAAAGCAAATTGATCTCCTTTTTGCAAGACAATAGTGATGTCTTCGCATGGACAGCAGCTGACATGCCAGGGATAGATCCCCAATTGATAACACACAGCCTGAATGTGGATCCAAACCGGAAGACAGTGAAACAAAAGAAGAGAAATTTTGCACCTGAGAGGCAAGAAGCCATAAAACAGGAGGTTGACAAACTCCTAGAGGCAGGGTTCATTGAGGAAATCCAGTTCCCGGAATGGTTGGCCAATCCTGTAATGGTCAAGAAGGCTAATGGAAAGTGGAGGATGTGCATAGACTTCACTGATTTGAACGACGCATGCCCAAAGGACTGTTTTCCCTTGCCAAGGATCGATACGCTGATAGATGCTACGGCTGGGCATGAGATGTTAAGCTTCATGGATGGCTTTAGTGGCTATAATCAAATCAGGATGCATAAGGATGATATTCCAAAGGTATCATTCATCACCGACTTCGGTGTGTATTGTTACTTGGTCATGGCTTTCGGACTGAAAAATGCAGGAGCTACCTACCAGAGATTGGTAAACAAGATCTTCGTTCATCTCATTGGAAAGACTATGGAGGTTTATGTGGATGATATGCTGGTGAAAAGCCTACACATGGCAGATCACATTGAACACCTATGCGAGGCATTTGAAGTGCTGAGGCACCATAAAATGATGTTGAATCCGGCCAAGTGTGCCTTTGGCGTTGGGTCTGGAAAATTTTTAGGTCTTATGGTCTCAAAACGGGGAATTGAGGCCAACCCCGACAAAATCAAGGCTATTTTGGACATGGAACCACCACGTTCTATAAAGGATGTACAGAAGTTAACTGGGAGGATTGCTGCATTAGGGAGGTTCATCTCCAAATCCGGGGACAAGTGTTTGCCGTTCTTTAAAACTTTGAAGAAGGTAAAAAACTTTGAATGGACTGAAGAAAGCCAAGAGGCCTTTGAGCAGGTGAAGAAGTACATGTCTGAGGCCCCGCTGTTGGCCAAGCCAAGTACGGGAGAAATCCTTTATCTTTACTTGGCTATTTCAGGTCAAGCTGTGAGTGCGGTGCTGGTAAAGGAGGAAAACAAGGTTCAGAAACCCGTATACTATATGAGTAAAGTTTTACACGGAGCAGAGTTGAACTACTCCACTATTGAGAAGTTTGCTTTAGCATTGGTAACCGCCTCTAGGAAGCTAAGGTCCTATTTTCAGGCACATGAGATTGAGGTCCTTACAGGACAGCCGTTGAGAAATATTTTGCACAGCCCTAAGGCCAGTGGTAGGCTCATCAAGTGGGCAATTGAGTTGGGAGAATTCGATATTAAGTACAAGCCAAGGACGGGCATCAAAGCTCAGGCACTTGCTGACTTCGTGGTTGAATGTACCATTGACAACCAAGAAGTCGGGGGGAAGGAGATACCTCAGGAAGGCAATAAGGAAGACCAGGAACCCATACTAGAGGAGAAGGAATTCTGGATGCTCTATTTTGATGGGGCATCAAAAACGAAAACAAGTGGCGCAGGTCTTGTCTTACAAAGTCCCGATGGATTCATGATTGAATACGCCCTGAAGTTAGACTTTCCAACAACCAATAATGAGGCAGAATATGAAGCTCTGATAGCTGGACTTGGCTTAGCAGGACCCCTAAGGGTCAAAAATCTTAAAGTTTGTGGAGATTCAAGGTTAGTTGTGGCTCAAGTCAATGGAGAGTTTGAGGCGAGGGATGAAACCATGGCTAAATACTTAAGGCTTGTGAAGGCAATAATAACTCAGTTTGATGAGTGCTACATTGAGCACATTCCGAGGGAGGAGAACACTAAGGCTGATGCCTTATCTAAGTTTGCCTCCTCTGAGATAGAGAATTACTCTGGAAGTGTCTACTTCCAAGTTCTGAGAACCCCTACCATCGACTCAAAGTTAATCGCACCTATTGGAGTGAGGGAATGTTGGATAGATCCCATAAAAGCACACCTCGAGACTGGTTGGCTCCCAACTAATGCCATGGAGGCACGCAAATTATCTGTGAGAGCGCTGAGGTATGCTCTGATTGAGGGGATACTCTACAAAAAATCTTTTGTGATTCCGAATCTAAAGTGTTTAAGGCCCGAAGAGGCCAAATCAGCTATTGAGGAGGTCCATGAGGGAATTTGCGGACAACACCTGGGGGCCAGGGCCCTAGCTCACAAGATAGTCAGGCTTGGATTCTATTGGCCTGAGATGATGGCTGATGCCAAAGAGTATGTGAAAAAATGTGATCGGTGCCAGAAACATGCACCAGTAGTTAGACAACCTCCAGAGATGTTGACATCCATTAGCTCCCCCATCCCATTTGCTATGTGGGGGATGGACATTCTTGGGCCCTTTCCTATGGCCACTGCTCAAAGGAAGTTTCTAGTTGTAGCCATTGACTACTTCACAAAGTGGATTGAGGCCAAACCTTTGGCTAAAATCACAACCAAGCAAATCATGCAATTCTTCTGAGAGAATGTCATGTGCAGATGCGGAATACCACGAATCCTCATTACGGACAATGGTTTACAATTTAACAACAAACAGTTCAAAGACTATTGTGAAGAGAATGGGATTGAGCTTCGATTTACCTCAGTTGCCCACCCTCAAGCTAATGGTCAAGCTGAGGTTGCCAACCGAATCATCCTCAATGGACTGAAGAAAAGAGTAGAACGCTCCAGAAGTACTTGGGTGGATGAGTTACTACCCATACTCTGGGCATACCGAACCACATGCAAGGTGACTACTGGAGCAACTCCATTCATGTTAGCCTATGGGGCTGAAGCTGTGGTACCCGTGGAAATCATGCATGTATCTCCACGGGTGGAGGCCTTTGAACCAGACACCAATGAGGAAGGGATGAGATTAGCCCTCGACCTAATCGACGAAGTAAGGGATGAAGCCCATGCTAGGAATACAGAGCATCAGAAGAAAGCTTCCTTCTACTACAACCTAAGGGTGAAAGAAAGGTTCTTCCGTCAAGGAGACTTAGTGCTCAGAAAGATTGAAGCATCCGGGGTTGGACAAAAAGGAAAACTGGCACCAAATTGGGAAGGCCCATATCGGGTCAAAAGCACACTGGGTCGAGGATCATACAAGTTGGAGACTCTGGAAGGAATCGATGTGCCTCGCACTTGGCATGCATCGAATCTCAAGGTCTATTTTGTTTGATTATCCTATGAAGGACGTAGCTTATATCTATTAGGAAAGTAGAAATAAGGTCGACGAAACCATTTTGGAGTTTTTTAAACTCTGAGTAGGAAGTAGAGTATTATGTAAGGGCTAAGCCCATTTCAAGTTTTAATGCAATTTGGTTTTCTCCTCTTTTAGTTGTTGTTTTATGTCTGTTATGTGTCAAAAGCATATTTAGAATTGCTAGCTAAAGTAAGCCAAAATACAAAAGGCAAAGCAACCAAATAGAAGGAAAAACCAGAAAATGCATAAATAAGCAAAGCCCGGAGGCTATAGTTTCAAGGTTGCTAATAAAAAAGCAAGACATCAAAAGACATGCCACGCAGGGCCAACATAAATAAAATCAAGGTGCCTTAGTCTTCCCAGAACTCCTAGCAGGAGAGTCCCTGTCAGTGCTGGTATGGGTAGTCGAATCCCCAGCAATTGAACCGCCAGATTTAGCACGGAGAGGGGAGCGAGCAGGGTTCAAAATCCTGTCAATAGCATCCTCCCCTTCCTCCTCTTCCTCCTCATCCTCATCCATGGGGGTGATTCTCTGAGACTCCAGCAACTTGACCAGCTCCAACGGGGCCTCAGGGCAAGGAATATCACCGATCTGGAACAGCCCGGGGTGCCTCTCAGAAACAGCATCTAGTGCCCCCTTCCAGCCACTAAAGTAGTTGGCTGGAAAGATAAGATCATCATGCTTAGCCATAAGCCTCTGAAAGTCCTCGGAGTCCATATAATCATCTATGATATCCTCCTTGCCCTGGCGAAGCTCAGCAATGCTGCCATAGGCTTTCTCTAGCTCCTCCTCCTTCGCCTTCAACTTCTCTTCCAAGCCTGTAACTTGGGCCCTCGACTGGTCAAGATCTTTCTTGTGAGTTCCAGCCTAAGTTCGCCAAGACTTGGCATGATGCATGGCTGCCTGGAAGTAGGTGTTGCCCTGAAAAACAACAAGTTAAAAACAGGCGAGAAGTAAAAATCTAAAATAATGAGGTAAAAACAAATACTTACGGTGGCAAGAGCCTGAGCACCCATTAGCTCAACACCCTCCAAATCGCGGGAAACGATAATATCGTGATAATCAGCAGGGGTGATTGAGTGGTAGGACCAATCCTTGGAGTGTTTGGTGCTACCTACAACCGAGTCCTGTTTTCTGATGCCCCAAGCGGGACGGAAAACAGAAGTCTTAGCAGAGGAGGCAGCCCCACTGACCTCTTCTACATCAGCAGCATCATGGGGCCTTAGAAAGGCCGGCTCTCTGGGCTGTCCCCTAGGGTCCTTTGTAGCTCTCCTCCTCTTCATACGAGGAGTTTCCCCAGCCAAATGCTCCTGGAGCTCATTAATGGCCTTCGCAGCTGAAAAATCAAAAGACAAGATTAGTAACAAATGAAACGTAACATGCAAAATGAATGAAAAACTAGGTAAAAGAATGGGGGGTTTACCCTTATCAGTAACAGAAGAAAGACCCACAGACTTGAGGGAAAATTCCTCAAGGTGAGTGAAGAAGTGAGTTTCCCCTTTGCCGGCAGTAAGGGTGTTGAAAGCAGCTCTTTCGGCATCAGTTAGCTCGATGTCATCTGAATTCCCATCAGTTACCTTCCCAAAGGAGCTGCGAAAGTGGGTGCCCCAATCACCCCCCTCCCACACAAGGTACATGAACTCCTCTTTCCATCTAGGGTTACTATCGGGAATTGAAGAGGGATCGTAGCACGAAGGCTGATATATACCCAGCCAGGATAAGTGATTGCACTATTCTTAAATTGAAAAATCTTCATAAAAAGAGAAACAGATAGTGGAAAGTTGTTTTTTAAACAAAGGACCATGAAGCAAAGAATGGCCCTCCAAGCGTTTGGAACTAGATGACAAGGGTTTATTTGAACATCCGCCAATAAAGTGGAGATGAAATCATGAAAAGGAAAACGAAGCCCAGCCATGATAGCATCCTTGTATACGCACAAGGCATGGGGCTTCCAATGACAAGAACGATCCCCTGGTTCAGCTGGGACTAATTTAAAGGGGGAACGAATGTTGAGGAGTTTGTTGAATTTTTTTAATTTTCTCAGCATCAAAAAATCTAGAATGATGATTATAAGAATCTAATGCAGAAACAGAGGGATATTCATCCCCCCTTTGATTAATCATGTCAATCAACGAGGTGTATTTTGAACGAATAGGAGGGAAAGAGGTACCTCGCGAAGAAGAGCTCATCTTGCTAAGTCTCCTGGCTTCTCTGTCATCCGCCATTGAAATGCTTGGGAAGGAAGCTTCAGGAAATGATCTTCAAAGAAACCCAGAAAACAGCCTTGGGGAAAACTTTGGCCAGAATTTGTTGCCGGAAATCGCTTGAAACTAAGAACTCTAGAGAGAAATTTTAGTGAACTATTTGAGTGAAGTGAGAAATGAGTTCACTTCTCCCCCCTTTTTATACAAAAAATAGCCAGTCACTTAACCGGTTAAGTTGCTATGGCAACCGGCTATAACCAATCAAGGCCCATTGGCCCAACTATAGGCCCAAGATCTAGAAGCTCATAGAAGCTTATAGAGTTTGAAAGAAAGTTCTAGAAGGATCGGGAAATTCATAAGCAATTGGTAAAATAACACCAAGTCATATATATATCGCGAACTCAAGTCAGTTCGTAGATTGAGTTCATAAAACTCACGAGGAAGCCTGTTATTGATCCTTACACGAACTCATTTTACTTCGTGAGATTAGGTCGTGTCTAATTCGATGAGACCAATCTATGGACCTTGGACGACCTCGAATCACCTCGTAAGGTGAGGTCGTAGGTTGTACGACAAGGCTAATTATTGGACCTTACACGACCTAGATTCAGCTCGTAAGGAGGTTTCGTAGAATTCACGAACAGCTAAGATATGGTAGCTTACACGACCTCAAACCATCTCGCAATAAGAGGTCGTGAGTTGTGCGACCAGGCCATGAAAGGAAGTATAAACGAACTCGATCCACATCGTACGATGAGATCGTAGGGATCACGACGTGTCTCATCTGGAATCCTTACACGACGAGGATCCACTTCGTGGATCGAGGTCGAATCTCACACGACCTGGCTGATTCAAAGGCCATACAAGACCTCGAACCAGGTCACATATTGAGCTCGCAGGCTGAACGACCTGCCCCATTTGGTGACCTTACACGACCAGGTTCCTCGTCGTGAGACGAGGTCGTAGGTCGCATGACCTGCTCCGTATGTAGCCCTTACACGACCTGGAACCACCTCGTGAGTCGAGGTCGGTTCTTACACGACCTGGGTAATTCTCAGGCCTTACACGACCTCGTTTCTGGTCGGAAAAAAAAAAGAGAAAAAATAATAATATTTTTTTTTCTGAGAAAAGCTGGAGATTAAATTCCAAAAATTCCGAAAATATGGAAAAATAATTTTATGCTCGAAGCGCAATTTAATATTTTCGAATTAGTGAAAATTAGTGTCGTTTAGCGCCGTTTAACATCGTTTAAACGTCGTTTAAGGCTGTTTAGTAACGTTTAGTGCCGTTTAGTGCCGTTTAGCGCCGTTTAACGCCGTTTAGCGTCGTTTAACATCGTTTAAACGTCGTTTAAGGCTGTTTAGTAACGTTTAGTGCCGTTTAGCGCTGTTTAACGCCGTTTAGCGTCGTTTAACATCGTTTAAACGTCGTTTAAGGCTGTTTAGTGCCGTTTAGTGCCGTTTAGCGCCGTTTAACGCCGTTTAGCGTCGTTTAACATCGTTTAATCGTCGTTTAAGGCTGTTTAGTAGCGTTTAGTGACGTTTAATGCCATCTAGCACCGTTCAATATTGTTGGTATAATCTAACATCGTTGCATACGCGTCGGTCGCTCCACGCTTTACATCAAAAACGATATTAAAGATAAACCCTGACCCAAGTCTCGAACAAGGCCGTAATAACTTCAAGGAAAACCTGATCAGTTTTCCTAGAAGTTGGGGGGCAAATGATATGGGCTAAAAGTAAACCCTAAAAATACATTTAATGTGGTATTTAATAAGCCTAGATTGGTCCAATGTTAAAGCCCTTTAGTGAGGCCCAAAACCTCATTTATGATATTAAATTCGTAATTAATAAATCAGTCAATTTCAATCTTCAAGATTAAGTCTGAAAAGGAAACTAAATCATATTAGGAGTAGCCTCCAAGGCACACACCTTCAATACTTATCTCCTTATCTCTTGGAAGGCTCTAGAATTGGGCCAACTGAATAACTTGCCCACCAAGTCTCCTATTTCAACTCTAATTCTAGGGTTTTCAACACCTATATAAGGACCTGTTCCTTCACATTCAGAACTACGTTTTTTGGCTTGATTCTTGATATTTGCAAGATACGTAGGCATCTTGTGAGGACCCGAGTTAAGTCACGAAACACCTGATCAGCCATTAAAGCTCGAAGCTCTCACAAACCTTAGCATTAAATACACCCTATATTTCGTTCCACAACAGTCGGAATATGTTCTAAGTTCTTTACATTTGTGACAGAGGGTTTGACACGCATTTTAAAACTCATATAAAGTATAGTTTCATAAATTATTTTAAATTTTTTTCTTATGAATAAAAATTTAATGTTTTATTCAAAAAAATATTTTTTTCTTATTTTAAAAATTTTAAAAATAAGTTATGGAAGTATACTTTACATACACCTTAAAATGTGTGCCCCTAGTGGAAATTTTTTTACCAAAATGAGAGGGACGGAGGGAGTTATTAAATTAATATGAAAAATGATAAACAAAGTGTATAACATATTTTTACTCGATATCAGTATAATATTCTATTTTAAGTATTATAGATGGACGTTGCCGAAAATTTGTTAAAAAAAATCGAAGTGAGGAGGTAGGTGATGGACGTAGAAGTCTATCTAAAGTAGGTAAACGGGGGGAAGTGAAATAGATATATAAAAATTTATAACAATATTTCTCTGTTTTAACAATTATGTCTATATATTAGTCGAATGGCTAGAATATATTTATTATTAAATTAATACAAAAATGATAAATAAAGTGTACAACAAAGTTTTACTCGATGTCAGTATAATATTCTATTTTATTTAAAGTATATTTGCATTATATCGGTTAATACTATTAGCATCGGGTAGATTGACTAATAAAAATATTAAAATATTGAAAATAAAAAAAAATAATTTACATATGGGATTTGGATCTGGTAAAAAAATGTCAATATGATTTTGATATCTTTAGTCTCTCGCACTATATTTTTGCAGCATTTTCGTAATATGCTAATGTTATTAATTTCGTACCAAATGAATTTTACAACTATATACTTAAATAGTAATTTCTAACCCTGATATTATTACGAGTTTCACCCCGTTGTGAGACAAATAAACTCAAAAAATCGCTGATATATATAATGTCTTATTATTACAGATGTGGTATGTGTATTTTTTTATTTCCCGGGTATCATTTTGGTGTTAACTCAAATTAAAATGATATTTCTTAGACACTTAATTATCGTAGTTATGTCTATCTTCTTTTCATAGATTGAACTTTATTGTACATTTGAACTTTTACAACATAATTCATTCGGTGTATACACTAACCCATCTCATTTTAAAAACCCGTTATGAGATATGACACTTTTATTTTAGTTACTCGTGTATTTGGCTGAATTTGAACATGTCTAAATATGTTTTGTCTTGAAATTTGAGATATTACCTTGGGTTTTTGAAAGTTCACTTATGAAAATGGATGGTGCAATGTATTTGAAGAAAAGATTTTGTTATGGTCAATTTACTATTAAAAATATACATCTGAAATGTTCAAATACCATGATCCTAGAAAAGCACACATCATATATATATTTTGGATGTGCACAACTATTAGGATAAATTTGTTATTCTCCTTGCTCTCTGAAATTGGTCTGAGAAAAAGATCCAAAATTGAAAACGTGCGCTGAGCTTTTCCAAGCAGAACATATGACTCAATTATTTTTATTTTTTCAGTCACATTACATTATTTTTTACAAAATAAGAAATAATATAAAATTTAATTCTTCCTTCATCCCAAAATAAATAAACCAGCTGTTTTTTCATGAATTTCAATACACCAAAATTATTTTGGTAATACTTGACAGTTACAATTAACTCTTATCTACTGCTTTCAGTCAGTCATTCTTCTCACACGGACCAAACATAACTAAAAATATAATTCTTACGGTTCAGAATCTGATAATATTTTGAAAGTATAATATCTTAGATAAATCAAAATATGTGAAATAGACTAACACAAAAAAATTAAAAATTATATGAATTATCATATGACCCGTGCTTTGCATGGGCTATCATGCTAGTTAGGTTATTAAATTTTGGAGCAGATTGCACTACAAACCTCTTAATCTAAAAATTCTACATGTACATTGTACACCAGTATCATTCAGTAAATTAGTATTAGAATTCATCAAAATTTATACAAATAAATACGTAAAATGATATAATTTATGGTACAAAATGAAAACATGTAGCAAGATATATACAATGTTTACAAACCAAATAAATATACAATTAACTGTATATAACTTCTTTGATGAGAGTCAGTCAACATTAATCAACTAGCATGAAAGCCCGTGTGTGGGTTACATTCTAATTTGCACAATTTTTTTTCGTAAATCATGTTTTAGTCGGTTATATATTCTTTTCAATCTATTCCATGATTTTCGATTTATTTAAGGCCAACAGTTGGCAACCGTTCAAATTTTGAAATATTATTGAATTCTAAATTTTGAGTATCATACAGAGCTAATCCTGAGATTAAGCCGCTCATGCAATGGGGCACCGAGAAGATGCTGTAATTTAGGGGCACATCTTTTCTAATAAGTAAAAAAATTTAAAAGTAAGTAGAGGCACAAAAAACAATAGTTGGCGCACATTTTGTTCAAGGTAGCACCAGAAATAGTTTAAGATATAAGGAGCGCCGAAAAATAAATCGCATGTATGTGATTTTGATTTATAGTTGGGTACAAAATTCAAATTCACGTGAAACTTTCAATTTCTCAGACCCAACCTAGGTATCATATTTGTAGCAGTACTCGTTGAATGTAAGATGAATGCCCGATAATAATTATACATAAAAGTTACTCATTAGTGGCCAAGTACTATTGCAACAATAATGTGTCGTTTAGTCTATTTCTAGCAATAATTTTTAAAAGATTATCACAATAATGATATGCTATTTAGTTTGTTTTCATTAGAAATAGTAAACCAGTAAGAAGAGATAGGTGGATCATTACATATGTGGTAGGAGATGTATTATGACAGTAACAGCACAAACTGCTTTAGTATTAGGAAAAATCAACTAAAATGTATGATGTATCCATACAAACTAATATGCGCTACAGTGATTTTTTTTTATACAGTCTTAAAATATCACTAATCAATCATTATGTTATAGATAGTCATATATAATTTAACATCTTTGTTTGATATATATAATCTTGTTTATAATACTACATTATAATTCAACTATGCATTTTATTCATTTATTTAATCAATAACTCATATAGAGTCCAAATCTAACATATCAGCCAATCTGATTTTTTTATATAGATATATATTGTAATTAGTATCAATCATATTAAAAGTCTGTTTGGTATTGATGTTGCAGACCGCAACAATAGTTTTTTTTGTAAAAACATGCTTCAAAACAGCTTAGTAAATCTAAAAGCAATTTTTCAACGACATTTTTTATAAAAAAAATTGTTTAGGAAAAATTATTTTTTACAATAGCAACTTTTGTAGACAACAATTTTAGGTAAAGGCATCAAACCCCAACAATCACATATTAAATAAGTTTAATAAAAGTTAATATAAAATAGGATATAAACAAAAACTAAAAAGACATAATTTATTCAGTAGTTGTGAATTTAGCTTCATTTGTATTTAGAGGTCATAAATTCAATTCCCTTGATAAGACCAAAAAATCATGTCGTGTTTCCATATATTCTATATCATATGTCCTAATTCGATGGTAGATAAATTCACGTTGTCTTGTGTACCACGTGAATGCACATCTTGTTTTCATGGCATATTCATAATATAGATAAAAATATTTTTGTATTATAAGTTCATAAAACTATCATTCTAATTTCAGAACAATTTTTCTTTTCGATAATAACTTTCTTTTGTAGTTATTAAAACACTTATATCTTAAAATTTTTAAAGTGAAATTATAAAAATAGCATGATAGTCGTGTAATGCACGACATGCATTTTAACTATGATAATTTTACATACACATATTCTTATGAAATTATCACTACTATTATGATTATGAGCTAATTAGGTATAAATTTCTTTAATTGCCATATCTCTTGTATAATAATCTTTTACACATATTTTGAATGTAATTGTATCAACACTATTTTTTTTTAATTTTTAATTATAACTTATAGCCCTTACAAGGCACGGACCACATTCTAATTCATATAATATCTTTCGAATCTTGCGATAGAGTCTAATATGTTAATTAAACTCATCTAATATTTGTCAGCATGTTAGATTAACATATTATCATCAACTATTTAGTTCTATTACCATTTGTTTTTAGATTGGCAAAAAAAATTGATGTACCTATTCTTTTGTTAGTATTTAATTGAGACATAAGTGTTTACAATAAGCTTTTTTCATATCTAGATGTCCAGATTTGACAGTAAATGAATTCATGTTATCTTTTGTATCCGAGAGTGGCATCAGATCAATTTAGGATAGAAGAGTGCTATACCCATGGCGATCCCGGAATTCGAACATAATCATTGAACTTGTCCCGGTTCCTGAACGAAGATTATTTTGCTCTTCGATTCCTGCCCTGAACTCGAATGAGGATCCTCGGAGAAATCACGAATTTTTTTTAAAAAAAATCGAAATATAATTTTTAATTAAAATTTCGAACATGATCGTTGAACTCGTATCAATCCCCGAATGAGGATTATTTTGTTACACCGAAAGGGGAACGAGGATCCACACGAGAAATCGAGGATTCTTATTTCTTTTTAAATTGGAATTTATAATTCCTTAATATATTTTATAACAAAAATAATTTGATAAATCATTATAAATATTATTATTATATCATAAATAGGGATTCCAATTTTTTTTTATAACAAAAGATGAAAGATATAGCTAAAATTACTAAAATTTAATTTTATTTTGTTATTTTTTGTGAAATTTTAAATTTATCAAAAATTTTATTTTTTGAATTATATTTATCTTTAATAATCTAGTAAATATAATATTTCTTTAATCCCCGATATTCGACCGAAAATGTGAATTGGGGATCGGGTCGGGATACCTTAATCCCCGATCCCATTCTCATCCCCCGAATTTTTAGTTTATAATATTCCCTATTTTCCATACTGAAATAGAAAAATTTCCTGAATCCCCAATCTAAATGGGAAGGGGATCACATCGCGGTTGGACGGGATGGGTGAAATGCTCATTCATACGTATACCAAGTGAATTTGTTTTGTGTTTGTCATGAGCATAACAAACATGAATAAATATTAATAATTTATGATTTCACAAAAAGTACTATTATACATGTACCAAAAATCATTGAATTTATGTCATTTCATGTACAATGTGAATTTGTATTGTATTTTCGTATCACATACATAATATAAAAAGAATACTTTATAGTTTTAAAATTTCATGAAAATATAATAATAATAATAATAATAATAATAATAATAATATTAATATTAATATTAATATTAATTAAATGAGATGGAAATATTTTATTGATAGTTTTATCATGCATAAATTTAAGAAAAAAATATTAAGGAAAATATAGGAAGCAGGTTCTTTGAAAATGTAGTTAATAATTTTTAAGTAGGTATCAGAAATTGTTATGATGTAGTGGTTGTGTGCATAAATTTAAGTTGTTTGTATAATATGGGAGATTATAAAATCCACTCATAATGAAAATATTTTTTTAACATTAACATAAAGAGGGGTATATTGATAAATTACTAAATTGGCTTGAAAAAGCATTTTGGCCTATAATATATAATAGTAAATGAAAAGAGACATTTTTCTTTGAAATTATTTCTAAAATAAATGTTAAATAAAATGTAGAATTAAGAGCTATTTAAGAATTTAGTGGATGATTTCCAAATTTTTATGAATGGGACTTCTAGCATGATGGTCATGGTGTGACCATAAAAAAGATTTCTAGCAAAGAGGTCATGGATTCAATCCATGCTAGCAACATATTTTTTAATATATTTATAAAATCTGGGATATTTTAGTAAATTACTAAATGGCATGGAAAACCATGTTGTCCTATAATATATATAATGGATGGATGGATGGATGGAATTCTCCGATCTTCTTTCTTCTTCTTCTCGGCTTCCTTCTCCTCCCTCTTTCTCCAATCAAGTCATCATCCACCTTCACAAATCCCTTTCGTCCCTCCATAATTCGAAAAAATTTTCTCAAAAATTTCAAAAAACCCATTCGAATTTCTCAAATCTTCTTCGATTTTGATCTCGAAATATCAAATAAACACATTTCTTATACTCAAAATCTCCTGCTTCACATCATATCAAAATTTTGGTGTTGTTCCGTGTTAGGTCCGGAATAAGGTAGAAGGGGGGTTGAATATGTTATTTAAAAAAATATTTCGATTTTTGATGTGGATATGAGATTAAAAAATACTGAATCAAAATAACACAACTGTTTGAGAAATATCTTTGAATTGATAAAACCCGGAGGTTTGTTACACAATCTAATCCTATGGATCAGCTACAAAATCAAACACTCCTAGGATAGTTTAGGCACGAGGACCTTCTACCCGACACTTCCTGCAAGCGGGCTAAGCCGGCTTCCCTACTAGATTGACTGTCTAGCAGCTTACACAGAGAAGATATAAGAGAGAGAAGAGAGAGTTGTGTGTTGAGGTGTGTTTTGAAATGAAATACAACAAGCCTATTTATAGATTATAGAAAGTCAATATTTGACACTATTCCAACAACCCCCAAATAGTAACTGAGCACTATTCCAACAACCCCCAAATAGTAACCGGACACTATTTCACCAACCCCAAATAGTAACCGGACACTATTACACCAACCCCAAATAGTAATCGTGCATAGTAACTTTGCATAGTAACTGCGCATAGTAATACTATTTTTGTATCTCTTGGGCTTCTTTCTTCTGTTTTATTCTGCTGTTTTAATTCATCTCTGAAAATAATTCAAGTACTAGATTAATTTAATTATTTGTTATAAATAATTAATTAATCTGTTACTTATTTAATTTTCAGAGAGTAAATTAATTTTTGACAATACCTTGAAATAT
The DNA here is from genome assembly GCA_036435485.1 of Saposhnikovia divaricata. NCBI lineage: Eukaryota > Viridiplantae > Streptophyta > Magnoliopsida > Apiales > Apiaceae > Saposhnikovia > Saposhnikovia divaricata. The sequence continues at coordinate 102,853,057 of CM071601.1, forward strand.
TATGTTTGTCCTTGATTGTCAATAGGCTTTGACAATTCTGTAAATTAATGTGTTGATCCTTCTCGTATGTGCTGACACTTAGTGCGCTGGTCTGGTTCACAAGTGACTAGCACTGATCTTGATCTTCACACCTTCGTTACATTCCAATTGATTAGCCTGTAGCAGTATCTTCAAATTATGTAAATATATTGAATCTTTTTGGCTCTTCAACTGAATCATCTGTATATCTTATTCTGTCACTGAGGCTTGAACATGTTAATGAACTTCTTTCAACGACTTGATCCTTGTTGGTGCCTGTTCTTCAAATTTCACGATCCCTGTATAGATTTAATATTATTTATCTTTTATCCTAGTTGAGTTATATATATCCTCTATTACATATTACATTACATTATGCTTTACAATCTCCCCCTATTTGATTGTTAGGGTTGACAAGCAAATCCCTAGAGGATAACTCAACTGATACAACAAAAATAAAATACAAAGATAAATAATATTAAACCGCATTCTGGATCATATATATACATTTTCCAGATTTATAAAATTAACCAAGTTTAAGATAATTGTTCCTTTAGACTGAACATATCTTCAAGTTTGCCTTTGCTTTCTTTCCACATAGCACTAATACTCCAATTAGCTTTTCCTTTCCCAAAATAAAGTTAATTCCGTGTCAACAACCTTTTCCTTGCCCTTATTACGCCTAGTAGCTTCTTGGTCATCCACCTTCTCCCCCTCAGTTGGGTTATCCTCCAGAGTAATAGGATGTGAAGTTGGTAAATTAGACGAACATGACTTTACCAAGGAGTTGATTTCATCATTAAACTGGGTTTCCATGGTATTCAATTGAACCTGGAATATATCATGTTGAATAAGTTGCAAATTTTTGATTTCTGCAAGGGACTTATAGATATTTGACAACTCTTTCTCCATTGTTTGGACCCGTATAAGGAGTCTGTTGTATTCCTTTCTGGTTACAGGTGCATGTGGTTGAGTAGGTTGCTCACTGGTACGTTCTGCAAGTGTTTCACTCAACACTCTATATTCACTCGGTTAAGTGGGTTGGGTTACACTTACATGTTCTGTTCGTGTTTCCCTCAACTCTTCTCCAGAGCTTCCACCGATATGTGTACCTCCAAATGAAATCATCCTAGCCCCTTTTCCAAAGGTCACGGATGGTGCAATGAAAGTTTATGAGCTTCCGTCCTCGTGTGAAGCGAGTTGCCGACCACTGGTAAAAAGTGGTAAATCTCGAAAGAGATCCAGAGATTTTCCCTCTGGGAGGTTAAACTTGAATCGATTAAATGGCACAAAACCCAAGTTTCCCTCGTACGTCTGTGAAGACAGTTGGTTCATAAAAGAACCACCTACCGATGGATCTTTCCATAAAATGAAAGATTCACCAGCAGTTATTGAGGTAGGTAATTCCACCTCGGATGCCTGTGAAGGCATTTGATCTTTAGAAAGATCATCAACCACTCTTATGTTCCGTGAAATGGAACTCAAGATAGTTGCTCCCGTCAATTCAACCTCATTTACATTTGCACTCATTGGATAAGAAAGAATTGTTTCACTAACAGTTGCCGTTACCTCAAGTTGATTGGGTTTACTCCGTTTAGAATGAGGTAGAGCGGCTGATGTAACTAACTCCTTAGGTGGTGCTGCTAAGGCACTATCTCCCTCAATAATGTGGATGACTGGTCGTTTAAGTGATAATTGAGGTGTAGGAGTTTGTTGTGTTTGTGTTTGCATTTGTAGAATGGGCTCTTCGACATGTGTTAGAGTCGGTGGGATTTCCTGCTCTTGGTCGGGTAAGATGGCCACTAAGGGCTGTAAAAACTGTATTTCCTGTGACACGACAGGGAATACAGAGGTTGGAATAGCAGGGATTGAAATATTACCTTGACGTATACCTGCTCTCACAGGTCTTGGTAACAACGGAAGTGGGACAGTCTTTAGATATTCAGTTAGGACTGTAGGCACATCCGTATAGTTCTTTTTGCTTATGTAATTAATTACATTCGTCTTCATGTAAGAACATTCCACCTTTCGACCATTTTCCAAGCGTACCCCATCATTCAAAAAATCATTTAATATTAGCCAGAGAAACCTTGGATATAGACATTTGACATTTTGAGTCCGAACATCTCTTCTTCCCAAGTGTTTCATCTTTAAAATGATTTGACCAAGCACTATTTTTCCAAAATTAATCCTTAAATTATTGGCGACCGCATACCATATTTTTTGAATAAATTCAGGTATTCGATCTTGATTTGTTCTATCTGAGGAAAAAACATGGTTAAGAGTGTGCAAGAAGAAATTCCAGTACTGGGTTAGAAACGTTCTAGAAAGATTACCAGTATTGAAATTGCCATGTTGGTATCTTATAAAACGAAAGAACATTTCAATCTGTTCAGGTGTAGGATCAGAAACAAGATTTTCCATAGAAAAATGAAGAATTCGACTAACATCTCGTTCAGTGACCCTAATCGACCTACCAAACAGTCGATATGTGATTGCACACCCATTCTGTCCAGATGTGTTAACCGCACTGCAATATAGTTCACGCAATGCATCATGGTTAAGTTGCACTGGTGTCACTAAAGCATAGCGAATTAATGAATGTTCATTCAGAAATTGTGTTCAAACCCGAAATTGCTCATCAAGAATGGTTTCGATTTGCTGAATGGAAATAGGATTAACTTTAGTAATTAAAAAGCTTCCTTACAATGCCATTTTCAAAACTTTGAGGAAATTCAAAAACAAGGGTTAGTTTTTATAAAGGATGATGTATAAAGCAAGAATATGAAATCCGATTTAAAAACCACCAGCTAGATTGAGAGATCTTTCCGATCAAAACTCGAAATATTCAGCAATTGTGTGTATATGCTCTGTATATCTGAAAAATGATGATGTTTAACATAAACAAAAACTCATCATTTATAAGGTTTCAAGGACTAGTAGGTTAGGTGAGAGCGTGACAGGTTATGTTTGAAAAATTACACCGCTCAATAATTTCTCACCTAAAAACCTACTTAGCCGAAAAGCATCTTATCACCGAAACCTGTCAGTCGAAAAAACATCTTATCACCGAAACCTATCAGCCTATGTACACACACATATACACACTTATTATTTCTAATTATTGTGGATTTAAAATAACCAATCAATAATTCAAGAATTATTCCACAATAATCAGACAAACTCATAATTAAATAAACATAAAATTAACAAAGTATCATTAATTGATATATGTCAATAAAATATTTATTTAATTATGCTACAATTGACACAATTATTTACTAACTAATTACCATAAAATATAGCATTTATAAGCATGGTAATTAATATAGAGATAACTGTAATATGAGGACTGGATGCAAATAAATTCACAAATCCTAAACATATGGACATTTAAAATACATGTGAACTTATAACAAATTGCAGTTATTGATTATCCAAAATTAATTAGACAGATTTAACATCCCAAGTTCACCAACTAACCTGGAGAAAATGGATTCATCCAGTGGTTTAGTAAATATGTCTGCAATTTATTGATCTGTGGGAACAAAATATAATACCACAGTTCCATTCATGACATGCTCTCGTAAGAAATGATGCCTGATATAAATGTGCTTAGTCCTGGTATGTTGAACTGGATTGTTGGCAATGGCAATGGCACTCGTGTTGTCGCATAGAATTGAAATTTTGTCCAACATGAGTCCATAGTCCTGAAGTTGATTCCCCATCCACAGGATCTGAGCACAACTACCTGCCATAATGTATTCTGCTTCGACTGTCGAGGTAGATACTGAGTGTTGCTTTTCCGATCAATTTTACAACCTGCGAAATCAGAATCTGTATAGCCAACTAGGTCAAAACCTGTTCCTTTAGGGTACCAAATCCCAAGATTGGGGGTTCCCTTAAGGTATCTGAAAATACTTTTAACAGCTATAAGATGTGACTCTTTAGGGTCAGCCTGAAATCTATCACATAAACAAGTTGCGAACATAATATATAGTCTACTAGCAGTTAAGTATAAGAGAGAGCCGATCATACCTTGATACTTCGTGATGTCAACTGACTTACCAGATTTGTCTTGATCAAGCTTGATAGCAGTTGGCATTGGGGTCTTGGCAGTAGCTGTTTCTTCCATCCCATACTTCTTCAGAAGATCCTTTATGTATTTTGATTGGCAGATGAAAATACCATCAGGCTTCTGAACAACATGAAGTCCAAGGAAGAAGGACAATTCACCCATCATGCTCATCTCGTACTTACTCTGCAATAGCTTAGCAAATCTCTTGCATAGCAAATCATTAGTAGAACCAAATATTATATCATCCACATATACTTGCACTAGAATTATATCATTTTTATGCTTTTTATGAAAGAGAGTTTTGTCGATGATACCTCTTGTAAAACCATTTTCAAGTAAGAACTTGGAGAGAGTATCATACCATGTTCGAGGGGCTTTCTTGAGACCATAGAGAGATTTGAAGAGAAAGTACACAAAACCTTCCAATTCCTTGTCTTCGAACCCAGGGGGTTGTTCAACATAGACTTCTTCTTCTAGATCTCCGTTAAAAAATGCACTCTTCACATCCATCTGAAAAACCTTAAAGTTGGAGTGTGCAGCAAATGCTAAGAACATCCTGATTGCTTCAAGCCTTGCAACTGGAGCATATGTTTCATCATAATCAATTCCCTCTTCTTGAGAGTAACCCTTTGCTACCAATCGAGCCTTATTCCTCGTAACAATACCATTTTCATCCAGTTTATTCCTAAACACCCATCTAGTACCAATTATAGATTTATCTTTTGGTCTTGGCACTAGCTTCCATACTTTCTGCCTTTCGAACTGATTGAGTTCTTCCTGCATTGCAGTTACCCAATCTGGATCATCTAGATCTTCATCAACCTTTTTAGGTTCAATTTGAGATAAAAATCCTGCGAAATTGCATTCATTCTGTGTTGCTCTTCTAGTCTGTACACCTTTGTCCGGTTCACCAATGATCTGTTCAAAGGAATGCGCTCTACTCCATACCCTTTGTCTCGGCAAATTTGATCTTGATGATTCCCCAATTTCATAATTGTGTTGAGTGTGGTGACTAGTAGATCTAAACTCATTGTTTGCTCCCCCTGAGCTGTTGCTTTCAGAGTTTGATGAATCGGAGTTTAATGAATCACTAGCAGTAGATGCATTCTTTGATGTTTCTTCACTTAATTGGGGTTCATTTTCATCGTTCACTTGCTCCCCCTCAACATGTGTTGTAGTCTGATATACTTGTATAGATTGAACAATATTGTCTGAAAGAGTATCAGAATTTTGTAGATCAACATTTATTTCTTCATTCTCAAATCTCAGCTGGTCATGTTCATCAAAATCTTCAAGTCCTGTTATCTTCTTATCATCAAAAGACACATGGATAGATTCCATGACTACTTTTGTTCTCAGACTGTAGACTCTGAATGCTTTTGTGGAAAGTGGGTATCCAACAAAGATTCCTTCATCAGCTTTTAAATCAAATTTGGCAAGCTGTTCTGGATGAGTCTTAAGAAAAACACTTAAATCCAAACACATTAAAGAACTTCAAGTTCGACTTCTTATTTTTCACCATCTTATATGGTGTTTTACCATGCTTGTTTATGAGTGTAGCATTATGTGTGAAACAAGCAGCTTGCACAGCTTCAGCCCAGAAGTAAGTTGGCAGCTTTGCTTCATCAAGCATGGTCCTTGAAGCTTCTATAAGAGTCCTATTCTTTCTCTCTACTACTCCATTTTGTTGTGGAGTTCCAGGTGCAGAGAATTCTTGCTTTATTCCATTTTCTTTACAAAACTCTTCCATGGCTACATTCTTGAACTCAGTGCCATTATCACTCCTTATGATTTTCACTGTATGCTTAGATCCTTTGTCCAGTTGTCTGACATGCTCTGTTAAGATTGATGTAGTTTCTTCTTTCTTGTGCATGAAATACACCCATGTATATCTGGTGTATTCATCAACAATAACCAAAGCATATTTTTTCTTTCCAATAGACATTATATTTACTGGACCAAATAAATCAACATGCAATAAGTGATATGGCTCAAGAATTGAGAATTCAGTCTTACTTTTGAATGAAGTTTCCTTTGTTTTGCCTTCTAACATGAGTCACATAGGCCATCTGGAGTAAAAATTGATTTGGGCAATCCTCTCACAAGATCTTTCTTCACTAGCTCATTAATGCTGTTGAAATTTAGATGAGAAAGTCTCTTGTGCCAATCCTAACTTTCTTCAATTGATGCTCTACTCAGTAGAAAGATTGCAGAGCCATCAGAGTTTGTTGAAAGCCCGGCTTCATAAATGTTACCATGCCTGTATCCCTTCAGACAACTTTGCCTGTAGATTTGCTTATAACTTCACAGTGTTCTTCAAAGAAATCCACATGACAACCTCTGTCACAGATTTGACTCACACTTAGCAGATTATGTTTGAGTCCTGAGACTAGAGCTACAGTTTCAATGATGACATACCCAAGATTGATATTGCCATATCCCAGAGTCCTTCCTATGTTGCCATCTCCATAAGAAACACTTGGGCCAGCTTTCTTCACAAATTCTGATAGTAGGGCTTTATTTCCAGTCATGTGTCCTGAGCATCCACTATCCAGAACAAGGATATTTTTCCTGTTACCCTGAAATCACAAAAACCACTAATGATTAGTTTTAAGGACCCAGACTTGCTTGGATCCTTTGACCTTATTAAGTTTGTTAGCTTTTGCAGCAGAAGTCTTATCAGAGTTTGTGCTGACATTCTTTTTATCAGAATTTATACATGTAGAATCAATCTTGAATTTATTCAAAGAGGGTTTAAGTTCATAATAATCATAATACAAATTATGATACTCTTTGCATGTATAAATAGAATGCCAAATACTACCACAGTGAAAACAAGGATTCTGTGGCTTAAACCTAACTGAACCACTCTTAACTCCTGACCTAGGAGGTATAGAGTTTATATTTTTATTCTTCCTCCAAAAAGTAGCAAGATGGTTAGGATTTCCACAGTTTTGACATTTCTTCCTAGGAGCATTGGGAATAGGCATATAGTTATTGCTTTTATTGATGCCTACCTTTACATTTCTGTTTTCCTAGGTTCTTTTACATTGTTTACTCCTTTTATCTCCTTCAGCTTGTGTTTAAGCTATTTCTGAGACATTAAGTCAATATTTACTGATTTGACTTCATCCTGTTTTGGTTTGTCAGATTTTGGTACAAACCTCACAGGATTAATTTTGGGCTTTGCAGCCCTTTCAGTAAACACAGGTTTAGAGGTCTCAGCTTCTAGGTTGGCAGTTTTCTTTTTATCAGTGTAACCTAGACCTTCTTTCCAACAATCATTCTCTATGATAATCTGAGTAGTTTTACCAGAGTTAGTCCAAGTTTTAATAATGTTTCTTTCTTTAGCAAGTTCAGATTCAAGATAAGCATGCTTTTTCAATAATTCAGTTTTAACAATAATAGCATCATCTCTCTCTTTCTGAATTTTTAACATCTGGACTAATTCTAATTCTAGATAGTCATTTCTCTTTCTAAGGTCTAGACTTTCAGATTTTATTCTTTCATTTTCTAAAGTCTGATCTCTGTAGCTAACATGCAAGTTTTTAAGAAAGAGTCTTAACTCAGATATATCAGTAGTATCAAAAGCTAGAGTAGAGTGAGGTACCTTGGTCTCAGTAGCTTCAGTGATACTATCAGCATTTGCCATTAAGGCATAGTTCACCTCATCTTCAGAGTCTGAAGTGTCAGCCCAGTCCTTCTTCTTTGTGATGTAAGCTTGACCTTTATCAGTTTTGGCTTTCTTGCACTCAGGTGCAAAATGTCCTTTCTCACCACAATTATAGCATTTGATCTTGGACTTGTCCACTTTCCCAGACCTGCCTTCCTTTCCCTCAGCTTTTCTAAAATTCTTCTTTTCGGAATTTGAATCTCTTCGTGTGAACTTCTTTCCTTTCCTGAAGTTCTTGTAAGCCATCTTCTTGAAGCTTTTTACCATCATGGCTGCAAGTTGTATCATCTCAGCATCACTGACATCATCATCAGAGTCTGTGTGATTGTCAGAGTTTGAGTAATCATCAGAGTTTGATGACTCAGTATCAGACTTTGTAATAAGAGCCTTTCCATTGGATTGACTCTTTTTCACAATAACTTCTTTATAAACTTTCTCCTCAGCTTTAAGAGCAATTGACTTGGGCTTGCCTCCATGCCTCTTGCTTCTTTGTTCCATCTCAAGCTCATGAGTTTTGAGCATTCCATAGATTTCATCAAGAGACATGTCTTCCAGATCATAATTGTCTCTGACGGTAGTGGCCTTTAAATCCCACTTCTCAGGAAGAGCCAAAAAGAATTTCAGATTAGAGTCTTCAAGATTATACTCCTTATCTACTAGTGACAAATCATTCAGCAATTTTAGGAATCTGTCATATAGATATGTTAATGACTCATCAGACTTCGAGTCAAAGTGCTCGTACTCTTGTGTGAGTATTGTTCTCCTGTTCTTCTTGATGGATTTGGTTCCTTGACATCTGACTTCCAAAGCATCCCAAATCTCCTTATCAGTTTTGCATCCAATGACCCTGTTAGACATAACATTGTCAAGAGCGCTATGTAATAAATGCCTTACCTTGGCATCCTTGCTAATAGAGGAGATATCTTCAGGAGTGTAGTCTTTCTTCTCCTTTGGAATCGTTTTTTGTTCATCTTTATCAACTGTAACAGACAATTTGGTCGGCTTATGTGGACCATCATGGATTCTGTCTAAGTACTCTGGATCTGTAGCCTCCAGAAGCATTTCCATCTTCACCTTCCATATGGGATATTCTGATGCCCTGAGTATTGGAACTCTGATGGATTCATATCTGCTTGTTGTTGAAGTTTGTGTTTTCTCTGTCATGATTGAATAGCTTTTTGGATCTTAACTGTTGTATAATAACAGAGTGGCTCTGATGCCAATTGTTAGGTCTGGAATAATGTAGAAGGGGGTTGAATACGTTATTTAAAAAAATATTTCGATTTTTGATGTGGATATGAGATCAAAAAATACTGAATCGAAATAACACAACTGTTTGGGAAATATCTTTGAATAGATAAAACCCGGAGGTTTGTTACACAATCTAATCCTATGGATCAGCTACAAATCAAACACTTCTAGGATAGTTTAGGCACGAGGACCTTCTACCCGACACTTCCTGAAAGCGGGCTAAGCCGGCTTCCCTACTAGGTGGACTGTCTAGCAGCTTACACATAGAAGATATAAGAGAGAGAAGAGAGAGTTGTGTGTTGAGGTGTGTTTTGAAATGAAATACAACAAGCCTATTTATAGATTATAGAAAGTCACTATTTGACACTATTCCAACAACCCCCAAATAGTAACCGAGCACTATTGCAACAGCCCCCAAATAGTAACCAGACACTATTTCACCAGCCCCAAATAGTAACCGGTCACTATTACACCAACCCCAAATAGTAATCATGCATAGTAACTTTGCATAGTAACTACGCATAGTAATACTATTTTTGTATCTCGTGGGCTTCTTTCTTCTGTTTTATTCTGCTTTTTTAATTCATCTCTGAAAATAATTCAAGTACTAGATTAATTTAATTATTTGTTATAAATAATTAATTAATCTGTTACTTATTTAATTTTCAGAGAGTAAATTAATTTTTGACAATACCTTGAAATATTATGTCTGTCCTTGATCGTCAATAGGCTTTGGCAATTCTTTCTGTAAATTAATGTGTTGATCCTTCTCATATGTGCTGACACTTAGTGTGCTGGTCTGGTTCACAAGTGACTAGCACTGATCTTGATCTTCACACCTTCGTTACATTCCAATTGATTAGCCTGTAGCAGTATCTTCAAATTATGTAAATACATGGAATCTTTTTGGCTCTTCAACTGAATCATCTGTACATCTTATTCTATCACTGAGGCTTGAACATGTTAATGAACTTCTTTCAGCGACTTGATCCTTGTTGGTGCCTGTTCTTCAAATTTCACGATCCCTGTATAGATTTAATATTATTTATCTTTTATCCTAGTTGAGTTATATATATCCTCTATTACATATTACATTACATTATGCTTTACAATCCGAGATCTTTGACGTTTTGATTTGTATCGCCTTAGGCGAAGTATCGCTTTATGCGTAGATATCGCTTTATGCGTATTTTTTATTGTCTTTATGTTTATTTTTTTGGGTGTTGGATCTTGTGAGAATGATTTTGTTGATGTTTTTGATGATCTAGCATGCCCGTATCGAAGTTGGGGCGGTGGTGATTACTACAAGAGCTCACCTTTCACAACCAAAAATTGTTCATTGTTTGGGAGTTTTCACTTCCGGCATGTCCATAGCTGGTATCCAGTATGTAGATAGCTGGGGTGTCGCTCCTCAAACCTCAAGTTATGCAATTGGGGTTTTTAAACACTGGACTAACAATTATTTTTATGTGATAAGGTCAATTGTGATGCTGCTTTCAGGGATGTTGGTGTAGTATGGATCGCTTAGGATGACTTCGATTTCGTTTTTAGCTTAAAGAATTTTTAAATTCTATGTGTTAAACGATCAGGAAATAAATCAGATAATTGTTTTTAGTTTGTCATTTGTTTTCCAAACTGGTTGTATTGGTAGTTGGGGGTTTATCCTGACAGTGTTCGATTCTATTTAATGACAACTGTTATTTTTTTTGTAAAAATAAAAACACAATTAACTGATGCAAACATCATTTCTAATATTTTATGGAATTTTAGTTGCACTTCTAGTACAACAAATGGATCATGTTGGATTGACGGGGATCAATTATATAAATGTTACTTGTCAATAGTTGGATGGAAGCTCATAATTATAACAAATATTAGCTTAAAATTCGTGTGACGTATAGATATTTTTCAATATAATAGAATTTTTTTAATTTGAATTAAAATTTTTAAGACATGAATAGTGTAGGCTTAAAATTTTAAATGATATGATCTAATAAAAATTACATATATGTTATCCGTGATATTTTTAGAAAATGATAGATTTTAGTTTGAAAATATAAAAATGATAATATATTTTAACTGAAAAATGTAATCGGTTAGTTATTAGTTATTATTATTATTATTATTATATTATTATTATTATTATTATTATTATTATTATTATTATTATTATTATTATTATTTTATTTTATTTAAATAAAGCTACCCGAATAGGTTTTACTGGGAAAAAATAAAAAAATAAAAAAGGTAACATATTTTAGCTAAAAAAGGTAATTGATTAATTATTAGTAATTATAATTATAATTATTATATTTTCTTTTATTACATAGAATTACGCATGCTGTTTTTAGAGAAGGAAACATTTTAGTTAGATAAAATATAAAAGATAATATATTTTAAGTAAAAAAGTAAAATGATTAGTTATTGAAAAATAAAAGAAGGTTTGGGAACTTCTATCGTAAATGGAATATATAGAATTGTGATAAATTAAATATTGCAAAGTCCCGGTATTTATTACCGGTCATAATTGGATCATAATGGAATTTCGGTGTATACCGGCACCATAATATCGGATTGGGGAGGAAGATTAGAATTAGAGATTGATAGAAAAGCAAGGATACGGGCTCGTGTTAGTAGGAAACAAAAAATATCTATTCTAGTTCTATCATCGGCTATGGGTTCAAATCTAAAAGAAATTCTAGAGAATGTTTGCTATCCTGAAATATTTTTATCTTTTCTGACTGATAAGGGAAAAAAAATAGGGTCAAAAGAAAATGCTATTTACATGTTTTACGTGAAAAAGTAAATTTATTAGTTATTAGTAACTATAAGTAATTAAGTACGGATAATTAAGTAAAATTAACGTGTACCGTTAAGTAAGGTTAAATAAGTAAAATCAACATGTAACGTACCAACCGACTAACCAATCATACTTTAATGTTTCAACTATAACATCCCAGTCCCACATCGAGGAGATTATGGACTTCTATTCAGGCAAAGTAATACTACTAGCACCAACAAATCATGATTTTTTGGGGGCCTGTGGTGGGCTTGTGGACAACCTAAATTGGCTGCATTTGGGTCAGTTTACTTTGGCTAATTCAGGTTCGTGATCGGGACTCGACCCGATTTTTGAAAATGATTCGGGATTTGACCCGGATCGTCACATATGGTATTAGAGCCGACTCTCGAAAGCTTGATTCATCAAGTTTCCGGAGCTGGGGACACGAAAGTTGGTGGTATTATCCCACAATGGACAGAGTTCCTGAGGTGGGGACACGAAACTAGCTGGTATTATCCCACAATGGCTAGAGAGGAATGATCTTGGACCTATGGGGTATCCGTCAGGCCTGACGAGGACGTCAAGAGTTTAAGTGGGGGAGTTTGTAACACCCCAGTCCCACAACGAGGAGATTAGGAACTTCTGTTTAGTTTATAAGGCAAGTAATACTACTAAGTGCACCAACAAATCATGATCTTTTGGCTGCCTGTGGTGGGCTTGTGGACTACCCAAGTTGGCTACATTTGGACCAGTTTACTTTGGCTTATTCGGATCCGTGATCGGGACTCGACCCGATTTTTTAAAAGATTCGGGATTTGACCTGGGTTAGTAAATATAAATAATTAAGTAAGGGTAATTAAGTAATAGCTATCAATAATTAAATAAGAGTAATTAGTTAAAAACAATAGGTACCAGTACCATACCGATCGACCAAATATTTAATGTTTCACCTATTATAATGTAGTATAGTATAAATATGATTTGTTGGAGTTTTTTTTATTTTAATAGTATAGATTTAATGTATTTAATATGGATGATCAAATATTGTGTACCAAACTGATAACCAAATAAAGGCTAGTTTACTTATAATAATATAAATAGATAGATATATTTAACATAAATGACCAAATATTGTGTACCAAACCTATAAGCAAATAGAGGTTAATTTGTTTATAATAGTATAATATAGATAGATACGTTTTTATCTTTGAGTTCCGACAGAATGGCTTGCTCCCTGTTTGCACTAAATCACGCAAGCGTACGTGGTCACAAGTAATATATGAATAAGTCGAGTTCGTTCCCACAGAGATCTGGTTAATATTTTAATTCAGTTATTGTACCTATGCAACAATGTATGGTTATTACTCACTGCTAAGACAAATAACAAATTTGAGTTTTAATTAACTAAACTAACTAAGATGCAAATTATCAACTAAGAATTAAGTAACTAACGATAATTAAAATCAAATTACTTACGCAATATGAACCATGGAATCCTAACTTCAATACAAACTTCCTTTAGAGATCATGCCCTTTTATCAATACATGTGGTGATTACGATAACTAATCGGACAACACGAATAAGTATACGTTACCTTTCAGTACACGCACACCAATCTACACAATATCCACATAAGATAGAAATCATGCAGGCACCAATTATGCTTAGACCCTATATGTCTATAGAATTTGAAAACATAATGGTTGAAGATCAAGTATCCATAAGATTACATAAGGTAGTATGAGATGGTTAGAAACACACCACAAACATGAATAACATTCATGGACTTATGCTAGCATGGCAAGTTCTAAATCTAAAGATCCACTGTCGCTTCACTAAAGATTAACAAGATAGATGTTAGCTACGCATCTATATGAATTAAATACAACCCTGCAAGGATATCGCAAATTCACCACACATATATCAATTTAGCAATCAACATCTAAATTCCATAAGTAAATCCGTTAGAATCCCATGACAATGATTAGTTCATAATCGAACCTCTCGTCATCATGGGATCTGATGAAACCATGATAAAAACAAAGTATAAAAAGATACAAATAAAACTAAGTAATTGATATGTAATGGTGTGTTAAATTACAATGGTAGGATGTGTTTATATAGGCTCTAGAAGTCTTGTCCACCAAGCAATTGCCTTTTTAGAGTTGGAATAGAAGATTGGCAATTTCCGTTCTTGAATGAGAATAGAATTGCAAATTCCATGTGTAGATCTGATTCTGGAATGTTCTAGCCGCCCAAAGCAATTACCATACTTAATAGAAGTAGGAATTGTGGCAATTTCCTTGTTGGAATAGAATTCTGCAACTTCTGGAAGTTTCTGTTTTGATTGAAAATTCTCTTCAATAATTATGGACTCCGGACCACCTTAGAATGATAGAAAATCTCGTTAGCTTCGCGTGGACTGTAAGATCGCCCAAAACGGACTTGTAGAACTCAAGATATGGCCAAAACAAAATCAGAGTTTCTGGCTGATTTTTCACCCGCACCGCGCGCGACCGCGCTACTGTTCACTCCCGCGCGCCCGCGCCCGAAATTAGTACAAATTAGGCGCGGCCGCGCCCGACTTACTGTTCATTTGCTGATTTTGCCGATTTTGCTCTATTTTCTTCGTTTTAACTCCGATTTTCATTCCGTTTCTTCCGGCTCTCTCGCAATTTGATGTACTATTATTCTTTAAGCTCAAAACCCACCATTTAAGCATGGAAAACATCATCCCACATCCGACTCTTATTCCTGCACAAATTCACTAAAAACACATCAAAAACACCACATACTTGAGTTCAAGTCATCAATTCAAGCCGATACGAAGCATTCCAAGTGGATATAACATCCACTTATCACACCCCCAAACTTAAACCGATGCTTGTCCTCAAGCATAACAATTTTAACTATATACAACTAACTAGTACCACTTCCGTAGGTGATCACGGTTGCATTTGGCATATGCAACAAGCCCTTTAAACCCCTAGGCAGCCCCAGTGGACGAGTAAGGTCTCGTGAGGGCCTATAGTGAATGTACCCACAAAATCCAACTGACACAAATGACACAAACAATGCAATGCATGAATGCAACTAAATATGAATGCAAAGGATCCCCTCAAACTAACCAACACCACTTAGCAAGCAAACATCTCAATGAATGCAATCAATCCAAACAGAGCTCGACTAAATTCCGGTATACTAACAATACATGATCAGAACGTGCGTGTGTGCGATGCTCGACAGATATACTCCCAAAACCAGATCAAAATCATACATATTCTTTTCCAAGACAATCACAGGGTTATAAATAGAATGAACGTTAAACTCAAGATCACTTCAGATACTCCTCCATACTCCTCTAAAGTAGACAGAAATTCATGCTTTATTACGACACAGACACAATATATACACAACACACATGCTTATTTGATCGTGCAATGGATGAGACCCCTAAAGGCTTATACAATA
The DNA here is from genome assembly GCA_036435485.1 of Saposhnikovia divaricata. NCBI lineage: Eukaryota > Viridiplantae > Streptophyta > Magnoliopsida > Apiales > Apiaceae > Saposhnikovia > Saposhnikovia divaricata. The sequence continues at coordinate 102,868,331 of CM071601.1, forward strand.
ATACCCATGTAGCGAGCGTTGGGTTAGTGGATCCCAGACTATAAAAAGCCTTAGGTCACTAGGCACAAAGTCCCCAAGAACTTAATTGCTCGAGTATTAAAGAGCTCACCCTGATCAATTCTGCATACAAACACTCATTTTTTTCCCTTCTTTTTTTTTCTTTTTTTTTTCTGTGTTTTTTCTTCTTTTTTTTTTCACACATGGAATCTGGAATGAAAATTCTCAATTCCAACCCTAGACTACTCATAAACATGAGCCGGCTACTAGCCATTTGACACCTAGCCAACAAACACAAACACATTAGCATGAAATTCCTGTTTTCACCCAAACTTATATTTTGGTGTTCCTTAATCATCAAGAGAATAAAGCAAATTCTATCGATAAACAAGTGATTAATTCATAAATCCAAACAAGCATGACTCAACCTAGCCCAAGAGCAAACGACGAGACTATGTAAAAAAATTTGTTCATGAAACATGCACGTCAATTTCATCAAAATTTAAAATCAGCCCTCTGTTCATCCTTTTCAAACCCACATCAACATCTACCTACCTCATGGCATCAGCTCATTCTAAGGGATCATGAAAAATGCATGTAATGCAACTAATATGAACTCACATGGTATACGAAAAAAACAGAATGTCCTATATGAAACAAACATAATTAATACGAACATATATGCATGAATTACTACTAATAATATGCAAAACATGAAATCCTACATGAACACAATGACTAACAATCACATATATATACACTACTTATCCCTCAAACCACCCCCAAACTTAAAATATTCAATGCCCTCATTGAATGGAAGTAAATACGAGGGAAAGTAGAAAACATACCAGTATACAACAATGCTTGGGTTGCCTCCCAAGAAGCGCTTCTTTAACGTCATTAGCTTGACGTTACCTCCAAACCTCCATTAAGGATGATAATAGTTTGCCTGGTCCTCTCTTCGTGAGACTTCATCGTCATCACGGCGGCACACTTTCTGCCTCTTCTCCTCGCTTGGCCTATTCGTGTAACAACTATGTCCTATTCCAATGCCTTCATCGGTTGACCCAAAATCTGTCAATTTGTAGAACAACACACACTCGCGGGCTTCGCTTGAATATAATGGAGGAGGATAAATGTAAGTTGCTGAAGCCTTTGGTTCCTCAAAGAGAACTTCCTCCATTGGCTCTAATGCGCTACCTCCATCTTTAAACTCTGAGACAAGTAGAAGTTCTGCATCTTTCTCATGTTCATCAGCCTCTTGGAACGCACATACCAATTCTTGAAATTTGTGCAGCTCATCAGTTTCTGTCCCAAATAGTGCCCTTTCCAAATCATCCACCATCCTAACATGATCAAATTCCTCACATGGCTTGTGAACACTCACCTCCTCTTGGAATTTGTCTTCTTCAATTATGCATGCAGTACCTTGCTCCAAGTCATCGTTATTTTCTGGAATTGCTTCTCGTATGAATTTTTGTTTCTCTTGTTTCACAGCACTCACAGCTCGAGCAACTAGAATCTCCAAAGATTTGATAGACTTCTCACTACTCTTTACAAGCATCCTAAGCTCCTCCATAGTAGGAACCTCATCTGACTGAAAAGTAGGAGTAGGTTGCTGATGTTGAAACTCTTCACTTCCAAAGAAATATGTCATATCTGGAACATCTTGCTGGTACTGTTGAGGATGGTATGGAAAATATGGTTGTTCCTCATAAGTGACATATGGATCAACTTCTTCATAGTAACAATATTGTGAGGGATCATGAACGCCCAAACACCGCTCACATTGATAAGGTATGGATGTACTCGAATATGCCCACCATGGCAACTCCTGGTCTGCCATCTTCAAAAACTCAAGTACCTGAAACACAACGAACTAAACAAGATAGTTAAGAAAAAATCTGAGTCAGTGAACTCTAACGACCACTATTGACAAGCACATAAACCAAAAATAAACACCGATGATCCCCGGCAGCGGCGCCAAAAAACTTGTTTGCACTAAATCACGCAAGCGTACGTGGTCACAAGTAATATATGAATAAGTCGAGTTCGTTCCCACAGAGATCTGGTTAATATTTTAATTCAGTTATTGTACCTATGCAACAATGTATGGTTATTACTCACTGCTAAGACAAATAACAAATTTGAGTTTTAATTAACTAAACTAACTAAGATGCAAATTATCAACTAAGAATTAAGTAACTAACGATAATTAAAATCAAATTACTTACGCAATATGAACCATGGAATCCTAACTTCAATACAAACTTCCTTTAGAGATCATGCCCTTTTATCAATACATGTGGTGATTACGATAACTAATCGGACAACACGAAATAAGTATACGTTACCTTTCAGTACACGCACACCAATCTACACAATATCCACATAAGATAGAAATCATGCAGGCACCAATTATGCTTAGACCCTATATGTCTATAGAATTTGAAAACATAATGGTTGAAGATCAAGTATCCATAAGATTACATAAGGTAGTATGAGATGGTTAGAAACACACCACAAACATGAATAACATTCATGGACTTATGCTAGCATGGCAAGTTCTAAATCTAAAGATCCACTGTCGCTTCACTAAAGATTAACAAGATAGATGTTAGCTACGCATCTATATGAATTAAATACAACCCTGCAAGGATATCGCAAATTCACCACACATATATCAATTTAGCAATCAACATCTAAATTCCATAAGTAAATCCGTTAGAATCCCATGACAATGATTAGTTCATAATCGAACCTCTCGTCATCATGGGATCTGATGAAACCATGATAAAAACAAAGTATGAAAAGATACAAATAAAACTAAGTAATTGATATGTAATGGTGTGTTAAATTACAATGGTAGGATGTGTTTATATAGGCTCTAGAAGTCTTGTCCACCAAGCAATTGCCTTTTTAGAGTTGGAATAGAAGATTGGCAATTTCCGTTCTTGAATGAGAATAGAATTGCAAATTCCATGTGTAGATCTGATTCTGGAATGTTCTAGCCGCCCAAAGCAATTACCATACTTAATAGAAGTAGGAATTGTGGCAATTTCCTTGTTGGAATAGAATTCTGCAACTTCTGGAAGTTTCTGTTTTGATTGAAAATTCTCTTCAATAATTATGGACTCCGGACCACCTTAGAATGATAGAAAATCTCGTTAGCTTCGCGTGGACTGTAAGATCGCCCAAAACGGACTTGTAGAACTCAAGATATGGCCAAAACAAAATCAGAGTTTCTGGCTGATTTTTCACCCGCATCGCGCGCGACCGCGCTACTGTTCACTCCCGCGCGCCCACGCCCGAAATTAGTACAAATTAGGTGCGGCCGCGCCCGACTTACTGTTCATTTGCTGATTTTGCCGATTTTGCTCTATTTTCTTCGTTTTAACTCCGATTTTCATTCCGTTTCTTCCGGCTCTCTCGCAATTTGATGTACTATTATTCTTTAAGCTCAAAACCCACCATTTAAGCATGGAAAACATCATCCCACATCCGACTCTTATTCCTGCACAAATTCACTAAAAACACATCAAAAACACCACATACTTGAGTTCAAGTCATCAATTCAAGCCGATACGAAGCATTCCAAGTGGATATAACATCCACTTATCACTCCCTCTAAAATTTTTCGCAGGAAGGAAAATAATAATGAAACTAGCATTATAACCCGTGCGAGGCACGGGTTAATTTCTAGATATATTTTGTTTAACACGTAACAATAACATTCTTAATTATTTGTTTATTGAAAATATGTATAATGTTTTAGATATATCAAATATAAATTGACTAAGTATCAATAATTTTGATTTGTACGTAAGACATACTAATTTGTGGTATGTTGGTAATTTAGGTCATAAAGCGAATGATACATTTTCTTGTTTGTGACATGTAATCTGCATGTATTGAATGAGTTCAAATTAGGTAGTTAGTGATAAATATTGAGTCACTACGTGTCCCCCTGATTCTGAATCCGTCCCGATCCAGAAATAAAAATTATTTTACTAACTAATCCCCGTCCCATATGGGATACGGGAATCTCGCGGGAAATGGAGAATTCATATTTTTTCTTAAATTGAAATTTTATATAGTTTAGAACCTATGTGAGTAACGAGCTATTTTCTAGAATCAAACTTAAATATCTGTACTAATGTCGTTCGAGCATTATTTTGGTCATGATCGAGTTTCATATATTAATTCAATAACATTGAATGTAATCTATAACCTATATATTATTAATATAGGTCATATTTGAAATTAATGGATTTATATGCGTTTGTCAAATTACACTGATCGGTGAAAAATCTTTTTAATTAATAACAAATAGATAAATTTTTATTCTAAATTTGCATTAAATATTAAATCAAGACAATAAATGACATTTTTTAAAATATTCAGCATTATTAAAATTGACATAAGCTAAATATTTTTATAGAACTGTGAAATTTGATAAATGAGTTGATTAAGTTTAATTGCAACAATCATGGTCAAATTCGAAGTATTTTTTAAAATCACGTCAAGTTCTTGACCTAAATATTCTAATTATTATGCGTTCATTATCATTTTTCGAAATAATATGCAGTTAAATGTAATGAAATTTTTTTTAAATATGTAATAGATATCTTATATATATATATATATATATATATATATATATATATATATATATATATATATATATATATATAGGGGGCTACTCCAATACAAACCTCCTTAAAATACAAACCTACAAACCAAGCATAATCTAATATTTCAAGCTAATCTAATGACCAAACTAGGGGTACTCCAATACAAAAAATGCTTAAAATAATTGGCTCTATCCAACAAAAAAATTTAAAAAATAAAAAAAAAATAAAAAAAATTCACTGTTCACGTGATGACGTGGCAGTGGATTTCACTGGTTAACGGTGCTTCGCACCTTCTTGTACGGCGCTTCGCGCCTTTATCATTCTAAAGTTGTAAGGAATGGCAATCAATGGTAAAGGTAATAGACGATTGACGAGTGTGTCGAGGGCCTGCGGCCCTCATGACTACCTAACTCATCCGTTTACTGTCTTAAATGCTTCGCATTTCCACGGCAAGTTTTTTTTTTTTTTTTTTTTTTTTTTTTTTTTTTTTATGGATAGAGCCAATTATTTTAAGCATTTTTTGTGAAGGTACCCTTGGCGGGAACCTTAGAATAAATGAAATATAATTAATTTAGTGTTGGTTTGTAGGTTTGTATTTTAAAAGTGGTTTGTATTTGAGCACTTGCCTATATATATATATATATATATATATATATATATATATATATATATATATATATATATATATATATATATATATTGTAAATACTTAATATTAATATTTTTTTATTGAACTGAATGATTTGAAAATGTATAAGTTGACTACATAATATAAATCACTATTTTATACTATAAAATAACATGATACAAATTTGTAAATGTAACACAAAAAAAATAATTTAAAAAATTTAGTAGTCATAATGTTGAATATTCTTAATTCACGAACATACACGAACACATAGTATGTGTATGATTCATAAGATATATGATTGAGTGATGTAGGGGTATGATGGTGTGCAAATTAATGTTAAGACTTGAGTTCAATTCTCAACTACCACATTTTTTAAAAAATAAAAATATAAGGGCAATTTAGACAATTCAAATAAAATAAAATGTGTCACTATTTAAGTTGATTAAAATATCTCACTAATATAAGCCTGTTGGGCTAATATATATATAATAGATAGATTTTCATTTCCAGAACAGGAAATTTTTGAATTTTAAATTGGCATAGTTTGATTTTATTACGGCCCAATTAAAAGATGAGACTTCAAAGATAGAGTACAGTAAGAAGCCCAAGAACCTAATTTTGAGAACATAAAAGAAAGAAAGAAGAAGAACCCAATGGGGGTCCTCCACTCCTCCTCCATGGCCGCTGTTTGGCGCTCAATATTTGGGCGGACACACAGAGTCCCCTCCCTCTTGTTCACTTCTTCTTCTTCACTTGTTCGACGCTCCTTGACTTCATCTTCATCATCACACAATTCAACTCAGCTAATTAATCACAACAACGATGACGAAAGCGAGTTATCGGCCTACGAACGCGCCCTAAAGTACAAGCGTCCTCCAACTATAAAATACTACCATAGAGATATTGAATTGAATAACTCAGTGAGTCTGATTGGAGTTGTAACTCGTCCTGTTTGCCCGATGAATACAAAAATTGGAGGAGGCAGAGGCAATGCGGGTGCTTATACTGTCCTCAAGGTTAATAACACCTCCTCTTCCCAGTCAACTCGTAGTCATATTTGGTAAGTTATTGATCCTTTTTATATCCTGTTTGTTCATTATGTATCAGTGTATGTGTGCTAGAGGTTTATATATTGTTTCGGTTTTCGACATATTTGGCCTAATTATATGCAAGTTCCCTATACTAATACTTTGTTTATAAAACAAATACCAAACGTGTTCAAATTTTTCCAATTTTTTCTATTTGGACAGTCTTTTGCCTTGCCGTAGCTAGTGCTTAGTTGCTCTGTCATTGCTGTTCGTGATCACGTGTAGATACTATTTATGGATTTATTTCTAATTACTTAAATTTACATACAATGAGATAATTTTACTTCTCTAGATTGATGATCATCGCATTTAGGTCCATGTTTCCTACTTTCCTTACAGTTTTGGTTCGCAGTATGTCATATGCGTTTCCTAGATTGATGAGTTTCCTGTAAACGCTCCTCGTCGTTGCCTCTAGGCTCTAATCCTTCCTGTCAATTGGTTAATCAAGAAAATTAGTAGTTGGAGATAGATCAAATGTTTAAGTTAATGGTATTTTCACGTATGTTGTAGGATGTCACCACACTAACTGATTGCACCCTACTACTCGAGACATTTTGCATTGTACTCTCATTTTCACTCGTGTTTTTTGTACTTTATATAAGAGGCTATATATCCTGTATAACTTTGAAAGTGGCTGTTGCACAATCTACACACCTTTGTTATTTGTTATGTATCATGTAGTTCCGCTGATACTAACTATAAATTATAAACAGGATCCTACTGAATATGTGGGGCAAGATGGCAGAAATTTGTACCACTCATCTCAAACCGGATGATCTTATTTATGTTTCAGGTTATCTGGGATCATATTCCAAAGTCGATAAGAATGGGGTTCCCAGTACAAACTACAAGGTATGAATCTTGCATCTGCCTACACTTCTAAACCCCTTTTATTGTTGTTCCAGGTATGAATCCTGCTTGGGCAGTCACAGTTTATATCATTCATCCAAAATATGATTATTTGTATTTAATAAAAAATTCATTCCCTTGGTCTAGATATAGAAGTTGAAAGGTTTTCCAAAGAGAGGTCTAAGGATTTTGCTATTGGATTTCCTCACCCGCTCTAAAAAACTTCTCTTCACTTGTATTGCTTTGTAACTTAAACACCTTATTCCATCCAATCTTAATTGAATTGCTCTAATCTAGCGTATATTGTATAATGGCCATTGTGCATACTTTATAAATCCACGACTAACCACTAATCAAGGTTTGTAATGCATGTGTACAACACGTGTAGTTCTTAGTTATAGTAATGGGTTATGCGGCCATGATGGTGAAATTATTATAACTGGTGCGGGTGGGCATGGGAATACTGAAGGAGTTCAATGAAATTGAAAGAAATAAATTATTGCAATTTACAAAATTTAAGCATAAATTAGAAGGAAACAATATTAACCTATGTTACCTGGACTTAGGTACATGGATACGTGTACAAGTGTCGGCATTAAATTTTACATGTTGATCTAAATAAGTGTCCGAGTGTCAAGTGCCGGATATGGGTACTCGGTGCAAACTAAAGAGTTAGAGTAATAGAGATCGGATATGGGTACTCGGTGCAAACTAAAGAGTTAGAGTAATAGAGATACCAACTGTTCTCTCAGACCTGGCCAGAAATGAGGCTAGAATCTACCTGCTTTTCTAACTTGTACGATTGTAATAGTGCCCCTGTGTTTACTGGTTGGTGGGATTCCTGCCATAACAACATGATTAAGTCTCTTGGTCATTCTTAGTAGTAAATCACTGGTAATAAATGTATGGATTGCGGACGTAATCAGTCATATAGTGATGAAAAACAGGAACATGCAATAGATTTCTCTCCTCAACAAACTAAATTGAACTTATGAAACAAAGATAATAACACACAACGAAACCAGAACTGAAAGACTTCAATTAGATAACAAATAAACTCTTCAATAGTATGTCGATTACAATCTCAGACTTTCGAGTAGCTGAGGACTCCTAGTCACCACTAGGGTTACAAAACAATAACTTGATATCCCTAACCCCCTTTCTCATCTCCCCCTTGTCCTCCTCTACTTTTCTCTGCCAATAAATTAATTACCCCCACTATTGTAATTACGCTTTTGTCCTCTTTCTGTTTTCTTGAAACGACGACGTACATAAGTTATAGGCGTGCCCGCTGTATTACTATTATGTTGAGGCATTGCAATACCCCCCGCCACGACCTTTACCTTATCCTCAAGGTGGAATTGTGGAAACTGCTCCATTATGACATCTGCACTCTCCCAGGTAGCATCGAAAACAGGGGTGTTCGCCCATTTGATTAGCACTTCAGTAACGACAGCATTCTCTTCTACTCTATTATGCACATTTAATAGCTCCTCTGGTTCGACCACAAGTTCCAGTTCTGGACTCAGCTGCATTGGTAGAGTATCCAAAATCGGTATATTGCCCATAGCTTTTTTAAGTTGTGAGATGTGGAACCCCGGGTGAATTTTGCTGGTGGGTGGCAGATTCAACCGATAAGCGACCTTTCCTATGCATTCTGTAATCTCAAAAGGCCCGTAGAAACGAGTTTCTAGTTTTTCAAAGGCCCGCTTGGCTAAAGAATTTTGACGGTAGGGCTGTAGTTTAAGATACACGTTCTCCCCAATTTGATATTGTACCACTCTACGGTAATTATCTGCCATTGACTTCATGATTTGCTGGGAACGTAACAGGTGGAACCTAAGCTCGTCTAATAAGGCATCCCTTTCCTGTAAGCTCTCCTCCAATTTATCCACTAGAGTGTGGCCAGTTCCTAAACGCAATAGGTGGGGTGGTTCCCGCCCATAAAAGGCCTGAAACGGAGACACTTTAATCGACACATGAGGTGCTGTATTGTACCAGAGCTCTGCCCAGTTTATCCACTTTGCCCAAGACTTGGGGTGATCCGATGCAAAATAGCGGAGATAAGTTTCCAAACATTTATTGACCACCTCCGATTGCCCGTCGGTTTGGGGGTGGTATGCTGAGTTGCGCTTCAAAGTTGTGCCTTGCAGTCTTAACATCTCTTGCCAAAATAAACTCATAAAGATTCTATCTCGATTTGAGATGATAGGTATAGAAAACCCATGTAGTGTTACCACCTCTGTGATAAACACCGAAGCTACTGACAAGGCTGTGAAAGGATGTTTGGGTTTAATGAATAACTTGGTCCAGTCAATCACACTTGACGATAACATAGTAGATAACACCACCTCCCCGTGTGTCTTGCGAGAAAGAGCATCGACAACCTTGTTTGAGGACCCCCCTTTATACATAAACTCAAAGTCAAAAGCCATTAATTTACTTACCCACTGCTGGTAGTTAGCTCCCACTTCTCGTTAGAGCATGATATACTTTAGGCTTTATTGGTCTGTATAATTGTAAAAGTGTCGGCCTAGGAGATAATGTTTCCATTTAAGGACTGCAAAGCATATGGCGATAAGCTCTTTCTCGTATATGGATTTTGGCGAGCTCTTGTACCCAACAGCTTAATAAAGAAAGCTATTGGCCTGCCTTGTTGGGTAAGCACTAAGCACTGATCCTACTCCATACCCAAATGCATCCGCCTCAACTTTAAACGGAACAGAAAAATTCGGCATTGCCAAAACTGGAGAAGTCATCATGGCTTGTTTAAGGTGTTCGAAGGCCTCCGTTGCTTCTGCTTTCCAACCAAACTTATCCTTCTTCAACTGATCAGTAAGGGGCTGAGCAATTTGTGCATATCGTGCAATAAACTTTCGATAATAGCCCGTTAAGCCCAAAAATCCCTTGAGTTCTCGAAGGTTGGCTGGCTCCTTCCACTCCACTATAGCTCCTTCTACTCCACCATAGCCTGCAGCTTATGTATGTCCGCTATCACTCCTTCTGCAGAAACCAAATGTCCCAAATGCTCAATTTTGGACCTCCCAAATGCACACTTCTTGAAGTTAGCGACCAAACAATTATCATGCAATGGCTGCAGTACCATGGCTACATGTTTAACATGCTCATCCTGATTTTTGTTGTAATATTAGAATGTCATCGAAGAACACGAGAACAAAATCTCGAAGATAAGGCTTAAATACTGCATTCATGAGCGATTGAAAAGTGAAGGGGCCGTTGGACAACCCAAAGGGTAGTACTAAAAGTTCGTAATGTCCTTCATGGGTACGGAAAGCCGTTTTGTGCACATCTTCGTCTCTTACCCGGATTTGATGATACCCCGCCTTAAGATAGTTTAGTGAAGACCCTCGACCCGTGCAATTCATCTAATAACTTTTCGATCACTGGAATGGGAAATTTATCGAAAACGGTCTCTTTGTTGAGGGCACGATAGTCCACACTAAACCTCCAGGACCCATCTTTTTTTTAAACAAGCAGAACCGGACTTGATTATGGCCTGGTGGACGGTTGAATAAGCTTGGCAGATAACATTTCATGTACCAATCTTTCAATCTCAGCCTTTTGAAACTGCGGGTAACGGTAAGGTCTTACACTAACCGGATTGCTACCCTCCTTCATCACTATTGCATGTTCTTGACCTCTACACGGTGGAAGCCCTTGGGGGTGTTGAGAAAATTTGCTCATACTATCCAATTACACTTTGCAGAAACCTGGGCACTGTGGGTGTGTGATCACTATCGTCTGTTTGCTCTATTTGCTTCACCTCTACTAAAATACCTGTCCCTTCGTTCCGAACTATCTTCATCATTGCCTTGAGTGATATCTTGGAGTGGATTAACGAAGGATCTCCCTGTAACACCACCATTTCTGCCCCACTCGAAACTTCATTTGTTGTGATTTCCAATACGTCGTGACAGCCCCCAATTTTTCCAACCATTGAACACCAAGAATAATATCGGAGTTTCCCAAATTAAATAACAAAAAATTCTCCACGATATTTAGCTCTCCTAACTGCAAAAGTACATTTTTACACTCTCTTGCACCTTGTACCGCTTTTCCATTGCCTAAAGAAACCCCAAACTCCTTAGTTAGGGATATTTAGTTCTTTTTTTTTAGAAAAAAGATATTATATGAATAATTTTTCAAGAAAATTCAATTTAATATATCAAAGTGTGTAATATATATATTTTTAAAATTTTATATCATAATTTAGACATTATTTCGTATTAATATTTTATAGTTTCAAATAATAGATAAAACTAAGAATACATATACTCTAACATGAAAATTTTTAAGTACTGAAATGGATAAAATATTTTAAAATTAAAAATATTTATACATATATTATATTTACTTTTAATAATTGATTTAATATATAAATATATTATTTTTATTATATATGGGGATCGGGTAACGGGGAATGGGGAACGGGGTATTTCGGGTCGGGGCGGGGAGACACTAATCCCCATCCCCGCCCCGATTCCCAATTTTTTTATAAAACTTTCCCGCTCCCCTGCCCCCGTCCCGAACCCGAAAAAATTCCCGAATCCCCGCCCCTTCGGAGCAAGGATCGGATCGGGGTCAGACGGGACGGGTGAAATGTCCATCCCTATCCTTAGTACGTGCCCACTCGAATCCCCAGTTTTTCGACAGTCGACACTGATATGAAATTGTGTGTTGCGCCGGTGTCTATCATTACTACCACCGCGCTTCTTCCTATATACCCTGTTAGTTTCACTGAAAATGTTTTCAGTGATTGGTTTAAGATAAACCAATCACTGAATTTAGGGACACCTCTGTCTTAACCGGAATGTCATTCCCCTGGTGCTCTGCACAATCCTCCTCTAATTCCCCCTGTTCATCTTCATCTTCATGGGTGACTAACACACTCAGCTCCTTCCGCTTACATCCATTTCTCATCACATCGGTAACACAAACCTTTTTCCCTCTTCTGTTGTAATTCGTTGGCTGTCAAATGTCTAATCTCGCCAATGGGTTTGGCAGTGGGAAAAATTGACATCCCTGATTTGGGACCATAGTTACAGGGAATGCGGAACGTAGTAGCGAATCTTGAACCAGATCGTTCGTTCCGGAACACGGTTCAATTCCAACCCAAATCGCTAGGGTTCACGCTCCAGTTTGTAGATTTCGGTGACCCAAAGTAATTCCAACGATTTAACTATTTTTAGAAGAAGAAACTAAGAAAAATGAAGAAGCATGTGTAAAGAAGATGATACAGAAGTGCAGAGATACAAGAATGAGAAGAGGGAGGAGAAGAGGGAAGAAGGTGCCTCGATTACTGTGAAACCAGCTATATTATGGACTATATTATGCACTGATTAATTTACATAATATTGTACTTTGTAGCATGGTTGTCACGTCGACGACTAGTCGACGACTAGTCGGCGACTAGTCGACAGATGAGAAAAAGTCGAGCCCCGACTATGGTTTTAGTCATCCATGGATATTTACCCGGGATCCGACCCGGATCCGACCCGAAACCCGAACCAAACCCGGCCCATACCCGACTAATGTTAGAATTAGGTTTTTAAAACTTACGTGTTTTCAGAAATCAGACCCAATAACAATACTTTAAGGTTGGGGGAAGCAGCGGCCATCCACGATCCAATAACAGCCTTCGATTCCGACGACGACACAGCCGTCCTTATTCTCTTCCGGCGAAGCTGTTCACTTCCGGCGAAGGTAAGCTCTTCTGTTCTTCTGTTCTCCTTCATCTCTTCTTCTCTTCTGTTCTCCTTCATCTCTTCTTCTCTTCTGTTCTTCTTCCTTTCTTTTTTTCATCTTCTTCTTTCTTTTTTTCTTCTTCCTCTGCTGTATGTATATATTATATACGTGTGTGTATAGATTATACTGTATACACATTTTTTTTTCAAAAATTATGTTTTACTTTGTATTTTCATTAATTATTTTCAAAATTTGAGTTTTTTTTTGTTTTTCAGTAATTATTTTTTGTAAAAACGATTTACTTTGAATTTTTACTATTTTTTTCAGTTTTTTTTGTTTTTCACAGTTAATTATATTTTTTTTTGCTTTTTTCCTTCTTTTTTAAGAAATATTCTTCTTCAATTCTTTAAATTTTAAGAAACAAACTATTACTGCTGCTTTAAATTTTAAGAAGCAAACTTTTTTTTTTGATTTGATAATCAGTAATGCAAATTACAATCAGATTACAGACCATTCTTTATATTTTTACAAATTACAATTAAATTACATAGAAACGAACTGCTGCTCCTGCTTCCTGCTTCTCACTGCTTCTTCACTGCATAAAACATTTTGTGCACTACTACTCTTTTTCTTCACTTCTTTTCACTGCTCTTTTGCTGTCATTCCATTCTTATACCTGTGAACTACAATCAACAAACAACTTCAATAAAACATTTTGTGCAGAAATTTAATTGATGGAGGAAGAAACAGAAAATAGTCGGAGAGAGTTGGCTAAAGATCCTAAAAGGAAAGCTAGATCGAATGATCCGGGATGGAAGTATGCATATTATCCTTGTCCAGAAACCAATAAAGATATTGTGAAATGTGTTCTTTGTGGGAATTCAAATCATGGGGGGATTAATCGGTATAAACAACACTTGATGGGTGGCTTTCCGGATGTACTTAAATGTCCCAAAACAACCAAAGAGCTTGCCAAAGAAATGCGTGATTATGTGGAAAGTAAGAAGAAGAGAAGTAAGAAGAATGTGCCACAACAATATGAGGAAACCAGTGATGATGATGTTGAAGAAATACCCTCCACAGCAGCCTCCAATACAGTCCAAACCTCCTCAAAATCTGCTGCCTCAAAATCTGCTGCCTCCCAGCCATTTAGTTTTAAAATTCCAGCAGCAACTACTAAATCTGCTGTTTCAATGAAGTACATGAGGACCCCAGAACAAGTTGTTGAAGAAAGGCACACTAAGGGAGCATCTCAAACCACTTTGGAAAATCGCTTGAGAACTCCGGAAGAGAAGGAAAAAGTACATATGCATATTGCAAATTTTTTCTATGAAAATGGTATTCCTTTCAATGCTGCACACTCTAGGAGTTATGAGGTGATGGTTGAGTCCATTGGCCAATATGGACCGGGTTTAAAACCTCCTTCGTATCATGAATTGAGGGTGCCACTACTTAAAAATGCAAAAGAGGAGACTGAAAAGTTGAAGGAGAAGCATGAAAAGGCTTGGAAGAGGTATGGATGCACTCTTATGTCTGATGGGTGGACTGATAGACGAGGAAGGAGTCTCATAAACTTCCTTGTTAATAGTCCCGAAGGTACTTTCTTCTTGGGTTCGGTCAATGCTTCAAGCGAATCACATGATGCTCAAATGTTGGCCAACTTGCTTGAAAGCAAGATAAAGGAAATTGGTGAGAAAAATGTTGTGCAAGTTGTGACTGATAAGGAAATTTGGAGGTAGAAAAATTGCAATTCGGAACAAACTATTGAAGATCATTGAGGATCGTTGGAATGGTCAAATGGGAAAACCATTACATGGGGCTGCTTTGTTTCTTAATCCCTGAAAATACTTTGATCTTCTTGAGAAGGATCCTGCCTATGCCTCCCGAATAAGAGAAGACTTCAATGATGTGCTTGAGAAGATGGTTAAGGATAGGGATACAAGGAACAAAATAAGCAATTATGCCGATGCCTACAAAAATATTCGGGAAGGCTTTGCAAGGGAGATGGCAATTGAGCATAGAAAGATAAAAAGTCCCCGTAAGTTCATTACAAAACTTCGTACATTTCATCTTAGTAATTAGTTACTTGGCAAAATAAAAAATGCTTATTTTGTGTTATTCTTGTTTATTATATTAGTTGATTGGTGGGATGCATATGGAGGTCGTGCACATGAGCTTCAATCATTTGCGAAGCGTATTGTTGGTTTGTGTGCCTCATCTTCCGGTTGTGAACGCAATTGGAGTACATTTGAGTTCGTAAGTGACTAAATGCCTACTTTTTTAAAGTATTTATTGTCAATTTGCAACTATTGTTGGCCTAATTAAATTTCAATAATTTAGATACATACGAAGAAGAGGAATAGGTTGGAACATCAACGTTTGAATGACTTGGTGTATATCCAATACAACCGAAAGATAGATTCAAGATTCAAAAAGAGACGTGAGCTAGGAAATAAATTTGATCCACTTGTACTCGAGGACTTGGAATGGACTAATGAGTGGACTGGCATTGAGGAAAGGTTTTGGGAAGCGGTGGATATAGCTTCTGGTGCATCCGAATCACTTGAGGGACGCAATCTTCCGAGGAGAGCTAGAGGTGGTTCCACTTCCACTCTTACCTATACTCGACGCAACACTAGTTCGACACAAGATCCTATTGATGAGGAAGGGGAAGATGAAGATGAAGATTTCGATGATGAGGAAGTGGAAGATGACTATGGTATACCACCCAAGGAGAATACTCAAGGAGGAGATGGAGAGGGGGGTGGAAATGATACCGAGATGGATGACTATTGCATGATAGTGTTTTTTTAGTTGATTTCACTCTTTAATTATGTTTTTATTTGCTTAGAAATGTTTGACTTGGGTACTTGAACTTATTATCTACTAGTTTTTATTTGAATTATGAAATTGAAGTATGTTTACCTATATTATGTATTATACTTACTCTAAATAGGGTATTGTCGACTTTTTACGACTTTTTACGACTAGTCGGGCGACTTGTCGACTAATAAATTCCACGGTACTCGGGCTCGACTTGTCGACTTAACAACCATGCTTTGTAGTCAAATAAAAATGTCAATCCTTTACGTCCATATTTCAAAGTACTGTACTTTTTAATCTTAATAGTGTACTCATTATTCTTTGGGTAGTACACAAGTACAGTACTACTGTAACGTTTTTTGTCTATTAAAAGTATTACAAACGTTTTTTAGCGATTTTATTTGTATTTAGTTAAAAATTAATTTAACATTAATTAAATTTACTTTATATTTTTTCAAAACTATAAATCATATCAATATATATAACATATACACAACTTTTTTAAGTCTTTCCTACGAATTATCGATGGTCTAGCAATATATAAAATTATTTTATTTAGAATTTAGTTCAATAGAACTTATCATTAAAAAAGAAATATTATAACATGTTTAAAATTACATGAAATATTTGAAATATAAATGTTTGGTCATGACTTTTGAACAAATTATGATATTTAATTGTTTGATCACGTTGGATTATGTGTTCTAAAAATACTATGTATCAATTCTGTGGTAGTCATATATTTTTTCACACCCTAACATTCCATCGTACCCGAGCGTTCCCTCAAATCGGATACACCTGATGTTATGTTTCGCGTATCCGTTTCCGTACCTCGTTTCGCATCGCACCGTGTTCTATGTAACTATGTTTGGGACTGTTTTGGGATGACTGACTGTAATTTGAAAACTGCTGGGTTCCCACACTCGGTGACACGGACCCGGTTTCCGACCTTGTTATCCAAGGTGATGGTTTTACTCCCGAAGAGTGAGAACTAAACGAGAGTTGTTGACTGGGGCTCTTTGATGCAAATGGAAATGTATTGAATGAACTGGACTTAGAATTTAAGGAGTTGTGGATCTTACCGTCATACGTTTTCTGGTTACGAACCCTGTTCTTTTCTTCAACCTTTAGCACCAATTCCATGGCTTGCTCCAGAGTATACATGCCCAACATTCTAACTTCTGCCCGGATGTCTTCTCTCAGCCCGTTCACAAAGTGACCCATCAAAATATTTTCTGGAATGCTCTCTAATGGCGCAGCCATTTCAATGAACTGTCTCCTAAAATCCGCCACTGTCCTTGTTTGTTTGACCGCCAACCATTGTTCACAGAGCGTGCCTGAGTGTAGAGGACGAAATCGCTGCAAAATCAGGCTTCTCATTGGTGATACAAAATATGGACCTGATCCTGAATGAATATAATAAACAAGGAAACTTAACATCTATAGGTGACTTGCTCCTTAAGAATAGGAGTATGGGCCTAAACAAGATCCGATACCGAAAAGAACTACGTGGGCTTGATTCCTTATAAAAGGGTGCGAATGGGTCGCCTGCGATGTTCCCTTTGATACCATGACAACGCCTCCCCATCAAACCCAACCACCGCAGCCTCCAATTTTTCCTCATCAGACAACCTATAAAACGCGAAGTACCTTTCTGCCCTCAGCAGCCACCCATCAGGATTTGTTCCGTCAAACTGAGGTAAATCCAACTTCCGATATCTCCAGTTCCCTCCATTGTTGTTCCCCAAACCACCTCCAAAATCGCCATCCACCTTTTCCTTATCTTTATTCTGGCGGGTGCTCCCTTGAAAACCACCAAAAGTTGAGTTACGAACACCCAAACCATTTCCTTCTCCTTGTGAACCTAAAACACCTGTTTCCATCTGTGACCCAGTCCCCATTTGTTTCAGATTTGTAATCGTTGACCTCATCTCCAGTTGAAATTCATGTTGTTGACGGGTAACTTCTGTAATGAGGTTTTGGTTGTTCTTGCGCACCCTATCTATCCTCACTTGTAGCTTCTGAGTGACCTGATCTAAGCTTGCTGTGATTTGAGACACTAGGGTTTGCTGCATCTCTGTTGTAGCATGATTGACGACGCTGGTGACCTCCTCCATCAACGATCTACGAAGTTCTGTCACCACTCCTACATGTTCGATTCTCTGAGCTTGGCGGGTTTCCGGTTGAGGTGCCATAACCTCGCTCTGGTACCAAATTTGCAATAGATTTCTCTCCTCAACAAACTAAATTGAGCTTATGAAACAAAGATGATAACACACAACGAAACCAAAACTGAAAGACTTCAATTAGATAACAAATAAACTGTCCAACAGTATGTCGATTACAATCTCAGACTTTCAAGTAGCTGAGGACTCCCAGTCACCACTAGGGTTACAAAACAATAATTCGATATCCCGAACCCCCTTTCTCATCTCCCCCTTATCCTCCTCTACTTTTCTCTGCCAATTACTTAATTACCCCCACTATTGTAATTTCACTTTTGTCCTCCCTCTGTATTCTTGAAACAACGTACATAAGTTATAGGCGTGCCCGCTGTATTACTCTTATGTTGAGGCATTGCAGAACATTCCACCTCATGCAATATAATGGGCATCAAGTGACATTAATGATCAACATGCTTCTCGCATTTTTGGGAGACATATTCCATGTTTGTTTTGCTGAAGACTATACTAGCATAATGCCAGCTTTGAATCTTTTGAGTTTTATCAATTTAGTAACCATGATGATTTAGCTTATGCCTTCAAGCTTATCTTAATCAAATTGTTCCAGTTCAGCCATCTGTCTTAAACTTGACTATTAAATTACAAAAGAAGTTCCAACTCAGAATGATTCACTGCATTCAGTGTTGAGATTTAGCTTCAATTTGAGCTCAGCTGAAGCATATTACATATGTTAATGGGTTCACTTTTATTTTTGGTGGTGTTGTTACAGAAATAGTAATTACCTCCCATGCATGTCCCGAACCATATATGAATTCAATTCAAGAAACAAAATGTGTACTCATTCTAATATTTTACTGCTGCAAGCTGATGACCTTGGCATATCTCACAGATCTAAGAATCGCCGTCTTTTTAGTGTATTAATATTTGTTTGGTTTTCATACATTCATCATGATTATGTTTTGTGCAGGTACATGTAATGAATTTAAATTACGTACAATCTCACAGCCAAGCTCCAACATGTGAAAGAGCTAAACAATCCAGAGTAGAAGGTACATTTCCGAATCTAGTTGAGAGGAATTAGGAATATATAATTTTCCACTAAATTTTAACTTCGATAGTCTTCCAACTTTTTGCTCAAAATAGTTTCTTTTGTTTCCAGTTGATTGTAAATTTTTTACACTTGGCAGTAAATTAAAGAGTAACAATGTCCTCTCAGACATCAGCATTGATTATAAATTACAATGTTTTGTACACATTGGTGTATCTAATCTTGTGTCAAATAATTCTAGTTACAGATGTATTATTTTTTATTTTATTTTTTTTAACATGGGAACCCGCAGCCGCTACCCTTCGGGTGCGCTCTGGGTAAACCCATGGACTCACGCAATAGCCTGCAAACCACGTGATCCAAGGCAAACCGCACAAGTGCGACAGGCTCTGCCCCAGGATGGCATAATCACAAATCCGCCTCCCACGGGAGCAGATGTATTATTTTAGAGCATCACAATTTACATACTTATTCCCATTATGCTTATGCAGATTCAGCCGAAAGTAGCTTGGATAGATACAATAACCGACTTCACTTGTGGCAAGTTTTTTTTACCAATCCACTTGAGTGGTACGATAATAGAAATAGTAAGAAGAGTCCCAACCATCCAGATTTCAGACACAAGGATACTGGTGAAGTTTTATGGCTAAAAAACAGTGATCCCCCATGGATCCAAAAACAACTAGAGCTGCAGGATTCTAGATTGGCAGGACGACGGATAGGTGGAAGTTCAGATTTGACTCCACTGGTGTATGATGACTTCTCATAGCCTTACCTAGTAAGAGATGTAGTAGAGTTAGGTAGCAACTGTAGATCATGCGCTTGTATTGTCTTTCATGTGGACTGGTTAATAAATTTTATGTTTGATGCTGATCAAGAAACATTTAGTGTTCCCGAACATTAGTCTCATTGTTAGAAAAGGTCATTACACATACGAGAAAACATGTACCCTTCTGGTGGTGTTGTTTTGTTGTATATATATAATATAATGCAGTAGCTTATACTTTCTAGCTAGAATGTGCCATACTTTACTGTATCATCTCCAAGCTCAGTCCTATGTGGAGCCTGTTTGTTTGATCTATATTCTATGGTGTTCTGATAACTAGAAACTAGTTATTAGTAATGACATCAGTAATTACATTAGCAAGTAAGGTGGTACTAAACTAGTAATCCCAAACAGTTGAGAAGCCAACAGCTGCGGCTCCACTTGCTGGTTTATATGGGAAATGATGCACAATGGTGATATAGTAGATGGAAAAGCAGCTTGGTTGGAAATTTCCTCTTCTGAGAGTCTGTTTTTCGGGGTGAAAACCGACCGGTCTCTTTTCATCTCTATATGTAATTACTTGGGTGCTGTGAATTTATATGGGTGTTGTGAATTTAGAGAGATATATCTGGCAGAAGGATTTGAATACTCACGGTTACTAAATCGGAAGAAATGCTATCAAATATAAATTATTGTTTCTTTTTTTCTTCATGAATAATTGGACATAAATGTTAATGCATTTATAATTTCAGTTAAACGCTCGTTCTCTAATGTCAGTAGGAAAGTATGAAACGAAGAGAATAGTTCAACAAATTATCAAGTGCATTTTCTTTAGGCCTTGCTCCCGAGATTTTTAAGGGAAGAAAATAAATATAAAAGAAAGTAATTGAAAAAAGAAGTAAAATGTTTCACTAACTTACTCTCGAGTTTTAAAAATTTATAGAATAAAATTAATTTCATTAACATGCTCTCTTGTAAAAAGGAAAACATATAGATGATTGTCAAAGTCTAATTTAATTCATAAATTCAAAAAATTATAATTCAAGTAGTAAGGATATATTTGTAATATCAAATATTTTTAATTAATCACATCACTTGCTTTTATCCAATTTTTGAAGTGAAAGTCTTGGGAAAAAAAAGTATATAAAACTTTCATTCACTTTCACTTGTTTTCCTCTTTAAAAAAATTCGAAAGTATGAATAGAAATGTAAATTATGTTATTTGTTTTTTCCTCCACTTATTTTTATTTTTGTTACTTTTTAAAACTCGGGAGTAATGTGTTCGGGAGAAATGTGTTAGGGTAAAAAAGATACAGGAATGTTGGGACTCATATATCGTCTTATTCGCGTCCAATTTTATTCATTTCAAACTCAAAAGTGAGTGAGATAATCAGTGAAGGGTGTGAAAATTGTCAATTCCATAGGCGTTCACCACCAAACCGCGTTACCGGGCAAAGACGCGTTCTTCTTCCTTGTGATTACAGACAAATACAATTGCTAGTTGATCTTGACTTGCTAAGGAGCCAATCAGATGTGATAGCTCGTGCCTTGTATTGTGTCAATCTCTTACTCTATAATTATTCCTGTGTTTGGTGCGGAGTGCAGGCACGACGAGGGAACTAAAAAACTTGACAACACCTCCACTACTTTAATCTATTAATATTAGTATAACTTATAGTTCGTACAAAGTACGAGTTATTTTTAAATATTTTTTAAATTATATGATTAAACAAAATAGAGTATAATAATTTATTATGAATGTAGTTTAATTTTGTAATATTAATTAATAAAACCATTAGTAATAAAAATAGTTATTTAATAAATGACATGTATTGTTTAGAACTAATAATATAAAATCTTAATATAATTTTGTTATTAACGGGAACCTTGGATCTTTAAAATGGTAATTTAAATATATAATATTCCTTATTACGAGATCTAACGTTTATCATCTATTTACTAAATATCTAACAATCACCATTCTTTTAATGATTGGTTGAACCAAACAACAAAAATATCAATTATCCCCTAATTTGCTTAGTAGATTTAGCAGGGATTCTACATGTATAATGTCAAAAAAATTACCATGTTAATTAGCATAATAATAATAATAATAATAATAATAATAATAATAATAATAATAATAATAATAATAATAATAATAACCATGTTAAGAATTATATACTGTTTATTTTAGCTTTAAATTATTTTGTCTAGTGTTTTTGGTCAAACATGGTCAAATAGCTACTAGCAGCTTAAAATAACTCATCAATAATATCCTTTCAAAAAACCCAACAAAAATATTTCTAAAAATTAAAAATGATTATTTTTACTAGTTACTTTTATCTTGTAAAAAATATAAATGTCATTGCCTCCAAAGATTGTTGACAAGTAACCTGTCTTTTAGCTGACTGAAGGTTGTGATCTTTGAAAACAAAAAGGGCTTTGAAGATAAAATTAGAAAAATGACGCAATTTTAACCATACTAGACCGGTTAGGGTTGAGCGATGACAAATTTTATGCCTAATTGAATTAAAATATTCATCTTATCTATATCTATATCTATATTTCTATACTACATTATAACAGAGAATTTACCAATTATACTAAATTTTATTTTCATTTACAAATTTACTATACTTGTAAAATCATTGCAATTATACTATCTTTACAATTTTATTTGCAAATTTAATAATTTATACTATTATTTATTTATATTTTAATATATTTGATAATTATACTATGTTGATTGTCGCTGGCAGTGCGCCATGTGGTAGGTGGGACCCACCTTGCTGACGTGGCAGGTGGGTCCCACCCTGCTGACGTGACTCGTGGGTCCAACAACTTGTTGACATGGCAGGTGGTGGGACGCACCTGTTGACGTGGCAGCTGACGTAGCAGGTGGGTCCCACCTCCTGCTGACTTGGCGGTGGGTCTCCTCTACTGGCAGTTCACTGGTCAGTTTTGTGGCAGTGGGTCCGTAGAGTTTTTTTTAATTAAGAAATTGTTATTTTTGTAATAAAAAATGTATTTTTGCAATTAAAATAGTAAATTTGCAAAAGAAAACTGGGCCTGAGGTTGTCCTCTGGATCTCTCCTGAGGTTATAACACAAAGAACCTATAAAATAAGTGGGCTCACAGGGACATTTTTGTAAATATTAATTTTTTTCCCAGTAATTTACCTAAATATCCTTAAATTTGTATTTAAAATCTTTTAACCTCAGGTAAACCCAATTTGCAAATAGGTTTTCTTAACAAAAGTAAAATTGCAAAATTTAATTTTATCCATAAATTTATCAAAAAAAAGTTCATTATAATAAGCAAATTAGGGGATAATAGTTCGTAATTTGATTCAATAGTTAAACCGTACATATAATAGCCGTTAGATCTAAAATTAAGAATATTACATATTTATGTTAATTTAATGAATATCCAAGTTTCGAATTCCGTTAACAACAAATTAAAATAATAATTTATATTATTAGTTTTAAACAATAAATGAACTTTTAACTAATATATATTAAATTAAAATTAAAACGACTATTATATTAAAAAATTAGATAAAATAGAAAATATTATATCATATTTAAATAAACCCCGTGCCTTGCACGGGGTATAAGCTAATAAACTATAACAACAAATTTGAAATGGTTTAAATTAATAAGAAAAAATAAGCTATGTTATTTTTGATTTTTTAATAAGTTATTAGAATAAGAATGTATTCTTAAAATAAGCCAAAATATTTACTTAGATTATTATTATAAAATCAGTTAAGTACAACAAATCTGATTTTGATTTGAATACTTTCTAAACGCAACTTGTTTTTCTTAGTAGTAGTATTTAAAAGACACTTGGCTTGCAATTCGGTCAAAAGTGGCATCAACATCAGTCATGTAACTAAAACTGAGTATATAAATTTAATGTTTTTTTGCAAACGTGTTTAGTTTAAAATTACAATTGAATTAATATACGTTAAAAAAATTAGGGGATATTTGGTTTGGGTAATAAACAAAAAAAAAAAGGAGATTAATTAAATCATTTTCTTTATTGATGTTTGTTTTAAAAAATATAGCATTCCCTTTTCTCCATTTTAGTTTCAGAGTTTTCAATATTCCTCCTTGCCCATCCTTACCCCCACAAGGTGTTAAATGAAGAATTGGTATAACAATAATTGCGAAGATTGTTGGAATTATGGGAAAAAAATATAGATATTTTGCTAAGGACACGAAGAACACGAAATAAAGATTGGCGATTTATGTGACAGATCTTGTTTGTTGATTCGTAAAATATAAGAGAATATGTGACTCAGTTGACTCAGCAGCTGAGCTGAATTCAAATGAGCTGGATTAAAATGGTTGCTAGTTGGATTGACAGCTCAGCTAGTTTGTTACAAAATTAGTTAGTTAGTCTGTGAGATATATAATAGGAGATAGTTTCATCTTTCTCATTACGTTATTGTATCAGTTTATGTGTTTTGTTCTCTCGTGAAATGTAACAACTTTGACATACTCTTTTAAGCTTGAGCTTTAATGGAATTTTATCTTCTTGTTGCTTCTTCTTCATTTTCTTTACTTCACCTGTAGTATTAACAGATGTGACATGGTATCAGCGCTAGTAAATTCTTCACCACATCGTCGCTTTTCCTTGCGCACACCAGGTGTTTGATTAATTGCTACTGTGTATATAGTTCATGAATCGACGAGCTTATTCCGCTGCTGTTGTCTCTAATTAACCTATCAACACGATGACTTCATCGCAACCTACTTCATCACAAACTACTACAACTACTTAAGGTATCATTGATGCGTATCATCCGTATTTCCTTCAAAGTCCTGATAATCCACGTATAGCTCTTGTTACTCAATCTCTCACTGCTACAAATTATCAACACTAGAGTAGATCCATTAAACTTGCTCTGTCTGCTAAGAATAATGATAAGTGGATTTCAATATCCACTTGGATCGCTTCATTTCGACTTAAATTGATTGACTTGATCTCAAGTATGTTGTATTTTTGATGTGTTTTGTGTAGTTGTGTAGGATTGTAACTATCGGTTAGGGTTGGTGATTTCCATTGATTTTGGAGTGGATTTCGAGTTTGGAATCAAGAAAGGAGTGCTTCCCTACGCTTTCATGAAGGTTTCAAGTCAAGGAAAATAAAGAATGGAAGTTATTGTAAAAAGAACGGATGCAAACAGAGAAGAAACGAAGAAAAAATGCAGAAAACAGCAAAAGAAAAGTAAACGGGCAGAGCACAGCAGGGCAGAGTGCGCTCCTACTGCGCAGACTGCGCCACAAGCGCCAGAAACAGAAGCCAGCTGCGCAGACTGCGCTACTGCTACGCAGAGTGCGCTCGAAATCCTGGAATTTCCTGATTTTTTATTCTAGTTCGATTTAAATTGTATTTTTTAGTACTTTTCCTGCTGGCCAAGATATCTAGGGCTTATAAAAACACATTGTATCATTGTAAATCATATCAATTACTTAGAAAAACACAGATAGAGCTAGAGATAAAGATTCAGACTTTGAGACGGATTCCGAAGGACGTGACAGCACTCGGAAATCTAGATCTGCTTTTGTATTCTTCTAAATTAGGCGATACTCTGGATTTTGGATTTGTGTTCTTAAACCTTTATTCTAGCATTATTATATTCATTCATACTCTGTTTTACATCATGTTTTCATCAGATCCCATGGTGACGAACGGTTCGATTATGAACTAATCGTTGTCATGGGATTCTAACGGATTTATTTATGGAGTCTTAGTATTTTGATGCTTTAAAGATCTGTGTGTGATGTATATCTGATATCCTCGTATGGTTATGCTTAAGTGATAGATGCGTAGCTAACATCTAATCTGTTAATCTCTTGTGAAGTGAAAGTGGATCTTGAGATTTAGAACTTACCATGCTAGCATAGGTTCATGATTGTTTATCAACATGATTTGTAGCATAAATAGAAATATATTATGTTGCCCTATGTGATCAATATGGATAACTTGTTCCTCAACCGTTATGTTTTCAAATTCTATAGACATATAGGGTCTAAGCATAATTGGTGTCTATTCATCTTCTATCTCTTTTGTGGATGTATGGGTAGTTTGGTATACGTATGCTGACAGGTAGTGTGTGCTTGTTTCGTGTTATTCGATCAGATATCATAACCATTGCATACATTGATTAAAGGCATCAGATCTAAGCGAAGTATTTAATGAAGTTAGGATCCCATGTTTACTCTCTCATAAGTAATTCGATTATATTCTCGTTAGTTAATTAATTCTTAGTTTGTTAATTTGTTTCTTAGTTAATTTTAGTTAATCAAAACCCAAATTTGTTATTTGTCTTAGCAGTGAAGGATAATCATACATTGTTGCATAGGTGCATTAACTGAATTGAAACCTAAACCAGATCTCTGTGGGAACGAACTTGACTTATATCTATATTACTTGTGACCACGTACGCTTGCGTGATTTAGTGCAAACAAATAAGTTAGGGATGATTAATGGAACTTTATCCAGACCTTTAGAATCATCTAATCTGTATCCGTTTTGGAATCAATGCAATGATATGGTGTTATCTTGGCTTCTCAACACAATATCCACTGAAATTCGTGATAGCGTTGTTTACTTTAGCACGACTAAAGAAATCTGGGATGATCTTGCTGTTAGATTCATTCAAGGCAATGTTCCACGTATTTTTCAACTTAAGAAAGAACTAACTGTTCTAAATCAAGGTTCTCTCTCAATAACAACCTATTTTACAAAGTTTCGTACTCTAACTGATGAACTGAATGCCTTAACTCCTCTGCCAAAGTACACTTGTGCTTCCCTACTTGTACGTGTGATGTTCGTTCAAAGCTGGATGCGTACGAAAAAATCAATAATCTCAGTCAGTTTCTTATGGGATTGAGTGATGTATATACTGAAATTCGAGATTAGATGGTGATGATACAGCCTCTTCCTTCACTCAGCCAAGCTTACTCACTACTTCTTCAAGAAGAAAGTCAGCGTGCTAATCATCCAACTACTACTGGCTCTGTTATTGACAGTATTGCAATGAATGTGAAAACATCTAACAATAAGGCTAGGTCTTCTGGTCAATATGTCAAGAAAGATAGTTCTGAGATTTGTGAATATTGTCAAAATTCAGGTCATATTAAGGACAAATGCTTCTTTCTTCATGGATATCCAGACTGGCATCGTCTTCATGGTAAACCAAAGCCTAAACTCAAACAATTTGGAAGTTCAACTATGAACAAAGTTGCCAATGTCACAGTCAGTCTATTAGTGCTACTGAAAGTACTGGAGTAAATACTGATAATCAGTCCTCTAAGGATGTATTCTCTGAAGCTCAGTGTGATCAAATTGTCAAGCTGATTCAACAAAGTATGAAGCATATTAATCCCTATAATCCTACTACTTCTGGCTCACATTTGGCAGGTACAATTTTTAGTATCTCTTCCACTTATACTGCCTATAATGTGCATTCTAATTTTCAACTCAATTGGATACTTGACTCTGGAGCTACAGATCACATTGTAGCTAATCTGTCATTGCTAGTCAATTCTAAGCCATTAAATTCAATTCTACATTTGCCTAATGGTGATACAGTTCCTATTACCCATGTTGGGGAGGTGCATCTTACACCTCAGATCACACTTACTCATGTTCTCTGTGTCCCATCCTTTCACTGCAATCTTATATCCATCTCTAAACTCACTACAAACTCTTCAATTTCTTTGGTGTTTTCCAAAAATAATTGTTATCTGCAGGACCTTTCCCTGAAGAGGATGGTAGAGATTGGTAGAATGACAGATGGTTTATATCAACTTGGACATTCCTCTCTCAGGTCTTCTCCTTTGGTCAGTCAATGTACTACTATTCATACAGAACCATCAATTAAAGCTCAACTGTGGCACAATAGATTGGGTCACCCTGCAGCCACCATTCTTAATACACTGAATGTTCTGCCCTCTATTAATACCTCTTTCTTTAGCACTTGTGATATCTGTCTTAGAGCTAAACATCATAGATTACCATTTCCTAGCAAGGATACTATTAGTCATGAGTTGTTTGATTTGATACATTGTTATCTATGGGGTCCCTATAAGCAATGCACTCATGGAAATTGTAATCAGTTTCTCACTATTGTGAAAGAATGTTCTAAATGTACTTGGGTGCTTCTAATTTCTAGTAAGTCTCAAGTACCTAATCTCATCCAAAATTTTATTCAATATGTTTCCACTCAATTTAAATCCTCTGTTAAGTGTGTTAGGTCTAATAATGGCATTGAATTTGTTAATCAGACCTTACATCAATATTTTCTTGCTGCTAGTATCATTCATCAGACTACTTGTCCTGACACACCCCAACAGAATGGGGTGGTGGAGAGGAAACATCAGCATTTGCTGAATGTAACTAGATCTTTGAGACTTCAGGCACATCTTCCTAAGTCTTTCTGGGGAGACTGTCTCCTAGCTACTGTTCATTTGATTAACCTTTTACCAGTTCAACAATTGCAATACAAAAGTCCCTATGAAATTCTATATGAAAAAATCCCAAATTATCAGTCTCTAAGAGTATTTGGTTGTCTGTGCTATATGGATGATATCACTAGTACACCTGACAAATTGAATCCTAGAGGTTTCA
Organism: Saposhnikovia divaricata; assembly: GCA_036435485.1. NCBI lineage: Eukaryota > Viridiplantae > Streptophyta > Magnoliopsida > Apiales > Apiaceae > Saposhnikovia > Saposhnikovia divaricata. Next base: position 102,896,702 of record CM071601.1, read on the forward strand.
GTTGTGTCTTCCTTGGTTATCCTTTTACTCAAAAAGGATACAGAGTGATGTGTTAAAATATTATATCGCAAGTGCACGGTGTCCGTTGTTAGCAGATACTAGCAAGTACGGGTCGAATCCACAAGGAGACAAGTTTCAAGAATTTCAATCTAATTATTATAAATTGTTCCTAGAGAAAAACGAGTGTTGAGGATTTTTACTAACTAACAATGCAAATTAAATATGTTTCAAATCAATTAACTAAAGGTCTAGGGCAATTCAGGTTCACCATGCTTACACCAAACAAATCACAGAAGTATAGTAATTCAATAGGTCAAGTAATTAAAGTATTGGTTAATCTCTCTCAAGCATTAACACTTTCTGAAATCCAATGATGCTCTCGCACTCACTTTCAATTCTGCTAATCGTATGTGTGCCTCTAGTAGTAAAATCTCTCGATCTATTACTCCTATTTACATATAGTTAATCCATGATATTGGCCAATTACATGAATTAAGAATTAAAACATATCAATTAGAATTACTCTTTACCCATTAAATCACTAATCAAATTAAAGCCTAATCATGGTGTAAACATGGCTCCCCTTTATACCCTAGAATGAAACTACTCACTCATACTATGATTAATAACAACAAAAATAATGAGAAAAGCCATATAAAACATATACTAATAAACAAGATAAGATAAAGAATACCTCAAACTTTGTATTAACGAAGAACAATCAATCCAAACTTAGCCTGGTGCTTACAATGGAAGAGATGAAGAGAAAAGAACCCCAAAACCCTAGCTTTTGTAAAAACTACGTCTCTCTCCCCCCGTTCTTTTTTTTCCAAAACTAATAATAAAACTAATCATAAAATCTGATTTCTATCTCCTCATAAAAGTATTTTTAATATCCTAATAAATTTACAAAAAGATATCCATAATTGAATAGGATTTTCTTGTAAAATTCGTAACTGATTTTGCTCCTCTGTTTTCGGGCTCTTCCAGTTGGACTCTGCTCTTTGGACCACCTCAGAATTAAAGAAAATTCCCTAAGCTTCGCGTGGACTGTAAGATCGTCCAAATCCGACTTCTGGAACTCAAGATACGGCCCAAACAGTGTAAGCAGCCCGTGTAGCCCAATAATACGAATTTTCTTCTATTTTATCTCAAAATAGCTCTTTTTGCTCCAAATCCTTCCAAGTTATGAATTCCTTGTTTCCTACAATAAAACAATCAAATCTATTAAATAAAAATCCAAATCAATGCAAAACACAATAAATATGAGAATAAAATCATCTAAAATATATATAAAAATATATTCTATCACAGAGTTATGCATCTAGAGTCCAGAAAATGCTATGTCTCTAGAGATGTTGTTTTTATTGAAAATGTTTTCCCTTTCAACATATCAATTCTCATAAATCTTCAGATCTGTTGTTTCCTTCCAGTTCTTTTGTTAATGAATCAAATTCTCCTGTTTCGAGTTCTATTTCTATGCCTTCTTCTTCCACTGAGGTCTCTAATCAATCTCAACATTCTGATACTATATCATCTGATACTTATGAGATTGTACCAGTCACATGTTCTGCACCTCTCACTAAGCCTGTTAGACCATCAAGAGTTTCTAAACTACCTCAAAAATTTTAAGATTTTGTAGGGCTACCTTCCTCACATGTCAATTCTGCTGTAGTATATCCTCTTCATAAGTATATTTCATACCATGTGTTTACTCCCTCACATCAAGCCTTTCGTTCTAATATTAGCAAAGTTCCAGTAACTTATACATATAAACAGGCTGTTGGTCATAAACAGTGGAATGATGCTATGTTAGCAGAGATTAGAGCTCTTGAAGTTAACCATACCTGGGATATAGTTCCCAGACCTCCTGACAAAAATATTGTAGATTTCAAATGGATCTTCAAGGTCAAATATACTCCAGAAAGTCATGTGGATAAATACAAAGCAAGACTTGTTTCTAAGGGCTTTACACAAACTATTGGGGTTGATTACTTTGAGACCTATGCCCCTGTGGCAAAAATGACAACTGTGAGAGTTGTATTAGCCTTAGCTGCTAATAGGGGTGTTCGCGGGTCAGGTTGGCCGGGTTGATGGCGTTTTTGCAACCCGACCCAATTAAATCGGTTTGAAAATTTTTAACCCAACCCGTAAAAAATAATTTCGAAACCCAATCCTACCCATTGTAAATCGGTTTAGGTTGGGTTGGTTCGGTTTAAATAGGTCAAATAATTTTATAAAAAAAAAAATTAAAGCCCGCAAAGTATTGCTCATGTTGAGAATTTAAGTAAAATTAAATTACGTATAACTTACGATTTATTGTTAGTATCTAATTTAATTAATATTATAATTTTAGTAATGTAAATTATATCGTAAATCAAATACATACACGCCAAATGTAATCATACATCTATAAATAAAAGTATGATATATTGTGTAATGCATATTTGCATATAATATATAGATTTATATTAAATTATCAAATAAAATTAATATTTTAGATCGGGTTGGGTTGGGTTGGCCAAAAAAATATAAAACCCATACCCAACCCATTTAAATCCGTTTGAAATTTTTCTAACCCAATCAAGTATCGAGTTTTTCTTATCGGTTTGAACGGCCGAATTAAGGGTCGGGTTGGGTTGGTTTGATCGGTTTGGTGAACCCATGAACACCCCTAGCTGCTAAGTACAATTGGCACATCTACCAAATGGACGTAAACAATGCTTTTCTTCATGGAGTGTTGTTAGAAGAGATATACATGAGGTTGCCTCCTGGTTTTCAATAACTGTGCTCTTCTTCTACAGAGTTGGTTCCTAATGTTGAGTTGGTCTGTAGACTCAGAAAATCTATCTATGGGCTAAAATAGGCTTCTAGAGTCTGGAATAAAAAATTAGCTCAAGCTTATGCAAATTTGGTTTTACTCAAGTAGTATGTGATCACAGCTTATTCACTCTCAAGAAACTCAATCAATTTGTGGTTGTTATTGTTTATGTGGATGACATATTAATCACAGGCAATTCAGCTGAGTTGATTACTGCTGTTAAAAATTTCCTGCATTCTCAGTTCAAGATAAAGGACTTAGGTCCAATGAAATATTTTCAGGATTGGAGATTTCTAGATCTGATGCTGGTATATTCATCTGTCAGAGAAAGTATGCATGTGACATACTTAAAGATACAGGTTTAGCTACTGTTAAACCATCTCTGGTTCCTATTGAACAGAATCGCCATCTTATTGACAATACCTCTGTTCCTTTGTCCTCTTCTGATACTGCTACATTTAGACGTTTGGTTGGTCGATTGCTCTATTTAACAATCACCAGACCAGATCTGTCTTATGGGGTTCACATTTTGTCTCAATTCATTTCCAATCCACGATTTGATCATTTGCAAGCTGGTTATAAAATGGTGAAGTATATAAAAGCTTCACCAAGTCAAGGTCTCTTCTTCCCCCATGATTCTTCTTTACAGTTAACTGCTTACTGTGATTCTGACTGGGGGGTTGTCATGAATCTAGAAGATCACTGACTGGGTACTATGTTATGTTGGGGTCATCTTTGGTTTCTTGGAAGTGTGAGAAACAGCACACAGTCTCTAGGTCTTCAGCTGAATCAGAATACAGGGCCATGGCTGAAACCTCCTGTGAAATTGTTTGGTTGGTTAATATTCTTCAATCTCTTCACTCTCCCACACCTTTACCTGTGCCACTTCATTGTGATAACAAGTCTGCTCTATACATTGCTTCAAATCCTGTTTTTCACGAGCGTACTAAACATACTGAAATTGACTGCCATTTTGTGCGTGACAAATTGAATGAAGGACTTATATCTACTTGTCATCTTAACACCAGTGCTCAGCCTGCAGACATGTTTTCCAAGGCATTATCTTCTTCCCGGTTGTCTCTTCTTCAGTCCAAGTTAGGTGTTGCTAACTTCTTTGCATCACCTCACTTGAGGAGGGATATTACAGTATGTGACTCAGCTGACTTAGCAGCTGAGCTGGATTCAAATGAGCTGGATTCAAATGGGTGCTAGTTGGATTGACAGCTCAACTAATTTGTTACAAAATTAGTTAGTTAGTCTGTGAGATATAAAATAGAAGATAGTTTCATCTTTCTCATTAAGTCATTGTATCAGTTTATGTGTTTTGTTCTCTGGTGAAATGTAACAGATTTGACATATTCTTTTAAGCTTGAGCTTTAATGAAGTTTTATCTTCTTGTTGCTTCTTCTTCGTTTCCTTTTCTTCATCTGTAGTATTAACAGATGTGACAAATACGTTAGTACTCACTCAGGATAAATGTTTCTGAATCTTAGCAAGAGGCCTACGTACCTTATTTATAGGGATTCAAGCCACACGTAGTTATTGGAGAACAAGTTACCTAGACGGATTAGGGTTTTAAAGATCCGTTAAGGCCCAAGTTCATTGGACTTCTATGGGCTGGCCTAAATTACCCGTAACTGATCATGTCCCATGGATTGGTAAAGACTATGCGAGGCTACCATGATGTTAGAATGGCGAAACCACATCGCGATGCTAGTGCAGAACTTTATGAGGACCTCGCATGCGATCCTGTGGGTACAGGCATACGATGTGTTCGTAGATATATTGTGCATGGGAATGCCTCCACTCATGCGATCCCTTAGAGCTTGGTCATGAGCCTTCATATGGCGATAACAATATATTAATATTATCCAATGGTGATGCGACCCCGAGGCCGAGCACGCATATAAGTCAAAACTTGGTTCCAACAGTGGAGATATAAGTAAAATGTGATCCTTTTCCAGGGATCATATGCGATGCGATCCCGGATAGGGATTGCATTCTTGAAATGCTTGGCGAGAATATTATCTTGATATCATACTGGGCTAGCTTCTGGTGGTAGGCTTTAGCGATCCAATGCTAATATTTGGGCCCATTAAGAATTGTGGACCGTTATTTCAGCCCATTAGGCCTATTTATGACTTATACCAAGATTTGGCATAACAACTACCCCTCGATTCTATATTGCCATTAAGAATGCAATGTGGAATCAAGAAATATCTACATTAAAAGTGATGCAAGGCCTGGGCTCGCTGTGAAAACAAGATGAGGTCGCGTCTTGTTGAAACCTGGGATCGCATCGCATAAGATATGTCGATTGGACAATTATCACGCCTTGAGATTTGTGTAAATAACTGAAATCATGCCACGTGTCAAGCCATGTGTCTCTCTCTCCTCTTATCTATAAATATGTAAATTTCATAATTCTTGAACATTTTTTTGTTTTTATATGTCTATATGCGATGTGATCCCTAAGGGATGCACCCACATACTACAGTACGGTCCGAATTAGATATAAGCATGTGACCCCAATTCGATATAGGATGCGATCCCAATTGCTGTCTTTGTGTGCGAAGTGATAACAGTAGTGCCTTCTGTTTTGTTCTTTCTTTTCTTTCTTAATTTTCTTGCTTTCTGTTAGTGTACACACTTAACTTTTCCACCATCTTTTCAGATGTTGGGTGATGCGAGTTCGAAGACATCCTCACCAATGAGCCATTTTCCTCCAGAACGGCGAGGTTTATCTGAGTTCCAAAGGGAGCTCCGTGAGATGTCTGGATCATCAAAGCGACCCCTATCACCAAGAGCTCCCGTTAGCGAGGAGGCAACGACTAACATTGATAAAGTTATGAGCATGAGCGATAGCTCGGTTTAACTATTTCTCGATCCCTTATGGTCACATGAAGATTATACCAGAGAGACCCCACCAAATGCTTGGAATCCGAAGCGCCCTTCGAGCTCTAGAAGCCAAATTATTAACATCCTTTCGCTCGAGGACCAACCCAAACTTACAGTTGAAGAAGCTCAGAAGCAAATTGCGGAGCTGATGAGGAAAGGTAAGAAAGCTTTTCCTAATTGTCCCTCGGTGAACGAGCCCATCCAGATAGATAACAAATCCCCTGTGGATTCACTTGGCGATGCTTACTACGACCTCGAAGGAAGTGGCGACAACGAGGCCAATTCAGATGATGATGACTATGAAGAGCCTGATTTTGTAGATGGCGATCTCGAGGAGGTGTCAAGGTAACTGACTACGGTTATGTCCCTGAAGTTTCTCCTGCCCCATACGAACCAATCCCTTAGCAAGAATTGGCGAGAACAATTTATGTAGCTGGACCTTCACCTAGTGAAATTGAGGAGGGATCAGGTGTGAATCCAGGATCGCCTCGCATCCTAGCTTGCAGAAATCAACCCACAACCTTGACTGCGAACTCATTGACCAAGGCCGTCGAAGAGTTCAGGCCTGGGGGAACAATTCTTCTCCCTAAGCCACACATGCAATGCTACAAATTCAATCATGAAGAGAATTGAGGAAGAGTACCAAGGATGGTACTAACGATCCCGATGATGCGGGTAGGAGTTACTTCCCCTCTATATCCTTTTATTGCGGATGTATGCAGAACCTACAACTTAGCCCCTATTCAACTAAATCAAAATGGCTACAGGGCTATGATCTCTTTGTACATCCTCTATCACAAATTGGACTATCCCAAACTAGATGCGAGGACAGTGGGATATTTTCTCCAGCTCAAACGCTGTGGTAGGAAGGATTTCGGCTTCGTTTACTTTTCCGTTTGGCCAGAGTAAAACAAGAATGATTTAATCTATAATGATCTCAGTATCGCGTGCTCATGGAAGGAGCCATATTTCTACGTCCACGAAGTGCCTAGGAAGATCACCACCTTGAATTACAACCCGGGTAAGCGATCGCGACCCCTTTTTTCTTTAACCATTTTATTTTTATTTTGGAAACTAACCAAGTCTCGTGGGATCGCAATTTGTCCAGTGCGGACCCCTCTTAAAGGTGAGGAGTGAGAATAAAGAAACATTAGGTCGCTCATAACTGTCGAAATTTTGGTTGAATGTGGATTCTTAAAGGAGGAGGGAATTAGGGCATCCTCGCAAGCGGGCCATTCTAGTGCGAAGAAGGCCTCGCGGAAAAGGAAAGGAAAATAGTCAGCCTCGTCCTCGCGCATTGAAATTGCCTCTCGTGAAGAGGGTGAATTAATTATGCACTACGATCCCTGCATTGTAGTGGTCGCTTTACTTTGCTTGTATTATTTTGTCAAGTATACTGTCATCGAATTCACGTTATGTTATAATTGCCATTGTTGTCTTTCATATCCTGCATCGCATTGTTTACTTTATATTGTTGTCTCTAATTGCTTTTTGTTTAACTTTCAGACATGTCGCAGAAGACTCAAATCCCTCCATTCCTACAGGACGAGGACATCTTGGATGCGGTCCCTATTTTCCAAGCCATTGCAAGTGCTGAAAAATCTACCAAGGATCCAGTGATCATTTGCAGTACTAAGATTATCTGAAAATGAACCGTAAAGCTGCATCACAAAGTGCATACCTCCAAAAAGCCCAAGATAGTGAAGGATGTTAGTTCTAATCTAAGATCTGCTATAATTATCTACGTGTATTAGTTTTAATAAAACATGGAAGGTGACAGCTATATTGATTCAGTCAAAATAGTTGTAGAGTGATTGTAGTAAGTTATGGAATAAATGGTAAGAGTTGGAGTCGGTGTAGGAAGGTTGATCATTAGATCCTATTTATTAGCTAGGTATTTTGTATTGCTTTCGTTATATATATTGTAATATTGCAATGGAATAATACAAGAGACAAGGAGTTTGTCAGAGCGTTTTCTTGTGATTCTTTCGTTTACATAAACAGCTTATCTGTAGAACATTCACTTAAACAATAAGTTGGTATCAGAGCGAGGTAAGGTTGAGTGGTGAATGTCTAAGGTAACAGAGATGGAGACGAACAAGATTAAAGAAGGCGCAGTTGGTTTGAGTTATCCGATGCTGGAGAAAGCTAATTATATAGCCTGGTCTTTAAAGATGAAGGTGTATATGCAGGCTCATGGTGTTTGGGAGGCAATCGAATCCAAGGATCCTAAGTCAGTCATCGATGAGAGAACTGATAAGGTCGCTATGGCAGTGATCTATCAAGGGATCCCTGAAGACGTGCTATTATCGGTGGCTGAGAAGAAGACAGCCAAGGAGATCTGGGAGGCAATTAAGACTATATGTCTTGGTGCGGATCGTGTTAAACAAGCACGGGTTCAAACTTTAAAAACAGAGTTTGAGATGATGAGTATGAAGGATACTGAACAAATTGATGAGTTCTGCATGAAGCTTAATGGCTTGGTAACCAACATCAGAGCGCTTGGTGAAGAAGTCAAGGAAAGTTACATGGTGAAGAAATTGTTCAGGGCAGTACCAAACAAGTTCTTGCAAATTGCATCTACAATTGAACAATTCGGGAGGATAGAGGATATGTCCGTGGAAGAAGCTGTTGGTTCTTTAAAGGCACATGAAGAGAGGTTAAAGGGAAAATAAGAAAGCAGTGGAAGCCAACTGTTGCTTACTGAGGAAGAGTGGTTAAAAAGGGAGGCTGGTGAATCGAGGCTGCTAATGACAAAGGAAGAGTGGTCAAGACGGGCTGGAAAAAAATGTCACAAGTCAGTCAACAAATCAACGAAACTACGGAGGTCGTACTGCGCGTGATAAGACAAGGTTAAGATGTTATAATTGCGGCAATTTTGGTTACTATGCTGTGGAGTGCAGAAAACCTCGACGAGAGAGAGAACCAAGGCCTGAAGCTAACATGGCACGAATTGATGACGAAGAGCCAACATTATTATTGACTGAACATGGAGAAAACAATAAATTAGTGTTGGATGAGGGAAGAATCAAGCCAAAGTTAAACTCAAACAGGGATACGAAGAAAGTTGAGTCGAACGTATGGTATCTTGATAATGGAGCTAGTAATCATATGACGGGGCAAAAATCAAAGTTTAAAATGCTGGATGAGAGCATCACTGGACAGGTAAAATTTGGAGATGGTTCGATGGTCGATATAAAAGGGAAGGGTTAATTACAATGAAGTGCAAAGATGGTGTGGATCGTGAGCTTAAATAAGTGCTTTTTATTCCAATACTATGCAACAATATTATAAGTCTCGGACAATTATCGGAGATAGGCAATAAAGTTGTGTTGAATGGGGAGTACTTATGGGTGTATGAACAACAAGGAAGACTTCTGATGAAGGTTAAAAGGTCAGTCAATCGCTTATATAAGATAATCATTAAAAATGGAGAAGAGAAGTGTTTTCTGACAAAAACTGATGGGAACGCGTGGTTGTGGCATTCACGGTTTGGGCACATAAAAGTGTTCGGTTGCACAGCTCACATGAAAGTATCCAATACCAAGAAGCTTGACGATCGTAGCAAAAAGGTAGTGAATTTGGGAAAGGAACCTGGAACGAAAGCCTACAGGTTGTATGATCCAGAAGGTCGTAGGGTTCATATTAGTCGAGATGTTATCTTTGAAGAAAATAAGGCCTGGTTATGGGAGAAACAGAACGAGGAAGAGAATGTGCAGCTGGAATCGCTTGTGTTTATAGGTGCTTACAGAGAAAGTGAAGAGGTCGAAAATGAACATGAAGAATATACTACAACACCTACTATGACACCTGTACGTACACCATCAGAGACACATGGAGATGATTCATCAGAGACACATGGAGATGATAGTTATACTGGTAGTAATAGTGATACTGGTGGTAGTAGTGAGCCTAAGAAATTCAGGAGCATAGCAGACCTTTATGACGTAACTGAACCTATAGAGTTCCAGGAAGAGTTGTTACTCATGGGTATTGACGAACCTGTGAATTATAGTCAAGCTATGAAAGACAAAAACTGGAAACAAGCCATGAAAGTGGAAATGGACGCTATTGAAAGGAATGGGACATGGGTGTTAACTGAACTTCCTAAGGGGCACAAGGTGATTGGCTTGAAGTGGGTTTTTAAGCTAAAACGGGATGCAGATGGAAATATTGTCAAGTACAAGGCACGGTTAGTGGCAAAGGGGTATGCACAGGAGCACGGAGTCGATTTCGATGAGATTTACGCACCTGTCACACGACTTGAGACTGTAAGAATGTTGTTAGCTTTGGTTGCAAAGAACAACTGGGAGGTGCACCACATGGACGTGAAAACGGCGTTCTTGAATGGAGAAATACATGAAGAAGTCTTTGTATGCCAGCCTGAAGGTTTTGAAAAGAAGGGAGAGGAAATGAAAGTCTACAAACTAATAAAGGCGTTATACGGGCTTCGTCAAGCACCACGTGCATGGTACGCAAAACTCAACAGGTGTTTGGAATTGCTCGGTTTCACAAGGTGTCCGTATGAGCATGCTGTGTACACACGAAAGCTGAAAGATGAGGTGCTTATTGTAGGTGTGTATGTTGATTACTTATTAATTACGAGTACAAGTACAACAACAATCATTGATTTTTAGAAAGAGATGAGCAAGCAGTTCGACATGAGTGATCTAGGGAAGCTATCGTATTATTTGGGAATAGAAGTTGAACAAGGCAGTGGTTACATTGAGTTGAAACAAGAAGCGTATGCACGAAAAATACTTGAAAAAGTTGGGTTATTAGACTGCAATCCTTCGAAATACCCAATGGATCCGAAAGAACAGCTTACTAAAAATGAAGGAGGTAAGTTAGTTGATGTTACTCAATATAAAAGCTTAGTAGGTTGTCTCAGATATCTGGTGCATACAAGGCCGGATATTGCATACGCGGTAGGTATTGTTAGTCGTTTCATGAAGCATCCTACTGTTATACACTTCAATGTAGTGAAACGAATTTTGAGGTATGTAAAGGGTACTGTTGGTCATGGTCTGGTGTACTCAAAGGAGAGTGGAAATAGTGTGTTAACGGGTTATTCAGACAGCGACTTGGCAGGGAATGTAGAGGACAGGAAGAGCACCAGTGGAATAGCTTTTTATTTAAATGACAGCTTGATCACTTGGGTTTCACAAAAACAAAGGTGCGTGGCTCTGTCTTCGTGTGAAGCTAAATTCATGGCTGCTACAGCTGCAGCTTGTCAAGCAATTTGGTTGCGTAATGTACTGTCACAGGTGACCGATGAAGTAATTGGTCCGGTTACAATCTATATTGATAATAAATCGGCTATTGATCTTGCTAAGAATCCAATGTTTCATGGTAGGAGTAAACGTATAGATATAAGGTATCATTTTATTCGTGAATGTATAGAAAGAGGAGAGATTGTGGTTAAGCACGTTGTAACAGAAAATCAAAGAGCTGATGTTCTTACTAAGGCGATGGCAACTGTGAAATTCGAGAAAATGAGAAGAATGCTGGGTGTCAAGAAGTTAGTAGGACAGATTTAGATTACGGGGAAAATTGTTAGTTCTAATCTAAGATCTGCTATAATTATCTACGTGTATTAGTTTTAATAAAACATGGAAGGTGACAGCTATATTGATTCTGTCAAAATAATTGTAGAGTGATTGTAGTAAGTTATGGAATAAATGGTAAGAGTTGGAGTCGGTGTAGGAAGGTTGATCATTAGATCCTATTTATTAGCTAGGTATTTTGTATTGCTTTCATTATATATATTGTAATATTGCAATGGAATAATACAAGAGACAAGGAGTTTGTCAGAGCGTTTTCTTGTGATTCTTTCGTTTACATAAACAGCTTATCTGTAGAACATTCACTTAAACAATAAAGGATGAGAAAGAAACTGCAACCACGAAGCCTCCTGTCGCTGCAAACAAAATTTATCAAATGTTTGTGAAGCTGGGTCACCAAAATGCTAGCGAAGCTGAGGTTCATGCATGGTGTAACGCCGAGTTTGAAAAGAATAACTTTGATTTGACCAAATATCTTAGTGAAGCGTTCATCTGCCAAGCCTCCTATTTTTTATTTTTTTTTGCCTTAAATTATTAAAAAATAGATTAACTTGTAAATTATTTTTAAAATTAAAAATGAGTTTATAATATATTTTTTTAAAATTAAAAAGTATTTTAATACAACTTTTCAATCCTTTTCTGATCGAAACCCAACAAATAAAATAATTCATGAAAATTCCTTTCCTTTCTCCTTCTTTTCCTTTCTGAATTTCATTACACTAGCTTAAAACCCGTGTGATGCATGGATGTTATTTAATATAATGGAATTATTTTTATTTTGAATTAAAAATTTTAAGATAGGAATTTTGTAGGTTTAAAATTTTATATGATATGATATAATAATAATTACATATATGTTGTTTGTGATATTTTTAGAAAATGATGGATTTTAGTTTGAAAATATAGAAAAGATGATATGTTTTAGCTGATAAACGCAATCGATTAATTATTAGTTATTATAATATTATTATTATTTTATTTTACTTAAATAAAGCTATCCGAATAGGTTTTATCGGAAAAAAGTAAAAAAGTAGAAAAGGTAACATACTTTAACTAAAAAAAGTTAATTGGTTAATTATTAGTAATTAGAAATATATAATTATAACATTTTATTAGTTATTGGTAATTATAAATAATTAAGTAAGCATAATTAAGTAAAAGTAACATATACCGTTAATTAAGAATAAATAAATAAATAAAATTAATAAATATCCCAATTGATCGATCAAAAAACCATTTTTTTTAATGTTCGCTATTATATAATACTCCCTCCGTTCCAGAATGATTTTCTCGTTTTGACTTTTGGTACTGTTTATTATAAGCGATTGACTACTAATTTACGCATAATTTATAAGATAAAATATAGTCATTAGTGATCTTGTTGGATTCGTATTTGTTAGTACTTTAATACAGTGAAGTTTTTATATTTAATACTAATACAAAATTGAAAATATTAACAATCAAAAGTGTGTGTTGGCAAATGTAAAACATTTAGGAATAGAGGGAGTGGTTTATATTTCAGCGATGCGACCCTTAAACTAGATTCCGGACCAACTAAACTGGGAATCAAATAAAAATATTCAATAGTAGTTGGGTTCGATTTAATTTATTTGGACTGCAACAATAATTAAAATATATGCCGTCATACTTTCACTTGATACAGTCATGTCCGAGTGGTAAATACAGTCATCCTTTCACTTGATTTGAAGTTTGTCAAACTATTCAAAATCAAAAGAGAGCAGTTTAAAATCAAACGTTAATTATTCAAATCCAATCACATTAGGGTTTTTTTGTGTAAAATATGTTTGGTACACTTGATAAGAAATGTTATATTCAATATAGAGTAGTGCTAGAGTCATCAAATTAGGTACAAAATATTGTTCCCAAATGACATGGTAAGATTTATGTGGTAATATGTAATTTTTTGATTGGTGGTGGTTGTGTGAATAAACGGGCTCATTCATTATTACAACAAATTAGCATCTGCCACGTGGATTTGGGAAAAAATTTTGGGAACCAATTTGGTAACCCTAGCATTATTCTTCAATATATGGATTATATGTATTCCCAACCTCAGCCTTTGTAATCATTTTTATTATCAAGAATATTTATATTCTATATGTTAAGCAATCTGAAAACAAAACGGCTATTTACTTAGCTCGTTTTTGTTTCACAATCAGATTGCAGTTGACAGTTTGGGGATTTGTCTGGGTTATGTTTGATGCAAGTTAATAAAATCCTTTTGTTTGTAAAAAAAAAAAAAAAAGATAGCATTCAGTTGAATGATATGAGATGATAAATATCTAACCTTATTTGGGATCCAAAGATTGTGAAAAATGTTCATGATTTTTGTTCTTTCCTTCATATGAATTATAATCTTTATATTTGTAAAAATGTTCAATTTTCCTTTTTCAATAATTTTCATACAACATTTATCATTAAAAATTTGTACTCCATCATTTTTATCTTATTACGCTCTCATCTTTTATCTCTCCATATTTTTGTCTATTATTATTTAAACATTTCTTTCTCATTTAATTCTCTTACTATGCTATCATCTTTTACTTCATACTCCCTCTGTCCCATTCATTTCTATCCACTTACTATTTTGGGGTGTCCCATCATTTCTATCTATTCCAAAAATAGTAAAGTTTTAATAATAAAAAACACTATTACACCCACAAACTTTCCTTCACTAACTCAAATCTAGGGGAGAGCACGGTTCGGTTCGGTTCGGTTTTGCCCCGAAACCGAACCCGAAACCGCATGTCTTCGGTTTTTAAAATTGAAAACCGCAACCACAACCGAATCGTCGGTTTCGGTTTCGGTTTTAAAAAGCTCGGTTCGGTTTTTAACGGTTCGGTTTCGGTTATAAAACCGAACGAAAAAATCATAAATATATTACAAAACTTTAAATTTATAAATTACAACGTTCTCGATTTTTAAACAAAGTAACTAAGTTTTTGAATGAATACACTCTGTGTATATGTTAGTGGTAATGTTATATGACAATATCATATGACATTAGTAAGCTAATAAGTTATACAGGGCTCACAATATATTTTAACAAAATTTATACATGCATGTGTGATAATGTGCAATGAATAAATCATACCTAATTAAGTCTTAACTTGCACAAATTTAATGCCTTGCAGAAAAGTATATGAGTAAATGACAAAATGTACTCTTAGTTGTTAATACAAAAGCAAATTAGAACTTTCTCATGTAATATGTAAATTGAATGCAATATAATCATAGTTTTAATACAATTTACATGATAGTAGAAACCTATATATATAGTTTACGAAAATGAGAAGTTACCAGCCGGAGCAGTCACCGGAAAGTTTTATAAATTTATATAAATTATATATTTATTTTAATAATCGGTTCGGTTCGGTTCGGTTTTAGTCGGTTCGGTTTTAATCTAAAACCGGAACCGAAACCGAAAATTTCGGTTTTTAAAAATAAAAAACCGCAACCGCCGGTTCGGCTTCGGTTTCGGTTTTTTCGGTTCGGTTTTGGTCGGTTTCGGTTCGGTTTCGGTTTCATTTCGGTTTTTTGCTCACCCCTACTCAAATCTATAATATAAAACACTATTACACATACTACTTTCCTCCACTATATCAAATCTATTATTAAATATTGACGGGTTCCACCATTTTACTCACTTTTCGTCTAACTTTACTCATTTTTTATACATTTTCTTGATCTCCGTGCCCAAACCAAATGGGTATAATTCACTGGAACGGAGGGAGTAATATTTTTGTTAATAATTAATCGTCCAATTCTTTTTCATTTAATTCGCTCTCTTAATTGACTAGATATAGGTATATAGCAATACGATCAAATACAAACATTTTTTAAATATAAACTTATAAATTTATTAAATTTAACACATATATAACTTGTGTTTAACATCATTATTAAAAAATAATTAAAAATTTATTAAATACATTATTTAATTTTTCAATATTCTTATGAAATTCAACATTTCCAAATTAAGGTATAAAATATGAATTATTATTTACTTAATATGGTGCTGTATTGAATCGTGGTTAAAATTTTGTTAGAATAAATATTATATAATTCTCAATTATACTTTTGGTTCACCAACACCAAATTAGGATATAGAAATATGAATTATTACTATTTTTTTTAAATTTTCCTTAATTACAAAATATTTTATATATTTGGATATAAAACAAGTATAACTATTGTTCACTTTGAACTGATATTATATATTTTTTGAACCCCTTTATAAAAGAATTTCAATTTTGCGTAAAAAATTGTTGTATATATATTATTAATAAATTACTCCTTCCATCCCCAACAAATGTTTATATTTGGTTTGGGCATGGAGACCAAGAATAGTGAGTGTAATATTGTTAAAATAAATGAAGTAGTGGGTGTAATATTGATTTATTGTTAAAATAAGTGGAGTAGTGGGTGTAATAGTGTAAAGTGTTGAAAAAGTGGAGTGAAATAATTGATATAATAATGCATTTTATTGTTAAAAGTTACTATTTTAGTAATGTAAAGAATTGGTGTGACGTTATGCAAAAGAAAGTGTAAAGAAATGAAAGGATAAACGGAGTATATAATACTATAAATATGTGTTTGTTATAACTAATATATATTCAATACAATTTTAATTATTATTTAATAATTATCGTTAACACGAGTTATATATATATTGAATATAAAAAAATTATAAGTTTTTATTTCACTTTTTTTACTAAAATTCAACTACATGTATATATAATCAAGTTAACTAAACTCATAATTATTTAGTAATAAAATAAAAGAATAAGGAATAGATTTCAGGATACTTTTTCTCAGACATTGTGTATTTTATTGGTTAACTGATATTTTTCCTAATTTCTATACAACAAAATAAATTGATTAAATGCATTTATGTACATGCATAATCTGTGCATAATGTGTGATATTAGGAGAAATATGTGAGATCTCCCTATTCTCATGAACTAACTATCCGTGTTCTAAAAATCGACCTAAACGTTAGCTGTCATCAAAATGCCTCGAGATGGGGCTAGGCAAAAATTTAGGCATTTTTTTATATAAATCAATCAAAAATAGCTAAAATCGATTTAGACGGTCAAATAACGATATAGACGATCAAAAATCGACTGAAAGGCGGCCAAAATCGGCAAAAAACATTGAAAAAATTAAAATCGAAAAAAATATTTGACAAAAATATTTAATAAATAACAATATTAAAAATAATGTTTAAATACAACCGATTAATGAGCCGATTAATCCGTCCAATTAATCCCCACTACCTGATTAGTTGCTAGACGGTACACCGACGGGCTTGGACCGCCTAGCAATTTTTGGAACAGTGCTAACGATACAAAGTATTCCTTCGTCTCATTTAATTATCGAGTTTACTATTTTGCACGTATTTTAAGGTGTAAATAAAATATAGCTTAATAATTTTTTTTAATTTTTTTTCTGACTTAAATTTAGATACTGAATTTTTATTTTTAAAAAAATTAAAAATAATTTATAAAGTAATAATTTATTAACTGCTTGCAAAAAATAATGTGACTATAAAACTATATGTTAGGAATATGTTGTACTTGATGATAACTTCACAATCAATCAAATTGTTTAAGGTTTTGTAGCTGTCAACGGATGAGGATTTATAACTCTATCCGTTGACAGGTAGCTCATCAACGGATGAGGTTTTGTAGCACACTGCAGTATCTCTATGTTATCAGTTGATAGTGTTTTTATCCACAGTCATGTTGACTATCAACGGATAGGCAGAATAGGGTAGCCAATTGTAAATAAGCTATGCTATGTAATTCTGTCTAAGTGAAAGTGTATCAACGGATGAAGACTAAACTCTATCAACGGATACAACTCAAATCCACTCTATCAACGGATACAGCTCAAGTCCCAACATTAACGGATACTGCTCTATACATCATCAACGGATGTCAGTATACATCATCAACGGATGTCAGTGTACATCATCAACGGATAATCATTGACACTGATTTCTATGATTAGCTGGAGATTAGCAGTTGATAAGGACATGTTTGACTGACAGATCACATGAGTTGAAAGTAGATACAAAAAGCAGTATGGCAGCCATACTTTGGAAACACAGAAGAAAGAAGCATTCCATTTACACTATGAATACAAGAAAGGTGCAGGAGACATGTCTGAACACAAGGACAACCTTTCGGCTACATGTGTATTTGGAGTGTAGTAGCAAGTCAACTAGAATTAGATTAGTATTATCTTATTCCAGTAGTACTTGTAAAACTTGGGATATATAACCAAGTGTAGCAACTCTTTGTAGGTTAAGAAAACAGACACATTTGCTTAGGTTTTCTTGAATATCCTTAGAAGCAAAGAGTTGTAAATCGGCAGCTGTGTACATTTTGTATCACAGAGTTTTCTTCAAATAAAAGCTTCAGGTGGTGCATATTAACCACCTGATTTTATATGTGTTTGTGTTTAAATCTTACATTGCAATTATCTCTTCATAAGTTTCTGAAGTTCTTATCAGAAATTTATAAATATCAAGAATTGTATTCAACCCCCCCTTCTACAATTATACAAGTGTGTAATCTGGGAATAACAATTGGTATCAGAGCAAGCTTCTAACATATTTGAAGTTTAAAGATCAACACACTTCCAACATGTCTAAGAAGGATTATGGAGTGAAGATTCCAGTTCTTGATAGAGAAAATTACTTTCACTGGAAAGTAAAAATGCGTCTACATCTCTCGTCTATTGATGAGGGTTTTGTGGATTGCATTGACAAGGGTCCTCACGTTCCAATGAAGACAGCAACAAGAGTTGGCCTGGCTGATGATGTGCCTGACACTTTCATTCCCAAACCTGTTTCTGAGTGGAGTCTTGAAGATATTGCAGAAGTCCACAAAGACAAAAAGGCCATGAATATTCTGTTCAATGGTCTAGAAACAGACATGGTTGACAATGTTATTAACTGCACTACCGCCAAGGAAGTATGGGACATTGTTCAAACCCTGTGTGAAGGAACAGAACAGGTAAGGGAAAACAAGATGCAACTACTAATCCAACAGTATGAACATTTTCACTTTAAGAGTGGAGAAACATTGAATGATACATTTAGTAGATTTCAAAAGATACTAAATGGTTTGAAACTGTATGGAAGAGTCTATCAAGTTAAAGACTCTAATCTCAAATTTCTGAGATCACTGCCCAAGGAATGGAAGCCAATGACTGTTTCTCTAAGAAACACTCAAGAGTACAAGACATTTACTCTTGAAAGGCTCTATGGAACTTTAAAGACCTATGAGCTGGAAATGGAGCAGGATGAAGAGATTGAGAAGTCTCAAAAGAAAAGTGGGTCAGTTGCACTCGTTGCCAATTTGGAGCAAAAGGAGGAAAGGACAGAAACTGCTAGTTCTACACCAAACAGGGAGGTTTGTAAAGGTAGAGCAGAATCAAGCAGGAGCAAGGAAAAGGTGTCTGAGGAATTGAATGCCCTTCAGCAGGATGAATTGGATGAGATAGATGAGCACTTAGCTTTTCTATCTAGGAGATTCTCTAAGCTGAAATTCAAGAGAAACTCTGGGATGGCCAAGCCATTTAACAAGGATTTTTCCACAAACAACTATGTGGATAAATCCAAAATTAAATGCTACAATTGTGGGATTGCTGGTCATATGATAAGTGAATGCAGGAAACCTAGATCTGAGAACAAGGGAAAGCCAACTGAGGTTGTTGACTATAAGAAGAAACATTTTGATCTTCTCAGGCAGAAAGGAAAGGCATTCTTGACCCAAGAGTATGACTGGGCTGTTGATGACAATCATTCTGATGATGATGCTGAGTTAGTCAACCTTGCTTTAATGGCTGATTCTGGAGAGCAGGAAGCAAGTTCAGCTAACAATCAGGTATTTTCTACTAATCTCTCTGAGCTCACTAAAGAGGAATGCAATAGTGTTATAGATGAAATGTCTACTGAACTATATCACTTAAGTGTTACTCTTAAATCACTTACTAAAGAGAACAATAGAATTAAAGAGTCTAATCTGTTTTTAAGTGATAGAAATGCTGCTCTAGAATCTCAACTTCTAGAATTTGAGAAAATGAGAGTTGATTGCAATAATGCTAAAAGTGAACTTGAAGCTGTGTTAAAAAGAGAACTGATTTTAAAAGACCAGCTTGAAAAAGAACAAGGGATAATTGCTAAATTTCAAAGTTGTAGGAATATTTCTCAAAACATAATAGAAGTTCAAGGAATAGAATCATTTGTGAAGGATACCTGGACTCAAAGGAAAAAGGAGCTAGAACCTGGCCTTCAGGATCTAGAGACTATTTGTGAATCAACGGATAGTGATCATCCGTTGACAGATGAACCGTCAACGGATGAGAGGTATCCGTCGACTAACAAAAAGTCTGTTAGTAAGAAGGAACTTAGGAAACTGGATATCAAATATGGTCCAGTAAACAAGAATTTTGTTAGTGGTGAGTGCAGCAAAACCAAATCCAGTGGGAAGGCCAAGACAGGTGATTTACACAACAAAAAGGCTGTTGGTAAATCAGACAATGAAAAGGTAGAAATTGAGGGCAAAAAGAAAAAGAACAGAAATGGTAAGATAGGCATCAACAAGAAAAACAATTACTCTCCTGACAAGTTTGCTCCTAGGAAAACTTGTAGTAATTGTAATAGTGTCAATCATTTATCTTCTAATTGCAAGATTGTCAACAAGGCTCCTGTTCATGTACCTCAACCAATGCCATGTATGCCTGCAATGCCTGTTATGCCTGGTTTGTATCAAAATGCTAGTTTTTCAAATCCATATGTGAACATGCCATATGTGTCTAATCCATACTTTCAATCTATGAATGTGCCACAAATGTCATGGAACCTACCTAACATGAATAATATGTATGCCAATTTTCCACACATGCATGCATCCAATATTCATGCAAATGAGCATTTGTCAAACCCCATTACTCAAGCATCTACACCTAAGATGAAGAATGCTAAGAGTGCAAAGTCAAAGGCTAACAAGAAAGGACCCAAGGAAGCTTGGGTACCAAAATCAACTTGATTTGTTTTTGAAATGTGTGCAGGGAAACAGAAGGAATCTATGGTACCTAGACAGTGGATGTTCTAGGCACATGACAGGAGATTCAACCCTGCTCACAGAGTTCAAGGAAGGAGCTGGCCTTAGAATTACCTTTGGAGATGACAGCAAAGGATATACTAAGGGATATGGCCTGATTTCAAAAGACAATGTCATCATTGAAGAAGTGGCTTTAGTTGAAGGTTTAAAGCACAATTTGCTGAGTATCAGTCAGATTTGTGACAAAGACTATGAAGTAAAGTTCACAAAAGAAGCCTGTGTTGTTTCTGCCAAGGAAGACAACAATGTGGTATTGACAGGCTTTAGAAAAGGAAATGTTTACATAGCTGACTTCAATTCAGCATGCTCAGAATCCATTACTTGTCTCTTCAGCAAAGCAAGTAAGGATGAGAGTTGGCTATGGCATAAGAAGCTGTCACATTTGAATTTTAAAGTTATGAATGATTTGGTAAGAAAGGATCTTGCTAGAGGAATCCCTCAGTTGGAGTTTGTCAAAGATGGGCTATGTGATGCCTGCCAATTAGGGAAACAAAAGAAATCATCTTTCAAAATCAAGACAGAGTCATCCATTGTTAAGCCTCTTCAATTGCTGCATATGGATTTATTTGGTCCAGTAAATGTCATGTCTATTTCAAAGAAGAAATACTGTCTGGTGATTGTAGATGATTTTTCTAAGTTCACATGGACTTTCTTCCTGCACTCCAAGGATTGTGCAAGTGAAATCATTATCAATCACCTCAGAATGCTAAACAATGGTTCTGAAGACAGAGTACAAAGGATCAGGAGTGACAATGGTACTGAATTCAAGAATTCCACAATGAAGACTTTCTGTGAAGAGAATGGAATTGTCCATGAGTTTTCTGCTGCCAGAACACCTCAACAAAATGGGGTTGTTGAAAGGAAAAACAGAACTCTCATTGAAGCAGCTAGAACAATGTTAAGTGAATCAAGATTACCAACATATTTCTGGGCTGAAGCTGTCAACACTGCATGCTTTACTCAGAATATTTCCTTGGTCAATCAAGCCAGAGGAATGACTCCTTATCAGTTATTAACCAACAAGAAACCAAGTTTAGCTTTTCTACATGTCTTTGGATGTAAGTGTTTTGTGCTAAGGAATCATGGAGATAATTTAGGCAAATTTGAAGCAAAGGCAGATGAAGCTATTTTCGTTGGATATGCAGCAGGGAAAGCCTACAAGGTCTACAATCTAAGAACCAACATTGTTATGGAATCTGTACATGTTGTGTTTGATGATCAAAAGATTCTAGGCCTAAATGATG
Source organism: Saposhnikovia divaricata (assembly GCA_036435485.1). Taxonomy (NCBI): domain Eukaryota; kingdom Viridiplantae; phylum Streptophyta; class Magnoliopsida; order Apiales; family Apiaceae; genus Saposhnikovia; species Saposhnikovia divaricata. The sequence goes on from CM071601.1 coordinate 102,918,387, forward strand.
AAGGTTACCATGAAAAGTTGGAATTTGAGAATGAAGGTGAAGGAAGAATGTACTATGATGATGATGAGGAGAATGAAGATCATGACCACAGAGATCCACCTAGAGCTGTTACACCAACTAGAAGTGATGCTTACACTGAAAATGAAGCATCCGTTGATAGTCATTCTGGAGCATCCGTTGACAATCATTCTGCAACATCCGTTGACACTATTAGAGATGCATCCGTTGACAGAAATTCTCAAGCATCCGTCGACAGGCAAAATGATGCATCCATTGACAGTCAACTTCATAACTCAGCAAGGACAACAAACTCAGGGGGAGTTTCTCAAGGTCAAAATTCAATGCTAAATCAACATGATCATGGAAATGAAGCAACCTCATCAAGATCAAATCTTCCACCTGCAAGAAAATGGACTAGAAATCATCCATTTGAGTTAATCATTGGTGAATCAAATTCAAGAGTCCAAACTAGAAGGGCCACTCAAGCAGAATGTCTATACAGTAGCTTCCTGTCTCAAGAGGAACCTAAGAAAGTGGAAGATGCCCTTCTAGATCCAGATTGGGTGTTAGCAATGCAAGAAGAGCTAAACCAATTTGAAAGAAATAAAGTATGGAAACTTGTGCCCAAACCTGATGATAGAAGTGTCATAGGTACTAAATGGGTTCTCAAGAATAAGACAGATGAAAATGGCATAATTGTGAGGAATAAAGCTAGATTAGTGGCAAAGGGCTATTCTCAAGAAGAAGGAATAGATTTTGATGAAACTTTTGCCCCAGTAGCAAGACTTGAGGCAATAAGAATCTTTCTAGCCTATGCAGCACATGCCAATTTCAAAGTCTATCAGATGGATGTCAAAAGTGCCTTTCTAAATGGGGAACTGGAAGAAGAGGTCTATGTCCATCAACCTCCTGGTTTTGAGGATCCAGAATTTCCAGAATATGTATATCTTCTCATGAAAGCACTTTATGGTTTGAAGCAAGCACCAAGAGCCTGGTATGACACTTTATCTCAATTTCTTTTGGAGAACCACTTCACTAGAGGTACAGTAGATAAAACCTTATTTCATAGGGATATTAATGGCTCTTCAATACTTGTTCAAATCTATGTAGATGATATTATTTTTGGGTCTACAGATGAGAAGCTTTGCAAAAAGTTTGCCAAACTTATGCAAAGTAGGTATGAAATGAGTATGATGGGTGAATTAACTTACTTTCTTGGCCTACAAGTAAAGCAAGTTAATGAGGGCATTTTCATAAGTCAAACAAAATATATTTATGATCTCTTAAAGAAATTTGACTTAATGGATTGTACATCTGCTAAAACACCTATGGCCAATGCAACTAAGCTTGAGTTGAATACTAAGGAAAAGTCTGTGGACATCTCAAGTTATAGAGGCATGGTAGGTTCACTTTTATACCTAACAGCTAGTAGACCTGATATAATGTTTTCTACTTGTCTTTGTGCTAGATTTCAAGCTGATCCTAGAGAGTCTCACTTAATAGCTATTAAAAGAATTTTCAGGTATCTCAAGGGAACACCAAACCTTGGCATTTGGTACCCAAGAGAATCTGGTTTTGATCTAACTGGCTATTCAGATGCAGATTATGCAGGTTGCAGAGTTGATAGGAAAAGTACTACAGGTTCCTGTCAATTTCTAGGAAACAGGCTTGTGTCATGGTTCAGTAAGAAACAAAACTCAGTCTCCACTTCTACAGCTGAAGCTGAGTACATTGCGGCTGGAAGCTGTTGTGCACAGATTCTATGGATGAGAAACCAACTCATTGACTATGGTCTAAAAGTTGAGAAGATTCCAATTTTCTGTGACAACACAAGTGTTATTGCCATCACAGGGAATCCAGTGCAACATTCGAGAACCAAACACATTGACATCAAATACCACTTCATTAGAGAACATGTGATGAATGGTACAGTAGAAATGCACTTTGTGCCAAGTGAAATGCAGCTTGCAGATATCTTCACCAAGCCTCTTGATGAATCCACATTCACAAGATTGGTAGGTGAGCTAGGTATGCTTAACTTGTCATAATTTCTAGTGATATTTGATTTCAAAAATTTGAAGCTGGAAATGTGTTTTGATTTACTTGAAAGTTAAAACTTTCAGAAAAATTTTCTGCAGAAATTTTGCCTAAGGCAAAATTAGCTTATCAACGGATATCCTTTTATCCGTTGATAGTATAAACACATTACTAGATTTTTGCATGTCAACGGGTAACAGGCTATCCACGTCATCAACGGATAAACTGTATCTCAACCGTTCATTCTATATCCGTTGATATACATTTTTTTTTAACCGTTGGTAACTGTGTATATCTAATCATGGCTGTACTTATTCTCTTTTTATTTATTATCTGACAGTTACTTTTGACCAATGGAGTAATTACTTTTAATTATTTCATTTTTAATTCTTGAAAAATATAAAAGGAGGACTTGTACTCTCACATCTCACTTTTATTCATTTTCAAGCATATCAAAAGCTAACTGCATCCTCTTCCCTAAAACTCTCTGTAACCAAAGTTCAATCACTTCAATGGCGCCTATTGTTAAGATGATGTCCTCCACTGGGTTTACCTATGAGAAGAACAATTTCGCGGCCTTTGTTGACACAGTGAATGCTCCAGAAGCTTACCACACTTTGATGAGTTTCGTGAAGAAATGCAAACTGTCATATGCTATGACGGCTACCACTCCCTTAATCCACGAAGTAATTGAAGAAATGTGGACATCTGCTGAGTACAATGGCACAGACGGTACAATTGCTTTTTCTTTAAAGGGTAAAAACTATGTGGTTAATTCTGATGTAATAACTGCTTGTTTAAAATTGCCTGAGAATAACTGTCTGAAAGTACCTACTGATGCTGAAATTGTTGTCATGCTTAATTCTATTAATTATGCCCTTAGTACTGAAAACTTAGGGAAAATTGCTAGAAAAGGAATGGTTAAAGAATGGAGCTACTTCTGTGATGCCTTCATTAATACTTTTTCAGGAAAAATTAGTAATTTTGATGCTGTTACCCAGTCCATGCTAACAATGATGTGTATGCTTTTAAATGATAAATTCTATAATTTTGGCACATTAGTTATGTATGAGATAGCTGCAAAGTTGGGTAAAAAGGAAACTAGGAGCAAGAATATCTACTTTGCTAGATTTTTAATGCTCTTAGCACTGCATGTGTCTGAGAATAAGCTATCCATTGCTAACCCGGATAGCAAGTTCCAATGTTTTGTTCAGGAGAAGAGAGTCTTAAGTGACCTGATTCGAATGAACCTCAATGCAGGAGTACAGTTGGTATATCTACCAATTGTTCAGGTAACTATCTCTAACTCTGAAACCCCTATCTCTAGCCCCCAAATTTCTTTGCCTCCTAGTGTCACAATCGAGTCTGTAGTTGTGACCAAACAGGCTCCTACCAAAGTGACCAAATCCAGAGTTCCAAAACCACATTCTAAAAGGCAAACCTCAAGTGTCTCTCAAAAGACACCCGTTGTAAAATCTACCAAACCTCTTGAGGGGAGTGTGAAGGAGGTAGTGAGTGGTGAGGGACAGGGTGAACATCAAAGAAGCCCTAAGGATAAGGAAGGAGAGATGAGTGCAACCACCATTTCAGTCTCTCAAAAGACTGCTAATGTAACTACAGGCCAAATTCTAGTTACACTCTCCCAAAAGAGTGTGACTACTGAATCAAGTTCCCCACAAGGAACACTGCACAAGAGGGTTAGGGACACATATAGTCCAATCTCAAAAACCTATGGAAGAAGAGTGAAATCTAAAACCACAGGGGAATCACAGGGTGCACACATTGTACAGGAAACTGTGCCTTCTCAAACTCAGTTTGATGTGGCTTCAATAAATGTGGAGTCACAGCCCCTTGATCTTAATCTTCAAATCGACACACATTACAATCCACCATCACCAACTCCATCTCTGGATGTGGATATGATATCTACATCAATTCCTGATTCTCCATCTTTAAGATTCTTGGAGAAGCCCCACTCTGTAATTGGTGGTCATCATCTTTTAGATGATTTGTTGGACCATCAATCTTCCCTTCCATAATTCTCAACACAGACTGTGGCCTCGAACTTAAAATCAATCTCCACAGATTCAGTGTTGGTTTTCTCTTCAACGGATAGAATTATTCCTTCCTCAACGGATATCCTTCATCCGTTGACAAGTGTTTCTCCATCAACGGATGCGCCTCTATCTAGCCATCCGTTGACAGCTATAACTACTCCATCAACGGATATTCCTTATCCGTTGATAACTCACTCTACCACTGCTATATCTGACATTCCAGTGTCAAGTGTAGAGGAGTTCTCAGTAGTTGAAACACTTTTAGGTCTGAGGGAAGGGAGTGAGAGGCTGCCTTGTGAGCAGGCAAAAGGAGAGATAAATAATGAGAGGCTGGCCAATTCTTCCGGTCAGGCAAAAGGAGAGTTTGAGAGTTCCACCTTAGTAGGTGAAGGTGAGGGTGTGAGAGGTGTGAGCCAAGGGGAGCCCTTGATGCAAGAAAAGAGAGATGAGGGGAGAGAAGGGACTACAGGAGAGATAAGGATGGAAGAAGCAGCCATTGCTAGTGAGTCAATGGGGGTTGAGGATGCATCCAAGGAAATGGAATTTCAAAGAGAATATCAGTCCATGATTGACTCCATTTCTTTGGATGCTGAAACCTTTACTCACCCTGTTCCTGCCTATCAAATTCTGGCACAACAGGGCAATGTGGAAGCAGAGGAGGCAATGCACCTAGTGCACACCTCACAATCTCTACTTAGAGCTAAGGAATCTATAGCAGCTCTGCCAACCACTGCTGAGAGTGATGAATTTGACAATTCTGAAGATGAAGACAGCCAGAGCTCTGAAGATGAAGGTGGTAGCAGTATTCATGATTTTGCATTTGCTCAAAACTACACCTATCATCAACTTGATATGGAAATCATAAGGCAATATAAATCTGCCCTGGCTGAGCACCCAGAAGCAGATCCACAGAGAAAGGTTGTTCTTCAACAGGCAATTGACTCCCTAAAGTTACAAAAGATGCAAATGGTGATTCAGAGATCCAATTTAGAGGAGGTCAAACAAGAAATCAAGGATGTGAAGATCTCTGTGGATTCCAAGCTAGAGCAACTAGCTCCTACAGCCACTCAGAGGGTGTTGCAACAAAGGTTTCTCAAAGAAGACAACCTGGCTAAATCTGTGCAACTTCTCACTTCAAGAGTGGAAAAGATGGAATCCCAGATGGAGCAATTTCTTCAACATCAGAAACTGCAAACCCAACTGCTAGAAAGGTTAGTTGCAGCCCCAACTTCTAGTCAAACCCTTGATGCTAACAAAAAGGGGGAGAAAGTGGAAGAGGCTGTGGCAACTACAAGTCAAATCTTAATTTCTGAAAGAAGGGAAGCAGCAAGTGAGGGGGAGCAGCAGCCTACCATAGTGGTCAATCCACAAGAATTCATTGTCACAGCTTCCCCCAGCAAATCCAAACCTCTATCTGAAGAGTTTGATCTTTCAAACTTGACAGAAGAAGAAAAGCTAGCCAAAATTAAAGCTCTCCAAAAGATGAAAGAAGAAAACTATGAAAGGATAATGAGGACAGAAAGATTGATCAATCAATCTATTGCATCAACTCTGTTCTCTAGCCAAACCTCAGCTCCAACAATATCTACAACAATTCTGAAGGTGCTCACTCCAGCAATTGTGGCTCCTACATTCTATGATGCTGAGCCTTCTCATGTTAAGGAATTTGAACCCTACATCAAATCAAGACCCTTCTCACCACCAAAAGCAAATGGGAAGAACAAGTTACAAATGGACTTTCCATTTCCCAAGGATGATGAAGAGAAGTTGATGGGTAAGGCAATCAAGGAATTCAAGGAGAAGACTAACAGTTGTGTAAGAGAATGGATGGCTGTAATCATAAGGAATGGAAAAGTTCTAAACATATCCAACAGCCATCCTAGATTTGTTGAAGCCAAGAGAGAAGAGACTTCAAGGCTGCTAAGAGAATCTCAACCAAGCACTGAATATCAATATGAAAACTCAGATGAGAAGCAAGCAAGGCTGGCTCAAGAGTTATTGGATGAGGTAGAGGATGAATTGAGGGAACCTGAGGAAGTCCCCAAATTCAAAAAGAAAGGGAAATCAGTCCCCAAATCCAAGAGATTAAAATCACATGCAAGGAGGCCTGTCTCTCCAGAAACTGAAAACAAAGAGACAGTTGGTTTATCACAACCTATTGATGTGAAAGTATTCAACCCAGATGTAAATTTCCATGGTGAGCCTATAGTACCTAAAGAGGAACCAATGAATCTTGACTCCATTGAGGTTCCTTCATTCTTGCTGAAGCCTCAACAGAAGCCTACACAGAAGAAAAGGAAACCAAGGAAGCAACCTTCAAAGGAACCAATTCAAGTTGCTAGGGTACCTGCAATTGTCAGGCAGCCAATCTTGGAAAACAAGGATGATTTTATCTATCAGGCAGATATTGAAGAATACTCTGACATGAATCTTTATCTGGATGAATTGTCAGAAGTAAGAGGAATTGACAAATATAAACATTTGCCTGAAAGATTGGTCTTTGTATACAAGGGAGGAACGGAAAGGACATGGCCACTACAAAGGGTTCTTGGAGAAAATTATCATACCTTAACCAAAGTGTTCTCTGCAATCAAGAGATACACAGGGTTCTCCAAGATAGCAAAAGGGGAGATACTGGACAAAATAGAACAAATAAGGAGGGATTGGAACTCACCATCAAGTCTACCAAGGAAAATGAAGATCCCATACAATGGACAGAAAATCCACCTCCAACCCTTCTGGATGATGGAGTTCAGGGATGAAGATGGTAACAGGAGATTCTTCAGGTTAGAAGACCAACTACCAAAGGCTAGTTCTCAATTCCTGAGATGGCTACAACAGAAGCTAAATCCAAAGGTAGATGAAGAAGATGCCTTCTATAGGCAACTCCAAATACAGATTGAGTCCAACTCTGCCAAGGAAGGAAAATCAAGGGTGATGCCAACAAGAGGAAAGAAACAGTCCTAATCTGCTCAGTCTAGAGGAGCACTTCTCTGTAAATTTCTCAAACTTTCAGTTTTTTAATTATTGTAGCTTAATACAATTTATGTATTGTTCTTTATATATCTTTAGGAATGTTTTGTTATCATCAAGGTCCTGAATTTATGCTTTATTGCCATCAAGTATAAATTGGGGGAGATTGTTAGGAATATGTTGTACTTGATGATAACTTCACAATCAATCAAATTGTTTAAGGTTTTGTAGCTGTCAACCGGATGAGGATTTATAACTCTATCCGTTGACAGGTAGCTCATCAACGGATGAGGTTTTGTAGCACACTGCAGTATCTCTATGTTATCAGTTGATAGTGTTTTTATCCACAGTCATGTTGACTATCAACGGATAGGCAGAATAGGGTAGCCAATTGTAAATAAGCTATGCTATGTAATTCTGTCTAAGTGAAAGTGTATCAACGGATGAAGACTAAACTCTATCAACGGATACAACTCAAATCCACTCTATCAACGGATACAGCTCAAGTCCCAACATCAACGGATACTGCTCTATACATCATCAACGGATGTCAGTATACATCATCAACGGATGTCAGTGTACATCATCAACGGATAATCATTGACACTGATTTCTATGATTAGCTGGAGATTAGCAGTTGATAAGGACATGTTTGACTGACAGATCACATGAGTTGAAAGTAGATACAAAAAGCAGTATGGCAGCCATACTTTGGAAACACAGAAGAAAGAAGCATTCCATTTACACTATGAATACAAGAAAGGTGCAGGAGACATGTCTGAACACAAGGACAACCTTTCGGCTACATGTGTATTTGGAGTGTAGTAGCAAGTCAACTAGAATTAGATTAGTATTATCTTATTCCAGTAGTACTTGTAAAACTTGGGATATATAACCAAGTGTAGCAACTCTTTGTAGGTTAAGAAAACAGACACATTTGCTTAGGTTTTCTTGAATATCCTTAGAAGCAAAGAGTTGTAAATCGGCAGCTGTGTACATTTTGTATCACAGAGTTTTCTTCAAATAAAAGCTTCAGGTGGTGCATATTAACCACCTGATTTTATATGTGTTTGTGTTTAAATCTTACATTGCAATTATCTCTTCATAAGTTTCTGAAGTTCTTATCAGAAATTTATAAATATCAAGAATTTTATTCACCCCCCCTTCTACAATTATACAAGTGTGTAATCTGGGAATAACACTATAAAACTGGGACAAAGTATATAAAATAACATAACATATAAGTTAAAGGAAATTCTAGAGTTACATAAAGTTTTACAAAAAATTTCACAAAATGATATGTGTTTCAATTTGATTGGTTATAACTCAATGACCCCTACATTCACATTAATATCAACCAATAAAATCCATAATAGTGAAATCCAACTCATTATGTGCAAAAATTATGTAGCCAATTATGTGCAACTAGCATTTCTCTAAGTTAAAACTTTATAAACAGCAGGCCAGCATTTAAGAGCATCTCCAATAACATTGGCTAAGTCGATTGGCTATATTTCAAAAAAGTAATAATTGGCTAAAATTTATTGAACCTGTAGAGTGTTTTGTTCCAATGGGGATTGGCTACAATGATTTACAGATATGCGGAGCTTCAACAAATATGATCAATATTGAAAAAATATAGATAATTGGCTATATTACATAAAAAATATATTTTCATAAACCATAGAGGATTGAAAATATATTTTCAATATTGACCATATTTGTTAAGATATATTTTTTCTATATATTTGTTTAGAAGTGACATGGCATAACATAAACTACCCAATGGCGTTGGTTAACAAAATTATGATAAGTTATTATGGTAAGTTATTTTTCTATAAAATATATTATGTATATATTATTTTTACATAATATTACATATATTATTATATAAAATAAAATTATATATATTACATAATAACTTACCAAAATTGAAAATTATACATAATAACTTACCAAAATTAAAAATTATACATATAAAATTATATAATTTTACATAATAAAATCATGGTAAGTTATTATTTTTACATAATATTACATATACATAATATATTTTTTACATAAATAACTTACCAAAATTGAAAATTATACGTAATATATTTTATAGAAAAATAACTTACCATATTTGAAAAAATATAGAGGATTGACTATATTACATAAACTATCTCCAATGGTGTTGGTTAAAAATGATTGGTTATATTACATAAAATATTGATTATGTAAAATATGTCGAACCTGTAAGACATTGTGCTCCAAGGGTATTGACTATAATGATTGGTTATATTTTAAAAATGGTATGTTATTAATATTTCAAGTTGTTATTAATGGAATATATTATTTTAATATATAAATAATTGATGTGCCAATTCACTACAGGTCTCCAGAGGTTCGACAAATATAGCCAACATCAAGAGATTATCTATAATTATAAACAAGGATTTTGTCCCATTGGAATGACTAAGGATTTTGTCCCATTGGAGTGACTAATTTTTTTTTACATATTATATATAAATTTTATTTCGAAAAATTACGTAGACTTTTAGCTATGGGCTTAATATGGTTGGAGATGTTATAATGTTAAATTTTTAATATATTATGTATAATTTTTAATTTTAGTAAATTATTTAAAATTTTAACCAAGGAATTGGCCTTGGAGATAGGGATGAGCAAAAAACCGAATTTAAACCGAAACCGAACCGAAATCGATCAAAATCGAACCGAAAAAACCAAAACCGAAACCGAACCGGCGGTTGCGGTTTTTGATTTTTAAAAACCGAGACTTTCGGTTCCGATTATAGATTAAAACCGAACCGACTAAAACCGAACCGAACCGATTATTAAAATAAATAAATAAATATATAATTTATATAAATTTATATGTATTCTTAAAATTAATAAATATATTATATCTTGAATATAATATGTAATATATTACATATATGTAATATATTATATAAAATATATTTATATATTATATGAATACATGGTCTGGTTCCCTTATACAAATATGCAACACATATCATGGATCTGAACTTCCATCTTGAAAGTTAGTAACAACTAACAAATTTCCCAAAACTGTTTCGGACTGTGACAGATACATGTATAAACATATCATGGATTTGCACTTGTATCTTACTAGAAAAAGATATGTTGTATGCAACAAATTTAAGTTTGTGCGCAGGCCTTGCATGACTTACAAGAATACATATATTTGTTTAGAAGTCGAGAACTTTATAATTTATAAATTTAAAACCTTATAATATATTTATGATTTTTTTCTTCAATTTTATAACCGAAACAGAACTGTTAAAAATCGAACCGAGCTTTTTAAAATCGAAATCGAAACCGAAACCGACGGTTCGGTTGCGATTACGATTTTCAATTTTTAAAACCAAAAACATGCGGTTTCGGGACAAAACCGGGCCGAACCGAACCGTGCTCTCCGAGATGCTGTAACAGGAGTACAAGTTAAAACTTTATAAACAGCAGCCAGTAAGGGCATGGCAGTAAATGAACAAAAGAGCACTAGTAACGTCCCCACCTAGCTTACTTTTGAGTTCATATTACAAGTTGCAGAGTTACTTTTGAGTTCTCATTCTACATTGAGTTAAACTTACATGCTAGAAATGGCTGTCACTGACTTCTTCGTCGGAGAAATCGCCACTGAGCTCCTCAAAATGCTCTTCACAATATCTCGAAAAGCATGCATGTGTAAACAAACCGCTGATCATTTCATAGAAACAATCAACCAGCTCCTCCCCATCATTCAAGAAATCAAATACTCAGGTGTTGAGTTACCCGAAACACGCCAACGCCAGCTGGACACTCTCTCGCAGTATCTTCGTGATGGTCTTGACCTCGCCGCGAAAGTAATTAAGTCTAGTAGATGGAATGTGTATAAAAACATACAATTATCAAAAAAGATGGAGAAACTTGACAAGAATATAAGTAGGTTTCTAAAATGGCCAATGCAAGCTCATGTTCTTGCTGATGTTCATCATCTTAGGTTTGATACTGCTGAGAGGTTTGATCGTATCGATAACTCGAATAGGAGGTTGGAGAAGCAGCTTGGAGCTATGAAGATTGGGACTGGTTTTGATGGTGGAGGGTGGTTGGAGGAAGCGGTGAAGAGGGTAGAGGAGGATCATGAGATGTTTGAGGCTAGTTGTGTGAATATGGGCGTGGGATTTGAAGTAGGGAAGAGGAAAGTTAAAGAGATGGTTCTTGAGAGAGATGATTATACTGTTGTTGGGATTTGTGGGATGGGTGGTAGTGGTAAAACTACTTTGGCTAAAGAAATTTCCAGAGATGATCAAGTTAAAAGTAAGTTTGATAAGTTCTCAATTCTTGATATTATATAACTTTTTTATATACAATAGATCAATAGTATTACTTAGATCAATAGTATGTAGAAGGTGATTTGTATTACTGTGACTGGTGATATGTGGCTGGTTTGTATAGTTTACAGATTACGAAGGTTTCAGTACAATCTGATTGTCTATCTATTTAAAATATGTGCCTGTTTTGAGCAACTTGTTATGTTTCTTTTTTACTTGCAGGTTATTACAGTAACAAGATATTTTTCTTGACGGTGTCACAATCTCCGAATGTGGAAGCTTTGAGGCAAAAGATTTGGGGAAGTATATCGGGAGATGTACATGGTTATACTGATGTGATTCCTCAGTGGAATTTACAGTATAATTTTAAGCCTGTTGTAAGAAATCTGATAATCTTGGATGATGTTTGGTCACTCTCTGTTCTTGAGCAGCTTATCTTTCGAGTTCCTGGATGCAAAACTCTTGTGGTTTCTCGATTCAAGTTTCCCCCTTCAATTATCAACTGCACCTACGAACTGGAATTGTTAAGGCAAGATGAGGCAATTTCCTTGTTTTGCTTCTCTGCTTTTCGCCAAACATCTGTTCCTTTTGGTACTAATGAGAAACTTGTCAAGCAGGTACCGTGTTGAATTACGTTTTTTCATCATATGCAGACAGATGACTAATTTGTTTTATTGAATTATCGATGCTGATTGAAATTGGTTTTAATAGATTGTTGATGAGTGTAAGGGGCTTCCGTTGGCCCTCAAAGTGATTGGAGCTTCACTGAGAGATAAGCCTGAGATGTTTTGGACTAGCGCTAAGAATAGGTTGTCGCGTGGACAACCTATCTGTGAATCCCATGAGATACAGTTGCTTGAACGAATGAAGTTGAGTATTGACTGCTTGTCAGATAAGGTGAGGGAATGTTTTATGGACTTTGGTTGCTTTCCGGAGGATAAAAAGATTCCTTTAGATGTTCTGATAAACATCTGGGTTGAACTACATGACATTGATGAGGTGGAAGCATTTGCAATTCTTGTCGAGCTTTCAGACAAAAATTTACTCAACCTTGTGAAAGATGAAAGGTAGGCGAACTGAAAAATCTTAAGTAATTTTTGTTGATTTTACCATTCAAATGATCAAAGCCGAGGTTCTCACAGAATTGTTGTATTGAAATCACTAGCTAAAATGGTTTTACCTTTCTACATTTGCAGAGCAGGGGACATGTATAGTAGTTACTTTGAGATATCAGTTTCTCAGCACGATCTTTTAAGAGACCTAGCGATCTATCTAAGCAACCCCGATTATGCCCAGAAGAAAATTAATCGAAGAAAGAGACTGCTTATGCCCAGAAGAGAACAGGGGCTCCCGAATGATTGGGAGAGGAATATGGATCAGCCATTCGATGCACGTGTTGTTTCCATACATACAGGTAAGAAATTTAATAAATTATATTACATTTTTTTTTTTTTTTTTTGCATTTTGATGAGATATTCTGAGATTGTTTTACTAATTTTTTGTGTTAGGCTAATTTGCTTCATACATTTTCATACAGGTGAAATGACAGAGATGGACTGGTTTAATATGGAATTTCCTAAAGCTGAAGTTCTCATTATAAATTTTTCATCCAATGAATACGCCCTCCCTCGTTTCATCGAAAACATGCCAAAGCTTAGAGCGTTAGTTGTAATAAACTATAGCTCCTCAAGTGCAGTCCTTTACAATACATCAGTGTTTTCAAATTTAGCCAACTTGACAAGCCTCTGGTTCGAAAAAGTATCTGTTCCTCAACTACCATCCACCACAACTCCCCTTAAGAAGTTGAGAAAGATATCACTAGTCCTTTGCAAGATATCCCCTAGCCATGACCAATCTACTTTAGATATGCCCCTTCTATTCCCTCGACTCGAAGAGCTAACAATGGATCATTGCATCGATCTAATCGAGCTGCACCCCAGCATCTGTCGCATTAAGAAGCTCAAGAGCTTGAGTGTTACAAACTGTGACAGTCTTACTAAACTTCCAACCGATATAGGCAACCTAAAGTTTTTGCAGATTTTAAGGATATATGCATGTCCGAATCTGGATAAGCTTCCTCAAGGGATTTGTGAGCTGACACAGCTGAAGTACATAGACATTTCTCAATGTATCAACTTAAGGAGCCTCCCTCAGGTTATCGACAAATGGATATGCCTGGAAAAGATCGACATGAGAGAATGTCCACAAATAAAGGTTTTACCAAAGTCCGCGGTATCACTACGATCGTTGCTAAGGGTAATCTGCGATGAAGAGATTTATTTGCAATGGGAAAAATTGTTCAAGGTTATACCAAATCTTTATGTTCAGGTTGCAGAGGAATGCTTCAACTTAGACTGGCTAGCTGAGTAAATATTAGTACTCTTGTAGTCCTGTCCGCTAATACATTTGTAAATATAAAATTTAGTGGTTAGAGCCACAGATATGTGTTCCCACCTATAAGTCATGTCAGGTCCTCTAACTGGTCTGCAGTTCTGAAATTCCAATAGAGGATTCAATATTTAGAAACCAAATGGTACCTATTTTATGGTGCTTGTCGCTATTGTAACAATTGGACGCCGACACAACGCGACAGAAATAAAAACGTGTTGACTACCCTGGAAACATATTTCTTATAGTAAATGAAGAAGTCAATACCGCTACTTCCTCAGATAATGATAGAAACTGAAACTTTTAAAAAGCCTCAAGTCACAAAAACGATTTTCAAATGTTAAAGGAATGCATTATATATAGTCGTAAAATCAATATATATATATATAAAGGAGGGTACGCGGGAGTTTAGGTGGCGCTCTAAGATCGTCTCAATCCATTTTTCTAATTTTCTAGAATTTTTGAATTTTAAACATTAATAAATATAAAATATCATTTAACATATTAGAAGTAGAATATGTGTTCGAATTTATAGAGAAGAAGAGTTCGAATTTATAGGTAAGACATATGATTAGAAGTTCTATTGGAAGTAGAATAAGTTTTTATAAGGCATATGCATAAAAGTTCTATTGGAAGTAGAATTGGAGTTCGAATTTATAGAGAATAATAGTTCGAATTTATAGAAAAAACATATAAATAAAAGTTCTATTAGAAGTAGAATAGGTGTTTGAATATATAGAGCAGACATATAATTAAATATTTTATAAAAAGTACGATCTTCTTAAATTATATGATTAGAAGTTCTATTGGAAGTAGAATTAGTATTTATAAGGCATATGATTAAAAGTTCCATTGGAAGTAGAATATGAGTTCAATTTTATAGAAATAAACATATAAAAACGTTGTATTAGAAGTAAAATAGGTGTTTGAATATATAGAGCAGAAATATAATTAAATATTTTATAGAAAATATGATCTTCTTAAATTATAATTTTTTATATTACTTCCTCCGTCCTACCCAATTATTAACACTTTTTTTGTCATTTTCTGGCACGCTTTTTAAGGTGAATTTTAAGGACAGTTCATAACTTATTTTTAAAATTTTCTTTTTTGTATAAAAATAGGATTGTTCTACTTTTATACAAAAAAAGAGAAAATTTCAAAAATAAATTATGAAACTATCCTTAAATTCCACCTTAAAATGCGTGTCAAACACCCTATTTTGAAATGTTAACAAACCGACAGGAAATATATTCATAAATCCAAATACTATTGTCATAAAAAAAAGTCATCGTATTTAAAAAGAAAAAAATTGATTTGTTAACATAATAAAAGAACATTCTCATGCAGGAATCCCAAATAAATACAGAAGTATCTTTAATATAAAGAGAAAATAAGATCTGTTTTCATTTTCTAAAACTCCATAAATTTTGTTAAGACTTAATTGCATGAGGATGGCCTCAACTATTTTTTTTTGCATAAAAATGGCCCAAGTATTATTTTAAGCAGATGATTGCATTCCATCTAAATTAATGTAAAAATTGCTGTTTATTTTTATTTTTGGGCCATTTTTGTGTTAAAAAAAACATTGTTCAGCCATCATGTTGTAGTTAAGTCACAAATTGAATACACTCAGCTATTTAAAAAATATAGTTAGGCCATCACACTGTCTACTTTTATACTTGGGCCATTTTTGTGCAAAAAACAAATAGTTGAGGTCATCCTCCTACAATTAAGTCATTTTAGAAAGTCTAGAGAAAGTATAAATTGGATTCACTCTATTTTTTAGGTTTTGATTTTAAGGAAAAAAAAAAATTTGTGTAAGATAAGTATCATCAATAATATGTAATGAAGTTGAAATTTCGATCTCAAACGAGAGCGGATCGAAACGTTTTTAACGGGAAGACGGCTCACTATAAAAGATTGTATTAGCTATTAAAATGTCATATTGATGTTATAAATTTCATTTTATTTTTAGGATTTGACTTTTATGGATAAACATTGTCATACAAGTGATATATGTAAAAGTTAGGTTTTTGGTCTTTACGAGAGAACGGACCAATAGTAATAACCGTGTTTAATGAGAAAACGGTTCATTAGAGAAGACCGTATAAAAGATGTTTGAATATATTAGGAATACATAAAATAAAATGTTTTATTGGAACTAGAATACGAGGACGGTGGAGACGTTTTATACAATTTTTTTTAAAATTATGTATCTTTTCTTCCTATAAACCTTTATTTTAACTTTTTTATAGAAGTTAATTATACTTGCATTAGAAAAATATATCCATAAATTTAATATTATTCCCGTCACGAAAAGTCTTCGTATTTTTTTTTGATATGTTAACATAATAGAAAGACATTCTCATGCGAAAGTTGTAAATAAATACAGGAATATTTATTATATACAAAAAATATAAAATGTTTTCATCTTTTAAAACTCCAAAATATTAGAAAGTTTAAAGAATATAAAAATTGGAATTTACTCTCTTTATATAATGAAGTTAGAATTTTGGTTCCAAATAAGAGCGACTCAAAATGTATTTAACGGGAAGACGGCTCTCTAGAAAAGATTGTATTAGCTATTAGAATTTGATACTGATGTCATAATTTTTTTTTATTTTTACGGTTCGATTTTATGGATAAATTTTTTTATATAAGTCTTTATAATATATGTTAAAGTTGGGATTTCGGTTTTAACGAAAGAGCGGCTCAATCGAAAGAATTGTGTTTAACAAGAAATCGATTCATTAGAGAAGACTATTTAATTATTAAAATTTAATGTTAGTATTATAATATAACATAAATATATTGATTTTTTTTAAAAAAATATTGTAACGCCGCCGCGAAGCGCGGCTTTATCGACTAGTTTCATTAAAGCGAGAAAAAGAATAAGTTCGCTAATAGCAAAAGCAAACATAATTTCATTAAAACGAGAAAAAGAACAAGTTCGCTAATAGCAAAAGCAAACATAACAACAAATAAAGAAAATATAAATAAATGAAAATGACAGTTTCCTAACACCTCAAACTCAAAGTGAGTCCATAATATACTGGTCAATTTAGAGCATATCCCAGATTTGAATACAAATTATATTCTTATATATAATAAGCATAAAAGGGATCTTATCCATAATTATGGTTTGGTCTCAATCATCTAATCTAATATTTTTTTAAAAATAGACGATCAAGATTATATTATATTAAAAAGAAAATTATAATCTAAAGAGGATGTAATTAAAAAGGTTTGTATCAGTACTGAATTTTAAAAATAAAATTATAATATGAAAATGATATAATTAAAAAAGTATACAATTGAATTGAATTTTATTTTTTATTAATATTAAAAAAAATTCATATTTACTATTTTGGCTCTATCTTGAGATCTAGAAATCAGATTTGGATGATTTTACGGTCCACGCGAAGCTCAAAAAGTTATATTTAATTTAGTAATTATTTAACAACTATTATTGAAATGGAAACACTCAGAATATCAAGAGAAAATATAATTGCGAATTTTTACATTAATCCTATTCAGTGTAGAAGACCTACATTGATAATCCTATTCAATATAAAAAAATCAAATTATATGATTTAAATCATTGACATACACTTTTTCGTATTTCTATATAAATACACTTTTTAGTTTACATGTTAAAAAAGAAACTTTTTTTATGCTAGATCCACAATTTTCATCTATTTATTTTATGATCTAATTGTTCTTATTTATTTTGTTGTACAGATCTTGAAGAGCAGACTAACGAATACCAAAGTTTTGGACAAAATCACTTTTACACTTATTATTAAACTATATTTGGTTGTTAGTAGAACTATCTTCAAATAATAAGAAGGGTATTTTGGTAATCAAAACAAAATATAAGTAAATTTTATAACTCGAACAGCATTTTTAACGTAAAAAATCGTCAATTTCTTTTATCTTTTACTTCTGCATAGTTTTAATTAGAAAATAATTGTTAATCCATCACTTAATTTAAGATTATTTTGTTAATTTCATGTGGATTGTTAAATCGTACAAATCAAATTTAATAATTCAAGATAGAGCACAAATATTAAATTTTACGTGTAAAATCTTATATATATAGGCTAGCGTTCAAATAGAAACCAACCTTAGAATAGAAACTAGAAACCTACACTAAATAAAATATATTTCATTTATTTTAATGGCCCCGCAAGGGGCACATTCACAAAAAACGTTTAAAATTCTTGGCTCTATTCAACAAAAATATATATAAAAAAAAAAATTTAAAAAAAGTTACTATCCACGTGCCACGTCATCACGTGAACAGTACTTTTTTTAAATTTTTTTATTTTTTTATATTTTTGTTGAATAGAGACAATAATTTTAAACGTTTTTTGTATTGGAGTACCCCTAATTTGGTCATTAGATTAGATTGAAATATTTAATTTAGGTTTAGTTTCTAGTTTCTATTCTAAGTTAGTTTCTATTAGAACAAGACCCTATATATATATATATATATATATATATATATATATATATATATATATATATTAACAACAATTTAATATGTAAATTAATAACACATGAATATTAAAAAAATTAATATAATTATAGATATTAAAAAAGAACCGCATTTCATAAAAAACAATAACATGGATAACATATAAAAGAATTTGAGCATGCAGTTAGGCATTGGCTAAGCAAGAGCAAATCACCCGTATAGATGATAGGGAAGTGGAAAAAAAAGGGAAGACAAGTCTTCACATAAAATCAAAATAGAAACACCTCTGATTTTATAAATGTTGAACAAATGTACAGTTAGGCAGAGGTTAGTACTTCACAGAAATCTAGTAGGGATGTACTCGTTGAACCGAAGAGGGAAACTGTAGAACTCTTCATTTCTGCTATCTCCTTTCTTGTGCTGGAATGGGACCCACCACGGTATACCTCTGTCGTCGTGTGTATTCCTTGCCTCGAGTGTATTGTCAAGAATTGTTGCAACTATCATGGCCATGGTAGGAGGGGAAGAGAAGATTGTATTGAAAATATTGTTGAACTGCAATTTTAATCAATAAATACAACGAGATCAGTGAGATTGATTCAGTTACAGAGTCTTAACAATTCTATGACTAATGAGGATAAATCTTTTCAAGTTCAATGTCGAATAAATCATCTAAATTATTTAAACAAGATTAAAATCGGTCACAATTATTAGCTGACTAGGTATCTCATCCTCTGTCACATGATAGCCCTATTTTTTATTTATTTTTACTGATTATTTATTTTTTATTTACTGATTTAGCATCATTACATCATCTCTTAATGGAGGTAAGTTCATTTGCACTAATAGAATCTAATGATTATTTTTCTTTTCATCAAAAAAGCCCCACTTATAAGTGCAGAAATGTCAAGGTAGCATAAACAAGGTCATGCCGATTTGTACTATGAGTAACAGTGGACTTTGAATTAAGACAGTAGCAAGTCAAGGAAGCATAAACAGATCATGCCGATTTATCTTTTAATTTACTGGAGAAACTGACTTTAAGAAATACACTTGAGTAGTTTTTGCTCCAACCGATTCTTCTGGATACTTAAAAAAGGGCAGTATTATAACAGTCATTCCACTAAATATTAGTACGGTATGCTGGCAACAACCGTTTGCTGGTGACCGCCTACCATTATAAGATACAGCAGTTTGAAGTTAACATGGCTTAACAGATAAACAACTATGCATAACTCTGGAGGCATGGTGTTGAATAAATAGCAGCGTTTGTATATGGGAAACAAAAGCCTATGAGAGAAAGAGAATAAATCAATTTAGTTTTCAAAAGGTAAGAAAGCTCGGTCGTTGGGATTGAACATGATAAAGGTAGGCAGAAAGTACTAATTGACTAGAGTGGAATGAAAGAAATATATGATAATGACCCTTCAATCAGGATGCACGCAGAGGTGAAAATGATGTGTGTAACAAAATACTCACCAAACTTTGAACAGTAGGCATTACACAACGAAACTTCCAAGACGCATGTTGAACATAATTTAGGTTGGGGGCTGAGTGGGAGGCATGAGGCTGAATGACTTATTAGTCCTATTTCTCCTTGTAAAGTAACAAAGGAAACTGCTTTCAGACATCTGACCTTAAAAAGATCAATCCAAACGATAACAGAACAATTTTTGTCTAATGCGACTTTGAACTTGTAGAAACAGCAGCAGAGACATGAAACCGAACAAAGAAGAAAATGCAACAAAAATAGAAGAGAAGAGAAGAGAACCTCAGCTCTCCCAAGAGTCATTCCAACCACAAAGTTCTTGAGAAAATTAAGCTAACGATAGCAAGTCGTGACATATTTCGGACTAAACGGGGGTTAGAATGGAAAGAAGGAAGTCCTCTTAAATACTCTTGTGCCCAACTAGACCAGAGGTTTCCTCTTGCAGAATTCTATAATAGGTCTCATTTCTCATGAAGTTAAACAAGACAATAGGACTCAATGTACACATATTCTTATCTTACCCATCCACCATCAGTTTTGATAGGTCCATGGCCAGCTGGATCAGTGTTCATGACAAAATATTGTGGTATTGATATTCCAAGGAACAGAGAGAGACCCAGTATGTAGATGTTTCGCATTGAATTGTTGTTTGCAAATTGAATGAACGAAATCCCAGTAGCCGCTGTATCAATAGGATTATGAATTAAATTTTCCCATCATGTACTTATGTATACGAGAAGTAATGGCAGGAGCACTCACCAACAATACCATACAAGACACAGTATATAGCAGCAAATATTGGTAGAGGTATCGATGCAAAGAAGGCGCCAAATTTTCCTGCAAATTAGGACATCATAAATTCATACTTGAACATTTGTTGAAAGAAGAGAAGAAATTTTTTAAAACAAATATGACGGAAAGATAACGCACCAAATATAGAGAAGAAGATCATGAAAACAGTGGATATCTGTACCACTCTTCTGCTCCCAACATGAGTCAATCCCAGAAGCCCAACATTCTCACTGCAGGGTCATTCATATGCATCAGTTAAACATTCTCTGTAGATAATGAAGCTGATAAGGTAATCATGCAGATTATGATAAATGCCATAAAACAAATTTATATTTCCAGGCAAAATGAACTTTTAACCACTTAAACAACCAAAAACTAGCACTCAGTCAAGTACC
The DNA here is from genome assembly GCA_036435485.1 of Saposhnikovia divaricata. Taxonomy (NCBI): domain Eukaryota; kingdom Viridiplantae; phylum Streptophyta; class Magnoliopsida; order Apiales; family Apiaceae; genus Saposhnikovia; species Saposhnikovia divaricata. The sequence goes on from CM071601.1 coordinate 102,939,338, forward strand.
TGAACAACTGTATGTTGAAGATACTTTGAGTATTAATTAGGTTGTAAACACAATTTTGAGTATTGGACTGTTAAAACAATTTTCAAACCTGCAGAAGTTTTTGTTTTGGATTTTGGATCAGTTCAGTGACTAAAAGTTCATTTTTACTCCCATAATTTTCTCTATTGTTAACATTTCCTTTTCATACCACTTGGTTCAACCACAAAAATGCGATTATATAAATATTTTACAGAAGTCCTCCTTTTCCTTGCCAAGTGAAACCTCCAATTTATACCAGGGTAAAAACGGTGTTAAGATATAATATAAGATCTTGCAAGTATTCCTAATACCTTAGGTTTTACGAGAGCTGGTGACTTAACATGGTATGCTAAGTCGAGTTCGATTCCCTTGTACCCAAATATTTATATCGGAAACTAAGGTAGATATTGCTCCAAAGATGAGCTGCTAAAGATCTGCTCTCGCTACAAAAACTTCCGAGTGAGGGAGGAGTGTTAAATGTAACATACGATCCTATTAATGGTTTGTGGAAACTAGATTGCTTAATGGTGTGCATCCATCACGAGCATTTAAACTCGGCACAGGAGTGAAACCTCCTTTAATTACCCAGCTGCTTTTATGATGAAATTTAAAGAATTATTGTTGCACTTCTGGCTTAAAAAATGTAGATGATGAGGAAATTAACATCAAATCCTTACACAGACGCAGTAGTACCAACAGCAGCACCAAATATCCCTTCAATCAGCTGCCCAATACCCTATATTCACAACAAAATACCTATAAGACACATATCCTAATAAAGTTATATTACACATAATAGAAAAAGCAAAGGATCTGCTGGTTTATCTTAACCTGAAGACCAATGCTCCGAGTAAGCACATGTGTGGGAGGAGCTGTAGCACCGGAAAGCCGTGCTGCAGCATAAATTGTTCCAGTTGACTGCGATACATGGACATGGTTCAATACTGATTTTGTGAAGGAAAAAAATTGCTGCTGTCATAAATATGCATGTACCTCCAAGGCAAATATGATTGTGTGCATATGAGGACGATTACATACATATTTGAATGCCAAGTGGATGAATTAAGTTTAATTATTGTTTCTCAAAGATTGCCTAGAAATCATATGTTATCCATAACCAAACTTGATACCCTAAGTGTAATCATAACAGCTAAAAATAAACTTAATGATTATATAGTCATACAATTAGTCAAGCTAATATTAAACCTAAGGATTCTTTTACTGTGGATCCCAAATCCAGCACCATATAGAACATGTGCAAGTCTTGAAGCAAACCTATCATCATTAATGTTCAAGTTAGAAACCGCAACCAAGGAAAAAATTCTGTCAAGCAAGTTGCTGCCTTCTATTTCGTTCTCTGCCCTTCATCATCAAGTCTACCAAATACACCAAAAGGAACTACCTAGTCAAGTTCATTAAACCTAACTTCGAACTATCAAAATTCTATGGGATACCAGATAAAGTGTAGTAATATATCTAGATTAATACTGGCTTTTGGTGACAGTGATGACAAATAGGTTAGAGTGGAAGCATCTATCCTTAGATCTAGAGGGTGTGGTCAGTACAAGGTCTTGGTGCCTAAGTTGTACACTTCCATAAAAAAACTGGTACAAGTTCGGGGTAATACTAATGGTGGTATGATGGTTGTGGTGCTGATGATATTTCATAGAAATGAAGGATGTGTAGACAGTATCGATGAAGTTGTTGCGAAGCATCAAATTTGTCTGTTTCATTTTGATTATAATTGTGTTTTTTGTTTATATATTAGTTTTTTTGCTGAGAGACGAAAAAAGAAGTAGAATAAGGAAAAACTGATAGCGTGCTCTTTGAGGAATAAGAAAGAAAAAGTCTAACAAAAATTATAGAAAATGTAGTGTAGCTCGATACTAAGATGATACGCTACACATTATCTTATAGCAAATGCTCACGGTTTCAATTAGCCACATCTGCATCATTCTTCCTACAGAATAGAATACTATGTTGCTTTTCAGAATCTGGCCGTAAAATGGTCAATTTAATACGATAAAATTCATTGTATGTGTGGAATAATGTCTTAAAGTAAAATTCGGTGGTCCTGTGCATATGTCTAGCTGAAATGATCTAATCATTTATAGTCTCTCCGAACTTTTGGAATATTTCTAATCTTCACGATACAACTATAGAAACAATTAGTATGCCCAAGTCATATTACGCAGATAGCGTGCAGGAATCAAACCTCTGCTGAAGCAACAAGGGCAGCTCCTATCATGCCAAAGACATGACTAGCTCTAAATATGGGTGCACCCCATTGGAATGGATATGGAATTCGGATCCTAGCACATTAGCAAGAATTTTAAGAACTTCAATGAGTTTTCTTTTCCAAAAGAGAGCTGATAAACAATTAATTGACTACATGATGATTACCATGGAGCAGATGACAAAAGGCCCGAGCGATCCGTGCGGCAACTCGTCTTTGTTTGCTGCCCAACATTATTGTAAGCTCCGGACACGGTTAGAATAACAGCAAAAACCCAGACAAAGGCAATGCAGAAAAGCAAAGCAAACCTCTCAAGTACAGAATGTGCCGTTGGATGAATGCCCTTCAAATACTACAAAAAAGAAACGTGTTTCACTTTTTTCTTCTTCTTTTGATTTTACCTAGTAACGTTTAAAAATTATTAAACACGGAGTGTTTCAAAGAAATATTACTTGTTGGCACACCACCAATAAAATTAGCATAGGGAGGCCAATCTCAACACAGTTTGCAAGCTGCAGGAGAAACACAAGAACAATGAAATCACATGTATCAATGTGGGCCTGCCACTTAGATGCTCAATAAGGGAAATATACCTGAGGGAATCCTCTTCCAAATAAGCCAAGACCAACCACACAAACGACAGGCACAATGACAACAGGAGTGAAGAGCCTGAATGTAAAGTTAAAAGACTTAATAGATGGCAAAAGAAACTCCCAAACATATGACTTCAACATAAGCATATAACAGTTCCATTACCTATTAAGTTTTGCCCATGCCCTACCAAATCCAAGTATAATGTTGATGAAGGACGACACAATAAGAGCTCCTTGAATTGCCCTCATGCAATGAACAAATCTCTACATGCAACCCACATTTAAGTCATCAGAAAGAAATTTAATCATGATGCTATGAGGGATTCTCATTGGTTGGCACAACATGAATCCTAGAATAGCTAAATGAAAATAAAGGCTCTTAAACAGGTAAAAAGAAAAGGAGAGCTTTTTCTGAGATTGCCAGAGTATGTCGCAACAGTCCATCCATAGATTTTTGTAAGGTATAAACAGATACCGAATGAGAGCTTAAAATGGATACTAATGAGAATCTGAAATGGAGCTGGCTATATAAGACAAAACCTTACAGACCAACTTGACCGTCAACCATATATTGCAGTGGAAAAAAAAGCGAGACAACACAACATAGATATATATGGCAAATATGCACAGGGAGATGTAAAATTAAGAACAGATGCGGATTTAGAGCCTGATAGAAGTGCATTGACCTCATTGCTATCAGCAAGAATTTGGATTATTAAGCATTCGTTTTTTAAAATGAACATTTGAGCATGCATATGTGAAGGAGGTGCATTTACATGACAATTAAATATAAAGCTGGGATATTTCCAATCAAGGGCCAGGCTATCCCCTGTAAAGGGCCAGCCATGATCATTTTCCAACTAGTGTTTGCTAGAAAATCCGGCCAATGGGTTAATTTATATCTATTTGTATATCTTCATTGCGGAGGACTTATGGTGGTGCTCTGGTTGGAAAAAATGTGAAGGGTCTGGACTGCTGGTTGGTAATCGTGAGACAAGCAGAAGTTGTGACGCACTGTACCCTGTTTATAGAGTTGTGAATAATATAGGGTAAATACATACTAACATCTGACTCAAAAGTCTCATAAGAATTCTTCCTATTCTCTTGTTGGAAGTTTACCCGAATTTCCCACTCATATCTATATCACAACTCCTCTATAAATCCTCAACCCTCCAATCATTGTTCTGTTTAAATGTACTTCAATTTTTTTTAATCACATAAAAAGTCACATTGAGCAAAGGAAAAAAAAAAGGAACCTTAATAAATTAAGTAAATTAAGATCAGTTCAGCCTTCTCAGCTATTTTGAATAGAGCATGATAGTCTTTTTCTGCTCAAAATGATAGAATCTCAATGTCCAGGGAAAACAAAAATAGCTAGCAATCAGGAAAAATATATAAGCGTACGAAAAGAAGTGTAAAATCAAGATATGCAGGGGTATTCTTAAGAAACCAATCATGGGATGCATAATTGTGTGATCCTACGGCCCAAAAGGGTTCAAATATTATGAAAAAACTATATAACTTATACCTAATACCTACTATGTTTTTAAATGGACATTAAGACGAAATGTTTCATGCAAATGAATTCATCTAATTTCACTTAAATGACAAATTGTGCATACATCATGCTCACTCGAGAAGTTACTATCAGAAAAATCATTGATGATCCCCAACACGGATATGATATAAGCAAATGACGGCCCCATCACAGTTGGAAGTCTTGTCCCAAGAAAAGTTTGGAGAAGCGTATTCAGTCCGGACATAAATAGCAAGGACTGTATCACTCGAGCATTATCACCCTAATGAAGCAGAAAAGAATTAAATTAAGCATCAATTTTAGAATGACAATAAAGATATAGGATAAAAATACGAACCGGACCACCACCCATTCGAGGGACAAGCATGGTTGCAATCATAACAGTGCTTCCAAGCATTACAATGTAGTGCTGGAATGCTAATATAACAGTTTGAGCTGTAAAATTAAAATATATTAATCAGATAAACAAACCAAATATAACCATCCTAAAAACGTAATCCTCTCTGGTAAAGACTAGAAGATGAATGCAGAACTTAGAATCTCTAATTTAGTTGTTAACATTATGCAATCCAAGAAGTGAATAGTCAACACTTACAATATAAACTCAACAATAAAAATACACGAATCTAACATTTAAGGTATGAAATTCATAAAAGCATCAAAGAATCAGCACCAATAAATGGAATCTTTGTAGAACCTAGAAAATCGATATATGCATGTAAAGAATGAAGGTTTACACAAAAAGAAATAAACTTTTACAAGTGATTAGAATAACTACCAACTTTTCAAGAAACTTTTAGCAGAAATGAAATATACTTTGTGAAGTCAAGATCACATAAAGAAACATAAGAATGAGATGCAAGTGTGTATAAGTTTAAAGAAAGGAGAGGGTGGTACTAACGCCAAGAAGGATTAGAGTGGATGCAGTAATGGAGCTGAAGTAGTTGTTCAGCTGGTGGGAAAGAAGGGCCTCTGGCAGCACCAAGTGGTGGTGCTAATGGCGGAGGTGCCTGACTCGCCTGGGGATGCTGCTGGTTTGCCGACTCTACCATCTTTTTTTGGTTCTGTTTCTGCTTTTCTACTCAACTGGACTACTTTTAAGTAGCTTTCACTATTCTCTTGGCCTTTTGCTATATTTCTAGTATTGGGAATAGGGATCACCGGCCTTTTACAGATCATACATAAAGTAGTATATACTGTACCAGTATGGTAAGTAACATTTGAATTTATGATTCTTAATAAAATATACTATTGGTATCCCTGTTTAATACTATAAAATCTTAGCGGAAGTAATGGGGTCACACGTAACTAATAAATTCTTGCACAGGTGCGTGGTTGCCAATTTTGGAGCATTTTCAAGGGATTTTTAAACATGTTCCTAAGTTAAAAAATAAGGGGCCCTTCAATTGATGGTTGCACATCTTAACAAAATTTTAAACTAAAATATTTTTACTAACATTTGAATTACACTTTTTTTGTTGACATTTATTTTTTTAATCAAAATCTAAGTGTCATGGCAAAAAATAATATATATAACAATTAGGGTTGTAAAAATCGGTAACTCGGGCCGAGTACTCGGCCGAGTATTCGTTTTGGACCCCTAAATCGATCCGAGTAACGACTAATCGGATCAAAAACCGGTTTTTGGTATAACTCAGTCAAGACTCGGGTTGACTCCGAGTAATCGGAGTCAAACTCGGGCTTGACTAAAATCGGAGTCAAACTCGGGCTTGACTAAAAAAAGATTTCATTTTTTTTTTGCTAATTAAAAAGATTTTTTCATTGCTCAAAGGGATAAGAAGACATTAACCACTGCGGTATTAACCATCTTAACTTCAGTTCAGTTTAGTCCAGTTCGGTATCTTAACTACTTTTGATGTAAACCTCAAGCAGGGTTGTAACTGATGCAGATGTAACCAAAACTCTTGTATCCTTTCTCAGTCTAAGGTTGTAATAATATTATTAGTAATATTAATATTATTGTTAAGTTTTAAGTTTAACACATGTACACTAAAATTAGAATAAATACATATAAATTATGAGAAAAAAAAAGTTAAAAAATAATATCCGATTAGTAGTCCGAGTACTCACCGAGTTTCCGATTACTCATTTTTCTGGACCAAAACCGAGTTGGTCCGATTTCCGATTTTTACAACCTTGACTACAATATATAAGCGTCAAAATTTTATAATTTTAAATCATCAATGCATTCTGAATTAATCTTCTTGTGACAAGTATCCACATAAAATAAAAATATACAATTAAAGATTAGGGTACCATAATTAGTGAGTTTAATCAACAAAAATAATATAACAATCTCCTTTATTTAAATCTAAATTTTATCTACTTTAAAGGAAAATGATATAATTAATATGTATTAAGATAAAAAATAACATATTAAGAAAATGTACTAGATATCAATAAAATTAGAGATTAACTTACTATACTCTTCCACACATATTATTTACATATTTTGATTGTAACGTATTTTCAAAATTCAAGTACTGTATATTACATCTGCAATGTTACTATCCAATCATTTAGACTTTAGAGCATGGTTTATTGTGGGATTTTAGAAAAGTACTAAAATAATAAAACAAATAATTGATAAAGGATTAGAGTATGTAAAAAATAAGTAAGTAGAGGACATTTTAGACAAAATATATTAATAGAGTGTGCAACCATCAATTAAAGATGTGCATATATCACACCCAAAAATAAAGAGAATGAGAGAAAGTTGAATTCCAAAATATTCTTACTAACTTAAAAAAACTTAAAAGTCTTTTATCCCTTCTTAATTCTAATAAATCTTAGCGGGAGTAATGGGGTCACACGTAACTAGGGATGATGCGGTGCGGGCGGTGCAGTTTTTTCCCAAAACCGCGGACCAATCCGCGCATGCGGTTTGGTCAAATTTCCAAACCGCAACCGCACCGCGAAATTTTAAAACCGCATAAACCACATCGCGAAAATGCGGTGCGGTGTGGTGCGGTTTATTGCGGTTTACATCTTCGATAAAAATAATTATAAATCTAAAATATTAATGTTCATGCATGTGAAATTAATTTTAAAGTTCATACTCAATCACATTTCTTAATTCGTATGCAAACCGTGTCCATAGACTTAACGAAATATAAACATTGTAGTATGAAATATTGTTATACTAAATACATAAAGATGGGCTAGCGCATTATAATTGATCTCATAAGCCTCTAAAATAAGATATTACTAGTAGGTACTAACGAACCAAATAGCTTGCAAACAATCCTTTAAATCATTAACAAAATACTAACATAATATATATATATATATATATATATATATATATATATATAGTATTAAATATTGTGGTGCGGTGCGGTTTGAACCGTATTTCAGAAAACTAAAACCGCAACCTGCACCACACCGCGCGGTTTGTCAAAATTTGAAACCGCAACCGCACCATAAAAAATAAAAACCGCGCGGTGTGGTGCGGGTTGGTGCGGTGCGGGCGGTTTGTGTGGTTTGGTGCGGTTTATGATCACCCTACACGTAACTAATAAATTCTTGCACAGGTGCATGGTTGCCAATTTTGGAGCATTTTCAAGAGATTTTTAAATATGTTCTTAAGTTTAAAAATAAAGAGAATGAGAAAAAGTTAAATTTCAAAAAATTCATAGTAGTTCTTAAAAATTTAAAAGTCTCTTCTTCCTTCTTAATTCTAAGAGCTACTCTTAGCCATTTTTTACTAATAAAATATTTAATGATAAAATTTAAATATTTATCATAGTTAAATTTGAAATCTTAATAAAATATAAATTAAAAGTCAAGATAGAGAATATTGTTGGAATCTATACTATTATATAAAAGCCGAAACATTAAAACTTTGGTTGGTTGGTTGGTACCTGTTGAATTTACTTATTTACCCTTACTTAATTATAGATAAAATCCATTCTACTAACTAAATAATTTCCTTTTTCAGATTAAACATATTACCCTTTCTATTTTTCATAATTAATTTCCTTTTTCAGATTAAACATATTACCTTTTCTATTTTTCACTAGCTAATTAATTTACCTTTTCAGGTAAAACACAATATCTTTTATATTGTATCTAACTAAAATTTCTCCTTTCTTATAAACACTACGAGTAATTTTGTTTAATAAAATAACATAATTATATTGTAGTTACTATTAACTAATCAGAACATGTTACCTTTTCCCTATTTTGTAACTAAAATATCTCTTTTTCCAATTATATCACGGGTTGTTCTATTTAATAATATAAAATAATAATATTATAATACTAATAATTACCGATTACCTTTTCAGCTAAAACGAATCATCTTTTCCATATTTCATAATTAAACTTCCTTTTTCTAGAAATATCACGGGCAACATTAATTTCTCACCATCTAAAGACACTACGAGCAATTTAATTTAGTAAAATAACATAATTGAATTATAATTACTATAAACTAATCAATTACCTTTTTCACCTAAAACATGTTTCCTTTTTAATTTTCTCTAACTTAGATCTCTCTTTTTCCAGTTAAATCATGACATTCTATTTAATAAAACTAAATAAATATCACGGGCAACATTAATTTCTCACTATCTAAATACACTACGAGCAATTTAATTTAGTAAAATAACATAAATGAATTATAATTACTATAAACTAATTATTTACTTTTTTCACCTAAAACATGTTTCCTTTTTAATTTTCTCTAATTAAGATCTCTCTTTTTCCAGTTAAATTGTAATATCCGCGAATTTCGAATAATTTTTTTTTCCTCATACTCAATATTTAAATTTTATTTAAGAGTGATGCATTTTAATTAACGCGTTTTTGGTAAAATTTTTAAATTTTATATATTGTATGTAAGTAAAATTATATTACATATATTTAATAATAATTATTTGACTTTTATTAAAATTAGGAAAAATAAGATTTTATTTTTGGATCGAATTTATTTTAGAAAACGAAATTAGAGTCTCGTTTTAATTAACCAGCAGGGGGAAACGAACTCTTTTTACCAAACATTTGCACTAACCTTGGTCATTATTTTTAGCAATTATTATGTCCCCCACCATTATTTCTTTTTATTTTTTATTTATCCACTAACACAAAAATGGGATCATGTTTTGTTCCACCAGTTTTTGTGCCCCATGTTCTGTTCCACCATTTTAATTTTTAATCCCCACGTTTTTCCCTTTTACATCAATTAAACAGACCACCCCGTCCTCATTTTCACAAAACAGAGTATTCCACAAACATATACATCCATATTTCCCTCAAAACAGAGTACACAAGGTGGTTTTATTCTGTTAATTGTTTTCGTTCCTGTTGAATTTGTTTGAATAGGAATTATAAGAGAGGAGTTACAGGGACAGTAAGGAGATGAGGGGTGTTGAATTGGGTAGTATTGATGTTGGGTTGTTATCGGAGGGGAAGAAGACGACCACCACCGTTGCAGTGGTGGTGTTGGGTGTTTGTGTTGTTCCAGTGGTGGCGGTCGAGAGAGACTACGAGAGAAGAGAGAATGGAGAGGCAGAGAGGAGAGAAATCGGGGAAGGTGAGGGAGGAAGAGAGAGTGAGGTTCGGAGAGAGAAGAGGAGAAGGTGGGAGAGATTGTTTGAGTGAGAGAGATGGAGAGATTTGTTGTGTTGTTGGCCGAGAGAGATTGGGAGAGACGGTGAGGGGCGAGGGAGAGACAGAGATGAGGGAGATAGAGAGAGATAAGAGAGGGAGGCAGGAGAGAGATTAAGAGGGAGAGAGATTGACGACGGAGAAGAGAGAACGGAGAGAGTGGACGGAGATGAGATCGAGAGAGAAAGAGAGAGAGAGAGAGAGAGAGAGAGAGAGAGAGAGAGAGAGAGAGAGAGAGAGAGAGAGAGATGACAGCGAGAGGGAGAGATGAAGGAGAGAGAGATGCGGGATTGGAGGAGAGATTGCAGGGGAGGGGGAGAGAGGACCACGGTGGGGCCCACAAAGGGGTGGCGTGGGGTCCACCATGGGGGAGGTGGGGCCCACGGGTAAATTCCTGTTGAAATGATATTAGTAGAATAATAACGTATCAATTTATGATTTTTTTGTTTTAATTGGTTTTTAAATAAAAGGTTGTGTAATTCAAAATTAGTTGTATTAATTGATTTTAAAACTAGTGATTTAATTGAAGTGTTTTTAAAATTTAGAATAGTATATAATTAGTGATTGATTTATATTGTTATTAAAAATATTTTGTGACATAATTAAAGATTTATGGTTTCGATAATAAAAGGAGGGTTTAAATTATTATTTTGGAATAAATTATAGTTAGATTATTATTTAAAAATATCATGTGATTATTTACCATAAATTAGAGATTTATTGATTTATTTATAAAAGAGGATTAATTGAGAATAAAGAGGATTAAAAAGGAATATTTATTATTTAATAATTCTGAATTAGTTTATTAATCGGATAAGACCAGTTTTATTTAGAGACTAAAGAGGGATTAATATTATTTAATCACGAGATTTTTAAAGGGGAAATTAGTTAGTGAGATTATTATTAATATTTATGGATTTAAATTGAATAAAAAATAGATTCTTGAATAATTTTGGTTGTGAGTTTTATATTATTAAATTATGGATTTTCTGAGGATTTAGAAGGATTAATTAGAAGTGTTTTTTTTAATAAATAATTGTTAGCAATCATTTAGAATATTTTGTGAATAATTGTTTGTAATTTAGAGATTTATTGATTCGTTGATAAAAGAGGTATTTAAAATGATGAGGGTATTAAAGTGGAATAGTTATTATGGTTTTAAATTGAGTAAATAGAATTAATTGTGTCTTGAGGAATTATTTATTTAATTTAAGGATTAATTATTGTTTCGAGGATTTATTTATTTAAATTAAGGATTAATTGTTGTCTCGAGGATTAATTGGTTAATTATGCTTCTTTCTCGTGGAGTTAGATAATTGTTTGAGGATTATTTATTGATTAAGTTTTTATAGGATGTCAATGGTATTATTTTAGAGGATTGGTATTTAGCACTTTCGGATTATTTTGAAGGACCAGATCAGATCAGATTATTTTAGAAGTTAAAAATCGGATTATTAGTAATTATTATTTGTGAGATTTAAAAATGGAAAAGGTTTCACGTAAAAATGTTGAGTTTGGAATTATTCTGGGAACCATTTTAGGGTAGGATTTAGGATGAGTTAGGAGACTCGTCTGGAAAAACTTGAAGAAAGAAAGTTGTAGATATGCAAGGGTATTATATATCGGTGAGTAGAAGTTGATTGAAAGGTGATCAGAAGTTGAGTTAATAATAGCCGAACTGGGTCCGAGAAGGTGAAATACCGGAGAACCAGAAACGTGGAGCAGGTTGGAGTATCGTACCGCAGAGCACAGGCAAGTTTACTAATTCGTACTCCATTGTTCGGAGTATTTATATTTTTTAAAATTCATAAGTATGCTGATTAAGTTTTTAATTTACAAAATCAAGTATTTTTTTCGAGTGATTTATACCAGATTTTATTCATGCAATCTACATACATATTATTGTTGAGCTGTTATCCAGACATATTATATCATGAGGTGTTCAATTTTATTTCATGAGTTGGTCCATATCGTTGGGATGTTTATTGAGATACTTCATTCAAGTTTATATTTAAGAGTGGGAATATATATATATATATATATATATATAAAAAGTAAGTTATGTATACTGATATGGGTCACCTCATTTCGATTCCATAATCAGAACAGTTTTTCATAATATTTCCTCTACTCATTCGAGAGGGAAACTATATTATTAGTGTCTATTGTTCATTGCTTATGAAAGCAAAAGTGACCGGAGTAACGCACCGGCCCAACTGAGGAGTAATTAGGGTGTGTTCGAGACGTCGGTGCATCCTTCTATCGATAGAAAACGAGTAGTGATAATGGATTGATCATCCATTACTTGAGTAGGCGTTATGAGCAGAAATTTAATCATTGACATCCTATCGGTTAACCGATGCCTGTGTGGTTCTGTTAACTAGGGTGTTGATCTGAGCAGTTGTTATATTATATTATCAATGGAGTATTTTGAGAATTTATTGATTTATCTTCGAGTAGTATTTTGAGAAGTTATTGATTTATCTTCGAGCAGTATTTTAAGAAGTTATTGATTTATCTTCGAGTAGTATTTTGAGAAGTTATTGATTTATCTTCGAGCAGTATTTTGAGAAGTTATTGAGATATATTGGAGTCGAATTTCGAGATTTATAAGAATTTCTGAGTTGATCTCTTTTCAAAAGTAATTATATTTATAACTCTTATAGAGTAGTAAAAACATATTTTGAGTGAGTTGTGGTTGTATTATATGATATCTGTATATACTTGTTGGGCATTCTTTGGCTCATTCTTGCTATCTATATATTATTAATCAGCGGCATCTAAAGACGACTCTGGCATGGTGAATCGTGGCAAAAAGGGAAAGAGAAGGGCTATTAATTTCAACCCATTAGCCTTATAATATCAAAGGAGGGTACAAGATGGAATAAATTTGTTTAATGCTTTATTGGTGAGTGTTTTGTATGTTGTAATAATATTTCAGAGATTCTGGGAGGTGAGTTTGTATTGTAATGACTTTTGTATTTCGAGTGCTTGTTCTAAGACTATAACCTGTGGAGGATAAGAGGGAGTTTATTATGGATTTTGTTGTAAAGTACATTGTGATCAGGTGATTGAATATTCCGCAAGAGCTGTGACGACCTGGATTACTGTAGGGGATTTGGGGGCGTTACATAAATCACGACATTCTATCTAATAAAATTAAATAATAATTTTATAAGTACTTATAATTAACCGATTATCTTTTTCAACTAAAATGTCAAATTTTCAATCTTTTTTAACTAACATCTCTCTTTTCCTAGAAATATCACGAATAACATTTATAGAATTATAATCAAATCATTTCATTTAAAAATTTAAGCCTCTAAAATTCATATTTTAAAAAATAGTAATTCAAATTAATAAAAAAATCATATAATATTAAAAGAAAAAGAAATTCGTGCATCGCACGGGTTTTAAGTTAGTTTATATAAAATTCTATGTACTAACCTACTAAAAATCATATAATTTTTATTATGTTTAAAAATCAACTAGATAATTGTTGGATATGTTCTTACACTTGTAATGGTGTATCCAATTCTTGTGAGTAATATACTAAGAAACGCTTTCTTGAAAAAAGTAATATTGTTATATATAATATAATATAGATATAAGATTTGAGAGAACTAGATAATAGAGAAGGGGGATATTATTTTATTATTTGTTGTATCAAATCAAAGTACAAGCAAGCCTTTATATAGGCCATGTAAATGCATGTTACAATGGTAATGTAAAGCCAAAGGTTGGCTATATTAAAGAGGGATATATGAAAGGTTAAGAGTTATCTATGAAATTCTAAGAGTCAGACAATAAATACATAACACTCCCCCTTGGATGACTCGTACAAACATCATGCCTCGTTAAAACCTTACTAGGAAAAACCCTGTGGGAAAAACCCTAGTGAAGGAAAAAGAGTACATGTGTTGTACTAATGAAAAAGAGTGTATCATATATGTCTCCCCCTCATTGCAACATGACTATTAATATCAACGTATATCTTGAAATCTACGCATTCCAATCTTGTGTACTAATTTCTCGAAAGATGATGCAGGAAGTGACTTTGTGAACAAATCTGTTGGATTTTCACATGAGCGAATCTGACAGACATCAATTTTTCCTCTTTGCTGAAGCTCATGAGTGAAGAAAAACTTTGGATCAATGTGCTTCGTCCTATCACCTTTAATGTAACCTTCTCGAGTCTGAGTGATACATGCTTCATTATCTTTAAATAGAACAGTATGACTCCCTTTATTGATTAAAAGATCACATGATTCTCGAATATGATGGACCAAAGACCTTAGCCACACGCATTCTCGACTAGCTTCATGTAGTGCCAATAATTCAGCATGATTCGAAGAAGTTGCTGCAAGAGTTTGCTTTGTAGACCGCCAAGATATTGCGGCATCACCATATGTGAATACATAACCTGTTTGTGATCTACCTTTGTGGGGATCAGATGGATAACCTGCATCTGCATAACCAACTAATTCTACTTTTGAGTCTTTAGAATAAAACAAATCCATATCCATTGTACCTCGAAGATATCTAAAAATTTGTTTTACACCAGTCCAATGTCTTCGAGTTGGAGCAGAACTATGCCTTGCCAATAAATTAACAGAAAAAGTAATATCAGGTCGTGTACAATTGGCAAGGTACATTAGTGCACCAATGGCACTAAGATATGGTACTTCGGGACCAAGAAGTTCTTCTCCCTCTTCTTTTGGACGGAATGGATCTTTTTCTTTTCAAGTAAGCGAACAACCATAGGTGTACTCACAGGATATGCTTTATCCATAATAAATCGCTTAAGGATCGTTTCAATATATGAAGACTGGTTGACAAAAATTCCTTTGGATAGATGTTCAACTTGGAAAACCAAGGCATAGTTTTGTTTTGCCCAAGTCTTTCATTTCAAATTCTCTTTTCAAATATTTAATCGTTTCATTAAGCTCATATAGGGTCCCTATGATGTTTAGATCATCAACATAAACCACAATTATAGTAAACCCCATTTTTGTCCTTTTAATAAAAACACATGGACAAATTACATTATTAACATATCCATTTTTCAAAAGGTACTCGCTAAGGCGATTATACCACATTCGACCTGATTGTTTCAACCCGTACAATGATCTTTGTAATTTAATTGAATAAATTTCTCGGGGTCTTGAACTACATGCTTAAGGCATTTTTAATCCATCGGGGATTTTCATGTAAATATCATTATCAAGTGACCCATATAAGTAGGCAGTCACAACATCCATCAAATTCATTCGGAGCCCTTCTAAAATTGATAAACTTAATAAGAATCTGAATGTTGTTGCATCCATTACCGGGGAATAAGTCTCTTCATAATCAATTCCCGGTCTTTGTGAGAAGCCTTGTGCAACAAGGCGTGCCTTATATCTCACAACTTCATTTTTCTCATTTCTTTTGCGCACAAATACCCATCTATATCCAACGGGTTTCACACCTGCAGGTGTTTGGACAATCGGTCCAAAAACATGACGTTTTTCAAGTGATTTCAATTCTGCCTCAATAACATCTTTCCATTTTGGCCAATCATTTCTTCTTTTACATTCATAGATCGATCTAGGTTCATGATCCTCGATTTCTTCAGAAATGTCAACAGCAGCTGCATATGCAAATATTTCATCCATGACAATTTCTTTTCTATTCCACCTTTTTCCTGAAATGATATAATTTATCGAGATCTCTTCATTGTCCTCAATTTCAGGTGTTTGATCATCCTTTGAAGACGTCTCTTCAGTGATCAATTCTATTTCATTTGGAATGATGTCATTTGATGTACCAGCTTGTTTATCAAGTTTCCTTGATTTTCTAAGATTTTTATCTTTGGATCCAATAGGTCTACCACGCTTCTGGCGTGCTTTAGACTCATTTGCTAGCATGCTTTTATTTTCTTCATCAGGAAGTTTTATTTTACAAGGAACGTTGACAGCCGGTATATGTGACTTCGTCACTGTCTTGACATCAGTAAATGAATCAGGCAATTTATTTGCAACCTCTTGTAGGTGGATAATTGTAAGAACCCTAATTTTTGGTAATATTTTCTTTTATTTAATATCATGTGGCATTGTCAATTTCGAACCTTTCAAGTCATCCCTGTTGTTTAATAGAATTGGTTGTCTGAGAAACCATGTTGTTGCATTCACTATATAAGATAAAGGGAAGGTTGTTGAAAGCAAGAGTCTTATTGTTAGTAAGATTTATAAAACTTGGGATTCGAGAATGATTAGAGTATTAAAAGATTTATTAAGGATTATGACAAGGAATTATGGATATTCGAGGAATTTACACAATTAAGTACTTAAGGAATTATAGGGGAAATCTCTACGCGACAAAATATTATTACGAGAGATTAATTAAGATACGATACGAATTAAATTTTAAGTGACAAGCATTGGTGGAAGAATAATGATACAAGGAGTAGTATTGCATGCAAGTCCCATGCAACCAAGTAGTTAGGAGGAAGCAAACTAGTTAAACCAAATGGAAGGGGAATAGTAACTAGTTGCATTTCTTTTTCCAAGGAGGGGACAAGAAGTACAAGAGGCCATACCTATGTTAGTACCATGCATATACTTACACCATTATGTATCACCCAACTACAATTATTCAACCAAAACACAAAAATCAAAAACACAAACATCACCCCCCCTTGAACTAGTGCTCTCGGCCAAGACAAAAAGGAGAAGAAAAAATTTCTTCTTCCTCCATTTCTCCTCACTCATAAATCAAGGCATAATTCCTAGGCTCTCACCATCATCTAAGAAAGGTATACTAAGAGTTTCAAGCCCTTTCTCCCATTCAATTTCAAGATATTAATTGTTATAGATATTGTGAATAGTAACCATGTTTAGTTTTTCTTTTAGATCTTGGATTATAAGGGTTGTAGGAGATCATTCAAGGTGTTCTTGAGTTTAGTAAGGCTTACCCAAGGCTCCTAGGCACTCAAGAAGGTATAAAAATCATAAACCCATTTGGCCATGTAGTGTTTATGATGTTCAATGATAGATCCATGTATATATTGTGTTAATCTTGGATGTTCAAGTGATGGATGATATGGATCTTGAGTTTTGATGTTGTGATTGTGATTTTTATGATTGTGGATAGTATATGTATCTCCATGAATGTTATAAAGCATGAACTAAGTGAATTAGATGTCGGTTGTGTTGTGGAATTAAGAATATTGGTTGATCTAAGTGAAACATGCTTGCTGAATTTTTCCCAGAAACTTGACATGTCTTGTAACATGGTTTTGAACCCCCAAATATTGTCCCCTGAGGTACTAACATATATTGTTGGAAAGATATTTGAATGTAGTTTCTGAAAATGTAAGGTTCATGACTAGGTGATGTATAGATTTTAAGTTATTGCCGGAGAAGTAAATTGTGTTTCTGGATTCCGGACTGCACTAAGTGACCCCCTTGTGAACCTTGTTTATACCCCTAAAAATTTATGTGGGATCATGGAAAAATTTGAGAAGTTAGGGAATGCAGTGGTGAAGGCTACCCAAAAAGAATTGGATTAAAATATGAATTTTTCAATTTTATAAAAATGCTAGAGTAAAATTCGCGCAAGGGAAAAAGTCGTTAGTGGAGCATAATTCTAGGGGTAATGGTTATGATTCAAATATGGTAACTAAATTAAGTCGAATAAGTGACGAGCGTAATCGAGTGATGACATGAACCTATAGTGGGGCTAGGGTGTCATAAGACGAAGTCATTAAGTTAATTTCGTACCCCCTAAAACCCCGTAATTAAAGAGATATTGTTAAGGTACTAACGAGCGGTTATTGTTTATGTATAGATCGTTCCACTCCGCACGCTCGACCACCCCAACCAAACCAAGGCAAGTTTACTTTTCAAAACTTATACATATACAAGGACTTTAACTGTTGTGTTTGTAGTTTTCAACTATATCAAATGTTATGTTTATCGAAGTATTGATGCAATTGAGATTGTATAAGTACATATATGTTTGTACCCCTTGAACTTAGATTGAAATGTTTTCCTCGGACAACGACTCTAGCAATAGAGGTCGTAGCGGTCCGTATATACTATTGACCGGGGAGCGGTATATTATTATATCGTAACTAGATTGCGAAAACCCGAAGGGTCATTCGGGGAGTATCGTATACTCAAGTAATTATTTTTATATCTTCGTAAATACTCGAAACCCTATCTTGGATTAAAAGTTTATTTTATTAAATAATTATTTTATTAATTATTAATATTAAATCTTAAAATATTATTTATTAATTATTGTTCATTATTTTAAAGACAAGTTAATCCAAGATACCTTTAATACTTTCAAACTCGAACTCATTCGAACTCAAAACATTTTCGAAAACCCCCGGTCAGGTTCCACTTCTTGTATGATTTCAAAAATCATCGGTCGACTGATGTCGGACCTCAATTACTCTGTTTTCAATCAAAATCAAGTTTTCAAAAGAAAAAGAAAAAGGGACTCTGGCAGGTGTGGGAACCGTTGACGAACGATTCCCGGGATGTGTAAGCGGCCGTGAGCCAGGCGGTCCATCAAATATTATTGCGGCCCAGGTGTTGCTGAAGGATGATTACGGATGTAGTTTTCATCGAGGGTGATTACGGATGTAGTTTTTACCCGGGGATAGTTACAGATGTAGTTTCTATCCTTCTACCGGTAGAGAAGACCCGCGGATTATTGGACTTGGATGTGGCGACTGATCATCGTCAATCCTTGTCAGGTTTTATGTTTTCTTTAAGTCCCATTCCTCCATTTTGGAAAAATGCTTTGACACTGCTTCTTAGGCTTTTGTGCCAAGTTGCTGATAGTGTTCTATTTTGATGAGAAAGATGTTGACTCTATGCAGTATCTAGAACTGCAAGTTTATTTTGAAAACAAGGGCACGTACTGGTGTACCTTCGGAATTTATCAACAATGACAAGTGATTTTATATCTGATTGATACAAATGAGTTTAATAACTGCTAATCATATGAAATGTTATATTGCTTACCTTATTCATATATTTCTTGCTGAGCTATAGTTGCTCACTCTTGCTTGTTTTCAAATTTACAAACACAACAGCTAAGCGAAATGGCAAGACCCAGACAGACTGCTCGAAAGCAGGTGACTAGACCCGAGCCAGCAGTTGAGATTCTACCGGTAGGCCCCATTAGCCGGATTGGTTGGCAGCTTTTGTTAGTTCATTTTATTTATCAGTATGACCTGTGCAAGGCAGTGTATCGTAACAAACTTTCAAGCCGCCAACTTCGCTTTATATCGAAGTGTTGCTGGTAGCATAAATACTATTTAATTCGGTCTGTAATAACTCTGATACTTTTATTTCTGCTTAATCAATGTTGTGACGTTTCTGAGACTCTAACCTGTGTGTGTGTGTGTGCGGTGTGAGTTTATTGTGGGGTCGATGGCTGTGTTATATATTATGTGCAAGAACAGGTATGTTATTAATGGAAAATGGACCGTGAGCGCCTAGATCTCCGACCCCGGATCTGGGGGAGTCACAATAATCTTTTGAACTTCAAGTTCACATTGATTTGTGCGAGGATCATAATGAGACAGAGATGCTGCATTCCATAAAATTTCTTGTCTTTCTTTTTCAAATTTTGACTTATCTCCCCTTAATGTAGGAAAAACTGTCACATCAAACTGACAGTCGGAAAATCTTGCCTTAAATAAATCACCAGTCATGGGCTCCAATTTTTTATAATTGAGGGAGAGTCAAACCCAACGTATACCCCTAATCTTCTTTGGGATCCCATTTTTGTTCGTTGGGGAGGAGATATCGGAACATAAACTGCACACCCAAAAACTCTTAAATGAGAAATATTTGGTTCTTGACCATTTACAAGCTGCATTGGGGAATATTTATGATAAGCAGTCGGTCTTAAGCGAACAAGTGATGCAGCATGTAATATTGCATGTCCCCAAGCAGTATTTGGTAATTTTGTTTTCATAAGCAAGGGTCTAGCAATCAATTGTAGCCTCTTAATAAAAGATTCTGCTAAACCATTTTGGGTATGCGTGTGCGGAATCGGATGTTCCACATCAATCCCAATTGACATGCAATAATCATTAAAAGACTGAGAAGTAAATTCTCCTGCATTATCCAATCGGATTTTCTTGATTGCATGATCTGGGAATTGTGTCCTTAATCGAATTATTTGGGCAAGGAGTCTTGCGAATGCAACATTACGAGTGGACAATAAACTAACATGCGACCAACGTGTCGATGCATCTATTAGTACCATAAAGTACTGAAATGGTCCACTTGATGGTGTAATAGGTCCACATATATCTCCTTGAATTCGTTCCAAAAAGGATGGACACTCAATCGCAACTTTAACATGCGATGGTCTTGTTAATAGTTTTCCTTGAAAGCAAACAATCTTATTCTTTAAAGGATGTCCATTTGAATTTTCAATAATTCTTCGCATCATTGTTGAACCCGGATGACCTAAGCGATCATGCCACATAAGAAAATTTTCCGGGTTTGCTAATTTTTGACTCATTATCATGTGCGTCTCTACTAGATTAATAAAGGTATAATATAATCCAGATTTATATGATGGAAGTTTTTCTATTATTTGTTTCCTCCCAGAGACTATAGACGTGATACAGAGATATTCATCGTCATTCTCATTTGTTGTCTCAATATGATAGCCATTATGGCGTATATCTTTGAAACTCAAAAGGTTTCTTTTTGATCGGGTGGAGAACATGGCATTTTCAATAAATAAATGTGTACCATTAGGTAACACTATACTTGCTCTTCCGGAGCCTTCAATAATATCGGATGTACCCGATATTGTATGTACATTAGCTTTAGCTAATATGAGATGCGAAAAATATTCTTTAATTTTCAAAATTGTATGTGTTGTTGCACTATCCGCCAAACAAAACGATTCTTCATCTTTCATAGCACATAATGAGATATTACTAGACATAATTCTTCTGGATAGCTCCACGATTTCTTGCAGTACTTCCCACATTATTTTTCCGCAATCGTGCTGATAACGTGTTTTATATAATATAATATAGATATAAGATTTGAGAGAACTAGATAATAGAGAAGTAGGATATCATTTCATTATTTGTTGTATCAAATCAAAGTACAAGCAAGCCTTTATATAGGCCATTTAATGCATGTTACAAGGGTAATGTAAAGCCAAAGGTTGGCTATATTAAAGAGGGATATATGAAAGGTTAAGAGTTATCTATGAAATTCTAAGAGTCAGACAATAAATACATAACAAATATTTATATTTTGATTACCTTACTTTTAATATACGGAGGAAATTTTGTAGTGAAGTTTACTTTCTCCTACCTAGTATCAGTTGTAAATATGCTATAACTATCATGTACCATGGGATCATTTTTCACTGTACGTATAAATTGGGATTTTTTTGACAATCCTGTTTTTGGGCCAGCTTCATGCATCTCAATGAATTTCAAGGACTGTTATCACACTCATATCCATCGAGCATGACAATCCACTTACTTGCATTTTAGGTATCAAACCTATGATTTTGGGATGGTAAGCTCCTAAAATCACGGTCCCAACTAACTGTAACACTGGTGATGAGTATAAATTGGGATTTTTGGTATGATTGTAGTAGAGATTCATAATTTGATACTCCCTCCGTCCCATAAAGTTTGAGCTGGTTTGACATTCACGGAGATTAAGAAATTTACAATTGACTTGTTAAAAAATGAGTAAAGTTAGATGAAAAGTGGGTAAGTGGTGGGACCTATGAATATTTAAAAATAGATTTGAGGTAGTGGGAGTAAAGTAGTGGGTGTAATAGTGTTTATAGTATTTGTTTAATAAAAAAGGGATAAAGTTAGTGGGTGTAATAGTGTAAAGTAGTGTTCAAAAATAGTAAGTATAGTAGGTTCATTAGTTTTGGGACGTCCCAAAAAGGAAAGTGTGTTTTGGGACGGAGGGAGTATATCACAATCTTTTTTAATAATATGAACTATCTCTGCTATGTATTAGCATTAGTAAATGTTTGTGAAAATTGTAATGGTCAAAGGGCAAGAAGTGGAGGATTGTAAGTAGATCGGGGGAAAGTACTGTAATTAATAAACAACAGGAGGGTATGGAGAATCCCAGAGAGTAGAGAGAGGTGGGCATAATAGTCTAAGACATATCCTGTACAAGATTAATAAAAGTAGGAGGAGGCACTGAGAGAGATGGGAATGTGATTAGGCCAAAGTTGTCCGTATCTGGGAACATAAAGCCTTGGCCTGCCGCTGCCGCATGGGTCGTCAGTCGTCACCTTTTCACTCCTCTCCCTTTCTTTTTTCTTCTTTCATTTTGTTTTCCTGGTAAATATATTTTTTTCTTTCATTTTCTTTACTTTCTTCTTTTCAGACCTCAATCTGTAATTTAACCACGATGGTACCCATTCCTACTAACAATCAGATACTGTACTTATTAATCTTTCGATATATTTGGAAATTTGGAAATGATAATGTATAGTACATAGTTTCCTATTTATATCCATTTATTACTTAATAAATAATTTTTTTTTTAAACTATGGTAAAAGAATATTATGTTGGAATGAAGTTCATAATAAGATATTTATTAGAATTACATAAGAACCATGGTCACAATATTACTCATCAACTACATAGAATACTGCTGAGCAATTTCCTTGTACTTTCTTCCAAAGTTGCCATGTCTCTTTCATTCAAAGATTCCACATCTCCATTATCCACTTCTTCCTGCAATTCAAATTGCAGTTCGTCGTAGGGGTCTGGTCTATGGCAAACGTATGTTGCAGTATGAAAACAAGGAGGCTCATCTCTTTACGTACCGCATAAATTTTCTGCAATACGGGTATGCTGTACGGTATGCTGCAACATACATTTGATATTGATCGCCGTTCCTCATATTCCTTTCAACAAAATCTTTATCTAAATCAAGTACAGCACAGGCATAGAGATTTGAAACTTCGCGCTAGTCACGTGAAAGGCCCCATAATTTGTGCCCATCGCCCATAAACAAATACCCCGCCGATTCACTCTTGCGTACCTGAATAATGTATGCGATAGACCAGTTGGATATTTTAAAACAAAACACCCAACAGTTTTTATTTTGTATGTTTCAAATTCACATTCGTTTGTTTTGATAAAAGCTATTTTGAGAATTCTACCTTTGTCTCTTGACAAACTGACGCAGTTCTAGCAAGTGTATTAGTATAGCCCTGTGTATCTTGCTTGCCAACAACATGTTGGTGCAGTGGTTGAGCCACTAGCCTCCTTTGAAGGAGGTCAGGGGTTCGACTCCTGCGTGTGCGTGAGTTTCTTAGTTTGTATTAGGTTTCCTTTCTGTATTTGTATTTCTGTATTTGTAATGGCCGGGGGTCCTTCGGAAACAGCCTCCCTATTGTATAGGGGCATGGTCTGCGTACAGCTACCCTCCTCAGACACCACTTTGAGTGGTATTATAACTGAGTAAGCTAAGTTTAAGTAAAGTTCTGTATCTTGCTCTATATTTAACTATATCTATGCTCTACACATGCACATGCACATGCGGCTTTCTTTATCTAACTATGGATCCGGGTATTCTCCTTCACACTCACCCAATAGCTTCACATGCAGATATTGATTGATTAACACTACTCTCTCCCCGTTAAATGTTCAGTAACACGATGTAGAGACCTTGAGCCATATCTACTTCACATGCATCTTCTCTTCCCAATTGTGGTTCTAACACACTGTGAATTTACTCCTTCCACTTGGGACTGGAACTTCAAGCAAATGCCACAATGTATGTACAAGTGTTACTCTCACTTATCATCAAGAGTCTGACCTTGTAAAGACTATCACACCAAACACGACCTTCACTATGAACATAATAATTTAAAACATTTCAAGACATTTACATACAGTTTTGTGATTTTATTTTATTTTCACAAATCAAATTCATGCGTCCTTTTACTTATTTTCAAAGGACATCAGTTATGCATTCACATCTGCTCAGCTTATGGAAGCAAAGAGAGAGGTATAGTGAGAGAGACATAGAAGAGCATAATGTGACTGGAAATACACTTGTGGGTGAAATGAGTTCTTTGTATCATCTTCAACAGGCAGAATTGCACAGGACTATCATCAAGTCAAGACATAACAAGTGCTTGTTTCCCTGCATCTGGTTCATGCATTGTGTATGTTATTTTGGAAGGAGGCCAATATCGAAGAACCGATCTACCAAGAATATGTTTGATATGCAGAGGACCCCTGGAAAACATTTGCAAAGAAGCAGAAGAGCCAACATATCAGGCTACAAGAGAAACAAAATATTGAAACTTTGTGAGGCAATAAAACCAAAGTCCTAGCTTACCAATTATGAGAGTCAAAACTGTTATTACGATTGTCCCCCAGAACAAACACATAACCTTCAGGAACAAGCTGTAAGATGACATCATTTAACTTATCAGCAAAAAAAAAAAGAAAGAAAAAAGGCCTTCAACCATTAGTTATAAGATCTAATCAACAAAAAATTCAAATCAGACCAACATAAAGCAAAAGAAAATACCGTTTCCTCCATATCATAATCCAGCGGTTCTAAAATGAAATCCTCATCTTGAACAACACCATTAACTATTAATTTACCATCACGAACCTAACAGAAAATTCAAATGTTTAAGTGATTAAAACCAATTAAATAACGGGATTTCATAGAAAAAAAATTATCTTACCTCGACATAATCTCCAGCTTTCGCCACTATTCTTTTAATGAAGACATCTTTAGAACTATAACCAATTTCCTACACTCACATGCATAAAAAAAACAAAAACAAACTTATTTCCCTTGCGACATTTCATTTTGTTGCAATAAAATCAAAATATTGACAAAAAACAATACCTGAAGAATTGGCGGGGCCTTGAATAGAACAATGTCTGATACTTCTGGCTTTTTAAAAATATATGAAACCTGAGATGCCACGTGCAAGTGCAACAAACATAAATATGAGTACATACATTCATATGTTATGATATAGAGTCTTGTAAATCTCATCTATGAGCCAAGGCCAATACATACTATCATTACCTTGAACCATCCAATCAAAAACCTACTCCAACTAATGAGCAATTCTGCATATAATTTATGAAATAGCAAGACATGATATCTATTGAAGGTATTACATACATGTTGACTTAAATGGTAAGAGTGTTAGATATATTGTTAGATATATTGAAGTACATCTTTGAGAATTATACTTTAGTTTATTCCTCAAATTGTCTTGGTTTTGTAACACTTAATTGTATCAATTCAGGTACTGTCAAGAAGTTCTAAGTGGTCGGGCACCTGTAGACTGTAGTAGTAAGCACTAAGCAACATGTCCCAGTGAGAGTATTAAAATTACCAAATTACTCTATCGCACTACTCAAGGCATATTTTGGACACTGTAAAAACAGATCAACTTGAATGGGAGTGCCAATTAGCAAGTGTTGCTTCCTTTAAGATTCTCTGTGAAAAAATGATTAAGAAAATGAGGCATCGGCTAGAGAACGAAAAAAATAACTAGCCAATAACACAAGTATTTTAATCATCTTAAAGAGCAGTTCATAATTCACATAGGAGTCCGGTTGGCATAACATGGTAGTCACCATGACTTAAGTCACTATACATGCATAATATCACCATGATTTTATCTTTTATTGTCAGACTAGAGGTCCTTCGTTGGCCTTTAAATTACCTTCCCCTTCTCAAAGAAATTCAATTTATGGCCAAATCATGCATCACTTAGAAAAACAATAATTAAATGAACATCTAACATTAACTTCAGTGTGAACGAGACACACCAAATAGTGAAATATATCATAACATTCTGTCCCTTTACCTTTGCCCTTTAATTACAATGACAATTAACATAAACTTTTTATAATTTTAACTAAGATCGTAGATTGTCCACTTAGTATGCTTGTAATGCTCTTAATTGATGACCACAAATATATATATAACTTGTTAAGCTTTTATGCCCACAGTCTCGAACAAAGGAGGTCTACGCATACATCAACAATTCAGTGTTTCTAGCCAGATGCGACCCTGATGATAGGGTACCGTCGTACTGATATTTACCATCTTAAGGCTACTCAGAATTTCTACCAAAGGTGCAAATCATGCAATCACTTGCAGAAAAAAATAGCATAAAGAGTTTTATAGTTGTGACAAAAGACGTATGGTGAGGAATACAATGCACGTGATCACACAATAATTTGTTAATCTTAAGAAGGTAAGGCACCAAAGTTGTACCCCTCATCCTAGATGTAGTGGACCTCCTTTGTTTGAGATGGAGGGTAAAATAATGGCCCTAATATATATTTAATATTTCTGATCATGAATTCTAAGAGCAATACGAAAATACTGAATCTACATTTCAGGATAAAGTCATAGTTGTAAACACTTTATTTAAATTATTGGTCATTTTAAAATGGTTGGTATTCTTAATAGAGCAAGGTATAGGACATACTATAGTAATATATTCTATTGCATGATATGTCTCATTTAAAATTAGAAAATGTTGATTGTTCTTTCAATTTTTCTTTTTTCTAAATGATGCGTAAGGCTTAAATTTCAACATCTTTAAGAGGAGAATTGTAATTAAAAGGACAATGAGGGAACTGTAATCGGTTCAAAAAAGATAATCAATTCATTGATATGTGTGAAAAGTGACTTATAATATCATAAACACCATGTTTGGGTGACTCTTATTTGAATTTATTTGACAATGTGAACCTCTTGGCATGTCCTACGATCATATAGTGACAAATGACAACAAGTGCATATAAACACTATTCCTAAAATAAACACAACATAAATCACCATTCACCAAACACGAAAAACCTCAATATCAATCAAAATCGTAATAATTATACCTTTTCAGCCAAAATGCGATCACC
The DNA here is from genome assembly GCA_036435485.1 of Saposhnikovia divaricata. Lineage (NCBI taxonomy): Eukaryota > Viridiplantae > Streptophyta > Magnoliopsida > Apiales > Apiaceae > Saposhnikovia > Saposhnikovia divaricata. Next base: position 102,966,290 of record CM071601.1, read on the forward strand.
TACATCAAGCGTAGGCGCCATAGACGCAGAAGGAATCGACCTAGGCTCCGCCAAAGACGACCTAAACAAAAAATTAATACTCAAAGCCGTAACAGCCGCCTTGGTATCATCCGAACAACAACTCAACAACTTATTCAACCAACTCACTCTGGTAAACTCATCCCCCGTATCCGCTTCCACAAACCGCTTACTAGTCCCACATTCCCTCCCAGTCTCCTCCACCTTATTCCCCAGACTCATCACATTGCACGGTAACCATTTGGAAGCCTGCAAAAACGGAAGAATAAACGAGGCCTTCAATTGCGAAACTCCGAATGATCCATTACTCCCGGGAACGAGGCTGGTCGATTTGAGAATCGAAGATAATCCAACTGCAAGGGGAGAATTAGAAGCTCCGCAGAGCTCTCCGGCGATAGAGGCGTAGGAGCGATTGGATCTCCGGGATTTGACATTTGGAGTGGGGTTGGGATTCGGGTCGGATAAGATGGTCCGGATGTCTTGGAATAAGCGACAACCGGCGGCTTTGGTGGTGGCGGAGGAGGCTAGGTGTTGGGCCACGTAGCCGGAGTAGCTGACGGTGGATCTGATGGCCATAAGTTATGTGTATATATGATGGATGTAAGTAATAGTACAATTACAAGTTTGTACAAGGACTAGGACATTATAGAAGATAGAACTGATACGAGCATTTGATTTGAGAGTGAAATTACCAGAAGTTTGGGGGAAATTGATACAAGGAAGATGGAGAACGATACATTAATTAATGTTGAACAAAATGGGTGTTTGGTAGCTACACGGCAGAGTAGTGTTGAAAACGTCACGGGGTTAAAATTATCCTGTGAATGCGTAATCTATGACAAGCAACTGTTACATGCGTATCTGGAATACCCATATTAAGAATGCGTAATCTATGACACGTAACTGAGAAATGCGCATCCAAAACACTGTTCATCGTCTTCATAGACGCGAACGGGAGACGATTTTTGAGGCGAAAAACGTCGAAATTCCGGGCAGCCTTTGTTCACTACCATCCAAGCTTCGTCCAATACCATACATACACCAAAATGATTGCCTTCTCCCCCTCTACAAGCCTATACCATTTGATTTTGGTTTATTTCGCTGGATTCGAAATCCCCAAAATACGACCTCATTTCCGATTAATCTATGTACTCCCCTACGGGGCTGGAAATCAATAACGAAACAAGGGAAAAGGGAGAGGGAGGTCTGGGCGTCATTTTGATGTGCTCAGAGGTTATGGAGGATGTCGGAATGTGATGGACGAGGGAGACGAAACGGAAAGGCGATTTGAGGTCGCCTAAGATGCAGGAGCAGCTTTACAAAAAACGATGTTAGTTGACGTCATTGTGTAGGTGGGAGATGCGTTATCCCGAATATGCATATTCAAAATGTGTATCTCAAGGCACGCATTACCAACATGCGTAATTTGTGGGTAAAAATGGTGGAAACAAATGAATGTGGATATTTTGGGCAGCTTCCATACAAAAGCGGTGTAGTTTGGTCATTTTTTCTAAAATATTATTATTACAATAGTTTACTCGGATGCGAGCTTTAAAATATTACTAATTTACTAGGTCGCGTTTCGCATTAATATTTAATAATATTTTCTTATTTTTTATAAAATTTTATTCCATATTTATAAAAAATAAATAATAATATTTCTCAAATATTTTTTAGGCTTAAATTGTTCGTTTTGTCTTGAATCATTCATCGAAGTTGTCAATAAATATTTTAAAGAATTATTGTTTAATAGTTTTATTATCTTATCTCAAATATTATAATTTTATGTATCTTTTTTCTCAAAACTAAAAAACGAACTTATATTTTAAATTATACATTATATATCATTAATAATAAATTCTAGCAGATAACACATTCATGATATTAAAACGTTCTTTCCTTAAAAATGTTTCTTGCAACTTAGTCACATATTCCTTCTATCCAAACGTTCTTTCTTTGAAAATGTTTCTTACTTCTTAGTCGTTCATTCATTCTTCAAAAATTTAACAGATAATACGCTGCTCTGAGTTAATATTACTTTTTTATCTTCAATATTCAAAAAATTTAATTGTATGATTTTGTTATATAATATTTTGACTTGAATAAGAGTATAAAATTGGTAATTTAACTTAAATATAAAAGATAGGAGAACAAAAAGATGATAGTTTGATTTGAAATAAAGTATAATAATTTGATTGGAAACGAAAGTTTATGAGAATTTTTATATGATAATTTGATTTGAATACTAATTTTAGAAAAATAAAATGATGCTAATTTTATTTATAAAAAAATATAAGAGGATATAAAGATGATAATCTAAATTAAGCAGAAAATTTAGTAGACTTTGTTATTTTTTAATATTCATTAATTCAAATTTGAGAAATTAGAAATAAATTGGGATGATTTGAGAAACGATCGTCCCGATCTTCTCCTTTTACGTAATAATATTAATTTATAAATTAATAAGTATTGTCTATTTAAATAACTATATTAAAATACATTTAATTACCAGATATTCAACTTATACATATTGATTGGGATCCCACTTTTTTAGTTATAAAATTATTTCATTTAACAAGAGATAATTTGTCATTATAAATTATTAAATTTAAGTGTAAATATTTTATTCCTATTAAAGTTTTGCTAAATTCATATTATTTTGATAATTTTCATATTTTATTTAATTTGCTTAATAAATTGCATTTTTAGGTTTTAAACGAAAGAATTTTAGATACTAGACCATGGCAAGGATGGGGGGGGGGGAAGGGGATCTAGGGTTTTCTCTTCGAACATCAATCTCACTCACAAATCATCCATAGAAAACCAAGAAATAGGAGCCAATACTGCAAGTATCCCAGTGGTTAATGGAAAGGAAAGCAAGGAGAGTACGGCTGAAGCAGAAAGGAAACTGCAGTTGGAAGTCATGGAATACTGGTTCCTACTTGAAAAGGATATGGCGAAGATGATAGCAAAAGGTAATCTACAGTGGGTTCACTTAGCACTAGCTAGAATCCAATTTCTGAAGTCGGTCGTTCCCAAAGATTGGCTGATAGAAGGCCTTAAAGGTGAAGAAAAAGCTCTGTGTAAAATCCAAACCTTCCTCTACAACAATGGCTGGTGGGAACGGGCAAATAACCTAAATCTGAGAACTTTGGGCTTTGATCTGGGTAAGGATCTAAACCAACTTCAGCAAGAGGAGGATTGCGTGTTTGTGTTTATTAAACAATACAAGGATCTAGTACACCCAAACATCATGAAAGACTTGCACAAGCGAGAAGCTGAAGATGTGAGAATGGCTCTAAACAAGATCCACTATGGATCTATCACTCTCAAGAGGGATTTAGATAGTAAAAGGAAACTTGTCGGAGATAATGGGGTAGAGGTGGAAGATAAAACAAGAATTTCAAAAAGGGGACTAAGCAGTGGATCTCAAGGGCTTAATCACAAGAGCGGCACAATCACAGAAAAGGTAAAGAAGGGGCTTGAAGAAAATAGCATGAAAGTTGTATTGGAGTTTATCAAATCTCACGGTAAGATGGTGGAACCAAGTGTACTTGTAGATGCACTAAGTCTCAATGATAAAGCCGTCTCTCTAGCACTGGGGCAAATTCATCACAAATCCCTTGGGAAAACGAAAGCTGAGCCACACTTACAGACTAACAGGACCTACAGAGAAGTGCTACTCCAAAGTCCTCCATCAAAGGCCCCCTCCAATGGCATCTCTGCTACTCCACTTAAGGGGACTCAATCGGAAGGTAATACAGTTTTCTTCACTGGTTTCCCTAAGGATATCTTGGCAAAAGACTTGTGGGCTTTTTTCAAAAAAGGGGGTAAATTTAAAGACATTATTTTGCCCAGAAAGAAAGATAAAAACAACAATAGGATTGGGTTCATAGTTTCCACGGATAACAAGGAAGCTAGCCTACTGATTAATAATTTCAATGGCAGAATGCTCAGGGATAACAAGCTGTATCTATCATTAGAAAAATCCAAAAGAAGTTGGGCTCTCCTCCCAGTTCTAAGGTGGGGCGTATGCCCAAGTTAGCCAGTAATAAAAAAGAAAGAGACTAGCAGGAAGCAAATAAGCTGGATAGTCTGGGTACGGTTTCGAGTGATACTGATAGAAGCTAAGAGAATATGGAACCATTGCGTAGCATTCCAGATATTAAAGTGGATTGTAACAAACTTGAGCCAAACATCTCCTTCCTTGATGAACTGAAATCTAGTATTTGGCTACAAACAGTAAACACTGAAACGCCGGACTTAGTGAGCCTTTTACTTGAGGGGTTAGGTTACAAGGATGTAATGGTGAAAGGTATTACTGGCACTTCTTTCATTGTGTATTTTCCTGATGAATTGGACTTAAAAGATATAGATTTGGATTTCATTGAGATCGCATTCTCTAAGGTAGAACCAGTGAAGTAGGAAAATCTGAAGCTCAATCGGAAAACATGGGTGGAATGCCGTGGTCTTCCGATGGTGACATGGGCAGAAGAAAATTTTAAGAGAATTCTATCGTCTTTTGGGAAAGTCATCACCTTTGATCCTTTTGTAGACAAGGAAGGTTCCTTCAAAAATCCAAGAATCCTCATTGAAATGGAAGAAATCCTAAACATAAATACGGTGGTGATATGTGAGTTTATGAATGGACACTTTCGTTGTGGCATTGTGGAATATGGGTTGCCTACCAACACCTTGGATATAGACAGAGAAGGAGAGATCTTAGGAAGCAAACCCCTTGATACGGAGGCTCATTATGATTCCAAGGTTTCTCCTCACTTCCCCGCTACAGAGAGGCCAGTCTTCACAGTTAATTCTTCAACCCATATCTCTCCAATCCAAAGCTCTGGAGGTAACCCTGAGACTCCTTGCAGTCCCATTGGTCCAGGGAGTGTGGACTCATCTGAGAACTTTAATCATGCAAACTCCAAACATCGAGACATAAATGGTATCAAATTTTTAGAATCTTACCCCTGCTTCACTTCTGAAGAGTGCCTACATCCCAAAGGAAACCTTTCGGGGAAGAACTTGCCTGTAACAGATTGCGAAGTGGAGGGAGAGGTAGTAGTGGACTCAGATAACTCAGAAGTGGACTCTCTCATAAATCCGACAACGCCACGCAACGAACTTTCGACAGTGCCTGAGGATTTCTTGTCTAAAGATACGGTTCCCACGAATTGGAAATGGGAACCCAGAGATTTATCCATCGAGCTTGTCTCTTTTTCTGACTCAGCCCATGATATCTCCTCCTCGATTCTTATAGATAGTTTGGGAGAGGAATTGTCTGATTTGACCTCATCCCAGCCGGCTCTTTTAAAGGATATCAGTAATCTCAAACTAAAGAGTAATCGAGGTAGGCCTAGGAAAAAATAGAGTAACAAAGAAAACAAGTATTTCAAAGTCCCCACTAAGAGAGGTAGGAAAAGACTTTCTGTAGAAGCCATGGCCAAGACTGGGCTGATGTTCATTGGACAAGACGAGGCACAAGCAATCCTAGATACGGTATTCAGATGGGTTTAATTCCGATTAATGACTCGGAGATTACTCTTAGGCTAATCAAAGAAAACTTGCAGAATTAAGCACCTATGTCCTCTTTTCATCATTTTCCTATTTTAATGAATCATCAAGTCTTCGATAGCTGGAATGTTCGAGGGGCTTCTGAAAGGCATATGACTCAGCCTATTTGTAGTTCGAGGATCCTAATCCAATTTAACTAGATTGTAATAAGTAAATAATATCAACTGTCACAGGAATCTCAAAAGATGATAACTGTCAGAAGAAAAATCAACAAGTCAATCTATAGTTTTGATGTTTTACACTGGAAGAAGATTGAGTTGTCTGATCAAGCCTCAAGGTAGCATTGAAACACATGGACTCATTTAAAGGACAGAGATTTCTATAAGTGATAAGAAACAGTATCGGTACAGAATGATTGAAGAGAGTGAAGAAAGGAAAAAGACCACAGTTTAAAGTCAAGATGAAGAACAGAGATTGGAGTTAGTCTTTCATGAACCAGACAGTACATCGAGCGTCAACAACGATCCAGTGTATGTTCCTTATTATAATTACGTGGTACACAGTGAAGTATTGACTATTAAAGGATTTGTATTAATTCTACTTTAATTAGTTAAATCAAATAATTAATTTAAATAAATAAATTAATTCTATCAAAATTAATATATTTGTTAAAGTAATTATTAGATTAATTAAATCAGAATTAATATGAAAAAGAAATAGTTATTTAAATGATTTTTATAAATCATTTGATTAATTATAAGCTGAAAAAAATATGATAATATAACTATCAAAGGATAGTCATACCGATTGTCATATACAGTTCAAAGAGTATAGTCATATCAATATGTTGGATTGGACAGTCATATTATCTCAACTGGATAGTCATATCTCATTCAAAAAGATAGTTATACCGAAAGTTATATTGGGATGGATTGTCATATCTAGTTCAACAGACTGTCATATCAAGTATTAAGGATAGTCATACCGAAAGTTATATTGGAAGAGACTGTCATATTACTTGAAGTGGATAGTCATACCGAATGTCATATTATTGTTAACTGGTTGTTATATCAGTTGAAACAAAGCAATATGACTGTGGCTGTGCTATAAAAGACAGCAGATTGCAAAAGAAGCAGAATCATCCGAACATAACATTACATACAAACACAGCAGCCTATCTCTCTCTCTCTCAAGCTCAAGAACACATACAAATTAATTTCTGTAAATTCAAGTTCATCTCAGTTGTAATATTCTATCCATTGGAACTTGTTTACTTGTGATTCTTGTACTACTAGCGAATTAAGTTTCCTAGTTCACAACTTGATATCTTGATTTTTATTAACTAAATTAGAAAAGTTCATGTCGAATTTTCTAATTAGTTATTAATTACTTGATAATCATTTGCACTGATTTTGTAACACCCATCAAGTTAATATATTGTTATATTCAACTTGAAATCTGTGTTATATTATTCCGCACAAATTTGTTTAAAATAAATTTTATTTAAAGAACAAATTTCGAGAAAATGATATAGATTGTATTCAACCCCCCCTTCTACAATCTTATCGGACCTAACAATTGGTATCAGAGCCTATTGATTCATACACAAATCAAGATCCTAATTTTATTCCGTCAAAAATCTATCTCGAATTTTTAACTCACTTAAAAATTCATCATGTCTTCAAAAGGCATTGTTAAGATTCTCATGTTTAATAAGGACAATTATACAATGTGGAAAAATAAAATGGAGTTGTTTCTTGATGTCACAAATTCTAAATATTTGGGTGTTCTATAGAATGGACCTATAATTCCAAAAGAATATGTAACTGAATCTATCGTTGGAGGAATTGTTGTATCACCTGCATCATCTATTCCAAAGCCTGCTGCTTCCTTTACTCCTGATGAAAAGGAGGACACTGGACTAGATAAGAATTTGAGACTTATTCTAATAGATTCCCTGGATGCTGTGATGTACAGTCATGTGATGAATTATAAAACTGCAAAGCACATGTGGGAAACTATTGAGACTATTAATGAAGGAACTGATGAAGTCAGGGAAAACAGACTTCAAATTTTAACCTCTGAGTATGAACACTTTAGAGCTGGTATTAATGAAGGCATTCAGGAAGTGTTTGAAAGGTATAACAAGATAATCAACAACTTGCAAGTTCATGGCAAGCAATATACACAGAAGGAGATTAATATGAAGTTTTTGTTGACGATGCCCACTCATCTTGAACACAGATAACGGCCATCAGAGAATCAAGAGATTTGAATAAGATTGCTCTTGAAAGGTTGTTTGGTGTTCTGAAAACCTATGAACTGGAACAAGTACAGCAGAGGGAGGTCTCTGGTAAAGGAAGAGTGCCAAGTTCATCTACAGCTCTTGTAGTTGAGGCACCTAAGGAAGTGGAAGCTAAGGTTGTTCTACCTTACAGCTCAGACAAGGAAAAGATTGAAGTAGAACTTGGTCAGACACCACCTACTCAGGATGGTGGAGACTTTTACTCACTGAAAGAGCTAGATCAACTGGAAGATGAATCCATGGCATTGATGGTAAAGCAATTTGGCAACTTTAGATTCAGAAGAAATCCAAAGTACAGGTTCAAGTCAAATAACATATTCCAGAGAGGAGGCTCTTCTTCCTCTAGTAATAGGGGAGGATACAAAACTGGATCTGTTGATAGAAGCAAGTTTCGTTGCTTCAACTGTAATGAATTGGGGCACTTTGCCACTGAATGTCAGAAACCCAAGCAAACTCAAAGAAGAGACTTTCCTGCTGAGAAGAAGAAACCTGGAAAAGCCTATGTTGCGGCTGGTAAGAGTTGGGATGACACGGACAGCGAAGATGAAGAATATGGAAATCTTACGCTGGTGGCAAATGATGAAGCATCTGATCATCATAACAAACCGGTAATTCTTACTGACACTGAGTTGATTCGTAGTCTATATAATTCCTTAGATAATGCACAAACTGGATATAATAGACTAGATCTGCTAAGCACTAAACTTAGAAATGAAGTGTCAGAATTGAAAAAGGTGCATATTAATCAATATCAACAAAGAGATGAAATAACAATTCTTCATAAAAAGGAGAAATCTATTCTATAAGTTGTAGGCAAACAAATAGCTAGAATTACTGAACTTGAAACACAGGTCAGGTCTTGTTATAATTCTGTTAAAGTTTCCAAAGAGTTTTTTAACAAACAAGCTGTAGAACAAACAGTAGGTATAGGGTATGGCTACAATGAAGCTGTTGGATCATTGGGCATAAATTCCCCTAACCTTGTTAGTGCTAAAGAAAGGGGAATACCACATGTGCTCAAGAATGTTAAAGAACCTCTATTTAAAAAATCTGATGCTGGATCACCAGATATTCTTTCTATGGTTATCCAGGAAGAAATGAGAAATGAGGACAGTGCAAATGGCACAGTCCTTGATAATGTTAAATCTGTTAAGAACGTTAATCCAAAGAATGTTTCATCCAATAAAGATGTACCTAAAGTGCCAGTCAAGGTTGTTGAAACAACTAGTTCTTCTAAGATTGGATTAGGTGGTAATAAGTTGAAGCAGAAAAATAACATGTCTAACATGAGTGCCATGCCTATCATTGATTCTAATCATAAAGCATGTGGTGTTATCAATTGTATGTCTTGTGCTTTTAACAATATGCGTGATTATTTTAATGATAGTTATGCATGTGATAAACAGACTGCTCCTCGACAGCATATGAACATGAACAATAATGTTCGATCAAAGACTGCTATTCCTCCTCAAGTTAGGAGAGAGACATTTGTACCTAAGATTAAACAAAGGGTTACTAAGAATGTTTACCAGGTCAAATGTCCAGTCAATGACACAAGTGTTATTGCTGCTAAAGAAACATGGATACCCAAGATAAAACAAAAGATTTTCAAATCTGTTTATAAGGTTAAATGTTTATTGATTAAAGATGTTAAAATTAAAAATGTTGTTTTGCCTGATAAAGGCCAATACTTTAAATCCACAGGACCCAATCAAATTTTGGTTCCGAAGAAGGTTTAATCCGTTTGTCATTGCAGTGTGTTGAACAGGTTGAACGAGTAACCTGGATCTTGGATAGTGGATGTTCAAGGCATATGACTGGAGACAGAACCCTGCTGACAAATGTGGTGGAGAAGGCCGGCCCAGCAGTTACCTTTGGAGATAACAGCAAAGGTAGAACTGATGGATATGGCAGACTTGAAGCTGGAAATGTTATCATTGAAGAAGTGTCCTTTGTAAAAGGACTTAAGCATAATTTGCTCAGCATCAGTCAATTCTGTGACAAGGGATTTGAAGTCTACTTTAACAAAAAGAATTGTCTGATTTCACACAAAAGAAGTGAACAACCATCTCTGACGGGAGTCAGAAAAGGAAACTTGTATGTAGCCAATATGAACACTGGAAGCACTGACGAAATCAATTGCTTCTATTCTAAAGCATCCACAGATGAAAGCTGGCTATGGCACAAGAAACTTTCTCACCTGAATTTCAAAACAATGAATTATTTGGTTAAGAGGGAAATGGTGAGAGGTTTACCCCCTATGGAATTCACACAGGAAGGACTATGTGATGCCTGTCAAAAAGGCAAACTAAAAAGGGCAACTCACAGGAGCACTGATATATCTTCAATAACTGATCCTTTACAGTTACTTCACATGGATCTATTTGGTCCAGTGAATGTGATGTCTATGTCAAAGAAAAGATATGCTCTTGTGATTGTTGATGATTTTTCAAAATACACATGGGTCTTGTTCCTGAATTCTAAAGATGAGACTCCACAACTGGTGATTGATCACATCAAGTTAATTGAGTTGGATTCCAAGTATCCAGTGAGGGCTATAAGGTCAGACAATGGAACAGAATTCAAGAATACAGTTCTGAATGACTTTTGTACTGAAAAGGGTATAACCAGACAATACTCAGCTCCAAGAACTCCTCAGCAAAATGGGGTAGTTGAAAGAAAGAATAGAACCTTGATTGAAGCTGCACGTACTATGTTAAGTGAATCAAGGCTTCCATTGTACTTTTGGGCTGAAGCTGTCAACACTGCTTGCTATACTCAGAATCGAACTCTTATCAACAAAGACTTGATGAAAACACCCTATGAAGCCATGAATGAAAAGAAACCAACACTCAAATACTTTCATGTATTTGGAGCAAAATGCTTTGTACTTAAAGAAGGAGACGATCAAAGTGGAAAATTTGAAGCCAAAGCACATGAAGCAATTTTTGTTGGTTATGAAAGAAGAGCTTATAAGGTGTATGTGATTGAACATCAGAAGATGATGGAAAGTGTCAATGTAATATTTGATGACACTAAACTCCCTAGTATCCAAACTGAAGATTCATCTGAAAAGCTATCTTTTGAAGATATGACAGATCTAGATTCAGATGGTGATAGTCTACCTGATGTTTTTGCTGATGCTAATGACAACAATGTCAATGATGAGACTAATCAGAATAATGGTGGTGAAAATTATGATAATATTGAAAACACCACTCATACTTCTGAACACTCATCTAATCATCCTGGCAACAACTCTGGGGGAGTTAATGAAGGATCTACTAGTCATACTCAACATCACAATGAAGAACAAGGCGAATCGTCAAGACTAAATCTTCCCAGACAGACTGTTTGGAATAGAGCTCATCCTTTTGAGCTAATCGTTGGTGATCTAGATGTTGGTGTAAAGACTAGAAGAGCTTTGCAAAATCAATGTAATTATTCATGGTTTCTATCTGAAATGGAACCTAAGAAAACTGAAGAAGCTCTTTCAGATCCTGATTGGGTGATTGCTATGCAAGATGAACTCAATCAATTTAAACAACAAGAAGTATGGAAGCTGGTACCCAGACCTACAAATAGAACAGTGGTTGGTACTAGGTGGGTATTCAGAAATAAACTTGATGAAGATGGCACAGTAACAAGAAATAAAGCAACACTGGTAGCAAAAGGTTACTCACAATCTGAAGGCATTGACTATGACGAGACCTATGCTCCAGTGGCTAGACTTGAGGCCATTAGGATATTCTTGGCATTCGCAGCCTTTTCTAACTTTAATGTTTATCAAATGGATGTCAAGAGTGCCTTTCTGAATGGTAAGCTAGATGAAGAGGTATATGTAGAACAACCACCTGGTTTTGAAGATCCAGATTTATTGGGTTATGTCTACTTTCTCTTCAAGGCTATTTATGGTCTTAAGCAAGCACCAAAGAAATGGTATGACACTCTCTCTGAATTTTTACTTGAAAATGAATTTACTAGAGGTGTCATAGACAAAACTCTCTTCACAAAGAAACATAAGAATGATACAATATTAGTCCAAATCTATGTGGACGATATAATATTTGGGTCTACTAATGATCTTCTTTGCAAGAAATTTGCTAAGTTAATGCAGGGTAAGTTTGAAATGAGCATGATGGGTGAGCTGAAGTTCTTTCTTGGATTGCAAGTAAGTCAAAGGACAGATGGAATATATATCTGTCAATCCAAGTATGTCAAAGAGCTTCTCAAGAAATATCAAATGGAGGACTCATCTTCAGCAAGAACACCATCATCCACATCGGTCAAATTTGGAGCATGTGAAAATTCTGCCAAGGTAGATATCACAAGCTACAGAGGTATGATAGGCTCATTACTTTACCTTACTACAAGTTGACCTGATATTATGCATGCTACGTGCTTGTGTGCAAGGTTCCAATCGGATCCTAGAGATGTTCATCTCATTGCTGTTAAACGAATCCTGAGATATCTTAATGGTACGCCTAACTTAGGCATCTGGTACCCTAAAGATTCTGGTTTTAACCTTGTTGGATATACAGATTCAGATTATGCAAGAAGTGTTGTAGACAGAAAAAGCACATCTGGGAGTTGTCAATTCCTAGGTGGAAGACTTGTTTCCTGGTACAGTAAGAAACAACAGACAGTTTCCAATTCAACAGCCGAAGCTGAATACATCGCTGCTAGAAGCTGCTGTGCTCAGATCTTATGGATTAGGAATCAACTTAGAGACTATGGCTTTGTATTAAACAATATTCCTATTTTGTGTGATAATAAAAGTGCCATAGCAATCTCCAACAATCCTGTGCAGCATATGAGAACAAAGCACATTGACATCTGGTATCATTTTATTCGAGAGCATGTCATGAATGGTACCGTGGAGTTACTTTTTGTACCTACGGAAGAACAAATAGCAGATATTTTTACTAAGTCTTTTGACGAATCCACATTCACCAGACTTGTTGGTGAATTGGGTATGTTAAATAGTCCTAGTAATTAAACTAGTTAATATCTGAGGTTTGATCTTTAATAATTTAAAAGTGATTGATGTGTTAATATTTGTTATTGAAATCACTTGTATAATTATTTTATCAACTTATACTTTTGCTTGTTTATTCTTAAATCATTGTCATTATCTTCTTTATATATTTCTAATTACTTCTTTTAATTTTAGAGTAATTCATTTTCCTTAAAAATATTTTTCTCGAATTTTACAAGCTGTAATTTATGAGAAATCAATTTTTCTTGAAAATGTCATTATTTTAAAATCAGTTTCATTATTTTTGATGTTTAATAAATTACATTTTCTTTTTGAATAATTTTCTATATGGAAATTATTTTATTAGAAAATATATAGATTTATTAATTCACCATAAATAATTATGTAAATATTTAGTATTTTATTTTTTATTTGATTTGTAGTGTTTGTCCTTTTGTTATTAATGATTGATTCCGTAAAAAGGACTACCTATGATCGTTTTAATAATCTTTATTATGTCTGTTAATATTAGTGTAAATTATTGTGTTATTTATAGTTTATTAATTAATAATTAAATTGCTTTATTATTAGAATATGTTAACTGTAAATATCATGTTAATATTAGAATGTTAGGATAGTTATATTAACTGTTTTGTTAAATATAACAATCGGTATAACAATCCATCTAATTGATATATTCGATTTTTTTATTGTTATATTAATTATTTTTATAATAAACAGTTAGTTTTATTGTTAATATAACTCTAGATATAACTAATTATTTAGATAGTCATATTACTGCTTTCTCTAAATGTAACTTTAGTTATTGTATAGTTATATTAGTGTTGTTACTCGAGATATAACTATCGATATAACAATTCTACTGATTGTCATATTCTGTGTTTTTCGATAGTCATATTGTTATTTAGCTCTGATATAATTATCAGTACAGGTGAGTTATATTACGATAACACGTAATATAACTATCGGTATGACTATCAACCGATAGTTATATTACAACTGATTTGTATATAAGTAGATTGTTATATCCGTAAGTCATATCAGTCTGTTCTAAAAAAATTAGCATGTTAAGTCACCTAATACTCACGGTCGATACATACATATATACACACATATAACTGTCGAATTGCTGCCCGATTTTCGTCTCAAATCACACTCCGATCACGATTCTAAGAACATCAATCGATTACCCAGTCGATTATCTTCAAAACTACGGTTTAAATGTGAGATTTAGTCGAGTTTTTGTGATTTTGAGTTTGAACCTTTCGAATTTTTGATCTAAATTTCAAGAGGATTGGTTGTGATTTTTCAAAAACTAAAAATAGACATGTGTTTGTGTTGGTATCAAGATCATTGCCTCAAATTTTCAGAATTTTTGGTGAAGAATTCAATTTTTTGAATTTTTAATTATTTATTAATTCGAATTTTGTGAATTAATTAGTTTAATTATTGAATTTTGCAGATTCCATAAATTTAATATTTGATTTGGAATGGCTGGTGCATATAATAATTTTGAGATTGTTAATCACAATTTTATTGGATATTTTAATCCCGAGGATTGCTCGGTGGATCGTTTCAAGCCTTGGATAACATTTCTGAACGAACAAAATATCTGTAGCCATGCTATAACTGCAAATATTCCCATGAAATTTGGTCCGCTTAAACTAATGTGTACTACAGCTATGATGGCCTCAGATGGAAGATCGTTTTCTTTCAACTTTAATGATAAGACATATATAGTGGATGAATCTGTCTTCAATGCGGCTCTGAAACTTCCTACTGGACAGTTTGCTGAAGCGCCATCAACTGATGAGTTGACCCAATTCTTTACACATCTGAACTATCAAGGTCAACTGGATCTTAAACGTCCACTCAAAAGCAACCTTGTTCAAGAGTGGAACATTTTCTTCGAGATCATCGCAAAGGTTTTTGCTAATTCTACCAAGAGTAACAATACCGTCATCACAGGTATGTTACAGTCTATTGGTTTCTTAATTGCTCATAACAGAAGGATCAACTTTGGAAGCTTGCTCTGGTCTATATTGTTAAATTGTGTGAAGAAGGCTAAAAAGAACTTTGTGAAAGGTAAAATGGTTAAGTGTCATTACTCTAGATTTTTGACATTAATATTTAATCATCTTATGCCTAAGGATCAGCCTGCTCCTTTTCCAAATGATCGAGTTCAATGGTCTGGTAAACCAAACAAGAAGTTCTACACTAGGTTGGATACTTCTAAGGCTCTGTTGCATATTCCAGTGGTCATAACACCATATATGTCTACGTTCATAAATTTGCCAAATGTTATGCCTCAACCAGTTGCTGGGATACTTGCACTTGAACAAGCTCCAGAACATGAAGCAGAACAAGCTCCTGAACATCAACCAGCACCAGAACCTCAACCTGATCCTGAACCCTTAATTGCTCCTGAACCTCAACTTCCAGTGGATCAACCCACTCAGAGTGAAGATGATGCAACTGTTAATGATCAGGTATTTGACTCAACTTCTTCGCAATCTCAATATCTTTCTGAGAGTCAATTACTTGTGAGAAATGACCAAGGGGCTGTAGCACCACAACCTTTAACCCAGGTCAATGCACTAAACACCAATTCTACATTCTCCAAATACTATCACAGAAAGAAATTGTCAATCAAAAGATGTAATCCGAGTAGTGATGTCTTGAGTGAAACCACAGCTCTGCCTTTACAAAAGAAAAGTAAAACTATATCTGAGGCAAATGTAAACCCCTTCACTTCTTCAAGCACACCCCTGTTACTCACAATGGGGGAAGACATTCTCTTAAATGAAGCTGAAAACATTGTCATGCAAGGAGAACAAATTACAGTGCCTGCCATTGTTACGGCAGAAGAACCCTCACAGGTTGATAGGGATTTGCGAACTCCCATTGCACCACCACTGACCTTCCAAGAGGAGGCTAGGGTGATTTCTGATGCAGGTATAATGGATGCAGCTCAGGAATATGAGAGGAGTGATGTAAGGATTACCTCAAATCTGAGTGAAACACTAGCACGTGAGGTGAGTGATACTCATAGAGCTATTGAGGTGAGCGCACACAATGACACAAACACTCTATCTCTCATGGCACAACTTGATCAAATGAAAGAAAGCCTTGCTCAATCTGAAGAGGATAATAAAAACCTAAGGTTTGACATGGATAACATGAGAACTATCTTCAACAACAAGATCAATGCACTCCAACTCTCTCAACAACAAGCAATTGTAGACTCTGGAGATGGCACAGTGGCTCAAGATCTCATTATAACTTCTATGTCGAATCAGATTGAAGTTCTTCAGAATAACATAAATGAGAATCACTTATCCACTGAACATCGTCTTAGTCAAATTGAAAGGCAAAATGCTCATCAAACAAAGGGGTTGAGACAATTATATAATATCATTAGCAGAACTCACTCACTTACAGTAGAAGAGAAGAAATTCTTTGAAAGTAGTGATGAAGGTGGCCCTAGAGCTGGTACAAGTAATAAAACTGTAGAGGATTCCTCAACTAAGGGGGAGAAATCTAGAGGGGGAGGAAGTGTGAGAAAAGAAAAAGATGAAGATAGGAGTGAGGGGAAGAAAAAGATAACTCAAGCTCAAGCAACACAGGAGGATGACACTGTAGAAGGTTATTACTATACAGGTGAACCTGATAACCTTGATCTTTTTGCTGACTTGCAGTTTCCTGATGATGGTGAAGAATTTGATGAACCGGATCTCAATTTTTGGGATGATGAAGAGCCAGTAGTTCCTGATTCTGTTGAAACACAAAGAATGAATTTTGAAGCTAATAAAGAACTTAAACAGAATGATGCTAATCTGTCTATGAGAGAAGAAAGACTCAAGAAGAAACTAGAACAGATAGCTCATAATGAAAGGCTTTAAAAGGTTGAACAGGAAGCACTACAAAAGCAACATGCTCAAAAGCTAGAAGCAAGGAAGATGTATATCAAGTACAAAAGTGGTGATAAATGGGAACGTGCTCAAAAAGTAATAGATTCACCATAAACTTCTGACTATGATGATCGTCGGTTGCTTGCTATTTTTGAAAGATTTAAAAAGAAGAATCATGTACATGACATGTACCTAAAAGCTTTGAAGACAGAAATTGTAAGAATAACTACTGCAACTGTTTCGAAGACTGGTGAGCTACTAATCTTTGTTGAATGTCATAATCTTGGATCTCATAAAGTATCTCTTCAGTTCTTCTATGATAGATCTCTGTCAGAGCTTTGGGTGCTGAGACCAAAAGTCAGAACATCTTTTGATCTAGGTATACTACTTCATGAAAAATTTCAAGAATTCGCTGAAAGAGCTGGTCCTGGAATGATAGATAACCCTCCACAAGTTAAAATTCTTAAGGGAGAAGTTATTCACACTGTTAATCTTCAGACAAAGGAATTATATACACATATTGCCAGACATTTGGCGTATGTTGAATATGCTCTTCGAAATCATGGTTTTTCAACTCAAGAAAAAATTGAAGCTGCAGATCATATAAGATCCTATGCTCAAACCAACATGAAGAAGTATAAGCAGTATCAAGGTGAGTTGAGAAAGAAACTTGGAATACCACTAGTTTATCCTACAGATGTATCATCCAGAAGAGAGTTACTTGTTGACTCTGAATTGATCAAGAATCTACCTGATCTGGATGAACAAGAAGAAGGAGAAATCAACGAGGAAGAAAGTGATAAATGAAGATCAGCTCTGCAAGTGATATCTTTAGAGCTTAGATAGAACAAGATAGGATAATTGTCTTATATGTTCAGTCTAGAGGATCATCTATCTTGTATTTATCTTTTCTGTTTGAATCTGGATAATGTTATATATGAACCAGAACTTTTCCATTATTTACTTAGCATTTAAAGTTTTATCCTTTACTTGTTTAATTGGGATTAGTTGAAGAATCCTCTAGGTATTTGCTTGTTATTGTCTAACAAACAAATAGGGGGAGATTGAAAGGCATATGACTCAGCCTATTTGTAGTTCGAGGATCCTAATCCAATTAAACTAGATTGTAATAAGTAAATAATATCAACTGTCACAGGAATCTCAAAAGATGATAACTGTCAGAAGAAAAATCAACAAGTCAATCTATAGTTTTGATGTTTTACACTGGAAGAAGATTCAGTTGTCTGATCAAGCCTCAAGGTAGCATTGAAACACATGGACTCATTTAAAGGACAGAGATTTCTATAAGTGATAAGAAACAGTATCAGTACAGAATGATTGAAGAGAGTGAAGAAAGGAAAAAGACCATAGTTTAAAGTCAAGATGAAGAACAGAGATTGGAGTTAGTCGTTCATGAACCAGATAGTACATCGAGCGTCAACAACGATCCAGTGTATGTTCCTTATTATAATTACGTGGTACACAGTGAAGTATTGACTATTAAAGGATTTGTATTAATTCTATTTTAATTAGTTAAATCAAATAATTAATTTAAATAAATTAATTAATTCTATCAGAATTAATATATTTGTTAAAGTAATTATTAGATTAATTAAATCAGAATTAATATGAAAAAGAAATAGTTATTTAAATGATTTTTAAAAATCTGATATGGGCTAAAAATAAGCCCTAAAGGCACATTTAATGTTGCATTAATTAGGCCCGGTATGGTCCAAACGTGGGGCCCACCAACAGGGTCCAAAACCCTATTTAAATATTAATTTCGTAATTAATATTGAGGGATAATTAACAGCTGGGAAGTACAAGTCAAATAAGGATATTATCTCTCCGAAGAGTAGCCTCCAAAGCACATAGTCATACAAGGAAACTGATTCCTACAAGGAATGAGTCTAGAACCTTTCTCAAGGAGTTGACTTGCCTACTAAGTCTCCGAATCCTACCATAATTGATAAGTGCATATTTTTGCATATTTTATCTACCTATTTATTGCTTGAACTCATGTTTTAATATTTTATTTTGTTGCATTTCCGGTAAATCGCAAATAAATAAAGAAATTACAAAATAAATAAATAAAGTGCAAGGAAGGGAAAAAGGAGGAAGAAAAAGGACCAAAAATGAAAGAAGGAAAAGAATTAGGAGCTTGGAGCAAGAGGAATATTCCAAGACAAGTGAAAGGTGGAGATCATCCCAACACATTAGCAAAGTGTATGGCCAAGATCAACTCTTCAAAGCTTAAGGGGGAAGGAAACAAATAGATGGCTAGGATTTCACCACCACACAACCCAAATGTATGGTGGGGATTTACCCAACACCCCCCTTAACCCTAATTCCTATCCTATAAATACCCCCTCACCCCCCCTTGTATTTGGCAACTTAGATTTTAGGGTAGTTTTATTTTATTGTATTTTCTTAGTTTTAAATCTTGTAAACACTCTTATTATAATTAATGCAATTTTTATTTTCTTTACATCTTGTCTTGCTCTTTCGTTATCGTTGCCTTGTTTCGTTATTTTCGTAAATCCCGTTGCTAACCACTTGGGGATGAAAGTAACGAAACTTTAATTTCTTGCTCCTTGTTTTAATTTTTAATTTTGAGCCCTTTTAAATATCAATTTTATTGTGAGTTCAAAATTTTAAATTACCGTTTTAATTTTAATTCGTAGTTTGCCCCTTTAAAAATTAATTTTATTGTGGGTCATTTATTTCGAAATCAATGTCTTAGTATAATTATAAGTTTTAATTTCGTAATTAGTCTCTTTAATTTCGTATTTAATTTTCAAAAATAAAAAAAAATCCACAAAAATATTAGTTTAAGATTTTAGTTCGTATTTTCTGTTCATTATTGGCTTAATTCGAAGCAAAAATAAGGTTCCCCTGTTTTTTTTATCTTTTTGTTCGATCCATTTCCCCTGGTTGCAGCTAAATAAAACCCAGCAATTGCTTCTTGTTTTTTTCCTCTCCTCTCCTTCATTTTCAAAACTAATCCTCCTCAATAAAAATCCATCTCTCCATTCTTGATTAATCAAAACCTCAAACACGCTTTTTTTTTATTTTTACTTCTCAAACACCCTGATTATTCTCCCACCTTCTCCCCAAATCTCTCTCAACACACCACTCTCCCCAACCCCTTCCATTGTGTTTTCGTTTTGATTTCTTTTCGAATTGTCCCGTTTGATTTTGATTCTTAGTCGTGTTTGCTGTTAATCGAAGGAGTTGTAATGTTTGTGTTGTTGCTGAGTTTGGTGGTTTTGCAGCTAAGTTGAGTTTGTCTCCGGTTTGAGTTTGTAATCATGGCTTTGTTCGCGTGGGTTGTGAATCGGGTTGATGCCCAGTTTTGTTTGTCCGCAGATTTCTGTAGTTTCAATTTACTGTTTTATGTTGAGTTTGTCCGGTGAATCTATCACTGTGTGGCCGCGTTCAAGTCTGGTGCCGCCGAGTTAATTCGTCTTAGTTCAGTCACTGAGTTTTGGTCTTGTTTTCATGAATCTTGTCTGCCGAGTTCTGGGTCTAATGTCAGTTTTTTTTCTTCTTCGTAGTCGAATTTGGTTTGTTGAATGGTAGTTTTGATTCCGAGTTAACAACCGAGTAGAGTTTCTTGGTCGAGTTTTCCGCTTGGTTGATTCGAGTTCGTGAGGTTGCTGTTGGTTTGAATCTTTCTGGGCTGTTTACTGAGTTCGAGTTTCGTTGTTGCAGTTTGTGTGTCTGGGTTTGATGACCAGTTGTTTTTACAGTTTTATAAATTGCTGTTATGAGTCTGTTTTTTTTTCGCTGTTATGTTGAGTTTTGTGCTGCATTTACTGAGTTGTTTTCGTGAGTTTTGACTTGAGTCTTGATTCGTTTTCTTGTTTCGTTACTGTATTCGAGCCTGTGTTAGTATGTTTCACTAAGTCCCAGAGCCAAGTCGATTCTGGGTCTGTTTTGTGCTGATTAGTGAGTTTCCTGCCGAGTCATAACTGAGTGAAAATGTGGTCTTCGAGTTTTGCGTTTTGTTTTGTTCGTGTTACACTGAATTTCTCCGTTGCTGATTTTGTAGAATTCGTTGACTTATGTTTCTGTGTGGTTTTCGTTCTGCTTTCTTTATATGAATTTGTATTTGTTTTTTTTTAATGTGGTGGTTCGTTTAAATTGGTTCGTTTAATTCTGTATTATGGTTTTCTTGGCTAGTTGAATTTCCAAATAGGTTATGTTGAATTTTCTTTAATTTTTTTTTGTAAATAAATTCAGTTTTAATTCGAATTTAGAATCTTTTAATAATTTAGTTTTTGTTATTTCAACATTTAATTAGTTAGTTTAAAAATTAGAATAAATGTAATTTTCTTTTTAAATAGTTTAAATTTTCTTTTAATAAAAAAAAATCTAATTTTCCAAAAATCCAATTAAATTCTCAAAAATCCACTTGTTCTGATTCGATTAAATTGAAAATTAAGGAATGCGAAAATCTTAGTCCCTGAGGAACGAATTATTAAATTTTACAACGAAGCGAATTGTGCGCTTGCGATTCAAATTTAAATCTTTATTTTAAGCACAACAAGTTTTTGGCGCCGCTGCCGGGGATAAGTGCATATTTTATTTTTCGCGCCTTAATTTTTAATTTTTCGAGTTAGTTTTTATTTCTTGTCTTATTTTTCTTTCGTTCTTTTTAGGAAAGCTTGAGATTTCGGAACTCTTCTCAACGAAGCGTGGAAAAATTGGAATTTATGGAAAGCTTGCTTCGGTAACCGTATCTCACTCTTTTAGCCCTTTTTATTTTTAGAAAATCACAAAAAAAAATTGAAAAATCACAAAAAAAAATTGAAAAATCAAAAATCCAAAAAAATTAGTTGTAAATACATAATTGTTGCATCATGCATTCATCACTTAGGGCACATCATCTAGATTTTTTATTTTCTTGTTTTTAATTTTTCGTACCTATAATTGTGGTGATCGCTGGAGGATCCCAAGGTACGTTAAATTCTTGCTCTTCTTTAGTTAGATCACGTAGTGTAAGGATCCATATTTGTTTATAATTTTTGTATATATCATTGTTTGTTGCATCATTTTGTAAATAAACATTAAGGGCAATACCTCTCAAAAGATAAGGGAAGGGATTTCATCACTCTTTCCTTAGCCCAAAAACAATTTAATCCCTCATTTTGCATACCTTGCCTTTAATAAAATTAATTAGATGTTTGCCCCTAGGAATCTCACGCTCAATTAGGAAGGTGCTTAAGAAACGAAGTAATCTTTAATTATTCTTACTTTTTGGTGTCTAGGAAAGCGAAAGCTGACCTGGCCAATTAAGGTTTGGTGTCTAGGTTGGTGTTTAGCCTCTTGGCAATGCTTGCACCTACCTGGCCAAGCCGGTTCGAATAATTATTGATTTACCTAGTTTTTGGTAGCCCTTACAGTTAGGAGCAAGGTCTAGATATTTTATTAGGGAACCCTAGGTTTAGAATTTTTCTTTTAATTTTACACCCTTTCTTTTTGTGTGTTTTAATTTATCGCACTTACTTGCTACGTGTTTCCTTTTGTGGTTTATGCGAACTACGTGGATTAGGGATAATTCTTCTAGACTAGTGAGATCGTTTGAGATTTCTTCATCGTCTAATTCCGAGTCTTTAGATTATTCCGAACCCGTAGTAAACATGGCCATGTCTCTTAGGGACCGTTGCTATCCTACTCGTTCCGCCCAACCTTCGTGTATCACCCTTCCTCCCGTTAATGGTAATAATTTCGAAATAAAAGCTCACCACATCAGTATGTTACCTAAATTTAACGGGAACGAGGGTGAGGACCCGTATCTCTTTCTTCATGAATTTGAGGAAGTTTGTGCCTTACAAAAGCTCCAACAATTAACCGAGGACTCGATTAGGCTTAGACTCATTAATTTTGCGCTTAAAGAAAATGCTAAGAAATGGCTGTATAGCCTACCGGTTAATTCTATTTCCACGTGGGAGGGATTTGTGGTAATTTTTCTTAAAAAATATTTTCCAAACCATAAGACTACAAGAATTACAAACGAAATAAATCAATTTCATCAAAAGGAAAATGAGTCTTTTTGGAAATATTTTGATCGTTTCAAAAATCTTTTATCACAATGCCCCCACCACGGAATAGAAAAATGGAGGCTTTGTAAGATCGTTTATGAGGCCTTAGATGGACCAACAACCGCGTTGTTGGAATCTATGTGCCAAGGTAAATTCATGGAGAAAGATGAGGACGAGGGTTGGAAATTTTTCGAAGAATTAGCCGAGAAGACCATGTTGTGGGAGTCTACTAGGGAACCTAACAAGTCTAATGAGTCGTCTAGTTCATCTAAGGGTTTGCATTCGATTGGGAGTTCGATTGCAACCGATGCCAAATTAGCCACTCTAACTAGGAGACTCGAAGCCCTAGAAACTAGTAAGGCCCCCTCAAATGTGTCTATGTGCCCTAATTTCAATCAAGGTTTTTCGGACTATCCTGCTTTTGATCAAGTTAATGCGGTGTCTCAACCACCCACTAGGAACGACCCGTTTGCTCCTACTTACAATCCCGGGTGGAGGAATCACCCGAATTTCTCGTGGAACCAAGGGCAAAGCTACCAGGCTCAGTCATCTTCTTTTCAACCTCCTTTTCAAAATGCTCCTTCTTTCCAAAAACCCAATCAAAATTCTTTCTCGACTCCAAATCAAGGTCCCTTTCCAAACCCTACTCAAAATCTCGGTCCTTATCCGACTCAACCTTCTTATCCAAATCAAGCACCCGCCCACCCACCCGGCTTTAATGAGTCGGATAAGAGAATTACTTCTTTGGAAAAGACTCTTGATGCGCTTTTAAAATCAACGACTAATTTGGCTCAATCTCAACAGACCTTCATGCAAACCATGACTCAAGATAGGCAAATTTTAAATGCTAGTACTCAAGCCTTATCTAAGTTAGAGGTCCAAGTGAGTCAATTAGCCAACGCCATGTGTGAGCGAGAGAAGAATAAGTTCCCGAGTCGACCAGAGGTAAACCCTAAATTCCCTCTCAACCAAAGACCTCACGAAAATGTTAATGCTATCATCTCTCTTAGGTCGGGAAACCAAGTTAATAATCAAGTAGGTGTCGAGTCTTCCAAGGAAGAAGAAGAAGAAGAAGAGTCAAATGTTGAACCGAACCCTACACTTGATCATTCAAACCTTACTCCAACTTCCGAACCTCTCGAGTCATCTAATCTCACACCTTTAACTCGTGACCCTTCATCGTCGAAATCCACTCACGAGTCATCAAATTCTTCTCTTAAATCATCCTCACCACCTAACAAATCTTCGAATATCGTTCCACTTTCCACTTCTCTTCCCGATGTGTCTAACGAACGAGTCTTTAAGCCTAAAGCTCCTTATCCTCAAAGACTCCTTTCAAACAAACAATCGCCTCAAATCGAAAAGATTTTGGAAGTTTTCAAACAAGTCGAGATCAACATTCCTCTTTTAGATGCCATTCAACAAATTCCCTCTTATGCTAAGTGTCTAAAAGATTTGTGTACTCATAAACGTTCCACTCATGTCCCTAAGAAAGCCTTTTTGACTTCTCATGTTAGTTCAATTCTTTCAAATCAAATTCCCGTGAAATATAAGGACCCCGGTTGTCCTACAATTTCATGTGTCATAGGCAATACCTTTGTGGACAAGGCGTTACTTGACTTAGGAGCTAGTGTGAACTTGCTTCCATTTTCGGTCTACCAAGCCCTAGGTTTAGGCGAACTTCAAAAGACGAACATGACAATTCAATTAGCCGATCGTTCTGTCAAAATGCCTAAGGGAATAATTAAAGATGTCTTGATTAAGGTTGGTGAATTCATCTTTCTGGTTGACTTTGTTGTCCTCGAGACTCAACCCGTCACGAATCCTAAGAACCAAATCCCGATCATTCTTGGACGACCTTTTCTTGCTACATCCAATGCCTTGATTAATTGCAGGGATGGTTCGATGAAACTCACTTTTGGTAATATGACAATTAACCTTAACATATTTAATGTCGGAAAAGAACCCAATGAGCTTTACGAGCAACCAATAGCGGTTAATCTTGTTGATAACATTGTTAATTGGTCAAACCTTGAGGATAGTGAGATTGAGTCTCTTCTCAATGAGGATTTCAAAGTCAACCATGAGCGTAATCGAGAGTATGTTGATTCATTAAGAGATATGACCTCGGAGGAGATGTTGAAGGAGTTGGACGACATTTGTTCCCCGTGGGAGACCAAACCCGAGGATGCTATTGTTGAACCCATTGTCAAAACTCCCGTTGGTGAACCACCTACATTCGGTGAGTTCTTAGGGGATTTGTTAGAAATTCGTTCCAAGTATGAGACCCCACCCGAGGTTGTTTTTAGTGAGCCCGTTCTTCACACTTCTGTTCTTAAGAGTCCCGTGGGTACACCACCCGCATTTGCCTTAACTCTTTATCTTCCCGAATTTGATCAACAGCCGTTAGGGAAAGAGGAACCCTTGTCTCATGTTATTCGGGTTAAAAGGCAAATTCATCACTAAAGTCAGTGATAACTTTCAATTGGCCTACCGAGGCAAAAAAGCTTACAGTCAAACAACCAACTAATTTAAATATTTCATTTAAGTCACACCCATCACTGCCGTTAGTTTTTTAACGGAATGCTTACATGGATTCTCTGACGTGGCTGTATCATCTTTGTCTTTTCAACCCGTTTCTTTTTAAACACTCCCACCCATCTTTTTTAAACACCCACCCACCCATCTCCTCGTTACTCCATTATCAAAACAAGCATGAGTTCTTCAAGCAATAATAATATCATAAATTGTAGAAAAAAGCAATAAAAATAAACTAAGAAGCAATAATCAATTGTAGAAAAAAGCATTACACTTCATAAATTGATAATAATATCTCTGCCACCAGCAATGTGCAGTTACATTGATAATGCTAATAAGATTCTTGACCCAACTTATAGCTTCCAAGAGAGCAATAGTGCTTAAATGTCTTTTCCAAAAGGCCAATAATACTTAAAGGGTCTCTAGTGATTAAAGCTTACAAAAATACTGAAAATGTTTCCCACTATCATTAAACTATTTAGTGGTTCTTGGGGCTGTGAAAGGCCTGCCCTTTTTCACTTTTGAATTCTTGGATGCTTGTTGACTGCTCCCAACAGCTGCAACTAGGGGGCGTGAAGCAGGAGGAGTTCCACCAAACCCTGTTCTAGTGTTAAGTCCAGGTGTTGGCATCTGTTTAAAAAAAACATGTTAACAACCTGTATGTTTCTTCTCAATAGTCAATACTTTATATAAATGCACTTACAAAAACAGCATTGACATGATCCCCACCAGTGCCATTATTATTTGATGTCTACATTAAAAACAGGTCACATGTCACCAGTACAATACTAAATAAACACCCAAAGCATAAAGAAAAAATTGGTCATCAATGTCCATACCTGTATAGGTGCAACAGGTGCAAGTCTTTGACTCCTCCTTGGAGTAGTTGGTGGGGGTGGTGTGAACCTATCCTCTACATTAATTCTTAAAGCTTCCTCCATTAAATCTGCTTCTCCAGTTTCAGCTTCTTTTTGAATCTTCTCCACCTCAATCTCAACTTCAACTTCTTCTTCAGTCCTAGCCTTTCTCTTTCTACCCCTCTTTTGTGGTGGCTTTTGAGCAACACCTTCTGCCCTCTTGGGGCAATTTCCTCTATTATGTCCCCTTTCTCTGCACACGCCACAATGCATAACTCTACCAACCTTAGTTATCTTGCTGAAATTCCCCTTACTTACACCCCCTTCCCACCCTTCTCTTCTTCTTTGTTTCTTTGGTCTCCCCCTTAACTGCTTCATCATAGGTGGTGGATAAATTCTATCCCCTATAACATCTTCCCAGAAAAGTGATCCCCTCAAAACTTCTAAGCCATGATCATAAGTGTTCATGTATGTTTCCTTTTTTAACCAATCATTAACAAAATCATAAGGATGTTGCCTCATTTTCTGAATAGCACATATAGCATGGCTGCAGGGTATACCAGTCAAATCCCAGACTCTACATGAACAAGATGCTTGATTCAGATTTACACAAAATCCTATACCCCTCCATTTTACCTGAAAACTTTGTCTACCATCCCATATTGCTTTACAGTGTGCACTCTCAACCATATTATCATCAATTATACGTTTAATCCTAGGCAACACTATGCAATCAACATGTTCCATTGAATCCCTTTTTTCATGCAGTCTTTCCATTATCATGTCATGAATTTCATTTAACATATCAATTAGAGGCATATACCTGGTTTTAAGAATCCAAGCATTGAAGCACTCTGATATGTTGTTCTCACAGCTATCAGTCTTTGAATGTGTGCCAAAAAATGCTTTAGACCAGACTTTGGGCTCAAATTGATTGAGCTTTTCTGCAGCTGTCTTTGATGCTCTCTCAAGGCTCTTCATAGCAGTTTTAAAAGCCTCAGGGTGAGTGGCTGTGCTAGCTTCCCAAAAGGCAGTTTTAACAGCTGCTGTTGGATGCTTTTTTCTTAAATTGTTGTATATGTGCCTTGCACAATTCCTATGTTCCACATATGGCAGAAGCTCCTTCACAGCTTTATCCAACCCCTAAAAACCATGTAAAATAGAAACATGTTAACAGCTTCACAGCATGATACTGAAGGAAATGTTACTAATTTACTCCAACATGGAGAAAAGTAACAGGTAGGAAAACTATAATAGATAATTTACTGCTTCTTTAAATATGTGACTCACATGTGATTATATGAAGCATATACCAACTCAAAGGTCAGTACATCATATAAATTTTCAGGATATAATAAAAACTGTTTAGACTAACAAAGTAACAATACAAAAAAATTAGACATTAAACATAAGCACATGCCTTCTACCAACTTGTGTCCGTATAGGTCTTGCAACTAAAAAAATTGGATGGAACTAACATTCTTTCAAGGGAACAAATTAGAATACAGAACTAAAAAAATTCTCAGTTAACATTTGTCAGTTAACTTTAATACAGGGCTCATTTGTCAGTTAACATTTCATCATTAATTAGCTGGAATTTTAGATTGTAAAATGTACCTTTTGCTGGTCAGATATGATTGTGTAACCAGTTCCATTTCCCAAATTCAAGTCATCTTGTAACAGCATTACAAACCACTTCCAGCTATCATAAGATTCAGTTTCTACTACAGCCATTGCAATAGGTAGTATGGAATTATTTCCATCTCTTCCTACAGCACTTAAAAGTTGTCCACCACACACGGTCTTCAAGAAGCATCCATCAAGACCTAGAATAGGTCTACATCCTGTTTTCCATGCTTTTTTTAGTCCATCATAGCAAACATAGAACCTTTGAAAATGAGGCACATCTTCTTCATTTTGTCTTGTAGTACATATCTTCACAGTATTATCCTTATTACTCCTCAGTATTTCACCAGCAAACCTCCTTAAACCCTCATAATGTATTTTCATTTCTTCATGCACACCAGACAATGACCTCTGCCTTACCCTGCTTGCCTTGGCCTCACAAATCTCAACCTTAAGCACCTGTTTTATTTCTTCTCTCATCTCAGATAGCTTCCAATTTGGATTTCTTCTTATCTTATCTCCATACAAATCTGCAAGGTACTTCACAGTCACTAGTCTGTTGTCAAAGTGGTAAATACAATTGTGGTCATCATTCAGTGTCTTGATTTGCCAACCCTCATACTCTGGCATAAATGACACCCACATTTTAAATGGACAGCCCTTAGCACAAATAACTTGAATCCTATGTAGGTCATCTACAGCATACTTAAGTGGTCTCCCACTTGCAATAGAAAATTCTCTCACTGCATCTTTCACTTCTTTTTTATTCTCAAATATCATTCCAGCCTTCCATTTTATATCCTTTCCAGCTGTCTTTTGGTTGAAAACCTCAAATGCCCTCTTTTTTTTACTCACTGCTGGCTCAGCATATGCAAACTCCTCATCCTCATCTTCACTTGATTCTTCATTGTACAAAGAACCACTGGAACCACTATTTGACCTATATTGACTAAACCTTTTCAAATTATCCCTTATAAACTGGCTCTGCTCTCTTTCTAAGGCCTCATTTTCTTTTCTTATCTGTGCTCTTACCCTTCTCAAATCAGAAAGCTCAGAATCACTACACTCCCTGTCTTCATCATCACTATGAATTTCATTCTCACTGTCTTGCTCTTCTCCTTCAATCTCACTCTCCTCATCCCCCTCTAGTTCATCCTCTAGTTCCTCCACTACATCCTCAATTACTTTTTTTTACCCTTATCTTCTTTCTGCCTCTGATTGTTGTTTGAAACTCTTTTCCTTGCTGTGCATTTTTTCTTTCTCACTTGTTGATTATAGCTTGTTTCATTATCACCAACCTCAAAATCCTCAAGCTCAACCTTGTCCCATTCATTTTCTCCACTCCCCTCAACATTATTACCCCCATTTGCCCCAATCTTAGCATTAGTCATTTGGTATTCATGATAAACATGAAGCCTCCTGAAACAAAATTACACAAATCATATACGTATATATACACAACATTCACACTATATATAAATACACACACAAACACATTATACCACATATATACACTACATACGCGTTTTCCAAATTATATATATAAATATATATACACGATGTGAAGAATAATCGAGTAAGCTTACTGATTTTCCATAGTTCGTCTAGTTCGTCTTTCCAGTTCTTCGTCGCCGATCAATCTGTCTCCTCTCTCCTGAACTACGAAGGTAGGTTATAATATGAGAAACTAAATTTGGGGTTTTGATATATCGGGTTGGGATTTATTATATGGGCGGGTCGGATCCGGGTTAACAGCTGTTATGGGCTATATTACGTGGAAGCTTATTTGGCACCTACGTGGAACCTTATTTGGCACTAACTAACAGCCCTCCGTTAAAAGTCAATGGAACTTAATGATTGTGAATTTTTTATCCAGTTCAGTTACCTATTCGTTAGCTTTTATTTACTTGGTGATCCGTTTGAAAGCTTTTTTGCCTCGGTAGGCCAATTGAAAGTTATCACTGACTTCAGTGATGAATTTGCCTTTTAACCCCATGTTATTCCTAGTGATTCGAACCCTAACCAGACTTTCATTATCTCTAATTTGCTTAAACAAAATAAAGAAGCCTTAAGTTGGTTTAGGGAGAACATTAGTGACAATTGCTCTTTAGGGTTGAATGATTCAATGTTAATTGAGAAAATCTGTGCTAATAAAAATTTTCACAAATTTCTTGTTATTTTCTCAAAGTTGCACCCGAATTTTCCTACCGGCATCGGCTGACTTGGTTTGATTCTTTTGCCTCCCCTCGTGTAAGATAGGTATGAGGGAGGAGTGTGTGCGTGTGTGAGTTGTTTTCTCTTGTAATTTTTAGAAGTTTTCAGTCTCCGTCATCCCTTATCAGGTATTTCCTCAACTTTCTCCTTTATCATTTCTCTTTTCTTTTGCATTCACATACATTGAGGACAATGCATGATTTAGGTATGGGGGAGGGTTTTTAGTGTAAATAGTAAAAATTGAAAATCCAAAAAAATTAAAAAATCAAAAAATCAAAAAGAGTTCTTTTCGTATTCTAGTCTTGTTAATTGATTGCTAGTTGCTTGATGCACCCTTGCATGCTATGATAATCTTATGATCCATTAACTTTTGTTTGAGAAGTGATTTGCTAAAGTTCTTGTTCACACACTTACACTAGCAAGGTGTAGCTAGTAGACTTATTTGAATTGTGCATGAAATTAGAAGGGCATGATTAGGTGTAAGATAATTTGGTCTTCATGCTTTGAGTACAAGTAGGTGCATTGAGGATACCTTTACTTGAGATTGATTATGTTTTACTACACCAAGTGAGATTTTGAGCCTATATGCACATCTTTTGCATTTATATTCTTTTGCTTGAGTGTCCACTTGTCATTTGCATTGCTAGCACTTGTTTGAGTTCCTTCTTGAAATACATGACATTAATTGATGATAAAATGATAAAGGCACTTAGGAATAACCTATATTTCCAAATTATCCACACCATGCTTATGTGATCAATTAGTTAACCCTTTGAGCCTAATCATTTTCTTTCGGTGACACACCACATTACTCGCCTGAGACCTATTTCTTGTTTAGCCTTACGTATTCTTGATCCCATTTTGTCAAAGGCTAGTAGGAACTTGGTGGAGCAATAAGGTGTGTGAAATAGGGTTTACTATTGTTCATAACTTTTCTGGAAATATTTGTTGTTACCTTGATAGTCGATTTTCAAAGTTAAATCTAATTGAGGATTATTGTTACATTTATCTTAGCTCTCATAAAAAAAAATAATAATAAAGAAAAAAATGAAAAAGAATGAAAAAAAAAAGAATAAAAAAAAGAATAAAAAAAAAATTCATATGAGAGCATACTTATGTTTTTTGTAATCCTCCTTCATTCGACTATTCAAGGCTTTTTGAAAATGAAAATAAATTGTGTGGGGAGGAAGTTTGGTGTTGTGCTTGATATTCATGGTGACTACTAGCTTTTGACACTTCACCTTATTTTGGCCTTTCTTGACATACCTTGTCCCTAGCCCCATTACAACCCTAATAAAGACCTTTTGATTGTCATTATTAATGTATGTTGTGATTTAAGTTGGGATGATACCAAGTGTCAAGCATGCATTTGATTTTGTTGGAATTGAGTGATACACTTACCCTTGTTCTTGAGTTAATATTCTTTTGTGAGTGAAAGGTGAGGTATTGCTTATTTGTTTTTTGCATAAGAGATCTCAAGTTTTGACTCTAAGGTGTGCCCTTGTAGACTTAGCATGGTTACCAATAATTTTTGCTCTTGACATGAACTTATAATCACTCTTGCATGGTTCTTTGAGTAGACTATGTGAATCCTTGCACTTTCCACACCAAGACTTTGCAACTTCATTTTGATTCTTAAGTTGATGTATCATGAGAGGACATGTATGTGTGGTGTGCATTGCCATGTGATCTTTTATACAAGCTAGATGGATTTTGTGGGTACATTCACTATAGGCCCTCACGAGACCTCACTCGTCCACTAGGGCTGCCTAGGGGTTTAAAGGGCTTGTTGCATATGCCAAATGCAACCGTCACACCTACGAAAAGGAGTATAGGACTTTGCATCCAGATTTTCATTTTGTTTTTATTTTCCTCGAGGACGAGCAAAAGATAGGTATGGGGGCATTTGATAAGTGCATATTTTTGCATATTTTATCTACCTATTTATTGCTTGAACTCATGTTTTAATATTTTATTTTGTTGCATTTCAGGTAAATCGTAAATAAATAAAGAAATGACAAAATAAATAAATAAAGTGCAAGGAAGGGAAAAAGGAGGAAGAAAAAGGACCAAAAATGAAAGAAGGAAAAGAATTAGGAGCTTGGAGCAAAAAGAATATTCCAAGACAAGTGGAAGGTGGAGATCATCCCAACACATTAGCAAAGTGTATGGCCAAGATCAACTCTTCAAAGCTTAAGGGGGAAGGAAACAAATAGATGGCTAGGATTTCACCACCACACAACCCAAATGTATGGTGGGGATTTACCCAACACCCCCCTTAACCCTAATTCCTATCCTATAAATACCCCCTCACCCCCCCTTGTATTTGGCAACTTAGATTTTAGGGTAGTTTTATTTTCTTGTATTTTCTTAGTTTTAAATCTTTTAAACACTCTTATTATAATTAATGCAATTTTTATTTTCTTTACATCTTGTCTTGCTCTTTCGTTATCGTTGCCTTGTTTCGTTATTTTCGTAAATCCCGTTGCTAACCACTTGGGGATGAAAGTAACGAAACTTTAATTTCTTGCTCCTTGTTTTAATTTTTAATTTTGAGCCCTTTTAAATATCAATTTTATTGTGGGTTCAAAATTTTAAATTACCGTTTTAATTTTAATTCGTAGTTTGCCCCTTTAAAAATTAATTTTATTGTGGGTCATTTATTTCGAAATCAATGTCTTAGTATAATTATAAGTTTTAATTTCGTAATTAGTCTCTTTAATTTCGTATTTAATTTTCAAAAATAAAAAAAAAATCCACAAAAATATTAGTTTAAGATTTTAGTTCGTATTTTCTGTTCATTATTGGCTTAATTCGAAGCAAAAATAAGGTTCCCCTGTTTTTTTAATCTTTTTGTTCGATCCATTTCCCCTGGTTGCAGCTAAATAAAACCCAGCAATTGCTTCTTGTTTTTTTCCTCTCCTCTCCTTCATTTTCAAAACTAATCCTCCTCAATAAAAATCCATCTCCCCATTCTTGATTAATCAAAACCTCAAACACGCATTTTTTTATTTTTACTTCTCAAACACCCTAATTATTCTCCCACCTTCTCCCCAAATCTCTCTCAACACACCACTCTCCCCAACCCCTTCCATTGTGTTTTCGTTTTGATTTCTTTTCGAATTGTCCCGTTTGATTTTGATTCTTAGTCGTGTTTGCTGTTAATCGAAGGAGTTGTAATGTTTGTGTTGTTGCTGAGTTTGGTGGTTTTGCAGCTAAGTTGAGTTTGTCTCCGGTTTGAGTTTGTAATCATGGCTTTGTTCGCGTGGGTTGTGAATCGGGTTGATGCCCAGTTTTGTTTGTCCGCAGATTTCTGTAGTTTCAATTTACTGTTTTATGTTGAGTTTGTCCGGTGAATCTATCACTGTGTGGCCGCGTTCAAGTCTGGTGCCGCCGAGTTAATTCGTCTTAGTTCAGTCACTGAGTTTTGGTCTTGTTTTCATGAATCTTGTCTGCCGAGTTCTGGGTCTAATGTCAGTTTTTTTTTCTTCTTCGTAGTCGAATTTGGTTTGTTGAATGGTAGTTTTGATTCCGAGTTAACAACCGAGTAGAGTTTCTTGGTCGAGTTTTCCGCTTGGTTGATTCGAGTTCGTGAGGTTGCTGTTGGTTTGAATCTTTCTGGGCTGTTTACTGAGTTCGAGTTTCGTTGTTGCAGTTTGTGTGTCTGGGTTTGATGACCAGTTGTTTTTACAGTTTTGTAAATTGCTGTTATGAGTCTGTTTTTTTTTTCGCTGTTATGTTGAGTTTTGTGCTGCATTTACTGAGTTGTTTTCGTGAGTTTTGACTTGAGTCTTGATTCGTTTTCTTGTTTCGTTACTGTATTCGAGCCTGTGTTAGTATGTTTCACTAAGTCCCAGAGCCAAGTCGATTCTGGGTCTGTTTTGTGCTGATTAGTGAGTTTCCTGCCGAGTCATAACTGAGTGAAAACGTGGTCTTCGAGTTTTGCGTTTTGTTTTGTTCGTGTTACACTGAATTTCTCCGTTGCTGATTTTGTAGAATTCGTTGACTTAAGTTTCTGTGTGGTTTTCGTTCTGTTTTCTTTATATGAATTTGTATTTGTTTTTTTTAATGTGGTGGTTCGTTTAAATTGGTTCGTTTAATTCTGTATTATGGTTTTCTTGGCTAGTTGAATTTCCAAATAGGTTATGTTGAATTTTCTTTAAATTTATTTTGTAAATAAATTCAGTTTTAATTCGAATTTAGAATCTTTTAATAATTTAGTTTTTGTTATTTCAACATTTAATTAGTTAGTTTAAAAATTAGAATAAATGTAATTTTCTTTTTAAATAGTTTAAATTTTCTTTTAATAAAAAAAAATATAATTTTCCAAAAATCCAATTAAATTCTCAAAAATCCACTTGTTCAGATTCGATTAAATTGAAAATTAAGGAATGCGAAAATCTTAGTTCTTGAGGAACGAATCATTAAATTTTACAACGAAGCGAATTGTGCGCTTGCGATTCAAATTTAAATCTTTATTTTTAGCACAACAATAATTCTTAGGCTTCTCCGTCTATATAAAGGGCCTGACCCCTCATTCTCAGAACTACTGAAAGGCATATGACTCAGCCTATTTGTAGTTCGAGGATCCTAATCCAATTAAACTAGATTGTAATAAGTAAATAATATCAACTGTCACAGGAATCTCAAAAGATGATAACCTTCAGAAGAAAAATCAACAAGTCAATCTATAGTTTTGATGTTTTACACTGGAAGAAGATTCAGATATCTGATCAGGCCTCAAGGTAGCATTGAAACAAGTGGATTCATTTAAGAAGACAGAGATTTCTATTAGTGACAAGAAACAATTTCAGTACCGAATGATTGATGAGGGTGAAGAGTATAAAAAGACCACAGTGTGAAAGTCACGATGAAGAACAGAGATTGGAGTTAGTCGTTCATGAACCAGACAGTACATCGAGCGTCAACATCATTCCAGTGTATGTTCCTTATCATAATTACGTGGTTTGCAGTGGAGTATTGACTATTAAAGAATTTATATTAATTCTATTTTAATTGATTAAGTCAAGTAATTAAGTTAATAAATAAATTAATTCTATCAGAATTAATATATTTGTTAAAGTGATTATTAGATTAATTAAATAAGAATTAATATGAAAAAAAAAGAATAATTAGTTAAATGATTTTTACAAGTCATTTAATTAATTATAAACTGAAAAATATGATGATATAACTATCAAACTGATAGTTATACCGATAGTCATATTCAGTTTATAGAGGAGATAGTCATATGCAGTTCATTTGGATAGTCATATTTCATTCAAATGAAGAGTTATACCGAATGTTATATTGACATGGAGAGTTATACCGAATGTCATATTGAGCTGGATTGTTATACCGAAAGTCATATTTAAACTGGACAGTCATATTACATTCAATTGATAGTCTTACCGATTGTCATATTAATGTAAAATGATTGTCATATCAGTTTAAATGAAGTAATATGACTATGGCTGTGTATTTAAGGAAGCAGAATGCAGAAGATTGAAATCAGTCGAGCTAAACACAAGAAATATACACAGCAGCCATTCTCTCTCTCTCTCTCAAGCTCAAGAACACCTACAAATTTAATTTTGTAAATTCAAGTTCATCTCAGTTGTAATATCCTATCCATTGGAACTTGTTTACTTGTGATTCTTGTACTACTAGCGAATTAAGTTTCCTAGTTCACAAATTGATATCTTGATTTTATTAACTAAATTAGCAAAGTTCATGTTGAATTTTCTAATTAGTTATTAATTACTTGATAATCATTTGGACTGATTTTGTAACACCCATCAAGTTAATATATTGTTATATTCAACTTGAAATTTGTGTTATATTAGTCTGCACAAAATATTCGTTTAAGTGAAAATTGTTTAACGAATAAATTTTGAGAAAATGGTATAGATTGTATTCAACCCCCCTTCTACAATCTTATCGGACCTAACAATTGGTATCAGAGCCTATTGATTGATACACAAATCAAGATCCTATTTTTACTCAATCAAAAATCAAGCTCGAATTTTTAACTCTCTTAAAAATTCATCATGTCAGCCAAAGGCAATGTTAAAATTCCTATCTTTAATAAAGATAACTATGACATGTGGAAAAACAAAATGGAGTTATTTCTTGATGTAGCAAACCCAAGATTTTTGTGGGTTTTGAAAAATGGACCAGTAACTCCTATGCAACATGATACTGAAACAGTTGTAAATGGAACTGTAACAGTACCTGCAAAATCCTATCCAAAGGACCCTAAGAACTATACCTCTGAAGATAAGGAGGAAGCTGGATTAGATAAAAATTTGAGACTCATTCTATTGGATTCCCTAGATGCTGTAATGTATAGCCATGTGAGGAATTGTAAAACTGCTAAGCACATCTGGGAAAATATTGAGATCATTAATGAAGGGACTGATGAAGTCAAGGAAAATAGACTTCAAATTCTGACCTCTGAATATGAACACTTTAGAGCTGGCCCTAATGAAGGCAATCAGGAAGTGTTCGAAAGGTATAACAAGATAATCAACAACTTGCAAGTTCATGGCAAGCAATATACTCAGAAGGAGATCAACATGAAGTTTTTACTGACTATGCCTACTCACTTGGAGCATAGAATCACTGCTATCAGAGAATCTAGAGATCTAACTCAGGTTGCTCTTGAAAGGTTGTTTGGTGTTCTGAAAACATATGAATTAGAACAAGTACAGCAAAAGGAATTCTATGGCAAAGGCAGAATGACAAATTCTTCTACAGCTCTAGTGGTTGAGGTTCCTAAGGAAGTGGAAACTAAAGTTGTTCAACCTAACAGCTTCAACAAGGAACAAACTGAAGTAGAACTTGGCCTAACACCAGCTACTCAGGATGGTGGAGAATTTTACTCACTCGAAGAGCTGGATCAATTGGAAGATGAATCTATGGCAATGATGGTGAGACAATTCAGTAACTTCAGATTCAGAAGAAATCCAAAGTTCAGGTTTAAGTCAAATAACAGATTTCAGAGAGGAGGTTCTTCATCCTCTAGTAACAGGGGAGGTTATAAAACTGGAACTGTTGACAGAAGCAAAATCCGTTGTTTCAATTGTAATGAGTTGGGACATTTTGCTACTGAGTGTCAGAAACCCAAGCAAGCACAGAAGAAAGATTATGCTTCTGAAAAGAAGAAGAGTGGAAGAGCTTATGTAGCTGCTGGTAAAAGCTGGGATGACACAGATAGCGAAGATGAAGAATATGGAAACTTTGCGCTGGTGGCAAATGCTGAATCATCAGCTTATTATACCACACCGGTAATTCTTACTGATGCTGAGTTAATTGATAGTTTACATAGTTGCTTGAATAATGCACAAAGAGGGTACGAGAGAATAAGTCTTGTTAACACTAACCTTGAAAATGAAATGTTAGATTTAAA
Organism: Saposhnikovia divaricata; assembly: GCA_036435485.1. Lineage (NCBI taxonomy): Eukaryota > Viridiplantae > Streptophyta > Magnoliopsida > Apiales > Apiaceae > Saposhnikovia > Saposhnikovia divaricata. The sequence goes on from CM071601.1 coordinate 103,003,733, forward strand.
AAAGGTGCAGGTTAATCAAGATAAGAATATAGAAGAAATAGCTCGACTTAACTACAGAGAAAAGGGTCTAGGAGAATACATGGTAAAACAAGTTGATAGGATTGCTGAACAAGAAACCAAGATTAGAGAACTTGAAACACAGGTTAGAGCTTGTTATAATACTGTTAAAGTTTCTAAAGAGTTCTTCAACAAACAAGCAGTAGAACGAACTGTAGGAATAGGATTTGATTACAGTCAAGCTGTTGGTTCTTTGAGTAATCATTCTCCTAATTCTATCTCAGCTAAAGAAAGAGGTATACCACATATTCTCAAGAATGTTGAAAAACCAATGTTTACAAAATCTGATGCTGGCCCACCAGATATTCTTTCTATGGTTATACAAGAAGAAGTGAGAAATGAGGATAGTGCAAATGGCACAGTCCTTGTTAAGGATAAATGTGTTAAGGATAAAACTGTTAAGAACACTAATACAAAGAATGTTTCATCCAAGAAAAATGTCACAGTCTTTGTTAAGGCTAAATCAGTTGAGGACGTTAACACAACAAATGTTTCATCCAAGAAAGATGTACCTAAAGTACCAGTCAAAGTTGTTGAATCAGCAAGTTCTTCTAAGACTGGATTAGGTAGTAATAAGTTAAAACAGAAAAATACCATGTCTACTATTGATTCTAATCATAAAGCATGTGGTATTATCAATTGTATGTCTTGTGCTTTTAACAGTATGCGTGCTTATTTTAATGGTAATTATGCATGTGTTAAACAGAATGCTCCTCGACAGCACATGAACAGGAACAATAATGTTCGATCTAAGACTGCTTTTCCTCCTCAAGTTAGGAGAGAGACATTTGCACCTAAGACTAAACAAAAGATTACCAAGAATATCTACCAGGCCAAATGTCCAGTCAATGACACAAGTGTTACTGCTGCGAGAGAAACATGGATACCCAAGATTAAACAAAAGATTTTCAAATCTGTTTATAAGGTTAAATGTTTATTAACTAAAGAGGTTAAAATTAAAAATGTTGTTTTGCCTGATAAAGGTCAATACTTTAAATACGCAGGACCCAATCAAATTTGGGTCCCGAAGAAGGTTTAATTCATTTGTCATTGCAGGGTATTGAACAGGTTGATCGAGTAACCTGGATCTTGGACAGTGGATGTTCAAGGCATATGACTGGAGATAGAACCCTGCTGACAAATGTGGTGGAGAAGGCCGGCCCAGTAGTTACCTTTGGAGATAACAGCAAAGGTAGAACTGATGGATATGGCAGACTTGAAGCTGGAAATGTTATCATTGATGAAGTTTCTTTTGTGAAAGGACTTGAGCACAATTTGCTTAGTGTCAGTCAATTCTGTGATAAAGGTTATGAAGTTCATTTCAACAAGAAGAATTGTCTAATTTCACACAAGAGACATGAAAAGCCACAACTGACAGGAGTTAGAAAAGGCAATCTGTACGTAGCCAATATGAACTCAGGAAGCACTGAAGAAGTCACTTGCTTCTACACTAAAGCATCTAATGATGAAAGTTGGCTATGGCACAAGAAACTTTCTCATCTTAATTTTAAGACAATGAATTCTCTGGTTAAAAAAGAATTGGTGAGAGGTTTGCCTTCAATGGAATTCACTCAAGAAGGACTGTGTGATGCATGTCAAAAAGGCAAGCTAAAAAGGGCAAGTCACAGGAGCACTGATACATCTTCAATAACTGAACCATTACAATTACTTCATATGGATTTGTTTGGTCCAGTTAATGTGATGTCTATGTCAAGGAAGAGATATGCTCGAGTGATTGTTGATGATTTTTCAAAATACACATGGGTTCTGTTTTTGAATTCTAAAGATGAAACTCCACAACTGGTGATTGATCACATTAAGTTAATTGAGCGAGATTCTACGTATCCAGTGAGAGCTATAAGATCAGACAATGGAACTGAATTCAAGAATGCAGTTCTAAATGACTTTTGCACTGAGAATGGTATAACCAGACAATATTCAGCTCCAAGAACTCCTCAGCAAAATGGGGTAGTGGAAAGAAAGAATAGAACCTTGATTGAAGCTGCACGTACTATGCTAAGTGAATCAAGGCTTCCATTGTACTTTTGGGCTGAAGCCATCAATACTGCGTGCTATACCGAGAATCGAACTCTAATCAATAAAGATCAAATGAAGACACCCTATGAAATTATGGCTGATAAGAAACCTTCACTCAAATACTTTCATGTATTTGGGGCAAAGTGCTTTGTGCTTAAAGAAGGTGATGATCAAGGTGGTAAATTCGATACCAAAGCATTTGAAGCAATTTTTATTGGTTATTCAATGAGAGCATACAGGGTGTATGTGATTGATGAACAGAAGATGATGGAAAGTGTCAATGTAACATTCGATGACATTAAACTCCCTATTATCCAAACTGAGAATCCATCTGAGAAGCTATCTTTCGATGACATGACAGATACAGATTCAGATGATGACAATGCACCTGAGATTTTTGCTGATGCTAATGACAACAATGATGATCAGGGTAATGGTGATGAAATCAATGATAGTAGTCAAAATTCCCCTGACTCTCCTAATCAATCATCATCTAGTCAACCTGGCAACAACCTAGGGGGAGAAAATGAAGGGTCAACTGGTCACACACAACATCTCAATGAATATCAAGGCGAATCATCAAGATCTAATCTTCCCAGACAGACTGTTTGGAATAAAGCTCATCCTTTTGAGTTAATCATTGGTGATCCAGTTGTTGGTGTAAAGACTAGAAGAGCTTTTCAGAATCAATGCAATTATTCAGGGTTTCTATCTGAAATGGAACCTAAGAAAACTGAAGAAGCTCTTTCTGATCCTGATTGGGTGATTGCTATGCAAGATGAACTCAATCAATTTAAACAACAAGAAGTTTGGAAGCTGGTACCCAGACCTACAGACAGACCAGTAGTTGGCACAAGGTGGGTATTCAGAAACAAACTTGATGAAGATGGCACAGTGACGAGAAATAAAGCAAGACTGGTAGCAAAGGGGTACTCCCAATCTGAAGGCATTGACTATGATGAGACCTATGCTCCAGTGGCTAGACTTGAGGCCATAAGAATATTCTTGGCATTCGCAGCATTTTCAAACTTTAAAGTTTATCAAATGGATGTCAAGAGTGCTTTCTTGAATGGCAAGCTAGATGAAGAGGTTTATGTAGAACAGCCCCCTGGCTTTGAAGATCCAGATTTAATTGACTATGTCTACTTCCTTTTCAAGGCTGTCTATGGTCTTAAGCAAGCTCCAAGGAAATGGTATGACACTCTCTCTGAATTTTTACTTGAAAATGATTTTGTTAGAGGTGTCATAGACAAAACTCTCTTCACAAAGAAACATAAGAATGATACAATTATAGTCCAAGTCTATGTGGACGATATAATATTCGGGTCTACTAATGATCTTTTGTGCAAGAAATTTGCGAAGTTAATGCAGGGTAGGTTTGAAATGAGCATGATGGGTGAGCTGAAGTTCTTTCTTGGATTGCAAATAAGTCAAAGGACAGATGGAATATTTATCTGTCAATCCAAGTATATCAAAGAGCTTCTCAAGAAGTATCAAATGGAGGACTCTTCTTCAGCAAAGACACCTTCATCCACAGCTGTCAAATTTGGAGCATGTGAAAATTCTGCCAAGGTAGATATCACAAGTTACAGAGGTATGATAGGCTCATTACTTTACCTTACTGCGAGTAGACCTGATATTATGCATGCTACGTGTTTGTGTGCAAGGTTCCAATCGGATCCTAGAGATGTTCATCTCATTGCTGTTAAACGAATTCTGAGATATCTTAAGGGTACGCCTAACCTAGGCATCTGGTACCCTAAAGATTCTGGTTTTAATCTTGTTGGATATACAGATTCAGACTATGCAGAAAGTGTTGTGGATAGAAAAAGCACATCTGGGAGTTGTCAATTCCTAGGTGGTAGACTAGTTTCCTGGTACAGCAAGAAACAACAAACAGTTTCCAATTCATCGGCTGAAGCTGAATATATAGCTGCTGGAAGCTGTTGCGCACAGATTTTGTGGATAAGGAATCAGCTGAGAGACTATGGCTTTGTGCTTGATAAAATTCCAATTTTATGTGATAATACAAGTGCCATAGCAATCTCTAACAATCCTGTGAAGCACACAAGGACAAAGCATATTGACATCAGGTATCATTTTATTCGAGAGCATGTCATGAATGGTACCGTGAAGTTATTTTTTGTACCTACGGAAGAACAAACAGCAGATATTTTTACTAAGTCTCTTGACGAATCCACATTTACCAGAATTGTTGGTGAATTGGGTATGTTAAATAGTCCTAGTAATTAAACTGGTTAATATCTGAGGTTTGATCTTTAATGATTTACAAGTGATTGATGTGTTAATATTTGTTATTAAATCACTTGTATAATTATTTTATCAACTTATACTCTTGCTTGTTTCATCTTAAATCATTGTTATTATCTTCTGTATATATTTTTAATTACTTCTTGTATTTTTAGATTAATTCATTTTCTTTAAAAATATTTTTCTCGAATTTTACAAGCTGTAATTTATGAGAAATCTATTTTTCTTGAAAATGTTATTGTTTTAAATTCAGTTTAATAATTTTTGTTGTTTAAATAAATCATAGTTTCTTTTTGAATAATTTTCTATATGGAAATTGTTTTATTAGAAAATTTATAGATTTATTAACTCATCAGAAATAATTATGTAAATATTTAGTATGTTAATTGATTTTATTTTATTTGATTTGTAGTGTTTGTCCATTTGTTATTAATGTTTGATTTCGTAAAAGGGACTACATATGATCGTTTTTATAATTTTTATTAGGTTTTATAATTATAGTGTAAATTGATTTGCTATTTTTTGGCTTGTGTAAATAATTAATGTGATTTTCTTGTTAAAATTCTGTTAATATTCAATTTTTAGGTAAGTTATATTAGCTATTTTGTTTAAATATAACTATCGGTATAACAATCCACTTGATTGTTATATTCGAATTTGTGTTAGTTATATTAGTTATAAGTAGTGTAATATAACTTAGTAATAAAATAGATATAATTTTGTTTTCTGTAAATATAACTGTTGTTAATTAATAGTTATATTATGTGTTTTACTCATAATATAACTATCGGTATAACAATTGAATCAATTGTCATATCCTTTGTTTTTTTAATAGTTATATTAAGGTTTAATTTCTATATGACTGTCTAAGTAAGATAGTTATATTACGTTTAAACGTAATATAACTATCGGTATGACTATCACCCGATAGTCATATCTAGCTGTTTTAGTATATAAATCGATAGTCATATCACAGCTGTTTGATAGAAAATAGTTATATTCTATAGTTATATCTCTGTTTTGTTCCTCTCTCGCGTGTTAAGTCGCCGAGATCGATATATACATACAAATACACACATTTTTAAGTCGAATTGCTGCCCGATTTTCATCTCAAAACACGATTCTAAGGACATTTCTTGATTACCCAGTCAATAATCATCAAAATCACTGTTTAAACGTAAGATTTGGTGGAGTTTTATGATTTTGAGTTTGAAAAATGTCGAATTTTCGATCTAAAATTCTGAACAATTGGTGATGATTTTGCAAAATCTAAAAATATGTGTGTGATTGTGCTGTAATCAAGATCCTTGTCTCAAATTTTCAGAATTTTTGATGAAGATTTTGATTTTTCGAATTTTTATTTATTTATTAATTCGAATTTTGTAATTTAATTGGGTTAAATTGTTGAATTTTGCAGATTTCTTAATTTTAATCCCTGATTTGGAATGGCTGGTGCTTATAATAATTTTGAGCTTGTTAATCACAATTATATTGGATATTTTAATCCCGAGGATTGCCCAGTGGATCGGTTCAAGTCCTGGATAAAATTCCTAAACGAACAAAATCTCTGTAGCCATTCTATAACTGCAAATGTTCCCATGAAATTTAGTCTACTTAAACTAATGTGTACTACAGCTGTCTCAGATGAAAGATCATTTTCATTCGACTTTAATGACAAGACATATACAGTGGATGAATCTGTCTTCAATGCTGCTCTGAGGCTTCCTACTGAACAATTTGCTGAAGTGCCTTCAAATGATGAGTTGACTCAATTTTTCACAAATCTCAACTATCATGGTCAACTGAATCTTCAACGACCACTCAAAAGCAATCTTGTTCAAGAATGGAATATCTTCTTCGAGATCATAGCAAAGGTGTTTGCTAATTCTACAAAGAGTAACAATACTGTCATCACAGGTATGTTACAGTCAATTGGTTTCTCAATTGCTCACAATAGAAGAATCAACTTTGGCAGCTTGATATGGCCTATTTTGCTAAATCGATTGAAGAAGGCTAGAAAGAACTTTGGAAAAGGCAAACTGGTTAAGTGTCATTATCCTCGGTTTTTGACACTAATTTTTAATCATCTTATGCCTAAGGATCAACCTGCTCCATTTCCAAATGATCGAATTCAATGTTCTGGTAAACCAAACAAGAAGTTCTACACTAGGCTGGATACTTCTAAGGTCTTGTTGCATGTTCCGGTAGTCATAACACCATATATGTCTACATACATAAATTTGCCAAATGTCATGCCACAGCCAGATGCTGAGATACCTTTAATTCAACAAGCTCCACAGCCTGAAGCAGAACATGTTCCAGTACCTCAACCTGATTCTGAACCCTTGAATGCTCTTGAACATCAACTTCCAGTGGATCAACCCACTCAGAATGAAGATGATGTACATGTCAATGATCAGGTATTTGACTCAACTACTTTACAATCTCAATATCTTTCTGATAGTCAAATGATTGTGAGAAGTGACCAAGGGATTGTAGATCCACAACCTTTATCCCAAGTCAATGCACCAAACACTGATCCTAAATTCTCCAAACACTATCGTAGAAAGAAATTGTCATTCAAAAGAGCTATCCCTAGTAGTGATATCTTGAGTGAAACAGATTTGCCATCACAAAAGAAAGGTAAAACTATGTCAAAGGCAATCATAAACCCATTCATTCCTTCAAGCTCACCCCTGTTACTCACAATGGGGGAAGATATTTTCTCACATGAAGCTGAAAACATTGTTATGCAAGAGGAGCAAGTTACAGTGCCTGCCATTGTTACGGCAGAAGAACCTTCACAGGTTGATCGGGATTTGCGAACTCCCATTGCACCACCACTGACCTTCCAAGAGGAGGCTAGGGTGATCTCTAGTGCAGGTACAATGGATGCAGCTCAGGATTATGAGAGGAGTGATGTGAGAATTACTTCAAATCTGAGTGAAACACTAGCACGTGAGGTGAGTGATAATCAGAGAGCGATTGAGGTGAGAGCACACAATGACACATACACTTTATCTCTCATAACACAACTCAATCAAATGAAAGAAAGTCTTGCTCAAGCTGAAGAAGACAATAAAAACTTGAGGTTTGATATGGATAACATGAGAACTATCTTCAACAACAAAATCAATGCACTTAAACTCTCTCAACAACAAGCAATTGAAGACTCTGGAGATGTCACAGTGGCTCAAGATCTTATTATATCTTCTATGTCTAATCAGATTGAAGATCTTCAGAATAACATAAATGAGAATCACTTAACCACTGAACATCGTCTCAGTCAGATTGAAAAGCAAAGTGATCATCAAGCAAAGGGGTTGAGTGATCATCAAGCAAAGGGGTTGAGACAATTATATAATATCATTAGCAGAACTCACTCACTTACAGCAGAAGAGAAGAAATTCTTTGGAGGTAGTGATGGAAGTGACCCTGGAGCTGGTACAAGCCACAAAACTGTAGAGGATTCCACAACTAAGGGGGAGGAAGTGTAAGTAAAGAGAAAAATGAAGACAGGAGTGAAGGGAAAAAGAAGACAACTTATCAAGCAGCAGAACAGGATGATGATGCTGTAGAAGGTTTTTACTATATAGGTGAACCTGATATTGATCTGTTTGCTGACTTACAGTTTCCTGATGTTGGTGAAGAATTTGATGAACCAGATCTCAGTTTTTGGGATGATGAAGAGCCAATAATTCCTGATTCTATTGAAACACAACGAATGAATTTTGAAGCGAATAAAGAACTTGAACAGAATGAAGCTAATCTGTCTATGAGAGAAGAAAGACTCAAGAAGACACTCGAACAGTTAGCCCATAATGAAAGACTTCAAAAGGCTGAACAGGAAGCACTTTAAAAGCAACATGCTCAAAAGCTGGAAGCTAGGAAGATGTACATCAAGTACAAAAATGGTGATAAGTGGGAACGTGCTCAAAAGGTAATAGACTCACCACAAACTTCTGACTATGATGATCGTCGGATGATTGCTATTTTTGAAAGCTTTAAAAAGAAGAACCCTGTACATGATATGTATTTGAAAGCTTTGAAAACAGAAATTTTGAGAATAACCACTGTATCTGATCCTAAGAATGGTGAGCTACTAATCTTTGTTTAATGTCATAAGCTTGGATCTCACAAAGTATCGCTTCAGTTCTTCTATGATAGATCTCTGTCAGAGCTTTGGGTGTTGAGACCAAAAGTAAGAACATCTTCTGAACTAGGCATACTGCTTCATGAAAAATTTCAAGAGTTTGCTGAAAGAGCTGGTCCTGAAGTTATAAATGACCCTCCACAAGTTAAAATTCTTAAGGGAGAAGTTATTCATACTGTTAATCTTCAGACAGAAGAATTGTATACACACCTTGCCAGACATTTGGTATATGTTGAATATGCTCTTCGAAATCATGGTTTTGCATCACAAGAAAAGATTGAAGTTGCAGATCATATTCGATCCTATGCCCAGACCAACATGAAGAAGTACAAGCAGTATCAAGGTGAGTTGAGAAAGAAACTTGGAATACCACTGGTTTATCCTACAGATGTGTCATCCAGAAGGGAATTACTTGTTGACTCCGATTTGATCAAGAATCTACCTGATATGGATGAACAAGAAGAAGGAGAAATCAACGAGGAAGAAGGTGGTAAATGAAGATTAGCTCTACAAGTTATATCATTAGAGCTTTGATAGAACACGATAGGATAATTGTCCTATATGATCAGTCTAGAGGATCATCTATCTTGTATTTATCTTTTCTGTTTGAATCTGGATAATGTTAATATGAACCAGAACTTTTACATTATTTACTTAGCATTTAAAGTGTTTTCTTTTACTTGTTTAATTGGGATTAGTTGAAGAATCCTCTAGGTATTTGCTTGTTATTGTATAACAAACAAATAGGGGGAGATTGAAAGGCATATGACTCAGCCTATTTTTAGTTTGAGGATCCTAATCCAATTAAACTAGATTGTAATAAGTAAATAATATCAACTGTCACAGGAATCTCAAAAGATGATAACCTTCAGAAGAAAAATCAACAAGTCAATCTATAGTTTTGATGTTTTACACTGGAAGAAGATTCAGATATCTGATCAGGCCTCAAGGTAGCATTGAAACAAGTGGATTCATTTAAGAAGACAGAGATTTCTATTAGTGACAAGAAACAATTTCAGTACCGAATGATTGATGAGAGTGAAGAGTATAAAAAGACCACAATGTTAAAGTCACGATGAAGAACAGAGATTGGAGTTAGTCATTCATGAACCAGACAGTACATCGAGCGTCAACATCATTCCAGTGTATGTTCCTTATCATAATTACGTGGTTTGCAGCGGAGTATTGACTATTAAAGAATTTATATTAATTCTATTTTAATTGATTAAGTCAAGTAATTAAGTTAATAAATAAATTAATTCTATCATAATTAATATATTTGTTAAAGTGATTATTAGATTAATTAAATAAGAATTAATATGAAAAAAAGAATAATTAGTTAAATGATTTTTACAAGTCATTTAATTAATTATAAACTGAAAAATATGATGATATAACTATCAAACTGATAGTTATACCGATAGTCATATTCAGTTTATAGAGGAGATAGTCATATGCAGTTCATTTGGATAGTCATATTTCATTCAAATGAAGAGTTATACCGAATGTTATATTGACATGGAGAGTTATACCGAATGTCATATTGAGCTGGATTGTTATACCGAAAGTCATATTTAAACTGGACAGTCATATTACATTCAATTGATAGTCATACCGATTGTCATATTAATGTAAAATGATTGTCATATCAGTTTAAATGAAGTAATATGACTATGGCTGTGTATTTAAGGAAGCAGAATGCAAAAGATTGAAATCAGTCGAGCTAAACACAAGAAATATACACAGCAGCCATTCTCTCTCTCTCTCTCAAGCTCAAGAACACCTACAAATTTAATTCTGTAAATTCAAGTTCATCTCAGTTGTAATATCCTATCCATTGGAACTTGTTTACTTGTGATTCTTGTACTACTAGCGAATTAAGTTTCCTAGTTCACAAATTGATATCTTGATTTTATTAACTAAATTAGCAAAGTTCATGTTGAATTTTCTAATTAGTTATTAATTACTTGATAATCATTTGGACTGATTTTGTAACACCCATCAAGTTAATATATTGTTATATTCAACTTGAAATTTGTGTTATATTATTCCGCACAAAATATTCGTTTAAGTGAAAATTGTTTAACGAATAAATTTTGAGAAAATGGTATAGATTGTATTCAACCCCCCCTTCTACAACCTTATCGGACCTAACAACTACGTTTTTGGCTTGATCTTTGATATTCATCGAAGTACGTAGGCATCTTGTGAAGGCAGATTCAGCCACGAACACAAGAACAACCATTAAAGCTTGAAGCTCCCACAAACCCTAGAGTTAATACGCAATAAATATACCCTGCTTTTTATTCCACAACATTTGGAGCCGTCTGTGGGAAGACAACATCAACCATGGTTCAAACACGAAGAACAACACCAGTTATAACTGAGGCCGTGCCACTCAGCTCTGCTCCACCCCTGACCCAACAGGCTCCCCCAGCATCAGGGGCGATCGTCCAACAGGCTCCCCCAGTATCAGGGGTGATCACCCAGTCTCAAGTTTCTCAACAATCAGGGGCGATTCCCCATGTTGAGAGTACGCTGCCTCAGATCGACCAAGCAGGACGAGGAACCAACCCTCTTCAGATGGTGGTCTCTCCTCTTTTTAATCCTGACAACCCACCACCAGGGGTACAGATCCACACCACGGATCTCCCCTTGAATACTAACCTGAGGTATGGTCTGCCTAACCACCCTCCAGCTGCTCGGGGAGCAGGGCCAAGCGGACATGCCATGCAAATACAGGATCCATCATATATTAAAGGATTGGGTCCTTATCAGGACGACTACTCTGGCCCCTATTCTGATGATTCGTCATCTGAGGATGATGATCGTCATGAACAATCACGGAGGCGACGTGTTAGCAGAGAACCTCGAGCGAGGACCCAAGGAATCCATGATGGACCTCCACAAACGGCTGAGGAGAGGATTAAGGCTCATGAGGCTGAGATCCAAAGGCTAAAGGATGACATAGCAAGGGAACAGGCAAGACAGAGTTTGATTCGACCCCCTCCAATCTCAGGAAGGATTCCCGTTATAGATTTGGAGAGGTCCTCAAGAAGACAGAAGAGGGCTGATGTCCCAACAAGAGAAGCTATGAGGGTGGAAACCCCCAAGAGTAACCCCAAGGATCTCATGCCACTTGGAGATCCTGATGATCCAACACCCCCGTTTACTGAGGAGGTGATGAATGCTCATATTTCTAGGAAGTTTAAGATGCCGACAATTAAGGCTTATGATGGAACGGGTGATCCCGCAAATCACGTCAGGACGTTCTCAAACGCATTGCTGCTGCAGCCTGCAAGTGATGCCCTAAAGTGCAGAGCGTTCCCCCAAACCCTGTCGGGCATGGCTCAGAGATGGTATAGCCGATTGCCTGCGAACTCTATTGGCTCTTTTAAGGAGTTGAGTGCCGCTTTCGTTAGCCAATTCATTAGCGGAAGGGTGCATGAGAAGAGCTCCGCATCTCTTATGTATGTAGTGCAAGGAAAGAATGAAAATCTGAGGGATTACCTCAAGCGATTCACTAAGGAGACCCTGAATATCACTGATTTGGAAAATAAGGTGGCAATGGTAGCCCTGGAACACGGAACCACTGACCTCTTCTTCAAGAGATCATTGGCGAAGCATCCCCCCGAGAACATGGCTGAGCTCCAACGAAGGGCTGATAAGTACATTAAAGCTGAGGATAGCTTGAAGAAAGAAACCACTGTAGGTGGAGGAGGAGGTAACAATGACTCCAAGAAGCGAAAGCAAGACCAAGACTATGATGATCAAGAGTATGATGCTAGGGACAAGTATCCCCGAACTAGCGAGGACTCCGACTCTGCCCCTAAGAAGAACCAAGGGTCAAGGTTCACTGAGTATGCAAGGTTGAATACTCATAGGAGTCGAATCTTGTTGGACATTGAGAATGATAAGAATTTCAGATGGCCGAAGCCACTCAGGGGTGATCCCGCAAAGAGAAACCAGAATCAGTATTGCAGATTCCATAGAGACGTGGGGCATGACACTGACGATTGCAAGCAACTCAAAGATGAGATCGAGTTTTTGATCCGTAGAGGGAAGCTGAGGCACTTCACTAAGGGTGAAGATCGTGGTAATCAGAGAAGAGACTATAATAGAAGGGATGACGATCAAGATCGCAACCCACAACCCCGAGGGCCAGTAATCAACATGATCTCAGGAGGCCCGACTGCGGCCGGGACAACTAGGAACTCTCGAAAGGCTTATGCCCGAGAGGTGTTGCACATCGTGGGAGAGGCCCCGAAGCGTGCAAAAACTGAGGTAGCGATTAGCTTTGATGACTCAGACTTGGAAGGAGTGAAGTTCCCCCATGACGACCCGTTGGTCATAACTCCTGTGATTGGAAACTCGGAGGTGAAGCGAGTCTTGATAGACAATGGAGCTTCCGTTGACATTCTGTTTCATGATGCGTTTGTGAAGATGGGATACACTGATTCTCAGTTGACCCCCAATAACATGCCTATATACGGATTTAATGGAGTAAAATCCAAAGTTGAAGGGACTATTCAGCTGCCTGTAACTATTGGGCAAGAGCCCAAGGAGGCCACTCAGATGTTGAACTTCCTGGTAATCAAGGCGGATTCAACGTACAACGTTATCCTTGGAAGGACTGGACTTCATGCATTTAAGGCTGTTGCCTCAACCTATCATGTGAAGATCAAGTTCCCTACCAGGAATGGTGTTGGAGAACATAAAGGTGATCAGAAGATGGCATGAAGCTGTTATGTAGCCTCGTTAAGGCCTGATGGAGTCGGGGGGTAGGTCCTTCCGATTGAAGACATGGATGTCCACAGTGGTAAGGAACACAAAGAAAGGTCAGCAGAGGACATCACACAGAAGCCTCGGACAGCCATTAAGGCTAAGGCGTTAACTGACTTTGTGGTTGAGTGTACCATTGGCAACCAAGAAGTCGGGGGGCAGGAGGTAGTACCCCAAGCAGGAAGTGAACTTCAGAATAAGAATGAGGAGACCAAAAGGAGTGGTGGGTGCTCTATTTTGATGGAGCATCAAAAACAAAATCAAGTGGTGCAGACCTAGTCTTGAAAAGGCTCGATTGGGCTTAAGTTATCCTAGTAGGACTTAGCTTCATATTTATATAGTAGAAGTAGAAATAAGGTTCATTGAAACCATTGCAGAGCATGTTGCTCCGAGTAGGACAGTAGTACTCTATGTAAGGGTTGAACCCATCTCAAGTTATTAATGCAAGTTTATTTTCCATTCATTGATTGTGTATGTGCCAAGCACCTGATGTGTGAGTCAAAGATGACTAAGTACCGAAAATAAAAGAATACACGAATGAAAACAAACGAATGCATACCCCGAATGGTAGAGTTAGGTTATAGCAGATAAGAATTTAAGTCCTTGAAGGACCCTGGATAAAGACAAACGTTGAAGTCCTGATGGAACACCCGCTGAAGAAACATATTGCATAGCATGAAAGCCAATGGAAGGCTCATCAAGTGGGCAATCTAACTAAAAGAATTCGATGTTAAGCCTAGTACGGCCATCAAAGCTCAGGCTCTAGTTGACTTCGTGGTTGAATATACCATTGACAACCAAGAAGTCGGGGGGCAGGAGGTAATAGACCAGGAAGGTCAGCAAGGTGAGAAACCCCTGGAAGAGAAGAAGGAATATTGGATGCTCTATTTTGATGGGGCATCAAAAACAAAAAGCTCTATTTTCATGGGGCATCTAAAACAAAAACCAGTGGTGCAGGTTAAGTTCTGTAAAGCCCCGATGGGTTCACACTCGAGTATGCCTTGAAGTTGGACTTCCAAACAACCTGCAACGAGGCGGAGTATGAAGCTCTGATAGCCGACCTAGACTGACAAGAGCCCTGAGGGTCAAGAACCTGAATGTCTGTGGAGACTCAAAGTTGGTAGTCTCACAAGTCAATGGAGAGTTTGAAGTTAGAGAAAAGAATATGGCCAAATACTTGAGGATTGTGAAAGCTGCGATAGCCCAGTTAGATGAGTGCCAGGTATATCCCAAGGGAGGAGAATACAAAGGTCGATGCCTTATCTCAATTCAAGGGTCGAGACCCATTCTGGGAGCGTCTACTTCCAAGTCCTGAAGACCCCCACCATCGATTCGAAGTTGGTGGCACCGTTTGATGTAGGAAGCTGTCAGATAGACCCTATCAAAGCTCATCTTAAGACTGGTTGGCTCCTTGATATTTCCTTGAAAGCACGGAAACAGTCTGTGAGAGTGTTAAGATACGCATTGATTGAAGGTCTCCTCTATAAGAGGTCCATTGTCATTACATACTTAAAGTCTTGAATTTCAAATCCCGACACAAAATTTAAGCCTTGATGGCCAACAAGGAAGTCTGTCTCCAATCGAGCTTGTCATTAGAAATTAAGAGCCGCCAGCCAAAATTCAAACTTAAGCAAGGTCCTATGAGTATAAGAAGAAGGTTGAAATCCTGATAGAGGGTTGACAACCAGCCAAGGCACACCAGACTTGAAGTCAAGTGCTCAGTGGCAAGTGAACTTCTTGAACGATCAACCGAGAAGCAAGACCTCCACTATATGAAGCAAGGGGGCAAAAACTAAGGGACTCCATCATTTCAACATCTTAGAATGAGAGTTAAAGGTTGAATGGTTGATGATAACCAACAACCACGAATGAATTCTCGTTTTCGAATCAAGGACTCAGCAAACGAATTAAGGCCTTGAAGGTCACGAAAGCTAAGAAACGGGTCGTTTCAAGGTTCCGCAAGAATCTCAAAAATTCGAAAATAATAAGGCTAGGAGCCCGACAAAAGCCAAAGAAACGGTCCATAAATGAAAATTGGCCCAAAGGATAGGAGCCTAGAACACCAACGCCCAAGAAGCTAAATCTCCTAGGCGTTGGATCAAATAAAGCCTCCTTGGCGGGGATACCCACGCCAAGGCTGGAGTAACAAATGAAGGGTATCAAAGTACCCACGCCAAGAAGACTTAAAATCATAAGACAAGGTATCACAAAGTGCCTCCTTGGCGGGGGTACCCACGCCAAGGATGTACGAGTTGAGGGTGAAAAAATACCCACAGTCAGGAAGCCATATCTCCTAGATGTGGTTGGCAAAAATATCTCCTAGGCGGGGATACCCACGCCTAGAGTGGTTGTACAAATGAAGGCATGAAATACCCACGCCCAGGAGACCAACTTCCTTGGCATGCCTAAGGAGAAGGTCTCCTTGGCGGGGGTACCCACGCCCTGAACAAATTTTGAAAATTGAAGGCATGAAATACCCACGCCCAGGAGACCAACTTCCTTGGCGTGCCTAAGGAGAAGGTCTCCTTGGCGGGGGTACCCACGCCCAGGGCTCCTCTTCGAACGACAAGCCATTTTTCAGAAATTAAAAAAGGAATAAAATCCTTAAAAATTCTGAAAATAGGCTAGAAGTGATGATAAAATGGGTAAAAATACCTATTAAATAAAAAAAAATGTTTGAATAATTTATAAAATTATTTCTAAGGCATGAGGCCCAACATTTTATTTTTGGTAAAAATTATAGAAAATAAAATGTATAAAACCTGATGGTTAAAAAAAAAGGAAAAAAAAAACAAAAAACAAAAAAAATATATAATAATATACCCACGCCACCCAAGCCAACACTCCTGGGCGTGGAGTAGGAAGTTGGCTGGATGGCGGTGGTACCCCCGCCAAACCTCTATCATGAGGTTGAATGGCCAAAGTGCAATTAGGTACCTGAAGTTTTGGCCATTTGCAAAATGGTCCCTCATGTTAAAAAAAAAAAAATCTTAAAAATTCCTAAATTATTAGGAATAATTAAGGAAAATACCTGTGGGTACCTAAAAATTCCTAAATTATTAGGAAAAATTACGAAAAATACCTGTGGGTACATAGAAATTCCTAAAATATTAGGAAAAATTACGAAAAATACCTATGGGTACATAAAAATTCCTAAATTATTAGGAAAAATTACGAAAAATACCTGTGGGTACATAAAATTTCCTAAATTTATTAGGAAAAATTACGAAAAATACCTGTGGGTACCTAAAAATTCCTAAATTATTAGGAATAATTAAGAAAAATACCTGTGGGTACATAAAATTTCCTAAAATTATTAGGAAAAATTACGAAAAATACCTATGGGTACATAAAATTTCCTAAATTTATTAGGAAAAATTACGAAAAATACCTGTGGGTACCTAAAAATTCCTAAATTATTAGGAATAATTAAGAAAAATACCTGTGGGTACATAAAATTTCCTAAATTTATTAGGAAAAATTACGAAAAATACCTGTGGGTACCTAAAAATTCCTAAATTATTAGGAATAATTAAGAAAAATACCTGTGGGTACATAAAAATTCTTAAATTATTAGGAATAATTACGAAAAATACCCGTGGGTACCTAAAAATTCCTAAATTATTATGAATAATTAAGGAAAATACCTGCTGGTACATAAAAATTCCTAAATTATTAGGAATAATTACGAAAAATACCTGTTGGTACATAAAAATTCATAAATTATTAGGAATAATTACGAAAAATACCTGTGGGTACACAAAAATTCTTAAATTATTAGGAATAATTACGAAAAATACCTGTGGGTACATAAAAATTCCTAAATTATTATGAAAAATTAAGAAAAATACCTGTGGGTACGTAAAAATTTCTAAATTATTAGGAATAATTTAGAAAAATACATGTGGGTACATAAAAAATTCCTAAATTATTAGGAAAAATACAGAAAAATACGAGGAAAATTATAGAAATATCTTCTTGACAAATTGAGCAATTATTTATGCTAATAATGCATAAAAGCTCTATGAAAGTGCCGAAATTGCTAAAAGCAAGCACAAATTAAAGACTCGAATAAGGCAAATCGTCGTAAATGTGTAGGTCGCTCCACACTTTACAATCAAGACGATACTCGTGAAACACTAGTGTAAACCAAAATTCCCATATAAGGGTAGGAAAATTAAGAAGTCCCAGGTAAGGGATAAAAACGACCCCGAGTCTCGATTAAGGCAAATATAACTTCTACGAAAACCTGATCAGTTTTCCTAGAAGTTGGGGGGCAAATGATATGGGCTAAAAATAAGCCCTAAAGGCACATTTAATGTTGCATTAATTATGCCCGGTATGGTCCAAATGTGGGGCCCACCAATAGGGTCCAAAACCCTATTTAAATATTAATTTCATAATTAATATTGAGGGATAATTAACAGCTGGGAAGTACAAGTCAAATAAGGATATTATCTCTCCGAAGAGTAGCCTCCAAAGCACATAGTCATACAAGGAAACTGATTCCTACAAGGAATGAGTCTAGAACCTTCCTCAAGGAGGTGACTTGCCTACTAAGTCTCCGAATCCTACCATAATTCTTAGGCTTTTCCCCTTATATAAAGGTCCTGACCCCTCATTCTCAGAACTACGTTTTTGGCTTGATCTTTGATATTCATCGAAGTACGTAGGCATCTTGTGAAGGCAGATTCAGCCACGAACACAAGAACGGCCATTAAAGCTCGAAGCTCCCACAAACCCTAGTAGTTAATACGCAATAAATATACCCTGCTTTTTATTCCACAACAAAATCATTTGATTAATTATAAGCTGAAAAAATATGATAATATAACTATCAAAGGATAGTCATACCGATTGTCATATACAGTTCAAAGAGTATAGTCATATCAATATGTTGGATTGGACAGTCATATTATCTCAACTGGATAGTCATATCTCATTCAAAGAGATAGTTATACCGAAAGTTATATTGGGATGGATTGTCATATCTAGTTCAACAGACTGTCATATCAAGTATTAAGGATAGTCATACCGAAAGTTATATTGGAAGAGACTGTCATATTACTTGAAGTGGATAGTCATACCGAATGTCATATTATTGTTAACTGGTTGTTATATCAGTTGAAACAAAGCAATATGACTGTGGCTGTGCTATAAAAGACAGCAGATTGCAAAAGAAGCAGAATCATCCGAACATAACATTACATACAAACACAACAGCCTATCTCTCTCTCTCTCAAGCTCAAGAACACATACAAATTAAATTCTGTAAATTCAAGTTCATCTCAGTTGTAATATTCTATCCATTGGAACTTGTTTACTTGTGATTCTTGTACTACTAGCGAATTAAGTTTCCTAGTTCACAACTTGATATCTTGATTTTTATTAACTAAATTAGAAAAGTTCATGTCGAATTTTCTAATTAGTTATTAATTACTTGATAATCATTTGCACTGATTTTGTAACACCCATCAAGTTAATATATTGTTATATTCAACTTGAAATCTGTGTTATATTATTCCGCACAAATTTGTTTAAAATAAATTTTATTTAAAGAACAAATTTCGAGAAAATGATATAGATTGTATTCAACCCCCCTTCTACAATCTTATCGGACCTAACAGCTTCTAATGAAGCAAACCGCCTTAACATCTGATCAGTGGTTCAGGAATCTAAGGTCTAGTTTCTATGCATTCAAGAATCGAACTACAAAGAGTGGAAGAATAAGTCAGTGTTCTCTCTGGGAATGGGTAGTAATGTTGGATAGGTAAAACTGGTTTCTCAAGGTTTGTCAGGAGGCCTTCTCTCCTTATGCAACAAGGACTTTCATGTTCTATCAGCTGAGCATTCTAAACACTGGATTTTAGTGAGGGGGTTTGTAAATTGTCCAACAATCCCTTCATTTACATGAATATAGATGCTTCTCAAAGCCCTGCTCAGAAACTACAG
Organism: Saposhnikovia divaricata; assembly: GCA_036435485.1. Taxonomy (NCBI): domain Eukaryota; kingdom Viridiplantae; phylum Streptophyta; class Magnoliopsida; order Apiales; family Apiaceae; genus Saposhnikovia; species Saposhnikovia divaricata. The sequence continues at coordinate 103,022,985 of CM071601.1, forward strand.
GTTTTGGACTCCATCATTCATAAACTTCTACCCATAGAGTAGATCCCCACCATTTTGTTAGGCGACTTTAAATGTGTTCTAAATAGCTCAGAAAGAGAGTTTTGTACCTATAGAAGGCTCGATTCTTCAGCTTTCTCATCCTTTATTGCGAAGGCAAATCTATTCGAGATTCCGTTGACAAATACAAAATTCACCTGGTTTGGTCCAGCAAATAAAAAGAGTAAACTAGACAGGGCATTGGCGAACCAATCTTGGATCAATTCTGGCAACTGGACTGTGCTTGCTCTCAACAGGAAAAACTCAGACCATAAACCCTTAATTCTGAAATGCTCGATGGATAACTGGGGCCCTAAGCCTTTCAAATTCTTTAACTACTGGTCGGAAGATAATGAGTTCAATTCTCAATTGAGACTGATCAGTGCAGATAGTAGGTTGGGAAATTTGGGGGCAAAGCTAAAGAGAATAAAGGATCATACAAAATCATGGAATCAGAACACTTTTGGTAACATCAATGATAGAATTAAATTAGTGGAACAAGAAAAACAAGAAGCAAATAGATTGAACAAGGATTCTTTGTAACACCCCCAGATTCGGGGTCCGGGATCCGGTGGTTACGGTTTCCAATTCTGTCCACAACAATTGAACTTTCCTTAACATAAAATAAATTACGTCTCTATGACCCCACACAACAATATAAAACACACCCGTTATAGTCCTAGAGATGAAATCAGAGTAACAATCAAATTTTTATTAATCACATTATGAGTTCTTACAATCCAAAAGAATTTCAATATAAATACATACTCTTTGCCATCCATTTACATAAGTCATACTAGGCCATATTCTTGGTACTAAAAGAATAAATATATCCTACCAATAGCTTCTTCTTCAGCTCTGGTAGTCTCATCGTCCTTGCCCGCGTCGAGTGCGCCTTGTGCGAGTCATCCGGTCTAGCTGTTGTTGTGATATAATAATAAAGCAAGGGTGAGCAATAGCCCACCAACAATAATATATAACTGAACGATAATGTATAACAGTTCAAAAGTATCTTTCAAACCATATGCCATGCATTTACGGAAATGATGCCAGTATAATATGAACGATGAAGTTACAAGGTAACTTAAATATTTGTTTGTAGAAATATCTGCTACATCAAAAGTAAGCGAGATATTCTCATTGTTATTAAGAAGAGGAACTTGCATAAAAAGGTTGCAATTCCAGTTATGAACACTTTTCCAGCTCTGCCAACAGTAATCATGTTGCAGGAAATAAATAAGTTTGGATGATGAACCAATGATGGAGTATTCACCGCGCCCGCTGTTCCAATCTTGATGATCAGTCGAGATCGTACAGCTCAATTTAGATTTACTACCGGTAGAAGGAAGAACTGACGGCTTTACTTGTATACCGCCTTACTAGCTCTCCCCGGCCAACGGTTGGGCCAAAGGGGATGGACAGGCGCTACTCGGCCTCTTACACGACTCTTAGTTCAAATAGAATTCATGATTCTGAATGTAACGTTCGTCCCCCTTTCCCCAAGTATAATACTTGTTGATAAGACTCCACAAGGTAGTCGTATCTAGTTGGAAAGGAAAATTTACCAATAACTCCCAAGCTATTACTTGGTAACGAATATCAACTTGTTCCAACAACTTACCCCTCGAAAGATGAGAAGGTAAACAATGACTTAATAAGTCAATAGCACCTGAGTTGCGAGTGAATAGAATACTTTATGACCGGGAAGTCGACAAGATAAATAACATTTTCCAAGTAAGGTTCCCTTATTTTTAGGGAGATAGACTCAAGAAGAATGATGTCTGAGAACCTTTCTTGATATAAGATTAATAATAATATGTCTCCGAAATATTTTCCGTAATAATCGAAGAAGATAAACCTTATCGAGGTTATTCTAAGTATGGAATAAATATTCAGAGAATATTTATTGAATTAAAATATTTTACAGAATATTTAGGAATATGAAAGAATATCTTTAATCAGAGTATTTCTCAAATAATCCTTGAAGAAATATCGAGAGAATATTTATTGCATAATTAAATATTCAAATGAATATTCAAAATAATATCCATTAATTATTAAGACCTGAAAGGAATACTTAAAATATTTAAAATAATATTCGATGATTAAATAGAACCCTGGATGAATATTCAAAATAATATTCATAATTAATTAGAAATTTAAATGAATATTGAAAAAGTAATATTCATTTAATGAATAATATTCTAAATGAATATCAAGTAATATTCATTTATTAATCCAAGCTTTAAAGGAATATTCGAGATAAGACTCGATAAATAAATCAAGCTTCAGATGAACATTAAAATAATATTCGTCAGGTAATTACTATCTTAAATGAATATTCAAAAGTAATATTCATTTAATGAATAATATTCTAAATGAATATCCAAATAATATTCATTTAGTAGTCCAACCTTTAGAAGAATATTCGAAATAATAATCGATAAATAATTCGACTCTGAATGAATATTAAAAATATTATTCGTCGAATAGTTACGTTCAAATAATTATTTGAAGTGGGGATCGTTAAATAAATAATCTCGAACGAATAGTCAAATAATATTCGTCGCCCGAATAATGGAAAATATTTACTTAAATATTTTCCTCCGAGGTAATCTCGATATGTCAAGAAATATTGACTCCCGGTCTATATTTGATGAATAAGATGTATACACCCTTCTCTGAGGGTCTTACAATAACCGGCTTATAATTGATACGATAGCTATCTAATTTATAAGCCAATAACAATCAGGGAACAAGCATAATGATATAACTTGAAAGTAGGCATGCATGCTATGGCATATGTATAACAGAAAACATTTTTATATATATTCAATCACAACAACAACCTAAAAGAAGGGAATTGAAACTTGCCTGGTAGTCGAGTACGGTAAGGGGTAGTGGTAGCGGGTCCCGGTTCAGCTTGGTGATCTATAAATAGCCAAGGCATTCGGGATTAATCACTTAACATCTTAAAAGTTAAGTTATACTTAAATCGAAACACGTTCTCGAGTTATCTCGTTATACCCCTTTTAGTGGATTCCTTTTATCATCGATCCGACCCGACATTCGTTCGTTAATACGACATGTCATTGTACTTACACTTGGGACATACTTAAGTCATACAAGTTCTAAAGTCGATCGTTACAAATCAATATTATGCTCCGAGTTTTATCGCCCGTTTTCTAAGTGTTTTACCGAAGTTATAATCAAGCGGGTTTTTAGGGGTTCGTTTGCGATTAACTTTGATTCGAACATTTTTATAAAATCGGAAAACGATCCATTTCACATGAGGTTTTCTCTCACACCTTCCTTTTTACCTCTAGTATTTAATTACCAAGATTCGCCACTGACTTACGTATTTTACGAGGGTTCAATTTTAATAACGAACTCGTACTTACGGTTTCGAACGTCTTTTAGTGAATCGGCCATAATTCCTAAACCGTAAGTCCGTTTCACATGATCTTTATATCAAAACGAAGCTTATAACATGATCTATCTTGCCATGGCAGAACATGATACTGGACAGTGACTTATGGCTACTGTCAAACACGATTTCTTAAGGTTAACAAAAATCGGGCATTACGACGGCTATAAATCGGACGTTCCATAAATCGTAATCAACAACCCAAGCCACACCGGGCATCTAAACAACTTATACACATAATAAGCATCTCAACAAGTCCAGAAGCCACTGATCTTAGTACAAAATCATCATGTTAATCAAATCACTAAATCACTAACTAAACATGCTTATAGCATGAACATAATCATAACTAAGCTAGATCCATCAAGAACATGCTTAAAACTCAAAGTAGGTCTAGGGTTTTCAAGTCTTATACCTTGCTTGTAGTATGTACTAGCCTCAAAAAGCTTGGTATTGCCCTTGGATAGCCTTAACTTAGCTAGGATCAACCATGAAAACAAGAAAAACAAGGATTAGTTCTTGAAAACACTATTCATCATCACCTTTGATGATTTATTTGAAAATGAAAGAAAGTGAATTTGAGGCTGAAATTTTTAGGGGATCTAAGTTATGATATGAAGTACTCACCATAAATATTTCAAGATCAAATGATGGTTGGAAGCCTTACTTCTAGCACCTTGGCAGAATTTTTCAAGGAAGAAAGGAAAATGGAGAGTTCTTTGTGTTTGCTTGGTTGTTTTGATAATAATTCATAAAGTGATGAGCCTTGGATGATATCTCATCTCTTTTTACTTTATTAAAGTGCTTTTGGAATGAATGGTGAGATTTGAAAGCATGTGTAGCACTTGGATTGATTTATGGCTAACTAGAGTTTGATTTGGCTAACTACTAGTTCAATCCTTAACATGCTAGTTACTTAGCCCACTTGGTTGCTAGATATTTATCTAGTAGCTTATGTATGACTCTTGCTTCCACTGCTTGTTTCTTTTGTCCGGTTATTGCTCGTTTCGATTGATCGTTCGGGCGAATAACTAAGTAGTTTCACCTCTAGGGTTTACCGGGAAATTTCTCGATATTCATAATACCTTTCCCAATCCTTAATATAATACTCGTGATGACCATGTAGGATATTTAATCTCGATACGAACTTAATCCGTAATCTAGGATTCGTTCACTTTATTGATTAATCACGTTATAACGTTTTAGCGGTTTCTAGAACGCTTGTTTCACTGCCTCAGTGGTTTCCTACCTTCATTCTTAAATCAAATATAATAACATCCCAAAATATCAAATCCTTAAAGTTAATATCTCAATTCTTGGATTATAATAATATTTAATCCACTGTTCGGTCAAATATTATACCGAAAAAGAATTTGGAATTTCTGAATTCCGATCGTCTCTGCATTCACTTATTTCCTCCGCGTATTACTAATATGACTTCGAAACATCCATATCACGTCTCGTACATAGGGTGGCGTGAAAAGTTTTCCAACTTACAAAATCACTATTCATCCACCAAATTACTATGCACGTACAGGAAACACTATGCACGTACGGGAAACACTATGCACGTACGGGAAATACTATGCACGTATGGGAAACACTATGCACGTACGGGAAACACTATGCACGTATGGGAAACACTATGCACGTACTCATTTCCCTTCAAGGATCCATTAGCTCCTTCCTGGATGGTAGATTATTCTTATCTAGGTCCTCAACCATCGAATTACTCTATTCTGACAATATACCAATGCATCAGGATCATTGTCCAAAGCAATATCCATTCATTACAATCATTGTTCTTTGAAACCACCATTCATTAGAGCTGGTGACCTTGTTGTCGGAATCATTGTTCCTCATTTTATCATTACTTAATAAAAAGTTTTAATTATATCCAAAATTTGGGGTTCTTACAGTCTCCCCTCCTTAAAAGGATTCCGTCCCGGAATCAGGTAGGAAGCAAAGAGTCGTTTGCCTGTCGTTCATTTTTTAGCTTCCCGGTCAATTCTTAGTCGTTCTACCCTTCCTCAGCACATCTTCTAGTGCTACAATCCATACTGTATCCTTTTTCCATCAACGTTGCTACTTTTCGTACAACTCACTATCCGGGTTATACTCTTACTCAGTCTTATCCTTATTGATACCTGCAGTAACATTGGTATCACTATCACCCTACGAATTCGGAGGTAACCTCGCTCGTACTGTGCATTTCCTGATCGCTTTAATCTTCGCAATCTCGATCAATATAGAGAAGTGGAAAGATTTATTGAGAGATCACTATGATCAATTGAACATTTGTTATATTGCATAGTTAGTACAGAAGGGGCCAGCCTTTAGTACTTGACAAGCAATTAAACAAGTTATGGTATTCCACTTAGACTTCTATCACATAGACAGATAGTCACGTAGCAGTACATCCCCTCCTAAAAGGGTTGTTCTTCTCAATTCATAAAGAAGATGAATAAGAGGGAAGAAGAGAACAGAGTTCTAAAGGATTATAGAAAGCTTTCATGATTGTAGAATATCATACTCAGAATTTACCTCTGAACTATAGAGGTTTATCAAAGAAGAAATTAATCATAATTATATCCAATACTATTTGATCGCAATCTCACGTGACAACATATCTTGCTGCTTTGTCCATTATTCTATGGACAAATACTCTTGTTCAATCTTAGCGATACTCACATTCGGGAAATCCTTCAACCTTTCAGGTAAAATCTTAGATTTCTCACTTGACATCATTATTACTGACATCCCATATCATGTTACTAGCTTTTTCATAACTATAATATTGACACTATCAGGTTGTCATCCTGAGAATTCATTAGAAAACCCATTCATAACATTCCTTGCTTCTCATTCCATAGTTGCTTTCCCAGCCTTTTCTTTATCAATCACATCCTTCTTATTATCTGATTCTTACTCAATTCTATTATTTATTTTCACCTTCACCTCTTTATTGAGACACCTTTTTGCACTTGGTACCTCCTTATCGGTATTCCGTCACATTTATTCTATAATCATCACGTTATTCCAATTTAAACTTTCCGAAATGAATCTGGCCCGATCCCTTTAACTTAGATTCATATACTCCACTTCTGCCAACCTTGTTTCTCATCACTTGTTCTTTTCTATCCGTGGTTTTCCATAAGTTGTCTTTCGTAAGTCAGACCAGGTCGTATATCTACATGCTCGTACTCCTATCATCTGTTGAACATCTGCATTTTACTGGCGTAGCCTTGCCACATGAAAACCCATTATGACCGTGCTATAAGTTTTGGGGGTAAGGCTGGCTCGAGAACACTTTTGAACTCTCAAATGGCCCAATAAGTCTCGGGCTCAACTGCCCTTCCCTCCAAGTCTCATTAATTCTTTCTACGGGAATACATTTGGCATCATGAATCATCAACCTCATATTCTCTATCTGGTTTGCGCAGAAATACACTAACACAAACTTGCTTGTCATTCATCAACATGCCATTTAGTTTATCAATAGCAGCACTTTCTTTATCTTTACGTTGTCATCTACTTTCTTAGAAGAATCACCATCGCTTGTTGTTTACGTAGTGCGTTAATAGCTAACCCTACGGGTTTCAAATCCCTTAGGGAGACAAAGTAATCACTATTCCTTATCTATAAGGAACACTTCCTGAACTTGATGTAGATATAACATGAAGTAGATAGAATTGCAGAAGAGTTTCAAGCATCGCAGCTAGGTCCGGTTGATGAAACTATCACTTATGCATCTTCCATAAAAGACTGGAAACCTAACGGTTTACTTCATCAATTTTTGTACCATGGTCCTGGTTTGCCTCAAAACGGGACCTTCTAAGGTACGTAATATGCTTAAGACTCCATCAGGAATCGAATCTTTACTTAAACTATTATTACCGTCAATTCTTGCACAGTCATCAGAAGGAATGTAAATTCCTCCATTCCGATATGACCTTCAAGGTCCTTCCAAATATCATTCTGTTTCTTCGGTATGAACATTTGTAATTATTCCTTTATACTTAGATTGTCGGCCACCTCATTGGCCTTTCCTGATACTAACAATTTCTTGTAATCCATGTTCTCTGGATACATTCCAACTCAAACTTTTCTACCTCATTCCCATCACTGTTGGGTTAAAGCATTCTCCATTAAGCTCTGCTGAAGGAGAAAATATAACTATGAGTCTTTTTTTTTCCATAAGTCATTGCTTCCACCTTCCCGTGGGAACTTTATCAAAGTTACTCTCGATCATACCTAGGATATTTGTTCTCTTAGTTCTTTCTTGTTCTAGGATAATCTCAACCTTTGTTGGTTCAATCCATACTTTCCCATGGTTTCACACATGCCTCGTCTGGCATAATTATTTCTATGTCATATATTCCCTACCAAACTTCCATTTTGAACTTCAGAATATTACCTTTTTCCTTGTAAGGTTTCTTAGGTAATCCTCATCATTCTTCCTGTATTTTCTGGGTACAGGGCACATCAAAATATCAGTAATTAATCATATAATAATTCTGTCTATATACCTTTCAAAACTGCTTATTTTTTTTATAAATCCTCAAAGTTTGATGTCGCCTTAATCAATTCAATTTATATCATCCAAATTCACAATGTCCTTTATTAGGGGTAATGCCATCCCTTGTCCATTCCCCAGGGTTTGCCTTACTCTATGGATATCTTATCCTTAATTCAACTGCCAAGGAATTCCTGCATCCTATAATTGGCAATCAAATCATGTATCCTTAATAAGGGTCTCTTTTCAATCATTCTTATTTGATAATCGATCGGTAGCTTACTGCTAATTTCTTCTTTCAGATAGTGGTCAACCTATTTGACCTTCCAAAAGACAACGTATGTCTATTTGCTCTCTTACAGAACTTGTTAATGGTAGCAAGGATGTTCTGAAAGATATTGGTCGAGTTCAACGTGAATTTCCTAGTGCTTATCGTTCTTCGCAAAGGTACTTGCCTCAGAGAAAATTCCTACAGCATATTGTTCAATTTCTGACCATTTCTATACTCTCTTCATATACCTTCATTGTTTACTTTCCTCCGTCATAATATATTCATGGTATTCATGATACCCTAACATCATACATCTCAAGTCATTATACTCCCATTTTACTCGTAATCTTGGACAACCATATACACATGAGTCACTTTAGTACGGGTGACCCCATCCCAAAAAGGTCTAGTGAATTCCCAATCAAAACATGGGCTGTTCAGCAGAAGATTCCTACGATCTCATTAATGTTTCCTTTATATCAGAAGGCCTTGCAGTCGGTGCTTTCTTAGAAGCAACCCTGCTTTGTCCTTTCATTGCTGGTCTAGTCACTTGATAATCCTTTGTGACTTGGCCTCAACTGGCCACAATATATATATATATATATATATATATATATATATATATATATATGATTTTAGGGGTTGGCTAATAGCATTACTTTTCTAGCAATTGCCGGCATAGTGCCTTCTTTTTTGATACCTTTCTACCTTTCCAAAACTTTACTCCATATAAGTCTTAATCGACTACTCGGCACCGTCTCCGGTCACCTTTCCTCCACTCTTATCTTTTCAACTATTCTTATCAATCCCGCGTGCCACACAAGCTTACCATTCCTGGCATAACAGCCTTTTCATTTAAGTCAATCCTGGAATTTCTCAGTCCGGCTGGTTTCTTACTTACATTTCCTGTTTTCGTCCAATCTCACTTCATCATTTTATCACTACCGTCGATTGTAATGCTCAGGGTCCGTTTACTAACCCATTTTACAGCATCCTTACCCAAATCACAGGGTTTGCTCCAGTTTCTACTCTCTTCCATGACATTCTCTGATAATCAGAAAGACAAGGTTTGCCAAAATTCACTGAATTCCTTTCCAGACTCAGGGAAATTTTGATCAATCTACCCACCTACTGGTAACATTAAGGAGACCAGTTTCAAAACCTGAAGAATAGTTCTATGAACCTCCAAGCAGGTGGAATCATAAGCAGTCATAGTTAACGAAATAATCATCATCAGATTGGAAGTTTACCCACTGGAGAGGAATCAATTATATCCATCCCTTAGAAGGGAATCAATAGTTTCAAACTGAAACCTGTCACAACGTCCTGATATTCAATACTACCAAATGTCGGTCTACCTAACCCTTTATGCGAAGCGTCGTTGGAAGCACAAAGTCTCCTTTTTTCATTAAGCAATGCCAGCTCTTGGTCATTACCAATTTCACCTTTTAGCTCCAGGAAGATTTTCTCACATTTTTCTCTTTAACTGCTGATCGTATTACTTGATCTATCATAATTCCGTGTCGGAGTAAACATAAGGTAACTACTATAATCCATTCAAAGAGAAGAAGGAATTTAATATTCCTCTGAATCACATGCATCTAACGTTTCTGGTTCATCATTTAACTGAGTTGAATTAACTCTATACTCAGTCTCTGGCAGTAGTCTCATTACGAGTTCATCTTGACTCACTGGTCTTATCTTCCGGTAGGTTCTGAGATCCTTGTCTTGCTTACTACTTCCTTATATAACTTTACCCAATCATGCTGTCACTTCCCAATGTCTTTATTTTCTACTGATTCATTCATGAACATTTCCCTGAATAAAACCACCTCATTAACCTCACTTTGGTTTCGTAAATTATAACCTATGACATCTGCCTTCTCGTGGCGAATTATTACTGACAATATTCATACTGATTCATTTATCAAATGATATGGCACTTACTACCTCATTCTCAACTATTCCTAGGGACTCTGCTCCTTGTCCTATATCGCTGTCTTTGATAATCATACATCCCTCCAGCTCTTTCTTTGTTAAGATGAAAATCTCTGAGGATTCTCATCTATTTCCGTATAAGATCTCAAGTAATTCTTCCAATCCTTCTTTCTTGCTGGTACTACATCTGGTAGTCCGGCTATGAATTCAACATGCATCTTCAGATCTCTTAATAATATCTCGGTTCTTTATACTCACTTTTCTGAGCACCATATCTTAATCATCACAGTCATTCTGGCTGCGACCCTCATTACCCATGGGTAAGCTCCTTATCCTAACAGGATTTTCCTTATCTGCTGGAACCTCTTCCGGGTCTCCAGTAGGGTACTCCATCGAATTACCCGCTGATCTTCAGCATATAAAGCATCATTGCGCTGCTACTCGTATGCCTCAAGGTCTGTCGCCTTACTCGTTGATACGATATCGAGCTAAGTTACTATCATGATACTTACGAGTTCCCATAAGGGTTTTATATGTCATCACTACATTAAGTAGTCCGACTATGAACTTGGCAAGAGTTCTTATTATCTTATTGAATTTATTGTTTTAACGTTACCTCATCTCTGGGGTTTATAACGTACGCTCTGATACCACTTCTGTAACACCCCCAGATCCGGGGTCCGGGATCCGGTGGTTACGGTTTCCAATTCTGTCCACAACAATTGAACTTTCCTTAACATAAAATAAATTACGTCTCTATGACCCCACACAACAATATAAAACACACCCGTTATAGTCCTAGAGATGAAATCAGAGTAACAATCAAATTTTTATTAATCACATTATGAGTTCTTACAATCCAAAAGAATTTCAATATAAATACATACTCTTTGCCATCCATTTACATAAGTCATACTAGACCATATTCTTGGTACTAAAAGAATAAATATATCCTACCAATAGCTTCTTCTTCAGCTCTGGTAGTCTCATCGTCCTTGCCCGCGTCGAGTGCGCCTTGTGCGAGTCATCCGGTCTAGCTGTTGTTGTGATATAATAATAAAGCAAGGGTGAGCAATAGCCCACCAACAATAATATATAACTGAACGATAATGTATAACAGTTCAAAAGTATCTTTCAAACCATATGCCATGCATTTACGGAAATGATGCCAGTATAATATGAACGATGAAGTTACAAGGTAACTTAAAGTATTTGTTTGTAGAAATATCTGCTACATCAAAAGTAAGCGAGATATTCTCATTGTTATTAAGAAGAGGAACTTGCATAAAAAGGTTGCAATTCCAGTTACGAACACTTTTCCAGCTCTGCCAACAGTAATCATGTTGCAGGAAATAAATAAGTTTGGATGATGAACCAATGATGGAGTATTCACCGCGCCCGCTGTTCCAATCTTGATGATCAGTCGAGATCGTACAGCTCAATTTAGATTTACTACCGGTAGAAGGAAGAACTGACGGCTTTACTTGTATACCGCCTTACTAGCTCTCCCCGGCCAACGGTTGGGCCAAAGGGGATGGACCGGCGCTACTCGGCCTCTTACACGACTCTTAGTTCAAATAGAATTCATGATTCTGAATGTAACGTTCGTCCCCCTTTCCCCAAGTATAATACTTGTTGATAAGACTCCACAAGGTAGTCGTATCTAGTTGGAAAGGAAAATTTACCAATAACTCCCAAGCTATTACTTGGTAACGGATATCAACTTGTTCCAACAACTTACCCCTCGAAAGATGAGAAGGTAAACAATGACTTAATAAGTCAATAGCACCCGAGTTGCGAGTGAATAGAATACTTTATGACCGGGAAGTCGACAAGATAAATAACATTTTCCAAGTAAGGTTCCCTTATTTTTAGGGAGATAGACTCAAGAAGAATGATGTCTGAGAACCTTTCTTGATATAAGATTAATAATAATATGTCTCCGAAATATTTTCCGTAATAATCGAAGAAGATAAACCTTATCGAGGTTATTCTAAGTATGGAATAAATATTCAGAGAATATTTATTGAATTAAAATATTTTACAGAATATTTAGGAATATGAAAGAATATCTTTAATCAGAGTATTTCTCAAATAATCCTTGAAGAAATATCGAGAGAATATTTATTGCATAATTAAATATTCAAATGAATATTCAAAATAATATCCATTAATTATTAAGACCTGAAAGGAATACTTAAAATATTTAAAATAATATTCGATGATTAAATAGAACCCTGGATGAATATTCAAAATAATATTCATAATTAATTAGAAATTTAAATGAATATTGAAAAAGTAATATTCATTTAATGAATAATATTCTAAATGAATATCAAGTAATATTCATTTATTAATCCAAGCTTTAAAGGAATATTCGAGATAAGACTCGATAAATAAATCAAGCTTCAGATGAACATTAAAATAATATTCGTCAGGTAATTACTATCTTAAATGAATATTCAAAAGTAATATTCATTTAATGAATAATATTCTAAATGAATATCCAAATAATATTCATTTAGTAGTCCAACCTTTAGAAGAATATTCGAAATAATAATCGATAAATAATTCGACTCCGAATGAATATTAAAAATGTTAAATATAATTGATGTGTTTTGATCAGTGTTTAAGTGTTACAGGGAGTTATCAGAGTTTAGCTGGAAGCAGTCAGAGTTTGTGTAAACTCTGACAGTTGGAAGCTCGACAGAGTTTGTTAAACTCTGTCTGGAGGAAGCGCGTCTACTGTTCAACAGTGATTAAAGATTAATTATGGAAGCGATATCTTTGAAGATTGGATAGCTATCAAAGAGATCGAGTTGACATAGGAGACGTGTGACAATCTGTAATTGATATCATTGTATAGCTGATTATTAGGAATATCAATTAGAGATTGTATCGTAGCTGTATGATATATAAATACAGATAGGTTAACCCTAGAAGGGTATCGATAACGAATTATCATTATTGTAACCTAGCAGCTCTTTGTGATATTTTACATCACGAAGAGGGTTTGAAATACAAGAAGTTTTTTAAGTGCATAAACGCTTTTACTTGTTAATCTCTCATACAAAGTTGATTATTATTTGTGTATTCGGCCTAACAAGTGGTATCAGAGCCAATCTGTTACTTTATTACAGGTTAAGATCCAAACACAACAATAATCATGTCAGAAATTCCTCCACCAACACCTACTGTTTCTGAAAAGGCTCCTACTACTGTGAGTCGTTATGAACCAATCAGGGTTCCTATTCTGAGGCCATTAGAGTATGCTATGTGGAAGGTCAAGATGACTATGTTTTTGGAGGCTACAGATCCAGAATATCTTGACAGGATTTATGAAGGCCCTCACAATCCTACAAAGCTATCTGTTGCAGTTGCTGGTGAAGCAGCAAAAATGGTTCCAAAGGAAAAGAAGGACATGACTCCTGAAGATCTATCATCAATTGCTAAGGATGCAAAAGTTAGGCATTTACTTCATAGTGCCTTAGACAATGTCATGTCTAACAAAGTCATTAACTGCACCACTGCAAAAGAGATATGGGATGCACTTGAAGTCAGGTGTCAAGGAACTGCAGCTATTAAGAAGAATAGGAGAAACATACTCACACAAGAGTATGAGCATTTTGAGGCTAAGCCTGAAGAGACCATGACAGAAACATTTGATAGATTCTGTAAACTGATTAATGATCTGTCATTGGTCAACAAAGAGTATGATCTAGAAGACTCGAATCTCAAGTTTCTTCTTTCTCTACCTGAAAAGTGGGATGTGAAAACAACCACTATTAGAGACAACTATGATCTTGCTGAAACAGAGATTGATGAAATTTATGGACTGCTCAAAACTTATGAATTGGAAATGGAGCAGAGAAACAGGAGATCAAGTAGAAAAGGAAAGTCTGTTGCTCTTAATATTGAAGAGAAGCCTCAGAAGAAAGAGGCAACAAGAAGGAAAATGAAGGGAAAAGCTTTGGTCATACACTCAGAAAGTGATTCACCAAACTCTGATTATGATTCAAACTCTTCTGAATCATCTGACTCTGAGGATGATGAAGAAGAGATGAGAAAAATGGCTGTGCTGATGGTGAAAACTTTCAAGAAAATGGGCTTCAAGAATTTCAAGAAAGGAAAAAGGTTTTCTAGGGATTCAAATGAAGACAGGAAAAGCTACAGGAAGTCTGATAAGAGAGATTCTAAAGGGAAGAAGGATAAGTCTGAAATTCAATGCTACAAGTGTAAGGAGATGGGTCACTATGCTCCTGAGGTAAAGAAGGATTCTGCTAGAACTAAGCCACAGACTCTATGCACACACTGTGGAAGCACTTGGCATTCCATCTATACTTGCAGAAAATATCATGCTATCTATCATAATTACTATGAACTGAAACCCAATCTAAAATGGGTTAAAGTTGATACTGCAAGTGCAAACACTGATACTGTTAGCTCAAACTCTGATAATGTTAATTCCGCTGCAAAAGCTAACAAAGTTAAGAATGCCAAAGGATCCAAGCAAGTCTGGATCCTTAAAACTAATCCTCAGTAATTGTTTGTGATTGCAGGGTAACAGGGAGGCAACCCTAGTCGTGGACAGTGGATGTTCAGGACACATGACTGGAAATAAAGCCCTGCTATCAGAATATGAGGAGAAGGCTGGCCCAAAAGTTTCCTATGGTGATGGCAATATAGGAAGAACATTGGGATATGGCAATATCAATCTTGGAAATGTCATCATCAACAATGTAGCTCATGTCCCAGGACTCAAGCATGACTTGCTATCTGTGAGTCAAATCTGTGACAAGGGATATCATGTAGATTTCCAACCTGAATATTGTGAAGTTATCAGCAAATCTACAGGAAAGGTTGTTCTAGTTGGTCACAGGCAAAACAACATTTATGAAATCAAGCTTTTGATAGACTCTGTTAGAAAAGCTGTTTGCCTGTTTACAAGAATGTCTAGTGAAGAGAGTTGGAAGTGGCACAAGAAACTCTCACATTTGAACTTGAACAACATCAA
The DNA here is from genome assembly GCA_036435485.1 of Saposhnikovia divaricata. NCBI lineage: Eukaryota > Viridiplantae > Streptophyta > Magnoliopsida > Apiales > Apiaceae > Saposhnikovia > Saposhnikovia divaricata. Next base: position 103,038,187 of record CM071601.1, read on the forward strand.
TGAATTGATCAGAAAGGATCTTGTAAGAGGACTCCCAAAGACCCTGTTAAATGTTGATGGCCTATGTGACTCATGTCAGAAGGCTAAACAAAGGAAGTCATCTTTCAAGAGCAAAACAGAATCTTCTATCACTGATCCTCATCATCTTCTTCATGTTGATCTATTTGGTCCAGTAAATGTTATGTCTACTGCAAGGAAGAAATATGCTTTAGTCATTGTTGATGAATACACTAGATTCACCTGGGTGTATTTTCTAGCAAAGAAGGATGAAACTGCATCAACTCTGATGGAGCATGTGAAGCTTCTGGACAAAGGATCAAGCAACAAAGTGAGAATCATCAGAAGTGATAATGGAACTGAGTTCAGAAATGCAACAATGGAAGAATTCTGCAAGGACAATGGAGTGAAACAAGAATTTTCAGCACCTGGTACACCACAACAAAATGGTGTAGTTGAAAGGAAAAATAGAACATTAATTGAAGCTGCCAGAACTATGCTTGATGAAGCAAAATTGCCAACTTATTTCTGGGCAGAAGCTGTTCAAACTGCTTGTTTTACTCAAAATGCAACACTGATCAATAAGCATGGAAAGACACCATATGAGATGGTGAAGAAAAAGAAGCCTAACCTGAAATACTTTCATATTTTCGGGTGCAAATGTTTCGTTTTGAAGACTCATCCAGAACAGTTGACCAAGTTTGAGTTAAAGGCAGATGAAGGAATTTTTGTTGGCTATCCACTGTCAACAAAGGCATTCAGAGTTTACAATCTGAGAACTAAAGTGATCATGGAATCAATACATGTTTCTTTTGATGATAAGAAGATAACTGGACTTGAAGACAAAGACGAATATGATCAACTGAACTTTGAAAATGAAGTTTTAAACTCTGATGAAGGAAACTCTGATGAAACAATTCTGACAGACTCTGTTGAAACAAACTCTGAACCTCTACTGGTAAATTCTGGAGAAACTTCTCAGTCACAACAAAGAGGAGAACCAGTTGAGGGGGAGCATGATCAAGATGAAGACTCAAACACTGATACTGAGTCAACTGGAAAATCTGGATCAAACTCTGATGCTTCAAACTCTGAAAATTCAAATTCTGACTCTGGACAGTCAAGTTCAGGGGGAGTCTCAGAAAACGAAAATAGATCACAACAGAATCAGGAGAGCATGGATCAAGGGGGAGGATCACATGCTGATAGAAGTCATTTGCCTTCTGCTAGGAAATGGACTAAATCACATACACCTGATTTGATAATTGGTGATCCAGATGCAAAAGTAAAGACAAGAAGTGCTACTGCAAGTGAATGTCTATTTCATGCATTCTTGTCTAAAAATGAACCAAAGAAAGTGGAAGAAGCTCTTCAAGATGCAGACTGGATAACAGCAATGCAGGAAGAGTTAAATGAATTTGAAAGAAATGAAGTTTGGACCCTTGTACCAAGGCCAAAGAACAGATCTATTGTTGGTACTAAATGGGTTTTCAGAAACAAGACTGACAGTGAAGGTGTTATCACGAGGAACAAGGCTAGACTGGTAGCAAAAGGTTATTCACAGCAGGAAGGAATAGATTATGATGAAACATTTGCTCCAGTAGCAAGATTGGAGGCAATCAGAATTTTTCTAGCATATGCCTCTCACAAGAAATTCAAAGTGTTCCAGATGGATGTGAAAAGTGCTTTTCTGAATGGAAAGCTTGAAGAAGAAGTGTTTGTTGAACAACCACCAGGATTTGTGGACCCCAAATATCCAGATTATGTCTACAGGCTAGATAAGGCACTATATGGACTTAAGCAGGCACCAAGAGCATGGTATGAGACACTTGCTCAGTTTCTTCTAGAAAGTGGATTCAACAGAGGTACAATTGACAAAACTCTGTTTTATTTCAACCAAGGAAGTGACCTCCTTTTTGTTCAAATTTATGTTGATGACATCATCTTTGGGTCTACTAATGATAAACTCTGTAAGAAGTTTGCCAAGCTCATGCAATCCAGATATCAAATGAGCATGATGGGAGAGCTTAGTTACTTTCTAGGCCTACAGGTGAAACAAACAGAAGATGGAATTTTCATTAATCAAGAAAAATACACCAGAAATCTTCTCAAGAAATTTGGTATGCTTGACTGTTCATCTGCATCAACTCCCATGGCAACAGCAACTAAACTGGACAAAGACACAGGAGTTTCAGTGGATATGACAAACTTCAGGGGCATGATAGGATCTCTTCTATACTTGACAGCTAGTAGGCCTGACATCATGTATGCAACCTGTCTTTGTGCAAGGTTTCAGGCAGATCCTAGAGAGCCACATCTGACAGCTGTGAAAAGAATCTTCAAGTATCTCAAGGGCACCATATCATTAGGTCTGTGGTACCCCAGAGAATCAGATTTTAGGCTACTTGAATATTCTGATGCAGACTTTGCAGGCTGTAAGGTAGACAGAAAGAGCACTAGTGGAAGTTGTCAATTTCTTGGTGACAGACTTGTTTCCTGGTACAGCAAGAAACAGAAATCAATCTCCACATCTACAGCTGAAGCAGAGTATATTGCAGCTGGTAGCTGTTGTGCACAGATCTTATGGATGAAGAATCAATTGCTGGATTATGGATTGAGGTACAGTAATATACCTATTTACTGTGATAACCAAAGTGCTATTGCTATGACAGGTAATCCAGTACAGCATTCAATGACCAAGCACATCAGCATAAGGTACCACTTCATCAGAGAACATGTGGAAGAAGGAAATATTGAACTACATTTTGTCTCTACAGAACAACAGCTTGCAGATATCTTCACTAAACCATTGAGTGAAGTTACATTTACAAGGCTGGTTAATGAACTAGGAATGATCTCTGGTTCTGACTAGAAATGTTGGTTAGATTCAAACTTTACTTATGTGATGTATTAATCATATTTCCTGATTGGTTAAATACTAATTGAACTCTGTTGATTAAACTCTGTTATGCATACTCTGTTAAACTCTGTCAGCATGTCTGTATGTCATACACTGTTAATAAGTTTGATAAACTCTGTGAACTTTGAGTTGATTTTTGTCTGAATGAAAACACCAATGAAGAAATATGTATGAAGCATGATTCTCAGCAATTAATCATGAATCTTTCTGAGTTATTGAGATCTAATCTTAGATTGTGCAGAAAGTTAACACAGCATGATACTGGCTCATATTTATAGCATCTCTTAGTTTATTTTGTCCTAAACTCTGAGTCTATAAATACTGTGTGCATTACCTTTCATGAAGAACTACTGATGTTGATGAACTCTAAACTCTGTTAGTTATACTCTGATAAAATAAAATGTTTACTGCAATACCCCAAAGAAAGTGTATATAGGTTGTTATACTCCTTTGAGATTATGTTGGATACTAGGATGACCCAGGAACCTATTGGTATATAATATGTGCTAAAATTCTCTGATTTTTGGTGACTAGTTAAATACTAGGATGACCCAGGAACTTATCAAAATGATAAGGGCTAAAATTTTTGAATTTTTGGTGACTGGTTCCAACCTCTGATTACTGGAATGAAAAATAAAAAAAAAAAAATGAAAAAAAAAATGAATGAAAAATAAAAAAAAATGTGTATATAAAGAGGGTATAAAATAAAAATTACTGTATAAAGTTCGAATACTTCAGAGTTTAGCTTTCATCATACAGTCAGTGTTTACTATGACAGTTTGTGCATCCAGTGTTTATTGATTTACTTTATGGATTTTATGAAAAATTAGATGCTCTAAAAATTGACTTAGTAAACTCTGCTTCACACACACACATATTCACAACTGTGCAATTTATGAAAGGGTTTCGATGATAAAGTTGGAGAATTGACAAACGCTGTTGATTCGTGATTTGTACTCTAAGGTAAATTTTCACTTGGACAATTTGAAAGTCTTGGAGTAAGTAGGGTTTTTGACAACTGTTAATCAGTGGATAGTTGATGAATGTGTTCTTTATATGATTACTTTAATTAGTTTTCATATTCTTTTCTTGATACATTTTCTTGAAGAACAGTTCATATAACTCAAATAACAGTTGCAGAACACAATGAATATGATTAGAAAAGAAAATTTTTCATTGATAATAAGAAAGAGATTACAAACAAATATTACATATTTTTTGTTCTCTCTATCTGCTAATCTATTCAACAGGAAAGTAAAAGGTCCGTCCACACCACTCCATTGTTAGCAAAAATTCCCAGATCCCATCTTTGCCACTTTATTTGGGTGGAAGTTGAAGGGATAAGGTTATTTTTGCTGACATATTCATTAACAATGGTTGGTGGTGGTGGATGAGGATGCCTTCGAGGAGAGCCATGCCAATGTTGCTTGGAGGGCAGCATCGATGTCGATCACCCTTGCAGGTTTCTCTCTCTCGAGCTCTTCCAGACCAGCATCCATTTGCAGCCACAGCGTCTCAAGCTGTCTTTCCCACTCAAACGCTTCAAACTCTTCACGAGTATAGCTGAAGATGTCTCTATTTTCGACAAGATGAAGGTTTTTCTCTTTGATGGTAAGGTTAGCCATTGTTTTTCAAGAGTATTTGGTTTGAAAGGTTTGTGATTTTACAGGGGAGACTGAAAGGTTAAAGGTTTAATGAAATAATCTGATCAAGTCTCTAGGCCTTAAATAGAGATGGGTAAGAACGAAGTCCTTAATCGCTTCGTATTCTGGTTATTAAAGGCAACAGGTAAACGTTTCAAATTCTGATTTTACTTGGGTCCAGATATTTTTAAAAGAGTATTATTTGATTTTTGTTAAAATCAAATATTTTAATGTTTTAATTTTAATATACTCTTTTTAAAAATAGGCGCACATGACCCACTCGCCCTTAATGTGTCCCACTTACCTATTATCGTGTCCCACTACACATTAATCAAGGAACTGATTGAGTGTTTGTTACATAAGAGATTGAGTTTTTATTAATTTAATCACTTTTGTGTCCAAACGAGTTTGCTTTATTCTTACTCTCACAGTTTTCTTATTTTTCTCTTGGGCACTCACGCAAACACCTTTTCTACATTCATATCTTTTGGAAATTCTTGGAAATTCTTAACTCAATGGCATCTAAAGCATTCACTGCTCTTGGCTTACGGTTTGTTCCTAATAACTATGAAGCTCCACTCTATCATGAACGCGTTCCAGAATCGTTTCATCTCATGCAGAACTTTTTGAGGGATTCAGAGATTGGACAAGCTCTGACTGGACCTGCTACTCTTTCTGCGTCTCAAATTGCTTCATTCTGGCAGAACTCAGTTTATGTGGATGGAGGAGAAAGTGGAACTCCTACCATTATCTTCACCTATGAAGACCAAGACCATGTGATTACTCCACAGACTGTACGAGATACGATGGGTTTTGACACACATACTTCTTATGCTCTGGTTAATGAAGGTTATCTGAGAGACATGCTACAAGAGATAGGTTACATGGAATCTCTTGACAAGCTTGGCAGTATAAAGCGACCAAATCTAAGAAAGGAATGGAATTTCTTCTTTGATTGCATAACAAGAACATTCCAGAAGAAAGTCACAAACTGGGATGCCATTCCAATGGATAGTCTCCATATCGGGTATTCTTTGCTCTATGGTATTAATTTTGATTTTGGTCGATATGTTTTGATGAACTTAGGTGATAAATTGTCAGAGACTACCACTGTCTACTATGCTCGTTTCTGTCAAATGTTGTTCAATGCATGTGTACCTGGTCTTGTAATTGATGAAACTGATAAAGTTGATCCTTTTAGAGTCAATAAGCGCATATTCTCTGATATGACTAACAAGGATGTTGGTAAAGAAAATCTTCCTGAGTTTATCATGCCTCTTGCTCTACGAAATTTTCTAAATCAACCACAAGAACTACAACAAGAACAACAGGAACCACAACATGTTGCACCACCACAAGATGAACCTGAACAAGAACCACAGCAACCTGAACCACACCCTGAATCTCAACCAGAACCAAACACTGAATCACCTGCAAAGCAATCTTCACCCACTTCAAACTCAAACTCTGATTCTCCATTAAAATCAAAGTCTAGATCTCAAGGTGTTAAGAAAGCACTTGCTGAAAGACATGCCAGTCTAAGACAGGCGGAAGAGACAAAGAGGCAATCAAAACGAAAATCTCCTGAAGCTGTTTACACTAGAAAAGGGAAGAGACTGAAAGCTCGAGCAAACATGCCTAAGTCACCACCTTGTGAAGAGGATTCAGATAATGTACCTCTAGCAAAACGAAGAAGAGTAATATTCTCTGATTCTGTGGATGAAGATATTGAAGCTCCAGAGGTTGTTTCACAGCAAACACCTCCTGTTGAGGCTGAGAAAGATGCAATACCTACAGAGGATGTAATACCTGCAGAGGATGTAATGCCTGCAGAAGAGGATGCAAGAGATGGTGTTTCTCCAATAAATGCTGTTCCTGATTCATTTATGCCATTATCTGATCCTATCTCTAATATTGGTGTAGTTGATCAACTTACATCTGTACCTTCTGAAGCTGTGGCATCTCATACTGAGATAATATCTGATGTTCATCACACTGTTGAAGAAGGTGAAGAAATTGATCAGGCAACAAAAGTAACTTCTCAGTCAATGCCTGTTGCTGAGCCTGAGCAACATGAAGAGAATTCTCAAAAGCCTACAGAAGATATTGCTAAATCTATGGCTGAAGATGAACCAGTTAAAGCTACAAGTGTTGAAGCTGAAGGTGACAGTAGTGCAAACTCTGATACTTCTCTGAGTGCACCAGTACAAACTGATGATAAACATACACCTTTTTCTCAACCTTGTAGTTCTCATGAAGTTGAGAGAGCACAATTTGCCAAGAATGCTGCTGAATGGTACAAAGAAGATTGTATTTTTCCATCAAGAAGAGCAGCTAAGTTTGTTAAGCAAAGTGCTGATACTATCTCTAATCCAGAGATTCTTTCTTGCTTGCAAGCAACTATAGTTCAAGTTAAAACTCTGGATAGACGATTTGATGATACTAATTTGGCAATCACTTCTTTGCGAAATGAGGTTGTAGCTAGAGAGATGAAAATGGAAACACATTCAAAACTAGTGACTACAAAATTCTCTAAAGCTCAAGACAATATCCTTGCCAGACTGAGTAAAGTTGAAGAGAATCAGTCTGATTTATCTGTTAAAATTGATTCTATTGCTACCTCTCTGGAGTTAATTACTTCTATCCTTATGCCTGATGATGTCAAAAAGGGGGAGAGAGTTGTCAGAAGGGATAGTGCTGGAGATGGAGGGGCAAGTAATAAAGACAAAGGAAAGAAAAAGGCTGAGGAGGTTCAAACTCTGAGAACTAGTAAGTCATCCAAATCACAGTCTGTTGGGAGAAGTACTGATACTCAAGGAACTTCAAGGACCAAGAGTTTACTGTTATCTTCAAATCCACAAACTGATGAAGAGTTGGCTGCTAAGTTGTTCATTGAAGAGAATGAGGAAGGAGTAACGATTGAAGACATTGAAGCTGAGGAAAAGAGTTTACATGAAGAACATCTTAAAGCTTTAAAGTCTGATAAGGTACAAAAAGAAAAGGTTCCTAGGCCTGTTCTTAAAGGCGTTGTGATCAAGGAAAATGTTGATGCTGATCAAAGATCACATTTATCTAAGAAATCAACAGAAGCTGAAGCTAAACACAAGCTGAAAGGCATTGCTATGGAAGGAGAAGATTCAAAGAAGAAAGATACAACCTCTGTTGCTACACAAGTTGTGTTTAAACCTCTATCTTCTCAGTTGAAATCAGTTTTTGGTAAAGGAACACTTCATGATCCAGATGTGTTATCTGGAGTCTCAATGAATATTTCTGATGGAAAAGCTTTATCTGGTAAGATTGGAAATAATAAGGCTGGATTAGGCTCACATAGAGACAGAAGGCAATATACTGGTCCTAGAGATCCTTCTTCACTGGCTGTTCCAGGTCGTGGTGTACCTCAAGAGAGTCTGGATAGACTGGAATCAGTGCAGTTGGTTCATCAGAAGAGTTTAGACAAAGATTTTCTTCTTTACTTCATGGCTGATGGGACAGTATTCAAAGTTGGTGAGGATGATATCGGCTTGAAATATTGGGAAGAACTAGAGTATGTTCTATATCTTCTTAAGGTGAATAGTCGAAGGACTCAATCTGTTGCTAATGTACTAAGACAGAAGATGACTCAGAATCTGGCTATTAGAGGACAGAAATACAATAGCAGATACATTCCTAAGTACAGGGATTACCAAGGCAATCTCATTGAAATGAAGAAAGGTACTGCAAAGTTAAAAACTGATTTGGGAATCACAGTACTTGACTTCAATACTCAGGCAGAAAAAGACAGATTTATCAGACTGGGTAATGAAATGAGAAGAAACAAGATTTATGATCTTAGGGCTGCTATTTATCAAACAGATGAAAGTGATCCTCAACTCAGAGAAATCAAAGAAGCAATGAAGATTGAACTTGAGAATGCAGAAAGAAGATTGCTGATTGATTATCTCAGAACCATGCCAGATCTTGAAATGATTAGAGATTAAAGTTCTGTAAGAATTTTCTTATTCTCTATAGTTTTTAAGCTTAAACTCTGAATCTGTATAAACACTGTATTTATCGTTTGTTTTGACATCATCAATTATTGTCATTAACTTGTACATTTTTGATAATGAACAAGTTGGGGGAGATTGTTAAATATAATTGATGTGTTTTGATCAGTGTTTAAGTGTTACAGGGAGTTATCAGAGTTTAGCTGGAAGCAGTCAGAGTTTGTGTAAACTCTGACAGTTGGAAGCTCGACAGAGTTTGTTAAACTCTGTCTGGAGGAAGCGCGTCTACTGTTCAACAGTGATTAAAGATTAATTATGGAAGCGATATCTTTGAAGATTGGATAGCTATCAAAGAGATCGAGTTGACATAGGAGACGTGTGACAATCTGTAATTGATATCATTGTATAGCTGATTATTAGGAATATCAATTAGAGATTGTATCGTAGCTGTATGATATATAAATACAGATAGGTTAACCCTAGAAGGGTATCGATAACGAATTATCATTATTGTAACCTAGCAGCTCTTTGTGATATTTTACATCACGAAGAGGGTTTGAAATACAAGAAGTTTTTTAAGTGCATAAACGCTTTTACTTGTTAATCTCTCATACAAAGTTGATTATTATTTGTGTATTCGGCCTAACAAAAAATATTATTCGTCGAATAGTTACGTTCAAATAATTATTTGAAGTGGGGATCGTTAAATAAATAATCTCGAACGAATAGTCAAATAATATTCGTCGCCCGAATAATGGAAAATATTTACTTAAATATTTTCCTCCGAGGTAATCTTGATATGTCAAGAAATATTGACTCCCGGTCTATATTTGATGAATAAGATGTATACACCCTTCTCTGAGGGTCTTACAATAACCGGCTTATAATTGATACGATAGCTATCTAATTTATAAGCCAATAACAATCAGGGAACAAGCATAATGATATAACTTGAAAGTAGGCATGCATGCTATGGCATATGTATAACAGAAAACATTTTTATATATATTCAATCACAACAACAACCTAAAAGAAGGGAATTGAAACTTGCCTGGTAGTCGAGTACGGTAAGGGGTAGTGGTAGCGGGTCCCGGTTCAGCTTGGTGATCTATAAATAGCCAAGGCATTCGGGATTAATCACTTAACATCTTAAAAGTTAAGTTATACTTAAATCGAAACACGTTCTCGAGTTATCTCGTTATACCCCTTTTAGTGGATTCCTTTTATCATCGATCCGACCCGACATTCGTTCGTTAATACGACATGTCATTGTACTTACACTTGGGACATACTTAAGTCATACAAGTTCTAAAGTCGATCGTTACAAATCAATATTATGCTCCGAGTTTTATCGCCCGTTTTCTAAGTGTTTTACCGAAGTTATAATCAAGCGGGTTTTTAGGGGTTCGTTTGCGATTAACTTTGATTCGAACATTTTTATAAAATCGGAAAACGATCCATTTCACATGAGGTTTTCTCTCACACCTTCCTTTTTACCTCTAGTATTTAATTACCAAGATTCGCCACTGACTTACGTATTTTACGAGGGTTCAATTTTAATAACGAACTCGTACTTACGGTTTCGAACGTCTTTTAGTGAATCGGCCATAATTCCTAAACCGTAAGTCCGTTTCACATGATCTTTATATCAAAACGAAGCTTATAACATGATCTATCTTGCCATGGCAGAACATGATACTGGACAGTGACTTATGGCTACTGTCAAACACGATTTCTTAAGGTTAACAAAAATCGGGCATTACGACAGCTATAAATCGGACGTTCCATAAATCGTAATCAACAACCCAAGCCACACCGGGCATCTAAACAACTTATACACATAATAAGCATCTCAACAAGTCCAGAAGCCACTGATCTTAGTACAAAATCATCATGTTAATCAAATCACTAAATCACTAACTAAACATGCTTATAGCATGAACATAATCATAACTAAGCTAGATCCATCAAGAACATGCTTAAAACTCAAAGTAGGTCTAGGGTTTTCAAGTCTTATACCTTGCTTGTAGTATGTACTAGCCTCAAAAAGCTTGGTATTGCCCTTGGATAGCCTTAACTTAGCTAGGATCAACCATGAAAACAAGAAAAACAAGGATTAGTTCTTGAAAACACTATTCATCATCACCTTTGATGATTTATTTGAAAATGAAAGAAAGTGAATTTGAGGCTGAAATTTTTAGGGGATCTAAGTTATGATATGAAGTACTCACCATAAATATTTCAAGATCAAATGATGGTTGGAAGCCTTACTTCTAGCACCTTGGCAGAATTTTTCAAGGAAGAAAGGAAAATGGAGAGTTCTTTGTGTTTGCTTGGTTGTTTTGATAATAATTCATAAAGTGATGAGCCTTGGATGATATCTCATCTCTTTTTACTTTATTAAAGTGCTTTTGGAATGAATGGTGAGATTTGAAAGCATGTGTAGCACTTGGATTGATTTATGGCTAACTAGAGTTTGATTTGGCTAACTACTAGTTCAATCCTTAACATGCTAGTTACTTAGCCCACTTGGTTGCTAGATATTTATCTAGTAGCTTATGCATGACTCTTGCTTCCACTGCTTGTTTCTTTTGTCCGGTTATTGCTCGTTTCGATTGATCGTTCGGGCGAATAACTAAGTAGTTTCACCTCTAGGGTTTACCGGGAAATTTCTCGATATTCATAATACCTTTCCCAATCCTTAATATAATACTCGTGATGACCATGTAGGATATTTAATCTCGATACGAACTTAATCCGTAATCTAGGATTCGTTCGCTTTATTGATTAATCACGTTATAACGTTTTAGCGGTTTCTAGAACGCTTGTTTCACTGCCTCAGTGGTTTCCTACCTTCATTCTTAAATCAAATATAATAACATCCCAAAATATCAAATCCTTAAAGTTAATATCTCAATTCTTGGATTATAATAATATTTAATCCACTGTCCGGTCAAATATTATACCGAAAAAGAATTTGGAATTTCTGAATTCCGATCGTCTCTGCATTCACTTATTTCCTCCGCGTATTACTAATATGACTTCGAAACATCCATATCACGTCTCGTACATAGGGTGGCGTGAAAAGTTTTCCAACTTACAAAATCACTATTCATCCACCAAATTACTATGCACGTACAGGAAACACTATGCACGTACGGGAAACACTATGCACGTACGGGAAATACTATGCACGTATGGGAAACACTATGCACGTACGGGAAACACTATGCACGTATGGGAAACACTATGCACGTACTCATTTCCCTTCAAGGATCCATTAGCTCCTTCCTGGATGGTAGATTATTCTTATCTAGGTCCTCAACCATCGAATTACTCTATTCTGACAATATACCAATGCATCAGGATCATTGTCCAAAGCAATATCCATTCATTACAATCATTGTTCTTTGAAACCACCATTCATTAGAGCTGGTGACCTTGTTGTCGGAATCATTGTTCCTCATTTTATCATTACTTAATAAAAAGTTTTAATTATATCCAAAATTTGGGGTTCTTACATTCTTTGCGTAAACAGGAGATAAAATCAAATCTGGATAAACTTTATAGTTTGAAGTCAAGCATGCTATGTCAAAAATCAAGGCTTAATTGGAATCTTAAGGGTGAGAAAAACACGTGGTTCTTCCACAAGGCGATTTTGCGTAGAAGGTGTGTAAATCGAATATCACGTTTACAAATTGGTGGTATTATTTACAGAATTCTACAAATATCAAGGATGATTTCTTCACTCATTTCAAAACTTTTCTGAGTAACCAGCATTCTTGTGGAGTTTTTAGGATTGGCAATCTTGTTCTCAATAGGCTAAATGGACTAGAAAGGGAGGACTTAGTTAAGGTCTTTGAGCTAGGGGAGATTGAACGAGCTTTAAAAGAAACGAACTCTAGTAAGGCCCCTGGTCCAGATGGCCTAAATGCAGGTGTACTGATAGCATTCTGGTGGCGAATGAGATCTGTTCATCCCTAAAGACTAAGAAATGCAAGGGACTAATCTTCAAAATAGATTTTGAAAAGGCTTTTGATCGCATTGATTAGTCCTTTTTCTTTGATACTCTAGAAGCTATGAATTTTGACTCAAAATGGGTTTTGTGGATGAAGTCTATCTTTTACTCATCCTCCATATCCGTGCTTGTTAATGGTTCTCCAACGGATGAATTCCAACTTAGAAGAAGTCTTAGGCAGGGAGATCCTCTGTCCCCTCTGCTTCTTAATCTGGTGGGGGAGGTTCTGTCAGCATTACTGTCGATGGAAAAGTCGAAGGGCATGTTCTCTGGTATTACCCTTCCTAAGTGTAGTGTGGAGATTACACATCTGCAATATGCAGATGATATAGTCCTCTTTCTGGAAAATAACGATAACTCTGTGAGAGGGGTTAAAAGGATTCTAAAATGCTTTGAGCTACTTTCTGGGCTGAAAATAAACTTTCACAAGAGTGATCTGTTTGGTTTTGGTGAAGATAAGTCTATAATGGTTAGATGGGCAAAGTTTCTGGGTTGTAAAGTGGGTAGTGGTCCAATCAAATATTTGGGTCAACTCTAAGGGCTTCTCCAACCAGAATTTCATACTGGGACCCTCTAATTCTCAGAGTTCATGACAAGCTTAAGCAATGGGATCCAGAAAGAATCTTGATGGCAAGAAGACTGGTTTTGTTAAAGGCAACAGTGGACAACATGCCTTTGTACTGGTTCAACCTCTTTCGTATTCCGGTGGCTGTCCTTAACATGCTGGAACGAATAAGAAGACAATTCTTATGGGGCCATATTGGAAAGGATGGATCTGTTTCTAAAAAACTTCATCCACTGGATTGGAACAAATTGTGCACTAGAAAAGAGGCGGGGGGCCTAGGAATTTCTCTTCTTAGGGACAAGAATCTTTCACTACTAGCAAAATGGTGGTGGAGATGTTACTCGGAAAGATCTAGTCTGTGGAATAAAATTTTGGTGGGTAAATATGGCCATGGTGTAAATTATGATATATCTTCCATTATGCTAAGCTCATCAAGTTCCTCTATTGTTAAAAGCTTTGTGAATATCAGACCAGTTGCTAATGTAGCAAATCTTCTAGCAAAAGAAAATTTTGAATGGAAAGCTCGAGATGGTGAAGCGATCTAGTTCTGGGAGGACCGGTGGCATCATTCAGGCCAAATCATGCTCAGATTCCCGAACCTATATAGAATCTCGAGATTGAAACACTCAACCATTAAGGCCTTTGTGGACTGTTGGCTAATTAGCAATGATAGGGATACTTTACTTTGGTCGAGACCTATTCTTGATAGGGACAAAAACAACTTAGATCAATTGAGTAATATTGTGGATAACATCAACATGCAATCTGGACATGATCTTCTTCTGTGGAAACTTGGAAAGGGAGTTTTCTTGACTAGAATCCTGAGCGATGCACTACAAATGGTATCTAGTTTGGATTCGCATGAAAACTCAATATGGAATGTCATTTGGAAGTCTAAATTACCACCTGAACTCTTAATTTTCTTATGGAAGATTCAGTGGAAGGTACTTCCAACTAGGCATTTCCTCAACACTAGAATCCCATCCATCTCCCTTGTTTGCAACTGGTGCTCAGTGGAGGTTGAATCTCTTAATCACCTCTTCTGGGAGTGTGACTTAGCAATGTGGGTCTGGGACTATGGGGGAAATTAGTGGAGTGTTAATAGACTGCTTGCTTCTCTACATAGTTTTTCTCTTATATTGTTGTTAAAAATCCATTCTAGTGATCACGTGAAGGTGATTTGGAAATTGGTGGTAGCTGCTACATTATGGACTATTTGGTTGTCCATAAATGAAGTTACCTTCTCCGGTATGAGAGTCACCAAGTCAACTTTGGAGCATTTTATTTTCACTCGTGTCTGCGAATGGGGTAAGGTAGCAAGCATTCTGCCTTTCGGGTCAGATCCCTTTTGGAAAGTTAACCCGCATGGAGTCATAACAATATATCACGATAAATAGATAAGGGATTTCTGGAAGTCCAAATTCCTAAATTTTGATCTAGTGTGTATGGTGGATGGTGCTTGGGGATGGGATTTTTCAAACAATTTTGGTGGAGGCATTGGAGGTAATATCACTAACACCTTAGGCAAAGTAATATATTCTTTCTCTGGTCCTTGCTTAGCAAATAGTGGACTCGAAGCGGAAATTAAAGCTATTCTACATGTTGAAAATGTGCTCAACATAGAGAAGCTCAGGCCATGCAGGGCTGTTATTTGTTCAGATTCGATGGAGGCAATAAATTTTTTCAGAAAAGGTTGTGATTGGCAATTAAGATATAGAATGTGCTCGATTATGGGTGTCAGTTCTTTTTCCATGGATCTAAAGAACTTATCCTCCAAACTTTGTCATGTTAAGAGTGAACTAAATCAGAGTGCTGACAATCTTTCTAAAAGAGGAGTGGGTAGGCCCTACCTTTCTAACTATTGGGCTGGCGAGTCCATCTTTTCTTTATAGGATGGACTGGGTCTTTGTTGTCCTAGACTAAGCTTAAGGGCTTCTTAGGCTACTAGGTTACTAGTTGGGCTAGGCCTTAACAGGAGGGCTGTTGCCTTTTTCAGTGGTTTCAAATTAGTCTTAATTCTCTCTCTTAATCGGTACGTATTACAAATACGTTTCAATTATTCTCATTGCATGTATTGGCGTACATGAACTTTGCTTACAAACTGCGTACTCCCCCACTTTTTGATTTCCTCAAATCCCAGTGCACATATCAAGAAAACGGATGGTTTTTTTCTACAGGCGTAGTCTCATTATGGCTACATACCGTTTTTTCTCTTGGGAACATGCGATTGTCACAGGCTTAAACCCTTGGAACGATTCATATCCCTCTCCTTTTTTATTCAACTGGCCTACAGTGGTATCTACCTCCTTTCATCCCTTTCTCAACTCTGCTATCCTTCACATTTCTCTTCATGGAGGATTTTTGGACTCCACCTGAAGAATGGTTCGTGAAAATAAACATCCACTTTCACCTCAACAGAGAATCAACTTCCGAATGGAAATACTAATGGGGTGGGTGTTCTAATCTGAGATACAGAATGGACTAAACTCTGGGGTGCAATGGACCCGATGCAAGGTAGAACAGAACTCCAAGCACTGTTATGGGGAGTTCAATCAGCACTAATTCAGTGCCATCTCTTGGGGCGCTTCAAGGTTCACATTGAATCCACAAACAGGGATGTGTATGACACCATACGTCGTCGAGAGGACCAAGCAGTTGCAGAGAACCTCCTTGAAGCAGTCATGCAATTCAACACCCTATATGCAAACAACTTTGTGGAATGATTAACTCAGTGGAGAGCATCACTCATTCCTATTGCAATGAACAGAACAGCGAAATACATGGCTGTCTATGGCATGAATAATATGGCGACTTTTGCTGCTGCTCCAGGCATGTTTGGTGAGCTTAGAACCTATCTCGACAGAGACATGGGGTGGGACTTGCCTTTTGAAATTGAAGAAGGATTCGGCCTTGGTCAGGTAATTGATGTATCCCCTCCTCTTTCTCCCTTTGTTCATGGTCATCTAGTTGAGCCAGTGATAGATATGGACATGCATGCATTTGATAATGACTTGGTAAACAGAGACACTATGGTTATTTATAATAATCATAGGGACCTTTATGATTATATAGTTGAATTTCCTACTTCCCCATCCCCCCTAGAGTGGCCCAGGAGGCTCCTCCCAACACCAATATAAATGTTAACATAAACCTGAATATCTTTGTTAATGTCAATATATCTGTGAATGCGGGGGTTGCAAACCCGTATGAGTTTGCTTCAGAGGAGCCTCCTCAAGAGGTGTTTGCAAACTCCTGTGTTAAAGAAGAAGAGGCTAGGGCAAAGGCTTTACTAAAGGGGAAGACTAAAGTTCTCACTAACTATGCTTTCAATGAGGGAGGTTACTTAGTCAGAAGACAATCATGATTATTGATAGTGGAAGTCTACTATCAGTCTCGAAATGTTTTAGGAAAATTATGATTGATTTGGATGAAGAGATCTTCCCTGGAGTCTATGGTAAGGATGTGCTGGATGCTGCTGTTCGTGGCACTTTAGAATAGCTTCTGAGCAGTGCGCGGAACTCTATTTCTAAGGCTAAAGGAATAACAATCAATGTTCCAGAGGTTCATGAAGAAATGGTTGTTGGTGAAGAACTCATGGAAGAGGAAGATGCTCTGATGGATTGGGCTTTATTTGAACAAGCCTCACTTGGTTTGCTGGGCTAGTAGGATTCTCGGGCTAAGCTTCGTCATTGGGCTATGATGTATTGATCAAATATTTTAGACTTGTTTCGTTTCCTAAGTTCTAGTTTTTCTTGCTGCTTTTCAGTGGTTCAGTTATGTTAAGTCTGTAATGGATTATGGTGTACCTCGACTTTCAAGGCTTTGCCTTCTTTTAATATATCTCTGTTTATAAAAAAAAGGTTTTAAACGAAGGAGTTTAGTATTAACCTTGTTTGGAGTAGTTTACATAAAAAATAAGATTTTGTTCATAAAAAATAGGTATAGTTGAAAAATACAAATTTTAAAAACTATATCTCAAATCCATAAAATAGATTTTGAATTGAAGAAAGTGATTTTGATTTAAAGAGAGCGATTGTAATTACATATAAATTTTGAAAACAACATTTTTATTATGATATTGTTAAATAACTAACAGGTAAAAATCATTTCTTCAAATTTTTCTTTACATGTGAATAAAAAAATATGTCAAATAATGTAAAAGAGTAAGAAAAGTAAGTTAAGTTGTGGGATCATTCAAAATATATAAAGTAAATATAATAGAAGTTTTATATTATAAAATTTTACAAAAGAAAATGTGTAATAAAATGTATGGGACAAAGAAAATATTATTTTGTATAATAAGAATATAAGATTAATTGTGCACACCAAACAACCAAAATGCCCTCAAATAACTTTTATGTCTATTTTTTTTGTCAGGGGTATCTATTTCATAGATGAATTGCAACGAGTACAATATTCGTAAGAAGATGCTTCTTTCATTCAAGAAAGTTTATTATCTAACCGAAAGACCCGCATGTTGCCCCCGGATGCTTAGACAATAGAACTTTAATGTCTGAGAAGATGCCACTCGATTGGTAGATACATTACTAAAAAACTAATACCGGAAAGAAAAAGATAAATAAAACTACAAGACCAAACTCCAATAAAGTATCCTGGCCGATCTTCAAAAATCTCAAACCCCAACTTTTCCACCATTTGTCACCATCAATATTGGAAAACGTGCCAATCTGCTCATCAACCCAATCAATAGGGCACCAAGGGAACAAAGAAGGGCCTCGTTAAAAATCCACAAGAGCAAAAAACCCTTTGGGAAAAAAACTCAAGTGGGAAAAGAGTGCCCAGCAAGAAACCCAGTCAACAGCTTTTCTTCAAAGAAAATTGTTGTTGTCCAATCTCCACCCTCATAAAAAAATGCTTTCCTGGAATTTAAATAACAAAACAAATATCAAAATTCGCTTAAAGTAACATTAATTATGGTTCCGAAAGTAACTCAATACTACACTAAAGTCCCAACCAAAGGGAATACCTTTCGTTAGACATACAACTAATTTATAAGCTCCTCTTAATAATGAGAAATAACGAAATTCTATATGAAAATTTATAATAGATAATTTATTGAAAATATGAAAATTGTATTTTAAAATTCTATATGTATAATATATACATATATATATATATACACACACACACATAAAAATCTATAATTAACTAATAAATTTGAAAAATATAAAAATAACCAATATTAGCACATATTTAATATTAATAACATAACTGAATAATAAAGTCTTAAAATTAATTATGGAATAGACAAGTCATCTAAATGACACAATGATACCTCTTAAAGGCCCAAAATATAAGCCATCAATCATAGCCACCCAAAATGGTACAAAAACTTAATAAGTTCTTAAAAATAAAAAAAGTCATCAATCAAGGTCATTGATATATGGTAACTGAAAATTTAATTAAATACCATTTCTACAAATTTAAAACTAAAAGATAACTAATGCACTAAATGAGGTTAATAGAAATTAAATAATGTCAGGTAATTCTTTGTAAATATTTAATTGTTTCAGTTAGGAATTTAATGACATTATTTAATTTCTTTTTCTTTTCAAAAAGAAATTAAATAATGTCATTAAATTCCTAACTGAAACAATTAAATATTTACAAAGAATTACCTGACAAATAAACTTATTATTCCTATAATCACTCACTTGATAAAGGCCAAAAAACAAATAGTAACTAATTAAAAACCACTAATAATCACATTAAAAACCACTAATTAAAACACTATCAATCATCAATCAATGATATATAACTGAACAAATAAATATCAATCAAATATAATAAATCCATTATATCTATTATATGTTAACAAGGCTTTTCCACCTATTTAGTAATTTACTAAAATATCCCTAAAATACTTATAATGTTAAAAAATAATGACTTCCAAGAATTCGAACCCATGACCTTCATGTACTAAAGTTTTATGTTTACATGTATTACCACTACACTAGAACATTTGATGACATATCTTTTCAAATCAATGATTGCATACATACACAATCCATTTGCTAATTTTTTTTTTATTTTTTTTAATATGACCTCCATGTACCAAAGTTTTTATGTTCACATGTATTAGTACTACACTACAACATTTAATGATACATTTCTTATAATCAATATAATTGTATACATAGACAATTCACTTGCTAAATTTTTTTTAATATTTATTTTCAAATTTATTCATAATAAAATTAATTAAAATGATAAGAACATGTAAACTATTTTTAATTGAATGAATAACTGATTGAATGTACGTGTATTTAATTTAAAATTTGAAATATATAATTCACATGGTACACGAAATAACATAAATTTTAATTTTAATTTCTGATACATGTCTATTAATATTTTTATGAAAACACCAATTATAATATTTATTTATGTTTGTTACGTGGTACACGTATGAATGAGCATTTCACCATATCTACCCGAACTGGTTCCCTTCCCGTTTGGATTGTGGATCCGGGAAATTTTTCGGGTCAACATGAAATATTATAGAATAAAAATTCGTGCGAAGGAAATGGGCTCGGGGATTAAGGTATCCCACCACGATCCCCATTTCCGTTCCCCGACTGATTATCATATTTAGAAAAATATATTTTTTGAAACATATATTTACCAGATTATTAAAGAAACTGAAAGTATGTGTATTTAATATAAAATTTTAAATATATAGGCCTCGAATTCACATGATACACCAAATAAGATAAATTCAAATTTTGATTTATGCCACCTATTTAGTAATTTACTAAAATATCCCTAAAATACTTATAATGTTAAAAAATAATGACTTCCAAGGATTCGAACCCATGACATTCATGTACTAAAGTTTTATGTTTGCATGTATTACCACTACACTAGAACATTTGATGACACATCTTTTCAAATCAATGATTGCATACATAGACAATCCATTTGCTAATTTTTTTTATTTTTTTTAATATGACCTCCATGTACCAAAGTTTTTATGTTCACATGTATTAGTACTACACTAGAACATTTAATGATACATTTCTTATAATCAATATAATTGTATACGTAGAAAATTCACTTGCTAAATTTTTTTTAATATTTATTTTCAAATTTATTCATAATAAAATTAATTAAAATGATAAGAACATGTAAACTATTTTTAATTGAATGAATAACTGATTGAATGTACGTGTATTTAATTTAGAATTAAAAATATATAATTCACATGGTACACGAAATAACATAAATTTTAATTTTAATTTCTGATACATGTATATTAATATTTTTATGAAAATACCAATTATAATATTTATTTATGTTTGTTACGTGGTACACGTATGAATGAGCATTTTACCATATCTACCCGAACTGGTTCCCTTCCCGTTTGGATTGTGGATTCGGGAAATTTTTTGGGTCAGCATGAAATATTATAGAATAAAAATTCGTGCGAAGGAAATGGGCTCGGGGATTAAGGTATCCCAGCACGATCCCCGTTTTCGTTCCCCGACCGATTATCATATTTAGAAAAAAATATTTTTTAAAACATATATATACCAGATTATTAAAGAGACTGAAAGTATGTGTATTTATTATAAAATTTTAAATATATATGCTTCGAATTCACATGATACACGAAATAAGATAAATTCAAATTTTGATTTATGGTACATGTATATTAGTTTTATTTTGTAAAATTATAAATTATATTAGTTGTCTATGTTTGTTATTCTCATAACAAATGAAACTAATTCACGTGAGACACGTATGGATGAGCATTTTATCCTGTGATCTCGATCTGATCCCTTTCCCGTTTTTCTTAGGTATTCGATAAATATTTCGGGACACCATGAAATATTATATAAAAAAATCGGAGGAAGGGAACGGCCTCAGGGAAGGTAACCCAGTCTGATCTCTGTTTTCGGTCCCTAAATGATTATAATATTTATGAAAAATAATTTTTTGAAATATATGTTTACTAGATTATTAAAAATAATATAATTCAAAAATTCAAAATTTTTATAAACTTAGAATTTCTGATATAAAATTTGACAAAATAAAATTTAATTTTAATAGTATATTTCATCTTTTTTTTATTAAAAAAATTAATTCAAATCGCTATTTATAATATAATAATAATAATAATTTTATCATGGTTTATCAAATTAATTTTATTATCCGATATATTCGAGAATATATACATTTTAAATAAAAAAAATTAAGTATCTCCCATTTTTTGTGGGGATCCTTGTTCCCCGTTCGTGGTAAGAATCATGAAGCAAAATAATCCTCATTCGGGGATCGATACGGGTTCAACGATTATATTCAAAATTTTAATTAAAAAAATTAAAATCCACGATTTTTCACGGAAATCCCTATTTCCGTTTCGGGGAATAAATCTAGGAACATAATGATCCTCGTTCGGAAACCGGGACGGGTTCAATGATTATGTTCGAATTCGGGGAGTGTGACGGGTATAACACTACCCGGCCCTGAATTGACCGACCTGATGCACATCCCCAAGTATACATACAACATGAATTCATTTATTGTTAAATTTGGACATCTAGATATGAAATACACTCAACTAAATACCAGCTAAAGAATAGGTACATCAATTTTTTTATCAACTTAAAAAAACGATAATACAACTAAATTGGGTACATTAAAATGTTAATCCAATTTGTTGACAAATATTAAAAGTGTTAAATTGAAATTCAAAAAAAATGATGTTAACAAAATAACATTCAAAAAACGTATACATGTTTAATGTGTGAGAGATATGACAATTAACTATTTTATTATAATAACACATATTCAGCTCGTAAAGACAACAATAGTAATTTTATATAAACATGGAAACGCAGGTCCATGAGACGTTGTCAAAGATGAATGAGAAATGATTGGAGAGAGAAAAGACGAACAAACTTAAGGTTGTTAAAGACGAAAGAGTGGTGGTGGGGCAAGATAAATGTGCATATATGATGTCGTTAGAGGAAAGAACGGATCTTAGAGGTATAATGAGGTGGCTAGATAGTGATCGAAAAAAGGCCGAAGTGAGAGTGCACATGATCAATAATAAATTGGAGTAGATATGAGTTAGGCATATGAGTAGAAGAGAAAATAGATATTAAAAAAATGTTGTTGCTAAGATTGAAAGTAGTTAAAAGAACTACTATCGTGGTAATTCCTTTAGGATTTTACTGAAAAACAAACTAAAGGACACTATTATCGTGGTAATACTTGATAACTAACGATTAACTCTTCTTGTATACCAATTTTGTCGGTTATCCTTCTCACATTTAACAAACATCACTATAAATATGATCCTCGAAATTTAGAGTGTGCTAATAATTTGAATTTAGAACGATTATTAACAATTGAATCTTAGTAAACCGTTGCACGTGAAAGGTAAAACACACTGACAAGAGGAAATAACGAACTCCAACGCAAATTTAAAAAATATTAGTTAGTGGGATGGATTTTATTTGTAATTGAGTAAGGGTAAATAAGTAAAATCAACAGGTACCGTACCGACCGATCGACCGACCAACCAAACTTTTAATGTTTCGGCTTTTATATAATAGTATAGATTTTAGTCGAATGGCTATAATATGTTGATTACTAAATTAATACAAAAAATGATAAATAAAGTATATAACATATTTTTACTCGATATCAGTATAATATTCGAATTTATCTTAATTATTTTTACATTATATCGGTTAATCCTATTAGCATCGCGTAATTTATAGATTTACTATAAAAAGATTAAAATACCCGTCGGTGTAAAGCAAGTCATGGTATCTAAGGTTGCCGAAAATGGAAGGGGCATAGGAGTGGATGTTGGTGAAGGTTGAGATGTAAATTAGATTTGAATGTGTGGTTATGATTATTTTTCGATTCTCATATCTGTAAATTACGTAGTGTTTAATCATTCCAAGTTATGTTTTTTGAATCGTTAGATGTGATTGTATTGTTATGATCATATATGAAATTCAGGTAAGAAATTTGAGTTATTACTTGTGTCCATAAAAAATATCACACTAATGATGTATAGTGTTTCAAAAATTAAAAATTGTTTATTTAAAAAAAAATCAAAACAACAACATTTTATGAATTTAAATGGTGCCCGTGCTTTGCACGGGCTTTCATGCTAGTTTAAATAAATTACTCAACAAACCAAACCACAATGCTTACACAACAAGCCAAAAATAATTCACCAACCAGCAACATTTTTGCGAAAACAAACAAAAAATGCTAACTCGGTGACAAGAACTCCCTAATCACAAGGTAAGGATATCCTGACATTGACAAGCTAAAAATCACACGGAAACCAGAACTAAAATTACTTACATTAGGCAAAATAAGTAACTGTAAACAATTACATCCGATAAAGGTAGAATTCAACAAATTTATCTATCTTCAAGGTAAAACTCTATGCCAAAACCAGTATGGGGATGAATATTCTCCAGCAAACACATACACAAACCAAATAATTCGAGATCGAAAATTAAGTACAACATGGCCAATAAAATAACATAACAACATATCAGTTAATTAATTATATAGCAATACCTAAACAATTCAAACAAACCAACACACTAATCAAAATAAGTTAAAACTTCAAAATACACACAGAGACACACATGTACCAAAGCTTATATCTTGCAAACATACATATAGACACAATGAGATAAATAGAGTAAAATCAATGGCCATAAACAGTAGATTAAAATAAAAAACAATAATAAATAAAAGAACTCCAGAAAAACTACTATCATCACCATAGCATGTGATCAATATACATCTATCATCACCATATAAAACAAATTAAATAATAGATGTTACCAAAACAGAGATGAGTTCGAATCCAAGGGTTTTATAAAGAGGCTTTTTCAATCCGAAGATGAAACATCAAAACTAAACCATAGACAAAACTCTCCTTGACACAAGGATTACAGAAATGTAATCAAAACATATGTACAATGAGTACTTTGACCGGAATTAAAATGGAGAAAATCAACATTTTCGACTCAATCAAAGGTGAACACAAAATCAAAAACCGTCATATAGAATCGATAGAGAATGAGGAGAGGACCACAGATATGCGATCAGATTATTTTTATGTCTATTTTGATTCACCTTGATCAATACATCTATCTCTTTTCTCTGCTACCAAAATATTAGTGGTCAGACTTCGAGATGAATTCCAGAGGTTCTGTACAGGAATAATTTAAGAGATGAGTTTGGTTCATAGATGGATGCTGCTTGTTTAACTTTGAAATATTTTATGGTGATTGTTGCCTGGTACATTGTGTGTTAGGTAGCCTACTATTTTAGGTAGCCTTTAATTTTGTAAATTTATTTCCAAAATTCACACTAACTTACCATACCTACCACACCACATATCATCTATAAATACCCCCTCTCCCTTCATTAACAAAACACACCAAAAACATCTTACTCTCTTCTCTCCATCATAGCTGCTAGATAGTCCGTCTAGTAGGAAGCTTACCTTGTGGTAGTTTCAGGAAGGTCAGAATAGGGGGCCCTCGTGCTTCTCTCTTCTTTCATTTCGGGTGAGTTAGTGTGAGTGTTTGGTCGGGCTGTAGTCATCTGGGTCTACAGCATTAGGAGTTCGTCCAACCATTGCAGCCGCAACAAGGGGAGTTCTCCAGGTTATCCGGTCAAGTACTGAAGGGATAGTTCTGTCCAGGTTATCCGGTCCAGTACCGAAGGAATAGTTAATCGTTATATTACTGTTCAAGTGTACCTCAAGTGTTACTTCGTAAACCTGAGAGAGAATATTGTAACCATTATTATCATTATAGTGGAAACATTCGGAGTTGGTCCCGCGGTTTTTACCTCTTTGGCTTAAGGGGTTTTTCACGTATAAATCTTGGTGTTCATCTCTCAATATCAGTTATTATTATTGACTGTTATAATCTCCGTATTTAATTTATGCAAAGACAGAAAACGGGAATTCCTAACAGTTGGTATCAGAGCTGGGGCCCACGTTGTTGGTGTCTAGGAAAGTGCTTTGTGCGCAGTGGTTACTTGATAACGCGCCGTACTAATACGGAAAGCTCCCCAAACACATCCACTTTCCTGGCCAACTTGTGTGGTTCTAAGTGAGATTCCCATAGTGTTTAGTAAATTGAAATGGATGATTCTTCCAGTGTAATGGTAAGCCTAATAGCTTCAAATTATCCAATGTGGAAAAGTAGAATAAAGGATTTGCTTTATAGTAAGGACTTGTCTGATCCGGTGGAGCTGAAAGGAGTTAAACCTGCAGCAAAGTCTGATGCTGACTGGAAGAAGATGAACATGAAAACTATCAGTCTCATTTGTCGATGGATTTATAATTCGGAGTATCATCATGTCTCTGAAGAAGAAGACGCTTATACGCGTTGGACGACATTAGAGTCTACATTCCAAGAGAAAAGTTCACAAAATGTAACTTTTCTAGTTCGTTAGCTGGTGAACATTAGGTACCAAGATGGGAACAACATGTCAGAGCATATGAGCGAATTCCAAGGGTTCTTAAATCAACTATCAAATATGAAGATGGAGTTTGAGCAGAAATTCCAAGCAATATTTCTTCTCAACACTTTACCATCCAGCTGGGATACGCTAGTGGTGACAGTAATTAATGCTGTACCAACTGAGCAACTAACGTTGCGATCAATTCAGCAGAGTATCCTTAATGAATCCAGGAGAAGAAAGGTACATGGAGTCAACCACGATTCCCAGGCTCTTGTTACTGAAAACAGGGGTAGAAGCAACTACAAGGATTCGAACAGGGGGCGTAGTAAACGCTGGAATTTTAGGAATTTCGGTGGCAAATCAAATGCCAATGTTGAATACTACTATTGTAAGAAGAAGGGTCATTACAAAAAGGATTGTAGGGCCTGGCTCAGCGAGCGGAACAATGGTCAGCAAGGGAAACATGCCGAGAAAAGTATAACAGCTACTATGACGGAAGATGTTGTGATCCTTTCTTTTGGGGAAGAAGAATGCTTACATGTTGATGATTGGAAGGTCGAATGGGTGATAGATACTGGAGCAACGTATCATGCAACACCCACTCAGGAATTCTTTACGACGTACAAGTTAGGGGACTTTGGTACTGTAAGAATGGGTAACTCAGATCAATCAAAGATCGCAGGCATTGGTGACATCTGTATTGAGACAAACACTGGTTGTTCAATGACTTTGAAAGATGTCAGGCATGTTCCGCACTTACGGCTCAACTTGATTTTCGGCATGGCGCTAGACAAGCAGGGGTATGTAAATACCTTCGGTGGTGGAAGGTGGAAGTTTAGTACGGGTTCGTTGGTGGTTGCAAGAGGTTCCACTTGTGGCTCTTTGTACAAGACACAAGTGATGATATGTTCAAATGAGTTGAATACAGTTGAAGATGAAGCTTCAGCAAGTTGGTGGCACAAGAGGCTTGGTCACATGAGCGAGAAAGGGTTGCAGATTCTAGCAAAGAAATCCCTCATTCAATTTGCTAAAGGAACTGCATTGCAGCCGTGTGAATATTGTTTATTCGGGAAACAACATAGAGTATCTTTTAGCAGTCCATTGAAGAAAAAGTCGGGGCTGTTAGAAAGAGTTTATTCTTATGTATGTGGTCCGTTTGAGGTGGAGTCCTTAGGCGGAAATAGGTACTTTGTTACCTTCATTGATGAAGCATCTCGAAAGGTGTGGGTTGAGATACTCAAATCCAAAGATCAAGTATTTGAGTACTTCCAGAAGTTTCATGCCATGGTTGAAAGATTAACAGGGAAATAACTGAAGTGCTTACGTAGTGACAACGGGGGGGGGGGCAATACTCTTCAAAAGAGTTTCAAAAGTACCTTACAAATCATGGTATTCGGCATGAAAGAACAGTTCCTGGAACCCCACAACAGAATGGCATTACGGAAAGAATGAACCGCACCATTGCTGAACGAGTCAGATGCATGTTGAAAATGGCTAAATTGTCGAAGTCATTATGGGGAGAAGCTGTAAGAACAACTTGTTACTTGATCAATCGATCTCCATCGGCACCTCTGAATTTTGAGATTCCAGAGAAGATCTAGTTAGGAAAGGATGTTTCCTATTCCTACTTACGGGTGTTTGGATGCAAGGCTTTTGCACACATCCCAAAGGAGCATAGAACAAAGCTTGAAGATAAAACAACTCCGTGTATTCTCGTTGGCTACGGGGATCAAGAGTTCGGGTATCGGTTGTGGAATCCTGAATCGAAGAAGATATTCAGGAGCAGAGATGTGGTTTTCCATGAGTCTCAAAATTATGAGAATTTTGGAAGCACTCAACAACCAAGGCAAGCTAGAAATCCAGATACATTAGAAGATGATGGAGAGGATATGGCAGATGATGAGGCTGCTGAACAGGGGGAGCTACCGCCTCAGCCTGAAGCTGAAGAAACTAAGCCACGACGTTCTACGAGAGAACGGAGACCATCAGGAAGATATCTTTCATTCAAGTATATCTTAATTGCTGATGAGGGGGAGCCCGAGACCTTTGAGGAAGTCAAGACTCATAAAGAAAGCAATTGCTGGTTGAAAGCAATGCAAGAGGAGATGGATTCTTTAAACAAGAATGAAACTTATAAGTTGACTACACTTCCGAGAGGACGGAAGACTTTGAGGAACAAATGGGTCTTCAAAGTAAAAAGGGATGATGAAAAGCTTGTAAAGTATAAAGCATGCTTGGTGGTTAAAGGCTTTGCACAGAAGGAAGGCATTGATTTCGATGAAATCTTTTCTCCGGTTGTAAAGATGACATTAATTCGAACAGTTCTCGGATTAGCGGCTAACATGGATCTTGAGCTTGAGCAGTTAGATGTGAAAACTGCATTCCTTCATGGAGATTTGAAGGAAGAGATCTACATGCACCAGCCAGAAGGATTTGAAGTGAAAGGGAAGGAGCACATGGTTTGTAAACTCAAAAAGAGTTTATACGGGCTTAAACAAGCGCCAAGACAGTGGTACAAAAAGTTTGATTCATTCATGAGGAATCATAAGTTCAAGAGAACTGCATCTGATCATTGTGCTTATGTGCAAAGGTTTCCTAACGGTAACTTCATTATCCTGTTGCTTTATGTTGATGATATGTTAGTGGTCGGCCAAGATGCTAACATGATCCTCAAGTGTCAAATATTGGATGCTATATTGGATGCTCTATGCTCTTCATTATTATGTTCCTTCTCATTATTATGTTCCCTAACTTCATCTATATATAGGAGTTATAATCTTTGTAATTAGACTCACTCAATATCTAAAAAACCTTCTTCTCCTCTCTACTGAATCCTCTGTGTTATCATATTTGTTATCATGGTATCAGAGCATGTTATATCCTAGGGAAACACATATTAAAGTTGCAGAAGAAAAACCAAGCTGCCAAGAATTCAAAAATTTCGAAACTTATCAAAACAAAAATACAAATATACCACCAAACCAGGCTCATCAAGGCGATCTACTAGAATTTTTCGGGCTGAAAAACATGGTGACACGCGCCCTCACGCGCCGCCACACGCGCAGCAGGCCGCCACCACACGCGCCATGCGCTGGCGCGTGAGGCTGGTTCTGGTCAGTTTCAGGCGGTGGTTCTTCAGGGAGAGTTGCTAGCCTCTTCTAGCCCAGTCTTTTTGTGGTAACACCTTCTTCATCACGTACAATTAATACAAAACATATATATATATATACACACACACACACACACACACACACACACACACACACACATATATATATATATATATATATATATATATATATATATGTTCATATTTCTGTTTGCTGGGGGTTTTCTTGTTCGTGTTTTCTGCTATTTTAATGTTGCAATAGATGAGTTCCATAATTCCTTCGTCATATATATATATATATATCTTGGTTAGTTAAGACTTGACTAAGATTTAAAGGGGAAATTGTTATTTGAATAGTATTTTATAATGATGGATACTAGTGAATCCGAAATTTCAAGCAAAAGTATTGCTATAAGTAGCAGTAAATTGGGGTTCCATAGTACCCCATTTTTAAGTCCTAAGTTCGATGGGAAAAATTTCCTTGAATGGTCGAAAGCTTGCACGATGGCTATTAAATCCCATAAATTAATGAAATATATTAATGGGAAAGTCAAGCAACCCCTGGAGACGGATGTAGACTATGATGATTGGGATTCAGAAAATGCCATGGTGTGTTCTTGGTTGTCCAACTCTATGGAGGTGCATATTCGCAAAAGCTATATCTTTAGTGACACAACCGAAGAAGTGTGGAATTCTCTTACCCGGACATATTCTTTTTCCGGAAATGTGGCCAAGCGATTTGAAGTAAATCGAAAGATATGGACATTGGCTCAAGAAGGAAGAACTCTTGCTCAGTATTATTCAAAACTGACATCCTTATGGAGTGAATTAGCTCATTACACTATTTTTGCATGCAAACATGCCGAAGATCAGGAGAAATATCAAAAAATGATGATTGAAGAACGGGTGATGAAATTCCTGGATGGTCTGTTTGATAAGTATGACTCAATCAAAAATCAACTTATCGGACAGGTTCCCTTTCCGACTGTAGAGGATGCATATGGCCATGTTTAATTAGAGGAAAGTTGAAAGCGAAGCATGGCCTCTACGACTCTCTGTGATAGATCTGCAATTATAACTGGAAAAATTCCGCAACCTGAGCTTGAAAAAGAAAAGCAGTCTCCAGTGGCTCTTATGGGTGAAAGATCTACTCCTCAGTGTGATTCTTATAACATGATGAATCACACCCGTGAGAATTGCTTTATACTACACCCTCACCTAAAAACCAGAGGACGTGGAGGACGCAGCCGAGGTGGCTATCGAGGTGTATCATCCAGAGGAACCAGCAGGAATACAGGCAGGGGCAATCCTTTTAATGCTTATTATGCAGTGTCCGAATATGAGGTGCCCCCTTCAAGAGGAACAATGACCCCTTCAGAACTCAACAACTTTCGACAGTTAATGTTCCAATTGAACACTACTCCATCAACACCCACTGCTAACTCTTCTCATGGAGGTATATCTTGTCACTTTACCTCCGATAAATGTTCTAATTCATGGATTATTGATTCCGGAGCATCAGCACATATGATTGGAAATTCTAGTTTCCTAGAATCATATAATGGTGAAACAGGAAATATTCGTGTTGCCAATGGGGCTATTGTACCTATTCATGGACAAGGCACTTCTCACTGCTTCTCATCATCATTACCGTTATCTGATATGTTACATGTTCCCTCCTTAACAGCAAACTTATTATCTGTTCAGCGTATTACTGAAAATCTTAATTGTTTAGTAACCTTTTTTTCTTCTCACTGTGTGTTTCAGGATCTGGCGACAGGCAAGGTCCTTGGCAGTGGTAAAGTGGTAGATGGACTATATATTATGGAAGGTAATTCTGTTATGCCTTCGACAAGTTATCAGGTGTCATCTACATCTAATCCTACATCTAGCCCTGTTTTAGAATCCTTGTACCAATGGCATAGACGGTTAGGTCATCCATCTTTTAGTTTTTTATCGCATCTTTTTCCTACTTTAGCATCAAAATGTAAAAAGGAGGAATTTTTCTGTGAACCATGTCAATTGGCCAAACATAAAAGGTCATCTTATCCATCAAGAAATAAAAGAAGTTCTACTCTTTTTTCTACTATTCATATTGATGTTTGGGGTCCATTTAGACATCCTACATGTGATGGGTATAGGTTCTTTGTTGTCTTTGTTGATTGTCATTCTCGACTTACTTTTGTATATCTTCTTAAACACAAAAGTGAAGTATTTGGATGTTTTAAATCCTTTCACCACATGATACAAACACAGTTCAATGCCTCTGTTAAAATTCTTTGGAGCGATAATGGTACTGAGTATGATGGGTCATTTAAATCTTATTTAGACATATATGGGATTCTTCATCAAACTACATGTGTTAAAACCTCTCAGCAAAATGGGGTTGCTGAAAGAAAAATTGGTCACTTACAACAGGTAGCACGGTCCCTTATGTTAACTATGCATGTACCTAAATATCTTTAGGGCGAGGCAATCATGACTGCCGCATATCTGATCAACCGTCTCCCTTCATGTGTCCTACAATTCAGGACACCATTGTCTTTTGTTCCTGCACCTTCCTCTCATCCATTGCCTCTCCAGTTATTTGGGAGTGTTTGCTTTGTTCATAATCATTCTCCCTCACGGGACAAACTTGATTATCGTGCTCTCCGATGTGTTTTCATTGGTTTTTCACCAACTCAAAAGGGATATAAATGTTATCATCCTCCCTCACATCGCACTTTTGTCAGTCATGACGTTACCTTTTGGGAGTCAATTTCGTATTTCTCTCCTGGCTCCTCCAATTTGCTTCAGGGGGAGATTAATAGTGAAACAACAGAGGAACCACAATCACTTCCATTCATAAATGTGCCTAGTAAGGAACCGAGTCCATACACATTCCTGATTGAACCAAATGATCTGGATAGATTTAATAGGCCGGATTTGATCACATATTCCAGACGAAGAAATGATGATATCACCACCACTTTACCACATCCAGAGACTTCTGACCTCGAGGCAGATCCTACAGCTCCTATAATTGAGCCTCTTGATCCCACTCTGAATCTTCCTATTGCTGTTAGGAAGGGTAAACGCTCTTGTACTAATCATCCTATCTCGAACTTTGTTTCTTATAATGCATTATCTCCTTCTTCACTTGCTTTTGTGTCATCTTTGTCTAGTGTTTCTATTCCACATACTTGGCAGGATGCTTTATGTGAACCTAAATGGAAAGATGCCATGATAGAGGAGATGAATGCATTGAAACATAATGGCACTTGGGAGTTAACTCATCTCCCCGCTGGAAGGAAGGTAGTAGGATGCAGATGGGTGTACACTGTGAAACAGAAACCCAATGGGCTGATTGATAGGTACAAAGCAAGACTTGTAGCAAAAGGATATACTCAAACTTACGGGATTGATTATCAGGAAACTTTTGCTCCAGTAGCAAAGATGGCTTCTATTCGAGTCTTGATATCATGTGCAGCAAATCTTGGATGGGAACTTCAGCAACTGGATGTAAAAAATGTATTCTTACATGGAGACCTGAAAGAAGAGGTTTACATGGATATTCCACCGGGTTTTTCTACAGCTGCGACCATTGGGAAAATATGCAAGCTAAAAAAGACTATTTATGGGTTGAAACAGTCTCCAAGGGATTGGTTTGGCAAATTTCAGAGAGCAATGATTAAATTTGACTACAAAAAGAGCAACTCGGATAACACCATGTTCGTGAAAAGACGAGATGAAAAAATCACAGTATTGATTGTTTATGTCGATGATATTGTGATCACTGGCAACGACACATGTGAGATTGCTAATGTTAAATGCAAGCCTGCCTCTGAATTCGAGATGAAGGACTTAGGAAAACTACGGTATTTCCTTGGCATTGAGGTCTCTAGAAGTCCGGGGGGTATCTTCCTCTCACAACGGAAGTATACACTTGATCTTCTGAATGAAACAGGAATGTTGGGATGTAGACCTGCAGATTCTCCAATAGAAGCAAATCATAAGCTTTGTGGAGATGCTGGTGAAATTGTCGATAAATCTCAATATCAAAGATTAGTTGGATGACTAATCTACCTTGCACATACAAGGCCAGACATAGCATATGCAGTGGGAATTGTTAGCAGGTACATGCATGATCCTCGCCAACCTCATTTGGATGCAGTTTATATGATATTAAGGTATCAAAAAGCTGCTCCGGGAAAAGGAGTAATGTTTACTAAAAACAAATATCTCGGGGTTGAGAGCTATACAGATGCAGATTGGGTCGGATGTCAAGACGATAGACGTTCGACTTCAGGATATTGTACATTCTTTGGTGGCAATTTGGTTACTTGGCGAAGCAAGAAACAACCTGTGATTGCCTTATCTAGTGCTGAGGCAGAGTATAGAGCTATGGCTAAAGGTGTACGTGAATTATTGTGGATAAGATTGTTTCTACAAGAATTGGGACTTGCACCCGCAACTACAAGAATTGGGACTTGCACCCGCAACTCCAATGAAATTGATCGACACTTCATCAAAGAAAAGATCAATAATGATACCATTAGTATTCACTTTGTAAGATCAGAGGACCAGATAGCTGACATATTTACCAAAGGTCTAAATCGGAAGATGTTTCATCCTCTTATTGGCAAGTTGGGCATGAGCGATATATATGCATCAACTTGAGGGGGAGTGTCAAATATTGGATGCTATATTGGATCCTATATTGGATGCTCTATGCTCTTCATTATTATGTTCCTTCTCATTATTATGTTCCCTAGCTTCATCTATATATAGGAGTTATAATCTTTGTAATTAGACTCACTCAATATATAAAAAACCTTCTTCTCCTCTCTACTGAATCCTCTGTGTTATCATATCTGTTATCAGCAAGCTAAAAGAAGATTTGTCCAAGTTCTTTGATATGAAAGACTTGGGTCCAGCAAAACAAATCCTAGGGATGAAGATTGTTTGTGACAGAACAACTCGGAGGTTGTGGCTTTCACAACATGGATATATTGAACGGGTATTGAAAAGGTTCAATATGGATGATGCTAAACCTGTTAGCATACCATTGGCGGGACATTTTAAACTGGACAAGAAAATGTGTCCGTCAACAGACAAGGAGAAGGAGGATATGGAGGAAGTTCACTACTCATCCGCAGTGGGGAGTCTTATGTATGCATTGGTTTGTACAAGACCAGATATTGCTCATGCTGTTGGAGTCGTGAGTAGATATTTGTCAAATCCAGGAAGAAAGCATTGGGAAGCAGTTAAGTGGATTCTCAGATATCTTAAGGGCACTTCCAGGTTATGCTTGAAATATGGACACGGTAAACCAGTCTTGGAAGGTTTTATAGATGCTGACATGGCAGGACATCCAGATGGGATGAAGTCCACGTCATGGATGCTTTTCACTTTTGTGGGGGGAGCTGTAGCATGGCAGTCCAAGTTGCAAAAGTGTGTTGCGTTGTCAACAACCGAATCAAAGTATATTGCTGCTTGTGAAGCAGGCAAGGAACTAGTTTGGTTAAAGTGGTTTCTCCAAGAATTGGGTCAGAAGCAAGACAACTTTGAGTTGTATTGTGATAGCCAGAGTGCTATTGACTTGAGCAAGAATGCTACTTGTCACAGTCGTACTAAGCATATTAATATACGTTACCATTGGCTACAGTAACAGGTTGAAGATGGGGTGATACAGATAGAGAAGACACACACAGATAAGAATCCGTCTGATATGATGACAAAGGTGGTTCCGCGAGAAAAGTTGGAGCTGTGCAAACAGGGCGCAGGTATGGAGTGCAAGTGATTAGTTGTGAGTTTGGAAATAGGGGGAGATTGTTAGGTAGCCTACTATTTTAGGTAGCCTACAATTTTGTAAATTTATTTCCAAAATTCACACTAACCTACAATACCTACCACACCACATATCATCTATAAATACCCCCTCTCCCTTCATTACCAAAACACACCAAAAACATCTTACTCTCTTCTCTCCATCATAGCTGCTAGATTACCTTGCGGTAGTTTCAGGCAGGTCAGAATAGGGGGCCCTCGTGCTTCTCTCTTCTTTCGTTTCGGGTGAGTTAGTGTGAGTGTTTGGTCGGGCTGTAGCCATCTGGGTCTACAACATTAGGAGTTCGTCCAGCCATTGCAGCCGCAACAAGGGGAGTTCTCCAGGTTATCCGGTCAAGTACCGAAGGGACAGTTCTGTCCAGGTTATCCGGTCCAGTACCGAAGGAATAGTTAATAGTTATATTACTGTTCAGGTGTACCTCAAGTGTTACTTCGTAAACTTGAGAGAGAATATTGTAACCATTATTATCATTATAGTGGAAACATTCGGAGTTGGTCCCGTGGTTTTTACCTCTTTGGCTTAAGGGGGTTTTCCGCGTATAAATCTTGGTGTTCATCTGTCAATATCTGTTATTATTATTGACTGTTATAATCTCCGTATTTAATTTACGCAAAGACAGGAAACGGGGATTCCTAACATTGTGTATTGTTTTCATTTGTTATACTGAGCCACTGGTAGCAAATAGATATTTAATTCTGAAACTTGTAAAATGTTACCAGCATAGTCAGGCAAGATTTCTTCTTGCTGAATTATTTCCATCTGTTACACAGAATTAGAACTTGACCTACTCTTGCTAAACTTGTAAAATGCAGTGCAGATTTGATGATGTTCAGCTTTCGCAAATCTTTCTAGTCAGTACAGGTTTTTGTAGTATCAGGTTTTATAAATTTAGCTGCTTGAATTGTTCATGTGATCATACAGGTGATGAAAGAACATAAATATAATAATTATTTGAGGGAAAAAAAGGATTTGACAAAAATATTATCTGAGGACATTTTGGACTGTTTGACAACTTTGGATGTGCACCTATAAATGTAAAAGTAGGGCGTGCACATATAGCTCCCTTAATTAAACAAATGCAATACCTATCCGGCTACCCAAACAGATTGATAACTCCATGTCACCGCTTCTGATTCCTAACTTATACGATTCGGCAAATCAAATTATCCCTTGTCCATCGCACTCATCGTTCGAAATGGAATCATAAAGTACAATTGTGCGGGAAAGCTTAAATCTAAATGCATGCTCACTAAAGCAGAAACTGGTAAAAGGGCCGATAGACAGCTAACCTTAACAGGTCTATATTATTTCTATTCACTCAGTTTCTTGGCTTTATGAGCGCCAGCATTGGATGGAGTTTGCGGGATGTAAGGCCAACAGTATCGACATCATCTGCTTGACCCTCTGTCAATCTCCACTCAAACTCTTGTACTAACCTACCGATTGTCATGCGAGAGATTGTCATTGCCTCGAGAGCTCCAACGCAGACTCTCTTACCTGCTCCAAAGGCCATTGACTTGTGCAATTCCATGGTGTCAGAATTCTCTTCCATGAATCTTTCAGGATTCCACTCTTCAGGATTCTTCCACACATTCTTGTCGTGGTTACATCCGTAGATGTTTATGGCCACCTACAAAAAAAAATGATAATAATAATGTTATAAATGATGCAATGTTTGAGGGAAATATCATGAAGCTACAGGGAGAGAAGAACCTGGCTTCCGGAAGGAACAAAGTAGCCTCCTAATTCAGTGTCTTCACACACATAGCGTAAAGGAACTATTGCAATTGGACTATACGCTCTGATGGTCTCTTGGAAAATAGCATAGAGGTAAGGAAGCTGATTCAACTTTTCCTCCGTGATTTTGTCAGACCCACACACCCTGCTGATCTCCTCATAAAGTCGATCCTGATGTATTAAAAGAATTTAGTTTCATGAATTAATTTTTAGTTGAAGTGGTGTATAAATGTATTGACCTGCCGCTTTGGATCTTTAGCAAGTTCATACATGGCCCATTCAGTTGTAACCACAGGAGTGTCTGATGTTGCAACAAGCACTTCCCAAAGCAACAACTGAATTTGCTTCTCAGATAGCGATTTCTCCTCAGATTCCAAGTAATCAAGATAACACTGCATACCCTACATTATGAACTTAGTGAGATGATCATACTATAGTAATTATTAGATCAAGATATAACTCAAGGCAATGTAAAAAACCTCTTTTGAAGCACTTTGTATTCTAGTTCTCTGAACCAAGGATTTCATGACTTCCATCCTACGCATACTCATGTGCTCGATTTTGTCTTCAAAATTTCTATTTGGAATCCAATTTAGATATGGAAAGAAGTCTCGCCAATCTACATCAATTGCACCCACCAACATATCATAAACTAAACACTTGACTAACTCATGTTTGGACAGTGTTGTTCCAAGTCCATCCACATAAATGGAGTCCACATCCTCTCCGAAGGTCTGCAAATCCCAGATTAAAAGTCAGTACACCTTGCTTTTATTAGTAAAAACATTACCTAAGAGACACTAGCAATAAAAAATTGAACTCACTTGCTTCATTGCTAGTCCAAAAAGTCCCAACTGAAATACTTCTCTGTAATTTATAGCCTCCAAAGGACTATTCCTTAACAAGGCGTGCAACTTGTCTGATGTGTTGTCAATCAAAGTGTCTCTGTAGATGCGATTTTGCTTCTGCTTATGGTCAATAATGAAAAGATATTAATATCAAATCAACTAGTAATAAAAAAAGATAGACATACAAACAAAGTTTAAGGTTTCTTTTGCAGCACAAACCTGAGCATTTGGTCCCAAAATATGTGTCAGCATATGCTTCTTTGCTGTTTTGTAAAACTCATTATAATCACTTACTCCAACTATTGATTTATCATAAGTGAGGATCTTCACTGATTTGGTAAGTTTTCTAGTAGAGATGACTGGGAATCTTGTTACCATTGCCTAGAATAGAGTTATAAGATATTAGATAAAAACCTTCGGGCAATTATAGTATTTTTTTTAGAAGGTAGAAATTTTTTGCAATTTAAGACATAAGCCTAGATAATTTGTTGTAACTTTAGACAAGTATAATAGTAAAGCAAACCAAATTAAAACCACCAGGCTAGTCAAATCAGCCAATTACATATGATTTATAATAGAGGATTCAAGGCTTAACATGAAATCTCATATCTAGAAATTTAGAAAAGAGTACTTCGATAACGTAAAGTGTAGTTTTAAAAGAAAATTTTGATTTGACACAATGTACATGGAGTACTCTCAGGAATCAGTAAACGGCCAATATACTTATCGATCAATCCATTGCTTTAAGAAGATCAAGATTTTACATGGAATACTCACTGGAGTCAGTAAACGGCCCATATACTTATCGATCGATCACATGTTATAAGATATATCAAATAGATAGCACTATGATTGTTATGTTGTTCTATTTGTGAGTTCCTATGAACTCCTTTAATTCATGTACCCTGCGGAATAAAAAGGATATGTAAGCTTGTCCCATGCTTATCGTCAAATAATTCACCTAAAAACTATTTTGTGATAATATTTCCGAAAGAGTTTCAAGTAAGAAACGTGCATTGTGATTGTTTTGGGTCCATATAGTTGATCATTTTGGTGAGTAGGGTGAGTTCAGTTGTTCAGTGAATCCTAAACTCTGTTGTCTCTCAGTGGACCCTGTCTGAAACTAAACAGTCACTATGGTTTGAACTAAACATTGGTATAAACTAAATTGTAATAACAGATTTTTGAAGAAAGATGAGGTAACCTCCTTAGCGACATCTTCGGAATTGAGGACTACAACAGTGTTGGAGCCGGTTTTAATGGAGTAAATAGGGCCATATGTCTCAGCCCACTTGGTAAACGTTTTGTGTGGTTTCTTCTCTTTCAGTTGCAGCAGATTCCCGATCAATGGAAGACCTGGCACCTCTGCACAAATGTGTACACATACCCTGATACACAGATAAAATGTAGATACTTTGAACTAAAATGCATGCGTTACATTATTTACATACCTGGTAAAGCTGGGAGATTTGTGGGCGAACTCTGTTTGTGATCCACAAATGTTTTACGGAACCAAAGAGAAAAACCACCAACAGCTACAACAACGACATCCATTTTTCACTGGCTAGTAATAAAGTTTAACAATAATGTCATGTGTATCAACTATTTATAAATGGAAGAAGTGAAGCATACACACAAGAAAAAGAAGGTCGAGTCCAAAGGGAATTTTATAAATGATATGGAGATATGAAACCTTCAAGAAAGGGACAGAAATTAACATATATATACCACATTATACTAGACAGAACAGAATCAAGAGGTCGACTATCTGTTAATGGAAGGAAAGAAAATGGATAGTTTGTTTGTGTGCTGAGGGATACCAGTATGAAAACGGCAAAGAAATATGCTTCAGTACTTGACTCAATCTTTTTCAAATTTCGGTTTTGCCGTAGAGAGCATTTTCAATGGTAGCCCATTCTAAGTGTGTCAATTGGTGACACATCAAGATCGCTACAATTATAATGTTTTCTATTTATTTTCATCATCATCATCGTTATAGTACACTTGGATAAAATATTTGCTACAATGAATAGCAAATTCGAAAATTGGTTATATGCACAGATATAATCAATTAATTTAAACAAATAAATAAAAATATGTATGTGTATTATATCTATGAGATAAGGGAGCCTGAGATGTATTCTAATAATTTTAGAAGACACGCACGCATCTAGAAGGAAGTACCTTTAAAACGCGATTTCACTTATTAATAAGATACTAGCTTATAACCCGTGCAATGCACGTCTTTTTTTTTTAATATCTATAATCTTGTTATTTTTTTGAATTTTTACATGTTATTAATTTACATATCAAATTACTGTTAAAAAATTGATATGTATATATATATATATATATATATATATATATATATATATATATAAGATTTTACACGTTTGATTTAATATTTGTATTCTATCTTGAATTCTTAAAATTTGATTTGGACGATTTTACAGCACACGTGAAATTAACAAAATAATCTTTAATTTAGTGATGGTTTAACAATTATTTTCAATTAAATCTATGAAGAAGCAAAAGAGAGAAAAAAGTGACGATTTTTTACGATGAAATATATATAATTAGGTTTTCTACATTGAATTGCATTATCAATGTAGGACTTATAAATTTAATAGGATTAATGTAAAAATTTGTAATTATATTTTCTTTTGAGATTCTAAGTGTTTCCATTTTAGTATTAAATATTAAATCATCACTAAATTAAAGATAATTTTATGAGTTTTGCGTGGATTGTAAAATCATCCAAATCTGATTTTTCAATCTCAAGATATAGTACAAATAGTAAATATGTATGTTTTTAAAGCTAATAAAAAAATAAAATTCAATTCTAATACAACCTCTTTTAGTTTTATCCTTTTCAGATTATAATTTTCTTTTTTAAATTCAATTCTAATACAATCTTTTTTAATTATATCCTTTTTAGATTATAATTTTTTTTAAAATTCACTTCTAATGCAGCCTTTTCTAATTATATCCTTTTTTTAGATTATAATTTTCTTTTTAATATGATATAATCTTAATCTTCTATTTTTAAAAATATTAGATTCGACGGTTGAAATTATTTTGGCGGTATAGTGATCAGAATTATGGATAAATTCCCTCTTACGCTTAAAATTACATATTATAAGATACACCAAACATGCATTAAATAAAAATTTATGATTTAGAGTTGAAAATTGCCGCACAAAACAAAGTTGCGATAAATTATTTCTTAGGTCACTTTAAATATAATGTATCGAGTAGAGTTTGTTTTGAGTCAAAAACCAAGTCTCAGTAGAATTCAAAGGTATCAATATTTTATATTATATTTAATATATTATAGATGAGCTCTTGATCTATGGTGTTACCTTTTTTATAATATTACTCTTAATTTTATTATAATAAGATATAATTAACTAACAATTATACACGTATTTATTCATAAAAGCAAGCATATACGAAATAATTTTTTTTTAACGAACAAGAAAATTTTATTAATACTAAAACATTGGAACCCAGCCGGGACAAACCCCCGAACTATCAATTACGACCTGATTGTGAAAAAAAAATGAGCTAAACAAATAGCCGTTTTGTTTTCAGATCGGTTAACACATAGAATATAAATATTCTTGAAAATAAAAATGATTACAAAGGTTTTCCGAGCAATCCAGTTGACACCAACATCCCTAAAAATAGTAGCATCACAATTGACTTGCGCACATAAAAAACCGGTGTTAGTCCAGTGTTCATACCCATCAGTTACACCAACTGAGGTTAGGGGTACAGATGCCCCATATTGAACAATCTTTCGTTGTGCAAGGTGAGCTCTCGCGATAATCATCAACATTCCAGATTCGATGCGGGCTTTCCGATCTCCCAATATACCATAGAAATCATTCTTAAAATAACACGACAACAAACCAAAACGCAACAAAAACACTCAAAAAGGAGAGATACAAACCACTCCAAAAGGAGAGACATAAAACACCCAAAAAATGGATGCAAGAATCAAAAATCTCACCCAAAGATGAAGATTATTGAAGGAAAAACAAAAAAAGAAAACAAGAGAAGGAGAAAATAGGTCTCCTACTATAGATATAGTTAATTAGATTAAGGGGAAAAGGAGGCGGCGGGTGAGGATGGATAGGAGAGAGACGGAGAGGGGGTCGACTCTCATTTACGGTTTCGTTGGATAAGAATTTGTTGGTCCCGGAGTATATTGCAGAAGGGGGGGTTGAATGCAATATAGATAATTTCAAATCTTTAGCTCAACAACAATGATAAATATTGTAAACTATTTACACAAGAATTACAAACACAAGTAGTAATTCAAGATGTTCTCACAAAATAAATATTTTATTTATTTTGTAATGTGTTGCTACAACCTCGAAAAAAATGGTTTTCTCCAGCTTCAACTTCTTGAAAGAAATCACTACTGAAAGAATGAGAGATGTGTCTCTATATAGACTAATCCTTCTCCAACATCTCAGTCACAT
The DNA here is from genome assembly GCA_036435485.1 of Saposhnikovia divaricata. Lineage (NCBI taxonomy): Eukaryota > Viridiplantae > Streptophyta > Magnoliopsida > Apiales > Apiaceae > Saposhnikovia > Saposhnikovia divaricata. The sequence goes on from CM071601.1 coordinate 103,079,813, forward strand.
TGGTCGCGGAGCTGTTGTCGTTTTCAAGTGGCAGCTCCTCACAAGTTGCCCACCCATGCGACCTTTCCTAAAATGCTATACAAACAAAGTTATCATTAAGTATAAGGCATTCTGGTTCTTTCTAAAATTAGCTATAACAATTCTAGTAGATGCAGACTTGTCATACTCTTGAATTATCGAGTCTCATCTTGTGATCTCTCAATCTTCTGTCGTAGTCTTGCAGATCTGCTACAATCTTTGACGAATTGCAGCAAATCTGTTTCTCGAACATCTAAACTGTCACGGGGGTTTGACTGAGATAAAATCTCCAAATCAAATAATTTAGTGAGACAGTAACCTTTGCCGCCAAGTTTGCTGTCATAGGAATATTCAGTAGTTGACAGTATGAGCTCCCGCTAATGTTGCTGTCGGAACTCCAAACTTGCTGTCAAGTGTGAGAATGTTGATGTCCCATGCTTCAGCCAATGTTGCTGTCAAATGAGACTTGCTGTCGTGACCTTGCAACATGCAGTCTTCTTGTAACGTTACCATCAATGTATTGACAGTAACTTTATTATTGTTGTCGAACTGATGTATTCTCTTGAGGCTTGAACATATCAATGAACATCTTCCAAGATACATACTTATTACACTTCAGCAATTATTTGATTACAAGAACACACTCTGGCTGTGACAGTATGTTCTACTTAGCCTATACAAATAAACTAAGTACTAGTTAAGTTGTCTCTACGCTATCACCCATAAATCATAACAATCTCCCCCAATTTATTTTTATGGACAATAACAACAAATTCTCAATACAAGCATGCTGACAACTTAACTAACATAGATCAGAATAGGATTCTAGAACATTTCCAAGCATTTAGCATTACATAGGACAATGATCTAAAGCAAAACAAGTACTCCTCGAGGTTGAGTAGATATGAGATTTAGTTATCTTGTTATTAAGCTTTCCTGTTCTGTCCGTTCTCTCTCTTTCTGTGGAGAGCTTCTTCCAAGTACTTTCTGAGATCTTGCACTAGCTTCTTTTCATCAGCAGATACAGCATCATCTTCAATCTCATCATTGTACTGTTGGATTTGTTTAGAAGAGACATTCTGAACATCTTTCAAATCAAACCATGATTCAAAATCATAGGTGTAAGTTCTGAATTTCAAGATGTTGTTCTCAATCTTGAATCTTCTGCCAGGAAAAGAATTCAAGGTCACTCTTCTGTTTCTGTAAAGTTTTGGATCTTCATCTCTCCTAATATCAAAAATGACTTCTGATTCCCATGCACACAACATTTCCAATTTGTGAGATGATCAAACAACTTTCCAGTATAGACCTTTCAGTACACTGGTCCTCAGCTTGTGAAAACTATCTACATAGATTTCTTCTTTGCCATCTATGATCCTGAGAGGATTTTCCAGTGCACATGGCTGATAGTTTGGAGCTTCACTGTTCATCTTGTTGACTTTCTTTCATTTTTCTTTCAGCTCAGCTTCCACTACCTCAGCAATCCGTTTACCAATATTAGCTTTTCTCCTAGCAACTTCAGCAGCTAATTCGGCTTCATAGCCCATAGGCAGCCATTGCTTCAGGTGTATAGGAGGGCATCCTCTCTGTCTAATCATACTTAGACACAAGTTCTGCCTCATCTATACTCACATCCTCATTTGCATCATCGATATCTCTCCAGTCACCATATTTCTCATAAAGTTCAGCATATCTTTTAGCATAGTACTTTTGGATGTGTTCCATGGCTTTCTTAGGAACATTTTTATACGTCCCCATAAGCTCCACCATTCTTTCCAGCACGAAGTAATCAACTCTACGCCTTACTTCTTGTGATGTTTGTTTGAGAGTGTATCTGTCTATTATTATTGACGTCTTCACCATAGTGAAATCCTTCTCAACAAACATGACTTTTGCTTTATCTTTCCAAAGAATGTATCTGGATGCATATTCCTTAGAGTTATGCAGCTCCAATTTGACTGAAGTGATATCTCTTGTCACATATTCCTTCTAGATTTCGAAACTATTTGTTTCTCTTCTTCCAATAGGCTTCTTACGAATCACCACTCCATGCTTCTTTTTCCTTGCTGCAGCCTTTGTCTTGCCCTTTCTTGGAACTGTACGCCAGGCTTTTGCTTTTTATTTTGTCTTTTTAGACTAGGATGTCTTGATAGTTTTGCCTGTGACAGCTTCTTCATTCAAGCTCTTGACAGTGTCTTTCATGACAGTGTCTTCTTTGACAACAGCTTCTTCGACAGTAATTTCACCATTCTTGACAGCTTCCTTGTTGACAGTATCTTTTTCAGCATCAAAACAGTCAATAACAAATTTTAAGATACTTCCTTCCAGTGTGTCAAGAATGTTTGTCTCTCCCTCATCTTTAGCTTCAGCATCTTTCTTATCATCCTTGGGAGCTTCTTCCTTTGCTTCCTCCTGAGTCTGACTTCCAGTAATCTCAGCAGTTTCTTGACCACTTCCAATTGTACCAGATCCTCCAGTTCCATCAAGATCATCATCATCATCAAGGGTGTCATCATATGTGCAGCTTCCACCACTTTCACTTCTTCTGGCACTAGCTTCAGAAATCAATTTCTTCACTTGAGAGCTAAAACTTTCATCTCTCTTTGCTAGCAGTTTGTGAATATCTTTGACAGCCTTGACTTTGTCTCTGTTTATCTTAGATTTGAGGATTTGTTTCATCGCTCCCATAATTATGTTAGAATGAAATCTGGGTTCTTCACTTAGGATCAGAAATCCAATCCTTTTAGCTCCTGTGCTTGTGGTCGTTCTGTAGCAAATACCATAGGGTTCTTCAATCACTTCTGGTAGCTTTTCTTCAACAAGACCTTTAATTCGTGCTAGCAAATCGTTATTAAAGATTGTAGAGTTGGCTTTCACTTTCGTTCCCATGGCATTCAGTACTCTAGCTTGCAGACTTTGCAGTAGCTACATTGTAATGAATATAGAGATTCCAGTTTTCAGATAAACATCAACTACCCATCTTTTCTCCAGATTCACCTTCACCGAGATACTTGTTATTTTGTCCTTCAGTATTGGTGACAGTTTTGTATATACTCCTCCTACCTCTTTTATGGCAATATTCACCAATGCACTGAATTCTTCATCTTTGTTCTGCAAAGTACTCTTCATGTAGCTAACCATCATCGTTTCTGCCTCTTCTGGACTATATCCACTTCCATCAGACCAAATGTGTCCTGTTGTGGGATTTACCTTTTCAGGCATTTTGTCTTTGCCTTTGCCGAGTCTGTTGGACTCTTCCATTTCTCTCCAATGTTTCCGCAGTAGAGTTTCCATGACTTCAGGAACTGGTTCATTGATTTTCAGATGAGGCAAGGTTGATGTTTGAGCCTTTTGTAATTGCTCCAATATTTCTTTAGTCACCAACATTGGCTCACCATCTACTTCAACAGATTCACCAATTCAACTAGCTCTTAACTCTTCACCAAAGATTCTATCTTCATTTGCATTTTGCTCCCCCTTACTTCCATCTCCATCTTCTTCCATTTGCTCCCCCTCTCTACTAGACTCCCCCTTGCTTGTTGCTCCACCTTGTGTCTCCTTCTCTACTGGACTTACAGTATTCTGATTTTACACTTTATTCTGATCTACCACTGTCTCCCCCTTAGTTAAGTTGACAGCACTAAGGACAACAGAAAACGATAACAGATTTTGTTGAATCTCGGCAAAGCCAGAAGCTACCATGGTGGACAGAGCATCAAGTTTAGCTTCCATGGATGCACATCTGTCCTCAAGGGATTTCAACCTTGATTCAACTTGTTTAGAAGGACCATCAGACCTTAACCTTTTTTATGAGAAACGAAAAGACTGAGGCAAGGAGGCTATGGGGTGTCTCCCACTCTCATTGTTTTTCTGAGTCATCTCTTCACTCCTCACAGAATGACTCTCAAGGCCTAGTGCATTTTTGTGTGGTGTTCCCTCAAATTCACTCTGGACGTGCTCAAGTCCCTCTCCTTTTGCCAGCTCATTTGGCTGCCTCTCATTTTTATGCTCGCCTCTCTTTTCTTTTATCTCTCTTTTCTTTTGCACTCCCTCACTCATCCTAGATGCATGGGTATGAGCAGTACTTACATGCATTGAAAGAGATGGTTTAGATTTTACATTTCTGAAAGTAGAGATTGGCACATGATCATTATCAGAAGCATCTTCAACAATTACTGAATCTTGATCAAACTGTGAAGAGGTGACAACATCTTTGCCCAAAATGTTATTGTCCACAGGTGGGTTGACAGCAACTTTTGCGGTGTCTTTGACAGTAACTGAGGCTGTGACAGCAACTTCCTGAAAGTCAGTTGCTTTTTGGAGGTCGACCAAGATGTTGGCTGTTTCATTTTCTGGCAGATTGCCATCTTGATCTAGCTCAGTGTTTGAGGGAGTGGTATGCATTTCACTTTAAGAAATGGGTTCTTGTGGACCACTTGATGGGGGCTCATCCATGACTTGAGATGGATGATCAAAACCTGAAGGTTTGGGACTGTCCCCCTCTCTAGATTGTTGAGAAGAAACAATTGACGGATTAGAGAATAGGGAAGGTGATGGTATAGAAGAGATTTCTGGCTGTTCCACGGAGATAACTTGTGGAACATCAAGAGTAGAAGTCTCATGACCCTCACTGTGCCCTAACTCCATGTGCATTTCTGCAAGTGTAGGCTCCTCATGAGTGAGTACATGTGGTTGTGCAGACTCTTTACAGGATGCCTTGGGAGACATGCCAGTTTCAATAGATACTTCTTGTTGAGAAGAAGCATCTAGAGATGTGTTTGATTCCCTTTTATCCTCCACAACCTTTTGTGAGACTGAGGGGTGGCTGACAGTGGTTTTGTCCCTCTTAGCTCTCTTCTTCTTAGACTCAAGAGGAACCACTGTGGGTTCACTTTTACTAACATCCTTATTTGCTGCATCAGGTGCAGTTTCTCCCTCAACATTCTCAGAACTACCACAAACTCCAGTTTCCAAGGGTCTTTTCTTGGATTCTTGCAAGGCTATTTTTGTGGCTTTTGTTTGTCTGGAAGGTCTGATTGGAACGAATGGTGTAGAATGAGGGTTAACTGAATTTGGGTCTAATTCAGCTTCATTCTCAAGGGAGAAATTTACAAACCCAGAAGGTAGTTTAAAATCAAGATTAGGCTCTTGATCAACCATGTGTTTGGTGAAACAGAGTGGAATATGTGCATTCAAATTTTGTGAATTGAGTGATGTGTGTGTATTTCTTTTCAAAACATTGCACTCCATAGTTAGAGATGCATTATCATCAATACCACATAATGAATTTAAACACATTGTAAGAAAGCGAGGATAGACATGTACCTTCCTGCTCAGAGCTAACTTGAGTTGACTCATAAGCAGCTTTCTAACATCCACTTTGTAACCATGGACTAGAGAGTGGGTGAGCTTCGTGATGTAGGAGGGAATTCCATTCCAGCCAGTGGTTTTGGTTGAGAAAACCTTCACCATGACATCAAAAATCATACTCCATTCTTTTCTCAAATTCTTTCTGTCCATTTCACCAGTTGAGTACCAATTTGATGTACCCTCTTCAAGGACAGGACCAGAATACCCAATTTTCAAGAAAAACTTGTTTAGGGTTTCATCACTTGCAAGTTCCTTGTATGATTCTTTAGCTTGCAGTCTAGTTCCCAAAGCTTCGTTGATACCTTTTATTGTGAGGATGCAGGTAAACCCTTTGATTTTGCAGTTTATGGTGTCTTTACCTGCACCTCCTGGAACAAAGGCAGATTTCCAGAATTCTTCAAGTCTTTCTAGGTACAAAGATGGAGTAGAGGTTATACCATGACCTAGATAGGACTTGTTAAGAAGGATACGAGTCCTTTGAAACCTTCACCAGCATCTCCAACAGAGAGAATACCAGCAAAGTTTGTTTGAGAAGAGGATTGTTTGGGTGCCATTTTTGCTTTGAGTTTTTGGGAGAGAGAGATTTTTGCTTTTGAGAGAGAGACGTTATATTGAGTGTTGCGTGTTTATGTGTTTGACAGTTGCTTACATGAAAATAGCAAGTGTTTTACTGAAGAAAGGAAAGTAGCAATGTCTTAGCCCATTAATCAGTCACGTGGTGTTGTGGGTAGTTACTTTTTAGTGGCTGTAAATCGTGGAGGTAAAATCCCAATTACATCGGTCCACTAATCTTGACAAAAATTCATTAGTAATTTGGGAGGATGACAACAAGTTTTGCTTGACAGTAACATCGGTGCAAGAACATGCTGTCACCATTAAGCAATTTATACAATTTCCTTTAAATTTCATGATAGAAAATTTTTCCGTTGCTGATAAGGAAATTGCTGTCAAGGCACATCGTGACAGCATCTTCACTTATTGATAACAACTTGAGCGGAAATAATTTGTGTAATGAATTTTAATCGACTTCGCCCATTGCTTAAGAGTAAAATTACAATTAGCATTTTAATCGATTTAAGCACATATTTGTTAAGAAAGCACACATCCACATACATCCACATACACAAACATACATGCATACAACAATAGATAGTAAAGATGAGAAATAAGGCATGCAATAGCACTGGGGAGATGAAACGATGAACTTTTCATTAAAAAACTTAAAACAATACATAAAAGTTCTTAAGAACTAAACATTATTTTAAGTTTGGAAAAGCTTCCAGCAGCTGCCCTTCCAAAACCTTCTCGATCTCCTTCTCATCGGAGACCCCCAACATGTCTAGATAAGCTTAAAGCTTATCGAAGAAAGGACTGAGAGGATTCTCATCAGCAGCAGTAGTCTCCTCCGTTTGCTTAGGCACCTCTTTTCCTTTGTCGTTGGCTGAGCTTTCTGAAGTGGACATCTCAGAAGCTTTCCTCTTGCTCATTCTCTAGAGTCTATTAGGTGTGTAATGAAGAATAAGGGTTTGGCCTCAGTCTTATTTATAACACATTAAGTGACGCTACAGCTTCCCAAACGCTTCTTTTTAATAAAGTATTAAACTTTAAAATAAAAAGACTGACTAATGCCCGGACTCATTTGAACTGACATGACTAGTTATCACTGGCACACGTATGGTTTAGGTTAATGTCACGTGACTACTCATTACATAAGTTAAAACAGTCATGTAATTTGAATTTAGCATAGTCATGGCAAACATGCTGTCAATTAAACAAGTAGCACATACGACAGTAACTTCTCATGACAGTAACATTGAAAGCTACGGTCAGAAGCTGTGACTTAACCACTTTGAAAATAGAAAAACTAGTAAGTTAACATACCAGATTTAGCATTCCCAATTCACTTACCAACCTGTTGAAGGTTGCTTCATCTAGTGGCTTCGTGAAGATGTCTACAAGTTGCTTTTCTATTGGAACATAAACTAGCTTCACAGTTCCCTTTTCAACATTCTTTCTGATGAAATGATGTCTAATATCAATGTGCTTCGTCCTGGAGTGTTGAACTGGATTATCTGAGATGGCTATGGCACTGGTGTTATCACAATAAATGGGAATATTGGGTAACTCTAAACCATAATCCATTAGCTGATTTTTCTTCCAAAGAATTTGAGCACAACAACTTCCAGCTGTAATGTATTCAGCTTCTGCAGTTGAGGTAGACACAGAATGATGCTTCTTGCTAAACCATGACACTAATCTTCCACCAAGAAATTGACAGCTTCCTGTTGTACTTTTTCTGTCAATCTTGCATCCAGCATAGTCTGAATCCGAGTATCCTATCAGTTCAAATCTAGAATCTTTAGGATACCAAAGGCCTAAATTTGGAGTACCTTTGAGATATCTAAAGATCCTCTTGATTTCTACCAAGTGTGACTCTTTTGGATCAGCTTGAAACCTTGCACAGAGACATGTAGCAAACATAATATCTGGTCTGCTAGCAGTTAGATACAGCAATGATCCCACCATGCCCCTGTAGGTACTAGAATCCACTTTATTTCCTTTACGATCCAAATCCAGTTTGGTTGCAGTAGAGATAGGTGTCTTGGCAGGTGATGCATCTTCCAAGTTGAACTTTTCGAGAAGTTCCTTGACATATTTTTCTTGGTAAATGAAGATGCCATCATCCTTTTGATGAATTTGTAAACCTAGGAAAAATGACGGTTCTCCCATCATACTCATCTCATATTTGTTCCTCATAAGAGATGAAAACTTTTCACACAGCTTCTCATTTGTAGAACCAAATATTATGTCATCAATATAGATCTGCACCAGAATGATGTCTTTGCCATGATGCTTCTAGAACAGTGTCTTATCCACAACACCTCTTACAAATTGATTCTCCAGCAGAAAGGTAGAGAGAGTATCATACCAAGCTCTAGGGGCTTGCTTCAATCCATAAAGTGCCTTGAACAGTTAACTACTAGAAAAAGGTCAATGGACATCAGCTAAAAACCGATGTCTGGCCATTTTCCAACCGATGTCTTTGTGGGTGTAGAGAAAGGTCCAACACTTTTCAAATCTGATTAAAATTTTCTTGAGAGATGTTTTTTTAAAGTGAATTTTACTGGCAACAAAATTTGACAGACAAACAACACTAAAACAGAGTTATGGGTAGACAGTGTCTCTCTCCAGCCCTTCACTAAAAGCCAATGGAGAAAGCATCAGTTAAAGAAAACAAATAAGGTGACTTCCGGTCACTTTGTAGCTGGTATACATACTATATACTTATATTATCAAGAAACTTGTTTCTCCTTTGCACTAGTCTAAATCGACATGTTGATAACATGTTTTGCAGCTAAGGAAAAGTAAATTAAGGCTGCATGTGTTGATCAAAGATGGATTGAATATACAACAAGGTGCACATATCACCCTCAACCAAATTAAGCCTTCTTTCCCACTCTGAACATAAACCAAATTCCTTCAACAAGCAGTAACTAGAACAAAAAAACAACTAAAACATAAACTATATAAAATGAACACTTACCAGGCAAGAATTCAACTCTGAACTTGTTGCTGTAGTGTCTGTATAAGCCCAAAAGCCCTGTATCTCATATAAAAACCAAAAATCATTATTAATAAATCAAGAACACAGAAAAAGAATCAAACTATATAAAAACCCAAGATGCCAAAACAGTAAAAATATGGACAATCACAAATAATAAACAACACATCCCAAATGCTAAACAAACAGAATCGTGGCTCGATAAATACAACAATTAAAAGTTCTTGGCTTATGTATGTAATCCCTAATTCCTTATACAGAAAATAAAAAGAAAATTTAGATTATTCACAATAGCTTACCCAAAATAAAACAAGATCCAAAATAGCTCACCCATTTACTAAATCAAGTCGAGATGAACAATTAATCGATTAACAAATCAATTAAGAACATATACTAGCTATTTGACCAAGTAACTACAGTAATTGGGAAATTAGGGTTACAAATTGAGTTTAAAAGAGAGAGTGAAAGAGGGAGTGAATTAGGGTTCTTAAGAGGGGGTTGAGAGTAAAAGAGAGAGTGAAAGAGAGAGAGGGGGTGAGGCTATCGAGAGAGAGAGAGGGTGAGGGGTCGAGAGAGAGGGTGAGGCATCGAGAGAGGTGAGGTGAGAGAGAGAGTGAAAGTCGAGAGAGAGAGGGTTAAGTCGAGAGAGGTTGTATATGTTTTTTTGTTTTTGTTTTAATTTAAGAGGGGGAAACTAAAAATTGGTCAAGGGGGAAATCAAAAATTGGCTTAGGGGGAAAAAAATTTGGGTAAGCGGGGGAAATTTGTTTGGGCACGGTATAGCAAATTTCTTTTAATATGTCTTTAGACATCGGTTTTTTTTTAACCGATGTCATAATATGTCAAAGACATCAGTTGTGTTTTTAACCGATGTCGTTGATATCTCAATTATATGTCAATGACATCGGTTGGCTTGCAATGTGATTTCATAATATATCAAAGATATCAGTTTTTTTTCGACCGATGTCATTGATAGTTTTTACATCGGTGACATCATGAACCGATGTAAAAGGGGCGATGTCTATTCTACTTTTCCTAGTAGTGGTTTGTAGACAAAGTCATACAATTCAGCATCTTCAAATCCAGGTGGCTATTCAACATACATTTCCTCCTCTAGCTCTCCATTGAGAAAAGCAATTTTGACATCCATTTGGAACACTTTGAAGTTACAGTGTGCAGCATAGGCTAGGAAAATTCTTATGGCTTCAAGTCTGGCAACAGGTGCAAATGTTTCATCATAGTCTATTCCTTCCTGTTGACAGCATCCTTTGGCCACTAGTCTTTCTTTGTTCCTTGTCACGTTTCCACCTTCATCCAGTTTGTTTCTGAAGACCCACTTTGTGTCAACAACTGATTTCCCTTTAGGTCTAGGGACTAGCTTCCATACATTGTTTCTCTTAAATTGGTTGATCTCTTCTTGCATGGCTATCACCCAATCTGAATCTAACAATGCTTCATCAATTTACTTTGGCTCAGTTTGAGATAGAAAGCAAGAGAACATGCTGTCAGCAGAAACATTTCTCCTTGTCGTTATATCAGTAGTGGGATCACCAATGATTAGATTACTGCTGTGATCTCTGTTCCACTTAGTGGTTCTAAGCAAGCTTCTTTCTTGATCTGCATGATCAGTTCCTCTTTGAGGAGTTTATTCTCCACCATTGATGGTTTCTCCTTCATGTTCTTCAACATCTCCGGACTCATTCTCATTCTGATGATTGGGAGTTATTGTTTGAGACTGAGCTAGAGTTTGAGTAACATCATTGGTGTTGACAGCATCTCTTTCAAACTCAATGGTCTGAGTGCAAGTAGGTTCATCAACAACAACTTCTTCTTCCTCCAAGTAACCTTGATTTTCAAATCTAATAGGCTCTATTTGACCATCCTCTTGTAATCCAGGGAACTTGGTTTCATCAAATGTGACATTTACACTTTCTTCAATGACTTTGTGATCAATGACATAGACTCTGTACGCAGTCCTTTCCAATCCATATCCCATGAAAATGCCTTCATAAGCTTTAACATCCAACTTTCCTTTCCTTTCATGGTTGTCAATCATCATGAAACACTTACTCCCAAATACATGAAAATATTTGACAGTTGGTTTCTTTCCTGTTAACAGATAGTAAGGAGTGTTTCCATGAGTCTTGTTGATCATGGTTCTGTTATGTGTGTAGCAAGCTGTATTAATAGCTTCTACCCAGAAATATGTTGGTAATTTAGAATCATTCAACATAGTTCTCGCAGCTTCAATGAGAGTTCTATTCTTCCTTTCTACAACTCCATTTTGTTGTGGTGTCCTGGCAGTGGAGAATTGTTGGACAATGCCTTCTTCCTTGCAGAAGTTTCCCAATGTGGCATTTCTGAACTCAGTACCATTGTCACTTCTCAGATATTGAATTTTTGCATTCGGGGTTCTATCAAGAACTCTTATGTGATCAATGATTTCTTGAGCAGCTTCATCCATTGTCTCTAAGAATTTTACCCATGTGTACCTCGAGTAATAATCCACCATTACCAGGGCATATCTCTTTCTTGCAAGAGATTGAACATTTACTGGACCAAAAAAATCCATATGAATTAATTTGAATGGCTCAGTGTTGGTATTCATTTGCTTTGACTTGTGCACTGATCTTTTCAATTTACCCATTTCACAATCCTAGCACAATCCTTCTTGACAGAATTCCTGTTGAGGTAGTCATCTCACCAAATCCTTCTTCATCAGAATATTCATATTCTTGAAATTGAGATGGGAGAGCTTCTTGTGCCAAAGCATTCTTTCACCAACTGATGCCTTACTGTAAAAATAGTAAGTCTTGTATTTCTTCACAGAGTTTAAGTCTGCAACAAACAAGCTTCCTTTCCTGACTCCTTTCAAGGAAAGGCTTCCATCCTTCTTGTGATAGATATTGCAAACCATCATATCAAAGTCAACCTTGAATCCCCTGTCACTGAACTGGCTGACACTGAGTAGGTTATGCTTCAATTCATCTACAAGAGCAATGTCTTCAATGACAACATTTCCAATTTCCAAACAGCCATATCCCACAGTGTAACCTTTGCTGTTGTCTCCAAAATTTATGATTGGGCCGGCTTTCTCCACAAAATGTGATAGCAGAGCTATATCACCTGTCATTTGTCTGGAACATCCACTATCGATGTTCCACATGACTTGCTTCTGCTTTTTGCCCTGCAAAACAGATGATTTTAATTTGCATCTGGTACCCAAACTCTGTTGGGTCCTGCAGTTACAACATTATTATTCATATCATTTTGTTTCACATTTGTATCAACACTAGAATCCTCCTGTTTGACTTCTTTCAAAGTCCACTTAGGATTAGAGTTAGACTTGGTCTTTCTCTTGGTGGATGTTGCATTTTTACCAACATAGGCAGGCTTAGAAGTCTCAGCAGTTTGCATATAGGAACATCTTTCAGTAGACAGAATAGGCAAATTGAAACAAGTACTCATAACAACAATCTTGCATGGCATACAGTCAATATTATTACAGACGTCCATTTCTCTTTGCATGATGGGGGTTCTATGTAAGTTACCACTAACATTGGTCGCATTAACCTTGTTCTTGTCGGATTTCTTACAAACAAATGTTAAATGTTGAGATGAGCCACAATTATTGCAAAGCTTCCTAGGAGCGTCTTTAACATGTGCATAGCCATTCTTCTTGTCAATTCCTAACTTGCCATTCCTATTCTTAGGCTTGTAGGCATTTGCCTTGAAAGTATGTTCTGAAGTTGCTGTCGAGCTACCTTTGATAGTACATTTCTTTCCCTCTGTCTTGACAGCAGGCTTGAAAGTTGCTGTCTTGGGTTCTCTCTTGACAGTATCTTTTGAAGTTTCTATCATATCCTTGTTGACAGCTACTTTAGAACATTCTGTCTGATTGGTTGGCAAAGTTTCTGTCATGGGAGACTTGACAGTATCTTTCCATTCATCTAGTGTGCTGTCAACGCACTCATCCTCATCAAGAAGCTCTTGTTTGATGAACATGGAGGTTTCATCAAAATCAGCTTGAAGATTTTTGAAAATCGGTTTGTAAACTCTTTTGAGAATATGAGGTTTGACAGCGTCACTATCATCAAGAGCAATTGCCTTTCCATGCCTCCTACCATACTCGAAGCCTATACCTATCTTTTGATTCTCAGTATGATTATCATGATATTCCTGGACTAACTTAGAAGAGTTTCTAAATGCCTTGAGTTTAAACTCATTTTCTGCAATTTGATTCCTGAGAAATTCTTCTATTTCCTTATCACAGACAATATCATTTTTCAATCTTGTATTCTCTTGAGCTAACGAATCTAGAGGACTGGTTCTAAGCAATAACATTTCAATTTCAGATTTGAGAGTTTCATTTTGTTTAGTTAACTTAGCAATTTCTTCGTGAGCAGCAGATAAACTAACATGAATGTTAAACATCTCAGCACTTAAATCTTCAATGGTATGCTTGTATTCAGCTTTAGACATATCAAGTAAGACTAGAGATGGTACCTGAGTTGAGGAACTAGAAGCTTCATCATCAGATTTAGCCATGAGGGCCAAGTTTACAAACTCATCTTCTTCCTCATCTTTAGAATCATCCCAGCATTTTCCTTCATCCAAATAGGCTTTACCTTGATTCCTCTTAAACTGATTTCCAGATCCTTTTCCTTGATTCTGTTTTGGTCTTCTACATTCAGTAGCAAAATGACCTAGCTCATTGCAGTTGTAACACCTGAACTTTGACCTATCCACCATCCCGATCTTGTATCCACCTCTCGTGGCACCACCACCAGCTTTTGAAAAACTCCCCTTGTTGAACTTAGATGTTTGACCCTGTGGCTTGTATGACTTGTCCCTTCTGAACTTGATGTTCTTGAATCTTTTAGCCATATAAGCCATGGTTGGATTATCCATGCTTTCAATCTCTTCTACTATGTAGAAGTCTTCATCTTCAACATCTTTGAGCTGCAGAACCACCTTCTCCTCGTCATCCAACACCTCTTCAATCTTCAATGGTGGTACTTGTGTTGGTTGTGAACTTTGTGAGGATTCACTTGGACAATCTACTTGTGGTTCATGAGCTACAAGGGCTCCTGACATGTTTGCCAATTTTCCTTTGGTTCAAGTTTGAATAGCTCTCTTTTGAAAGAGTTCGAGTTCGTATGATTTGAGCACACCATAAAGAGTTTCTAGAGAAACATCGTTCAAGTTTATTCCTTCTCTTATGGCCGTGACTTTGTGCTCAAGATGCTCAGGGAGGGTGAGCAGAAATTTGATGTTAATCTCCTTTCTATCATAGAACTTCCCATGAATTTGTAACTCAGCTATTAGCTTACTGAACCTTTCAAACATGTGTGTGAGTTCTTCGCTTGGCTTGGCCATGAAGGCTTCATATTGTGATACAAGGATTTGCCTTTGATTTTCTCGGACCTCTTCAATTCCTTCACACAGCAGCTCTATCTTACTCCACATCTCTTTTACAGATGAACATCCCATGACATTACCACGCATGGCTTTGTCTAAAGTTAGAGAGTCGAGCAAGAAAAGTTGTAAGTAGTCATCCAAGGCTACTTTCTCCTTTTTGGTCTCTGTGTATTCTGAAGGCTTCTTGGCAACCCAATGGGCTGGAATGACTTCGTCATTTACAGTAGCAGCAGCTACTTCCTTTTGAGGAATGAAGGGGCCGTTCTCAAGGATTCCCAGGTATAGTGGATGGGCAGCTTTGATAAATAACAAGATCTTTCTTTTCCAGAAATTATAGTACTCTTTATCAAAGACTGGTGATAAGTGGATTTTATATCCACTTGGAGCGTTCCATATCGGCTTAAATTGATTGTCTTGGACTCAAGTTGTTGTAGTTTTGATGTGTTTTACTTAGTTGTGCAGAATTACGAGAATGTTGACTAAGGTGGATGCTTCTATAATTTTTGGGGAATTAATTGATTAAAATTCGGATTTCTGAGAAGGGTTGCGCAGTCTACACTGTTGTGGCCATATCTTGAGTTCTAGAAGTCCGTTTGAGGTCCGTAAGCAGTCCACGCGAAGATAACGCGATTCTCTATCATTCTAAGGTGGTCCAGAGGTCCAATTACGTTTGGAACGTTCCATAAAATCTGAAGAAAAGTCAGCCACGAATTTTCCTTCAAAAACAGAATCAATTTAGGAAACGTATCTTGCAGAAATTCTATTATAATTCTGTTTTTGTATTTTCTTGCCGGGGAAGACTTTTGGAGCCTATTTAAACAAATATAACCCTTTATAAGTTACACAATTAGACAATTAGGAATTAGACAATTATATATCTTGTACATAATATAGCTTAGATCTGCAAGGGAGAAAAGGAGAGAAGGATTCAACGCTCGTGACAAGCAACGGATCTAGATCTACTTCATCTTTTGTATCATAGATTTGTTTTCTCAACTCTTGTTTTATTAATATTATTACTTCCTTTCATATCTTGTCTTCTATCATGGTTTCAATAGATCCCATGATGACGAGCGGTTCAATTATGAACTAATCGTTGTCATGGGATTCTAACGGATTTACTTATGGAACTTAGTATCTTGATTGCTTAAAGATCTGTGTGTGATGTATATTTGATATCCTCGTATGGTTATGCTTAATTGATAGATGCATCATGAACATCTAATTTGTTAATCTCTTGTGAAGTGAAAGTGGATCTTGAGATTTAGAACTTGCCATGCTAGCATAGGTTCATAATTGTTTATCAATATGATTTGTGGTGTGAGATGAAAATACTTATACTGCCCTGTGTGATCTTTATGGATAACTTGTTCTTCAACCGTTATGTTTTCAAATTCTATAGACATATAGGGTCTAACCATAATTGGTGTCTATTCACTTCTATCTCTTTTGTGGACACATGTTTAGTTTGGTATACGTATACTGAGAGGTAGCGTGTACTTATTTCGTGTTGTCCGATCAGATATCATAACCATTGCATATAGAGATTAAAGGCGTCAGATCTAAGCGAAGTATTTAATGAAGTTAGGATTGCATGTTTTCTTGCATATAAGTAATTCAATTTTAATTCTCATTAGTTAGTAATTTGTAGTTTGTTAATTTGTATCGTAGTTAATTATAGTTAGTAAAAATTTAATATTGTTAATTGTCTTAGCAGTGCATAATAACCATACATTGTTGCATAGGTACAAAACTGAATTGAAACCTAATATCTCTGTGGGAACGAACTTGACTTCTATCTGTATTACTTGTGACCACGTACGCTTGCGTGATTTAGTGCAAACAAGCTTTTGGCGCCGCTGCCGGGGATCATCGGTGTTTTATTTTTGGTTTATGTGCTTGTCAATAGCGGTCGTTAGAGTTCACTGACTC
Source organism: Saposhnikovia divaricata (assembly GCA_036435485.1). Lineage (NCBI taxonomy): Eukaryota > Viridiplantae > Streptophyta > Magnoliopsida > Apiales > Apiaceae > Saposhnikovia > Saposhnikovia divaricata. The sequence goes on from CM071601.1 coordinate 103,096,116, forward strand.
GGATTTTTTTTTATTAACTATCTTGTTTAGTTCGTTGTGTTTCAGGTACTTGAGTTTTTGAAGATGGCATGCGAGGAGTTGCCATGGTGGGCATATTCGAGGACATCCATGCCTTATCAAGGTGAGCGGTGTTTTTGCGTTCATGATCCCTCACAATATTGTTACTACGAAGGAGTTGATCCATATGTCACTTATGAGGAACAACCATATTTTCAATACCTTCCTCAACAGTACCAGCAAGATGTTCCAGATATGTCATATTTCTTTGGAAGTGAAGAGTTTCAACATCAGCAACCTACTCCTACTTTTCAGTCAGATGAGGTTGATGTTATGGAGGAGATTAGGATGCTTGCAAAGAGTTATGAGGAGTCTACCAAAAATATGGGGACAGTACTTGCTCAAATTTTGAGTGCCTTGGAACAAGAGAATCAGCAATTCATACCAGAGGCAATTCCAGAAAATAATGATGACTTGGAGCAAGGTACTGCATGCATAATTGAAGAAGACAAATTCCAAGAGGAGGTGAGTGTTCACAAGCCATGTGAGGAATTTGATCAAACTAGTGAGGTGGAAGATTTGGAAAGGGCAAAATTTGAGACAGACACTGATGAGCTGCACAAATTTCAAGAATTGGTATGTGCGTACCAAGAGAACACTGATGAGCTACGCAAATTTCAAGAATTGGTAGGTGCGAACAAAGAGGATGAAGAACATGGGAAAGATGCAGGTCTTCTACTTGTCTCAGAGTTTAAAGATGGAGGTAGCGCATTAGAGCCAATGGAGGAAGTTCTCTTTGAGGAACCAAAGGCTTCAGAAACTTACATTTATCCTCCTCCATTATATTCAACCGAAGCCCGCGAGTGTGTGTTGTTCTACAAATTGACAGATTTTGGGTCAACAGAAGAAGGCATTGGAACAGGACATATTTGTTATACGAATAGCCCAAGCGAGGAGAAGGGGCAGAAAGTGTGCCGCCGTGATGATGATGAAGTCTCGCGAAGAGAGGACCAGGCAAACTATTATCATCCTTAATGGAGGCTTGGAAGTAACGTCAAGCTATTGACGTTAAAGAAGCGCTTCGTGGGAGGCAACCCACGCATTAGTGTAGGAAAAAAAAAGTTGTTGTAAAAAAAAATGGTAGAAACGCAGGCTGCGCCTGCGTTACTGTATTAGACGCAGGCTGCGCCCCTGTAACGCAGGCTGCGCCTGCGTTACTGTTCTCAGCGCAGTCTGCGCAGGAGAAACGCAGCCTGCGGCTGCGTGACACACTTCCCTGCCCAGATTTTTTCCCGAAAATTTTTATTTTGCCTCAAAAATTCCCCCAAATTTTATCCTAACTCAAATTTCTTCAATCTTTAATTCCTAAATCTATTCTAGATCAAATCCTAACCTCTCCAAATCTCTCCTACACACTTAAATCTTTATTCATCTTATCCATCATCTTATATATATACCCACCTCTACATACAAATCCAATTCCTCTTCTATTTATTTAAATCTCTAAAAAATTCAATTCTAAAGAGGAATTATTTGCAAGTTCACCTCTTTGATTCGTAATTGGTTTATCTCTTCTCTAATCTTATTTTTTTTATTACGAATTTGTGATCTTGTAAATTTGGGATTTTGTATTATTGTAGGAAATTGGGCTATTTTTGGTGTGTTATTGCTTGGAGATTATTAGTGGAGCTTCTTGTGAGTTGGGTATTGCTACAGAAAGGGGATTTTTGCCGAACAAGTATGTTGAGTTGCGATGGGGAAGGATATGTGAAGCGCTTTGTAGGTATGTTTTCTACTTATCCCTCGTATTTACTTCCATTCATTGCGGACATTGAATATTTTAAGTTTGGGGGTGGTTTGAGGGATTATTAGTAGTTGTTGTATTATGTGTTCATGTAAGATATCATGTTTTGCATGCTTAGTAGTAATTCATTCATGTTTGTTCGTATTAATTATGTTGTTTCATATAGGACATTCTGTTTTTGTTTCGTATACTATGTGAGTTCATATTAGTTGCATATGCATAGCATGCATATTTCATGATCCCTTAAGACGAGCTAATTCTGATTGGTAGGTAGGTGTCTAATTGAGTGTGGTAATGATGAATAGAGGGTTGACTTATAGTTTCTATGAAATTGACTTATGTGTTTCGGAAACAAAACTTTTACACAGTCTCATTGGGTGCTTTTGGGCTAGGTTGAGGTCATGCTTGTTTGGATGTTTTGAGATTTAATCACTTGTTTATATTTAGAATTTTCGTTATTCCCTTGATAGCGTAGTAGCACTAAAGTCTAAGTTTGGGGGAAAACAGGGATTTTATGCTAGTTGTTGGCTAGGTGTCAAATGGCTAGTAGTCGGCTCATATTTATATGAGTAGTCTAGGGTTGGAATTGAGAATTCTCATTCCAGATTGCATAGAGAAAAAAGAAAAAAAAACAGAAAAAAATAGAAAAAAAAAAGAAAAAAAGAAAAAAAAAGTCAAAAGTGTCAATTGTTTATATGCAAAATTAACTAGGGTGAGCTCTTTAATACTCGAGCAATTAAGTTCGCGGGGACATTGTTCCTAGTGAGCTAAGGCTTTTATAGTCTGGGATCCACTAACCCAACGCTCCCTACATGGGTATTATTGTATAAGCCTTTCGGGGTCTCATCCATTGCACGGTTAAATAAGCATGCTTGTATATATGTGTCATAGTAGTTAGTAATAAAGCATGAATTTCTGTCTACCTTGGATAAGGATGGAGGTGTTCCTAGGTTATGAAGTGTTTTACAATCTATTCTATTTATAAACCTGTGATTGTCTTGACGAAGAGCATGTATGATTTTTGACCTAGTTTTGGGAGTATTTCTGATGAGCACTGCACACACGCACGTTTCTGTTCATGTATTGTTAGTATACGGGAACTTAATCGAGCTCTACTTGGATTTAGTTGCATTCTTTGAGATATTTGCTTGTTAGTTGGTTTTGGTTAGTTTGAAGGGGATCGTTGCATTTTCATATTAGTTGCATTCATGCATTGCATTGCATTAGGTTAAATGGATTTTGTGGGTACATTCGCTATAGGCCCTCACGAGACCTTACTCGTCCACTGGGGCTGCCTAGGGGTTTACAGGGCCTGTTGCATATGCCAAATGCAACCGTGATCACCTACGGAAGTGGTACTAGTAGTTAGTTAGTTGTAATTGTTTATGCTGGAGGACAAGCATCGGTTTAAGTTTGGGGGTGTGATAAGTGGATTTTATATCCACTTGGAGCGTTCCATATCGGCTTAAATTGATTGTCTTGGACTCAAGTTGTTGTAGTTTTGATGTGTTTTGCTTAGTTTTGCAGAATTACGAGAATGTTGACTAAGGTGGATGCTTCTATAATTTTTGGGGAATTAATTGATTAAAATTCGGATTTCTGAGAAGGGTTGCGCAGTCTACACTGTTGTGGCCATATCTTGAGTTCTAGAAGTCCGTTTGAGGCCCGTAAGCAGTCCACGCGAAGATAACGCGATTCTCTATCATTCTAAGGTGGTCCAGAGGTCCAATTACGTTTGAAACGTTCCAGAAAATCTGAAGAAAAGTCAGCCACGAATTTTCCTTAAAAAACAGAATCAATTTAGGAAACGTATCTTGCAGAAATTCTATTATAATTCTGTTTTTGTATTTTCTTGCTGGGGAAGACTTTTGGAGCCTATTTAAACACATCTAACCCTTTGTAAGTTAGACAATTAGACAATTAGGAATTAGACAATTATATATCTTGTACATAATATAGCTTAGATCTACAAGGGAGAAAAGGAGAGAAGGATTCAACGCTCGTGACAAGCAACGGATCTAGATCTACTTCATCTTTTGTATCATAGATTTGTTTTCTCAACTCTTGTTTTATTAATATTATTACTTCCTTTCATATCTTGTCTTCTATCATGGTTTCAATAGATCCCATGATGACGAGCGGTTCAATTATGAACTAATCGTTATCATGGGATTCTAACGGATTTACTTATGGAACTTAGTATCTTGATTGCTTAAAGATCTGTGTGTGATGTATATTTGATATCCTCGTATGGTTATGCTTAATTGATAGATGCGTCATGAACATCTAATTTGTTAATCTCTTGTGAAGTGAAAGTGGATCTTGAGATTTAGAACTTGCCATGCTAGCATAGGTTCATAATTGTTTATCAATATGATTTGTGGTGTGAGATGAAAATACTTATACTGCCCTGTGTAATCTTTATGGATAACTTGTTCTTCAACCGTTATGTTTTCAAATTCTATAGACATATAGGGTCTAAGCATAATTGGTTTCTATTCATCTTCTATCTCTTTTGTGGATGCATGTTTAGTTTGGTATACGTATACTGAGAGGTAGCGTGTACTTATTTCGTGTTGTCCGATCAGATATCATAACCATTGCATATAGAGATTAAAGGCGTCAGATCTAAGCGAAGTATTTAATGAAGTTAGGATTCCATGTTTTCTTGCATATAAGTAATTCAATTTTAATTCTCATTAGTTAGTAATTTGTAGTTTGTTAATTTGTATCCTAGTTAATTATAGTTAGTAAAAACTTAATATTGTTAATTGTCTTAGCAGTGCATAATAACCATACATTGTTGCATAGGTACAAAACTGAAATGAAACCTAAGATCTCTGTGGGAACGAACTTGACTTCTATCTGTATTACTTGTGACCACGTACTCTTGCGTGATTTAGTGCAAACAACTGGAATCTTGATACCACTTAACTTCTGAACACTCGTCATGATCTTCAGATTTGTATATCAATCTGTTGCTCTGATACCAGTTGTTGGTCCCGGAGTATATTGCAGAAGGGGGGGTTGAATGCAATATAGATAATATCAAATCTTTACCTCAACAACAATGATAAAGATTTTAAACTATCTACACAAGAATTGCAAACACAAGTAGTAATTCAAGATGTTCTCACAAAATAAATATTTTATTTATTTTGTAATGTGTTGCTACAACCTCGAGAAAAATGGTTTTCTCAAGCTTCGACTTCTTGAAAGAAATCACTACTGAAAGAATGAGAGATGTGTCTCTATATAGACTAATCTTTCTCTAACATCTCAGTCATATGGGTCGCGGAGCTGTTGTCGTTTTCAAGTGGCAGCTCCTCACAAGTTGCCCACCCATGTGACCTTTCCTAAAATGCTATACAAATAGAGTTATCATTAAGTATAAGGCATTCTGGGTACTTTCTAAAATTAGCTATAACAATTCTAGTAGATGCAGACTTGTCATACTCTTGAATTGTCGAGCCTCGTCTTGTGATCTGTCAAGCTTCTGTCGTAGTCTTGCAGATCTACTACAATCTTTGACGAATTGCAGCAAATTTGTTTCTCGAACATCTAAACTGTCACGGGGGTTTGACTGAGATAAAATCTCCAAATCAAATAATTCAGTGAGACAGTAACCTTTGCCACCAAGTTTGCTATCATAGGAATATTCAGTAGTTGACAGTATGAGCTCCCGCCAATGTTGTTGTCGGAACTCCACAATTGCTGTCAAGTGTGAGAATGTTGCTGTCCTATACTTCAGCCAATGTTGCTGTCAAATGAGACTTGCTGTCGTGACCTTGCAATATGCAGTCTTCTTGTAACGTTACCATCAATGTATTGACAGTAACTTTATTATTGCTGTCGAACTGATGTATTCTCTTGAGGCTTGAACATATCAATGAACTTCTTCCAAGATACATACTTATTACACTTCAACAATTATTTGATTACAAGAACACACTCTGGCTGTGACAGTATGTTCTACTTAGCCTATACAAATAAACTAAGTACTAGTTAAGTTGTCTGTACGCTATCACCCATAAATCCTAACAGAATATATTATCTTATTTTAGAAGAAAAGAAGTTTTACGAAGAGATTGTATATACAGAATATGATTAGAAGATTTTTAGATCGAGGCTTAAACAAATCAAAAATGTAAACTCAGTGCGCTTATTAATTAAGTTGTGTATTAGTGACTTTAAATTTAATTTAAAAAATATATGTTGTTACTAGGAGTCGAACCCTTGATCTATTGTAGTACTCGTTGATTACTCCTCTTACTTTTATTATATAATAGAATATAATTAGGTGATAACCAGCGTGAAGCACATACCTGAGAAAAATTTAATTAAATTAATCATTAATTTATTATAAAAAAATTATGTAATTTACAAAGAATTTTCTTTTTAATAAAGGTCGTTTTATTTATTATTTATTTAAGAAAATCGAGAAAAAAAAAATTAAATGATTCTGATATACGTAAAAATGTACATGATTATGATAAATACATTATTTGAGAACTAAATAGAGTTATAATAAAAAATTACAATTATAATAGTATTTAATAGTATTATTATTTTATAAAAAGATAATGTTGAATCCTAGGAGAAATTGGAATCTTAGGGATGGAACCAAATTTTGGTTCCCAAGTACCATTAAAATTAGATTTGTTTGTTATAGATAAGCATGTCACCCTAGATCAACATATGTATTCGTAGTCTTTCTTTACTAAATTGTAATAAAGATTTATAATTGTAATAGGATTTTTTTAATATATTTTATAAAACAACATAGAATTCTTGGGGAAATAAGATTCTAGTGGTGAAACCAAAATATGGTGCGAACCAAATTTGGTACAAAAAAGGGGTTTTTCTTATTAATAAAGGTTATAGATTTAGAATTTATTTATTATTTATTTAATATTATTTTAAGACAATCAAGAAAACAAAACATACATGGTTATGGTTTTAATGGATACGTTTTTTTGTACAATTCAGTAAGATTATAGTAAAGAATTATAATTATAATAAAATTTCAAATAATTTTTTTAGAAAATAATATGAATTTTATGGGAAGTAGGAATTTAGGATGAAAACAAAAATAAGAGTGGAACCAAATTTGTTACAAAGTACCATTAAACAGGGATTTATTAATAAATGTTATAGATTTGTTAATGTTTTATAAAATGTTATACGATCAGACTACATATTCGTTGGTGTTTTATAAAAATTTATATCAAGTAATCCTAGATTGTATTTTGTATTCGTTGGTGTTTTATCCTCAATTTTTTGGTGGTTTTTATCGTAGTCTTTTTCTAGTAAAAAAAATTATAAACAAAAGAATTATAATTATAATAAGAATTTTATTTTTAATTCTTTTTAAAAAACATAGTATTCTAGGGAAATAGTATTCTTTTAAAAAATTATAAATAAAAGAATTATAATTATAATAGGATTTTTATATTTATTTTATTTTTAAAAAAAACAACATATATAGTATTCTAGTAGAAGTAAAATTTTGCGAACAAAAAAGGTGAAACCAAAATATAATGCGATCCAAAAAAATGGTACCATTAAAAGATGATTTCGGTTATAGATCATTTGATCGACATGAAAATTTCAATTTAGAGCTAATAAAAATGTTATGTTACATCATAGGATAGGCTCTTTTTGATAGATAAATTAATTCAATAATAAAAAGCCATACGACATTTACATAAATATTCGCGTCGAATAAACAAAACATAAAAATAATCACTGATTAATCCATTCTTCTTGGAGATAAATCCCGTGATTTATTGAAGATGAAATTTACACATGCTTCGTCACTTCCGCTTCCGCCATAACCAGTTTGAGCTATCGACCGAGATTGCAATCCCCTATAAACTTTTATTACTAAATCAAGCATCATACTCACACAGTCGGTGAGAAAATAACAAAACTCACACAAACGGTGAGTCATCAAAAAAATCGATCTTACAATTTTAAAAATGAGACTGCAAAATAAAGCTACAAACTAAAATCAAACGCGAACTAAAAGTGATAAACTAGCAATCTTAGATTTGCAACTGTGAAAATTAAATACTAGCTAAAACCAATACAATCTTTAGATCTGGGGAACAAACCCACAAGAACAAGATAACTTGGACTACTTTCGAGAACAAAATCACTGGGAAGAACGAGAAATTCGGAGCTTTGTGAAATTGAGATCTAAGAAATTGAAGGCCAAATCGGAAAAGGTTTTGAAACTTTAAATCCAAAAATACAAACTAATGCCAAATCTTCAGAAAAAAACAGATCAACCTTGCCCAAATAATGCCAAGGAAGAAAACTTTAAAATAAGATTTATTGAAAGAAGGAAGAAAACACAAAAGAAATGAAAGTTTTCGGAGCTTTCCATCGATGAAGATCCGGTGAAAGCCCCTGCGGCTGCTAAGCAAAAGAAAAAAAAAGAGGAGCGGTATAAACTTGATACTCATTTCACAACAGTTGAACTGTTATCCTGAAATTTATTAAACTGAGGGTCTCGCTAGATTTCCGTTTAATTTACCAATACACAATACTAGAGTGATACAGTACTAATATCAAATGTTTGAATAAAGAGTAGTGTTAGAGATACCAAATTAAGTATCAAAATTTAGAGTAAAATTCAGGGTGGTGGCTAAACTTTAACCCAATTTTTAAAATGTTGGCCGTGTTATCAGAGTTTCAAAATGTTAACTGATGTTTCCCTCCGTATTTCAAAAAGATGTCTCCCGTTAAGTCCCGTTAAGTATGCGCCGTTATCTTTATATAATCATGAGTAAATTTCATGGTGGTGGCTAAACTTTACCCCAATTTTCAATATGTTGGCCGTATTATAGATTTTCAAAATATTGGCTGATGTTTCCCTCCACATTTCAAAAAGAAGGGATGCATACTGTACAGAGATAAAACAAACCCAATTCAGAAACTACCAACAAATCACAAATCAAATTACCAAACTTGATCTTAAAGTGCCTACAACTTCAAGATTAAATCTTTATTGTTAGGCAGCCGACCCTGCCTAATTATTTTATTTTTCAAACTCACAACAACCCCCCCACCTACTACCCTCCACCCCTCCTATAAATACCCCTCTCCCCTTCATTCTAAAACACACACCAAAATCTCTTCTTCCTCTCGTACTTCTCAGTATATATAGCTGCTAGATAGTCCGTCTAGTAGGAAACTTACCTTGTGGTAGTTTCAAGAAGGTCAGGATAGGGGGCCCTCGTGCTACTCTATTCTTTCGTTTCGAGGGAGTTTGTGTGAGTGTCAGGTTGCAGCCATCGGAATCCATCCCGCTGTAGCATTAGGAGTTCGTCCAACTATTGTAGTTGCTACAAAGGGAGTTCGTCCAGGTTATCCGGTCAAGTACCGAAGGAGTAGGGAATCGTTGTATTTCTATTCAGTTGTGTCCCAAGTGTTACTTCGTAAACTTGGGAGAGAATATTGTAACCATTGTTATCATTATAGTGGAAACATTCGGAGCTGGTCCCGTGGTTTTTACCTCTTTACTTTAAGGGGGTTTTCCACGTATAAATCTTGGTGTTCATCTGTCTTTATTATTGATTGTTATAATCTCCGTATTAAATTTACGCAAAGACAGGAAACGGGAATTCCTAACATTTATCTTAAAAACAAAAAGGGCTTCTCTCAATCACTTCAAATTCATTTCTACATCAGAAATCTTGAAAATCCTAGCTCCCCATCTAACAATTTTCACATTCACAAACCAAGAGAACATACAAACATATATACACAAGAAAAGAAAAGAAGGGTCATACCAAATTTTGGAGTGAAAGGGAAGCAGAGGCATTAGAAAGAGTCAAAAGAGAAGTGATGGTAGAAACAATTAACCTGAATAGTTGAGAAATAGATTGGTGACACAGCTTTACTTGAATGATGGTAAACATAATAAAATTTTGAAAATTTTGAAAATTGAATGATGGGAAACATTAGCCAACATTTTGAAAATCTATAACACGGCCAACATTTTAAAAATTGGGATAAAGTTTAGCCACCACCATGAAATTTACTCATGATTATTTAAAATTAACGGCGCATACCTAACGGAACTTAACGGGAGACACCTTTTTGAAATGCGAAGGGAAACATCGGCCAACATTTTGAAAATCTGATAACACTGCCAACATTTTGAAAATTGGGGTAAAGTTTAGCCACCACCATGAATTTTACTCCAAAATTTATTACCAAATGACATGACACTAATTATTTGGCATTTTGAGATGTTTTAATTGGACGATCTTAGCGGGCCCATTACAATTATAACCAATCAAAATAATTCTACATCATTAGGTAACAATTTTTGATATCGAATTTAATACCTTTAGCATTTTTCTTGAATAAATCTCAATTAACATGAATGACAATTGTATAATACATGTTGGTGGACGATATCTAATTGTAGTACAAGCTTAATATGGGAGAAGAATAGAGCTTACAACATTCATTTTCAGATCTCTGTTTTCTAATTATTTCCCCGATAGAAAATTTTAATCTATCAATCCAGTATGTTTTTTTTTTTAATTTCAGATGATCTAATGATTTTTAGTGTTTCATGATAGCATGAAAGGGTGTAATTGGATGCAAGTCAAAGTTTTTATTTAATGGAGGTCGAGTTTTCATTTAAGTATTGTGTATTTTCGATCGAATCAAGTTTAAGCCTGTGAGCTATGCATCTAGCCCATTTTATGGAGTCGAGTTAGAACCGATCCAATATGAAGTACCACCTTGAGGGCAGAGACTTACTTTCTCTTCGTGTAATATCTAGCCTGCAATATTTTTCGATATTTCTTTTCTGTAATTGATAAAGAAATCATTTGCAGATTACTATAATATTTAATTTCTCCCAACAATACTTTTGGGACAAAAACAAAAAGGAAATGATGCCACAAAAATCTATTTACCTCAAAACCTAATTGAAGGATACAATAAATACAAACACTCACATACAGATAATTAATCCTATACTGGGTTGGTATTTAGGGGGTGGTATTGTACCTGCTCTTATGATTTTTAAGAAGGAATCTCTTGGAGCTCCATTTTTTGTCCTCTTTATATTTTGATTTAAGAGCTTGTTTGGAGAGCCTTGGAGTGCTCTAATGGATTCATTGCTCTAATGGATTCATTTCGCAGCATCAACGTAGTGTCATTTTTTGTCGAACAAGTCATATCATTAGTATTTATTACGAGTACCAAGATTTGAGAGATGCTACTATCAAATGGATGGTAGCATTACTTGTACTATATACAAAGCTAGTGGTGTCGAAGGTTTGGTTTCACCTGGTTGGGAAGTAAGATTAGAAGTATTGAACCACTAGTAAGAGCAACTCCAAGAGATCCCTTATATGACCTCCTTACTCAAATTATAAGGGATTATGTTTAAAATTTTGCTTCAACAGATTCTTAACTTTTCCTTAAAAAGTTAAGAGCATCATGTCATCTCTTATCTTTAAGGGCTCCCTTATTTCACTTTTATCAATAAAATATTATTTTCCCTCCTCTTTTCAATTGTTTCCCTCTTTTTTTGTTCTTGCTTTCTTACTTTTATTTATTATTTAATAATATAAAGATCAATTATAAGGAAGCTTGTTGGAGTTGTCATACCTTATAATATCCTAAATTACTAAGAGTCTAATATTTTATAATATTTATAAGGAAAACACAAGTAGACTGTTGGAGTTGCTCTAACATGCAGTTATGTAAAATCTGCAAGTGCAGTTGAATCACAACTGACACGCACTACAAGAGACTTGGGTATTTGCAGTGGCTAATCGGTTTTTGAAACGTTGTATTAGCAAATAGCAAGCGTCGAATAAAATGTACATGGCAGAATCGGCCGTTGTTGAGAGTATATGTGACGGAATGTAAATAGAAGTCATCCCATTATATGAACATCTATCCTCTTATTTCCGTCATATAGAAGTCTTGTACGATGTTCCGTCATATAGAAGTCTTGTACGATGTTATTTTATGGTTAATCACAGGAAGTGACTTCCATGGGAAGTTGTAATTACTAGGTATATTGAAACTCGCAGGAAGTGCAAAATTTGTTTGGTTGATATGGAGGAAGTTGTACTTACTAGGAAGTGATGGTTACCTAGGGGAAATCAACCTCTTATGTTCTGTGGGAAGTCACACTTCCAAGGTATTTCTACTTCCCATGTTGGTGTCAACCAAACAATCTAATACGTATGTTATAGGAAGTTATAGTTCTTGGGTATCATAATGTCTACCAAACAACCTCTTAATATTATGACAGTTTGTAAAAATCCTTATACCACAGTTTTTGTCATGTCGTAAGAGAATTTGAAACCGGAGCTATCAAAATACTTTAGTAATTTATGGTGACATCTTAGTCCAAAAGTGTCGTGCAATTGTAGAAAGCCTGGAAATGATGCGAACCAGACCAAAGCCTGGTATACAATTAACTAAACTTCCAATGAGACATGTACTATAATGAGACATACAATGAACTAAAGCCTAGTATAGTAGAGTGACTGATTGAGGTTCCTTGAATCAACTCCTTGGATTTATGAGAGCAAGCATTGGATGTAGTTTGCGAGATGTAAGTGCTACCGTGTCGACATCATCTACCTGATCATCTGACACTCTCCACTCAAACTCCTGCACTAGTCTACCAATTGTCATATGAGAGATTGTCATTGCCTCATTAGCTCCTGCACATGCTCTCTTACCCCCTCCAAAGGACATTGACTTGTACAAATCCATGGTACCAGATTTCTCTTCCATGAATCTCTCAGGATTCCACTGTTCAGAATTTTTCCACACATTCTTGTCCATGTTGCACCCATAGATGTTTATAGCAATCTACAAAATAATGATAATAATAAAGTTATGCTCAAGATTAATCACATGTTGGAGTGAAAAATCAAGAAACTATAGAGAACAAGGAACCTCGCTTCCAGAAGTAACAAAGTAGCCTCCTAGTTGTGTATCTTCATGGACATAACGCAAAGGAATTATTGGAACTGGACCATGCACTCTCAGAGTCTCTTGGAAGATTGCATAGAGATAAGGAAGCTGAGGCAGATTCTCCTCTGTTATTTTAGAAGATCCGCACACCCTTCTGATTTCCTCATAAAGCCGATCCTGAAGTATAAAAAGAAATCAATTTCATGCCTAGATTCCTATTTTGCCAGAGTGAAAGAGTACGGACCTGTCTCTTTGAATCTTTACCAAGTTCATATAGAGCCCATTCAGTTGCAACCATGGTAGTGTCTGATGTTTCAATAATCACCTCCCAAAGCAACATGTGGATTTGCTTTTCTGAGAGCGCTTTTCCTTCAGATTTCAAGTAATCAAGATAACACTGCATACCCTGCTCTGAACTAGGTTATTATGATGTACAAATTATTTGAAGAACTTGGAATCACTCAACCACATTGTAAGAACCTCTTTTGAAGCACTTTGTTTTTTAGTCTTCTGAACCAAGGAATTCATAACTGCCGTCCTGCGTAGATTCATCAGCTTAATTTTTCTTTCAAAACTTTTGTTTGGGATCCATTTTAAATACGGAAAGAAGTCTCGCCAATCTACATCAATTGCACCCTCCATTTGATCATGAACTAAACAATTAAATATCTCATGTCTTGACACTGTTTTTTTTTGTTGACACTGTTGTTCCGAGTTCAGCTACATAAATAGAGTCCACATCCTCTCCTAAGGTCTGCAAATCCCAGGTAGATATTTATAGGTCACTTTACCTTGCTTCCAGTAGTAATATTTCTACTGATGATGCATAAAAAAACAATAATAATAACGAAAAGAAAGTAAACTCACTTGCTTCATTGCTAGTCCAAAAAGCCCCGACTCAAACAATTCTCTGAAATTTATGGCCTTGAGAGGATAATTCTTTAACAAGGCATGCAACTGGTTTGATATGTTTTCAATTAAAGCATCTCTGTGGATGCGATGTTGCTTCTGCATGATTAAGGTTAATAATTTAAATAAATAAATACCAAATCTAATAGCAATAAGATACAAGATACGGACTGGCATAAATAGTCGAGAGATTTCTTTTGCAGATTGACATAAATAGTTTAGACTTTAGAGAGATTTCTTTTGCAGCACAAACCTGAGCATTTGGTCCCAAAATATGTGTTAGTAAATGTCTTTTTACTGTCTTGTGAAACTCATCATAATCACTTATTGCAACCATTGCTTTATTAGAAGTGAGAATTTGTAGTGCTTTTGATAGCTTTCTAGTAGAGATGGCAGTGAATCTTGTTATCATGGCCTATGTTACTCAGACACGACACATATCCGTGTGTCGGACTCGAAAAATCTGAAAATTGGGGACACGGGGACACTGTCCTATTTTTGGACACGGGTACGGGGACACGTCATAATCTATTAATAAAGAGGCATGATAAATAGATACCATTAGAAAAAGTAACAATCAAACTCAGATTAAACATGATTTCATAAGGAACTCTGCAAATCATGGATCTTCTCTACTTGTTTCTTACTTCTACTTCTTTCATTCTTCTCATTTTTTTGGTTTGCATTGTAAATTCAACTCATGTAGTCTTTAAGTTGGTCAAAGTGTCCACATTTCAGTCAAAGAATCTGACACGAAATAAGTGTCGTATCTGAGAGTCCAAGTGTCCGACACGGGTACGGCAACCTAAACAGAAGAGTCGGAGTAACATAGATCATGGCCTAAATAATGCCAAAAAGATTTTGCACAAAAACGTTCATGCTCTTCTAGTTTATTTTTAAGTAAAAGAGGGATAGTTTGTGCAGAATGTAAACAAATCTAGTTAATCTGACATAACTTTAAACAAGCATATGCAAACCAAAACTCAAACCACCAGGCTAGTCAAAATATGAAAATTATGAATGCTTTATGACAAATGACTCGAGGCACAAATTGGAATCACAAGTCATGTAAGGCACGACTAGAGCTTCGGAAAAGAGATTTTTGATAACAATAATTGAACTCTTAAAAGAAATTTACCTACTGAATACATGTAGTTCTAGTGGGAAACTGTAATTCTGTTAACACCTAAATGCTATAATAATTAATTATATTATAACCATTTCCCAACCTAACCCTCCATCCAAATAAGGTAAGGGTTGAACCCTTGATTACTCAACCCTTACATCCAAACAAGGTAAGGGTTCAACCCAACCCATCCCTTCCCAACCTAACCCATTCCACTCTAACCCAACCCAACCCAACCTCTTGTAACCCCCTATCCAAATAGGCCCTTAGTAGTAGACAAGGCTTAGTAGCAGGCAAGACAACAATAATTAGAAGACATAAAAAAGGCTATATGACATAGAAAACCACCACTCTGTCAATTATCTAACCGGGCTGGACCTGATATGGTGGAGTTGGACTTGAGACTCTCTAATTGGGCCATATTTATATTAACATCCCCCCTCAAGTTAGGAGGGAAAACAGGTTGATCACTCCTAACTTGGACAGCATGAACCTTAGTTGAGCAGCAGAAATGGCTTTAGTAAACAAGTCTGCAGGTTGATGTTGAGAAGGGAGATATGCAAGAGAGATCAGCCCTTGAAGCAACTTTTCTCTAACCAAATGACAGTCTATTTCTATGTGCTTAGTCCTTTCATGAAAAACAGGATTAGCAGATATATAAAGAGCTGATTGATTGTCACAGAACAAATGAGCTGGAGTCTGAACTAGAATATGTAATTCTTTGAGCAAAGTAAAGATCCAAGTAAGCTCACAAGTAGTATCTGCCATGGACCTGTACTCAGCTTCAGCTGAAGATCTAGAGATGGTAGGTTGTTTCTTACATTTCCAGGCAATAAGAGAGCTTCCTAGTTGAATACAGAAACCAGTGACTGATCTTCTGGTGATGGGACAACTTCCCCAATCAGCATCACAGTAGGCTGAGACAAAGAGTTTACTATTGGCTGGGAGGAAGATACCTTGACCCCAAGTGGCTTTTAAGTATCGAAGCAGTTTAAAAACTGCTTGAAGATGTTGAGACTTAGGGTGAGCCATGAATTGGGACAGAATGTGTACTGAGTAGGCTATGTCTGGTCGAGAGATAG
The DNA here is from genome assembly GCA_036435485.1 of Saposhnikovia divaricata. Lineage (NCBI taxonomy): Eukaryota > Viridiplantae > Streptophyta > Magnoliopsida > Apiales > Apiaceae > Saposhnikovia > Saposhnikovia divaricata. Next base: position 103,112,005 of record CM071601.1, read on the forward strand.
TTAAGTAAATAAGTCTTCCAATGAGTCTTCTGTACAAACCGCCATTAGAAACATCAGGATCATCTTGATACTTTGCTAGTTGGTAATTTTGTTCTATTGGCAGACAAGATTCCTTATAATTGGACATCCCTACATCTTGCAAAAGATCAGTGACATACTTACTTTGATGAAGGTAGAGACCAGAGGCAGACCTGGCAATTTCAATACCTAAAAAGTATTTAAGATGCCCTAAGTCCTTGATCTGAAACTTGGTTTTCAGAAAATCTTTAACTTGTTGAATAACTGATACATCACTGCCAGTGAGGACCATATCATCAACATAAACTAACATAATGGTGATAGAGGTTGTTGTTTTGAGAATAAACAAACTATGATCACTATTAGTTTTGATAAATCCAAATTCAGTAAGAGCAGTACCTAGCTTAGTGGCCCACTCCCTAGGAGATTGTTTAAGGCCATGGATGGTCTTGATCAATTTGCAAGCTAAGTTTTGGTCATGATATTTGGCTACTGTTTCAGCCGAAAGATGATATCCTAGAGGGAGGGCCATGTAGACCTCTTCATGAAGATCTCCATTTAAGAAAGCATTAGTAACATCAAGTTGAGTAAGGGACCAGTTATAGATTAAGGCAAGAGTTAGAATGATTCTAAGAGTTGCCATCTTTGCAACTGGAGCAAAAGTGTCAAAGTAGTCTACTCCTTCAGTTTGAGTGTACCCCTTGGCTACAACTCTAGCCTTATATCTCTCAACTTCCCCATTAACCAAATATTTGACTTTATATATCCACCTACAGCCTACCAGTTTGTGATCTGATGGAGCAGCAATAACTTCCCAAGTGTTATTTTCCTCCAAAGCTGTCAGTTCTACTGCCATTGCAGTGCACCATTCAGGGTATAAAATAGCTTGATTATAAGAGTAAGGTTCAGGAATCTGACAAACATTGGCTAAGAAGTGATTGTAAGTTGGCTTAAAGAAAGTGTTGATATGATTGACAGCATTGCTAACATGATCTTTATACAGAGTAGGCAGATTGGTATAATCTGAGAACTTGGAAGGTAAAACCTTAGTCCTAGTAGGTCTGACAGGTGGAATAGGAGGAGTTATGATCTCAATGCCATCACTAATGTGAGGAGAACTCAGATCATCATTGTTGAGAGCATGTTCTGGAGTTGAGGTTGGATCAGAATTATCATAACTAACACTTTCACTTGTATCAGTTAGATTACAAGTAGTATTGCCACTCAGAGGGTCATACTCATAAAGAGCAGATGTGGAGTTAAACAGTTGGGGGACAGGTGGAGAAGAAATTTGTTTAAAAGGAAACACATGTTCAATAAATTGAACATCTCTTGAAACAAAAATCTTTCTAGTATCAAGATCTAGAATTTTGTACCCTTTTGTACCATAGGGATATCCTAAGAAAACTCCTTTTATAGCTCTTGGAGCAAACTTATCTCTCTGATGAGGAACAGTAGTGGCATAACTAAGACATCCAAAAACTTTGAGGTTGTTGTATGAAGGAGAACTGTCAAACAGAATTTCATAAGGAGAATGACCATCAAGAAGAGGAGTAGGGGTTCGATTTATAAGATATGTAGTTGTCAGTAGACAGTCACCCCAGAAGTGAATAGGCATGCTGGCTTGGAATCTCAGAGCTCTGGCTACATTCAAAAGTTGTCTATGCTTCCTTTCTACTTTTCCATTCTGCTGTGGGGTGTAAACACAACTAGTTTGATGTATAACTCCTAAAGAATCAAGAACAGCTTTGAGAGGGGCATTAATAAACTCAGACCCATTGTCAGATCTAAGGACCTTAATAGTAATTTTGAATTGAGTTTTTACCAGCTCAAAGAATTTCTGAACAATAGACGACACTTGAGATTTATCAGATATGAGAAAAACCCATGTAGTTCTAGACTTGTCTTCAATAATAGTAACAAACTGTCTGCAAGTACCATGAGTTGAACATCTATACGGACCCCATAAATCAACATGAACAAGATCAAACAAATTAGCACTCTTAGTATCACTTGACTCAAAAGACAATCTTGATTGTTTTGATAAATGGCATATGTCACAATCTTATAATTTCTGAGAATTACAATTAAATGGAAGCAATTTCAAGACATTAGATGGGACATGTCCCATTCTAGCATGCCATAACTCTACATCCTTATTTGTTTGAGAACTACCAGCAAGAAGGTTGCACCATTGAGGTCTGGGTTGAAGATAGGAGACAGAAGTATCATGCGTACCTTGATCAAGGAGATACAGACCTTTGCTAACCTTACCAATCTCGACTGCCTTCTTCCAAGTAGGGTCCTGAAGAAAGCATGAAGACGTTGTAAACTGAACTGATCTCCTTGTGTTCATAAGAAGCTTAGGAATAGAGATAAGATTATATGTAAATGCTGGTACACAAAGAACTTGATACAAAATAAGTTCAGGTGAGATTTGCATATCTCCAATGTGAGTCACAGTAGCACTTTGTCCATCAGGTAGTTGAAGATAAGAGCTACTAGGTTTAACATTACTCAATGTTGTAGGAGAAGAAATAATATGATCAGTGGCTCCTGAATCAAGGATCACTGATTGGTATAATTAAAACATTGATTTCTTTGAATATTGAAGGTAACATGCTGCGAAATACCTGTAAATTGAATGGTATTGGCCATTGGAGAAACAATAGATTGAACTTCTCCACCTTTAATGTTGCTTTGGAGCATTTTCAGTAGATGTTGATATTGCTCTTCAGATATTCCGCAAGTAGTTTTGATTTGCTCAACTTGGTTAGATGAATGGAGACCAGAATTTGGTGACTGAGAGATGGACATTGGAGTCTTTGAGACACTATTGGCAGCTGAAGTCGTCAGAGATTTAGTACAAGGCTTAGGCTTACCATACATCTTATGCCAAGTAGGATAGCCTTGCAAGCAAAAACATTTTTCCTGAGTGTGTCCAGTGAGATGACAATAATCACAGTACATAGAAGCATTACTCCCAGCTTTCTTAACACTTTGAGATGCCTTGAGACCAGTAGAGTTACTAGAAACAGGGTTTGAGTGATAATAAGTAGATAAGCTCGATGGACCTTTAGCTGACATGGCCATGTTACCAGCAATATGAGATGACTGATACACCTCCCTCTGATTTTCTTCTTGTAACAACATAGCATAACACTGACTCAAGGTGGGAAGAGGTGTCATCAAAAGGATTTGACCACGTATGGCAGTAAAATGGTCACTCAAACCCATAGAAACTGGGACAGCTGAACAGATTGATCATACTGCTCAGATTTCATATTAATATTACAAGTGCATTTTCCACAATTACATTGAGGACGAGACACTAGACTATTCAGTTCATCACTTAGTGTCTTATATTTCGTATAATAGGCAACAACAGACATAATAACTTGAGTTAACTGAGAGAGTTCTCGATGAAGACTAAAGAGTTTAGGTATATTACTCTGTGAATATCGAGTTTCAAGATCTCTCCAAATTGAACTAGCATTATCAAGATACAACACGCTATTACGAATATCACTGGAAACAGAGTTAAGGATCCAGGAGATTACCATATGATTGCAACGAGTCCAGTGCATCAACAAGGGAGAGTCAGCTGGAGGAGGAGTGTATGACCCATCAATAAAACCCGGCTTAAGTTTTGAAGAAAGAGCAATCGTCATCGATCTGCTCCACTGAGAGAAGTTCTGTTCATTGAGAACCATAGTAGTAAGAGACATCCCTGGGTTATCGGAGGGATGTAAGTAGTAAGGATGGTTAGCATCAACAATTGTAGTAGCTAAGGAGGTAGGAACAGATGTAGTTGAGCCTGCGGTTATGGTAGCATAGGAAGATTGAGTAGTCATTTAAACAGACAAATAGGAAGCTACATAGATTTAGAAAGCAGACAAACAGAAAAGTCTAAAGATGACCAATCAATATATGAGCGGAAGGGTAAGAGGCATAGAAATTTCTATGAGACAAATTGTCAAACACTTTGTGAGCAGAAATGTGTTTATCGGTATTTTGACAAACAGTTGGGTTAAGAAGGCAGGGAGCTCAAGCTCCATTAATGGCGGAAGCAAGGTAGGTACAATAAGGAGCCAGAATCTTATGCTCTGATACCATGACAAATTTATATCTACTATTATAATAACATAAGAGAGACAATATGAAACTAGAATTCTCTCATTGAAGAAGATGAATTTCTTTCAAAGAAGACTGACACAGACAAGTATTTAAGCATAAACAGACGACAAGACTTAGTAGCAGGCAAGACAACAATAATTAGAAGACATAAAAGAGGCTATATGACAGATAGAAAACCACCACTCTGTCAATTATCTAACCGGGCTGGACCTGATATGGTGGAGTTGGACTTGAGACTCTCTAATTGGGCCATATTTATATTAACAGATTTCCAACCAATGGTACCTCTACGAATATACATTGGAAAAATAAGATATAACTACTTTAAAATAAAATGCATAAAACATTTTTTATACAATTGGTTTATCAGTAAAACAAATATACCTGGTAAGGGCGGGAGATTTGAGAGTGTTTTCCCTTTATGATCCACAAAAAAAAACTTTTTAGAAACAAAAGAAGAAGACCACCTACAACTTCAGCCGGACCATCCACACAAGTGCAGTGTCGATAGGTGTTGATAGCAAATATATACGACTATATCCATATGATTTCACTAGTGAAGTTAGTAACTATTACAAGTGCATCAAAATTTGAGGACATGGATATAGATATATGTAGACATGTATTCATAGATTGTAGGTTTGAAATAAATATAAGTTATGTAAGCAATGATGTCAAGGTACTAGGATGAGGCTTACAAATAGGTTAATTCATTGCATTTGTAAAATATACCAAGAGAAATAAAAGGGAGAAACACAAGAGTTGTTTTTTGGAGAGAAACACAAAAGTTGTTTTCCAACATTTGGTATCAGAGCTTGGTTGTTAAATTCTGAAAATTTTGCAAATTTCCCGGCAAGTTACTATTCCGGCGGCACTGTTCACGCTGTAGAAGACGAAGTACTGTTCATGTCGGAGAAGATGAAGTACTGTTCATACATACAGTAATGTTTATACGGTAATGTAGAAGATGAAGTACTGTTCATACATACGGTACTGTAGAAGACGAAGTACTGTTCATACATACGGTACTGTAGAAGACGAAGTACTGTTCATACATACGGTACTGTAGAAGACGAAGTACTGTTCACTGTAAAAATCATGGGAGATTTTACAAACTCTATTCATAAACTCAACAACAATAATTATGGGTCATGGAGTACCCGTATAAAGTTTTATCTGCTTGGACAGGATTTATGGGATGTTATAAATGGCAGTGATACCACACCACCAAGGGAGGCCAGAATTATAGACACAAGTTCCGTCGATTCAACCTCAACACCGGCACGACCAGAGGCTACACCTCAAAGACCAGTAGCTGACCCTGAGATCTTAAAGAAATGGAAGGTTAAGGCAGGCGAAGCCATGTACGCTTTAACCGTAGCTGTGGAGGATGAATTTCTACAGAGAATCAAAGATGCCCAAACACCGAAAGAAGCGTGAGACATATTAACAGGAGTTTTCGCTAAGAAGAATGATGCAAAATTACAAAGGCTTGAAAATGAGCTTTTGTCCATCTCCCAGCAAAATATGACCGTGAGTCAATATTTCTCATAGGTAAAATCTCTCTGTGACGAGATTTCTAAATTAGATCCAGAAAATGGTATTACACCAACCAGGATGAAAAGAATTATCATCCATGGACTAAAGCCGGAGTACAAGAGTATTATCACGGCAACTCCGGGCTGGGCCATCGAGCCAACTTTAGCAGATCTGGAGAATTTGCTAATTAACAAAGAGGATCTAGACAAACCCATGTCTAGTCAACCAACCATTCGTGAAGAGACGGCTCTTTTCACCAACAGGAGAGACGGTCGAAGATGCGGTCGTGGTCGTAGTAGAGGTCGAGTACAAGGACGTGGTGCCGGGAGATTCAATAGTCAAGAAAGAGACGTTCGAGGAAATCAATATAGAGGTTTCCAATCAGGGTGGTCAGAACTGGTGGCAACAAAAAGATCATCAAAGTGAGGAATGTTTTAATTGTGGCAAGAAGGGACATTACGCAAGAAATTATTGGTCCAAGAAAATTGAAGGAAATGTCACAACATCTTCTAAAAACGAAGAAGCTGGAGAAGAAGATTGGAACTTCGACACTTCTTTCTTTGTGAAAGAGAAAGACATTGTTGATGCACGAGGGAAAGGCCCAACAGAAGAACATGCATTACTGCTGTATGTAAACAGTCAGTCGACTACAAGAATGATTGGATCGTTGATTCAGGCTATTCCAATCATATGACCGGAGATGAGTCAAAATTGTCGAGCATAACAAAGTACACAGGAGATCGTGTTATCGTAACAGCAGATAACACATATTTGCCAATATCCCATGTTGGCAAGATGCGGCTATCACAAAAGTACAGACATGAAGAAATATAACTAGAAAATGTTTATCATGTCCCAGGGATGAAGAAGAACCTAATGTCAATACCCTAACTAACAACTTCAGGTAACTATGTACTATTCGGCCCAGATGATGTGAAGGTGAATAAAGAATTAAAAGTCATAGGTACACCTTTCATAGAAGGACCAAAAATGAAGGCTATCTATGTGATGTCAGCTGAAGAGGCCTATGTAGACAAGGCCGGAAAGAGTGACACATGCGACTTGTGGCATGCACGACTCGGGCATGTCAACTATAGCAAATTAAAGCTTATGATGCAAAAGTCAATGTTGAAGGGACTCCCACAAATTGAAATCCTCCATGATACTGTATTTGCTGGATGTCAATATGGTAAGGCGCATCAATTGCCGTACAAGGAGTCAAATTTTAGAGCAAAGGAGCCGTTGAAGCTGGTGCACTCAGATGTTCTTGGAAAAATTAAAAAACCATCAACTCGTGGTTATCAATATTTGTTAACCTTCATTGATGATTTTTCGAGGTATGTGTGGGTATACTTCTTAAAACATAAAGATGAGGTTTTTGAAAAATTCAGGGAATTCAAGGACACGGTAGAACGCGAGCTCGGAAGAAAAATCAAGTACCTTCGCACTGATAATGGAGGAGAATACACTTCAAATGAGTTCAACAACTACCTCAAGAAGTTCAATATCCGGAGACAACTCACTTATGCAAAAACTCCACAACAGAATGGAGTAGCGGAGAGGAAGAACTGCCATCTAGCAGAGATGTGTAGAAGTCTTCTACATGCCAAGAATATTGATACAAGAATTTGGACATAATGCATGAAGACGATGGTCTATATCACTAAAAGGCTACCTCAACCAAGGTTGGAATTTGTTTCACCATTTCAGAAGATGTATAACCTAAAACCAATTGTCAATTATTTCCGGGTATTTGGTTGTGTATGTTATGTGTTTATTGCAGATGAAGACCGTAGTAAGTTTGATAAGAAAGCTATCCGCTACATTTTTGTGGGATACGACGAACCGAAGAAAGGTTGGAGATGTTGTGATCCCAATACAAACAAGATATATGTCTCACAAAATGTTGTATTTGATGAGGTATCTTCATGGTACACAAACAAGGTAGCGTTTCCAGATACACAGGAGCTGCAAGAGAAGCTACAAATCAAGTTACAGTTAGATTCATCTCAAAATAATGATGATACAGAGGAACCACAATCCCCGACGGATCAATTGGAGGTGCGATCCAAGTCAAGAAGCCCTTAGAGAACGGGTGTTCATGAAACTCCAGATGAAGTACAGACTAATCAACCGGAAGAGCAACAACAAGAGCCTTCACAACCTCAAGTGTGAAGGTCTAACAGAGATAGACGGCCAAATCCAAAATATATAGATGCTGCCTATTCTGAGGTCAAAGAACCAACTAACTTTGATGAAGCATCAAAGAGTCCAGAGTGGAGAAAGGCCATGGAAGAAAAGATTTTGGAACTTAAACAAAAGTGTGCTTGGTTGACTCAACTCTTGAAGGACTTGACCAAACAATAGAAGATGGAGTTCCATTACACTCTGACAATATATCAGCAGTCCGTTTGGCCGAAAATTCGATCTTTCATGCTAGGACCAAACATGTCGAAGTACATTATCATTTCTTACGAGAAAAAGTACTTAAATGAGATATTGACATGAAAGCAGTCAGGACCGAAGATCAGGTTGCAGATATATTTACGAAGAGTTTATCTGCAACAAAGATTTATGAGTTTCGGAAATCACTCGGAATGGAAAGTCGAGTTTGAGGGGGAGTGTTAGAATTCAAACTCTTCTAGAATGGAGGCTAAAAATCAACGCAACACATGCATATTAATGTTCAACAATTGTAGGCTTGGTTGGTGAAGTCATAGATTGTAGGCTTGAAATAAATAAAAGTTATGTAAGCAATGATGTCAAGGTACTAGGATGAGGCTTATAAATAGGTTAATTCATTGTATTTGTAAAATATACCATGACAAATAAAAGAGAGAAACACAAGAGTTGTTTTCTAGAGAGAAACACAAGAGTTGTTTTCCAACAATCAGAGCTCTGCCTAACATCTCACATCGAAATGAGAACATGGATTAGAATGAGAGTGTTTGGTATCTTTATAGATACAATTTAAAAGAGTAAAACGAAGAATATCCGTTTAGTTGCTCTTTATTAAATCCAGTTTTTTCGTTAATTTATTCAGTTACCTCGCTGACCTTTGTCCTCAATTTGGTGTCATTTCATTATTAAATCATGATTTCGTCATCGATACAAATATTTCAGTGTCTGATAACAAATGAAAGTGTGCAAGGGTCCTTTCATTAGTATAACTTTACTATATTTTTCAGCACATACCGTTTAAGTTATAAAATCTATTTTTCTTCGTCAATGTTATCATTACTTGTAATCTTTCCTTTAAACACACTGTTATTGTTCAAGTATATTTCCTTTGATTATTAAAGTTTACGTATGATTTGTATATTATTTTGAATGTAGTTCAGTTTCGGAGAAAATGTATTTGAAAATTTTGTAAGGACAATAAGAACATCACAAAATGTCAGTTGGTAACTGGAATTTAATTTGCACTGCTTCTGGTTTGCATGTGATATGTATTGTCTCTGCTTTGCATGTGGATACAGGCAAGTGTTCGATTACATGCTAACCATGTGTGGAGAGAGTAGTCTTTACAAAAGAATAAGGTCTGTGTGATTTTCTCTCTGTGTTTGACTCCAAAATAGTCAGGGATATGGTGAAGTTAAAGCACCTGTATGTTTGATAAACAATCAGTAACCAGCAAATGTTGGTGGCGGTGGTGATGAGTACAGGGCTCCAATGTTTGGTGGTAGAGTGAAGTTTTATAATATAGATGGTGGTGGAGAAGGTACTGGAGGTGGGGCTGAGGGTACTGGTAGAGGTGGGGAGTGGACAACAGGTGGTGGTGGTGAATGGACTGGAGGAGGGGGGTGAACTGGTGGTGGTGGAGACTGTACTGGTGGCGCAGGAGATTGGACGGGTGGTGGTGGGGAATAGACTGGTAGGGGAGGTGATAGGGCAGGTGGTGGCGGAGAAGGAATATGAGGCGGAGGGGGTGAATGGACTGGTGAGGGAGGTGAGTAGACAGGTGGGGGTGAATGGACTAGTGGGGGAGGTGAGTAGACAGGTGGGGGTGAATGGACTGGTGAGGGAGGTGAGTATACTGGTGGAGGTGGTGAGTAGACAGGTGGGGGTGACTGGACTGGCGGTGGAGGGGGTGACTGGACTGGCGGTGGAGGGGGTGACTGGACTGGTGGGGGAGGTGATTGGACAGGTGGCGGTGGAGGGTGTGACTGGACTAGTGGCGGAGGTGATTGGACAGGTGGTGGTGGAGGGGGTGACTGGACTGGTGGTGGAGGTAATTGGATAGGTGATTGGACTGGTGGGGGAGGTGATTGGATAGGTGGAGGCGGGGATTGGACAGGTGGTGGTGGAGAAAGAATTTGTGGTGGAGGGGGTGAGTAGACTGGTGTTGGGGGTGGTTTTGGTAATGATGGCAAAATAGGAGCTACTTATGTAGGAAGTGGTGCAGGTGGCGGCTGTGATGGTTTTGGCTGAGGTTTAGGTTCAGGAGGTAACTTGGGAGGCTTGGATGGTGCTCCGCATTTGCTCTTGCTACAATCCACCGGCTTGCTCATCACAGGTTTACATTGTTTTTGAGACTTTTGCTTGGGACGATCAGGTAAACAGTTGTTTGCATCATTAATTGTCTGACCTTTTCTGAAGGGTGGTTCACATGCTTTGTCCTCACCGTTGAAATAGTTATTTGCATAGCTTAAATTGCTTATAAGTGGCAACTTGCATATGCTCTCATAAACAAACCCTGTAAGCATGTTGTCTGAGACATCCAGTTAATGTATCAGTTCAATACCTTTAAGTGTCTTTGGTAAGACACCACTCAAAGAGTTTGATTTCACGTTAACTATAGTTGCATTTCCCAGTAATCCAATCTCAGATGGTAAACATCCTGAAAGTTCATTGTTCAGCAGAATAATTTCATTTAATGTGTGTGACATCTTCCCAATGCTCTTTGGAATGCAGCCTTTGATTTTGTTATTCGCAAGCACCAACACAGAAACTGGAGAGTTCCCAAGATTTTCAGGAATGTGGGAGGAAAACAAGTTGTCGTTTAAGAATAAAGCATCAAGATCCATATCAAAAAGCTCAGGAGGCAATTCTCCTTCAAAATTGTTAAACCTTAAATCAAGAAACTTGAGGTTGTGCATTTCTAGAACAACTGTTGGAAAAGGGCCAACAAAGCGGTTGTTGCTAACATCCAGTTCATGCATAAGAGTGAGCCTACAGAAGGTCTTAGGGATAATCCCACAGAATCTGTTGGAATTTATATAGAAAAGTGCAACATCCGTGAGCAGGCCCAATTCCACAGGAAGGTAACTAGCAATGTTCGCATGGTTGAGATCGATACCAGCTACAACAGAAACTTTCGGATCATCAAGAGCCGGGGAACAAAACACGCCAGTGTACTCGCAAACATCAGGACCTTCCCAATTGTTTGTGGTATTTAATGGATCGGAGTATATGGCTTTTTTTAAAGCCTCAAGCGCAATGTACGTACGTCCAAGCCTAGGATTAGGAAACTCAAACTTGATGTCAACCTGAATTTCATAGTTTGGGGGCAAGTCATCGCTCTTGTCCAGGGATGAGAGCTGTCGATGTGTGATCCATGATTCTTCATCCCTAGATAGAGCATAAGAAGCTGAAAAATAGGAGAAAACGAGGAAGGTGAAAAGAAAGCAGCCGGAGGACTGCATAATTGGAGGGGTTGAAATGCAGAGCCACCTTGAGACCTCCAAGATTTCTGGCTTAGATAACAATGTAGGACTTAAAACGAACAAGTACTATATTATGATCTTAATTCTATTGTTCTTGCATGAACATCTAGATTTTTGTATCGACCGAACTAAGAAATTTACAGATTTTCAGGAACCTAAAATTTTCAGATATTCAAACAGACTGCAATTTTTCATTTTTTTGTTGTTGTCAACAAAGTACCAAGAGGGTTGGATTTACTATGTTTGGTTAATCTAAATGTCTGTTTAAGAAGAACTGTAATAGCTGCTCATATTTCTCCAACAGCGCAATGGACCACACATGACAAACCGCAAGACCAAGTCAAATTAGTATTATTTGTTGCTTGAGGGTAGAAAGATGAAGATTACTGAATGTAGTTATACACGCCCATGCTACGCTGGCTTCTACACTATTATAAATCAATACTCCTACACGAGCATTACATGCTAATTTTTATTAAAAAATATATTTTGCTCACTTTAACTATTATCAGGGGCGGAACTAGGCGGGCTAGCCCCGGTGCCAGCCCCGGTCGAACCAAAAAAATTAAGTAAAATTTTTTTTTTAGCCCGGGGTAAATTTTGAAAATGACTATATATTTTTTAATAGCCTAGGTTAAATTTTGAAATTTAGACAAAAAAATTCAAAATAGATTAAATTTTTTTTTCAACTTTTTAACAAAAACAAAAGCATACTTTTTTTTAATTAACAAAAAAAACATATTTTTAATAATAATAAAATGAAAAGAGGTAATAGGGGATAGTGACTACTCTAAATACAATTTTAATTATACAAAGAAACACACAGAGACACGCACACCATCAATCCATCGATTCCCAATTCACCATCGGGTTCGCCACTTCTCCTGGCGGCTGGCACAGCTCCTCTCCGGCAGGCGGCAGTCCGTCTTCTGAGTTCTAACTTCTCAATCCATATATTTCAATTGATTAATTGAGCAATGAAAGGGCAATCAAGGTAAAACCCTAAACACCTAAGTTATGTTATCCTTATTTTGAGAATTTTATTTTTTTTATCTGTTCATCAAGATCAAGTTGTGTAATTGATTAATGGTAGATTGGTAGGAATCTTAATATTGTATTAGTTTCAATCAATATTGTGTTGATTAAGTGTATATATAATATATTTTAGGATGGATAAATTTGTGATTAAAACATCTAAGCCTGTTAATGTGGAATCTGAATTTGCAAAGGAGATGTCTGCAACTGCAAGTAAAAGGGCATGTGTTGAATTCAATCCAGAAAATCTTATTTCATACCCGGGACGTAGAAAGCAAATTGAGGAATACAATGTAAATATTAGAGATCAAGTGCGAAGGGCGTATCTCGCTAAAGGCCCTTATCAGCCTCTAAATTCGTTACTTAAAAAGATACAGACATTCGAGTTTGTTTTTATTTTGCATTTGATGAAAGCGATCTTAGGTATCACTAATGACTTGTCTGAAGCACTACAACAAAAGACTCAAAATATTGTCAATGCCATGACAATGGTTCGAAACATGAAACAACAGTTACAATCATTAAGGGAAGAGAAATGGGAGGTATTTTTAGAAAATGTCAGAAAGTTCTGTGTTGATAATGGTATTCAGATAGATAACATGGAAGAGACATTGTCGATTCGTGGTCGCTCAAGGCGTGAAGGACAGGCTATCACTTACTTGCACAGATATCGTGTTGAAATCTTTTGTGGGGTAACTTCAATTTGATTCTTTATTATTGAATAATATAATAAAGATTGTAATATTATTATCTTGATTTTTTCTATTTTGAAACTTGTTTTCAGGTTATTGATCTTATTTCTTAAGAGATGAGTAATCGTTTCACCGAAGGAAATACAGACCTACTTCTTTGCATCGCGTCTCTTGATCCCAGGAATTCTTTTTCAAGTTTTGATCATGAAAAACTGCTGCAACTAGCCCAATTTTATCCAAAAGATTTTTCTGAAATGGATCAGGTTTTGTTAACAAATCAGTTGGATAATTTTATTTATGACGTGAGAAATGATAATAGTTTCTCTGAAATTCAAAATATTGGAGAGCTTGCTATTAAGATGGTCAGGACTCATAGAAACACAGCTTATCCTTTGGTTTACCGTCTTATTGAGTTAGCATTGGTTTTACCTGTCGCTACACTTACGGTTGAAAGAGTGTTTTCTGCAATGAAAATTCTTAAGACTTATTTGCGCAACAGGATGGGGGATGAGTGGTTGAATGATAGTATGGTGGTTTACATCGAGAAGGCCATATTTAGAGACATAAACGATGAAGTTATTTTGCAACGTTATCAAAATATGCAAAGTCGTAGGATTCAGTTGTCATCCATTCCTTCCTCAAGAAAAGTTCGTAAAGATGTCTGATAATTAAGGTATGTATATGTAATTTTTAGCTTACTGAAAATTTAATGATGATCGTTTAGCCCGGGGTAAAATTTAATTCTAGTTCCGCCACTGACTATTATTGTAAAATATATTTAATTTGATACATATTTTTTGGTATATATATTAAAAAATTATTCTCGTACTTAGTTTATATAAGATTACTTTACACAAATGATCTAACATATTCAAATTCAGTAGATACAAAAGATAACTTAACTCTTCTATATCGTTATTAAATAATTTTTTATTTATAGTTCTAATAGTATATAAATACAAATGTTAATGATTAAAATAACATTATTATAATTTTGATGATAAATTGTTACTCTAACAGTAGGATATCTTGTATAATGGTTCATAATTCTAATAGAATTTGAATTTTATATGTATTACATAATTAAGAAAAATGAAAAAAAAAATTATATCATTAAAAAGTACATCAAATCTATTTTTTTTTTAAAAAACAAAGGAGTTAATTCAATAATAAAAAACCATACGACATCTACCCAATGATCGAGTCGAACAAACAGTAAATTGCAATCGCTTGTTCTCATGAAGAGACATCAAATCTATTTTAAAATGTAACTTTGAAAAAAGAATTGAAAAATATATATCTAATCTATTTCAAAATGTAACTTACATGTAAAATGGGAAGCAGGGAGTACATGTCAGCATGGCATAGACTTTTAGAAGTCAAAATTACAAAACATAACAGTGTGTAAATAAATTTAAGCTCCAGTTGTCATAGACATCTCTCAGCTACTATTCCTGATTCAAGCGCAAGAATACAGATGCTAATTCGCAGTTCTACAACAGTTTCCTCGACATAACCAACCCCCCCCCCCCCGATAGTTAACAAGATTCAAGCTTTCAAAATCTTTTTAATTAGGTCTCAGGTTCTAAAGCCTAATCATGCATTAAGTCGATGGTCTCTGACATGCAGAGAAAAGCTGCCAGCTGATAAAAGCCATCACTAAGGAGGTGAATATTTCAAAACCTACGACCTCGGGAAAATGCCATCCCATGCTTCGCCTCAGATAGCTGCAAAACAGAAATTTCCAAATGAGATGAAAATGAGGCCTAATTGTAGCTAATAATCATGTACATTCGAGGGAAATAGTGTGAATGGAATTAGATACGTCACATTCCATCTATATTCACACACACATGAAAGTACTCGGGGTGTATGTGCACGATACATATATATACAGAAATGAATTTTATGTTATGTATATAATGATGGGTCAAAACATTATGACTGAAGGACCGTAACATTGTTAAGATAATCAGTTAATGGATTTGCATATAAATAATCTAGACCTCAAAGATAGAATTCAAATTTTTATGATGATTACAAAATTAACAGTAAAAACGCATGTCTAAGTATTTGTAGTGAATGACAGTTTCTTGCACAAGAGAATTGAGAAAACAAAGAATAAATACTCCAAGATGATTATAACATTGATATAAACTGAACTGTGCAAGGCAGACAAGACAACCAAGACATCTTTGCCTTTTGGGATCCATGTTGAACTTGCAATCTACAAAGATAGTTTGATCAGCATCTGGTTTCCACTAAATCTTGTTTAACTTGAGTACTACATATTCTAATTATCTTTATATTTTTACTGATTCCTGTTGCTTTGTGCACCTTATCTTATAGAAGTTTTCGTGTAAGCCAAGTTGTTTCCCTTCTATCTAGCTATTTCCAGTAACCCAACTCATTTGTGTCTGTCATGTTGACATCTGCTCAGGTTTGTTTACCAGCAAGAGCTAGAATTGTTAATGTAAATTGGAAACCACGCCTTAAACACATCACCCACAAACACATAGAATGTAGAGAAGTAACCCTTTCGTCCTAATCATAGATCATGCAAATGATCAAGTAAGGTGGAAAACAGACCTTGTGATTGATGGCATTGTTGCCACTATCCCCGCACATGCATATATTATAGGAATTAGAGTTTTGGGTTTGTTTTTCCGCAGCCACATCAAAGATCCCAGAGCAGCAAGTGATATGCATAACACCTAAACCAATGAAACAAAGAAGAGCTAAAGGAAAGTTACTAAAATAAAATTACTGCTAGAAGATAGAAAATACCAAGTAAATTAATACATTGTCACATACCTGATGCACCCAGAAACGATGCTAATTATGATATATAAACTTGCAAACTAACTACAAATTGCATATAAATACACACACACACGCACACACAATATCAAAATTGCTTCAGTTAAACTCAACATGAAAAGAGAAAAGAATACCAGATTTGCGTTTGCTTCGAGCCCCTGCAATATATAATCCCAAGTAAATTCCAATCCTCTCGCACCAACCCAAAGGGGTGCCAATCTATGCAGCACAGCATCTGCAAACGCCCAACCTGCCAAGACAGATAAATTGTATAAAATGCAGCACTAGTATACACCATATCCAGTGGAAGTAGATGTGAAATATAAAGTATTTCGAATCGTGATGTCCAAACCTATGACAACATGTCAGGCTGACGACAAACTGCATATTACTACTACTCAGTTTTTTGCCATTAATTGTGCAAAAAGAAGCTAGCTACCAATAGTTTTCTTCAAACTTTAACTAGTCGTTGACTGTATCTACTTTAGTGTTGATCTACTCAACAAATCTAAGTATCACAAAGCTGTAGCATAGTCACACATATTGATAGTGATGGTAGCAAAATTTCAGCACATAGGCAATATCTCTTAAAACCAGATTATTAAGGGCACGCACATTGAGCTTCAACCATAATACTAAAAGTCAACAGAGTGTCCATTATAAATATCTACAGAATATGACGTCTCAAAATTACAACATATAATCAGAAAATCAATGTTAAAGGATTCATCCCTTCCACTCACGACAAGCTTCACTTACCAAGTCCAACAGCTTGGAATTTATGATTTTGTGAAATGTTCCTGTGAGTCAACTGGGTCAAAGCAAAGTAAAGCCCAGCAACATCTATAAAACCGATCAAAGCTTTCAACAATTCCTGTATATGATAAAAAGAATGATATAATTTCCTTATAACATGACTTCTGCCGGTACTTATAATAATGTCTAAAACTAAAGATCAAAATGCCATATATCAATAGACAAAAACTTTTTGAGTCTCAATAAGAAACAATGTGTGTGTGTGTGTATATATATAGAGTTGCACTCCATAGCAAACACCTTATATAACAAACAATAAAGAACACCTCATATCTAATATAATTTAAGAGTTCCGTCATAGCACCCAATACAAAAAGTTATTTTTTTTTTACCCTCTAGCAAACCAGCAAAAAAAAAAAATTGAAATTTTACTGTTCGTTGATGACGTCATCAGTGAATAGTAATTTTCAATTTTTTTTTTTTGCAGACTTGATAGAGGGTAAAAAAATAACAACTTTTTGTATTGGGTGCCCCTGACGGGGCCAAAGGATCTAATAGATCTAAGGTGTTCTTTGTTGTTTGTTATGTAAGAGTGTTCTGTATGGAGCAAAGGCCTATATATATATATATGTTGATTCTCACTGCACAGTGCACAGATATATAGATATATACCAAAGCATAATAGTTAAAAAGCAAATAAAATAGAAGGAACTGCAGTAATCGTGCCTACGTAGAAGTGATGCTACAGCCATGTTATAAGCCGCGCACACAGTTATCCTATAAATCAGGAAAAACTGTTACCTGGTATGGGTCAAAGCTGTCACTTTCAGATACTTTAAGGAATGTAGCCAGGCAAACAAGCTGGTGCACAAAAACACATGAATAAAATTATAATCATGTCCATGCTGATGGGATTGAAGTGCAATGTAGATGATACAACTAATCCAACAAAGTAAGGATCCCGATTACTACCTTTATTAATGCGGTAATCAGATAGACAAGTGCAGTCTTAACAGATGTCCCCAGTGTATCATACTCGGATCTGCACAAAAAGTACTAATTATTGCAAAGGGAACACAATGAGTAACGAGTTTAGGGGTGGCAAAGTCCTAAACTACCCAGAACTCAACTCAAACAGCCCCCCCCCCCCAAATTATCTAAACGATTCACATACAAAAAAACCGAAAATTACACACACACAACTCATTAACCTGATTAAGACCCTTTAATTAAAAAGCTTACATATCAATTTCATAAAATTTTAGTAAGTATCATACTTACAAAATGACATGTTTTATCACGAAAACCGACCCAAAACCCAAAAATGCAACTTTTACTCAATTTTATTGCAAAATCATCTTACCAAGTACCTAATTAGCTGCTTGATGAAATTTCATGACATTAAATTAACTTCCCCAGATACCCAACAAAAAACAATATGCAGCAAGTGTATTATAAGTACTAGAAGCAAAAAACTAATAATACAGACAGAACATAACTCAAATACATAGAGAACTATAAGTACAGGATCGATGATCAACTTACAAGGGAGTGGCGGAGTAGTAAACGGCGTGTGGGCCAAACGTCAGAATCGCACAATTCAAGAAGTGAAACATCGTCATTTTTCTTAATTACCTGGAATCCGATTCAACAATATCCGAATTGAGTACCAAATCTGATCTAATCTAATCAATTAATTTTTCTTATGTAAAGGAGGTGCATGGTACGGTAAATGAGGACGCCCTTATATGATCTTACCAAAGGTTGAATTAGTTGGGCTTTTGTGCATTGGGCTTATGATCTGTAAACGATAAATTTCATCACTAAATGTAATTAATTTGTTAATGAGATTGGGAGCCTCCCAGGAAAGTTACCTCTGAGATACATAGAATATTGTATGCATATATAGGATGATCATTTCTGTAAAATCATAATTTTTTAATTAGCCTCGCGGACCCAGTTAAATTTATAGTATATTTTTAAGTATCTCAGCAAAAGTTTCCTGAGATCAATCTCAGGATCCTTTTTCTCTTTGTTAACTTTCCACGTTTTTGTTAGAACTTCTCCACGGAAAAATTTCCATTAACTAAAAATAGCTAACTTAAAAAAAATAGCTAACTTAAAACCCGTGCGATATACAGATCATCACACGAGTTTTATCTAATATTATATAATTTATTCTTCAATTTGAATTGATTTTTTCAATACATAAATTTTGTAGATCTATATTTTTAAGTGATATATTTGATAATAATTATATATATGTTACTCATGATATTCGTAGTAAATGAGGGAGTTTAGCTAAAAAAAATTTAAAAAAATGATGCGTTAAAAAAGGTAATCAGTTAACTGATATGGGTTAAAACTAAGTCCTAAAGACACATTTAATGTGACATTAATTAAACCTAGAATGGTATAAATACGAAGCCCATTAACGGGGCCCAAAACCCTAATTAAATATTAATTTCGTAATTAATATTAGGGGTGGTAAAACAACTCAGTAATAAGAGTCAGATAAGGATATTACTCCTACCAGACTTAGCCTCCAAGGCACATAATTATACAAGGAAACAGACTCCTACTAGGAAGGAGTCTAGAACCTTCTTAAGGCTGACTTGCCCACCAAGTCACCTAACCCTACCACAATTCTTAGGCTTCTCAGCCTATATAAAGGACCTGACCCCTCCTTCTCAGAACTACGTTTTAGGCTTAATCCTTGAATAAGGACATACAAGCCACTACGTCTTTGGTGTGCCCTTGCCGCCATAGCCCCGAGGGCATCACCAAGAACTACGTTTTTGGCTTGATCTTTGATATTCATCAAGGTACGTAGGCATCTTGTGAAGGCAGATTTAGCCACGAACACGAGACTAGCCATTAAAGCACGAAGCTCACAAACCCTAGCATTAAGAAAAATCAAAACCTAGCCGCAATCTAATAACCTAGTTTTTATACCATAACATTTGGCGTCGTCTGTGGGAAGACAACATCAACCATGGTTCAAACACGAAGAACAGCACCGACCTCTACCGGCCATACCCCTCAGCTCTGCTCCGCCCCGTCACTGAACAAGTGCCTTCAACAACAGGGGCGATCGCCCAACCTCAAGTTTCTCAACCTATAGGGACGATCCCCATGCTGAGAGTACGTTACCTGTGGTCGTCCATCCAAGTCAAGAACCCAACCCTCTTTAGATGGTGGTCTCTGTTCTTGTTAATCCTACTCATCCGCTACCATTGGGAGTACAGATCCACACTACGGATCTCCCCGTGAATACCAACCCGATGTATGGGCTGCCTAATTATCCATCTCAACAAAGGGACCCTGGACCAAGCGGTCCTGCCTTACAGATCCGAGATCGAGAGTATGATGACTACTCTGGTCCTTATACTGACGATTCATCATCATCTGAGGATGACGATCGCGATGAGCCCCCAAGGAGGCGACGTACTAGCAGAGAACCTCGAAGGAGGACTCAAATTCTCCATGATGGACCCCCTTGACAACTGCTGAGAGGATCAAGGCTCATGAGGCCGAGATCATAAAGTTGAAGGATGATATGGCGAGAGAACAAGCTAGATTGAATCAAACTCAGCCTCCTCCAACCACAGGGAGGATTCCCATTATCGACTTGAAGAGGTCTTCAAGGAGACAGAAAAGGGATGATGCCCCAACTAAAATAACAACAAGGGTGGAAACCCCCAAGGGTAACCCTAAAGATCTGATGCCACTTGGAGATCCTGATGATCCCACACCCCCGTTTACTGAGGAGGTGATGAATGCTCGTATTTCAAAGAAGTTTAAGATGCCAAAAATCAGGGCTTATGATGGAACGGGAGATGTCGCAAATCACATCAGGATGTTCTTAAACGCACTGCTATTGCAGCCTGCAAGTGATGCTTTAAAGTGTAGGGCGTTCCCTCAAACCCTATCGGGCATGGTTCAAAGATGGTATAGCCGCTTGCCCGCGAATTCAATTGGCTCCTTTAAGGAGTTGAATGCTGCTTTTGTTAGCCAGTTCATTAGCGGAAGAGTTCACGAGAAAAGCTCTGCATCTCATGTATGTGGTACAAGGATAGAACGAAAATTTGAGGGATTACCTCAAGAGATTCACTAAGGAGACATTGAATATCACTGATTTTGAGAACAAGGTGGCCATAGTAGCCCTGAAACACAGAACCACTGATCTCTTCTTTAAAAGGTAATTGGCGAAATACCCCGGTGAGAATATGGCTGAGCTCCAATGAAGGGCTGATAAGTACATTAAAGCCGAGGATAGCATGAAGAAAGAGGCCGCAGTAGGTAATGGAAAAGGTAACAATGATTCAAAGAAGCGAAAGAAAAAGCAAGAGTACGATGCTAGGGACAAGTATCCCCGAACTAGCAAGGACTCTGACTCACCGCCACCGAAGAAGAGTTTGGGACCAAGATTTTCTGACTATGCAAGGTTGAATGCTCCTAGGAGTCAGATCTTGTTGGACGTTGAGAAAGATAAAGACTTCCGATGGCCGAAGCCACTCAGGGGAGACCCTACAAAGCGAAACAAGGATTAGTACTATAGGTACCATAAGGACGTGGGACATGACACTGATGATTGTAGGCAACTCAAGAACGAGATTGAATTCTTGATATGAAGAGGAAAGCTAAGCCAGTTCACAAAGGGTGAAGATCGTGGAAATCAAAGGAGGGATTATGACAGGAAGAACAATGATCGTAGGGACAACGATCGTGATCACAACCCATAGCCTCGAGGGCCAGTTATCAACATGATTTGGGGAGGCCCGACAGTGGCTGGCACAACTCGAAATCCTCGAAAGGCATATGCCAGAGAAGTGATGCACATCGTGGGAGAGGCCCCGAAACGTGTTAGGACTGAAATAGCGATTGGTTTTGATGATTCGGACCTCGAAGGGGTGAAGTTCCCCCTTGACAACCCATTGGTCATAACCCCTGTAATTAGAAACTCGGAAATAAAGCGAGTCCTGATAGATAATGGAGCTTCGCTTGATATTCTGTTTCATGACGCGTTTATGAAGATGGGGTACACTGACTCCTGGTTGACCCCGACCAACATGCCCATCTACGGGTTTAAAAGAGTTGAGTCCAAAGTTGAAGGAACTATTCAGTTGCCCATGACAATCGGGCAAGAACCTAAGGAGGCAACTTAGATGTTGAATTTTCTGGTAATCAAGGCGGCCTCGACTTATAATGCAATCCTGGGAAGGACTGGACTTCATGCATTCAAGGCTGTTGCCTCTACTTATCCTATGAAGATTAAGTTTTCAACCAGGAATGGTGTTGGAGAACAGAAGGGTGACCAGAAGATGGCCAGGAGTTGCTATGTATCTGCATTGAGAGCTGATGGAGTCGGGGGCAGGTACTCCCAATTGAAGACATGGATGTCCGCGATGATGATGAACACCGTGGAAAGCCAGCAGAGGACTTGATCCTGATACCTCTAGAGCTGGGCGACCCTGAGAAAGTTACTTATATAGGAGCTTCTTTGAAGAAACCCTTGAAGGGCGAATTGACAACATTTTTACAAGAAAACAATGATGTGTTTGTTTGGACATCAGCTGATATGCCAGGGATTGATCCCTAACTCATAACTCATAGGTTGAATGTCGATCCTGAATGGAAGACAATAAAACATAAGAAGAGGAATTTTGCTCCTGAAAGGCAAGAGACCATTAAGCAAGAAGTTGACAAGCTCTTAGAGGCTGGGTTTATTGAAGAGATTCAGTTTCCCGAATGGTTGGCTAACCCTGTGATGGTCAAGAAGGCAAATGGGAAGTGGAGGATGTGTATAGACTTCACTGATTTGAATGATGCATGTCCGAAGGATTCTTTTCCCCTACCAAGGATAGACATGTTGATAGATGCCACAGCTGGACATGAGATGTTGAGCTTCATGGACGGGTTCAACAGCTATAATCAGATTAAGATGCACAAGGATGACATCCCAAAGGTATCTTTCAAAACTGACTTTGGTGTTTTCTGCTATCTTATTATGGCTTTTGGTCTAAAGAATGCAGGAGCTACTTACCAACGACTAGTGAATAAGATATTCGCCCATGAGATTAAAAAAACCATGGAGGTCTATGTTAATGACTTGTTAGTCAAGAGCCTATTCAAGGCAGACCACATTAAGCACCTCAAAGAGGCATTCGAAGTGCTGAGGCACCACAAGATGATGTTGAATCTAGCCAAGTGTGCTTTTGGCATTGGATCAGGAAAGTTTTTGGGATTGATGGTTTCGAAGAGAGGCATAGAGGTCAACCCTGATAATATCAAAGCGATTTTGCATATGGAACCACCCTCCTCTATACGAGATGTACAGAAGCTAACGGGTCGATTTGCAGCCCTATGGAGATTTATCTCCAAGTTTGGTGACAAGTGCCTGCCTTTCTTTCAAGCATTGAAGAAGGTGAAAATTTTCGAGTGGACTCCTAAAAGCCAAGAGGCCTTTGAAAAGTTGAAGAAGTATATGACTGAAGCCCCGTTGTTGGCCAAACCTAGTCCCGGGGAGACCTTATATCTGTACCTGGCTGTGTCCGAACAAGCCCTGAGTGCTGTAATCATCCGAGAAGAGAACAAGGTCCGGAAACCTATCTACTATGTGAGCAAGGTATTGCACGGAGCCGAATTGAATTACTCTCCTATTGAGAAGTTTTCTTTAGCATTGATAATAGCTTCGAGGAAGCTACGACCATACTTCCAATCGCACAAGATCGAAGTCCTGACGGACTAACAGTTGAGAAATATTCTACATAGCTCGAAGGCCAGTGGAAGGCTAATCAAGTGGGCAATCGAACTTGGAGAATTTGATATCACATACAAGCCTCGGACAGCGATTAAGGCTCAGGCATTGGCTGACTTCGTGGTTGAATGTACCATTGACAACCAAGAAGTCGGGGGAAGGAGATAGTACCCACCCGTGAAGGTAAGGATAAAGATGAAGAGCTGTTACCTGATCAGAAGGAATATTGGATGCTCTATTTTGATGGGGCATCAAAAATAAAATCTAGTGGTGCAAGAATGATTTTGTAAAGCCCCGATGGCTTCACAGTTGAGTATGCTTTGAAGTTAGACTTCCCAACAACCAACAACGAAGTCGAGTATGAAGCCTTGATAGCCGGATTGGGCTTGGCCAAAATTATGAGGGTCAAGAACCTTAAAATTTGTGGAGACTCAAGACTGGTAGTCTCGCAAGTGAATGGTGAGTTTGAAGCCAATGATGAAACTATGGCAAAATATTTGAGAGTTATGAAAGCTATCATGACTCAGTTTGACGAGTGCTATGTGGAGCACATTCCGAGAGAAGAGAACATTAAGGCTGATGCCCTATCCAAATTTGCTTCTTCAGAAATAGAGAACTACGCAGGGAGTGTTTACTTCCAGGTCTTGAAGGCCCCGGCCATCAACTCAAAATTAATGGCACCAATTGATATAGGGAGCTATTGGAAAGATCCAATCAAAGCTCACCTGGAAACTGGATGGCTCCCTGACGGTGCTCAAGAGGTACGAAAGCTGTCGGTGAGAGCATTGAGGTATGCCTTGATTGAGGGCATCCTTTACAAGAGGTCTTTCGTCATCCCATATCTGAGATGTTTGAGGCCCAAGGAGGCAAAGGAAGCATTAGAATAAGTTCATGAAGGGATCTGTGGGCAACACTTGGGGGGCAGAGCCCTAGCTCATAAATCACTCGTCTGGGATTCTATTGGCCTGAGATGTTGGCCGATGCATAGAGTTATGTCAAGAGGTGTGACAGGTGCCAGAAGCACGCTCCGATTTTAAGGAAGCCGCCTGAGATGTTAACCTTGATTAACTCTCCTATCCCGTTCGCAATGTGGGGAATGAATATTGTTGTGCCCAAAATTTGCCTTGGGTTTGATTTAAGGCCCATTTAGGATATGGGATCGGATTACTGGAATGTGGAAGGATAGGTTGGGCTAACAAGGGAAACATGGTGATTCATTAGGCTTTAGGATTGGGCTAGAGATGGGGTCCTGGCAACTGATTGGAGAGTTCACTCAAGGAGGGGTTCAAGTATGTGAACACCGGATGTGGATAAATCTGTGTTGTCGCGTGGCAGGGGTTTAGCTGAAGAGTAGTCTTAAGGTAGGGGTACGTGCATGCACCCTGGTGGTTCCAAGAAAACACAACAGCAAGTCTGTGGTTTCCTGATTTGTAGGAATACTGGCATGGGGCGACTGAATGGCCCGACGGATGATCCATAAGTCCTTATAGCCACCCATTAGTGGTTGTTATCATGGATAAATATCGAATATATACAGAATGTGGATATACGAATATATATTGAAGGATATATCACAGGAACGGGAGGATAACCATGGGATTATTAGGGAATAACAACTGGATAACCCCATCAGAGGGGAGGATCAATCAGGTCATGTCTTTTACGAAAGGATAGGCTTATCAAATCGTGGAGGATTATCAAGAACTACATGGGACTTGATCTTCTATATATATAGAAGTATGTAGGAAATTTGCAGGGGGAGACACGCATATACACAGTCATCATTCTCTGGGCACTCTCTCTCGACTGTGTAGGACTTACATGATCGTTCTAGCTCGAAAAACCTCTGCAAACTTAGTCCAAATATCCATCATTCATCCTCTCGGGTTTGGGTTTATGAATTTAGGGTTTTTGGCTTGTAAATTGGTTTATTTAATAAAAATTCTTGGATTGTTCTCGGATTATTCTTGTATTTTTCTCACTGAAGTGTTGTACCAATTTTCCCTCATAACATTTGTGGCGCTAGAAGGAGGGGCAGGTTTTATCTCTTGAGGGAAGAGATGTCTCGGATTTCTGGTAATGTTCATACACCGGAAGATAGACGAAGTGATGATGATAGAGAACGCGATGAAGAGAGGACGAACCAGGAGCTAAGGGACAAGGTTAAAAGGATGGAAAGAAATATCGCTTCTTTGGAAAAGAAGTCTGAGAAGCTAAAAAGGTGGAAGCAAAAGCATGGTTCCACGGATGGAAAGATAAAGAAAAAGTTGGTCACACCAGTTCGTTTAGATTTTGACAGTAATGATGGAGAGTTAGAAAAAGAGGCATCACAGAAGGAATTTTCTGATGTAGAGACTGACCAAACAAATCCGGACTGGAAGGATGGGGATGAGGAGGTTCAGCAGTCCCAGGGTTCGCCTACTCGCAGCCTGAGTGTCTTTGACAGGCTGGGCAACAAGCTGAATATCAAGGACTTACGCCAAAAGCTTTATGGAAAGAAGGAGAGGCAGACCAGGAGAACTCAGGATATGAGGTCTCAGTTAAAAGGATCCCAGAGTTACAGAATGGATATGTCTGTTTCTAAATCCGGCAGGCTGTCCAAAGGGGGTGATGATGAGCGAAGCTGTAGCTCTCGGCATAACCCCGAGTACAATGACGATGACCAGGGTTCAACTGAGGACTCTAGCGATGATAGAAGCCAGTTCACAGATGGTGAGAACGAGTACTACAAGGTGAAGGACCTGCGTGAAGCACTAAAGAAGTTAAGTTTGGAGAAACAATCGTTGAAAGGCTTAACGGTGGCTTCACCCTTCACCAAAAAGGTGAGAGATTCTTCACTCCCACCAAAATACCGGGGGGTGGGAGACTTAAAATTCAGTGGAACCACCGACCCGGTGGAATATCTTAGTCGGTTTGACACAGAAATGGAGGTGTACCAGGTGAAAGATCTAACAAAATGTCGTTTATTGGCTGCCACATTAAGGGATAGTGCCCACCAATGGTTCAAGAGGCTCCGTCCAAACTCTATTCGGTCTTGGAGACAAATGAGTGAATTGTTCGTAACCCAGTTCCGGGCTTCAGTTGCGTTCGCACCCCCAACCAACACTCTGGAAAACATCAAGCAAGATGAGAATGAAATGCTCACTGAGTACTTTAAACGGTTCAACGCGGAGATCCCCAAGGTTAGGAAGACCACAGATGAGACCTATAAAAACTTTTTGATTGCAGACATACGCCCAAGCACTGATTTCTGGAAAGAGCTACAGGGGGCGGAGCCCAAAACTTTGGCAGACTTCTATGCCAAGGCTGAAACTCACAAGGTGATCGAAGAATCAATGGCTAAACTCAGGAAGAGTCGTAGCTCTAGGGAATGGAGCAGGGGCAAGAGGCGTAGATCCTATAGCCCAAAGGATAGGGGGTACAACAAGCAAACCTCCTATGGTGGAAGCTCCTCTGCTAGGTCTACCCACCGTGACGAAAAGACAGCTCCTATAACTGTGAATACAACTGGAACGGGAAGAAGAGTAAGCTACAAGTATCCTACAAGGAAGGATTCTCAAGGTTCAGGCAAGTACACCGAGTATACCCCGCTCACAGCTTCTATTGAGCAGGTGTATGAGGTAGGGAACAAGGCGAGAATGTTCAGAAAGCCAACAAGAAATTGGCCTCCGGAGAATAAAAGTGAAGGGCGATACTGTGCTTTCCATGATGTCAATGGGCATGAAACTGTGGATTGTCGTCATTTGAAGGATCATATTTAAGATCTTATAAGAAGGGGTTACCTCACTGAGTTCGTGGCCCAAGAAGCTAAGGGGTACAAGAATGACAGAATTAATAAAGAAGCCGAAAAGACGAATCCCGAATGCCATACAAGGGCCAACAGTATTCGTATCATCATAGGTGGACCCTACATTGAGGGTATGAGCAGGAACGCCCATAAAAATTACACTCGGGAAGATAGGGGTACGCCCCTCACGAATGTGTACAACTTGTCTGAAAGGCCACAAAAACTTTTTAAAGGCGAAGCGGCTGATATAACGTTTACAGAGGAGGATGCCAGACATGTACACCATCCCCACAATGATGCTCTGGTAATTAAAGCTGCAATCGGAGGTATGAATGTACACCGGGTGTTGGTGGATAATGGAAGCTCTGTTAACATTCTGGCTTACAGCACCTACCAGAAGATGGGGCTATTTGACAAAGAAATGGCTCCCTCTTATAATGAGTTATATGGTTTTATTGGAAATCCCATGCAAATTGTGGGGCGAGTGAAGCTTCCTGTAACATTGGGAGATGAACCCCGGTCTGCTACACAAGTAATAGAATTCATGGTGGTGAATGAAGACATTTCTTACAATGGGATACTTGGAAGGCCATTACTCAAGGAGATGCGAGTGGTAACTTCAATTTACCACTTGACAATGAAGTTCCCGACTCCAGGAGGAATCGGATGCATTCAGGGATGCCAATCTGACTCAAGGGAGTGCTACATCAAAGCTTTGCACACTGCCGAACAAGCCTGCAAACATCTGTTATTGGTGGATGGAGGTTCCTCTGAGCAGTGTTACCGGTACTTGAACCCCAACGTAGGACAAGGGAGTGAACCTCTACGTAGGAAAGAAGTAAAGCCAGGAAGAGACATGTGCAATGTTATCATGATTGTGCGACATCCAGGCGAGGAGCCTTATACAGATGTTACAACTTTTAGGGGGGTAGATACCGCTAGTAGGGTGCTAATGTTGGAAGCCCCGAAATTTCAAAATTCAAAGGCAGAAGAACCATTGATGGAAGGAGTAATTGAAGAGGGTACAAGCAAGGTGAACCCAGTGGAGATTGATTTGGATCCGCGTATGCCGGAAACAAAGGAGAAGGTCGGGGCAGCTAAGACACTTTGTCTATTCTAGTGGATGCAATCGATCCTACAAAAGAATTGAAAGTTGGCAAACAGCTGAACCCTGTGATTAGGGAAACACTGGTTTTGTTTCTGTAGGACAATCTGGACATATTTTCCTGGAGCCACGAAGACATGGTGGGGATAGACCCAAGGGTGATGTGTCATCATTTAAACATTGATCCAGAAGTGAAGGCCGTTAGGCAGAAGAGAAGAGCTATAAGTGGGGAAAGAGCTGTTGCCTTGAAAGAAGAGGTGGATAGGTTGTTGAAAGCCAAGTTGGTAAGGGAATCTTTTTACCCCATGTGGTTAGCAAATGCGGTCTTGGTAAAGAAACCTAATGGCAAGTGGCGTACGTGCGTAGATTTTACTGATTTGAACAAGGCGTGCCCCAAAGATAGCTTTCCACTCCCACGAATCGATCAGCTAGTTGATGCTACAACTTGCCATGCTTTACTAAGTTTCATGGATACGTACTCGGGCTAAAATCAAATCCCGATGTATGAACCTGATCAAGAGCATACCTCCTTCATCACCGACAGGGGTCTCTACTGTTACATCGGGATGCCCTTCGGACTGTTGAACGCCGGAGCAACCTATCAAAGGCTGGTTAACAAGATGTTTAAAGATAAGATTGGGAAAACTATGGAAGTATATGTAGACGATATGCTGGTCAAGTCCAAGGAATCAAGTGACCATGTTACCCACCTCAAAGAAATGTTTGGCATCTTAAGGAAATATAGGATAAAGTTGAACCCCCAAAAATGTGTATTTGGGGTGGAGTCTGGAAAGTTCTTGGGCTTCATTGTGAATCATCGAGGAATCTAGGCCAATCCTGCCAAAATCAAGGCACTGGTTGAAATGAGGTCCCCCCCGGAGTGTGAAGGAAGTCCAAAGCCTTACGGGACGTGTGGCAGCCTTGAACAGGTTCATCTCTAAATCCTCTGACAGATGTCGAGAATTCTTTGCAGCTATCAAGAAGAGAAAAGGCTTCGAGTGGACACCCGAATGTGAAGCTACCTTTACCATATTAAAGGAGCAATTGGGAAGCCCCCCATTGCTAGCAAAGCCGGTGGAGGGTGAAACCTTGATTTTGTACTTGGCGGTTTCTGAATACTCTATTAGTTCCGTTTTGGTCCGTGAAGAAGACCAAACCCAATACCCTGTGTATTATGTAAGCAAGAGGCTTCTGGATGCTGAAACCCGGTACACAAATATGGAGAAGCTGGCTTACGCTTTGATTTTGGCATCAAGAAAGTTAAGGCCATATTTCCAGGCACACACGATAGAGGTACGAACCTCATTTCCACTAAGGCAGGTCCTGCACAAACCCGAAGCTTCAGGAAGGTTAATGAAATGGGCTGTGGAGTTGGGTCAATTTGATGTCGAATATAAGCCGAGAACAGCTATCAAAGGTCAAGCACTTGCTGATTTCTTTTTAGAGTTTCCACCATCCTTCGACGTTGAAGCCCAAGAAAAGGTGATGGAACCCCCATAGAAGGAGGCTCCAACCGAAAATTTTTCACCATGATGGACTCTTTACGTAGATGGAGCCGTGAATGGAAATGGTACAGGTGCTGGCTTAGTCATGATAAGCCCCGAAGGCCACAAATTGCAAAGTTCAATTCATTTTACGTTCAAAGCTACAAACAACGATGCCGAGTATGAAGCCCTGATTGCGGGTTTGAAGCTAGCTCTTGAAATGAAGGTAGTGAACATGACTGTGTATAGTGATTCCATGTTGGGGTGGGACATATCAAAAGCAACTTCCAAGCTAGGGGTCCACGCACGGACCTATACATGAGGTACGCTCAGGAGCTGATGAGCAAGTTTGGGGAGATAAACCTTGTGCAAATTCCAAGGACAGAAAACTCAAGTGCGGATGCCTTAGCAAAAATGGGTTCCACTAGGGAAGCAACTATGCTAGGGGTAATACCATTGGAGATACAGTAACAACCTAACATCCCAAGGTTCGACTGTATGGATATTGAAGTTCAAGTGGAGGATTCATGGATTACTCCCATTCTGGAATATATAACAAAGGGGGTTCTACCGACCGAAAAGGATGAATCCCGAAGGATGAAGTATAAGGCTACGCGTTATGCCCTGTATGATGGAAAGCTATACAAGAGGGGTTTCAACAAGCCGCTTCTACGATGTATAGCAGGCAGCGAATGCGAATACATTATGCGGGAGGTACATGAAGGCATATGTTGAAACCACTCTGGAGGAACCTCATTGGCCCACAAGATACTTCGACAGGGGTACTATTGGCCAACACTACAACAGAATGCCCACCAATTCTCAAAGGCATGTGATAGGTGCCAAAGGTACGCCAAATCAAATAGGAACCCTGATGTACCATTAAAGCCACTCTCTAGCCCATGACCTTTTGCTATTTGGGGGATTGATTTGATCGGAGAACTCCCTAAGGGGAAAGGAGGAGTAAAGTACGCTGTTGTGGCTGTGGATTATTTCACCAAATTGGCAGAAGCTGAACCCTTAGCTATAATCACCGCAGCCAAATTAAAGGAGTTCGTGTTCCGAGCAATTGCATCCCAGTATGGGGTTCCCTATAAGTTGATATCGGACAATGGCAAGCAGTTTGATAGCAAGGAAATGAGGGGCTTATGTGAAGACCTCGGGATTGTGAAAGGCTTCTCTGTAGTTTGCCACCCACAAAGCAACGGTCAGACTGAAGCCATTAACAAGATCATTAAACATACTCTAAAGGCGAAGTTGGAAGATAAGAAGGGTTGCTGGCCAGAAGAACTTCCCATGGTGTTGTGGTCTTACAATACAACACCCAGGACTACAACTGGTGAATCCCCGTTTACCTTAACTTATGGGTGTGAAGCAATGGTACCTGTGGAAATTGGTGCTGGCTCATTCCAGGAGGGATAACTTTGACCCCATGGAAAATGAAGTTAATCATCGTTTGTATTTGGACCTGGTGGAAGAGGTTCGTGCAACCTCTCAGCTGAAGCTTGCAGCCTATCAACAAAGGACTCGCAAGTACTTTGATGGCAAGGTTCGAGCACAACCTTTAAAGGTTGGTGATCTGGTTTTAAGGAAAATGATGCCCAACATGAGGACTCCAGGATATGGGGCCTTTGAGGCAAATTGGGAAGGCCCATATGTGAACAAATTGGTCTTATAGGAAGGAACTTATCATTTGGAGGATTTGGACGGGAAGCTAATCCCGAGGGCGTGGAACGCTGAACACCTTAAGAAATATTACCAGTAGTTGAATCCAGGTAACATTTCTTGTAGACCTCTTTCAGGTGTAGGAGAATAAAAGTGGCTTATTAGTTGTAGCTACCATCATATTAGGATAATTCGGTTAGGATTTTCCCTTTTCTTGTTAAAAAAGTGCTCGGGGGGTTGTGAATGTACGCCTACCTGTTGAACACCAATTATGATTTGATTTCATGGAATTAAAATCAACTTGTTTTTCTTTTATCTCTGTTTTATACATAAAAATGTATGGATTTATGTGGATGAATGCATGATATGTGTAACCTGTTTTATTTATGTTCTAAAAAGGATATGACTATTGAACCTTGTTCTTCATTATAAGTCTAATTATATTAAAGAACTCGGGGGGTAGTAGGTATATACTAATTAAAGAAAAGATAACTTGGCTTAAAAATGGGTAAATTTTAAAGGAAAAATTTAAATTTAGATTTATATAATGGAATGGAAGCATATGGTTTATATGCTTAGGGATGGAAAACATATGGTTTATATGTTAATGGATTACACGGAAAACATATGGAATACATGTTAACAGATTACACGGGTTATATGGAATATGTATGGATCATATGGGTACATAGAGGGGAACGTACGTGGATCACGTGCGCACGGATTGGAACATGCATGGCTTATGCATGAAATGGGATGGAACCCCAAGGCAGAAAGGTTCTAGGGAAACTAGAGCCGCGAGGATCTCTTATGGGGAGGTTCAATCGCTTGAACCCCGAATTACCGTGTAATCAGTATGATGGATAACCAATCTCATTATGGGATTTGTGCACAGCTGTGGAAGCTAAGTACAAGTTGGCAAAATGACCTTGTTATGACCCCAGGGAAGCTGGGTGAGCGAGGCTTAACCTTTTGGAAAATGGAATGGCTAAGGAAATTGGTTTTGCGAGGAAGTCGCATGGAAATAGGAATCAAGGATGGTGGGAGCCTAGTGTGTTCCAATAGCAACACATATAGGGGTACGATTGGTGGAACACCAGTCATCCCATAGCAAAGGCCTTATGGATAATAAGGATTGGTTACAAATTAAAGACTTGGGATGGGAATGGCAGGTTTAGTGAGGAGCTCACCAGGCTTACGGATCTACCAACTATTAATATCCAGACAGGGTTTGTCAAGATAGGTTTGGAACATGGCAGGTGGATTACCTATGGTTTCTGGGAAAGGGATACACGTTTATTTCCTTAAAGACCCGGGGTACAACGGGTGAACCCCAAAGATAGTGAAAACATGATATCCTAAGGGGAAGAAGGACACTGTCACCTAAGAGGATAATGTACAACAGAAGTATCTTACTAGGCATGACATTCAAAGTAAGGAGCACTAAATACTGAATTAAACGAAGGTGTGTGCACGTGTGTACATGTAACTTAATCACATGGCAAGCGTATATCAGACAAAAGGTAAACTGAATTCACGAAAATTGTTCAACACAAGTTCTGAAGGAAACCAAGTTAAGGATTACATGTCGCGAGGCCTTTAGAGGACCCCGCACCCTCAAAATATCGAGTTCACGGTAATTAACACCGAAAGGATTCATGAAAGTTTTCTTAAAAAAAAGGTTGATGACAAAATTACTGGCTTGACTTGATTAGAGAGGTGGAGGGATTCTCATTGGTTAGAGAGGTCTTCGCAGCTTCAGGATCAGATGGGGTGGCTTCTACCTGAGGTTCCATGGCTAAACCCCCATCTTTAGCTTCAACTGATTGGGTGTCTATAGCTTCAACCGCACCCTCTGCAACAACATCTGCAGGAACCTCTTCAATATTATCTTGGGGGGCTTCATCCATGTGCACCTCAGGAGCATTCGTAGCCTGTTCAGCCTTAATCAACTCAATTGCGTCAACTGCATCCTGGCCCAGGAGACTCCATTCTAAGTCTGGAAAGGCCTCATATGTCGAGGTCATATAATCTTTGATTCAAGCCTTATAACCCATGTTATATTCCTTATCTCCATGCTTGGAGGCAACGACTTTATACTTGGCAACGGCCCCCTAGAGAGATTGCACTTTCAGCAAGAGCTTCTCCCTCTCTTCCTTGTGGGCTGCAACGACATCTTCTCTGTCCTTCTTTAGCTTGAGTATGGTGTTGTTCGTGATCTCCTTCTCCTTCACAAGTGCCTCCTTCTCTTGGAGGAATACACCTTCACTTTCGTAAAGCTTCTTGTTGGAATCTCGAAGCTTCTTTCTATCATCATGGTAGGCCTTCACCTCCGAACGTAACCTGGCTAGCTCCTCACGCACCCTGGGATCACCTTTAGCAGCCTCTGCAATCTGGTTGTTATACTTCAAGTAGAGGAATAGACCTTGAGTGTTGGCCATGGTTACTTGGTTTGCTGCTTCCTCTGGGCCGGCCTTGTTCCATTCTAGGATGGTTTCCAGAGGCACCTTGTCTTTGACAGAGTTGATGAAGGCATTTAAGGGTGAAGAGGGAACCACCTCAGGCGAACCCTTGCTCAAGTCGGTCTTCGAGCGCTTGTAGCTACGCGAACCAGAGGTGCCGGAGGGTTCAGATGTTTGGAGGGAGGCTCTCTTACGTGAGGATTGAGTCTTTTCCACTGGAGTTGATTTGGCCTTGGCAGGAGAAGGAAAAGTTGTCATAGTAGGAATGGCCATACCCGGATCCTCTTTGGTAGACCTCTTCTGGGCAGATCTCTTGGTGATGAAAGATGGAACAGAGAAAGACATGTCTGCATTGACAAAAGAGATCACGGTCAAAACATTATAACCATAAAGATATGTGCCACAAAGAAATCAAGTATGCTATGTATAAACAGAGATGTAGAGTATTCATAAAAAAAAGGGCAACAACAGGAGGTATGATTACAAGCAGAAGTACTAGGGAAACCTGTCTCATTAGGGGTTCTATCAATAGGACTTTCCTCAACAAGGGTACGAGCATCCCCTGGAGGCCTGGAGCTGAGTTTCTTGCTGAACCCTAAATGGATTAATTTTTTCTTGGTGAGCAGGCTAGCACCATCTCCTAGCCTTACACTCATTCTTAAAGCTTTACGAGCTCTTTTTAGCTCATCTCCTTCTAGTATGGTTTGAACAGGCATGTCTGGATGAGGATTAAACTCTTTTCTGTATTCTGGGAAGTCATAGCAATATAATAACTGCTTATGCCATCCTGACATTCCTTTTTTGTTTCCTTTTATACACTTCCCCTGATGGACGTTCCAGGTGGTGAGATAAAAAAGCCAGTAGTTTTCCCAGTCTCTTTGAGTTGGTAGAAGAAACCCA
The DNA here is from genome assembly GCA_036435485.1 of Saposhnikovia divaricata. NCBI lineage: Eukaryota > Viridiplantae > Streptophyta > Magnoliopsida > Apiales > Apiaceae > Saposhnikovia > Saposhnikovia divaricata. The sequence goes on from CM071601.1 coordinate 103,146,831, forward strand.
ACTCACGAGCAGTAAGTTTAATTTGGAGCATGGAGTCATATAAAATGTACATACAGATGGCCATGTGATAGGAATTTGGGGTTAATTGCAAGGGAGCAAGTTTGTAGGTGTCAAGGATATCAGGGATAAAAGGATGGAGAGGCAGTGACAGCCCTAATCGAAAGAACTGAGAAGACAAGACAACACAAAGAATCATTTGGTCTAGCTCGAAGTTGGAAAAATCATGACATCTTTCTTCTGGTTGGGGTACGACAAGCATACACCTAGGTTCACATGCTTCCAACAGGTTTGCCAATCTCTAGGTAGTCATGGATGAATGAGTGTTGGCACAAGAGAATTGGGGGGGGGGGTGGCATCAGAAGCTTTAACAGGAGTAACCTCATCCTGGCTGCCTTCATTCTGATCATTGAATGGTTCTTCTATCGGGGATAAATGTCCCAGTGAGTCTATTTCTTCCCCGAATTCTAGGGAATCAGAACTAATGGTAGTAGGTGCAACTGAAGAAGGATCTGAGGAGTAAGATTTGATTGAAATTTGAGCAGCGGTAGGGTCAAGGACTTTGACTTTAGAGCGGGTACGTCCACTAACCGTTAAGGCCAGAGGGGGAAGTTTTGATGTAGGGGTCAGTTATGAAAATGAGTTAGCCTCAGAGGTTGCCATCTCTTGGGAGGCATCGTTAGTTGCAAGACATTGAGAGCGCTGGATGCGGTATGACTTGACATATGCACAGAGAAAAGTAGTGTGAGTCATGGCGTTGTGGTTCTCAAAATGGTGAAAGAGGGATAACAAGGTGCTATTTGTTACGGAGGCTCAAGCAATTGAACCCTAGGATATTCAAGGTTACGTCATCCTCATGTTTCGGCAAGGGTGAGACGAGGTTATTGAGTATGATACAGGGGTTCATGTGTGAAGCCCATGGATTAACCAGGACAGAAGACAACAAGGAAAAGCGGGTGAAGCGTTGCATCACATGGAAACTGTGAGGGTTAGGCTTAAACCATTTCAAAGGATTGCAAGTGGAGAGTTCTTGTAACAGAAAGGTCAGAGTAGGGCCTGGTAGGCCAAAATTGAGAAATTAAATGGAATAAAATACACATCGGAATTAATTAACATGAAAGACAGACATGTTAGCAAGGAATCAATTGGAGAATACAAGGGCAATGTAAAAATGCCCAAATCTATGGTTAAATTAAAAGACAGTTCAATGTGTGCATACATGGATGTGTGTGAATGTGTGCAGACGTGGGCAGAGATGATAGAAGAGACTGATTCACTTAATTCAGTTGTTAAAAGCGATATGCATTTATGAGTGATGTCAAGGATCGTTTAAGAAAAATAGCATGCAGAACACATAGATACCAGGTATGGAAATTAATAAAGAAGGAGAGATGAGAAATTACCTTTTGGTTAACGATGGTAACTGGGAAAGGGAAGCTTTCGTCGGAGTTGAGTCTGAGAAGATGGAACGTTAGAGATAAGAGGGAGAGGGTTTTTAAATTTATTTCCTTTTGAAAGCTGAAAAAAAGAAAAGGTGTGATAAGGCATGTATATATAGATGTATAGGGATATGAATAGGTTAGACGTGTGGCGTCTCTCAGATGGGCTCGCGTGTAGTCGATGGAAGTGAAGGATAATTACATAGAGTTTTGGGAACAAGCAAAAGTGAATGTAGACAGATGGAAGGCCCGATGCACGGGGTTCAGAAGAGGAAATAAAGAGATTATGTGGGATTCAAACTTTAAACAGATGGAGTTTGAATGGGATAATGGGTGTTTGTTGTTTATCGTTTATGAGGGGAATTTATTTAATGAAATTTTTTATAAAAAAAAATTTATTATCAGGTGAAGGTGCAGGAACATATGAGGTAGAGGTTCGGTGGTGGAACCCCGGTATGAAGGTGTGTGTACCTCGGAGTATAAACTTAAAGGTACGATGGCTAATGCAGGAATTCCATGGTTGAATCCCTTGTTTCTTACAACGAGTACGCTCACGTGAGCTTAGGGATTGATGTGGAAGGAAGGAGTAACCAGGGTACGAATGGCATGGGGTTCCTTTTGCATTTAAATGGCTACAAGGAACCGGGGGGTAGTTGTTGTGCCAAAAATTCGCCTTGAGCTTGATTTAAGGCCCATTTTGGATATGGGATCGGATTACTGGAATGTGGAAGGATAGGTTGGGCTAACAAGGGAAACATGGTGATTCATTAGGCTTTAGGATTGGGCTAGAGATGGGGTCCTGGCAACTGATTGGAGAGTGCACTCAAGGAGGGGTTCAAGTATGTGAACACCGGATGTGGATAAATCTGTGTTGTCGCGTGGCAGGGGTTCAGCTGAAGAGTAGTCTTAAGGTAGGGGTACGTGCATGCACCCCGGTGGTTCCAAGAAAACACAACAGCAAGTCTGTGGTTTCCTGATTTGTAAGAATACTGGCATGGGGCGACTGAATGGCCCAACGGATGATCCATAAGTCCTGATAGCGGCCCATTAGTGGTTGTTATCATGGATAAATATCGAATATATACAGAATGTGGATATACGAATATATATGGAAGGATATATCACAGGAACGGGAGGATAACCATGGGATTATTAGGGAATAACAACTGGATAACTCCATCAGAGGGGAGGATCAATCAGGTCATGTCTGTTACGAAAGGATAGGCTTATCAAATCATGGAGGATTATCAAGAACTACATGGGACTTGATCTTCTATATATATAGAAGTATGTAGGCAATTTGCAGGGGGAGACACGCATATACACAGTCATCATTCTCTGGGCACTCTCTCTCGACTGTGTAGGACTTACATGGTCGTTCTAGCTCGAAAAACCTCTGCAAACTCAGTCCAAATATCCATCATTCATCCTCTCAAGTTAGGGTTTATGAATTTAGGGTTTTTGGCTTGTAAATTGGTTTATTTAATAAAAATTCTTGGATTGTTCTCGGAGTATTCTTGTAGTTTTCTCAATGAAGTGTTGTACCAATTTTCCCTCACAAAAGATATACTCGGACCTTTCCCCGTAGCCTCAGCACAAAGAAAGTTTCTAATAGTAGCTATTAACTACTTCACTAAGTGGATTGAGGCTAAACCTTTAGCCAAGATAACCACCAAGCAAGTCGCTCAGTTCTTTTGGGAAAGTATAATTTATAGATACGGAATCCCGCGAATCCTTGTGACAGACAATGGGACACAGTTCAACAATGAAGATTTCAAGAAGTACTGTGAGGAGAATGCTATTGAGCTTCGCTTTACTTCAGTGGCTCACCCTCAAGCTAATGGACAGGCAGAGGTAGCAAACCGGATTATCCTTGATGGACTGAAAAACTGGGTCGAACGCTCAAGGAACACTTGGGTGGATGAGTTGTTGCTTATACTTTGGGCGTATCGCACCACTTGTAAAGTGACAACTGGAGCAACCCCGTTCTTGCTGGCTTACGGAGCCGAGGTAGTTGTGCCCTGGGAGATTATGCATGCTTCACCGCGAGTTGAGGCATATGAACCAGAGACTAATGAAGAAGGCATGAGGCTCGCCCTTGATCTGATTGATGAGGTTAGGGATGAAGCAAATGCCAGGAATGCGGAGCATCAAAAGAGAGCATCTTTCCACTACAACCAAAGAGTTAAGGAGAGGTTCTTTCGATAAGGCGACTTGGTTCTAAGGAAGATAGAGGCTTCTGGAGTTGGCCAGAAGGGAAAGCTAGCCCCTAACTGGGAAGGACCATATCGAGTTAAGAAAACACTAGGACGAGGATCCTACAAATTAGAGACATTGGATGGGAATGAAGTGCCGCGTTCTTGGCATGCTTTGAACCTGAAAATTTATTATTTTTAAGCTATCCTTGTAAGGATTAAGCTTTTTATCTATTTATTAGGAGGAGTAGAAATAAGGTTCGATGAAACCATTCCAGGGCTCAGTGCCCCGAGTAGGAAGTAGAGTATATATGCAAGGGTTGAACCCATCTTATCGACATTCTTTGTTAGCTTATTAATAAAGTTTGTTTTTGCTTTCCTTCAAATTACTTCTTTTGTTTCATAAGCACAAGATATAAAATGTTGTATCAACTTATGGGTTTAGTACAAGCCAAGGGGCCAAGTACCTGGAAAACTCTAAAGCATAACAAACTATAAGCAAAAGGAAAGAAAGTGAAGGCAAAGGAAACTAACTATCTAAATAGTTAAGTCAAAAGATTACATAAATAAAAGGCCGAAGGCTATTAAGTTAAGTTACAAAAACCAAGAGTTCAAATAAACAGGAAATACAGTGAATGAGCTCAAGGGGCCTTAGGGGCCTCCTTGGCAGGAGAGTCATCCTCGAAACTAGTAGCTGTAGAGGAATCATCTGCAGCAGAATCAGCAGTTCCATCTCGAACAAGGGGGAACTTAGGGTCTAAGGATTTAGCAGCAGTGTGCTCTCTGACCAAAGCATCATCCTCCCCGAACAACTCCTTGCTAGAACCAGCCTCAACAACTAGTGTGCTGGGAAGATGGGGGCTCGGAAAATCAGAAGGCTGGAATAGGCCCGGATGACTTCTCAGAACTACTTCAAGGGCCTTGTTCCAACCATCGATAAACTGGCTAGGAAAAAGCATATCATCATGCTGGTCCATAAGAGTCTTGTACTCAGCTGAATCTAGATAATGATCGATTAGCTTTTCCTTGTCATCTTTCAGTACGACCAACTCCGTATGAACCCCAACCAGCTCTTCATCCTTCTTCTTTAGCTGCTCCTCCAGCTGGTGGATGTGAAGTCTCCTCTTTTGAGACTCAGTCTCAAATCCCTTGGCCTTCTCCTTCCAGGCTTTCGCTTGATGAGCCAGGCTCTGAAAGTGGACGTTAGCCTGCACAAAAGGTTAGCGTTATAATCAAATAATGGAACGAAAGCACCCAAAAAGTAAAAAAAAAAAAAAAAGGGGTCTGTGACTTACTGCAGCAATAGCCTGAGATCCAAATGCCTCTGACTCCCCAATACCCCCATTAAGGATGGTATCTTTATCAGTCAAAATAAGTACATCAAAGACCTATTGAAGAAGTTTGATTTAGAAGATAGCTCACTTGCAAAGACACCCATGGCCACTGCCACTAAATTTAATGAAGATGCTAAGGGCAAGAAAGTAGATATTTCTATCTATAGAGGCATGGTTGGTTCTCTACTCTATCTCACTGCAAGTAGGCCAGACATCATGTTTGCTACATGTCTGTGTGCAAGGTTTCAATCAAATCCAAAGGGGTCACATATGATTGCTATCAAAAGGATCTTTATATATCTGAAGGGCACTCCAAACTTGGCTTTATGGTATCCTAAGGACACAGGGTTCAATCTGGTTGGTTATTCAGATGCTGATTATGCTAGATGCAGAGTGGATAGGAAAAGCACCTCAGGAAGCTGCCAGTTCCTTGGACAAAGGTTAGTCTCCTGGTACAGCAAGAAACAACCATCTGTGTCAACTTCCACAGTTGAGGCTGAATACATAGCTATTGGAAGTTGTTGTGCTCAAGTGCTTTGGATTATAAATCAACTTTGAGATTATGGACTTGTGTTGGAAAAGATTCCTATCATGTATGACAACACAAGTGCAATCTCTATACTTGCAAATCCTGTCAATAATTCTAGAACAAAGCACATTGACATCAGATATCATTTCATTATAGAACAAGCAACTAATGGAACCGTTGAGTTACATTATGTTCTTATAGATAAACAATTAGCTGATATATTCACTAAGCCAATGGATGAAGCCACCTTCACAAGGTTGGTTAATGAGATTGGAATGCTGAATTCTTCAGAATTTGGCTGAGTGAAAATATCAATTAAATTGTTGCAGCAGTAAACACTTACTTTATCTAAATGCTCAATATTTTGAAGTAAGTGTTGGCAGAAATATGATTTATGAATATTTCAAATCTATTGCATATGTTGAAAATCATATTTTGTATCAACTTGAAATTTCTCTGAAATTTTAAGGAAATCACTATTTAATTTGTTAGAATATTCTTCAGTGAATATTTCTAGTGAATTTTTAAAGATAGTGAAAATTGAGTTTTATGAGTGAAAGAATATCTCGATAAGTCAGACTTCTCTAATGATTCATTTCATGTCAATGCTCGACTTCTCTAACAAGTCTCTTTAGAATACTCTCGAGTTCGCGAATATAGTCTTTTGGAGATATCGAACAGAGACATGCTTGACTTCTCGAATATGGTATTTGAGTTCTCTAGTGCCTGAGGTCTCGAATATGGTATTTGAGTTCTCGAATCATTTGAAAAGGCTGAATTCTCGCTGAATCTCAACAATTTTTGGATTTTTATCTGAAATTTTAAATCACTCATAAAAACATATTTTATTCAATTTAGAATTACTTTTAAATTGGATAAACTGCCAGCTGTGGGTTACTACCTGCTTGAGTTATCGAATAAGCCATTCTTAACATATCGAATAGTTGTTTTACACTTCTCGAATGCCTGACTTGTCGATACAAAACATGTATCTAATCGACAATTCAAGTATTTCATACTTATACAATTCCACAACTATTCTATTCATTTCATTCAATTTCTCAAGACTCCAAATTTCCAAAACCTCTGAAAACCCTAATTACAAAAGCTAAATTTCTTCTTCGGCCTTCATTTTCTTCTCTCTCTCTCTCTCTCTCTCTCTCTCTCTCTCTCTCTCTCTCTCTCTCTCTCTCTCTCTCTCTCTCTCTCTCTCTCTCTCTCTCTCTTCTGTATCAATGGAAAATAGACAATTCAACACCAATTTCATTGCTATTACCAGTGATGTTGAAGCATCCAAGGCCAATTACAAATGCTTTGTGAAATGGATGTCAGAATCCAATATCAAGGATACCCTTTCAATCAATCCCACTATGTACCTAGACATTCTAGAACAGTTTTGGAGCTCTGCTGTGTGTGAGACCAACGCACTGAAGGATGCTACTCTCACCTACACTATCTACTGCAAGATTCAAGAAAGGACATCACTATCACCATAGAGAGCATGAATCAGGCACTTGGACTCCAGAAAGAAGCTTATGATCCAATGGCAACTAATGATGAGTTGATAGAATTCTTTGAGTTCATAAGATACTCAAATAAAGTCAAGCTCGGAAACTTGAAAAGAAAATTCTTAAGGAAGGAGTGGAGCTATGTGTTTGCTACTGTTCTCCATGTATTTGCTGCAAGGAAGTCTAGTTTTGATCAAATTAGTGCACCAACTCAGCAGATAGGCTGGTCCTTAGCTTATGGGAAGAAAATCAATGTTCGGAATTTGATAATGCAAGAGTTGTATGGAAGGCTTGGTAAGAACTCAACCAATCGAGGTAATGACATCTTCTTTCCTAGATTTATTCATTCTGTTCTTAATTATTTAGATGCTAGTTCGACTGAATTTCCTGGATTAGATAAAAATAGAATAGGTTATCCTAAGTCCATGACGAAACTCATTTTTTGTAATTTGGACACTAGGAATGATGTGGATGTGAGACTATGCATAGGTTATTTGAGTCTTACCCCCACAACATGCCAACATTTGAGTCAAAATCTCAGTTAGATCAGCCCAAGCAAGTAGAACAAATTGCTAACACGGGGCCTGCTAACTTACCTCCTCAACGAGACAAATTACCAAACACAGAACCAACTACATCATCCTCTCAAAAGGGTGATGTTAGTAAGAAGAAGAGAAAAGAGATAGCATTTGAACCCTTGAAAATCTTATCAGATGTAGCTCTGAATGTTGAAATATGCAAAGAAAACCACCTCTTCAGTCACACAAATGGCTGAAGTTGTAAAATCAAGGGCAAACAGCTCACTAGATGTGCCCTCCCAACAGGGTGCATCTATAGAATCAAGCATTCTCCCCAATGCACCTTCTTGTAAAGAGTCTACACATGAGAGTGATAAGGCTGGCACAACACTGAGTGGAGAGCACATCACAGTTGAAACTCCATCTATTTCTCAGGGGGAGTTGCCAAAATCAACTCTAAAAGACACTTCTCTTCCATAATCTACAACTAATATTTCTTCTAAACCTGAAACTCAAGAAATTGAGGAGCAATGTATTGATCACCAAGAAGTTTCTTTGCTTGGTGAGCCAATGGACTCAAGTGACTTAGTGCAAGACACTATGTTCACCACCCAGGACCCACATTTAGATGGTGAGGGAATGTATGCTGGGGCATCTCCTAATGACACCATCACAAACACAGAGGCTCCCCTAGTCTTAACTAGAGACTCTGTGCCTGTGTCACCTAATGTTGTAATTCATCCCACTATTGTGGAGACAACATTGGGAGAGTCTTTCCATCCGGTTGCAGAAGTTGCATCTGTAACTGAGGAGTTTAGCTTGCCTAGCTCTAGCTCTAAATACATGTCACAATGGCTAAAGCTTGTGCAACATGACAGTGCTTCAGGATCAGGGTCTGTTCCACAACAATTGATGGTTGAAGCACTTCAAAGCTTAATTGTGGATCAGATCCCTGAGTTCATAAAGATTGCTCAACACCTTCTCACAGCAGATATGCCTAATGCTAACTATAAAGCTATTCTTCTCTGTCACAAGAAAGATGTAGAGGAGAAAATAGCAGATGACGGTGAAATAGATGGCAATGTTGATGCATGGCTGAACTCAATTGGTAGTGTGAGCCTAGTTGATGCACTTCAGTTCATGAGAGAAGAGTACCTAACTGCTTTGGGCTCTAATGCAAAAACTCTCTCCCCTACTGAAGTATATGAAGCTGCGAATGATGCATACAAGGGATGTTTGAAGGCCACTCACTATCTTGGCAAAGGTGTGAAGTCAGAAATTGACAATGTTTGCAAGAAGACTTCTAAGGTAGTGAGTGAGCTCAAAACCAAATTTAATGAAGAATTCCCTTAACTCAGCTCAATTATTAGAGATGTCAAGTACTACAAAGCCACTTGCCACTCTCTAGATACCAGACTGCCCATATTCCATGATGCTTTCAGAAGGCTGACATCTAAGGTTGACACTCTCCCTACAAAACTCCATGATAATAATTCTTTCATCAATGTCATGTGGAGAAATTAGTATGGGGTAAAGCAGTCACAGATGTTCCCCTTCATGACTTGCAACAATCTGAGGTACTCAGGCTCAAGGAGCAATCACTTTCTGGTTTCAAGGCTGCACACTTGATGTCTAAAGTGGACAGTTTGGAATCAGAAGTGAGTTCTCTCAAAATCCTCAATGCTGAGCTCAAAGACTCTGTGGCCTCTTTAAATGCCAAGTTGGATGCTCAAACTGCTACAACCACAGATGTACTTCTAAACCAACAACAGATGATTTTTTCCATGATGCAATATATGGGAGTCCCTCAACGTTCAAACTTATCCTCTATTCCACAACTACCAGTCTCTTCTCCAAGGGTCCCATCAACGACACCTGTGTCTGAGAACAAGCCTAAGGGGGAGAAACAACCAGAGAAAAAGGAGAAGCCTGTGAATTCAAAATCTAAGGGGAAGAAGCAACATATGAAATCAGAATCTGTAAAGCCAAATCAAACTGAGAAACCTAAGCTAGCTACCAAGAAAGAAGAGTTGAAGCAAGTGGCTGTAGAAGAAGTGGCCAAGGTATCAGAAAAAGAACCCCAACCTCCATGACCCCCATCTTAAGAATATGACTTTCAAATACCTGACATTGCTAGACAATCCTTTCAAGCTGAGCCTCCAGAATTTAAAGATGTTCTCTCTCACAGGGTGTGTCAAGAAACTGTAAACTCAAAATTATACAATGACATAGCCTTCTTGAGGCATTTGCAGATCTGAGGAAAATGGCTAACTTCCACTACTTTGACTATATTTAGCTTCTTGTGCAAGACATATTTCTAGTCACTGTAGTGAGAAGAGAAATTGTTCAAACCAACCCTCATGACATCATCACTACTAATGAAAGAGAAGTTCGAGTTCACACTGCCAAGAAACTCTATCACATTCATATTGTAGCCTTACAAGTTCTATCTTGCTCTGAAATTGGAACTATTATCAAGAAAATAGAGAGGAATAACTCATCAGACAATCACACTCTCCAGCAGATTCTTACCAAGTGCATAAAGTCTCAATTGCCTCAAGTAATCCCTCAGCCTCACTGCATTTTATATGAATCACAGAAAGACATTGTTGCACTCAGATTTGGTTATTACCTCAAGAGCAGAAACATGTCTACAATAAAGTATTTGGCTGGGGATTTACAATCAAGGAGAGGAAAATCATCATCTGAGATTGAAGCTCTTGAGATCCTGACTAAGTTCATTAATTCACAGTCAGACATTCAGCCTATTGCAAGAAGAGATAAGTCAGAAAAGGATAAAGATGATCATGATAAGAGTGGCAACAAGGATAGATCACAAAGGAGTGATAAGGGTGATGAAGACAAGAAGAAGAAGAAGAATGTCAAAGGAAAGAAGGGAAGTGATGACAAAGGTGATGATAAAGTATATGAAAGAAAGAGTGGAAGACAACAAGACTTAAGCATCACTAGCAGTATTCCCACCATAACACAAGGCTCTATGTCTAGGGTGGATGCAGTTAGTGATGACTTAACAAAATCTAGACCTATGGCTTCTGAAACTGTCTTGCTACTATTGCCAAAGAAACCTCAATTCAAGAAATCATTTATATGTCTCCAAAAGCAAACTGCTAACGGTGTACAACAATGGTTCAAAGAGAAAGGCTGCAAACTCATTCCAAGTGATAAGATACAAAAGCTGAAATTTAAATCTAAAGCCAGAAAAGCAAAGAAATTGAAGACCTCTACATCTCAGGCACTCACAATAGTACCAGGGCTGAATTTGCCACCCCTTGATGAAGATTATGATAAAGATCAACTGCTATATCTAAGGGCTCAAAGAATCTATCATGTGGCTATTGTTGATGACTGCCTTGAATTCAAATATACTGATGGTAGACAGTTCAAATTCAAGCAAGGGATGTGTCAACATTGGGGTAAACTATATGATATTGAAAGGGTAATTGTAATGTTGAACTCTGAAGACAAGGTGGAGAGAGAATGGAAGCTAGAATTGGCAGAGTTTGTCAAAATGAAGAGAAACCATCATGAAATGCAGAAAAAGAAGAGTGCAGAATTGTTAAAGAAGAAGGAGGAGGAGCTAGAAGCACTTAATGCCAAAGTAGAAGAGTTAAGGGCTAAAGGGTTGTGTAGAGTCCAATTCAATCCATATATTGTGAAATATAGGAGGAGAAATGGAGATACTGTTAATATCAGAATTAACCTGATCAACCATTATCCTGCAAACATACTGAATCGAGTACTTGAAGATTTTAAGGATTCACCTATGATTGAAGAACCCAATGCTATGATGGATATTATGAATGCAATGGAGGAAAACAAAAAGAAGGCAGAAGCAAAGGAACAGGAGAAACTGAATTAGTATCTAGCTAAAACCCAAAGGAGAAATGCTAAAGGCACTGGATAGTCTTCAAATGTAAGAATGTCTACTTTATGTATACAAGATTCAATCAAATTCATATCTGAACTGTTAAAGTCTTATCTTTATGTATGTTAGGCTTGTTATCAGACATGGAATTGTGACTAAGGGTCTTACTAACAATTGGGGGAGATTGTTAGTCACAGAGGCATGCCTGTAAACATCTAATAACAAGCCTAATTGTTTGTAATACCTTGCATTACTTACAAGACCCCTTAACTGGGGAACCCTCTAGTTGTAGAGTTTCTACTTGTATTTAGTACTTGTAATAAGCATCAAAATTCTAGCTGTGTAACTGTATAAATCAAGTCATGAAATAATGCTTGAAAGAAGATCCAAAGATCATACCTCAAGCTGAAGAAGAAGGCTGTAGAAATTTGGAGATTGAATATTTGACTAAGTACTAATTCGAGAAGTGTTTTGGTCTATTCGAGAAGTCAAGGTTTCGAAAAGTCAGGGATTCGACATCTCAAAAGACACTGTTCGATATCGCAAGGAGTCAACTAGTCAAAGCCTCATTCGATAACTCAGGGATTCGACATGTCTAACACTCTATTCGAGAACTAAAGATGTCAACTAGTCAAAGGATCATTCGAGTTCTAAAAGAGTCAACAAGTCAAAGTTCCATTCGATATCTCAAGGACTCGGGAAGCTATTCGACATCTCAAGGATTCCATGAGTTAAAGCTCTATTCGATAAGTCAAGGATTCCTGAAGAAAAGACTAATTCGAGAAGTGGTTCGATATGTCAAGGATACAATATTCGAGAACTCAGAGTTATCGATTAAGGCAATTCCAGTTCTCGAATCAATTACTTAACCATTTCTCAAATGATTTTTGAAGACAAAATACTGAAGTAGTACAAGTAAGATATCTGTAACAAACCAAGGCACTTTCAGGACCACAGTACTATAAAGTGTTTTTGGAAAGTCTACAAGAAGCTTAGAGAGTTGTTAACAGGAGACAAGCTGCTAAAGAAGTGGATCTGAGCAGGTTAAAGAAAAGTCAAATTACATGTTGCTTGGATGTTTACTCGAAAAGGGATAGACAGATTAGAAAGTAATTTTGTCTGTCATTACAATTGTAGTAAGTAGGCTGTACACATGTTCTATAAGTGTACAACCTCACTTTCTTAGTAGCTAAGGTTTTAGAACAAGTTTTTCATATCTTAGACAACATCTCTCTAACAAAAACTGAAGCTGAGAATACTAACATTTGTATTCACAGATTGTAGCAAAAATCTTTATCTAATACAACGTTAGATTAATGTGAGTGGTTATGTTCTTGTGTTCTTAATTCCGCACATATATATTTTGTGAAACACAAACACACACTTAGCTATACAAACATCAAAGAGATTAAAACCTTCAAACAAACGTTCTTGAGATTCAAATCAAAAGAAAAGTTTGAAAATACATTCACCCCCCTCTGTATTTTCCCGTGTGTATTCCATACTCAACATTATTTAATTTTATTAATTAGAATGATTAACTGAAAGGCGAGAACCAAAATTTTCAATATTTTGATTTTAATATAAAAGTATATTTAAATAAGTTAATAACAAAAATGTTAACTAATTAAGTAAGAAAAATTAAGTTAAAAAACAGTTATGGTTGTTCACACTAAATCACGCAAGCATACGTGGTCACAAGTAATATATAAATAAGTCAAGTTCGTTCCCACAGAGATCTGGTTTAGGTTTCAATTCAGTTAATGCACCTATGCAACAATGTATGGTTTTTATTCACTGCTAAGACAATTAACAAATTTGGGTTTTGATTAACTAAAATTAATTAAAAAGCAAATTAACAAACTAAGAATTAATTAATTAACGAGATTTAGAATCGAATTACTTATGCAAGGGAAAACATGAGATCCTAACTTCATTAAATACTTTGCTTAGATCTGACGCCTTTAATCACTATATGTAATGGTTATGATATCTGATCTGACAACACGGAAAAAGTATACGCTACCTGTCAGCATACGTATACCAAACTACACATACATCCACAAAAGAGATAGAAGATGAGTAGACACCAATTATGTTTAGACCCTATATGTCTATAGAATTTGAAAATTTAACGGTTGAAGAACAAGTTATCCATAAAGATCACACAGGGCAGCGTAAGATAGTTCAAATTACACTACGAATCATGTTGGTAAACAATCATGAACCTATGCTAGCATGACAAGTTCTAAATCTCAAGATCCACTATCGCTTCACAAGAGATTAACAGATTAGATGTTAGCTACGCATCTAACAATTAAGTACAACCATACAAGGATATCAATTATATATGACACACAGATCTTTAAAGCATCAAATTACTAAAACTCCATAAATAAATCCGTTAGAATCACATGACAACGATTAGTTCATAATCGAATGGCTCGTCATCATGGGATCTGATGAAACCATGATAAATAATAAAGTCTGAATAAAAATAATTATGCTAGAGTAATAGAGTTAAGAAAACAAATCCCAAAAACATCCAAGAATATCGCCTAATTAGAAGAAAACAAAAGTAGATCTAGATCTCCGAATGCTGTCACGATCTTCGGTGAATCCTTCTCCACGTCTGAATCTCTATCTCTCGGCTCTCTCTGTGTTATTCTAAGTCTTTGTTATACGTTCAAGGATGGTAGCACGTGTTTATATAGGCCTCGGGAGTCTTTTCCAACAAGAAATTACCGAAAATACCAATCTTAGTTGAAATAGAAGATTTTTAAGGATTTTCCAGCGACAGGTAGCGCCCCTGCGCCACTAGGGAGCGCCCCTGCGCTACTCAGCATGTTTCTGGCGCCCCTGCGCTCCAATATGGCACGACTGTGCTGCCACATTCTGCCAAAAACTGATTTCTTGCTATTTTCTTCTTTTAAACTCCGTTTTCTCCCGTTTCTTTTGCGTTAGCTGCCGTTCTTCACTCCCTAGACTCATAATCTACATGGTATCATAGGGAAATACTTCATTCTTCATTCCTTAGCTCGAAATCCACTCTAAGAATAATGGAAATCACCAACCCTAGTCGACGTTTTACGATCCTGCACAACTAAACAAAAACACATAAAAAATACAACATACTTGAGGTCAAGACATCAATTTAAGCCGAAATGAAGCGCTCCAAGTGGATATGAAATCCACTTATCATACCCCCAAACTTAAACTGATGCTTGTCCTTAAGCATAAAACAGACTCAAGACTACCTAATGTAATGCGATGCATGAATGCAACTAATATGAAATGCAACGATCCCCTTAGACTAACCAAAACCAATCAATAAGCAAATATCTCAAAGAATGCAATACTTCCAAACAGAGCTCAACTAAGTCCCCGTATACTAACAATACATGAACAGAAACATGAGTGTGTGCGATGCTCATCAGATATACTCCTAACACTAGATCAAAATCATACCTATTCTTCGCCAAGACAATCACAGGTTTATAAATAGAATGAAAGGTAAACACTTCATAACCTAGGAACACCTCCATCATCATTCGAGTTAGGCAGGAATTCATGCTTTATTACTAACAACTACAACACATAATACTATATACAACAACGCATGCTTATTTAACCGTGCAATGGATGAGACCCCTAAAGGCTTATACAATAATACCCATGTAGCGAGCATTAGGTTAGTGGATCCCAGACTATCAAAACCTTAGGTCACTAGGCACAAAGTCCCCTAGAACTTAATTGCTCGAGTATTAAAGAGCTCACCCTGGTTAATTCTGCATTTAACAATTTAAACATAACATACATTTTTTTCCCATTTTTTTATTGTTTTTTTTCAACACGATCTGGAATGAGTATTCTCATCCAACCCTAGACTACTCATAAAAATATGAGCCGGCTAATAGCCATTTGACGCCTAGCCATTATTAACAACTATTCACAACTAGCATGAAATTTCTGGTTTCCCCCAAACTTATACTTTAGTGCTCCAACATTATCAAGGGAATAACGAAAATTCTAAATATAAACAAGTGATTAAATCTAAAACAACCAAACAAGCATGATCTCAACCTAGGCCAAAAGCAAACGATGAGACTGTGTAAAAATTGTGTTTCTGCAGCATGCAAGTCAATTTTATAAGAACTATACATCAACCCTCTATTCATCAATACCACACTCAATTTGACATCTACCTACCAATCAGAATTAGCTCAACCTAAGGGATCATGAAATATGCTATGAAATGCAACTAAATGAACTCACATGGTATGCAAAAACTAAATAACAAAATGTCCTACATGAAACAAATATGCAATAATACGAACAAAACAAGAATGAACTATTACTAAACATGCAACAGGAGTTCCTATATGAACATTGACACACTACACTACTAATCCCCAAATCACCCCCAAATTTAAAATATTCAATCTCCCTATTGAAGGTAATACAACGGATAGCAAGAATCATACCTAATCGTCGGCAGGGTCACCCTCCTCGGGTGAATCAGGTGGTGGATAAGGTGTACGAGTTCTATAAACTGGCCACTGGACCTCAATACCCGTAGCCTGTAGAGCAGTACTAAAAGCCTCAGTAATATCAGCAGCAAACTAGCGGTGGATGTCATGCATGGCATCCATACGCCTATACAGTCGACGGAAGTGTGTATCCAATGTCGTCATATCACCCATACCCCATGAAGGACCTGCATGTGCAACTCGAGGAACACGTGGCGGAGCGCCCGATCCCTGACCACCAGCACCAGCAACAATGTAGCCTAACCCTCTAGCATGGGGAATGCCGCCTGGCCATTCCACCATCCTCTTAATCGTAGTATCATCAATAGGGGCACCGACCATCTGCAAAGGCTCATCCTCTACCCATCGAACACCCACAGCAGCACACAAGCCCGTGACAATAGAAGCATGAGGAATATCACCTGTCGTACGACCTCCAAAAAACCGAAGCATATTCTGGTGAATAAGATAACCAAGATCAATGTATTTCCCCTTAAGCATGCCCCACAATAGAATAGCCCTATCAACTGTCAACTCAGTCGTATGAGAAGATGGTATGATATTAGAACAAATGAATAGATACCACGCCCTAGAAACCCTATTCATGGTAGAAGCATGAAAGTTAAACTGCTCAGTAGTGCCCGTCTTGCATTTCCACACTGTGCCCGGAACACACAGCTCAGGAACAATAGCATCTAAATCCACATCCTCCCGTGTCTTCTTCACTCAATCCTCGGCACCCCTAAGCTTAGGAGGCTGGCCAATAGTCTACGAATAGCACGGGGCGTATAGTCCACAATCAACCCCCTCACCATCGAATACCCATCCTTAGCCGGTTTAGCGTTCGCAAAAAACTCTCGAACTACGCTCAACGGAACCGCCATTGCTATCTCACAAAAAGAAGTCCAACCCATATCACTAATCATCTGGAGCATCTCTAACTCATGAAGAGGCAACAATTCCCTCTCCTTGATAATCGCCTTAGACATTAAACGAGTAAACTCCTCTTTAGCCTCCGGAGATACAAACTTCTCCACATCACCCCCCAAACTAGAATCTTCATCCGAAGAAGGATTCGTACTACTACTTCCAACCACTCTTTGACGTTTCGGTGCCATAATCAATCAAAAATAATCAAGAACAAAACACACCACAATTATCCAAGAAATTAACACAATACCCTAATTTGCAAGAACACAATTCGCACTAAATAAAGAGATGAGATTAGAACTATACCCACACGAATCCGAGAGGTGAAACTTGAAATTAAAAATCCCCCAAACTTGAATCAATCTTGCTTGAAGCTTGAATTGGAATGGAGGTTAATATTGTGTTAAAGATATGGGTTTGTGTATATATAGAGGTGTATGTATATGAGATGGAATTTAGGGAAGGAATTAGAGAGTGTTTAGATGTAGGAATGGATTTGGAGGTATTAGTTTTTGAATTTGAGAAGAAATTGGAGATAGTAAATATAATTTAGGGATTGGAAATATGAATAAGGGGGTTTTAACAATAAAATTCGAAGCTGGGCAGATGGAAGTGGCGCGGCTGCGCTACCAGGTCGCGTAGGGGCGCTGGTGGGTTCCGTTGAATTTTTTTTCAAAGAACAATGATACGATATTGAAACTTACAAGAAGTATGGGTTGCCTCCCACGAAGCGCTCTTTTTACGTCATTAGCTTGACATCATTTCCGAAAACTCACGTAGTCGCCAACACGGCGGAAACTTTCTCGCGGTTCACCATTTCTCCATAATAAGGCTTAAGTCGCTGTCCATTCACCTAGTATCAGACGACCCCTCATATATTTTCACTGCTCCATGTGGAAACACCGTCTTAACCGTAAATAGACCCGACCACCTCGACTTGAGTTTACCCAGAAAAAGCTTGAGGCAAGAAATAAATAGCAAAACTTGTTGGCCCGGCATAAATGACTTGTGCATCAACTTCCTATCATGCCACCTCTTCACCTTCTCCTTATACATCTTGTTGTTCTCGTAAGCTTGAGCACGAAACTCCTCAAGCTCATTTAACTGAAGTAGACGCTTCTCACCCGCAACTCTAATATCCAAGTTTAATTTTTTCAATGCCCAACACGCCTTGTGCTCTAGCTCGACGGGAAAATGACAAGCTTTTCCAAATACCAACTGAAATGGAGACATACCTAGGGGTGTTTTATAAGCAGTTCTGTACGCCCAAACAGCTTCATCTAACTTCAAAGACCAATCCTTCCTCGACGGATTCACCACTTTCTCCAGAATTTGCTTGACTTCCCGATTTGAGACCTCCGCTTGACCATTAGTTTGGGGATGATAAGCAGTGGCCACACGATGCGTCACATTATACTTTGCCATCATTGCAGTAAATTGACGATTGCAAAAGTGTGTCCCCTCATCACTGATTATAGCACGTGGAGTCCCAAAACGCGTGAAGATTTGATTGTGAAGAAAATTCAGCACCACCTTAGCATCATTGGTCGGTAAAGCTTTCACCTCGACCCATTTAGATACATAGTCCACAGCCAAGAGAATATACTGATTATTGCAAGAAGAAACAAACGGACCCATGAAATCGATCCCCCATACATCAAAAATCTCCACTTCAAGCAACATGTTAAGAGGCATCTCATTCCTTCTAGAGATATTACCAACCCTTTGGCATCGATCACGTCTCAACACAAACTGGTGAGCATCTTTAAACAGAGTTGGCTAATAGAAACCCACCTGAAGTACTTTCTGAGCTGTCTTCTTACCACCATAATGGCCTCCATATGTGGTAGAATGGCTATTACGTAAAACTCCTTCCGTCTCATTATAAGGAATGCATCTCCTTATTATCTGATCCGCACCAAGCTTGAACAAGAATGGCTCGTCCCAACGGTACCACTTCACATCATGTAGAAACTTCTTCCTTTGAGCATATGAGAATTCCGGAGGAATGACGTTACTCACAAGATAGTTCACAATGTCTGCAAACCATGGTTCTTCATCTTGCACCCCAAAAAGCTGCTCATCGGGAAAAGATTCATTAATAAGAGTGTTGTCGTGTGAATCCATACTGTGGTCCTCCAAGCGTGATAGATGATCCGTCACCTGGTTTTCTGTACCTTTCCGATCTTTGATCTCCAAATCAAACTCTTGAAGCAAAAGAACCCAACGAATCAACCTAGGTTTTGAATCTTTCTTCGAAATCAGATACCGAATAGCTGCATGATCTGTATAAACTATCACCTTCGTCCCAAGCAAATAAGATCTGAACTTCTCAAACGCATAGACAACTACTAGAAGCTCTTTCTTCGTAGTAGTGTAGTTCATCTGTGCATCATTAAGGGTTTTACTAGCATAGTAAACCACATGGAAAAAATTACTCTTCCTTTGCCCAAGCACAGCTCCAACAGCATAGTCACTAGCTCACACATCAGCTCAAAAGGCTCCTCCCAATTCGGCACGGTAATAACAGGTGCGGTAGTCAACTTCTTCTTCAAAAGCTCAAAAGCAGCTACACAATCTTCATCAAACTTGAAAGGAACATCTTTCTCCAATATATTACACAAAGGTTTAGAAATATTTGAGAAGTCTTGAATGAATCGCCTGTAGAAACCCGCATGACCAAGAAAACTGTGAATTCCCTTAACTGAAATAGGTGGAGGAAGATTCTCAATGGTCTCCACCTTAGCCTTATCCACTTCAAGCCCTTTACTAGATACCTTGTGCCCAAGAATGATCCCTTCTTACACCATGAAGTGACATTTTTTCCAATTAAGCACCAAATTAGTCTCCACACACCGCTTCAACACCAAGCCAAGATTATGCAAGCACTTATCAAAAGAAGTACCAAAGACCGAGAAATCATGTCTGAGAAAATAGCCATCATGCACATTTGAAAAGTAGCAGGAGCACCACATAGTCCGAAAGAAACCCGTCGGAAAGCGAAAGTGCCAAAAGGACATGTGAATGTGGTCTTCTCTTGATCTTCCGGAGTGATGCAAATCTGATTATAACCCGAATAACCGTCAAGAAGGAAATAGTACTCATGGCCAGCCAACCTGTCTAACATCTGATCAATGAACGGTAGAGGGAAGTGATATTTTCTAGTGGCCTTGTTCAACT
Source organism: Saposhnikovia divaricata (assembly GCA_036435485.1). Classification (NCBI taxonomy): domain Eukaryota; kingdom Viridiplantae; phylum Streptophyta; class Magnoliopsida; order Apiales; family Apiaceae; genus Saposhnikovia; species Saposhnikovia divaricata. Next base: position 103,166,876 of record CM071601.1, read on the forward strand.
TCCGATAGTCCATGCAAACTCTCCACCCCGTGACTATTCGAGTAGGGATGAGCTCATTCTTCTCATTAGCAACAACTGTCATGCCTCCTTTCTTAGGCACATACTGCGCCGGGCTCACCTAAAAACTGTCTGAGATAGGATAGATGATTCCTATATCAAGCCACTTTAGAATTTCCTTCTTCACCACCTATTTCATTATAGGATTAAGTCTTCGCTGATGCTCGACAGTAGGCTTACTTCCTTCCTCTAGCAGAATTTTATGCATGCAATAAGAAGGGCTGATTCCCTTGATATCTGCTATATCCCAACCAATTGCTGATTTGAACTTCCTTAGGATTCGCAAAAGCTTTTCCTCCTCACTACTTGATAAGTTAGAAGCAATAATAACAGGTAATGTAGATGCATCACCTAGAAAAGTGTACCTCAAGTGTTCCAGTAGTGGTTTAAGTTCAAGAGTAGGAGATTTTTCAATAGATGGTTTAAGACGCTCCGTAGAATTTTTAAGCTCTGCTAATCCAAGAGATTCAAATGGCATGTAAATTCTCCTCTTCCAAGGGGCTGAATTCAATTGTTGCAGTTGCTTTGCTTCTTCTTCATCATCAACATCAGAATCCCCTATCAATGCTCTCTCCAAGGGGTCCACCAATAGCATTTACTCAAGCTCCGTAGTAACTGCAGATTCGACCAAATCCATCTTAAAGCATTCCTCTTCGTTTGTTGGAAACTTCATTGCATTCAACACGTTAAAAATGACATTCTGGTCTTGAACCCTCATGGTGAGTTCTCCTTTCTGCACGTCAATCAAGGTTCTGCCAGTAGCCAAGAATGGTCTTCCCAAGATTATGGGAATCTTCTTATCCTCTTCGAAGTCAAGAATGACAAAATCAGCAGGAAAGATGAGTTTATCCACTTTCACCAAGACATCCTCCACTGTACCTCTAGGATACGTGATCGACCGATCAGCCAGCTGTAGAGAGATGTTTGTAGGTTTCGGGTCAGGGAGACCAAGTTGCATGAAGACAAATAGAGGCATGAGATTGATGCTAGCCCCCAAGTCACATAAACACTTGTCGAAAGATAAGTTGCCAATAGTGCACGGGATGGTGAAACTTCCCGGATCTTTAAGTTTAGGAGGCAACTTCTGCTGCAGCACAGCACTGCACTCTTCGGTCAATGCCACAGTCTCCAATTCCTTGAGCTTCAACTTCCGTGAGAGAATACCCTTCTTGAATTTAGCATAGCTCGGCATCTGTTCAAGAGCTTCCGCAAAAGGTATGTTAATCTGCAACTTCTTGAACACCTCTAGAAACATAGCAAACTACTTGTCTAACTTCTGCTTTTGAAGCCTTTTAGGATATGGAGGAGGATGATAGATCTGATTGTTCTTTGTAGACTGCTCTGGAATAGATTTCTCAGCAGACTTCTTGCTCTTTTCGACTTCACCATCTAGCTGATTAGCCACCAAGTCAGATTTTTCAATTTCTGGCACTGCAAATTTTTCAACCTGCTGATTTTGCACTTCTTCGTCTTCCTTAGCTGCTGATTTTTGCTCGGTTGTAACCCTTTCGGATCTCAAAGTTACTGCTTTCACCTATTCCTTGCCTTCCCACTTGCCTGGATTAGCCTCTGTATCACTAGGAAGAGTTCCTTGCGGCTTATTCAACAAGGCATTAGCAATCTGACCAATCTGGTTCTCCAAGGTCTTTATAGAAACTGCTTGGCTCTTGGACATCAACCTCAATTCCTCCAGTTCAGATTTTTCAGTAGAAGATTGTCCCGCACTTGCTTGAGGCTGTTGCTGAAATCCCGGAGGCTGAAATTGTTGCCTTGGAGCATACTGTTACTGATAACCAGAAGGATTGTATGGCTTAGCTCTATATTGCTGACCTTGAAACTGCTGATAGGGTTGTTGAGCACCTTGATTATTGCTCCAGCTGAAATTAGGGTGATTTCTGTTGTTAGGATGATAGGTGGCTGGAGCTGGTGCAGAAGATCTCTGAAAATTGCTCACAAACTGTGCTGATTCAGAAGAGATAGCACACTGATTTGTCTCATGTGCACTTGCACAAAGCTCACACACACTAGCAACCTACTGAACTCCATAGTTGGTAAGAGAATCCACCTTCATAGTCAAAGCTTTCAACTAAGCTGCTATAGCTGTAGCTGCATCAACTTCCAGATACCTGCTATCTTGCCTTGTGCTAATCTCTGAGCTGGATTCTGATATTCGTTAGCAGCCATCTTCTCAATTAGCTTATAAGCTTCGTCATAGCTCTTAGCCCATAAAGCTTCACCTGATGCTGCATCTAGCATTTGCCTCGATTGTGCTCCCAGCCCATTGTAAAAACAATTGATCACCATCTAGTCTGGCATACCATGATAAGGACACTTCCTAAGCATCTCCTTGTAGCGTTCCCAAGCTTCGCATAAAGATTCTCCAGATTGTTGAGAAAATTGAGTGAGAGCATTCCTGATTGCTGCTATTTTTGCCATGGGAAAGAATTTAGTGAGGAATTTATGAGCAAGATCCTCCCATGTTGTAATAGAACTAGCTGGTAAAGAGTGTAACCAGCTCTTAGATTTATCCCTAAGAGAGAATGGGAAAAGTCTCAATTTCATAGCATCTTCCGGCACACCGTTGAATCGAAAAGTCTCACAGATCTCTATGAAGTTGCGAATATGCATGTTGGGATCTTTCGTTGGAGCACCCCCAAACTGAACTGAGTTCTGCACCATCTGAATTGTGCTAGGCTTGATCTCAAAAGTGTTAGCCACAATGGCTGGTTTGACAATACTAGATTGGATGTCATTGATTTTAGGTTGAGAATAGTCCTTCAAAGCCTTAGTTACTACTGCTGCTCGATCACCCATCTCTACTGTTGTTTCAAGTTCCTCTTCGCTTTTATCTGTGACTAGATCTACGTCTTCCAATTTACGAGTTTGAGAACGTGTTCGCATATACGCTCAAGTACCTGAAAAACACCGAACAAACAAGATATGTAAGTAAACAATCCGAGTCAGTGAACTCTAACGACCACTGATGACAAGCACATAAACTAAAAATAAAACACCGATGATCCCCGGCAGCGGCGCCAAAAACTTGTTTAGGTTTCAATTCATGCAAGCGTACGTGGTCACAAGTAATATATAAATAAGTCAAGTTCGTTCCCACAGAGATCTGGTTTAGGTTTCAATTCAGTTAATGCACCTATGCAACAATGTATGGTTTTTATTCACTGCTAAGACAATTAACAAATTTGGGTTTTGATTAACTAAAATTAACTCAAAAGCAAATTAACAAACTAAGAATTAATTAACTAACGAGATTTGGAATCGAATTACTTATGCAAGGGAAAACATGGGATCCTAACTTCATTAAATACTTTGCTTAGATCTGACGCCTTTAATCACTATATGTAATGGTTATGATATCTGATCGGACAACACGGAACAAGTACATGCTACCTGCCACCATACGTATAACAAACTACACATACATCCACAAAAGAGATAGAAAATGAGTAGATACCAATTATGCTTAGACACTATATGTCTATAAAATTTGAAAACATAACGGTTGAAGAACAAGTTATCCATAAAGATCACACAGGGCAGCGTAAGATAGTTCAAATTACACTACGAATCATGTTGGTAAACAATCATGAACCTATGCTAGCATGGTAAGTTCTAAATCTCAAGATCCACTGTCGCTTCACAAGAGATTAACAGATTAGATGTTAGCTACGCATCTAACAATTAAGCACAACCATACAAGGATATCAATTATACATCACACACAGATCTTTAAAGCATCAAATTACTAAAACTAAATAAATAAATCCGTTAGAATCCCATGATAACGATTAGTTCATAATCGAACGGCTAGTCATCATGGGATCTGATGAAACCATGGTAAATAACGTAGTTTGAATAAAAATAATTATGCTAGAGTAATAGAGTTAAGAAAATAAATCCCAAAAACATCCAAGAATATTGCCTAATTAGAAGAAAACAAAAGTAGATCTAGATCTCCGAATGCTGTCACGATCTTCGGTGAATCCTTTTCCACGTCTGAATCTCTATCTCTCGGCTCTCTCTGTGTTATTCTAAGTCTTTGTTATACGTTCAAGGATGGTAGCACGTGTTTATATAGGCCCCGAGAGTCTTTTCCAGCAAGAAATTACCGAAAATACCAATCTGAGTCGAAATAGAAGATTTTTCAGGATTTTTCCAGCGACAGGTAGCGCCATTGCGCCACTAGGGAGCGCCCCTGTGCTACTCAACATGTTTCTGGCGCCCTTGCGCTCCAACATGGCGCGGCTGCGCTGCCACATTCTGCCAGAAACTGATTTCTTGCTATTTTCTTCGTTTAAACTCCGTTTTCTCCCATTTCTTTTGCGTTAGCTACCTTTCTTCACTCCCTTGACTCATAATCTACATGGTATCATAGGGAAATACTTCATTCTTCATTCCTTAGCTCAAAATCCACTCTAAGAACAATGGAAATCACCAACCCTAGCCGACGTTTTACGATCCTGCACAACTAAACAAAAACACATAAAAAATACAACATACTTGAGGTCAGGACATCAATTTAAGCCGAAATGAAGCGCTCCAAGTGGATATGAAATCCACTTATCAATGGTATTAACCAACCAAACTTTTAAAAAATTATAACAAGCCTTGTCGAATTACTCTAAAACTATAAAAAAGTTATATACACAAATTTAATTATTATAACAATCCCATTAAAACACGTCATCTTACACGTTTAATAAATTATAATCAATCATTAGTTTATATTATTAATATTATGGTGTGTTATATTTTTTTTCCAAAAAGACAATATGCACATTTTTTTGTGACACCTGCTTTTTTTTCTTTTACTAGATGATAATTTGTGCGAATCACGGGTTCAAAAAATTAATTTATTAATTGATCCTAATGTGATGTGATTGTATATATATATTATATATATATATATATATATATATATATATAAATGTAAGGTCCTAACTTGACAATAAGGATCGTAATGGATTCCAAATGAATTATTTATGCTCGTACTTTTGAAACTTTGGCAAAAAAATATATCTTATACTGGTAAACATATGGTGTCACACACTTACATCTGCATACGGATTACGAGCACTGTGGTGCTTTAAATGTTTTTTCTAATCATTTATTTTAAGTTCTTTCAGCTAACTCCTGAAATTTGGAAGCTTGAAGATTTTTAATTCTTCATTGTAGCAAGCTACACTGAAGAATTGGGGTTTAGTTGTTATGCCACATTTTCGACATGGTTTAATAATCTCCATTTTTTAATATTTATTAATTCTTAATTGAGATTAATAATCGTTGCTTAATCGCTAAGTTTTATTCTCTCTCGCTAAAATGAGGAAAGAATCAATTTCAATCAATCAATAAGGGAAAATATCTCCAAACAATATCTTTCAAATTGGGAAGATATCACAACACTAAGATTAAATCTCATAAAATCAATAATTGCCCACATTAAAGAAGTTTATCCCTAAATTCTCTCATGAATAGACACAATTTCACAGCACTGCGTGTACTTGCTCCAATATAAATTAGTACTCAGACATCTTGGTAAAAGGAGGATCCGATACACGAGACTAATCGAGATACCTTCCAAGTCCAGTCCATAAATTTTTCATAAACTCTAATCCATAAAAACAGCCACATAACACAAAAAATCGCTATACTATTCCAGCAAACCTCCAATTTCGTATTGTTACGAAAATCCTCCAGCCACATGTCGTAAATCCAAATTTATTTTCAGAATCAGCAGTTTTCTTAAAAGTTTTCTTAGAATATGTTGAAGCAGTCATTCTCGTTTACAATCAAGTTATAAGCAAATACTCTCTTTGATTAGAAGAAAAAAAATTGTACCACGTCTATTTTTTCGATTTAAAACACATTTTTACTTTTTTTAATGATACGATAAGACCGGTCAACGGATGGGATTCAGTTTAGATCAGCCTAAATACATATTCGAATCCATTTAAATTTAGTAGAAACGGATCAGATCAGTTGATCCATATCCAATCCATTTAGTTTAATGGATAAACGGACTGTATTTTTGATATCCATTACTCCATTTATATTTAAAATATAAAAAAATTAATAATATATACATCATTCATCATTTTTAAAAAAATTAATAAAACTTGAGAAGTTACAATCTAACATTCTAAGGTATAAAATTTAGGCAGCAATAAAAAATTTAAACTATTTTTATAATTTATTATTCAAATATTGCTACTTAAATCACAAGTTCAGATTGAACAAAATATAATGCTAAATTTAGTATTTGAGAATTAGACTTTAGCCCATATTTTAATGTGCTAAGCAATTGCACGTATACTATTAACTTGTAAGAGAGGCATGAAAATGTAAGATTAAGTAGTAGATTTAGGATTTTCACGTAAATCAACTCATCATAATATTAAATACTTTAAATTTTAACTATATACATTATAATATATATGTTAAAATATTTTATATATTATATGGTATATTATTATATAGGATTCTGCTCAAATGAGAATCCTATATTATAGTGAGAATTGGGATCCATTTAATATAGAGTCTTTTAATCTAAACCACACAAAATAAAAGAATAGATAATATAATCTATTTATCCCTAATCTCTCAGATCTCAACAAATTCTAACAAAACCACTACATACACACAATTTATACGTATAGATCAAACCAATGCTGTCGAATCACAAACCACCGTTGTCGAAACCGGACTCGATCGTGATCTCAGGCCACTATTGGAAGAAAAAAGAAGATAATGTGATGGCAGGAGGCGACGCCATCGTGGAGGTGGTGGTGGTGTCGCAAGAGAGAGAGAGAGGAGGCGACAACATCGTGGCGGTGGTGGTGGTGTCCACGATGTTGTCGCGAGAGAGAGAGAGAGAGAGAGAGAGAGAGAGAGAGAGAGAGAGAGAAATGAAGAGAGAGGCGGCGAAGTTACGGCGGTGAGGCGACGGAGGCGGTATAAATTGGATAGAGATGAGTGTGAATTGGGGGCCGGATTGGAGGTGGAGACAGTGAGTGTGTGTTTGTGCATGTGTGCAGTGAGGGAGATAGATAGTGAATTTTCCAGTCGGTGGCTCGACGAAGAAGATGGAGATAAGCAGTGGTGGTTGCGGAAGGAGATGACGCAGATTACAAATAAAACTAGAATTTATGGTGATTTACAGATTATCGTTGGTGGTGGTGGTGATGTGGTGGTTTTGGTCGTGGTGATTTTTGTAAGCAGGCGGTGATTTTTTTGGTGGTGACGGCAGTTTGGTGGTCGGAGGTGACGGCTGCGTGGTGATTTCTGTTTACAGTCGGTGATTTTTGTTGGTGGTGGCGGCAGCGTGGTGGTCGGAGTTAGCGGCAGTGTGGTGATTTTTCGTTAAACGGTGATGATTTATTGGGTTGGTCAGAACTGAACACCGGAGATGGTGACCGAAGTTGGTGATTGAAGTAGGGAAGAAGATGATGGTGGAAGATGATGGTGGATTAGATTAAGGATAAAATAATAAAATTTGAAATATTAATTGTGGGGTTATGATTTGTTTAGATATAAAAAATGTGTAGATAGGATTAGATTTCATATCTCACTATAATACAGGGTTCTCATTTGAGCAAGACCCTTATTATATATTACTAGCTTATAGTCCGTGCAAATCACGGGTTACTTTTAATTTTTTATAATTTGTTTATAGTGTAATATAATATTATAAATATTAATTTTAATATGTTATTGGAAGAATTCGAACATTACACTTTTGTATATAATAAATTTTATTATTAAATATAAATTAATATGTTGTTGGCGGGAATCGAACCTTAGACCTTTATACATAACAACTTTTAGTATTGTTATATCTAACGGTCATGAACTATTTGAGTTGAAGATCTAACGGTTGTAAATGAGGGATAACCAAAAAAGGGATTAACCAAACTACAAATTATACCCCATTTCGCTTATTATAGTATAGATTTTGCTTATTATAATATAGTATAGATTTGATTAAATGAATCGGGTCATGTATTAGCGGATTGGATCGGGCTAAATCCATACTGGATCCGTTTATTATTCAACTCGTTCTTATCAAATCGAGTTTCAAATCAGAAATTTTTCGTTTCTAATCCGTATCCATTTAACTTAGTCTGCATCGAATCGGATCGGATCGGATCGGATCGGATGATGCATTAACTGGCCTAGATATGATATATTATTTTCTCATTTCTGATTTTTTCTTTAGATATCAATAAAGTTAATTACATTATGTAATTTGACAATTTGAGGTACATTTTAGAATTCGTGGTCTCAAGTTGCATTGCCGGTTCTTAATCTTGTACTACTAAAAAAAGTGACATCATTTTTGTTGATTTTGATGGATTACGAGTATCAAATAGTACTAGTATTTTTACCAGCAATATTTTTGTTGCTATGTAAGTGTGATGACCAGAAACAGTGAAAGCGACGAGTTTAATAAACCTGAAAGTTAGGTTGCGAACCTATTATGCTATCTTTGACCCACTCCCATATCGTTTCACCCTTATTATCATGCCTTGTAAGTTACCTGTTGTTCCTGGATTGATGAGTGTTTGTCCATCACAAACTCTTCCGAAATTTGCATAGAAAATGTACTAGTAGTAATTCTGTACTGTAGTAAATTCAGAATCTTTCGACCTCATTCTTTCAAATTAAATTAAAATAAATTAAACAAAAAGGATTTCACATAAATTTTGAGAAAAAATATTTTACCTGCTATCCAAGCTGCCATCTATGTACATTACAATCCATATGTTTAACGAATTTCATCTTTTATTTTCATTTTCGTTAGCCAGATTGGAATGTTATATATTGTTCACGTTCACACTTTACATTTATAGATACGGCATTGATTCCGGTAATAGCATTACAAAATAGATATAAAGAAATTCTTTTTCAAATTTCAATGCAAACACCTCCGAATCACCCCTACACATATTACAGACAACTAGAAAGAAAAATGGATCAAACTTATATTTTATCGAGCTGCGATAATGTACAGGGAAACGACAGGCCATGAAAATTTTACTTATATTCTAAACTATAATTAATTACTACAACTTCTTATAATGTAGTTAATTAAGTACTCTATACGGTGTGTATGTAGCAGAAGAACATGCTTGATCGCTATTAACCTATATGTTAACTTTACTACACAAGCTTGTAGTTTAATTTTTTGGTAAATGTTGTCAAGTCAGTACAAGTGCACCGTGCACGTTGGCTCCTTGTCCAAATATCAACCAATTGTTTAGTGCCGTTTCATATTTATACGAGATATACATGTTTTCGAGGTAAATATGATAGAGACAAACACAAGAAATTACAAGCATAATGCAAAGCATCACAAAACATGTATATCGAAACATAGAGAAGCATGTTAATCCAGAATTATTCTTTAGCCTTGGTGTTATATTGTATTTAACCTTAACGTTACGTTCAAGAAGATGGCTTGGTATCTTTTTGTAGTCATATATAGTCATCGCAATCGTGTTATTTTGTGTAATTTCATGTTATGTACTTTCATATTTTCGTGTACTCATAATTAAAACCGAACCTGATTCGGAATTATTCACTGTACTCATAGCTAAATTGAACTAACATTTCATTTCGTGTCAATACGAAAGTACACGAAATTTTCGTGTATTTTTTGTTAACACGAAACGATCCGAAATAACACGAAATAACTATATCTAAATATACGAAATATACACAAAATACTACTGAATATATAAAATGAGTGATTAAAAATACACGAAAATACTATTAAATACATAAAATAAAATACGTGTAAAATATTTATTATGATATATAAATAATATATATATATATATACATAATATTTTGTGTACTTTCGTGTATTCAAAATGAAATTCCATATCCGACACTAAATATTTTGTATATCTTCGTATTCGTATACTTTCATGTTTCGTGTACCAAAAATTAAAACTCAAAACAGTATTTTTCGTGTCATTCTATTCAGGTGTCAAATTGTTAAGACTAGTCATATATGATCAAGATTCAAGACCGAGGGAGTTTAAACTTTCAGAAGTTGTTTTAATATCTAATCATTTTCATTGAGGTTTGATGGTTTCGTAATATTGTTTGAGTGTTTCACCTCAGTCTAAAGGTACAAATTTTACCGACCTTTAGATGAATATACGGAATCTGTTTTTGTCATGATTTTTGTTGAAATGCAAAGTCAAGAATAAGAATCAACGAAGGTAATAGAATAGTCAAGTTAGAAAAATTTATCGAGTGATAGAATAGCTAAATTAGTAAGATTTGTCTACTTTCCTAATAAATTTTACTCAGACAAAAGAATAGAAAGAAGCAGCAATCACCACAAGAAATCGGGTCTCTTCGGATTGCAACAATGGCGATCGCTTATGTAAAAACAAAAAAAAACAAAAAAAAAAACACCGATCGCTTATGTAGAAAGTGTTCAGATTAGATCAGAATTATTACAAATCTTATGGTTACGTTCTTAAATTAACGAAATATCGGATATTAGTTGATGCATTTGATACACTTATTAATTACTTAGGCAATGGAATGTTAGTTTAGCACAAATTGACTAGAGTAGGCAGTAGAAAGAAGTTAAAATTTTCATATACCGATGGATCTAGAGCGGATCAGGCGCTGACCCAATGGCTTTGGGAACAATATAATAACGCAAGAGAATAAATCAACACTTGGCGTTTATGAATCTGTGTTTTTGCATAAAATTATCGACTGTACATGCACTTATTGCACCTTCTACTTAAAATATAGCATGTACGACTGCACTCACGAGTCACGAGGCACCACCATGCACTGGGTGACACTGCTACAGTTAAATCCCTACAATTACAGTAATACAATTCTGATACTGGCTGATTTTTACTAATTTATTAAAATGTATATATTAAGTAGATATTCACGAAAAAGAGTTAATTGAAGAACTCAAGATCCATGATCTTTTTTTTTATAGTTAAACACACGCATGCGTAGGAGTCGAATTTTTGACCTCTCTTAGGCACGTAGGAGAAAAAAAAAAGAACCATGATCGTTCTGATTATACAAGACCATGATTAAAATTATATGCTCTTAAATAAATTGTTTATTGCTATAGAAATACAAAATAAAAAAAATGAAAAAGACTTAAAAGAATCCTATTAATCCAGTAGTTAATAAAAATGCATGAGAGAAAGGGACATGTTGAGACTGCATGTGATGTGGCTTCTGAGAAGATCCTTTTGTCGCCGGAGTCCCAGCCACATTCTGGCACCCATCTACCCTTAGAGATTGAAGGCTACTCCCTCAGTCCCTTAATTCTATTCTCGTTTCATATTTCGGAATTGTTCATAACATGAGACAAATTTTCAAGTTCAATTTACGTTTAATCTATAAGACTAAATATAGTCATGAGTGATCTTGTTGATTCGTATTTATGACTATTTTAATATAGTGAAGTTTTTATATTTAATACTAATACGAAATTCAAGATATTAACGATCAAAAATGTGCATTGGCAAATGTGTTCAGTCAAAACAGAAAAAACATTAAGGGACTGAGGGAGTAACATTTTATTGTTGGGTTTCAACCCAATATGGTATGGGTTTTGGTGATCCAAAACATATATGGATTGGGTAATAATTATATGTTTAGATAATTATTATAGATGGTATATTTAGATACCAAGTATGATAAGGATTGTAATTGGAAACCAAGTATGATTAGGATATCTTGGTGGCTAAGTTTGTGATTGCTATATATACATAGTCATATTGTATTTGGGGAGGTGAAAGCTTAAGAGATGTAGTCTTAAGTATTGTTTGGGGATGCTTGAGCGTTGTTGGCTCAAGTATCGGGTTGGGACACCGTTAAGGTGTTATTGTTTTGATGTATTATTGATAATTTTTTGGATTAATAATACAAGTTTGGGACGTGGGTGTTTCCACGTCAAGTATTTATGTGTTTTTCTTTTGTGCTTTGGTAGATCTTGTCAACTTATCGATTGGTTATGTGTGTGCTCTGTTTTGGTGATTGTGAATCTCAGATTGTGTAAGTCCCTTAACCTAACAAGTGGTATCTAGAGCCAAGGTTCGGGTTCGTGATGGATGAGGTTAAGGGAAAGTTCGAGGTTCAATTGGTATGGCAGAACATGATGAAGGATTTGCTGACAAGAAGATTGCTACTAAAGGGGGTAGAGACAAAGTTACGTGCGGTATGGATTATTCGGTTGGCCTTGCACCGTGGAGCAATCCTATGCGGACTCAAGATGGAAGAAGATGGAAGAGGTCATCGCAATTGTTTCAATGGCTTGATCAACCAGGTGAACTATTTGGATGATACTAGTGATTTTCTTCAGGAGACCGAAGGATTGTGAAAGCAAGGATCGGGTAACTCAACATGTGGAAGAGCACTCGTGGTGGTTGATGCACGTGATTTTGTAGATGGATACATCGTTATGGTGAAGAACGATGGTTTGGATGGTTTGGAGGGTCACTATACGGGTTATATCGACACTCAAGATTGGAGGAGCAAGATGAGGAGATTCTTGTTCGAGGGGAGGCGTTGGCAGATGGACGTCAATGGCTTTGATGGTTACCGTTCAATCCGATGTGGGTATTGGGTTGAAGGGGAGGATTGTTGGGTTTCAACCCAATATGGTATGGGTTTTGGTGATCCAAAACATATATGGATTTGGTAATAATTATATGTTTAGATAATTATTATAGATGGTATATTTAGATACGAAGTATGATAAGGATTGTAATTGGAAACCAAGTATGATTAGGATATCTTGGTGGCTAAGTTTGTGATGGCTATATATACATAGTCATATTGTATTTGGGGAGGTGAAAGCTTAAGAGATGTAGTCTTAAGTATTGTTTGGGGATGCTTGAGCGTTGTTGGCTCAAGTATCGGGTTGGGACGCCTTTAAGGTGTTATTGTTTTGATGTATTATTGATAATTGTTTGGATTAATAATACAAGTTTGGGACGTGGGTGTTTCCACGTCAAGTATTTATGTGTTTTTCTTTTGTGCTTTGATAAATCTTGTCAACTTATCGATTGTTTATGTGTGTGCTATGTTTTGGTGATTGTGAATCTCAAATTGTGTAAGTCCCTTAACCTGACATTTATATCACTCTGCCAAGTTGAAGTTCGGAACTACAAGGAATGGTCCTAAAAATCAATTTCAGTTGAATCTACACATGGAATTGAATATCCGGTCTCGAATATCTTCAAATTGGATTTATTCCGTTAACCATTGTACTTTAAAAATAAAAAGAATATTATACTAGTCGATCCAACTCTATCATGACAGTAGTTGACAATATTTTATTTAATTTCATCTAAAATAATTCAGCTGGCAATATTCTATTTAATTTCATGTAAAATAATATTCAGCACGTAAATCAATAATTTGTATGATTAAATGAAATCATGGAAAAGAAAAGGACAGAAATGTTTTGGACACGATCCCATATAGGTAGTGACTAGTGAGTGAGTGTGTGAGAGAATATAATTCCATAATTCCAAAATATGAATTGAACAGTAGCCATTTTGTTTTCTCAAATTCCAACCATCAATTCCCTGCAGGAACCGAACCGACCCTCTCTTACTTTGCTCTCTGGACCAGCACCTCCTTTTTTATTTTTTCGCTCAGCAAATCATTCCTGCACTGAAAGTCTGATGAAAGCATAAAGAAAACTTTAAGCTAGAAATAGATATTTTATAATGGGATATATAGGAAGGTGTTTGATCAGTCTGCATCCTTAACTTCACAAGTTATACTTTTCATTACAACCTTTTTCCTCCATACCCAAAAGAAGCTGCATGTTATTCATACCATCTTTTTTAATTTTTCCTGCAACATCATTATATTTACTTTATCTTTTGACTCTTTATCAATCCCTTTTAGCTACATATATTTGATCTCATTCTTCCATTTCCCTCAAATCAACAATAGCTTCTCAATTCAGTTCTTTATATATAACATGACAAGTGCTACTACAGCTTCGAATGTGCCGAACCTCTGTTTACAAATTAGCCCGCCCTCTCCATTAGCCTGCGAGAATGAAAATTCGGGTTCTCGTACTTTTGGATTAATGGTGAGAAAATCACCATTTAGTGATCCTAGCTCCGCTACGTGTTCAGGCAGCAGTGGAGGAAGCGAATTAAGTCATGAAAATGGATGCTTTCCTGTACCTGAAACAAAGGATTTCTGTAACAGCCTTGATTTGAGTTTAGGTTTTGAGAGGCTGGCGCCTAGTTTAAATCCCACAAGGCCTTTACAACTACAAGGAGATGGTGTTCATCAGTACCATTACAAGCCACAAATTTATTCACACGAATTCAAAAGGAGTTCGAGAACAATGAATATTGGAATGAAACGAAGTGCTCGGGCTCCAAGAATGAGATGGACTTCGACTCTTCACGCACATTTTGTTCATGCAGTTGAGCTCCTTGGTGGTCATGAAAGTATGTTTGTTAATCATAATCTGGCATATAAGTTGACATTAACTCGATTGTTTAGGTTTTTCGCATTTCATCCGTTACTACACTAGAAATGTTTTGGTTTCATACATATTATATATCGATGATTCGATGCCATTGAAAGTAGATCGAGATCTCTGCATCAGTTAGATGTTTGTTTGACTATATTGAAATTTCATTTTCCTTATTCGAATAAATCGTACGTAATTGATATGATAGATATGATACCATGACTTTACAATGTTACAGGAGCAACACCAAAATCAGTGCTGGAGTTGATGAATGTTAAGGACCTTACATTAGCTCATGTGAAGAGTCACTTACAGGTAGGGCCAGATAAGTGCTATATATTTTCACATCCGAATGGTTTCTGAAAATAATAATGGAATTTATATTTATTCTGATTTTCGATAAGGGCGTTTGTGCATCTTTTGTGTGTCTTGTATATCAACAAATATTCATGGGCATGATTATTGTGTGTAGTGGAGATTGGGAGAAGAAAGAATAACGACAAAAAGGCATCTAGCTATAGAGATTTGGTAATCTTAGCGATGAGATTTACTAATCCTTTTGTGTTCGTATTCATGCAGATGTATAGAACTGTGAAGAGTACTGGCAAAGTAACAGGTATATATATTTTGGAAAATGCTAGGTTTCCGGAATTGGATTCCAAAAATTTTCTCAAATTATAAGTATCATTCTCTGCTTGGCTATAACTTTAATAGACCCGTCAGAATCACATCAATCTAATCAATTAAAATCATTTATAGTGCAAACTCATTTATGTCACATCATTCGAAAATTTTTTTTGGATCTCTCTGTACCTAACACTACTCATATATTTTTTTATTTTTCCCTGTCCTTTGTGATTTGTGACCCCATGTCTATTTCTTTCCATCTTTTTCTCTTTGTTTGCAAGCTTCTTAATCAAGATCCTTTACCCTCGGTAGCTAGAAAAGTTTAACATGGTCTTGCAAAAAAATCACATTTTAAACTCACAGCTTCTAAATCTTGCTAACGGAGTAGTTTGATACGTATTAATGACAATGTTGAATAAAATGCCAATGAAGAAGTTTTAGGTGAGCTAATAACTTCCGATAACTCGATATATGAAATTTTTAGAACTTCAATTGTGTACTTTTTCCAACTCAAATGCATTGGGGATAAAATTAGAAAAGTGGGTTTCGTTTCTCAAAATTGTTTTAATTTCTTTCCTGGATGTCTGATAAAGTGATGGCAATTATTTCCATGATTGTAAATGCTGCAGGCCTAGGACCGACAGAAATAGACCTGAATCAAAGGACAAGTATGGGAGAAGGGGAAGTTGAGGCTTGCGACAATCTGCCTTCTAATTCAATCAATCCATCATTATCTTCTATTTCAGTTCCAACTACACTACAAAAACTGCAAAGGTGAGGACATCATAAAGACACAATAATTAACGGAACAAAATTTCAAACACGGACGAAGAAAATTGAATATAATTAAGAAAAATTCTAGAATTACAAAATTGGATATAAAAATTTTCATAAAATGACATGTGTCTCAATTTGATTGGTTATATTTAAATAATTATAATGGACCCCTTCATTCATATTAATATCAACCAATAAAAATCCATATTAGTAGAATACATCTCATTACGTGAAAAAAATTCTGTAACCAATTATGTGAACCTAGCATTACACATTAATTAATCCTAGCTACCCAATTTTATAACTTGTGATTCTGCTGAGTATATAATGTCATAAAAGAGAGTCGGGGATCAACAAGTTTAAGGAAGACATGTACATATGACATAGGGTTTTGTGGGTGATCAAACTAGTGTTATTGTGAAGTTATAGGTCATATTATCACTTTTGTTCTATGTGACACAATAAGATTAGCTTTCTCTGAAATACAGCTTCTTGGTAATTCAGTACAAGCACATAATTATTGATCAGTTCTAATAAACGCTTCGTCACTTTTTTTTTTTGCTAACCCTTCTATATTATTGAATTCATTTTACGTACAGTTTGAGCAGAGATTCTTTGACAACATTCTTAGAAACAAACGAGCCGGGCCATTCAAATCGAGAAAATGCTTCAAGTACTTATCCATTTTCACGAGAAGATGATACTAAGGTGTCAAATTACTCAATGGTATAACTACAAGAATTGAAATTCTTAGTCCTATATATACCACTAGCTCGATCTATTTCTACTAAACTTTGGTTCAGAAATTCCTAAATGTGTAATGTGCGTTAAAATATTATGGTAATTTTATAGGTGAATGGAAATCAAGAGGTTGCTGCTATGCATCAGCTGGAAAAGGAAAAGATGCTACTGAATTTAGAGATCTCCCTGGGGAGACCAGTTCGGCAAAGTAAAGGATCTTCTAATAACCTCATCAGCCTTCTCAACTGTGTTAGACCCTAGCTAGTCATATCATATTTTCCTTTAATTCTCGCTTGTTCTCTAGAAACTGGATTTGTGTTTGTTCCAACGTTGCTATATTCGAACCCAGAACCATTATAATCAGTTATAGCTAGAATCAGTAATAAAATTTTGCCTAGCTCGCGCGCTTTTCAAGCAATTGACCGTGAAATTGTATTTTGCAAATTAAATTCAGACACCTTCTAGAGAAGCCGTAAAAAAGCAATGATATCAAATTTGATCGGCTTGGTTGATATCTTTGTACAAGTTTAAAAAAGGCCCAACTCTTCGAAACGTTTTATTGGACCACCGTGTATGAATGTGTGGCATTTTGGTCTGTTCATTCTAGTTGTGCCGATATAATATTCCTCATCAAGATGCAAGAACTATGTACCATCAAAACTTAATCATCTCATTAGATCACTATCTGAAAACGTTTATCTGGTGGAGTAAACCATTTCTGCAGCTCTCTAAGGTAACGAAAGCGGGAAGTTTCAATTGGCATTTCATACTCCGTCTGTTCCTTATGTTAGACGTTTGATGGCTGATAAACTGATGTGAATATACAACTTATGTGCTGGCCACGCCCGTCGTCGACGCGCCAAATTGATAATAAATGTTTATGTTCTACTATGTTCGCACTTAACTATAAAATATAGCAAATGTGGTAAGTAGGGATCGAACCCAAGGGAATAGCTTTCAATACTAGTGTAAGGTAAAATGGTGGGGGTTTTTGAGTTGGTTGTGGTGTTTTATCAAACACCTTGAATACAATAAATACTTTGCGAGAGAAATATGATTAAGAAACTTACAATCATCCGATTTTTACCAATACAACAAACACAATGAGTTAATTAGCAAGATAAAGAGATATTTGACCCAAGGATTATGGAAACTCAAGTTCTTCACCCATACACATATAAGCAAGATTTAATCAACTCTACCTAACCAAGATAATTGATGAAGCACACAATCACTTATTTCTCTTCTAAAAACACTAATTTAGTGAAGCACATAAATTAGTTCTCTTGATAATAACAACCAATAATGAAGCACTACTAGTTTAACCAAATCAAGGAATCAAACAAAGAGAGGCTAGGACAAACCCAAGGATGAGAAGTTCAACCTAGGTATTTGCACTTGAATTTTGTGGATTTAGGTACACTAAATCTTGTGCTACTATAATGAATGCACTAACAATTACGGATTAGCACAAACAATTAGCAATTAAAATTACAAGAAGAGTAAGGTGAAGCAACTTACAATCTCCAAGCAAAATCATAAACAATACAACACAAATATTCAAGATAGAGTGAAATAGATCTTACTTAAATGAAATGGGTTTTGATACAAGAGCTCCTCCTTGAGCCAAATATTGAAGTTAGTTACTCATAATCAATGATAGATTATGAGTAATTGATGTTTTTCTCTCTACTTGACTAACCCTAATTTGGTTCTTTAAGAGGCTAAGCAAGGAGGCAAGAATAAGATGTGTAGATATGATTTTAGGTTAAGAGATGATATGCTCATTTAATACTCAGCAGCTCCGTACGGCCTGCTGTACGGCCGTACAGCTGCCCGTACGAAAATTCTGCTCCTTTGAACGGCCTGTTGAACGGCCGTACAGCTGCCCGTACGAAAATTCTTCAATATAATGCATTAAACACCTCCCGGCATTGCGAGCATGCATCTTCTAACTATCCTCTTGAATTTCTTCGCCTTCCAAGCCCAAAATAATCCATCTTTTCAACAATTAAGCATGAGGCCTGAAAGATGAAAAACATAATTAATATCGATAAAACAACATTCGAAACTAACAAAAATGCAAAAGAATAAAGGACAAAATGTGTATGAAATACACATTATCAAATCTTCCCCCACTTGAACTTTGCTAGTCCCGAGCAAACTAAAATTAACAAAACCATATACTCGTAACTAGTACCACTTCCGTAGGTGATCACGGTTGCATTTGGCACATGCAACAAGCCCTTGGAACCCCTAGGTAGCCCTAGTGGACGAGTGAGGTCTCGTGAGGGTTTATAGATGATGTACCCACAAAATCACAAAAATCACCAACAAACAAAAAACTAACAATACCTACTAATTAAACTAACTACTACACTCACATGTCCGAGACGTCTACTTGTAACTAAAATCAAACATATAGAGCTATTCACCTTGTCATCCACTATAACGAGCTAACAACCAATTCAAGAATCAAGATGACACACCTTGTGCAAAATGAACCATGACATTAAAGATAGAATGAATGCACTTCAATCGTGAACGCTAGACAAGATGATCACAAAGCATACCCGGCTTCACATTAAGAAGATGAAATTATATGGTGAAAAATCTCACATCTCTCAATTATGCATCACACAAGTATGAGCTAGAGATTTCACTCAACTCCAAGTCTAAATGTATGCGCTCTACTTGACCTTGCATGTTCACCTAAATTCCGAATTGCACCAAAAACAAGGAATTCATAAAATGGGTTGTAATGAGGCTTGGGTAAAGGCGTGAAAATTTAAGTTCAAGGAAGGTGTAAAAGTCTCGCTAGTTGAGTCAAAATAAAGCTTGCTCGCTTCATCCACCAAATTCTCAAACTAAAGGATGTCTTCACTCATTTACAATTACAAAACACAACCACATTTACCAAGAAAGTTGAAACAAAATAAAGTAAAAAGATTTATTGTTTTTTTTATTTCTTTTTTTTTATTTCTTTTTTTTTATTTTTTTTACATCCCCTTTATTAATTTTTTTAGCAAAGGGAATGCATAACATAAAAAAAAAACTACAAAGAACTTTGAACCACATCTAGATATACACATCAAACTAGTTCCCACTTACAATAAATAGAATTCTTCCTTTTCACAATTTCTCCAAATTCACATGATTTCCGATCAATTCTTTTTCCAAGACTCAACTAGCTCAACTAGGTCGAGAGTGAAGTATTTGGCTTTGACTTATGTATAAAAGGAGAAAGTGACGAAGAAAAACATGGATATAAGCTTCAAAGGGGTAACTAGAGATTATTTTCATGGTTCACAAGCTAAAAAGGTCAAAAAGGTTGTCCTAAATAGAATTTTCTTATTATGGTGCATCCATGAATGAAGGTTTAATGCAAGCCCTAGAGCAACAAACACACATAAAGAGGGAGCAACACACAAGCAAAAGAATCATCGTTCAAGGCCTCACAAGGTTTAAGTTTTAATAACATCTTCTCGATTTGATTCCATGTATGCTAAGAGATAATCGTCATGCTCACAATTTAATTACAAACATCTAGACTTTTCATGCCATTTTAAGAGTGTGTGAGTGCAAAAGAGGTGCATCAATCTTATAGATTCACATCAAATTGATAATTCTAGACACGTAATAGGAGAAAACAAGA
Organism: Saposhnikovia divaricata; assembly: GCA_036435485.1. Classification (NCBI taxonomy): domain Eukaryota; kingdom Viridiplantae; phylum Streptophyta; class Magnoliopsida; order Apiales; family Apiaceae; genus Saposhnikovia; species Saposhnikovia divaricata. The sequence continues at coordinate 103,187,254 of CM071601.1, forward strand.
CTACAAGCTCACAATGTCATAAATTTTACAACAAATGCAAATGAAACGGACATCAAAATAAACAATCCAAAATAAACAATTCTTCCCCCACTTAAAACATGGCATGTCCTCATGCATGACAAATAAAAATGAGAGAGAAACAAAAGTGAAAGAAAACTCCCCTCGAAATAGGCAACAAGGACCGGGGGCAAAGCCAAGAAGTTCAAGCATCGTGAGGAGGATCCAAGGGTGGATCCCGAGAACTAGTGCAACCATGAGCCATCATCGAAGCATAAAACTGCTCCATCCACTCTCGATGCTCAGAAAACCTCATATCAACATGGTCCTTGATGGATTGCTCCATGCGTTGTAAGTAGGCCCGTTGAGGTTCAGAAAACTCTTCGGCATGACTATGAGAGGGAGATGCATGCCGATCTTCAGAAAGTAGCAAAGGCTCAGAAACCGGCTCCTCCTCGACTCGAGTAGGAGATGAAGGACACTCGAGCTGAGATGATTTGTGTCCAGTCCATCGAAAATTATCAAAAGTCCCCAGATGACCCCCATCTTCTTCAAAACAGCAAAGTCAATAGTAGCTACGGGTTGGCCACCCTCCATCCATGAAATAGGGGAGTTATCCCGATCAAGAATCCCTAGCTTAGTAGCAATTCGGGTGATAAACCCGCCAAAGATAAGGGAACCCTTCCCTTTACGCCGAGTTAGCTCCAACAACCGGGAAGAGAATACATACCCCCAATCTACTAGAAACTCATCATACAACCAATTGAGGACCCCAAGTTCTACCAAAGAAATGGCGCTATTTGAACCTTCATTACCATACAAAGAATGAACCATAACCCGATGAATATAGCACAAACTAGGGTCCTTGATTTTGGTGGACTTAATCCGACCACCCGAAGGCCATTGAGCATCCGAAGAAATTTCACGCCAAAAAGAATATTGAAACCGAGTGGAAAATGTCCGGAAGCCTTGATTGTATTTCCACCCAAACCACTCACAAATCTCCTCCAAACGAACACTAAACCACATACCCATCATCCTAAAAGTGAAGCGAGAGGGTACGCTTAACTCATTCACAACTTCAACATCACACTTCACGGTAGTAAAGAATTCATAGACCAAAGCCGGACAAGTCGGCTCATCCATATATAACCATGTAGGCCAACCGGAAGTAGTCAAAATTTTCTCAACATTGTCCCAAATATCAAGCTTTTCCATGACATGCTTATCAAAATAGCGAAAAGGCAAAACTTTAAGCGATGAAATGGAATTATACCTCTCAAGAGCATCACCGGAGAATGACAAGCTAGGCTTAGCAGAGTGCAAGTCAAGCCCGTAATTTGAAGGGGGTAATGGTAGACCCGATTCTTCACATTCCTTGTGAGTTAGAAAAATATTAGTCTCCGAAGATGAAGCAGTGGTTTTCCGACGCTTAGATGTAAGCTTTTCCTTCGTTTTACCGCGTTGAGAAGAAACCCCACTCATGATGATTAATCCCAACTCCGAATTACCAGGCAAAACAACCACCCAATAGAAGCACCAAGCACAAACACAAAGATAGCCAACAAACCAACACTAATCCCACCACCAATTCGCCACAAAATTCAACACCAAATGGTAAACCCCGAAATGAATTACCGCCACATACCACAAACAAATTACAATAATCAAGATAATTCAAATCCACTCCCCTCAAAACTACTACAATATAATTAAGGATATATAAATAACTAAATGATTATTTTTTTATAGACTAAATAAAATAAAATTAAATTAAAATTAAATAAAATAAAACAAAAATAGAATAAAACAAAATAAAATAAACTAACCAATTAATAAGAAAAAAAAATCAAATAAAAATCAATTCAAATTTAAAACTGAAATAAAAATAATAATAGCAAAAATCAAAAATCAAATTTAAAACTAAAATAAAATAACTAAGCAATTAAAATAAAATAAAAAATAAAATTAAAAATAAATTAAAAATAAAACAAAAGATAAAATAAAATTTAAGGGAACAAATAAACAAATAATAATAATAATAATAATAATAATAATAATAATAATAATAATAATAATAATAATAATAATAATAATAATAATAAACTAACTAATTAATAATAAAATCAAAATTCAAAAATCACATTCAAAGCTCAAAATTAAAAAAAACAATAAAAATAAATGAAATAAAACTAAAATTAAACAAAACAAAACAAAAGAAAATATAAACAAAAAAAAAAACAAAAAACGGGGGGGGGGGGGGTTGCGGCTGTGAGAGAGAAATATAAAGGGGCTGGGTTGTTGGGTTGGTAAAAGAAAAGGTAGGGGGAGAAAGGAATTGGTGGAGCAGGTTAATGGAGGGATGGAAATGGTGGTGGAGTCGAATTTTCGGGAGGTGGGTGTTGTAACGGGATTTGCAGGTGAGATGGTGTTAAGGATGGAGAAGAGGTGCAGGTTGAGGAATTGGTGTTTTGATTGCAGGCGGAGGTTTGGGCGGAAGGTGAGAGTGACTGCAGAGTAGTGGTGCTGCGATGCGAATGGAGATGGAGATTACGGAGATTGCAGCAGTTGTATTGAGATGGAGGAGGGATGGTTATGGGGATGGGAAAGCGTTGCAGAAGGTAGGAGGAGAAAACAGCTGTGGGTTTGATGAATGGGGGAATTGCAGCAGGGATTGTTGCAGTGGCGTGCAGGCGGTCGATTGGGGAAGAGGGGATGTAGTGTTACATGGTTGTTGGGCGAATGCGGAGGAGGAGGGGCTGATGATTGCAGTCGGAAGTGGAGGTGTGAGGAGAAGTAGAGGGAGGGAGGGGTCGATTGGAGGTAGAGACGTGGTGGGCTGTTGACTGCAATGGCGTGGAGGAAGGAGTAGTTGCAGCGGTTGGAAAGTCGAAGTGCTGGTGCTGGTTTGCTAGAGGAGGTGGCAATGTTGTGGACAGGGGAGAGATGGTGTGGTTGTAGAGATGAATATGGTGTTATTAGGATGGAATAGATGCTAGGATTGCTTGAAGTTTTGAGACGATTATGCACAGATCTGAAAATTGATGAGTGAAAAGGGGGGTTGAGATTACTTTTGTTCTGTTAACGTTTTGCTTTTCTGTTTTATGAGCTGTACTGCCAGTACAAGAAGTGGGTAATGAATTGAAAAAAACACACAATTTGAACTACAACACGGACAGAAACCATAAAAATCAAGTACGGGCTGCTGAACGGCTTGCTGCACTGTCTATAGCCCGTACGATTGCCCGTACAGTCCTGAAAATTTACAAAATTGTATTTTTTTTAATTTTTTTTTTCAAAAAATTTCCACAAATCCTTGAATGCTTGAATAAAATATTAATTCCTGAAAACATGAAACAAACACATCAAGGTACGAGTGGAATAAACATAAAAAATTATAAAAATTAGAATTAACGATACTAAATATTATTGAGCGGGAAATTATTATTACAATTTTATTTTTAAACTCTATTATAAAATTCACTAAATACACCACAAAAATACATAATAATTAACTAACACCCCTCTTTTTTTTTTTTTTAGACTTAAGATAGATGAAAAATGGAATCCCCACTCACTAATATTTAGATCAATCCTCGAACTCACAATATGCATAACGCTATACATAAATGCAAGCGAGGAACAAAATCTAACACACACATAAAAATATATAAATACATACGTACCTTGGGTTGCCTCCCAAACAGCGCCTTTGTTTACTGTCGTTGGCTCGACTTCCCGAATGTGCCTCGTAGCACCGACACACAAACTAACGTAAGAGAAACTCATCCATGAAGGGAATCCGCTAATGAGATGACATCAACGGTGGATTCTTGAAATCCCTCATAGAAAGGTTTGAGACGGTGACCATTCACCTTGAATTCTTTATCGGTAGATAAACTTCGTAAATCCACCGCTCCATGAGGGTAGATTTTCACAACAACAAATGGGCCCAACCAACGAGATCGAAGCTTCCCGGGCATTAACTTGAGACGTGAGTTGTAGAGAAGAACCTTTTGCCCAACATAAAATGATTTAGGAACAAGCGAACGATCATGGAAATCCTTAACTCTAGCCTTATACGATTGAGCATCCTCATAGGCATTGTTACGAATTTCCTCCAATTCAAGCAAGTTAAGTTTCCGATGAGCCCCGACAACATTTAAATCCATATTGCAAGCCTTGATTGCCCAATAAGCTTTGTGCTCTAACTCAACGGGAAGATGACAAGATTTACAAAAAACCAACTTGTATGGGGACATGCAAATAGGAGTTTTGAATGCCGTTCTGTAGGCCCATAAAGCATCTTCAAGACGAACACACCAATCCTTCCTTGAAGGCTTCACCACCTTCTCAAGAATAGACTTAATCTCCCGATTAGAAACTTCGGCTTGACCATTAGATTGAGGATGATAAGCCGTTGCCATTCGATGATAGACCCCATAAGATTTAAGAAGATTTCCCACCAATTTGTTACAAAAGTGGGTACCTTGATCACTTATGATAGCTTTGGGGACACCAAATCGGTTGAAAATTTGAGACTTGAGAAATGCAACAACCGCCTTACCATCATCCGATTTTGTTGCCTTGGCCTCCACCCACTTAGAGACATAATCCACGGCCAAGAGAATATAGAGATTTCCATGAGAAGAAGATGGGAATGGTCCCATAAAATCAATACACCACACATCAAAGATTTCTACCACAATAATTGGAGTTTGGGGCATTTCATTCCTTTTTGCAATATTTCCGGTTCTTTGACAAGGCTCACATTGCTTACAAAAATCGTGAGAGTCACGAAAAAGTGTTGGCCATTTAAATCCACATTCAAGCACCTTTCTTGCCGTTCGATCTTTTCCAAAATGACCTCCACAAGCATAAGAATGACAAAATTGAAGAATTGAAGAAATTTCTGACTCGGGAACACACCTTCTCAATACTTGATCCGCACAATGTTTCCAAAGATAAGGATCATCCCAAATGTAGTGTTTGGCTTCACTTATTAACTTCTCCCTTTGATACTTAGGCATGCCATTAGGGAAAGTTTTGCAAACAAGGTAGTTAACAAGATCCGCATACCATGGCACTTCGCTTTGAATTCCAAATAAGTGCTCATCCGGAAATAATTCTTGAAGGGGCGAAGCATCTTCCTCCCTCACAAGTCGACTCAAGTGGTCCGCCACTAAGTTCTCGGCACCTATTTTATCTTTGATTTCTAAGTCAAATTCTTGAAGGAGAAGAATCCACCGAATCAACCTAGGCTTTGACTCTTTTTTTGCCAAGAGATGTCTTAAGGCGGCATGATCCGTGTATATGATGACTTTGTAACCAAGAAGATATGAACGAAACTTGTCAAGAGCAAAGACAATAGCAAGCAATTCCTTCTCGGTGGTGGTATAGTTCACTTGGGCGGAATTGAGTGTTCGAGAGGCATAATAAATCACATGAGATCGTTTGTCAACTTTTTGGCCTAACACTGCACCAACCGCATAATTGCTAGCATCACACATAATCTCAAAAGGAAGAGACCAATCCGGAGCCTTAATGATAGGAGCCGAAGTTAAAGCTTCCTTGAGATGGTCAAAAGCCGCCTTGCATTTTTCATCAATTTTAAATTGCACATCCTTTTGTAGAAGAGATGATAGGGGAAGAGCAACCTTGGAAAAACCCTTGATAAACCTCCTATAGAAACCGGCATGACCAAGAAAAGACCGCACATCCTTGACATTTGAAGGGTACGGAAGACTTGCAATAATATCAACTTTTGCCTTGTCCACTTCAATGCCCTTCCTAGACACAATATGCCCTAATACAATACCTTCTTGGACCATGAAATGACATTTTTCATAATTGAGCACTAAATTAGTCTCCAAGCATCGATCCAAGGCATGTGTAAGAATTTGAAGACATTCATCAAAAGAATCACCCGAAATAGAGAAATCATCCATAAAGACTTCAATTCCATTCTCTATCATGTCGGAGAAAATACTCACCATACACCTTTGAAAAGTTGCGGGAGCACCACATAAGCCAAATGAGAGTTTACAAAATGCAAACGTGCCAAAAGGGCAAGTGAATGTGGTTTTGTCTTGATCTTCGGGAGCAATGACAATTTGATGATATCCACTGAATCCATCTAGAAAGCAATAGAATTCCTTCCCGGCTAACCTCTCTAACATTTGATCAATGAAAGGAAGAGGAAAATGGTCTTTTCGAGTTACCGCATTTAACTTGCGATAATCTATGCACATTCGCCACCCATTTTGGACTCGGGTAGAAACGAGCTCACCTTTAAGATTCTCTTCAAGAGTGATACCCGCCTTTTTAGGAACACAATGTACCGGACTCACCCATTCGCTATCCGAAATTGGAAAAATGATTCCCACATCAAGTAGCTTGAGAATCTCCTTTTTAACAACTTCCATCATTGCCGGATTAAGTCTTCTTTGAGGGTCTCTAGTAGGCTTAGCTCCATCCTCAAAGAGTATGCAATGCATGCAAGTGGAAGGGCTAATTCCCTTAATATCGGCAATGGTCCACCCAATAGCACTTTTATGATCCTTAAGAACCCGCAAGAGGCGTTCTTCTTGTACGTTACTCAAATTAGAAGCTATGATTACGGGAAGAGTCTCATTGTCCCCAAGATAAGCATATTTGAGATGATTAGGCAATACTTTCAATTCCAAAGTAGGAGGATTCTCAATAGAAGGGAGTAATTTGGAATAAGACAAGGGAAGATCAATTTTTGCAAGTTCACACCTTTGGGGTAAAGGTTGCAATACATTGAGTTCCATAATTGCCTCATTGGCCTCTTCCGAATTAGGGAATCCATCATCTTCATTTACACATCCCTCAATAACCACTTGGAGAGCTTCTTTATTTCCCATGTCAAAAGCTTGTTGGGCTAAACCATCAATAGCATCCATGGAGCAAATTGAGCGTGACTCACTAGGGAATTTCATGGCATCATAAATATTGAACTTAACAACTTCATTGCCAAACTCCATAGTGACAGAACCATCATCCATATTAATCTTGGTCTTCGCCGTTTTAAGAAATGGACGTCCAAAGAGAATTGGAGCGGACTTGATGTTTCATGGACCATCTTCCATTTTCAAGATGTAAAAGTCGGCTGGGAAAACCATTTGATCAACATGAACAAGCACATCTTCAATTACCCCTTCGGGATAGGCATTAGATCTATCCGCGAGTTGAATGATCACATTCGTATTCTCAAGTGCCCCCAAATTTAAAGTTTGGAATATGGAGAGGGGCATCACGTTGATCGAGGCACCTAAATCAAGCATAGCTCTTTCAAAGAATTTACCTCCAATCTTGCAAGGAATAGTGAATGTGCCCGGATCCGAACATTTTTGAGGTAACCTCCTTTGAATCACGGCCGAGACGTTTTCATCCACCACTATAGTTTCATCACCTCTTAACTTCCTTTTGTTAGTACACAAATCTTTGAGAAACTTTGCATACCTTGGAACTTGGTTTATGGCATCTAGTAACGGGAGAGTGATTTCCACTTTTCGGAATGTCTTAAGCATTTCCTTATCAACAATTTCTTTCTTTGGTTTAGAAAATTTGGAAGGGAATGGAGGTCGAATAACCACATCCTCATCAATGAACCTTGCCTTCTTTGCTTGTGGAACGTCTTCTTGAACACTTTCCTTCTTTCCCTTATCAACTTTCTCTTCCTCAGTTTCCAAATTATCTTCAAGGTTTTCATCCTTAGCCTCCAAGATGTCATCATTTTCAACCTTTCCACTTTCATTATCATTCACCATCCCCTTGGCCTTAGCATGAAGGTCCTCCAATTCTTTTCCACACCTTAAGGTCATGGCACTAGCATTTTCTTTGGGGTTCACCTCCGCTTGAGAAGGAAGTTGCCTTGAACCTTGGCTTTGCAATCGATTCACAGTTGTGGCTAGTTGGCTCATTTGCTTTTCCAAATTGGATATACTTTGAGAAGTGTTCTTTTCCAAGTTGGATATATTTTGAGAAGTGATGTTTTGAAATTGGAGGTTGTTTGTGGCCATTTGCTTAATCATTTCTTCAAGTGATGATAATGTAGATGAAGAAGACCCTTGATGGTCTTGGGAATTGTATGGAGGTGGTGGTGGAAGTGCTTGAAAATTTTGATTGGGACGTTTTTGTGAGTATGGAGGAGGGTTTTGTTGATGTTGGGTGTTGTAAGTGTTTGGATTTTGGTACTGGTTAGAGTTTGGTGCATTGGGATTTCCATATCGAAAATTTGGGTGGTCTCTCCAACCGGGATTGTAGGTGTTACTATAGGGGTCATACTTCCTTTGAGGTGGTTGTCCCGAAAAACCTCCAATAGCATTAATTTGCTCTTCGGGTTGTTGGAATGATAGGCATTCATTAGTAGCATGATCCGACATATTGCAAACACCACAATATTTTTGTTGTTGAAGATTCCCAACGGCTAATTGACGAACCAATGATGTAAGGTCCGAGATTTGGCCCTCTAACTTTTGAGTTGCCACTTCATTCATGGAAGGATTCTTGACATGCACTTGACGATCCCCAAATTGGCGAGAATTCTCGGCAATCTTGGTTATTAACTTTCTAGCCTCCTCCGGCGTTTTATCCACAAGAACTCCATTACTTGAAGCATCAAGGTGCAATTTAGCACTATATTCCAAGCCTCCATAGAAGTAGTGAATGAGCAACTCTTCCGATATCAAGTGTGGAGGACAACTTTGACAAAGATTTTGAAACATTTCCCAATACTCATACAATGTTTCCCCGGAGTATTGCCGAATGCCACAAATTTCTTTGGAGATGCCCGTAGCCTTTGAGGTAAGGAAGAATTTCCCCAAGAAAGCACTTCGCATTTGCTCCCATGTAGTGATTGAGTTTGGAAGAAGGTAAAATAGCCATGCCTTGGCATTGTCTCTCAAGGAAAAGGGAAATGCTTTCAACTTCACTTGCTCTTCCGTAGCATTGTTTGGTCTCATTGAAGAACATACCATTTCAAATTCTTGAAGATGCCTAAAAGGATCTTCCGTGCCTTCACCTCCAAACTTGGGAAGGAGGGCAATAAGACCACCCTTTAGCTCAAATGGTTGTCCTCCCGGAAATACAATGCACAATGGTAGTTGAACGGAGCTAGGAGAAGCAATCTCCTTGAGTGTGCATTGATTAGGAATTTCCATGACTTGATCAATGTTGTCGTCCGGTGATGAGATAGGAATAACAAGGGGAGGACCCTCGTTCAACTCCTCTTCGTCTTCCGAAGGTGAACTAGAAATAAATTGACTTGATGAATCTATATTGGCACTTGAATTCCTTTGATTCCTTCGCAAGAGTCTCTCGGGATTAGATGAATATGCAAGATCACCTAAACAAGAGGATCGAGTCATACATAGCAAAAATTTCTAAAATCAAAAAAATAGATAAATATGCACAACGGAACTAAAATATTCACAATTTTATACGCGCAATAATATTGAACTAAAACTAGTTTCCCCGGCAGCGGCGCCAAAATTTCGCCACGCCCGTCGTCGACGCGCCAAATTGATAATAAATGTTTATGCTCTACTATGTTCGCACTTAACTATAAAATATAGCAAATGTGGCAAGTAGGGATCGAACCCAAGGGAATAGCTTTCAATACTAGTGTAAGGTAAAATGGTGGGGGTTTTTGAGTTGGTTGTGGTGTTTTATCAAACACCTTGAATACGATAAATACTTTGCGAGAGAAATATGATTAAGAAACTTAGAATCATCCGATTTGTACCAATACAACAAACACAATGAGTCAATTAGCAAGATAAAGAGATATTTGACCCAAGGATTATGGAAACTCAAGTTCTTCACCCATACACATATAAGCAAGATTTAATCAACTCTACCTAACCAAGATAATTGGTGAAGCACACAATCACTTATTTCTCTTCTAAAAACAATAATTTAGTGAAGCACATAAATTAGTTCTCTTCATAATAGCAACCAATAATGAAGCACTACTAGTTTAACCAAATCAAGGAATCAAACAAAGAGAGGCTAGGACAAACCCAAGGATGAGAAGTTCAACCTAGGTATTTGCACTTGAATTTTGTGGATTTAGGTACACTAAATCTTGTGCTACTATAATGAATGCACTAACAATTACGGATTAGCACAAACAATTAGCAATTAAAATTACAAGAAGAGTAAGGTGAAGCAACTTACAATCTCCAAGCAAAATCATAAACAATACAACACAAATATTCAAGATAGAGTGAAATAGATCTTACTTAAATGAAATGGGTTTTGATACAAGAGCTCCTCCTTGAGCCAAATATATGAAGTTAGTTACTCATAATCAATGCTAGATTATGAGTAATTGATGTTTTTCTCTATACTTGACTAACCCTAATTTGGTTCTTTAAGAGGCTAAGCAAGGAGGCAAGAATAAGATGTGTAGATATGATTTTAGGTTAAGAGATAATATGCTCATTTAATACTCAGCAGCTCCGTACGGCCTGCTGTACGGCCGTACAGCTGCCCGTACGAATATTCTGCTCCTTTGAACGGCCTGTTGAACGGCCGTACAGCTGCCCGTACGAAAATTCTTCAATATAATGCATTAAACACCTCCCGGCATTGCGAGCATGCATCTTCTAACTATCCTCTTGAATTTCTTCGCCTTCCAAGCCGAAAATAATCCATCTTTTCAACAATTAAGCATGAGGCCTGAAAGATGAAAAACATAATTAATATCGATAAAACAACATTCGAAACTAACAAAAATGCAAAAGAATAAAGGACAAAATGTGTATGAAATACACATTATCATGTGCTTGTGTTAAATATAGGATCAGAATATAAGTGTGTGTATGTGTGGTTAATGGTGAAGCAGGAGAGTAATGTAAGAGATGTAAGAGAAATATAACTCTTGTATTACTGATATGAAGCTTAGTAATGTAATGATATTGATGTGTATTGATGTAAATGTTACATGAAAGGTGCCTCATTTATATAGGCATAACAAAATAGCAAAAGTCCTACTCTTACCTACTCTTATTGAATAAATTGTGTGAACTTGAATAGAGTTGTTCAACTACTAATTAGCAGCTTAGTTTGATTAGCAGCTTAGTTTGACTTATTTTAACACCCCCCTCAAACTGAAGATGGTTGAAAAACCAACTTGAATTTGTTAACAAAATCACGAAAACTGCCAGGAGGATGGGCCTTTGTAAAAATATCTGCTGTATTATTAGCACTGGAGATGCCATGTAATCGGACTGTGCCTCTTGCAACTTGTTGACGGGTGAAATTACAATCAATTTCTATATGTTTAGTGCGTTCATGAAAAACATCATTATGAGCAATGTCAATGGCATTTTTGCTATCACAGTAAATAGATGTGGCCAGGGAATGAGTTACACTCATATCTTCAAGTAACCATCGTAACCAAATTAATTCCTGTGTGGTGTCAGCAAGAGCACGATATTCTGACTCGGCACTTGATCGAGAAGCAAGTGTATGTTTCTTCGCCAAGATATAAGGGAATCACCAAGAAAGAAACAGAATCCTGTAGTCGAGCATCTAGTAGTAGGATCACCACCCCAATCAGCATCTGAGTAGGCATGTAACTCAAGTGAAGAGTTATATGAATAATGTAGTCCATAAAAAATGGTGCCTTTGACATAACGGAGTATGTGAAGAACAGTCGTAAAATGAGGAGTACGGGGAGCTGCCATGAACTGACTGACAATGTGAACTGCATGAGCAATATCCGGATGAGTGACAATCCGATAAATTAAACTTCCAACCAATTGGCTATACAATGAACGATTACTAAGAATTTCACCATCATCAACATTAAGTTTAACCTCATATTCCAAAGGCGTAGAAGTAATCTTAGTGTCACTGATTCCAGATTTCAACAAAAGATCAGATGCATGCTTGACTTGTGACAAGGTGTATCCAGTGGAAACAGAAAAGACCTCGAGACCCAAGAAGTAGCTCAAAGTACCAAGGTCTTTCATCTCAAATTGTTGACTGAGGAATTGTTTGAGTTCAGAAATACCTATGGTGTCATCTCCAGTAATAATCATATCATCCACATAAAGAAGAAGCAAAACAATTCCTCGTTCAGATCGTCAAACAAATAGGGCATGATCATACGGACTAGAAGAAAATCCCAATTGTTGAACTACTTTGCTGAATTTTTCAAACCATGCTCGTGGTGCTTGTTTAAGACCATAAAGAGCCTTGTTAAGCTTGAACACCTGGTTTGGAGAATGAGAAAAACTGGGAGGAGGTTTGAGATAAACTTCCTCATGTAAGTCCCATTAAGAAAGGCATTTTTGACATCCATTTGCCATATATCCCAGTGTTTTGATGCTCCAACAGCTAGTAAACTTCGAACAGATGTGAGACGAGCAACTGGTGCAAAAGTTTCCTCGTAATCAATGCCATACTCTTGAGTAAAGCCTCTAGCAACTAGACGTGCTTTATATATTTCAATAGAACCATCAGATTTTGTTTTGATTTTATAGATCCATCGACAACTCACTGCTGTTTTATCAGGATGAAAATTTACTAAATCCCAAGTGTGAGTTTTGTCTAATGCATGAAGTTCCTCTTCCATTGCTTTCTGCCAAATAGGGTTAACACTCGCTTCTCTATATGATTGAGGCTCATGTAATGATTGTATAGCAGAATAAACATGATAATCAGTCAGTCGAACAGAAGGCTTTCTTACCCGAGTAGAGCGATGAGCATGTTCATCTGCAAGAGATGGTGGAGTGGGAGAGACATCACTAGAATCCTCAGACTGAACTTCAGTTAGAGGAACATTTGTAGCTGGGGATGGTTGTATGAGCTCAATTGGAGAATTTGTAGGAACTGTGTTAGTAGATGTTGAGGAGTCGACATAGTCATCACTGGGATATAGATCAACAAAAGGATCTGAAAAGTGAGAGATGCTAGAAGAAGTGTCGATTTTAAAATCTGACATAGATGAGAACATTTTGTGTTCCCAAAATGTCACATTACTAGACACTCGAAGTCGTTGAGAGATAGGATCCCAACAACGACATCCTTTTTAACCACTACCATACCCAATAAAACAACAAAGACGGGCACGAGGTTCTAGTTTTGTTCTTTCATGTGGAGGAAGAAGAACGAAACATGCTGAATTGAAAACCTTAAGGGTATCATATGAAGGTGGTTTTGCATAGAATTTTTCATAAGGATACACATTATCTATGACTGGAGAAGGAATCATGTTTATTGTATGAACAGCAGTTAATGCAGCTTCCCCCCAAAAGAATTCCGGACAAGAAGAAGAAATGAGAAGAGCTCGAATTGTATCAAGAATGTTTCTATGTTTGAGTTCGGCACGACCATTTTGTTGTGATGTGTAAGGACAAGAACTTTGTGCAAGTGTACCATAAGATGCCAAAAATTTAGTAAGTTCTGATTCTTTGTATTCTTTAGCATTGTCGGTATGAAAAAGTTTGATTTTATTTTTGAATTGAGTATCAATCATAGTGGCAAAGTTTTTATATGTTTCTCCTAATTCAGATCGATTTTTCAAAATGTATATCCAAGTGTATCGAGAGAAATCATCAATAAATGTCACATAGTACCTAGACCCCCCCCATAGTTGGAGTTGGAGAGGGACCCCAAATATCAGAGTGTATAAGATCAAAAGTAGCTGATGATTTTTCATAATTAATAGGAAACGGAAGTACATGTTGTTTTGCCAGTTTACATGATACACAATCAATAGTGTCTGCATTTACGCTACCTAGATGACCACTAGAAACTAGAGTACGTAAACAAGAAGGTGAAGGATGGCCTAACCGAGAATGCAGATGTTGGTTGTAGATGAAACAGAACCAACTAGATTAGTGGATGGAGATATTGGTGTAGGAAGATGAAGGGAAGTGAGCTCAAACAACCTTCCGCATCTACGTCCTGTCCCAAGAGTTTGTCCTGTCTAAGGATCCTGTACATGACAACCAGAAGAGGTAAACATAATGTTAAGACCGAGATCACATAATTGACCAATGGAAACAAGATTAAGTGAGAGATTAGGAACAAAATATGTGTTAGGAAGAGAAAGATCTTCTGTGGATATAGTTCCAATGTGTCCCACATTCATTGTAGAGCCATCAGCAGTTTGAATATTTGGAAGGCATAAACTCTGTGTTTTTGTGGTAAATATAGATGGATCATTGGTCATGTGATTGCAACATGCAGAATCAAAATACCAAGAAGTACCTGAAGTGACAGAGAATGCAGTGGAAGGAGAGCTGGTTATAAACAAAACCTGTCGAAGCAAAGAGAACTTGTTCGGACAAAAAGATGACTTTTTCTTACAAAACTGGATTGAGTAATGACCCTTTTGATGGCAGTGTTGGCATGTATGATTGCGAAGAGCTACGCAATCCTTAGTTATATGTCCACTTTGACGACAAAACCTACAAAAAAGTTTGTCAGAAGTAGGTACTAGATGTACCGCTAGGACATTATCAGTCGATGGGTTAACTTTCCCGATGCCAAGTTGAGTTTCCTCATAAATAAGTTCAGTTAAAGCATTCTCCAAAGAGGGCAGCGGAACATGATGAAGAAGAGCAGCTCTAACTGGTTCATAGTCCTGAGTGAGAGCCATTAGAAACTGGATGAGCCGTTGTTGGTCACGATATGTGTGATAAAGAGTGGCATCATCCGTGTCTTTCCACTTTGGTTTAGACAAAGTCAGCTGACCCCAAAGTGATTGTATTTGAGATAGAAAATCAGCTACAGATTGACCAGGTGCTTGTTTTTGTTTGCTCAGAGAACTCATGATCTGATATTGATTAGCAAGATCAGATGTAGTGTACCGAGATGCCAATAAATCCCATATTTCCTTTGCAGTTTAAAAATTCCCGAACTGAAGATGAATCTTAGAAACTGAAGAGTTTCTAAAAAATGTGATGGCCTGATGATTTTTGACATCCCACTTTTCAATGCGATCTTTAAACTTTGACTCAGCTTCATCCTTCTCTTTTGTTGGAATTGTAATATCACCACTTACATAACGCCAGATTCTTTTACCCTTAAGAAAACTACGCATAGCTTGAGACCAAGCCAAGTAGTTAGAGCCATTCAAAATTGTTTGAATTGGCGAACTACTTTCTTTTTCCATGTTAAAAATTGGGTTAAAAGATAAAAGATGTAAATTGTGGGTTTAATTTGTTAGAATCTGAACTTGTAAGGACTGGACTGTGTATATTTAAAAGATCAAGGCTCTATTTAGAGGATAAGTAAAAACTAGGGTACTAAAATGTAATATAGCCAAAATATTTTAAGGGCCGTTAATGAGTTTGGCCCAAATAGATAAGGTGTTTGGCCAAATAAAAGGATAAAGGGCTGTTTGAATATATAATATTATGAAGATTAATAGAATAAAAATAAGATCCAGATATATGTTATTGGACCTTAGGTGTATAAGTGGGCTTCAACAAGACATAAACATCGGCAGGCTTCGTTAAAACAATATAAGAAGGCTTTCTGTCTGTTAAAACAAGTACAAACGCCGTCACTAACAATCTCACCTCGAAACTCGCGAGCAGATCACGCCTGAGAAGCGAAACCGAAGGTTGAATCGGCGATGGAGAAGATCACCGAGAAGTTGCACGGCGTTTGTGGGTAAGAGAATAGCGTCGAGTAAAGTTAAACCGACCAGGAAAAGATAAAGGATCTTGAAATATGTTACCAGAGATTATTACAGAGAGTTGCTGAATAATGGTTATGATAACGAAACAACAATTTCTGGTTGTAACCTTGTTTAAGATGCGAGGCCACCAACTGTTCGGTAAAATGTCTCAAAGACAAAGTTGGCCGGAAAATTAATTTGACCACCGGAAAAGACGAAGGCAACGGAACAATGGAGGTAAAAACATATAGCTCTGATACCATGATAAACTGATGTGAATATACAACTTATGTGCTTGTGTTATATATAGGATCAGAATATAAGTGTGTGTATGTGTGGTTAATGGTGAAGCAGGAGAGTAATGTAAGAGATGTAAGAGAAATATAACTCTTGTATTACTGATATGAAGCTTAGCAATGTAATGATATTGCTGTGTATTGATGTAAATGTTACATGACAAGGTGCCTCATTTATAGGCATAACAAAATAGCAAAAGTCCAACTCTTATCTACTCTTATTTAGGGCTGTAACTCGGGCCGAGCGAGCCGAGTTTCGAGCCGAACATTAATCGAGCCAAGATTAATCGAGTCGAATCGAGCCGGCTCGTTTATTAATCGAGCCTAAAATTTTGCCCGAACTCAACTCGTTTAATTTCACGAGTCGAGTCGAGCCGGCTCGTTTAGCTAAGCGAGCCGGTTTTAACGAGTTGGGCGAGCCGGCTCGTTTAATTTTACACTTAATCGAGCCTAAATATCTACCCGAATTCGGCTCATTTAATTTCACGAGTCGAGTCGAGTCGAGCCGGCTCATTTAATTAAATGAGCCGGAACCTCTACCTGAACTCGGCTCGTTTAACTAAACGAGCCAGGTCGAGCCCCGTTAAACGAGTTCGAGTCGGACGAGCTCGCGAGCTGCCCGGCTCGAATTACAGCTCTACTCTTATTGAATAATTTCTGTGAACTTCAATAGAGTTGTTCAACTACTAATTAGCAGCTTAGTTTGATTAGAAGCTTAGTTTGACTTATTTTAACAATGGCCAAGTTTGAATTCCGCAATAGGGATGGCAAAAAAAACCGACCCGATGGATACCCGATCCAATTCGACCCGATTGGATCTTACCGAACCCGATTTTTTGGATTTGGATTTGGATTTGGATTTGATTTTTAAACCCGAAAGAGTTTGGATTTGGATTTGGATATTAACTATATCCAACCCGATCCAAACCCGAAACCCGAAAACCCGATCCAAACCCGATCCAAACCCGAAACCCGAAAAAAACCCGATATATATATATATATATATATATATATATATATATATATATATATATATATATATATATATATATATATATATATATATATATATATATATATTTATTTATTTATATATATAATATATTTATATATATATATATTTACTAAACCCAGCCCATATACACTAGGCCCAGCCCATTTACACTAAACCTAATACCCTAAAATCTAAATCACTAATACTCTCAGTCTCTCACATTTGTCTTAGTCTCGCCTCTCTGACTCTGTGCTCTCTGAATCTCTGTCTGCGGCGAATCTCTGCGGCTGAGTCGGCTGACCATTTACACGAAGTCCATTTACACGAAGACGAAGACGAAGTCACGACACTATAGGTATTTGCCTCTCACTCTCTCAGATTCGATTTTCCATTTCAATATTTGCCTCTCAGATTGTAGTTTATATTCTTCCATATATATTCGATTGTAGTTTATATTCTTCCATGTATATTTGTATATTCATATTCGATTGTAGTTTATATCCTTCCATATATAATTTTGACTTTGAATGGTTCATTTTTTATGTTCGTTATTTAATTTTGAAGTAGGAGGCTGCAAAATAATAGATTCTAGAAAATTACTTAGAAAATAGTAATTGTTATGGGCAAAGTGTTTGTCAAATTACTTAGAAAATGATCGAATAAATTATCTACCCTGACATAGGAGAAGCTGCATTTGGAAAATATGGAAGGCTTTTCATATCTGTAAGTTACTCTGTATCTGTAAGGCTAGCCATGAAGAATATTTGTCCGACATATCTAGTCACTAGTTAGTTAGTCATCATCCAGACCATATCTTCTCCCTCTTTCTTTGGTATCTATGATAAATTCTAGAATCGTTGTGCATTCTATTACAATGCATTTAAAGATGAAGCTAAATGGTGAGTACACAGTGACCATATATCAAGCTTGTTTCTGATCTGCTGTTCTATTTATTCGATCATTTTCTAAATACTTACTAATACTTGTTTGAGATGTATATGTCTGAATAGCTACTTATCTGACTTGCAAGTTTGTAACTGAGTATAAATTGATTTTTCCCTTTCGAATTTTGTTGAGTTGAATTCTGGAATTATTTGATTTTGTTGATGTGATAACTATGTATAACTGAGTTGAACTTTGGCAATCTCTTAACATCATATATATATAAAGACACCAAATGCTATGCTGCATAAGTAAAGCATCATCAAGTACCCTTTCTCATTCTGTCATTGCTATAATATTATTCAAATTTCTAATCTTGTGCGATTTGTCTTTAGTGCATGAAGCGTTCATGATATCAAAGTCTGTTGATTCGTAATTCTGCTGTCTTTTGTGGATGTAGCATGTCAGTTTTATAATTTTGTTTTTGAAAACAGCAGCTAAAGAGTTCATCTTTAAATTCAGCTAAAGTTGGTAATGTAGTCAAGTACCATTTCTTGCTCATTTTCAGGGTTCAAATGGAGGTGCAGGCAATGGAACCAGACCTTTGAAGCAGACCTTTGAAGCTGATCAGTAGGCTAGGAGGCTTATTTCTGATGTTTTTTACATGTAGAATTATTCACACTTGTATTTTCATTTTTGTCCCTAGCTAGTGATATTTAGAGTGGTGTAATTTGGACATATTTATTTTTATGTTTTTGGAATCTGAATATTTATTTGTAATTTTAATTTTATTTTTTATGAATTTTTTATGTAATTCGGGTTTGGATAAACCCGAACCCGATCCAAACCCGATGGATCGGGTTTGGATTTTGAATATTCAGATCCAATTGGATTTGGATCGGGTTTGGATTTGGATTTCATATTCGGGTTTGGATTTGGATATCACAGGTATCCAACCCGATCCAACCCGTTGCCATCCCTATTCCGCAACCACATCCAATATATCTTGTAAACACAAGTAATCACACTTAAACCTAAACGTTATATACACACATGAGAAGCTCCGTCTCTCTGTTTCAGAAACAATCTTGTACACTCATGAATATTAGTACTGATTAGAAGTTATGTTAATTTTACGCTCATTCGAATCAATCTCAATATCTAATAAACCATTCTAATTATTTTTGCACATTCAAGATCATGAAAAATAATAAGGATCATTGGCAATATGTATTACACACTCTTCTCCACAATAATAGGCCACAAACTGAGAATATTATTCCTTACGTACTCTACAGTCTACTCCTACCTTAGCCCATCTCACATCCATGGACCACAAATTGAAATCACAATCACAAATATAAGGTATACATAAGCATGCCACGTAGACCTCACCACGCCGTTGATTTCAGTATTGTGCAGATGGAATGGACCCCCAGCTAGAAACTCCATGCTGCTGCATCTCAATGAATTCAGGATATTGTTCTGATACACTCCATACTTTCACCGACTTATCTAAACTCCCACTATAAACCACCCATCGCTGATCATCTGTTTCCGACGTTTCCTCATCATTGTCAACCGCTAAACACTTAACGGGTCCAGTGTGACCCGTTAAGATGGAGAGGCACGTGTGAGCTGATCCCTCCACTCTCTTCCACATACAAATTGTTTTATCGGCTGATCCACTTAACACCAAATTTCCAGCAGCCGCAAGACACAGAATAGCTAACTTGTGTCCCTTAAGGACCCCGCCATGCGACAACTGTTTCTCGCATTCCCAAAAGTTTAGCAAACCGTCCGAGGAACCACAATACAGAAATGAGTTTGTTTCGTTAAAAACTAACGAAGTTACAGCACATTCTTGACTTAAAAGTGTTTGTACAAAATTGTGTTTTGTACTTTTCTTATGTGCTTCCCTTCTCCAAACCTTAACACTCCCATCAGCTGATCCGGTGAAGACCATGTCGTTTGCTCCAGCAACAATGGAATTAACAGCGTCTTCGTGGGCTTTTACGGATTCAAGGCACTTAGAGTTGTCAACATTCCATACCTTAAATGTCCTGTCCCATGATGCAGAGTAGAGAAGCCCTTTTTCCTGGTTCATGCTTAGAGAAGAAATGGCGTCTCCGTGTTTGATCCAAACAGAAGTCTTGTTACGCTTCACCTCCACGTAGTTCTTGGGCTTAATTGAGCACCTGAAGATGTCCATCAGGGTTGGTAAAGTACCACAGAGTTTGTGAACCTTAGAATTATTGGACTGGACTTTCCATACTCGGACCTTACCATCTTGATGACCTGTGAAGATCTTGTCACCGCAAATAATAATGGCCTTAACCAGGCCACTGTTGGACTTAAAACCCGAGAATTCTTTCAAATTCTTCCAGACTCTTATGTTCTTGCTGTCGGAGCCTGTGTACAAGAGATCACGAGTGGCAGCAAGTGAGTAAATGTGACCTTCTTCACGGACAATGGAGCCCACTAGTGCATTTTGGGGAAGGTTTTTCTGGTGTACGTCAGGATTTTGAACTGCAAAGTTGGACCAAGGAGTGAAAGGAGAATTTCGGTTCCAAGGGGACATCATCATAGGGGAGCCTTCCCCGCTTAAACGGTCCTGGTCATTGGCAGTGAAACTGCCTTCTCTATCAGGGTAATCAATATTGACATCGTTCATCATTTTGGAAGTGTTGAGGGAAATGTTGGGATTTGAATGCATCATATTGCCTAATTTTGAAGGCATGCTTGCCACTCCTCCAAACTTGGCAGTAGCTAGTCTTCTTCTGTCTTCTCTCATCTTGTTCTGATACAGCACGTCTAGCTAGTATGCAAATGCTTAATTCCGAAACTCGTAAATAAACACTGTTTAATCTCCCCTACAACAAATTAACATGAAGTGATCTTGATGATGTTTGAAGAGGAAGAAGGACGCTGGGAAGAGGGGTGGGAAATGGAAAATTGTTGAGTTTTTGTAGAAAAGAGGATGCAAATGCGTGGTGTTACAGGAGAGAGGCATGGGGTGTAGAGAGATTTTTGGGTTTGGAAAATCAGAGTAATAAGATACTTGTGTGTTGTGGGTGGCAGTTTTTTCTGTTAAATAGATGCATGGCTCACAAATATGTTCGGACAGACCACAATTATCTGACTGTTACTTGAGTTTCATTTAATTAATAAACAAAAATCTTCCATAATTCAAGCAAATCAGTAAAACTCCTGACAAAAAAAAAAAATGCAAATCAGTAAAACTTTATGCGACCCTGCGCTAACGAATGGTTTTATCTAAATATATATTTCCTCTTATATCGTAATCCCAAATTATACATGTGTCAGTAAGTTCTGTATATCTTTGATTGGGTAAACAGCAAAAACATAAAATACTAAGGAAAATGTAAAGATCCCAAAATTATTTCCAAAGACGTGTCACACTTATAATTGGTAATTTACTTAATAATAATATGAGGCTCCATATGCGCCTCCAATCAAAATCTTCCATCGTCATTTGATATAAATTTTGGGAAAATTTTGGGGAACCTAACATTTTTTTTTGCCACAGTGATTCTAATATTTTAGTATCTGTTCTGATGCTTGCGGTAGGGGAGAATCGAACCTTGGTGGTTCAGCAAGACATAGTTCTTATTTACCACATGAGCTACACCATCACCCCTAGAACCTAGCATTATTCAAATACTAATTTATAGTTTGCATGGAATACTTGATCGAAATTTATTTTTGACAAGCCTCGTAATTTATAACAAATTATAGTACTATATAATTGATAAATCATGTGAAGCACGGACATAAAATAAAAGAAATGTTAGAGTTCCCAAAAGCATTCCCAAAACCGTTTCCGAATGCTGAGTTGTCATCCTTTGATTAGTTATTTTTTCATTAATGAGATGAACTCCTCGTGTGTTAATATGAATCTCACGATTTACATCATGTCACGTGACATTTGAGAATTTTTTTGGAATCCTTTTCGAGTTATGTAGCACTACTCATAAAATAATTTATTTAGATGAAATTCTGTTGATTTAAATTGATACTCAAATTATGCAATCTATATTATTATATTAAAACCAAAATATTGAAAGTTTTGATTTTAATGATTTTCGATCTTTTAATTTAATTAATAAATTATAAAATAATATTATTATTAACGTTAATTAGTTGATCGTTTTTTCTAATTAAAACACATTAATTTGGTTAAAGATTTTATGTATTATAAATATCTAAAAACATCAATTATTGCATATGTGCAATCATTAATATTCATTTTCTAATTAGAACATGCTATCTTTTAATTTAAAATATAATATTGCAATCATTAATATGTACCCAAAAATATCACACCTTATCTTGCAATCATTAATAAAATATATTTAAAATTCATACGTTTATAGTAAACCAACATGAGTATAACTGTTTGTTTTTTGGCTCAGCGGTTCAACAATACAACAAATAGTAATCGTTAGATTTTTAGTAAATAATTAAGAATTGTTGGATCTAATAATAAGAAATGTTATATATCTGAATCACTCTACTGAAAACCCAATGTTTGAATCCCATCAATAACATATTTGAATTAAAAATTTATAATATAAGTTTTATAATATTTTAAATTGTATTAAAATTAAAATAGTCATTAAAAATAGTGATTATATAAAAACATAATTATAACATAAAATAACTTTATAACATATTAAAAAAATTCGGTGCATCCCATAGGTTACCTGGTAAGATTTAGAAAAGAAGTAGGTGTTAAGATAAGTATTTGTATGTACGTAATAAAATTTATAGTAAAAGTATGTGTATTTAATAAGATTTATAGTAGAAGTTGGTGTCCATCATGTATGATTATATATTTACAGTAATAAAATAAATTAATTAATGTAATAATAATTAAATTAATATATTGATAATCAAAGTTTGGTATGAATGCGTTCCAACGAAGAAGGGTTTCGTTTATTAATAAAGAGTATTGCTTTCGTTTATTAATAAAGAGTATTGATTGATAATTGATATAGTTTGTTGTTCATCTAGTTATTTAAGAGCTATCTGTCAAAAAATCCATTCAACTTTTCCCCAGTTTGCAAAATAACCTGATATGGGCTGAAAGTAAGCCCTAAAAACACATTTAATGTTGCATTAAATGAACCTAAGTTGGTCCAAGGTCAAAGCCCAATTACGAGGCCCAAAACCTTAATAATGATAATAAATTTGTAGCTGTAAAATCAGCCAAATAAAAGACCCCGTATTTGAGTCAACAAGGAAACCAAATCATATTAGGAGTGGTCTTCAAGGCATATAATTCCAATACTTATCCATCTATCCTTCGGAAGGATCTAGAATTGGACCAAGGCTGTGACTTGCCCACCAAGTCTCCTAATTCAACTCTAACTCTAGGGTTTTCATCACCTATATAAGGACCTGCTCCTTCACATCTAGAACTACGTTTTTTGGCTTGATTCTTGATAATTGCAAGATACGTAGGCATCTTGTGAGGACCCGAGTTAAGTCACGAAACACTTGATCAGCCATTAAAGCTCGAAGCTCTCCCAAACCCTAGCATTCAATACGCAATAAATACACCCTACTTTTCGTTCCACAACATTTGGCGCCGTCTGTGGGAACTTTGGATATCAACCATGGTTACCACCCCGGAGAACACCAACACTTTCTGAAACCATCACTAACACCACCGCACCCCCGATCGGGGAACAAGTGCCCCCAGGGGCGAATTCTCAACCGCTGGTCACTCAGCCACAAGGAACTGAAGCGCAACCTCATGAGTCGTTACCCTTAGTGACGAATCCCACCACCCAAGGGACGAATCCCCTTCAGATGGTGGTCGCCCCTCTCGGAGGGCAGTCCGCTCCACCCACCGCTCAGATCTCTACTACAGTGATCCCCGCAAGCACGAACCTGATATATGGGTTGCCCAATTATCCCCCGTATCAAGCCGGACCAAGTGGTCACGCCCTCCAGATACACGAGCCATACAATCCACCTTACATCAGAGGTTTAGGACCCAATCAAGGCCAGCAATACTATGACTACTCAGGCCCGTATTCTGATGACTCATCCTCGGAAGAAGATATGGATGAAGCCCCGAGGAGACGTCGTCCAAGTAAGGAACCTATTGGACGCCGAAGAACCCATGATCGACCTCCCTTAACGACTGCTGAAAAATCAAGGCTCATGAGGCCAAGATCCAAAAACTAAAGGAGGACATAGAAAGGGAACAACGAAGACAGAATCAGAATCGACTCCCACCAGTGACGGGAGGAGACATTCCTTTTGTTGATTTGGAAAGAACCCCAAGGAGAGAGAGAAGGACCGAAGTCCCTAGAGGTGGAAACACGAGAGTCGAAACCCCTAGAGGCAACCCTGAAGACTTAATGCAACTTGGAGATCCTGATGATCCAACCCCTCCATTCATTGAGGAGGTGATGAATGCGCATATATCACGGAAGTTCAAGATGCCTACCATAAAGAATTACGATGGAACGGGAGATCCCGCTAATCATGTAAGAACGCTCTCTAACGCACTGTTGTTACAACCCGCCAGTGATGCCTTGAAGTGTAGGGCGTTTCCCCAAACATTAGCGGGCATGGCACAACATTGGTACAGCCGCCTACCACCAAACTCCATTGCCTCTTTCAAAGAACTAAGCAATGCTTTCGTCAGCCAGTTCATAGGAGGAAGAATTCATGAGAAAGATTCCGCATCCCTCATGACTGTGATACAAGGAAAGAACGAAAATCTCAGAGACTATCTCAAGGGATTCACAAAGGAAACGCTCAACATTACAAACCTGGAAAACAAGGTAGCCATGGTGGCGCTGCAGAATGGAACTTCGAATGTTTATTTTAAAATGTCATTGGCTAAGCATCCCCCTGAAAATATGGTTGAGCTCCAACAAATGGTGAGCAAGTACATCAAGGCGGAAGATAGTCTGAAAAAAGAGTAAGGAACATGGAACACCGGAAACGGTGACAACTCTAAAAAGCGGAAGTCGGAACAGGAATATGATGCTAGAGATAAGTACCCGTGCACGGGCAGGGATTCTGATTCAGCCCCTAAGAAGGGAAGTCCCGGGCAAAGGTTTACGGATTACGCAATACTGAACACTCCAAGAAGTCAAATCCTCATGGAGATAGAAAAAGACCGGGATGTGAGATGGCCGAAGCCACTAAGGACTGATCCTGAGAAGAGAAATAAGAACCAATACTGCCGATTCCACAAAGACGTGGGGCACGATACCGATGATTGCAGGCAATTGAAAGATGAGATTGAGTTCTTGATCCGCAGAGGAAAGTTAAATAAATTCTGCAAAGATGGGGATCGAGGAAACCCGAGATGGGATTATGATAGGAAGGATGAAGATCGTAACCGTAATCCACAGCCCCGGGGGCCAGTGATAAACATGATTTTTGGTGGCCCAACAGCGGCCGGAACTAGCAAAAATTCTAGAAAAGCATATGCACGAGAGGTAATGCACATTGTTGGTGAAGCACCGAAGCGTGCAAAGACGGAAGTCTCGATTAGATTCGATGACTCGAACCTTGAAGGGGTGAAGTTCCCCCATGATGACCCGCTGGTGATCTCACCTGTGATAAGCAACTCCCAAGTGAAGAGAGTCTTGATAGACAATGGAGCCTCAGTGGACATTCTGTTCCATGTTGCCTTTTTGAAGATGGGATATACCGAGTCTCAGTTGACACCATTGAATATGCCCATATACGGGTTCAATGGAGTAGAGTTGAAAGTCGAGGGGACAATTCAGCTACCCATGACTATAGGGCAGGAGCCACGGGAGGCCACTCAGATGTTAAACTTCTTGATTATCAAAGCCACATCCGCCTACAATGCTATCCTAGGCAGGACGGGACTCCATACGTTCAAGGCGGTTGCCTCTACCTATCATTTGAAAATTAAGTTCCCAACCAGAAATGGTGTGGGAGAAGAAAAAGGAGATCAAAAAATGGCAAGGAGTTGTTATGTGGCCGCTTTGAGGCCTGATGGAACTGGGGGGGGGCAGGTCCTCCCGATTGAGGATATGGACGTCCGTGAGGATGAAGAACGAAGAGGAAAGCCAGCAGAGGACTTGATTCCCATACCTTTGGAGTTGGGAGATCCTGAAAAGGTTACTTACATTGGAGCATCTCTGAAAGACCCCTTGAGAAGCAAGCTGATTGCCTTCCTACAAGACAATAATGACGTCTTTGCATGGACAACAGCCGATATGCCAGGGATAGATCCCCAACTAATAACACACAACTTGAATGTGGATCCGGAACGGAAGACGATGAAACGAAAGAAGAGAAATTTTGCACCTGAGAGGCAAGAAGCCATAAAACAGGAGGTTGATAAACTCCTAGAAGCGGGTTTCATTGAGGAAATTCAGTTCCCAGAATGGTTGGCCAATCCTGTAATGGTCAAGAAGGCCAATGGAAAGTGGAGGATGTGCATAGACTTTACTGATCTGAATGATGCATGCCCAAAGGACTGTTTCCCTTTGCCAAGGATCGATATGTTGATAGATGCCACGGCTGGGCACGACATGCTGAGTTTCATGGATGGCTTCAGTGGCTACAACCAAATTAAGATGCACAAGGACGACATCCATAAGGTATCATTCATCACCGACTTTGGTGTGTATTGTTACCTAGTCATGGCCTTTGGACTGAAGAACGCAGGAGCTACCTATCAGAGGTTGGTAAACAAGATTTTTGCCCATCTCATTGGAAAGACTATGGAAGTTTATGTGGATGATATGTTGGTGAAAAGCCTACACAAGGCAGATCACATCGAGCACCTACGTGAGGCATTTGAAGTGCTAAGGCACCATAATATGATGTTGAACCCAACCAAATGTGCTTTCGGTGTTGGGTTAGGAAAGTTCTTGGGTCTCATGGTCTCAAAACGGGGAATCGAGGCTAACCCCAACAAAATCAAGGCTATATTGGACATGGAACCACCACGTTCTATAAGGGACATACAGAAATTAACCGGGAGGATTGCTGCATTGGGGAGATTCGTCTCCAAATCCGGGGACAGGTGTTTGCCATTCTTTAAAACCCTGAAGAAGGTAAAAAACTTTGAATGGACAGAGGAAAG
This sequence comes from Saposhnikovia divaricata, assembly GCA_036435485.1. NCBI lineage: Eukaryota > Viridiplantae > Streptophyta > Magnoliopsida > Apiales > Apiaceae > Saposhnikovia > Saposhnikovia divaricata. The sequence goes on from CM071601.1 coordinate 103,214,208, forward strand.
CCAAAAGGCCTTTGAGCAAGTGAAGATGTATATGGCTGAGGGCCCATTGCTAGCTAAGCCAAGTACGGGAGAAATCCTCTATCTTTACTTGGCAATTTCAGATCAAGCAGTGAGTGCTGTGCTTGTGAAGGAAGAGACAAGGTTCAGAAACCCATATACTATGTGAGTAAGGTTTTACACGGAGCAGAGTTGAATTACTCCAACATTGAGAAGTTTGCCTTAGCGTTGGTGACCGCTTCTAGGAAGTTACGGCCTTATTTTCAGGCACATAAGATAGAGGTCCTTACAGAACAACCGTTAAGGAATATTTTGCACAACCCTAAAGCTAGTGGTAGGCTCATCAAGTGGGCAATTGAGTTGGGAGAATTTGATGTTAAGTACAAGCCAAGGACGGCCATCAAAGCTCAGGCATTGGCTGACTTCGTGGTTGAATGTACCATCGACAACTAAGAAGTCGAGGGGCAAGAGATAGTACCTCAAGAAGGCAATGAACCGAATAAGGAGGATAAGGAACCCGTGCTCGAGGAGAAGGAATACTGGATGCTCTATTTTGATGGGGCATCAAAAAACAAAAACAAGTGGTGCAGGTCTTGTTCTGCAAAGTCCCGATGGATTCGCGATTGAATACGCCCTGAAGTTGAACTTCCCAACAACCAACAATGAGGCAAAGTATGAAGCTTTGATAGCCGGGCTTGGTCTGGCAGGGGCATTGAGGGTTAAGAATCTTAAAGTTTGTAGAGATTCAAGGCTAGTTGTGGCCCAAGTCAATGGAGAGTTTGAGGCAAGGGATGAAACCATGGCCAAGTACTTAAGACTTGTGAAGGCAATAATGACTCAATTTGATGAGTGTTACGTAGAGCACATTCCGAGGGAGGAGAACATCAAGGCCGATGCCTTATCCAAGTTCGCCTCCTCCGAGATAGAGAATTACTCTGGAAGTGTCTACTTCCAAGTTCTGAGAGCCCCTACCATCGATTCAAAGTTGGTCGCGCCTATTGATGTCAGGGAATGTTGGATAGATCCCATAAAAGCACACCTCGAGACCGGTTGGCTCCCGACTAATGTCATGGAGGCACGAAAATTGTCTGTGAGGGCTTTAAGGTACGCACTAATTGAAGGGATACTATACAAGAAGTCCTTTGTGATTCCATATCTAAAGTGCTTAAGACCCGAGGAGGCCAAGTCAACTATTGAGGAGGTCCATGAAGGGATTTGTGGACAACACTTGGGGGGCAGGGCCCTAGCTCACAAGATAGTTAGACTCGGGTTCTATTGGCCTGAGATGATGGCCGATGCTAAGGATTACGTGAAAAAGTGTGACCGGTGCCAGAAACATGCACCAGCGGTTAGGCAACCACCAGAGATGTTGACATCCATCAGCTCCCTCATTCCCTTTGCTATGTGGGGGATGGATATACTTGGGCCATTTGCCATGGCCACTGCACAAAGGAAGTTCTTGATAGTTGCTATCGATTACTTTACCAACTGGATTGAAGCCAAACCGTTGGCCAAGATTACGACCAAGCAAGTCGCGCAGTTCCTGTGGGAGAACGTCATGTGCAGGCATGGAATACCACGAATCCTGGTTACGGACAATGGGTTACAATTCAACAACAAAGAATTTAGGGACTACTGTGATGAAAATGGAATTGAGCTTCGATTCACCTCAGTCGCCCATCCTCAGGCCAATGGGCAAGCTGAAGTTGCTAATCGAATCATCCTCGATGGACTTAAGAAAAGGGTGGAACATTCTAGGAACACTTGGGTGGATGAGCTGTTGCCCATACTCTGGGCATATCGCACCACCTGCAAAGTGACGACTGGTGAAACCCCATTCATGTTAGCCTACGGGGCTGAAGCTGTGGTGCCCGTGGAAATCATGCATGTATCTCCACGGGTTGAAGCCTTTGAACCAAACACAAATGAAGAAGGAATGAGGATGGCCCTCGACTTGATCGATGAGGTGAGGGATGAAGCTCATGCTAGGAATGTTGAACATCAGAAGAAAGCCTCCTTCTACTATAACCTAAGGGTGAAAGAAAGGTTCTTCCGTCAAGGGGACCTAGTACTTAGAAAGATTGAAGCATCCGGAGTTGGACAGAAGGGGAAGCTGGCTCCAAATTAGGAAGGCCCATATCGGGTCAAAGGCACACTGGGACGAGGATCATACAAGTTGGAGACTTTGGAAGGAAACGAGGTGCCTCGCACTTGGCATGCATCAAACCTCAAAGTCTATTATGTTTGATTATCCTAAGTAGGATATAGCTTATATCTAATAGGAAAGTAGAAATAAGGTTGACGAAACCATATCAGAGTTTGCAAACTCCGAGTAAGAAGTAGAGTATTATGTAAGGGTTGAACCCATTTAAGAATTTATTAATGCAATTTGGTTTTCTTTACTCAAGTTATATGTCTGTTATGTATCAAAGCATATTTGAATTGCTAGCCAAGAAAGGCCAAGTACAAATGACAAAATAATTAAGTAAAATGCATAAATAAAACCCCGGAGGGTTAGTCCGGTACAAATATAAATAAGAAATATTTTTCGATTCGAATTTTTTGAAAAGGAAGGAAAAATTGAAAAATCCAAGTTGGGCAAGAGCCCCATTCAGAAAATCTCGCTCGAGAAATAAAGATTCGAAACAATAATTTTCGATTGCTACTTATCGAATGAAGACCAAAAATGGACTGGTCCCACCTATCAATTTTCATTCGAAAATTGGATAAAAAAAAAATCCGAATGAAATTACCGAGCAGGAGGATAAAAATGGGGTGGCCCCACTTAAAATTTTCAATCGGAAAGTGTTAAAAAAAAGGAAAGGGTTAAAAAAAAAATAACCGAGCGGAATTGCCGAGCAGGAAGGAAAAATGGGGTGGTCCCCACTTCAAGTTTTCAATCGGCGAATGTAAAAAAAAAAAAAATAACCGAACGGAATTGCCGAGCAAGAAGGAAAAATGGGGTGGTCCCCACTTCAAGTTTTCAAACGACGAATGTAAAAAAAATGGAAAAACCGAAAGAGAATGCCGAGCAGGAAGGAAAAATGGGGTGGTCCCCACTTTAAGTTTTCAATCGGCAAATGTAAAAAAAAAAAAAGAAGGGAAAAGCCGAATGAGTACATGGCCGAGTGAAGCAGACGAGTGAGAATGAATTTTAATGGTCAAATTACAGTTTGACCCTTGAAGTTTTACATTGGTTACAATTTAATTCCTAAATTATTAGGAAAAATTAAGAAAAATACCTGTGGGTACCCGAAAATTCCTAAATTATTAGGAAAAATTAAGAAAAATACCTGTGGGTACCCGAAAATTCCTAAATTATTAGGAACAATTAAGAAAAATACCTGTGGGTACCCGAAAATTCCTAAATTATTAGGAAAAATTAAGAAAAATACATGTGGATACCCGAAAATTCCTAAATTATTTGGAAAAATTAAGAAAAATACCTGTGGGTACCCGAAAATTCCTAAATTATTAGGAAAAATTAAGAAAAATACCTGTGGGTACCCGAAAATTCCTAAATTATTAGGAAAAATTTAGAAAAATACCTGTGGGTACCCGAAAATTCCTAAATTATTAGGAAAAATTAAGAAAAATACCCGTAGGTACCCGAAAATTCCTAAATTATTAGGAAAAATTAAGAAAAATACATGTGGATACCCGAAAATTCCTAAATTATTAGGAAAAATTAAGAAAAATACCTGTGGGTACCCGAAAAATCCTAAATTATTAGGAAAAATTAAGAAAAATACCTCTGGGTACCCGAAAATTCCTAAATATTAGGAAAAATTAAGAAAAATACCTGTAGGTACCCGAAAATTCTTAAATTATTAGGAAAAATTAAGAAAAATACCTGCGGGTACCCGAAAATTCTTAAATTATTATGGAAAATTAAGAAAATACCTGTGGGTGCCCGAAAATTCCTAAATTATTAGGAAAAATTAAGAAAAATACCTTTGGGTACCCGAAAATTCCTAAATTATTAAGAAAAATTAAGAAAAATACCTTTGGGTACCCGAAAATTCTTAAATTATTAAGAAAAATTAAGGAAAATACACGTGGGTATATAAAAATTCCTAAATTATTAGGAATAAACAAGAAAAAAATATCTACGAGTACACGAAAACTCCTAAAATATTAGGAAAAGTACAGAAAAGTACGAGAAAAATTATAGAAATATTTTCGAGTGATAATTTATGCTAAAAATGCATGAAAGCTCTATAAAAGTGCCGAAATTGCTAAAAGCGAGCACAAGTTAAATCCCCGAATGAGGCAAATCGTCGTAAATGTGTAGGTCGCTCCACACTTTACAAACAAGACGGTACATGTGAAACACTAGTGTACAAATAAAATCCCAATAATAGGGTAGGAAAAGTCCCGGGTAAAGGATAAAAATGATCCTGAATCTTAATATAGACAATTATAACTTCCACGAAAACCTGATCAGTTTTCCTAGAAGTTGGGGGGCAAATGATATGGGCTGAAAGTAAGCCCTAAGAACACATTTAATGTTGCATTAAATGAACCTAAGTTGGTCCAAGGTCAAAGCCCAATTACGAGGCCCAAAACCTTAATAATGATAATAAATTCGTAACTGTAAAATCAGCCAAATAAAAGACCCCGTATTTGAGTCAAAAAGGAAACCAAATCATATCAGGAGTGGTCTTCAAGACATATAATTCTAATACTTATCCATCTATCCTTTGGAAGGATCTAGAATTGGGCCAAGGCTGTGACTTGCCCACCAAGTCTCCTAATTTAACTCTAACTCTAGGGTTTTCATCACCTATATAAGGACCTGCTCCTTCACATCTAGAACTACGTTTTTTGGCTTGATTCTTGATAACTGCAAGATACGTAGGCATCTTGCGAGGACCCGAGTTAAGTCACGAAACACTTGATCAACCATTAAAGCTCGAAACTCTCCCTAACCCTAGCATTCAATACGCAATAAATACACCCTACTTTTCGTTCCACAACATAACCATTATGTTTTTTAAACTTTCAACCATCGACCTTTTAAAAATCATGCAAATACAAGATTACAGAACTAACCATGGTTAGATTACGTTGATGTGGCAAACTAATCACTACAATGATAGGTCCATGTGACAGCCATGATTAATTATTTTTGATTAATTTTTCAAAATAGCCATTATACAAGTAAGTATGTGTTAATATAACCATTATACAAATAAGTATGTGCTAATATTACCTCCATTTAAACTCAAACTCAGATTCAAAAAAGTAATGCTGATGCATTGAAAATCAGATTAACCAACTAAACAGTGCTTCATAGTAGCCATGACATAAATTGATCCTTAAATTACATAAATTTTAACAAATGTAGCCGATAAAAAAGCATTTTAGTAGCATCAAGTCTATTCCATTACAAAAGGCAGTTTAGTAACATAAGTCTATTCCATTTCATTGGGTTGTGTGGTTGGAGGAGCATCTTCTGGCATAATTACAGTAGCATCAGGAGTCGAAAATTTTCCACCCAGATTTGAAGCTTCTCCAACATGGTTTGGTGGTTGTCCACTTTATATCAAATAACCCTGCATTAGATCATGTGAAAGAATTCATGTTAAAATATAAAATTACAAAGACACTCAAACACATACAAAGACAGCTTAACTTACATTCAAGTAAGTTCCACTAGTCTTGGGGTCAATAAATAAACCAGCTCCCATGTTTGTATATTTCTTCACCGGTTTTTTCTTTGGAACAAAATCCCAAATCGATACACTATATTGATACACTATAAACTCAGAAAAACAAAAACAAATTGACAAACTATAAACCCAAATTGATACACCATATTGCAAACACAAAAACCCCAAATCGATATACCATATTCCAAAAACAAAAATCCCAAATCGAACACCATACAAACACAAAAACCCCAAATCGAACACCATACAAACACATAAATCCCAAATTGATACACTATAAATTCAGAAAAACCCAAATCGACCGACTATATATATATGTATGTATGCATATACATGTATATTATGACAAAATTAAACTTTGACGACCGAAAAATTGAATTGGAGAATAGTTTAAGAATTTACCGGCGAATGGAAGAACGAAGAAAGAATATCCGATGAGTGAATGACCCGCGAATGGAAGAACGGCGAATATGAATTTAGCAAACGTGTGCCACATCAGATTTATATTTAACTATGGTTAAATTTTGCATAATTTTTAAATGGTCAATGGTTAAAAATGTTAGTAAAAAAATATAATGGTTATTTTGCAAATTGGGGAAAAGTTAAATGAATTTTTTTGACAGATAACTCGTTATTTAATCTATTAAAATAAATTTGTGCTAGTGAAGCACTTCCTGATTTTACCAGTTTATCCTTCTCTTTTTTTCATATTGTATTATATTTAAGGACCTTCCAGACATTTCCACTTTAATTATGGGTAAATGGGTTGGATCTTGGATTATCTAGCATATATGGATACCCATTCAAAATACACTACAAAGCATATAAATATATGTAGATTGATTGGATCTTGGATTTTATTGTCCATGGATCTTGGATTATCCATCGGTTATGTAATATGGGTAAGGATTGATTTGTTTGCATTGAATACAACAATATACTCCCCGATTTTTGCCTTATCAATGATTTGAATTTAACCTTTCCAAAATTTAAGCATCATTCTGTTTCATGGAGATTTCAAATTCCAGACAATCATCAATCTACGTTTTCATGGCTCCATTATGTTTTACATGTCAAATGTAATATACCACATATTGAAAAGCTTAATCTCTTTGCTTACTTTTTGCTGATATGGATGAAAATACAAAAGGTTTGATCTGTTGTTTGACTGTGTTAAACCAAATGAACAATGTAAAGATTATTCCGACATGATTATTAACCTTCGACTTTACAGGTTTACAGAGATCACATGTGTCTAACCAGCACTGTCCTCCATCGCCTCCGCAAGGTATGAAGATCACTTAATATGTATTTTATGTAATCAGTTTATACTAACAATAGAATTTTGATTTTTTTAGTTGAAAAACCAGATACAAAACCGGAAGTTAAAAGTTCTTCAACAGTATCGAATTTTCTACAATGTGGTTTGCCAGCCAATGCTTCTCAAAGTGTGTATACTTATATTGGTAGTTTTGTTTTGTATCTCTATTGTTCATTTTAATTTAGTGCATACCATTCTTACAGATTTTATAGGCCGTATGAATCCGATTCATAAATTTGCATCTGCTGTTTCTACTCCATTACAAACTCGGATATCAAATGTGTCAGAGAATTTTATGCCGAATTCTTCTTCATAGCCCTTAAATAGTAGTGACAAAACAGGTTAATATCAGTAGAACTATTTCATGCCTAAACTGACTACATTGTATGGGTATCAATTATTTTTTTGTTTGCGATTGTTCAGGCTTTAAAAGATCACACACTTCCATCCAGCTTTCTCCAACCCCACCAAAACAAGGTAAACATCTTAAATGATCCAGAATGTTTAAAATCTTTGTTCATTCTTTTCTATTCTACATTCTTCAGATTACAGATATGTACGATGCCTTGACTAACAATACAATTTTTATGTTTCTCATTTAGTTAAAAAAACCAGCTACGAATCTTAATCTTAACTGTTCCTCAATAGTTAAGGGTTCTCTGCAATACGGTTTGCCTACCAATGCTTCCCAAATTTACTATAATTCTCTTGGTAGTAGAATATTTCCTTCTTTATTTGTTCTTTTTTAATTTTATGTATATCATTATTACAGATGTTGTAGGCCGCATGAATCCCATTCATAAGTTTGTCACTGCTGCTTCTACTCCACTACAAACTCAAATATCTAATGTTTCAGAGAATTTAAACCCGAATTCTGCACCAAATCATTGCATTAGTAATGAAACAACAGGTTACAAATCATATTTTTAAAACTTCATTCCTTATAAACACTCAGAATTTGTAATAATTATCTTTAATCTTTGCGATTGTACAGGTTTTAAAAGAGTACACACTTCGAACCAATTCTCTCCTTCATCAACAAAACAAGGTAAACACATTTGAGCTTTCCAGGATTTAAAAGAACATTGTTAATTATTACGTTTTCTACGTTCATAGCTGTTCAATATTTTAGACTAACATTTTGTTGTGTTCAAAATTTATTTAGTTAAAAAACGTGCTACAAATTTGTCTGATACGAAGTCTAACCCAATCTCAAGATCATTGCATTATAACACCACTACAAATGTAATCCTAAGTGAGTATACTTTGGATAGTAGTCTAATTATAGTGACAATCTTATTTGTTCGAATATGCTCCACTTTAATTATGATGCATTTTTTGCCAAATGTAGATCCCATAAGCCGTATGAATGCCATTCAAAATTTTAATTCAAAGATTTCAGATCCAATACATTCCCAAATTACAGCTCTGAAAGAGAATTCTGATCTTAATGTGCACTCGCAAGAAAAAGGCAATATGGATCGAGCTACAGGTAATTAAATGTATTATAGTTTTGTAATGAATAAATTTCTCAGTTTGAGTCCAGTAAATATCGTATTTAAAAGTGTTTAGCTTATACCTTCAATATCTTTTTTCGTAAATTCTCAAAACATCTTTGGTTTTACAATATTTTTTCAAACCTCTCTTTATTATCATTGAAAACAGGTCATTCCAGAAGACCATTATCCGATATAGACCAAAACGCTATACAAGATAGGTTAAACACTTCAATTCTGACAAATAAAGGAGACATGAGGACTCAATTTACTGAAATTCAGAGTTCTAAATCATCCAACTTTGTTGCAGGTATATTATTTATTATTGCACATCCACATTTACATGAACAATGAAAAAGACAACAAAAGTCTTATAAGATCATTACTTTTATATCAGGTTGTTCAAGCCATGTTAATCATGCTGGCAAGAAAAAGGAAAGCAATATAGGTATTCTTGCGGCAACATCTAGAATTATAGGTAATTTGTTTTACTTGACAACATTTTATACCCAGTTTTAAAAATAATATTTAATTTGAATGCTGCAAACTTTGTAATCGAAAGATCAAAAAAACTTGATAGGCAGAGCAAATCAAATGTCTTCGCCAGCTAATAGGAGTCTATGTGATGTAAATTTATCAGGTACATTCTCATTAGTCAATAGTTAAAGCATTGCTTTTGATTTGAATTATTTTAAACAACTGTACCTACATGCCGTTGTCATAATCTACATCAGGTGTATCAAACTCAAATTCAAATCCACAAAGCAATATCTCGAAGAACACTGTGGGATCTTCAAGCAGACCAATCTTTCAATTACCAACTTCGACCATATCACCTGCTAATGCACATATGCCATCTTCAAGCACACCAACCTGGCATTTACCAGCTTCGACCATATCACCTGCTAATGCACCATGTATGTCATTTAAATAAAAGTCTTAATACATTTTTATGGTCAAATTTTTTGTTTTTTCAGGTTCTAAAATTATTAATGCATTATGGTAGGCTTATCATCCGCAACATCTACCATCCCAAAATCAGAAGCTGTGCAAAAGAGTAATGCTCCTATACCAAAATTTAAATTGCCTGCATCAACTATATCACGATTCAAAAACACATGTAAGTGCATAAAATGATCGAAGTATAGAAAGTTTATTATGCGGTATTATATTTCTTTTAAAATTATGAGATAATTTCAGGTTTAGAAGATTTACCTCGGCAAATTAATAATAATCATAGTGAGAACGATCTTGAAAGTACAAAGAAGAACTTATTTGACAGTTTTAATGAAGCTAAGGAGGTGCTGAACGAAGACGGATCAGGTAGTCCAATAAGCGGAATATGAAGTACCAACTAATTCAACTAAAATTTCTTCATGCCAACTAATTCAAAACAAAATTTTTGTTGCAGATTATGAAGTACCAACATACTCTGATGAAGATGAAGTAGATTGTATGTTTAATGTTAGAAGATGTTTAGATTCCTGAACCAATAATGTTTTATCATTTATTGTGTTATATACACAATCAATTAAATTTAGTATTTGTAATGCAGCAATTCCTTCTGAGTATGGCAGTGAGAACGACGAACATGAACTTGAGATGTTTTCAAAAGGTATGACGACCATATTATCTGCAGTAAATGAAGTTTATTAATTGACAATGGTCACTGTTTTTGCACAAGTTCTCCTTATCATTGAATTTATTACTAATGTGCATTTCATGATATAATCATGAAACATGTTAAATAAACATGCAGACATGTGGAATGGATATATGGATCTGGGTAATCCTGATAAAGTTTGTCCTCATTGTAAAGCTGTGATGTGGAATGCCGAGAGGAATAACAAATCAAACAAGTGTCACAGCCCAACTTTTTCAATGTGTTGCAAGAATGGCCAGGTAGATCTTCCACCGGAAAGGAAACCACCAACATTTCTAAAAGAGTTGTTGTCCGGAGGTCCAAAAACTCCACACTATAAAAAGAACATTCGGATCTATAATTCTATGTTTGCCTTCACATCTTTGGGTGGGAAAATAGATAACAAGATTAACAAGGGTAGAGCTCCCTATACGTTTAAGTTGTGTGGTCAAAATTACCATTTAATAGGAAGCATATGTCCAGTTAACGGAGAAAATCCAAAGTACTGCCAGCTCTATGTCTATGACACAGAAAATGAAATAGAGAACCGAAAAAATGCTATTCCTGGAAGTGATGGTACTGATCCTGATATTGTTCAAGGATTGCTTTTAATGCTTGATGAAAATAACAAGTTGGTTAAAGGATTTCGCATGGCAAGGGATAGATTCCGAAATCAAGAGCCGGGAGAAGTAAAACTGTTATTAGTTTCTTCCTCATCTGCGTCCGGTAGGCCCAATCCAGTAGGACCATCCGATGAAGTTGGTGCACTAATTGTTGGAGATGAGCAGAATACATGTGGATGGAGGGATATAGTTGTCCAAAAGAAGAATAAAAAATTGAAGCGTATTTTTGAGACTAATGTTCACTTCATGCAACTTCAATATCCGCTCCTTTTTCCTAACGGTGATGATGGCTTTCATAAGGAGATTCCATTAAAGAAAAAAGACAAAAGAAAACAGCCAGTTACCACAGATGAAATGGAGGAACCAGAAGATGAACGTAAGCATCGGGAGTATATTACTATGAGAGAATTTTATGCTTACAAACTAATGATAAGACCCCATGAAGGTAAATATTTTTTTTACCTTACTATATTTTCAGTTTACTTTACAGTGTTGTAAATCATCGTAACTCCAAATATTATCAATCTTCATTTTGCTCCTAGATTTCTAATTTTTAAACGCAAAGCAATGTCGGAAAACAATGTCGGAAGACATTTTGTATTCCAAACGCAAAGCAGCCGATAACCAGAATATAAATCTTTCTGAACATGATTTGGAAAACTATACACTTGCAGGTCAACCTCAAAATAAAAATATATGATATCCTCACTTTTTGTAATCTTAATATATATTTTTTTTCATTAACATTTCTTCTTTTTGAATCCTCTTCCTTTGCAGAGTTAGAGAAGCTGTTAAATGAGGTTGGCAAAACTCTTCGAGATTATTCTACAATGCCATATCCGGATGAAGCATATTTGCATGGTTTAACAAACAGACTTATAGAAGAAGAAACAGGATATGATAGGTGTGAAATGAAGTTGGAACATGACCGCCTTAAAGGAAATTTAAATCCTGGCCAGATGGATGTATATAACTCTGTAATGGAAGCTGTTAACAGTGATAATGGACGGTTATCTTTTGTTTATGGCTATGGTGGATGTGGGAAGACTTACCTCTGGAAAACATTATGTGCTCGACTTCGTAGCGAAGGTAAAATAGCACTACCTGTTGCATCTTCAGGAATAGCTGCTGTTTTGCTTCCCAGAGGTAGAACTGCACATTCAAGATTTCATATTCCACTTAAACTGGACCAATATTCAGTTGCTAACATCAAACATGGATCTGATATTGCTGAACTAATTAAACAAACCAGTTTGATCATTTGGGATGAGGCCCCTATGCAGCATCGGTATGCTTTTGAATCGGTTGACCGTTGTTTCAGGGATATAATGTCATCTGTTGATCCTAAAAAGAAGCATCTTCCATTTGGTGGTATTACTGTTGTGTTTGGAGGAGATTTTCGGCAAATCTTACCAGTAATTCCAAAAGCTACAAGGTCCGAGGTTGTGAATGCGTCACTTAACCAGTCCTATTTGTGGACTTCCTGTAAGGTTTGTCTACTAAGTAAAAACATGCGTTTAGGCTCTGGTAAATCTGATGTTTAGAACAAAAAAATTGAAGAATTCACAAAATGGGTTCTTGATGTTGGACATGGTAAAGTTGAATCAGTTCACCCGGAAGATGATTTCTCTGATCCTGAGATTGTAATTCCGAAGCAATTCCTACTCCAAAATTTCAAGAATTCGGTCAAAAGTATTGTTAGTGCTACATATCCAGACTTTGCCAATAATATGACATCTGAGAACTACTTGAGACAGAGAGCCATTATCACTCCAACAAATGCAATTGTTGATGATATAAATTCTCACATGTTGGATCTTATTCCAGGTACTACTTATACTTACCTCTCTCAGGATTCAATAGATGATATTTATGGAGATGATGAGGATGATTATGAATCCTCATTCCCAGTAGAATATCTAAATTCTATTAACATGCCATGCATCCCGAAACATGAATTAAAACTCAAGGTTGGTTCAGTAGTGATGCTTATGAGAAATCTTAATCAGATAATGGGTCTTTGTAATGGAACACGAATGATTCTTACCAAGTGCTTGAAAAATAGTGTTGAGTGTCAGATTTTAACAGGATCTCACGTTGGTTCGAAACATCTCATCCCGCGGATTGAAATGGAACCAACTGATACAAATTGGCCATTTGTATTCAAAAGAATACAATTTCCACTTCAAATCTGTTTCGTCATGACGATTAACAAAAGTCAAGGACAGTCGTTGGATAAAGTTGGCTTATATCTCCCGCGTCCAGTATTTACGCATGGCCAGTTATATGTAGCTATTTCTAGAGTGACTTCTCCTGAAGGTCTTCACATTCTCATTGAGGGCGACACAGGCAAATCTAATAATTTTAGTGCCAATGTTGTATTTGATGAAGTTTTTTATAATCTTCCCAATGTTGGTGATTAGTTATTTTGCAGATTCAATATTTTATTTTGTGAGGTTTAGCTTATAAACATTTTATTACTTTTAAAAGCAAAGTACAATATTATTAGAGTGAATGATGCTTTTACATTTTATTAAAGCACTTTGCAGAAGCACTTATGTTCCTTGGACTATTATCCATTTCATTCTTATGTACATGAATTCAACTTGCAGATGTCTCTTATACAACCTTGACTTTTATTATACATCATTTTTGTATTCCTGCAAATATAGAAGCAAATATATAAGACAGGTCTACTTTAATTTTATTCATCTCAATAGTTTGCACTGTACTTTGAACAAAATGGTAAAGTTAAATTAGTACTATCGTCGAATATATATTAACAATGTAGTATAAGCACAATAAACATTGAAATACATAATAGAGAAAGAATCAATGTGTACTCCATTGTGCTCAATTTCTACACAGATTTCTATACGAAAAGCTTAATATCATCTGCTACATTTTTTTACATGTTTTTCAAATTCGGGTCATGTGGAAAATATGGAAAATGACATTTAGTACATAGTTAAAGTGATTGGGTAGTAAATTTTCTTTACCATCCAGCAGAACTTTGTTTATATAACATATTCATATCTCTATTTGTCTTTAATAACTACATTATCAATATTAACTCAAATCTCTGTAAAATAGAAAAAAAATGTGGCTATATATATCGTTAATTGCTATAGATATGTCTCAACTTTCATTACAACTCAAATCATGGCTCAAGTAATGTATTTTGATAAAGTAAAATAGTAATGAACAGAGATAAACCTTTTAACAAACTGTATCAATTTAGTTATCATAATTTTAGGAAGATATTTGCTGATTGAAGATAACTATGTCAATATCTTTTATGATAACCATTGTCATATCTCCTAAATAAAAACTAACAAACTCCTATTATCAGTGATATATTTTATTATACATAATTGAAGGATACTTGCCATTTCAGAATCACACTGTAACCACATTACCATCCTTATCATTTTCTAATTTTCTTAATTGATAAGTTTCGAGTCACTATATGTAGCTATTATTAACCCCCTTCTGAAAAATAACTCACTGTCTATGCCCGTGCTTATAACGTTGCATTACTGAAGGTTTTGATCCTTCCTCCTATTTTTTACAGTATACAGAGTTTATTAAGATTTTTAACATCAAAACGAATTTTGTATTACACATCTGTTGGACTACTTACATTTGTATAATGTTGCAGGTATGTCTGATAACCTTGAAACATTGGATCAAAGTAGGACAAACTGGAGCATAACAGTTCGAGTTACCAGGACTTGGCCTTCTTTTGACAACCATGGGAATTTGAGTGGTTTAAACTACATTCTCCTTGATGCTCAGGTAATTTGGACATTATAAATGTCAATGGCACAATGTTTTATACACAGTTATATGTTTTATTTCGGACACTTATACTAATCTTTTTGCATTTTGCAGAATTTTCACGTACATGCCGTTGTACACCATCCCATCTTGAACGCGTTTGAGAATGTTATATTTGCGGGTGATATATATCGGATCACTAATTTCATTGTTAGAGAGGCAAATGGAGTTTTTAGACCAGTTTCTTCAACAATCTGTCTGAGATTAACACAGTTCACTATCGTTCAACTTGCTTTTAACAATCCTATCACACCAATACCTATGCATAAGTTTGAAGTTGTTGAACTTCAGGATTTGTATGATATTGCACGCTCATATCCTCCAAATCAGATGCCAACTCATGCTATAGGTGATTATAATTTATTATTACATTATGAAAAATCATTCTACGTTCTCATATTACATTTTTTTTATATTAAACCATTTTTTGTAGATGTAGTTGGGATTGTGAAAATTTGGAACCTCCTATCCACATAATCACACATTTTGGAGAAAGACACTTTGTTCGTTTCCAGATTTATGATGGACGGTTTGTTTCGTTTTAAGTTTACACATTTTCTTATCACATTTACGTAATGAATAATTCATATTTATATTTGTAATGTACAGAACCACTGTCAAAGTTGCTTTTTGGGATGAAGATATTAACATCTTAGATGCTTTAATTAATGGCAACTTTGAGAATCCGCCAATAGTTGTTTTGTCCGCTATTCTTCTTAAACTTTATCAAGGTTATATTTGTATACAATATGATCAAAATAAGTGCAATTGTATTTCATTATATTTTCGCACTAATAACTCTTATTTTAATGTTTTAGGAAGAGTGCAGATATCCGGTATAAGAGCATCAAGATTATTTATTAATATTGATTATGAAGCAGTGGCACGACTTAGGCAGAGGTTGTAAACTACACTCTTTTTTAAAAAGATTTGAAGTAAAATTTGTCAACTTATATTTATTTTGATATTGTTCCCGTATAGGCTTATTGATCAAGGTTACTTGGCTCCTGACAATGCATTTTGATGAAAGAGAACTGCGATGTCGAAGATTTGGTGTTTTGCTTAAATAATATCAATTGCTACTTTTCAAGTTTCGTTTGGTTTTTGTTATTTCAATCATTCTATTGTATTTGAGAATTATAATTTGGTTTCGATGTTTGTTTAAATAAAACATGCATTTTGGCATGTAAGTTAATTTGAATTTTTTAGATAAGCTACCCGCAATGTTTCTGTTTTTTATTTTCCACACTAAATGACTAAACTCATTAAAATTAACCAATTTTGATATCCTAAAGTTCATTAATTCAGATTTTTTAAAAATGTCCATACATATACTACCTCTTACAATTCAGCTCATCAACTTAAGCTATGAATAGATATATAATCTAAAGAATAGACAATCACATGATTTCTATTGTATATTGGCGCTAACTAATTATATTTCCAGTAATGAAGTTTTTTTTTACCATTTCACATAAAATCAAATACTACAAATAATAATGATTATTTCTTAATTATGAAGATTGCAAATCGAATCTTCTTTAGTATTCTCCATTGATTCTTTCATAATGATAAAGATTGCAAATCAAATTTTCTTAAGTAATTATCTCATATTCAAAATGTTAGATATAATATGTACACTAATAATTACGTAAGTTTGCAGATTATGTATGGTTAATATACCAATCAATATTGAAATCAATTAAATTAAAATTATTTATGTCACATTATAATATATTGTGGAAGATGATTGATACAAAATTGGCATGGTCTTCCAAGACTTTAGCATTGCTATATATATAACAAGTTTTTAAAAGATTAGGCAATGATCTTGGAGCTAATCACTTAACAATTTTAATCTCCCCTGTATTAACGATATTCTAAAAGATATCCACATCCTGATACAATTTGTTTTGATAATAACTACCTATAAATATAGGTACTTATCATATAGCAATATACACATCCATTAGTAGCTGTTAGAAAGAAGTTTTCTCTGTAAGTCTTTCTTCCTCTCTGTATTTGCATAAACATCATATACTTAACCTTATTTTTTTGATCCAGTCTCTTTAACATTATTTACCATTGCAGTATTTAATCATAAACATTGCTATGTTTGATCAACTTTCTACACTCGACACATCAAGGACCTCATGGAAAGTAATGGTGCGAGTTAGTAGGATGTGGCCATCATCATCTGCTTCAAATGACAAACTAAAGGGATACAATCTTATTTTGCTGGATGATAATGTAAGAACTTTGTTTTTTATAAAGCATTTATATCTGTTTAACACAAGATGAAGCTACGAGTATAATATTTTTTTTTATGATAAAATGAGATGATGAATGCATGAATATGACTTTATGTACTTAGATTCTGAACATTGCTTTATATTTTATTTGTTCAGAATACTCATGTCCACGCATATGTTTACCCCGAAAAATGGAACTCTATCTCAAAGGATATGGTCGAAGGTGGTCTCTACATAATAACAAATTTCTATACAAAAGAAGCTTTGGGTAATTTGCGCCCAACAAGTTCCAAAATTATCATTAATTTCTCAAATTCAACCACTGTTGAGAAATTGGCAGAGGACGATTTCATGATACCAATGCACAAATTTGAGTTTATTGACTTAAGTGAACTGCTCAACATTGCAATAGCTAATGAGAAGACAGAGAATCCAATGTTCTCTACAGGTATTTCTTTTTACGCCTATTTATTATATAGTTGTTTATTCCTTATTTTAGTTTGATCTTATTTCTATATTTATCGTAAATTAATATGTCCTTGATTTGTTTAGATGTCATCGGTGTAGTTGAAGATTTTGAAAGAGTGAAGCTAATAAGCACCATGTATGGAGAGAAAGAAATTGTGAAGTTTAGAATAACTGATGGAAGGTAATGTGATAGTATTGAACATGTAATATTACATTATAAGTTTTTTTTTTGTAATGTTCTAAACATTTTATTAATGTGAATAAATTATTTAGGTATTCTCACAAAGTCACTGCTTGGGGCAGTCTTGCTATAGCAACTGACAAACAATATGAAGAAGCTGTGGAGAAACCAATAATAGCCATTGTTGCGAATGCAAAGCCGAAATTATTTAAGAGTAAAATCGAATTATTATCAGTACCTGAATATAAATATATCATGTTTTTTTTAATTCCAGTGTTTAATTATCATTTTTTAACTCAAAATTTAATTTATGTAGTTTTGATTTTTTTTAGGCTCTGTTCAGATTTCAACTATTAATTCCATCTTCAAAGGTGTACTTTAACCTAGAAAATGATTTGGTTTATGGAATGCGTCAAAGGTAACATAATACATATTACATTTTAAAGTTTCCAGTAAGATAATGTTTACGTTAAATAAAAGCATAGTAAAATACAATTATAATTATGGATCTAATGTTGTTTTGTCACATGACATTAGAATTGAGGCAGAAGGATACAAAGCTCCAGAGGATGCCATGGACAATCCATTACCAGTAACAGCTACTCCTGTTATTGAAACTATATCATTGCAAGAATTGTCACTTAAAACAAACATTGATGATCTAAAGGTATAGTTTATGTAATCAATATATTTGACATTTTTCTCTTTAATTGATGTCATATTTCTAAGGAATATATTTCAGTAATTATAATGAGTTGTATTTTGCAGAAACATTATCTATGCAATGTAAAGATCATGAGTGTAGAAGAGACTGCAAATTGGTGGTACAATGGTTGTACTGATTGTGAGGAAGAAGTTATACAGGTAGAAGGGAAGATTAAGTGTTCCAAATGTACCAAGACAATGCCTGTTGCTGAGAAAAGGTATTACAAATAATATCTCCCAGTTTTGTATTCATTTTGCTTCAGTAAAACATATCTTCTTGACTTTAAACTTTGTTAATAAATATTTATTCAATGTTGTATTTATCAGATACAAAATTATTGTACTTGCTGAGGACTCAACAGAGGCTTACAATTTCATTTTAGAAGATCGTGCTGCAAAACGCTTGACTCGGAAAACTGTGACAAAAATGCTTGCTGAAAATAAAATGGTAAATTTACAAATGAATACATTTTGTAATTTCGTTTATTAAAATTAATAGCTTTTAAATTTACAACATAATTCTAATTTGTACTATTCTATGTGTAGTGTATGAACACTATTTTTTACCCTCCAATTATAAAGAATCTGGTGGGGAAGGAGATTACCTTTAAAATAGAGATAACTAAGGACAATGTTGCGTCGAAGAGTAAGATTTTTACAGCCACTGATGCATATGATGATTATGTTAGTTCGACATCAAGTTGTTCTACATCAATTACAGATTGCACGGATGCATTTTCTGCAGATGTAAGGATTATTAGTTATTCATTTCATAAACATTAGATTTTGATAATATCACCGAAGATTGCTAATCTGTTTGAATTCTTGCTGTCTTAAAATGTTACAGAATTTGGTTGATTTATCCAAAAGTGAGTATACTCCAGGTTCTGCTAAATCTGTTTGCAAGAAAATTAAGACGGTATAAACTGATATTTCATAGTAAACTACATATTCCATTTATTAGCATAAAGCTTATTAATCTAACACACGCTTAACTATCTTGCTCATTTTGTACTCAGGAGAAATGATAGCAGCTACCTGATGCATCGATGCCTTTGCTGTTATTATTTTCAATGCTTTGAAGAAGTCTAAATCATCCAATAAGTAGAATAACTATTTCTAGAATAAATTTGATTGAATTTGAAAACAGTGGATGTTCTTATTTTCTCATTTTCGTCAATGCTTTTTATTTCCGGTTTTGGATGTTCTTATGTAATAATAACAAGTTCCCGTTTGCTTTTTTATATGAGAATAAACTTATTTTTACAGTACATTTTTTTTATTTTTGCAATATTATGTTGAGTTAACTATATACATGATGCAGAATCAAGTACTTAAATCATCATTTTTGTTGCATATTGTACATGTAATGCTGTTTGCTTAGTTGGTTTTCAACAACTACATAAACTTAGCACGTTATAATGTTATATATGTTTGCTGCTTATAGTTAAAGTATAAATGCTTTTCTATAGTTAGCCAATAAGGATAAAAATCTTGCTGTAGTAGTAAGAAGTATAAAGGTGGGTATTTGAAGACGATCGACAATGGGAATCACATTATTAGCTAAGACAAAGTAAGACAAAATTACGGTCAAGTGTGTTGATGAAGTATAAATTAGAGGATGGAGTAGATTATCCGAACGTTTAGTAGCTTCTATAGGAATGAAATCAGGATCATCAGGTGTTGGCGAATTATAGGGAATGATATGAAAATCAAGGCGTTTAATTTGAGAATGAATTACAAAAAAAGAAGTAATGGTATTTGACTCTGCAGTAGAGAGTGTTGGTTGGGCAGTGATTCCAGTCATAGTAACATTGTAAGCTAGCATTGCAGTGACATGGAGGAATGTAGTCAAGCTACCCATTCAAACAAAAAGAAAAAAGGTCTATATGATGTTAAAATGACTACCGACTGCTGCTTGACATTGTAAATGTCTGCTTATAGATATTGTAAACAGGTGTATAGTAAAGTTTGTTTTCAACAACTACATAACCACTTTGCACATTATCATGTTCTATATGTTTGATGCTTATAGTTAAACATACACAGTACACAAGGAACACATAATTATGCATCTATTTTGCAATTAAATAGACCAAAACAGATCCTTTCATTGTGTTCCACAATTTCTGTAAAATTGCTCTATGATTTTGAAGCTTTCAGATTTATTACAACGTGATTGACACTGGTGCTTTAATGACTCTCGGCTCCAAACACACTTCACGTCAATATAAATTTAGCAATTAGCACAAATATAGTTAAAGGCTTTATCAACATTACCACAAGCACAACAAATAAAGTTGTAGTTGTAATTTTAGATGTCAAGTAGTAGTGGGAACTGGTGGTTTCCAACAGTCGGTAAAGAATTCGACTTCATAATTTAAGAAACATTCAAAAATTACATTTCTTCCAAATATCAAATTCAAATCGCAATAAGAAATGCATAGTTTATATCCTTCGAGATAAGAAAATAAAAAATATCATAGACATAGTATCAGAGGACATGATTTAATAAAACTATATTCTAAAGAATAGCAACATCAAACACTATTCCATCTTCATCTTCCAGCAAAGTGAAAACCAAAATCTGATTGCGCTTGAGTTTATTATATCTCGCAAATTCATTCCAACCAGCAGAAAACCTTGGCATTCCATTGTTAAATACTATTTTAACAGTCCAAGTTCTACCAGTAGTTCTCAATCTGACTTGCTCACCAGCCTCCCAGCCTCTGTTGTTTGGGATCACATCTCTTGGTATATGCTGCACATGCATATTAGATCAGTGAATGAAATCACAGGTTTCGATATATTAAATTCATAAAGCACCACTATTAAAAAAAGTAAAAAACTTACAACTCCATGTGACGACTGATTGACATTTGAGAATGTTAACAATGTAGTGAATTCATTTGCCATCTGTTCCAAGTCTTCTTCACCCATTTCGTCTAAGTCACGATTGACAATATCTTCCATCTCTGCATCATCCATTTCTGCCTCCTCATCAATTTCAGATATATGCCCTCCAATCATCACATTATCTTCAATATTATCCATAATTCGATCTTCCATATCCATATCTGATTGTACTTTAAAATATAATGATTATCCATGAATATCACATTCATGTCATAATTGAAATATTAAATAAATCTAAACAATTATATCTGCAAAGCTTAAAAAGAATAATTATGTAATCTGCATACGTAAATTTACCAGTTTGAGCTTCCTGTTCAGCTTCAATGACAGGAAAAAACTTCTCGACCTTTGACTTATCGAATATGCAAAGTTGAAATAAACCAGTTCCACAATAGGTAAACAGCAGATTTTCTCTTTTTTCGAGCTCTTTGTTACCAATTATTTCAAGCAATCCAAACATCTTTCTCTCATTTTCAACATAAATGCCATTGAAAACTTCTCCATTTTGTAGTTCAAACTTAATTGCAGCAGGTATAAGATTCCCGAAACGTGTGTAAAAAGATTCCGGGATAGCCTAAACAAAACCAAAAATATGCAAGTCATACAACAAACATGCAACATGTATAAGCTTTCCATAAAAAAATGTGAACATGCTTCATACAAGGAAGTAGTAAATATTTTGATATGATAATTTTTTGAATTAGACCATACCATTTCTCCAGATTCAACTGCCCGACCTGAAACAGATATTAAGAATTTCATTCCAACTCCAGAGTTCGTATCTGCAAAATTACAAATGATAATTAAAACCTACATTATAATATTTTCTTTATAATTATTATACAATTGTTTTTTGATTTTAAAATTTAACTTGCCTTGATGGTATACAAGAGCTCATCGAACTGTTCGCATTGGTAAATATTCTACCTCTGATGAATCATCATTCAACACATGAACCATAAATTTTCCTTCTCCCTTATAACCAAATACCAAGATGGAACCGAACAAATTTATAATTTCCTTAAAGAAGACTGATAAATGATATAGATAGAGATAATGCTGAGTCTTCTCAATTTTAGCATTTATTTGACGTCCCGTTGGTAACTGTAGTATGACACTTAATGGTATTTGATCACCATATTCCAAACAGAATTTATCTGGTAGTGTCTGATAACAATCCATGAAGAAATATAATTAATGAGTAGAAATTCTATAAGTAAATGTTTAAGTATTTGAAAAATACTGAATGTATTAAAAATATTACCAGCCTGTATTCCTCAAACTCTTTAGGCTTTAAAGCAATGATAAATTGCCGATAGATTACCTCATCAACATTATTCTACAAAATTGAAGATTAATATTAAAATATAGTAATCAAATATTCACAATCTATTCAATTAAGCAGATAAACATAAAGTAAGTTAAGTGTGAGTCGTACTAAACCAACATTGGCAGGTTCTCTTAATACTTCATCCTCTTTAATAACATTATCACTCTGCTCCTCAGAATCTGTAAAACAAATTATCATGTTATGAGTTTTTATTCTTACTCTAACTGTTGACATATATATTTTGTAAGAAGTCATGCATTTGTGCATCTGTAAAAAAGATAATTTGTGCTTACCAGAATCTGAAAGCCAACTAACATTCCAGAACCAGTTCTTAATTCCATTATTTGAAAGAATAGAGCAACTTCTCGAATAATCTATTTCTTTACCATCTTCCTGGAAGATCCTTCCATACAACACATTACTGTTATTCATTGTGAAAATTATGGTTTCCCTTGGTGTCAATTTTAAATTTTCCATCATCGCTTCAAGGTTTGTGAGGTATCCTTCAAAGTGATTGTAAGCAATGCACCACTCTTTGCCAGCAATTTGAAGGTTTTTCATCCGCTTTAGGTGTTCACCGTAGAAGTCTTTAATCCATTTTGGCACATACTGATTAACATGAATCAGAAAATTCAGATAAGAAATATGTCATATCTAAGTCAATGCCACCAAGTTTAGCAACTTGAATCAGTTAAATTAAGGAATAGAGTGCATTTAACAGGTTGATGCATAAGTAAATAAAAGGAAAATATATACCACCAATCTCTGATTTAAACAATGCTCTGTAACAACTTTAAGAAAAGATCTCCTCCACTTCTCACTATCTGTTTGTATATTAAATATTGAAGAGAAGAATGTCAAAACTACAAACAAAACAAAATGCAGTATTATAACAACTATAATGCTTTATATTACCTTTATTGTTATCAATCATTTTATCTGCATCTTTGAAAATGCAAGCATTTACAATGTTAGGTTCAGCAGAAGGTACTTTAAACAACACCAATGTATCGCCAACCTTGAGTTCAGATTGTGCAGCAAACTCATACCATCCTTTGCCCAGCATACATGTGCCTTCCTTCCACTCTATATCAATTTCCCAAAAGTTTTCAATAAACCTAAGTAACACCTTTGTACCATCTTTCCATTCTTTATAAAGGCTTTCCAGTTCTGTCTTTAATTTCTGATTTCAAAGAATAAAAACACAATTAGGAATTAGTACAAACTAAATATGCATATTTCACTGGACCTAAGACAGATTGCAAAATTCTCACCAGAGGCATCAGATTCTTATCAATAGCAGCATTACCAATTTTGATATCGAAGGATGTAACATGATTCTCATAACTATTAAACTTCCAAAGTGCATAAGATTTCTGATATTCCAGTGACGAGCAGTCGATCATATATTGCTCTTTTCTCCAACTATTTATATTGTCATTCTTAAAAAAAACTTCTGGATCCTCGATCGGATAGTTGCACTCAATTGCAGTATCTTTGAAGATTTTGACATTGAACAGATCATTCCCATAATAATCAAACTGAACAAGATTGTAAATCTTAATCTCATAGAACCTCATGAAATTGATTAAACCATAGATTTCTTTACTTTCCTCATCTAATTTCCCTTTCCAAATAAATTTTTTGCACTTAATGATCAATTTTGAAGATAGGTTCTTTCCAAACTCATCAAAAAAAGATTTAGGCATTCTCTGCACAAACAAATAAAAATTTAAATGTCATTTTTATCTTTACAAGATTAACAGATGAATTATATAAGAATCTAAAACATAGAGTATTTCCATTACAGATCATACTTACAAATGATCCGAATCCATGCTTATCATTATTGGCTGATACAAAACTTGACAGAATTGGTCTTTCCCCTGTTACATTATAAGTTGTTTATTTATTGAAGCACTGAATCAGAATAACATAATTGAAAACGTTATAATTAGTTTCTTAACTGAGATTTGATTTTTTTAAAATGCAACATACCAATACAATATGTTTTATCTTTAGTCCTGCGAGTCACGATTGTACACTGTATTCCAATATATTAGTGATATTGTAATGCCCTATTTGTCTTACCAGCAAAAAATTGCTAACAATTACCTTAATACTTTCACTAACAAACCAAGAACCAGCTAAAAAGGCTTGATACAAATAACATAAAACTATAAAGATGTCTACAAGCTTCAGGAGAATCGTTTTAGTATAATCCAATTATGATTAAGAAAAAAGTCATAGATTACTAATAGATATCCACCGGAGACATACATTCAAGCAAAATTACAAACATTGTAATACAGGCAATACAGGCTTGAATTGATAAACCAAGCAATCATCCACCGGAGACATAAAATCAATCATTGTGAAAGTTAAAGATTAAACATTGTTGTACATGATTGATATCAATTGAACTATACAATTACAAACTATACCCAAAATTATACATATAATCAACACATGCACAATACATAAAAGACTTGATATTGTCAAAACCAAGCATAAAGAAATTGAGTAGTCTATTACCTCCATCTGATGACTACAGCTCTTGTACACCGCTTCGCACAAAACCCTGTTCTTCGTTCGACAGTTTAGATATGTATGCACTGTGCATGCAACTAAAATTTTGGGTTTTATGTCTATCTATATTGATTTGAGATATGTATACACTATTTTCCTTTTTGGGTTAGCTATGTAATTGATATCATCTCTAATTATCTTACTTTTACCATAAATACAGTAATAAATTTTTTGTTAAGACAAACATTAAATTTTAACTGTCTCAACTACTACCAGTTTGTGTGCTAATTTGATTTTTCCAATAAGTCAAAGTCTTTTCTTTTAAATGTTTAATTATTTTTTCCAAATTTTTAAATGTAGTGATATCATGATAATATAGGTGTCTCATTGTTAAATATTTTGACTTAACCAATTCATGTATCTATGTAATATTTACATTTTTAATATGTTAGTAAAAAAATTATTTTTCTAAAGAATATCAATATAAAATTTTTTTTTAAGATTTTTTATTAATTATTTTATAACTGAACGAAAAAAGATTAGAACTTAATGGCATAATCGTTTTAATTGTATTTCTAATATGAATTCAGATCAATATTGTCATTAACACCGTGTGTACTTAGTTCTATATTCCCAATTAAAAAAGATGAGCCACAAAAGTGCGTAAATATAAAAAACGACCAATATTATTGGAAAAACCTTAATTAACATGTACTTTATATGACGTTTATTTTTAAGTAATTTAAATACATTAATTTAAAAAAAAATTAAATAACTCCGTGTGCGAAGCACGGGCATATTACTAAAAGGATTCGGACCGCACTGAGATCATATAAATCCATGATTGTGTGAGGAAAATAATAAAGGAACTAACAATATCCGAACATGTGTAACTTAGTACGGAAAATCTTACTCTTATTAACCTGTGTTTGAAAACGTAAAACAATTAAAGTTTTTGCATGTGAGTTGTTTGAAAGTTAACTCAGAGTCCCCTGAAATTAGAAAAAGTAGTGTACGTCATTTTTCTTCATAGCATTTAAATTTCATAGCCAAGTGAAATTAGCATATTAGTAGTTACTTGTGACTGATGGAGCAATGATACAACATGTTTTTGAGTACCACAATTAATCTTCATCGTTAATCGACAAATCGGATTTCGAAACCAGCATAAACTAATTTCATTAGGGTAAAATACCAATGAATTCCATCAAAATCAAATTCTATTACAAGAACAATTGCACATAAATTTGACACCTAAGTTTCTATATATTCAAGACATAGCTATATTAGGGTACTTCTTTATAAATACTTTGTTGCCAATGAAAAAGCAACAATGTGAATGTGACAATAACTTGAACCTGCAATGTACATAATGCAAACACATATCGAGTCCCGTATTCCTTAATTAAGTAGGTTTGTTCATATAGGCTAGAGTCTAGAACCCGATTTTGATATTTTTAAACATGCACAAAATTGGACTATTTCGACCCCTGAGTAACAATAATCTTAGATATTTTTATATCCCGCACACGTAGGTATTGTAATAAATTTATTTTAGATATTTCAACAAGCAGTAATTAGGATCGTAAATGAATCGATATATTCGTGAACGATTTGCATTTGGTTCAAAAAATGTTCAGTTCAAATTTGGTTTGATTCGTAAATGAATCGATTTTGAATACAATTTTAAGGATCGATTTATAAAGAAACTGAACTTGATCACGACAAAATTCGACTCGATAACTCACGAACAAGTGCGATTAATATGTTCGTGAACATGCTCATGAACAGGTTCGTGAATAAGTTGGATAATTGAGCTTGTTAACATACTCGATATATAAGTTCATTAGTAGTTCATAAAAAAATTTGATAAATAATTTCATATATATTAATATATGTTCGATTATTAAAATATACTCCAAACTCTTACTAGTTGTACTCCATTAATTAGAATATACTCGAAATTCTTACTAGTTGTTCTCCATTAATTAGAATATCTCATATGTTAAGTTAGATTATTTAAGTAACTGATCGATTTATTTTACTAGTAGTAACTCAGTCTTGCAATTTGTATAACTAATATGTTTTATCAAATCATTTATACTAATTAAATATATAAAAAGTATTATCGTTTTTATGATATTTTAAAATTGAAAACTAGAATAACTTGATATACTTGCAAATATGTAATTCAGAGATTCATATAAGTTATTTTAATACAACAAATACAATAATAATTGTTTTTTTTTTAAATTGTACTTCAAATTTATCGAATATAGAAGATAAGCTTACGAGTAATAATTAAGATTTATTTTCGAGTGAGTTCACGAACTTATGATTGTTCGCAAGTGAATTAGTGAACATAAGCTCGCGAACAATATTTAAGATTTACTCACAAGCACAATTTCGTGAACAAAGTTAATGAGTTGTTCGATAACAAAAGTTCGTGGACAAGATTAATGAGATGTTCGTGAGCAACATTTTTTCTTAAAGAACCAAGTTCAAACACATGTTTCAGCTCGATTCAAGTTTGAGTTCGAGTTCAAATTCAACAATTTTAGAATTCGATTCGGCTCCACTCATTTATACCCCTACAGCAATGCATCGAAATTATAGTGTAACATTTAGTTAAAAATTATGATTCAGTGTACGGTAATTAGCTCACATGATTACTCCTTTTTCATTTCAAATTTGTAATACTATTTTATACATTACGTTAACTTGAGTTTACCTAAAAAATAATCACATAAACTTTTATATCTACTTGTAATCTTCAATTTCGTATTATTCACAGGGGAAAAAAGCCTTACAATTTAAAAGGTAATTTGGATTTCTCATTATAATCTTTGTCAATCTATACTCTTTATTAAAAACAGAAACCCCCTTTAAATGATATGTCATGTATACCGCGGTATGCACGGTAAGCCATTAAATATTAATTAAATTAATTAATTAAAATTGTAATATTATATAATAATTTAATTTAATAATGAAATTATATACTATGAGTTTATTAACTAAAAATTGAAATAAAAGTCATGAATATAGTATCAAATAGAACTTAGGACTCATTTAATTAATAAAAAATCAGGAATATGGTATTAAATAGAACTTAGGACTCCTTTAATTAATATTTAAAAGTATCTATAATAGATTAATAATAAATTCAATTAATAATATAGCTACTCTTATATTATATTACTAGAATAAAGTTATGTAAATTTAATTAATTAAAATAACAATATTAAATATTAATTTAATATTAAATATTATATTATAACTTGGTGCTTCAAGATTTTATTTTATTAAAAAAAGTTAAAAATTAAAAATTTAAGATAATTTTTTACGATCCGCGCTTTGTGATAGGCTAGAAATACCCCAGGCCCAACCTTGAATCCAAAGCTACAAGTAATCCAGCTCATGAGAATAAGAGCAACCCAGCCCAGGTCAATGGGTCCGGGCCCGGAGCCACCACCACGTGGTGAGGTCCCCACCCCAGATTAGTGGACCCCAGATCAATGACACTCAGCACACGTGGCACCCCAGTTCAGCCGGCAATCCCACACCTGGCGCTGACTAACACTAAACGACAAGAAAGAGCACGTGTCAAATCATGTCCACAACAACGCTGTCACACTCAAGTGAACGGTCCCCACAAATAGGGACACGTGTCCTACACCCCGGGAATTCAGCGGGCTGTCCCCAGATCCGACGGTCAGGAATGGAGGTAACTTACCACTAAACCCTAGGCCTAGGGCTATAAATACCCCTAAGGAATAAGGTTTAGGGGTTAGCCATTATTACACACCTACACACATTTAATACTTTCGATACTCTGATTGATTATCTCCTTCCAAAGCCAACTCTTATTCTCACGCCGGAGGCACCTCGGGGCCAAACCCCCCTCCGGAGTTGTTTTGCAGACACCCCACAACAGCTACACCGCTTCCGAGACAGGAGTTGGCGAGGAAGTACCCGGTCAAATCACAGAGTTATCACTTCACACGGGTTATCGGCTAGTAATTACTTAATAGAGAAACTGCGGTTGTAAACGAATACAACATTTTGTTCTCTCTTAATTGTAGACGACTAGTATTCGAAAAGTGAGTGGCTAGAAAATACATGAAAATAACAATCTCTGATGATAGATGTTGAGGGTATGTTTTTGGCGACCAATCGTCCAAGATCCACCGGAAATTAATTATATAAAACAAAAGAAATTTTAGTTGCAATGGTTGGGCTACTGCTAGTGTACAAAGCTACTACCATCACTCTATTTGCCACAATCACACGGCAATATATCCAAATATGTGCAGCATCTATGTACACAGAAATGTGGAGATACATACCTACGCTTGACTATATACAAAGTTGAGTGGAGCTCAACTTCGTTTAAGACCTTAAATGTCGCAACAGCAGTGCCCCATTGGCAAGGTTGCTAACCGCTATCTATCTCTAGCTAACCGCCATATATTTTTCGGACTCGCCGATATCTAAAGCGATGTGTCGACAGTTAGCGAATCTCAGCTGCATCGTTCCATATCCATAAGCAATTACAACTCAGTCTCAGGTTATTGTTATCTAATAATTATTGAAACGCAATCAAAATAAAATATACTAATAGATGCATGGATAGATATTGTTTACAATATCATAACCTTGTTAGGTTAACTCATATTAGTATTAGGTTTCGCCGTTGTTGTGATTTTACCAATGCCTACATGAAATTATGTGATGAAATGAGATACTTGATCGACCGCTCGTAATTTAGCCTATTTGGACTGAAGGCATATCTCCTTATCACAGATTTGATCTTCGCTGGGGAAGGAAAAGCATACCTTTTGAGAGGATCCAACATTTAATCTCATATAGAATTTTGCATACACTACAATAAATTTGGCAATAGACGACACGTATCAGACAACACCCATGGAAAAAAGTGTTGCCCGAAATGATCAGACAATTGTTATTTTCCTACTCGAGAAAGTATTGTGTAATCCGACATTCACGCAATGGGCCAAAACCGTTGTGTGATAAATCTTACCAGACAAGCATTTCTTGACCAGGGGTGTTGTGTAAATGCATAAGTATTTTTAAGATTAGACAAGCGTTAGCAAATAAGTGTTGTGTGAATGCCTGCAACACAATATCCCGGAAAACCGTTGTTGTATTCAGACAAGTGTTTTTAGGTCTGTTGTCTAAGTAGCAGTCATACAATATGTTATTCATAGTGTTGTGTGACAGTGAACCAACACACAACATTTTTTAGAAATATTATGTGAATGAAGCATAGACAATACTTCGTAAAAAGTATTGTTAGAATGAGACCAGTGGTTTCGGATTTAAAATAGATAATTAAAATAAAAACAATTGTGAAAAGTAAATAAATAATTTACCTTTTTAAATAAAAGGTAATTTAGTAATTGGAAGTAAATAAGTTAAAAGGTGAAAAGGTTACGTTTTTACCTTTTTACCAAAACATGATTAAAATAATACTATTCATCACCATCTTTAAGCTTTCATTCCAAGAACACCAAGAACACGAAGAACACAATAATCAATCTCCAATTTCTATATGTTATGGAACTCAAAATCCAACATATGATATATGAAATTGACCAGAAAAACAAGA
This sequence comes from Saposhnikovia divaricata, assembly GCA_036435485.1. Taxonomy (NCBI): domain Eukaryota; kingdom Viridiplantae; phylum Streptophyta; class Magnoliopsida; order Apiales; family Apiaceae; genus Saposhnikovia; species Saposhnikovia divaricata. The sequence goes on from CM071601.1 coordinate 103,244,815, forward strand.
TCTACAACATGGCACCTTCAGATTTCACAACAAACACTGTTTGCATTTTTTTTTATTTTTAATCCTAATAATTTCGAAATTAAATCAAATTTTAGAAAACAAAATGAAATCACCTGCACCACATATGTTGGCAAGAACACGTAGGGTTCGTTGAGAGCTTCGATTCGACTATAGGAGCGTCAAAATCCAAATTCAATAACATCTTCGAATTGGACTTTGATCTTCAAGAACAATATTTACCGGAATCTATATTATTACAACGCTTTCGTTTTTGTTAAAATCTCGTACAACCCGGCCTTTTTATTTTTTGATTATTTTTTTCCAACACTAAAATGAGTGTTTATTAACATTCATACGGTTGGATTGTCGAAGAAATCATTCAAAAAAATTATTCAGTGAATTTGGATCGTGCCCCATTATAGGAAGCAGTACTTACGTTTTTGTTAAAATCTCGTACAACCCGACCTTTTTATCTATCGATTATTTTTTTACAACACTAAAATGAGTGTTTATTAACATTCGTATGGTTGGATCGTCGAAGAAATCATTCAAAAAAATTATTCAGTGAATTTGGATCGTGCCCCATTATAGGAAGCAGCACTTGTACTACGTTTTTGTTAAAATCTCGTACAACCCGACCTTTTTATTTTTCGATTATTTTTTTCCAACACTAAAATGAGTGTTTATTAACTTTCGTAGGGTTGGATCATCGAAGAAATCATTCAAAAAAAATTATTCAGTTAATCTGGATCGTGCCTCGTTACAAGAAGCAGCACTTTTACTACTTTTTGTTAAAACCTCGTACAACCGACCTTTTTATTTTTTGATTATTTTTTTTCCAAACACTAATATGAGTGTTTATTAACATCCGTACGGTTCAATCATTGAAGAAATCATTCAAAAAAATTATTCAGTGAATCTGGATCGTGTCTCGTTATAGGAAACAGCACTTTTACTACACTTTTGTTAAAATGTCGTACAACCCGACCTTTTTATTTTTCGATTATTTTTTCTCAACACTAAAATGAGTGTTTATTAACTTTCGTATGGTTCGATCATCGAAGAAATCATTCAAAAAAATTATTCAGTTAATCTAGATCGTGCCTTGTTACAAGAAGCAGAACTTTTACTACTTTTTTTTAAAATCTCGTACAAACGACCTTTTTATTTTTTGATTATTTTTTCCAAACACTAATATGAGTGTTTATTAACATCCGTACGGTTGGATCGTCGAATAAATCATTCAAAAAAATTATTCAGTGAATCTGGATCGTACCCCATTATAAGAAGCAGCACTTGTACTACGTTTTTGTTAAAATCTCGTACAACCCGACCTTTTTATTTTTCGATTATTTTTTCCCAACACTGAAGCGAGTGTTTATTAATATCCGTACGGTTCGATCGTTGAAGAAATCATTCAAAAAAATTATTCAGTGAATCTGGATCGTGCCTCGTTATTGGAAACAACACTTTTACTACGTTTTTGTTAAAATCTCGTACAACCCGACCTTTTTATTTTTCGATTATTTTTTCCCAACTCTAAAATGAGTGTTTATTAACTTTCGTACGGTTCGATCATCGAAGAAATCATTCAAAAAAAATTATTCAGTTAATCTGGATCGTGCCTCGTTATAAGAAGCAGCACTTTTACTACTTTTTTGTTAAAATCTATTACAACCGACCTTTTTATTTTTTGATTATTTTTTCCAAACACTAATATGAGTGTTTATTAACATCCGTACGGTTCGATCGTTGAAAAAATCATTCAAAAAAATTATTCAGTGAATCTGGATCGTGCCTCGTTATAGGAAACAACACTTTTACTACGTTTTTGTTAAAATCTCGTACAACCCGACCTTTTTATTTTTCGATTATTTTTTCCCAACACTAAAATGAGTGTTTATTAACTTTTGTACGGTTCGATCATCGAAGAAATCATTCAAAAATTTTATTCAGTAAACTTGGATCGTGCCCCGTTATATGAAGCAACACTTTTGCTACGTTTTTATTTTAATCTCGTACAACCCGACTTCTTTATATCTTATATAATTTTATAATATAAATCTCCTAAAAGTAGTACTCACTCTGACTATCCAGTCCCGATTATACCTAATATCTTTTTAAAAATAGTTTTTCATCCCAAAATTACTGTATTTCCTTTCCCGGCTTTGCAAATTTCATTTCCCACCCTGCCCAATATTTCATTTCCCCCCTTTATCAAATTTTATTCCCCCCCCCCTTTATCAGATTTTTATTTCCCACCCTCTCAACCACTAATACACGATACAACTCTCTCTCATTTTACAAACCCAGCTCATGAACTCTCTCATTTTACCCCTTCTAAATTTTTTTCCCCTTTTTATCTCCCAACCAAATCACACACCCAACACAAAACAGACAGATTCAAGTCAAAATCATGAACACGGGTCCTAAATCGAGTTGTTGATCTAGGCTTTTATTCCTTGAAAAATGAAGTTAAATTACTTCAGGTCATCTACTCTTTGTCTCCAACCGTTTCAACCTACAGCAGCACCATTTCCAACTCACCTTGCCGGATCGATGTCCAATCCTCCTATAGTTGACTGGCTTGTTCCTCTTCTTGGCCCCAATGTAAGTATTTTCAAGGACTGTTCTTCGTGTTTCAAAATTATTCGGTTTGTGTGTTTGTATCAAGATAATTGAATTCAATTTTCTTGAATTCCTCTAAATTGACTAACTTTGTGTTATAATGGTTCTGGATACAGGGACATTTACCGTGTTGCATTTTCTGCAGTATCGCTATCTTGTGTGTTTGGGTTGCTTACCTCTCTCTCTCTCTCTCTCTCTCTCTCTCTCTCTCTCTCTCTCCCTCTCTCCCTGTCTCTCCCTCTTTTTCTCGTCTATCTCTATCTCTCCCTCAATCTTCTTGGAAACAAAGGGAAACACAACATTGGTTGCCTCTTCTGGATATTGGCAAGGACGGCTTTACAAATCGCGGTGTCATCAATCAGGGACCCAGATGGGAAGTTATGGTAATGAAAGAGAATAATTTATTTTATTGCTCTTTATTGATATTATAGATTGTATGTAATTTGCAAAAGACTATTATTAGATCTTGGTGTTCTTGAGCAAAGGCTGTTGCAAGTGAATACCTGTATGAACCATCCCTTTTGCAGGTTGACTTGTTCTTCTACAGAGAGCCCGAAGAGGCAAAGGAAGATTTGCTGAATAAAATAGACTATTGACTAGGTCCATTTATTCTTTTCTTTTTGCAAATCATTGTCTGGTTATTGTCAAGTACTGGACATTAGAATCATTCTTTCCCTGCAAATATAATGGTATTTATTCAAGATTTAAGAAGGTCCTTTTTGCTGCTTAATTTAATGTTCTATATGTTCCAAGGAAGAAAGCATTAGCTTCGTTTACCTCTTCAAGTGGCTTTCTTCTATGTACTGATGTTGAAGAAAGTTTTTGTAGCACTCTATTATTTTCTTTTGTGGGCAAGTATCTTCTCTTCAAGAGAAGCATACAGCTCTACTCTGTTTTCATGTGTTAAAACTATACCGAGTTTTCTTATATAGCCATTTTTTCTCTACTACTATAAATCTGGTATAGTCTAATAGTGTTTGCTGAATTGTTATGTGGATCCATTGCAATTGCTGATAGTTATGCAATATATTGACACCAGCTTTGATTTTGTAGCTGAAATCCTGTTCATCTTACTTACCATTTCCTCTTGTGTTCTGCAGGTATCTTAAATACTTGACAAATAAGTACTTGAAGAAAAACAATGTGAGGGATTGGTTGAGGGTTATTGCCTTCAACAAAGACCAAAATGTTTATGAGTTGCGGTACTTTAACATTGCCGAGAACGAGGGAGACAAAGAGGATTAAATTGTTTGATTTAGTTTTGTTGTCTCTTTTTTTTTAGTATTTACACCGGCAAAAGGTTCTGATGCAGCCATGACAATGGGAAGTGATGCTACTATATATGCAGCAGAAGCATCAGATACTATTGACCTTCTGTAAAAAAATCTTCCCGAAACTGTTCCTGAATATGTTGAATTGGTGAAAGCTCATATTGCTGCCGGTAATAAGCGGTTCACATTCTCAATTAATTTCTGAATATTTATCGAGCTTTGCAATTGAGGTTTATATTATCTTTCTAGGATCAAATTGTCGTTTTACATCTATCAACTACTTTTGCTTGGTAAGATGATTGATTTCTCAAACACTTCAAATTGGAAAGTTGCTGGTACATTTATCCAGGAGTTGCTAGAGATGCCTCTTGAACATGAATTAGATGATGATGACAATGAAGTTGTCATATGAGATGGGATCAATCTTGGTGGAGATAGGCATTGGGCTGAGGCAATATCAAGCATGTTCACTCTATAAATTTATAAGGGTTATAGGTAATGTATATGCTGCTGTTCTTTTTAATTAGTACTATTTACTTGTTAGTTTGATTTAATCGATGTCTCTAGTCCTGAAGCTGGTGTTACCAAAAGGTATACCTAAAAATGCTCAAATAGTTATCATATATTTATTGTTGCACCACATAAATTTTGTGTATCTGAACTCATATGCAAACTTGTAGTTTGTCGCAAATGAAGGGGATATGTGGAATCAGGAACCAAGATTGCTATTATCTCAAAATCAGATGAAGGTGTTGCTTCGCCTAAGAAGACATCTGATGAAACTTCTTCCCAGCCTCCTGCCACTGAAAAGAAAATAGAGCTAGAGAAGTAGGTAAAGAAATTGAGTTATCTCATTTTAACATTGTAAATTAGACGATGGTAGTGGTACTTTGTTAGGGATTGGTACCGGTAGTAGCTTTGTAGCGATGAATATTGATTGGCACGTAGTTTTTGTTATGAATATTTGTTAGTTGCTAGTACTGTATAAACTCTAATTTTGTTGTAAATAAAAGTGTTCCATTTATCATTAGCCAATGTTATCATATTTTATAAACACTTGTTGAAAATATCATCAGACAATGGACATGTTTCAAGAAACCATTGTCTATTCTATGCACATGCAACACATAAAAAGAAAAAACCATTGTCTAACTACAAGAAACACAAATAAAAAACGTTGTTTAAAGAGAACACATACAACACATAAAAAGAAAAACCGTTGTTGTTTCTAGGTATCAGACAACGGTTTTCATAACTAGACACGTTGTGTGGAAACCTTTGTGACAACAATTTGTGTACCGTTGTCTGATACAAGTATCAGACGGCATCTCAATAGACGACGGAAAAAAATTATCAGACAACGGGCAAAAACAGTTGTCACATAATTCTTTCTTATATAAAACCGTTGTTTGTCATGCTCTCTAACAACAATTTTATTCCGTTGTCTATTCTATTAAACAACAACGGTCATGGTTTATAAACCAAGTGTCTCAAATGATTTCAGACAACCATTTTTCAATCGACTGTTGTTGTTTCTAGGTTTCATACAACATTTTCCAGAACAAGGTATGTTGTCTTGTACATGATCAAATAACGATTTGTTGTTTTGTATATTCAGACAATACGTTTTGCGTGTTGTCTAAAACAAAAATCCTTGTAGAGATATTTTACAAGTTTTTCCTAATCGAAAGTGTCAAATGAATTTTATGGATGATTACACGACGTACTCAAAAGTAACTTAGTACTAATAAATATTCTAAAATGACACGACAAGTGATCATCTGATCATTTGGTTTAGTATCGACTCTGGAGTTTGGTTAATTAAGATCCAAGTAAGAGTCACATGATTACATATAAACAGCAGGTAATAAAATGTGAGACCAAAAATATGTCCTTTTTTGAGATGCCTCGTTCAAGAGCATAAGCGGCACCCATTCGCCTCCCACGCTGATTTCTTGCTTCCTTAATTTTTAGACATGACAATTGACAGAAAATATGATCATATTATATATGTGTGTTCAGAGTAATTACGTCAGTGTTCAGAGTTGCTACACCTCTCTACAAGACTTTCATGGTCATTTACTCCTCGAATTTTTTATTTTTTTTTGTTAAGCTACTCCTGGAAAATACTTTTTGGGACAAAGAATAACATATTCTAACCAACAGACTAATTAAAATATCATAAATTCAGCAGCATCCCCAAACCGCAGTTAGTAATTTGACATTAGGAAACAGAATTGAACCATGAATCTTAGAAAAATAAAAGTGTGAACATCATATAAAACTTGGTTAAGTCTTCATTCTTTAGATCATTTTATCAATGCAAATTCTTTGGAACATTTGAGCATAATTTTGGTTGTAACTTATTAGGTAGTACTAATACAAATACAAAAATCAAAATAGATGTACTCGATCATTGGCAGACCTATACTGAACCCGATCCAACCTAAAATTCAAATTTAACTAGTTGATGTAGTTTATACATCATAAAATCTGTCTTGGTGTAATGGTAGAAATGTGGGTTTTGCAGTTTTCGTAAAAAAAATATATTTTACTATCTTAAGTTATGGCACTTGCCCAAATAATTTTGACAATTTATTTTATATTTCGATCCATCCTAAATTTTAATATTCCTGGATCCCATCCCGGCATTAGATGTACTAATACACTACTCCCTCCGTCTATTAATATTTTTTCTGTTTTGACTGAACACGTTTGCCAACACACACTTTTAATCGTTAATATCTTTAATTTTATATTATTATTAATTATAAAAACTTAACTGTATTAAAATACTAATAAATACGAATCCAACAAGATCACTCGTGATTATATTTTATCTTATAAATTAAATGTAAATTAAAAGTCAACCTCCTATAATGAATAGTAACAAAAGTCAAAACAGTAACTATATAAAGAGACCGAGGAAGTAATATTATTCAACATAGCACTAGCTAGTACGAGGTGATTATTTATGTTGCAGAGCTTTTGCAGGACTAGCTAGAGTAAACATAGTGTATAGCAGTACTGGAATAGCACCGAGGTCTGAGCACACTATCTCTCACCCTCCTCACGCAAACCGTATAACTGAAGACCCAGCTTCAACGGTTACAAACAACTTATAAAATAGGTCCCCTCTCACAGACCGACACGCAAACTTACACAGAAATCTAGGCAATCTATGAAGCCACCACGTTTCACAAATGCATCAATGTATATTTGTCGCTTTGCGGTCTGTCTTATCACTCACCAGCAAGTCTAGCCCTAGGGTAAAGAACCACCGTTGTCTTGTTGCCACGTATCTTAATAATGTAATTTCTGACATGTACAACCACAAAATAACATGCTATAACTTTAGCTATTTACAGGAAATCTTATTCCACAATAGTGCTGCTCTCAGGTGCTCCATCACTCTTTTCTGTACTATTAGATTTTTCTATGATGGTTACGAGACTTTTTCTTTATTTTTAGGCACTTTGCTTTTGTTCCCATCTTGAGAATGAATTTAAAAGCATTAGCTACAACAAAATATTTCATGTTTCGTAATCATTAAATATCAAATGTCGAGCCTGAAGAAATAATCTAACATCTGCAGTTTCATGGATTCGATTATCGTTCATTCTCATATTTATCAAAGAATGATACCGGTAATACACAGAAACAATAGAAATATTATTCAGTCTCTTACTTAAAACTCACAGATATGTGAATGTTCTGTTAAGTATGTGTTGTTTTTTCCATTGCATTATGAAACTCGAAGGGCTTTTGGAAATGTTCTTGTGATGGTACATTACATAAAACGATATACAAGTTAGTCATTTTCATATATTAAGAAGAACATTTGAAGCATTGAACGACAATTTAATTCCTTTCGGGCCAAGAATTTTCTTCTTTTGGGCACAAGTTAATGTAACTTAGAGTGTTGGAAAGAAAGTAATTGCACATGCTTGGGTGATTGTAATATGCTTAAAATGCCACACATATTGCAGATAATGTATGCCCAGTGTGTTGGATGTTCACTACTCTATTTGATAGTTAACTGGACCACTTTAGTTCTTTCTGTACAGGTTTCGAGCCTTTGAACCGTTTGAAAAGAACCAAAAACATAGTTACACAAATATAGAAAATTGAAATGATGGGAAGGTAAAGCTAGGTTGTTTCTTTCTTAACAATATTAATTACACTAATGATAATTGGTAAAAATTTCAGAATTACCAATTTGTGATTTGCATGAAAGTTAACACCCGATAAATTTAAATTTCTAAGAACTCCTCCAACCTTACTAGTCATATAACAAATAAATTAGTATAAAAAAAGTATTTATTAATATTTAGCGAGTCAAATATTTGTTTTGTTTCAACCATTGTACGTACTAAAATTAACCAGCCATCTTATTATTTCATTATAAAATATATAGAAGTGTGCGAAAACTGATCTGGATATCGGATTATCGAAAAAAATATATACAAAACAAAACATATACATATTCACAGCAGCAGGGCAACAAAACGTACATATAAAACCAAGCAAGAGAGAAAAAAAAGTTAAAAGTACATGTTTGGCTGCTGAAAAAACTAGCCAAATTTGGCCAGGAATTATGGGGTAGCTATAATTTTGTTGAGGCACTTCTGTCTGTTGGAAAAAGAAGAAAATGTAGCCGCTTCACTGGCTTTTCCTTAATTGATGGATTGAGATTCCCGCTCCCAAGGGAGCTTTATCAAGGGGCCTGCAGGATCACCAAATCAGTATTTTAGTTTTACGCATGTATAAATCTTATATGGCTGGTCCAGAGAAATATGTCCAAATGACTTTCATACCTGACGTACTCCAGTCTAAGATCCAAATGGAGAGCAACATGTGGAGGAAATTCAGTAATGCATAGACCTATAATCCAGTACTTCAGGTTATGCAGTCCAATAAATGTTCTCAGGCAAGCCCAATTGAATCCAAGAAATGTTATTACCCAAACCCAAAGTAAAGAATCTTTATACGACTAACGTGAAAAACAATGCTTTCACAATATAAGTGAGAACAAAAACATTGCTTTCACAATAAAATAGTACAACAGTACTACATCATGATTCCTGCAAATAGACAGAGTTAAAGAAAAATGGTCCTGGTCCTCACAATCAATTTGTTAGGGACCGTTTATTTAACAATCGCTTCCTGTTGATCCAACGGTCAGGATTTAAAAAAAATTCATTCGATCCGCGCTAATTTTCTGCGAAATGCTACTGATTCGCGTTTATTTTCCGCTGATCGTAAAAATCCCAAAATTCCTACCGCGTTAAAAAACCGCGGAATTACTGGAAAATGTGATATACATAGTTCACTACAAGAAAAACAGCCTCATACAATACTTATCAGACAACGTTCAGAGAAAAAAGTGTTCCCCGAAATCAACAGACAACGGTTTTTTTTTGTCCATAAAATAGTATTGTCTGATCCATGATTAGTGCAAAGGTTTAAAAACCATTGTGTGTATGTGGCCATGAAAATCGAATCAGACAACGGTTATAAATGTGATGTGCAAATAAGGAGGTTTACACAACTCTTTTCATATACCATTGTGTTATTACAATTCACACAACGGAATAATTAACAGTTGTTAAATTGTGTTTATTGAGACAACGGGTTATCTAACCGTTGTTTGAGCAAACTCAATCAGACAAGTGTTTTCATATACCATTGTGTTATTACAATCCACACAACGGGTAATGACTGTTGTCTGAAGAGTTGTCAATAGACAACGGGTGGTTTTTATTGAAGAGTTGTCTGAAATGTCGTCTTACTAGACAACGGGTATTATAAAACAGTTATCTGAACTACAGAAAATTTTGAATTGAATTTGGTTGGAAATAATGAAATAATTTGAATTGAATTTGGTGGGAAATAATGAAAAAATTGAATTAGATTTGGTGAGAAATAATGAAAAAATCAGACAACGATTTTGTTATAAAAAATGTTGTGTGATATTAAGCGCAACAACAGTTTTTCATAAAAAAAAAAAGTTGTGTAATGTTTTACACTATTAAATTGTTAGACAGCGGACATAAATTAGAAAAATAATACATTTTTAAAACAATACACAGACTTGTTTTCAAGCATAACTTGACTTCATATATTTTTAAATACCTCTACATCATTTTCTAGTTTTTTAGAAATTTTTCTAGAATTTTCTAAAATTTTTAAATCATTGTCTACATTTTTAAATCACTGGAAACTATTAAATAAATAATTATTAAATAAATATTCACAATTATTAAATAATTAAATTAATTAATCATTATTTGAAATTAATTAAAATAATTTAAAGTATTTAATCCTTAATTGTTTTCGAATAAAAGTAAATAGGTAAATGATTTTTAAAAACAAATAATCAAGTAAAATAATAAATCCAGAAATTCACTGAATTTAAAATACAATTTTAGAAAATAACTTTTCTGCATTTTTATAACTAAATTTCGGATTTAAAATAAATAATCAAAATAAAAAACAATTGTGAAAAGTGAATAAATAATTTACCTTTTTAAATAAAAGGTAATTTAGTAATTAGAAGTAAATAAGTTAAAAGGTGAAAAGGTTAAAAACATTTATATTTTTACCTTTTTACCAAAACAGGATTAAAGCAATACTATTCATCACCATCTTCAAGCTTTCATTCCAAGAACACACAAACAACAATGGCAGATTCCGGCGACTCATTATCCGGCCAGCCACCAAAAACTTGCCAACACCACTTAAACTTGTACTACAGCTAGATAAAGACGCGAGGAATTCAACCAAGCGCCGAGAATTAACAATAACAGTTGTGAGGCTCGCCAGAACTCGTCCGCGTTCGCGGCGGCGCCGGACGCCGGAGAGTCTGGGCGGACCTCCTCCGCTGCTCTACTACCCCCAGCACGATCCTTTTTCACTGATCTAAACCCTAGTAACCTCAGTTCGAACCCAGCAACAACAACACTCAAGATACGTTTAAAAATTTAAACTTTTCGATGAACACCAAGAACACGAAGAACACAATAATCAGTCTCCAATTTCCATATGTTATGGAACTCAAAATCCAACATTTGATATATTAAATTGACCAGAAAAACAAGATCTACAACATGGCATCTTCAGATTTCACAACAAACACTGTTTACATATTTTTATTTTAAATCCTAATAATTTTGAAAATAAATCGAATTTTAGAAAAAAATCGAAATCACCTGCACCACGTCTGTTGGCAAAAACACGTAGGGCTCGTTGAGAGCTTCGATTCGACTATAGGAGCGTCAAAATCCGACTTCAATAACGTCTTCGAATTGGACTTGATCTTCAAGAACAATATTTACCGGAATCTATACAATTACAACATTTTCGTTAAGATGCGGCATGACCAAGCCTTTTTATTTTCTGATTATTTTTTCCGAACACTAGAATGAGTATTTATTAACATCTGTACGGTTCGATCGTCGAAGAAATCATTTGAAAAAAATCATTCAGTGAATCTGGAACGCGCCCCGTTACCAGAATCTATACTATTACAACGTTTCCATTAAGATGCGGCATGACCGAGCCTTTTTATTTTTTGATAATTTTTTTCCAACACTAGAATGAGTATCTATTAACATCCGTACGGTTCGATTGTCGAAAAAATTATTTGAAAAAATCATTCAGTGAATCTGGCACGCGCCCCGTTACTAGAATCTGTACTATTACAACGTTTCCGTTAAGATGCGGCATGACCGAGCCTTTTTATTTTTTGATTATTTTTTCCCAATACTAGAATGAGTATCTATTAATATCCGTATTGTTCGATCGTCGAAGAAATCATTTGAAAAAATCATTTAGTGAATCTGGCACACGCCCCGTTACCAGAATCTGTACTATACGTTTCCGTTAAGATGCGGCATTACCGAGCCTTTTTATTATTTGATTATTTTTTCCTAAAACTAGAATGAGTATCTATTAACATCCGTACGGTTCGATCGTCGTTGAAATCATTTAAAAAATTCATTCCGTGAATCTAGCACGTGCTAGATTACCTAATCAAAGTAGTGGTTGACTGTTAAATTACCTAATCAAATAAATTTTTTATTTTTTTAAAATTTTGGAATAACATTTAAAACGATTGATCTTGACTCCCGTATGGTTCGATCGTCGAAATTCTTTTTCAAAAAAATCGAATCAAGAATCGGGAACGAAAACTAGTTTAGGGGTTCAAGTCAAAGTAGTGGTTAACTGTTAATTACAAAATCAAATAAATTTACTTTTTTTCTGAAATTTTGACAATAATTCAATAACATTAAAAAGGATGAACAATGTTCTTATACTCAAATTACTAGTTCTACATATCAATATAATACAATTCAATTATAATAGTGACACTACTAATTCCGAAGTTGAACAAACATAATATAATAAATATAATAAAATAACTTATATTTACAAGTCAATAAAAATATTTCTAAAATTTATTAAATATCCATTAAATTCATTCCCCGCCCCCGTATTTTCAGCCTCACAAATATTACAATAGATAAATCTATGCATGTTGTTTGTGATTTTAAAGGTAATCAAAGTATATGTATATTCTAGTATTGTTGAAATTCATAAGGTTTTTATCTCAGATGATTGTAGTCTTGCTTTTTTACTTTATCTTGAATGTTAATTTTGGCCTGTCTTGTTCATTACTTTCTCTGATATCTCTCCATTATCTGAGTAGAAATTGGCTTGACAAAGTATTTTAGGCTTAATGATTCCAAGGTTCTAGCTTGGTTACAGTACAAGGTAAGACTTAGTCCTTTTATTTTATCATAATGCAAAAATTCGCTAACTCATCATGTCATGCATTTACTTGCCTGTGGTCCTGTACTTATTTGTCCTTCACATTTGTCTTCTTATTCTAAACCTATACAACAATCATTCTTCTTTACAAAGACAGATCAGCCGTGGTCATAGCCAGAAGTTTGATGATGGTGCATCTGGTAGTGGAACACGCATCTCTCATTTTCTACCTACATCCCGCAGAATTGTGCAGTTCTCCAATGGGAAGGTACTTAAATATGTAGTTAGTCCTATGTTACATTGATAAAACAATCATACTGTAATTTATCTCCAGTATGTTATTAATCTGATTATGAGGTATAACACTTATAAATTCAAGTACTTATCGGGGATTTCTAGTTTTTTTATTCATAAAACCGGATATAATTATGGGATAAATTTACGCCAACAATTGAATTCAAACTGAAATTTTATTTCGATTACTGCAGTTTACAATGTCTGAAAATTGTCCATTTCACAAATCCTGCTACAAGGAACGACATCACCCAAAATGTGATGTTTGTAAGAACTATGTAAGTGGCTAAATTCTTTGTTGTAGTTATGAATTTCTCTTGTGAACTATGTAAGTCTCATCCACCTTCCCATCAGGATGCATTCCGTTCACAACACCCATCTTTCCTCCTCTCACTTTCATAACATTGGAATCGTAGATCTTCTGGAGGGAACTGCGGATCTTTAAATAATCAAAAGATCTGGCAATCCTGAGGATGCCATGTACCACTGTCTAGCCAGTTGATCAGCTTGTATCGATTTACTATTGCTGCTTGATCCACTGTCATAGTTGAAATACAGGCCATTCCAGAGTTTTGCTTCGAATATTGACTTGGCCTTCACAAATTTGCTCTTGTATCTTTCTATAACAGATCTGTCACCTAGCTGCAAAGCCATTGCTACTGTAGCTTGAAGTGCAGCAACCCATAAACAACCACAGTAAGCACTAACACCCTGAACTGTCCAAGTATCATAAGTTTGATATGGGAATCTATCATTCTCAATAAGGCAATCTCCGTCCCTGTCAAATTGTATAAACTTATTGATGAGTAGTTTCTGTTTAGATGAATATTGGTTTTGATTATAATGGTTAGTTGCTAGTGCTGTTGTATAAACTTTGATTTTTGTTGTAAATAATAGTGTTGTTTCATTTATCATTAGCCAATCTTATCATCTTTGATAAGAGCTTGTTAAAAATATCATCAGACAATGGACAAGTTTCAAGAAAGCATTGTACAAAAGGAGTTGACCACTGTATAAAAATTGTAAAAGCATTGTGTGAAAATAAAAAAAAAACATTTAAGAAACAAAAGTGTTGTACCAAGCATTTCCCACAATTTTTTAAAAAAGTGTAAAATACAACCCACACAATGGGTTTATAATACAGTTATGTTGTATATATATTAAACAGACAAAGGTTGGATTCAAAAAATTTTTGTGTGAGTAGATATTGTGATGCATACATTTCAAAAACGTTTGTGTGCTCAGCTATCCAACAATGGTTATATCTTAAGAAACCGTTGTTAACCTAACGAATGGACAATGTTTTATTTTTAAGGAACCATTGTGTTCCTCATTTTCTAACAATGAATTTAAATGGTTGTGTTGTTGTTTCTGGTTATTACTCAATGCTTTGTTAAATAGTGACTGTTGTCGTAGGCGAATCACACAACATATTCTGTACCGTTGTCTGATATAGGTAAGAGACGGCATCTCAATAGACAACAGGAAAACAGGGGCTTACACAACAGGCAAAACCCGTTGTCTGATAGCATATTTCTTGTAGTGGTCGTTTAACCCGAAATTAACCCGTATAACCCATTTTCAAAACCTAAAATATTGTGTGTGCGATTTTTGGTGCAAATTTTGGTGCGATTTGGCTAGTTAACGGTGTTTTCTCCCATTCCCTACTGCAATTCGAATGATGGAGGGTGAAATGAAGGAACGAACAGAGGTATGCAAATTATAGTTTTTGAATTTTTGTATTCGAACGAATTAGGGCTTTAGGGTTAGGGTTTATGTAAATTGTGTTAATTGAGGCTTCATATCTGTTGATTTGGTTGATTTCGGGTCTTGTATGTATGAATTTAGGTTTGTATGTATTGATTTTTGGTTGCAAGCATAAATTCGGATTGATTTAAATTTTTGGTTGAAATTAGGGTTGTATGCATACAATGTAGATGTTAATTCCAGTCCTTTGGTTGAATTATGGTTGTATACTGTCCTTCGTATGTATATTCGAATTGAACTGGAATTGGAATTGTCTCCTATTGTTGAATTGGAATCAATTTGAATCAAATTGATTCGTTGAGTTTATACTGCGAATTCGAGTTATTTTATATATTTTAACTTATACTATTATGTTGAGTGTTCAGTGTTCTTGTGCAAAATGTTTTGATAATTGTAGTATGTAATCTTGGGGGATTTTGGAAGAGAATGTTAATGGTAAATTGATAATTGAACTCACCTTTGCTGAATTACAGATTTATAGTATGTGACTATATGTTAAATGATCGTCTTTTAAGGTTGGACTCTGATGTATGGTTCCCGGAAGTATGCAGTTTCACAGACTTGAATCTTGGTTGATTATGCTTTAGTTTAGAAACCACAGTACTGTTTTATTTTACTTTCTTTTTATTGTGTGGTTATATAGTATGTGTTTGTAAGTTGGATTCTGTAAGTCTAAATGAACTTTTGTTTATGAATGTTTGGAAGGGTGTTGGCAGGGGCACCTTACAGTGTTTTTGTGGTAATAGATTGATGCGGAGATGGGTTTTAAACGATGCTCAGAAGCAGCTATTGCACATGACTGGGTTTGGGTTGTTTGTTAATACGGAAGTGGTGTTTCAGAACGATACCGCACTCATCACAGCCTTAGTGGAGCGGTGGCGCCCCGAGACTAATACTTTCTTCATGAGGCAGGGTGAGATGAAAGTGACATTGCAGGATGTCCATTATATTTTGGGATTGCCTACTACTGGTCAGCTGTTGGTTGGGCGTGCAATCAGACATCCTCCATCATATTTCGCTAGGAATTGGTTTGCGGAGCTTTCAGAGGCGGAGATCGAGAGGGCATATGGTAGAGGAGGCATTAAGTATACTTGGTTGCATGACAGGTATGAGGGGATCTTGGTGATGACCTGGACAGGATTGTTCTACACACAAAGGTGTACTTGATGATGGTTGTGGGGTCAGCTTTGTTTCCTACTAGTAGTAGGAATGTGGTGCATCCGAGGTACATTGCCCCTCTTCTCTACTTGGATAGTATTCACACATATTCTTGGGGGTCTGCAACTTTGGCATACTTATACCGGGGTCTTGAGAATGCATCCAAGAAGGAACCCAGAGTGTCAGTGGTTGCTTGTTTCTGTTGATGATATGGTCTTATCAGAGGTTTGATATTGGGTTTTCTATTCCAGATCCTACACGGGATAATTTTCCCGTTGCTGAGTATTGGGCTAAGTCCAGGGCACCGAAAAAGGGGGGAGATAAGGTTACTGAGGAGGAGGAGGAAGAGGCTACTGAGGAGGAGGAGCCTGTTGAGGGGAAGGGAAAGGCTAAGGTGAAGGGGAAGGGGAAGGGGAAGGGGAAGTTAGTTGAGGATGAGTTGCTTGAGGAGGCGGAGGATGACTTGGTTGATGAGCATGTCGTGTTGGGTAAACGGAGTAGATGTCATGTTAGTAAGGGGCCTCATCATAGCTTGCCACACTACCGGGGTGAGTTTGATGGAGTTGCAGGTGATACTATTAACTGGACCCCTTATGATCATTTATGGGATTCTGATGAAGAGGGTCCAGATGAGGATTGGGAGGGTTTTTATACCGGGTGATAACGTGTATTTTATACACGTTTTGTCTTTTATTCTCTTACATTTTTGTTAGTTTTGAATGTAGTTTTATTGATATTAATTATGTTTTTCATCTTTCAGTGCCTCATGCTTAATGGTTGAAAAGATGGATTATTTTGGGCTTGAAAGCAAAGATTATTCAAGAGGGAAGTTAGAAGATGCAAGCTCGCGTTTTCGGGAGATTTTTATTGTATAATCTTGAAGATTTTGTCTCGCACGGGCTGCTGCACGGCCGTTCAACAGGCCGTGCAGAGTTTTCCAAGTAGTGCAGAATGGGCAGAATTTCTCACGGGTTGCTGCACGGCCGTGCAACAGGCCGTACAGAACCTGCTGTGTATTAATAGAAAAGAAGCTAAACACATCTAACATCATCTAACATCTTGGCCTCTTGAAGAACATAAACTAGGGTTAGTAGAGTAGAGAGAGATACATCAATTACTCATAATCTAGCATTGATTATGAGTAACTAACTCCATATATTTGGCTCAAGGAGGAATTCTTGTACAAAAACCCATTTCAATTTAAGTAAGATTTATTTAACTCTATCTTGAATGCTTGTGATGTATTGCTCATGATTTTGCTTGAAGATTTGTAAGTTGCTTCACCTTATTCTTCTTGTATCTTCAATTGCTAATTGTTTGTTCTAATACGTAATCGTTAATTCATTCATTATAGTAACACAAGATTTAGTGTACCTAAATCCACAAGATTCAAGTGCAAATACCTAGGTTGAGCTTCTCATCCTTGGGTTTGTCCTAGCCTCTCTTTGTTTAATTCCTTGACTTGGTTAAATTGATAGTGCTTCATTATTGGTTGCTAGTGTCAAGAGAGCTAATTTATGTGCTCCACTAAATTAGTGTTTATAATAGAAGAGAAATAAGTGATTGTGTGCTTCACCAATTATCTTGGTTAGGTAGAGTTGGATATAATTTTGCTTGTTGTTGGGTTGAAGTGCTTGAGTTGCATTATCCTTGGGTCAAATATCTCTTATCTTGCTAATTTATTCATTGTGTTGTTGTGTTGGTAGAAGTGGATGATTGCCATTCATTTAGTTGTATTCTCTAGCTATTTATTTCTTGTAGGTAAGGTGTTTGATAAAACACCTCAACCAAACTCAAAACCCCCCATTTACACATTTCTAGATTGTAAGAGATAATCTACTCGAAATCAATATTGATAGTCCTTCCCTGTGAACGAACTTACGAAAAATACTACCTTCAAATTGGCGCCGCTGCCGGGGAAGGCAACAATGTTAATTTTGAGTTAATTTTTTCTTATAGTTTAGATTTTATCTTTGTATATAGTTTTTTTTCCTTCTTTGTTTTTGTTATTGGTGTGTCTTCATGTTTATTGGATATAGACATGAACTAACTCTTTCAGGAGACGATGGATAACTATTTTGGTTGGAATAACGCTCATGATTTCACCTATGATTAAGAACGATATCAAGATTTTAATTCTTTTCAGAATTTAAATGCGTATCAGGTGAATTCTTTCTATTCTACAAACTCATGCTATGCTTCTTACCCTCCTAGCATCGATTATTCATATGCTTGTGAAAATCAATGTTATGATCCGCAATATAATTCCCAAGACCATCAAGGGTCTTCTTCATCTTCCTTATCATCATTAGAGGAGATGATAAACCAAATGGCGGCAAACAACCTCCAACTTGCTTTTGAAAATCGATGCTATGATCCGCAATATAATTCCCTAGACCATCAAGGGTCTTCTTCATCTACACTGTCATCACTTGAAGAAATGATGAAGCAAATGGCGGCAAACAACCTCCAATTTCAAAATACCACTTTTCAAAGCATATCCAACTTGGAAAAGAAAATGAGTCAACTAGCCGAATCCGTGAGTCGATTAGAGGAGGTCAATTCTTCTACTAATCATGATTCTTGTTTTGTAATTGATGAAAATGTTGTGCATGATGAATTTGCTTGTTTAGTTGACGATTGCCCTAAGCTTGACAATGATAATTTGGATGTAGTTGAGGATCTACCAAACATGGAAAATACTTTTGTGCTTAATGAATTGGTAGATGAGATAAAAATTGATGAATGTCCAATTAAAATTGAGATAGAATTTGAGCTTAAGATTGATGAGGTTGAAATTTTTGCTTGGGTATATAAGGATCCAATTTGGGAACAATTTTTGAGTCGTAGTTATAATGATTATTCTGACGATTTTTCTAACTACTTTTCTTTTTCAAAGTCTCTTGAAGATGTGAAGATCATAAAAATATTTTTATATTTTTATGGATCAAAGGTATATTTGCACACCTTGTTCTTATTATTGATTCGTAGGTATGTGCATTTATTTGCTTTTTCACCTCATTAGTTAGAATAGTTGTATAAATAAGTCGAGCCAACGACAATAAACAAAGCGCTTTTGGGAGGCAACCCAAGGTACGCATGTATTTATATATTTTTATGTGTGTGTTAGATTATAATAGAGTAAAAAAAAATTATTGTCCCACTCAATAATATTTAGTGTTATTTATTTTAATTTTACAATTTTTTATTTATTCCATTTGTGTCTTGATGTGTTTGTTCATGTTTTCAGGATTTAATATTTTATTCAAGTATTCAAGGATTTGTGTGCAATTTAAAAAGAAAAAAAATATAGTTTGCTGCAATTTTGGAACTGCACGGGCGTTCAAGAAACCGTGCAGCTGGCCGTGAGATTTTAGGGGCGTTCTGTCTAAAACAACACTCCTCCCTTTGCCTGTACATGGTTTGCACGGCTGTGCAACTTTCTTTAAAAAAAAATTCAAAAACAGAATAACAATCACGCAAGCTGCTCTCTTCCTCCTTTCTCCCATCCGTTCTCACCATCCCCACCACTGCCTCCTCCGTTTGCCTTCGACCACCATCGCAGCACACCGAACTCTTCCCCTAATCGCTTTAACTCCACCTTCTTCTCCCTTCTTGCAGCCTCAACGCACTACACATCCAACAGCCTCCCCTTTCCTCCGTTCCCTCCAACTCCATTAACCACCTTCACAAACATTCCCTAACCCACATCTTCTTCTCCCCTTAACACCCATCTCCCTTTCGAACTTAACCATCACCACCACCTAATTCAAGCACCCATTTCCACCGGCGCACAACCTCCTACTGCTGCGTCCCTACACCACCACAGCGCCATCTCTCGCCCCTCTCCACTCCGTCCTCACCACCACTCCACCTTCAACCCACAAATTCCCCAGCAACCCTTTTCATCGTTCACGACCAACCATCACCGTTCACCCTTCATTCTCCTCCATCACCGCCGCTACTCCTATGTGCTACGCCACTGCAATCACCCCCCCTGCTTCCCCTTTCTTTCAATCCCACAAACGCAGACCCCCCTCTTCTTTATCAACCGCGATCCTCCCCCCCCCCCTCTGTTTTTTTACGAACAGAACACCCAACTGCCACCATCAAAACCGTCTCCTCTACCTCCTTCCTCTATTTTCCTTCACCAACACCACCAATTCCCACCATCCTCCATTCCCTCTTCTCTCAATTCCACAACCGCTACTGCTCCACCTCTCCTTTCTCTCACCCACTGTCCATTCCACTTCTCCCGTTTTTTTTTCTTCCCCATCGCCATTGTTGTTTCTTTCAATCCCAACAATCTCACCAGCCCCTTTCTATTCCTCTCTCACAGCCGCAACCCCCCTCCCCTGTTTTATTTGATTTTGTTTTTTTATTTTTATTTTGATTTTATTTTGTTTTGATTTTATTTTATTTTTATTTCTCTTTTTATCTATTTATTTTTGATTTTCAATTTTAATTTTTTTTAAAAAAAAGTTAGATAATAAATTAAAATTCCAGAATAAATTTTATTTTATCATTAATTTGTTTTTTATTTTAAAATTTGATTTTATTATTAATTCCTTAGTTATTTAATTTTATTTTATTTTAGCTTTATGATTTATGATTTTATTTTAGTTTAAAATTTGAATTTTTATTTTATTTTTAAATTTTATTTTTGATTTTATTAATAATTGGTTAGTGATTTATTTTATTTTATTTTATCTTTTAAAAAAAATCAAAAAAATCAAAAACCAAAATTTAATTCTTTTTAATTTTGATCTTAGTTTTTAATTTTCTTAAACTAAGTAATTATTTTATTTTATTTTTAGTTTTTAATTTGATTTTTGCTTTTATTATTGTTTCAATTTTAAATTTGATTTGATTTGATTTTTATTTTATTATTAATTGGTTAGTTATTTTATTTTAACTTTTTTTATTTTATTTTGTTTTAAAAAAACAAAAACAAATATTTTTATTATTTATATTTCCTTAATAAGTGTTGAAGTGGCTTGTAGGTGTGGATTTCGTTTGTTGGTTATTTTCGTTAAGATGATTGTGGTATGTGGCGTTCATTCAATTCGTGGCTTCCAGTTACGGAGTTGGAGTTTGGCAAATATGATGGTGCTCCCGATCCTCGTTGCTTATTTTTAGGGGAGTTTTCTTTCACTTTGTTTCTCCCTCATTTTTATTTGTCATGCATGAGGACATGCCATGTTTTAAGTGGGGGAAGGATTGTTTTGTTCATCCTTGTAGTATAGTATGTAGCTAGTATTAGTAATTTTTTTTTTGTTTAGTTTGATGTCCGTCTTGTCTTCTTTAGAAACGATTTAGTCATGAGCGTGTTTACTTGTTTGTGAAATTTATGACATTGTGAGCTTGTAGTCTTTTTGTTTTGTTCATCCTTGTAGTATAGTATGTAGCTAGTATTAGTACTATTTTTTTTTTGTTTAGTTTGATGTCCGTCTTGTCTTCTTTAGAAACGATTTAGTCATGAGCGTGTTTACTTGTTTGTGAAATTTATGACATTGTGAGCTTGTAGTCTTGTTTTCTCCTATTACGTGTCTAGCATTACCAATTTGATGTGAATCTATAAGTTTGATGCACCTTATTGCACGCACACACTTGAAATGACATGAAGAGTCTAGATGTTTGTAATTAAATTGTGAGCATGACGATTATCTCTTAGAATGCATGGAATCAAATCGAGAAGATGTTATTACAACTTAAACCTTGTGAGGCCTTGAACGATGATTCTTTTGCTTGTGTGTTGCTCCCTCTTTATGTGTGTTTGTTGCTCTAGGGCTTGCATTAAACCTTCATTCATGGATGCACCATAATAAGGAAATTCTATTTAGGATAACCTTTTTGACCTTTTTAGCTTGTGAACCATGAAAATAATCCCTAGTTACCCCTTTGAAGCTTATATCCATATTTCTCTTCGTCACTTTCCCCTTTTATACATGAGTCATAGCCAAATACTTCACTCTCGACCTAGTTGAGCTAGTTGAGTCTTGGAAAAAGAATTGATTGGAAATCATGTGAATTTGGAGATGTTGTGAAGAGGAAGAATTCTATTTATTGTAAGTGGGAGCTAGTTTGATGTGTATATCTAGATGTGGTTCAAAGTTCTTTGTAGTATTTATTTATGTTATGCATTCCCTTTGCTAAAAAAATAATAATAAAGGGGATGTAAAAAAAAAAAGAAGAAAGAAAAGAAAAGAAAAGAAAAAGAAAAAAAAATAGAAATAAAAAAAGCAATAAATCTTTGTACTTTATTTTGTTTCAATTTTCTTGGTAAATGTGGTTGTGTTTTGTAATTGTAAATGAGTGAAGACATTCTTTAGTTTGAGAATTTGGTGGATGAAGCGAGAAAGCGTCATTTTGACTCAACTAGCGAGACTTTTACACCTTCCTTGAACTTAAATTTTCACACCTTCACCCAAGCCTCATTACAACCCATTTTATGAATTCCTTGTTTTTGGTGCAATCCGGAATTTAGGTGAACATGCAAGGTCAAGTAGAGCGCATGCATTTAGACTTGGAGTTGAGTGAAATCTCTAACCCATACTTGTGTGATTCATAATTGAGAGATGTGAGATTTTTCACCATACAATTTCATCTTCTTAATGCGAGGCCATGTATGCTTTGTGATCATCTTGTCTAGTGTTCACGATTGAAGTGCATTCATTCTATCTTTAATGTCTTGGTTACATATTGCACAAGGTGTGTTATCTTGATTCTTGAATTGGTTGTTAGCTCGTTATAGTGGATGACAAGGTGAATAGCTCTATATGTTTGATTTTAGTTACAAGTAGACGACTCGGACATGTGAATGTAGTATTTAGTTTAATTAATAGGTATTGTTAGTTTCTTATTTGTTAGTGGCTTTTGTGATTTTGTGGGTACATCATCTATAAACCCTCACGAGACCTCACTCGTCCACTAGGGCTACCTAGGGGTTCCAAGGGCTTGTTGCATATGTCAAATGCAACCGTGATCACCTACGGAAGTGGTACTAGTTAGGAGTATATGGTGTTGTTAATATTAGTTTGCTCGGGACTAACAAAGTTCAAGTGGGGGAAGATTTGATAACGTGTATTTTATACACTTTTTGTCTTTTATTCTCTTACATTTTTGTTAGTTTCGAATGTAGTTTTATTAATATTAATTATGTTTTTCATCTTTCAGTGCCTCATGCTTAATGGTTGAAAAGATGGATTATTTTGGTCTTGAACAAAGATTATTCAAGAGGGAAGTTAGAAGATGCAAGCTCGCGTTTCCGGGAGGTTTTTATTGTATAATCTTGAAGATTTTGTCTCGCACGGGCTCCTGCACGGCCGTTCAACAGGCCGTGCAGAGTTTTACAAGTAGTGCAGAATGGGCAGAATTTCTCACGGGCTGCTACACGGCCGTGCAACAGGCCGTACAGAACCTGCTGTGTATTAATAGAAAAGAAGCTAAACACATCTAACATCATCTAACATCTTGGCCTCTTGAAGAACATAAACTAGGGTTAGTAGAGTAGAGAGAGATACATCAATTACTAATAATCTAGCATTGATTATGAGTAACTAACTCCATATATTTGGCTCAAGGAGGAATTCTTGTACAAAAACCCATTTCAATTTAAGTAAGATTTATTTAACTCTATCTTGAATGCTTGTGATGTATTGCTCATGATTTTGATTGAAGATTTGTAAGTTGCTTCACCTTACTCTTCTTGTATCTTCAATTGCTAATTGTTTGTTCTAATACGTAATCGTTAGTTCATTCATTATAGTAGCACAAGATTTAGTGTACCTAAATCCACAAGATTCAAGTGCAAATACCTAGGTTGAGCTTCTCATCCTTGGGTTTGTCCTAGCCTCTCTTTGTTTAATTCCTTGACTTGGTTAAATTGATAGTGCTTCATTATTGGTTGCTAGTGTCAAGAGAGCTAATTTATGTGCTCCACTAAAATAGTGTTTATAATAGAAGAGAAATAAGTGATTGTGTGCTTCACCAATTATCTTGGTTAGGTAGAGTTGGATATAATTTTGCTTGTTGTTGGGTTGAAGTGCTTGAGTTGCATTATCCTTGGGTCAAATATCTCTTATCTTGCTAATTTATTCATTGTGTTGTTGTGTTGGTAGAAGTGGATGATTGCCATTCATTTAGTTGTATTCTCTAGCTATTTATTTCTTTTAGGTAAGGTGTTTGATAAAACACCTCAACCAAACTCAAAACCCCCCATTTACACATTTCTAGATTGTAAGAGATAATCTACTCGAAATCAATATTGATAGTCCTTCCCTGTTAACGAACTTACGAAAAATACTACCTTCACCGGGTGTGCTAGGGTTCCACTTTTCCATTATGATATTGTTTAGTATCAGCATCCTGACAGGGTTATGAGGCAGTTAGGGTTGAGGCAGGGGATTCCTAGGTCTCCGGTTGACATGACACTGTATAGGCAGGCGAAAGTTAGTTTTATGAACTGGGATTGGATGGCTGTATGGTTTGCTGAGATTGGAGAGTGGTACAAATTTGCTGATAGGCCAGGAGATGTTGAATTGGATGGTTCTCAGCATGTTTTCGATGCAGACTACATGGCATGGTTCCTTGACATATCTCGGATGTGGGTCGGGGAGCCCCAACCACATCCACAGGGCCCAACCACATCCACAAGCAGGGTATGCTACTCGAGAGTTATTTAACAACTTGAAGGCCTATGAACTTATGAGTTTTGTGTCTTATTAATAAGTGTTCTCTTTGCATCTTTCGTAAGTGTTGTTAGTGTTTTAATGTTTCTTATCATCTTGTGCCGATCATGAAGGGGTTGGAATTTGCACAAAAGATAGATTGTTCCATTCCTGAGGAGTACCAGGAGGAGTTTGGGAGGATTGCACCCACCTTCTTAGAGCCTTTCTGCAGCTTCATGAAGGAGGTTCGAGGTCCGGCCTATAAAATGCCAAAGTTTGAAAATGTTCAGTTATCGGATAAGGCGGATAAGGCGAAGGAGACTAATGACCGGCATTGAGGATCATGATATCATAAAGCTAACACAACCTTCCCAGCATGTGTCACAGACTCCAATAGTTATAGATGATCCATCTTCTTCGAGGCCGAAGAAGTTTGGTGTACGTCGTGTGTTGGAAAGGAAATGGCAGATCAATAAGCCTCTTGGGGAGGATAAGACAGACAACATCAAGTACACTTGGAGATGGGTGGTTAAAGCAAAGGGGGAACCCGGAATAAACAGTTTCATTTGAATGAGACTGCGGTTGATACATACATGGTATGTATCAATATGACAATAAACAATATGACAGTTGGATAGATGACCGGGTTATCTACACATACATGGTATTCATTCATCTTACGCGCATTTTAGATATTAATATGCATTGATACTGTCATATTGTTTATGTACTAATGTTGTTTATTTAATTATGTTCTTACAGTGTTTGCTACGTAACCGTGAGGAAGACATTTTGTTGGAGCAAGTGTTTGAGCGAAAGCCTACTTACTACTTCATGGACCCCTTTTTTATGAACTTTTCCAAGGGTGTGGACACTAGGCGGGAGACAAATCTACTAGCCAGATTTTATCTTCAGTGGGCCACTTGTGGTGTAGGTCCACCCATAAACAAGGTGGATTTCATCTTTGTCTCCGCCCATGTTACTGGAAATCATTGGGTATTGTTCATTTTTGCTGTGAAGAATTGGGGGGGGTCATTCTTCTAGATCCACTGTACGAGGATACTGAGTATCCGGCGGAGGAGCGAGTCATGGTATTCATTCTTCTTTATGTTCGAGTTTTACATTTCTATTTTGTTTTTGTTTGTTATTAGTTGTACTCTTCTTTAGGTTCGAGTACTTCCGGGCATGTTGAGATACCTTGATAGGAACTCCATGAAACTACCGAAGGAGGAGCCGAGTGTTCAAGCATGGAGTGATAGGCCTAAACAGAGGAATAGTACGGATTGTGGCCTCTTCGTGATGAAGTACATGGACTATCTCCTACAAGGCTATGAGATTGACTCATTGGTGTGGACGGACAAAGACATTGAGATTTTCCAGTATAGGATTGCTATTGAGCTTCGAAAGGGCAAGGATAGACGAATTCCAGGCTTTCTTATGCGTCAGAGGATCGAAAATGCGTAGTTTAGTTCTTTTTCATTTTTTTATTGTAGTTAGTTAGAACCTCTCATTGTTATTTGAATTGAACACATTCATGTACTTGACTTAGTTGAAATGAAATACATGGTTTTATTTGGTTTATATTGGTCATTTATCGACCGTGTCCCATCCCGTTTCCCCTATAAATTTTTATAGTTGCATGTTATTTTTCCCCATCGCTTTTACATTTTCTTCATTGAGGTTGTCCCCCTTCCCTTTGGTAGTATTTTCATTGGATTTGGAGGAGATGAAAAATATCATCTTTTGTGAATTTTAGGCGATTTTGGCCATATTTTGGAGGTTTCGTAAAGTTTGTGGTTTTTTTTGTTGATTTTTTTGCTAGGACAGTTGCAGAATAGCTAGACTAGTAGCCTGATTGCTTTGGTACAGGTGGAAAGTGCAGGAAACAGGCAGATTATGTCAAAAAAATAACCAGACTGTTCGGTGGTAATTTTTCGCGGATTGGCAAACCGTTCCGTGATAAATTTCCGCGGACTGGTAGAACAAAAAAAAACAGGGGAAAACAGCCACTGCGTAAAAGGTTGATTTTGCACAAACTTTTGGAAGTTAGTGCAAATTTTATGAAAAAAAAAATATATTAAACTTTCTAAAATCTTAAAATGTTATAATAAGTAAAATTTTAAAAAAAAATAATTAATTGGTTAAAATTATAAAAAAATTCAAAATTCCTTAGAATATGATTAAATTATGTTTTTTTTGGGATTTTTCAAATAACCTCTAAACTTTTGAATTTTTTTCAAAACACACCATACATTCTTCAACCATTATGTTAAGATTTTATTTCTAATAAATTACATTCATTTCATTATAATTATAATATGACATGCAAATTTGAACATAAATTCATAAATAAAACGACAACAAGAGTTACATTTCCAAATATTACAACATAAAATACTACATCATAAGTTCACGAAAGCGTTCAAAATAGAAATGTCACTAATCTTGTCACAATACTCAAGCCATGCACCATCCCAATCGGAAATCCTCCACTTGCCTTCGGTGTCCTTGCCCAAGTTCAAGACGGGGAAAAAGTAGGGATCCAAGTTATAGGCGACCTTCTCTAACTTTATTTTGGTGGCCATCCATCGGCATGCTTCAGTCCAATTTTTTGACCTATAAGCCTCTTCCTCTGGAGGATATAACTCATCATCCTCCTCCTCAACAAGCGGTGGGGGCTCAAGGGTATCATTAAACTCCATTATGTCATAGTATGGGGTAAATTACGACATATTTCATCCATCTCATTGATTGATGGGCTACTAAGGTACGAGTCACTTCTTTCGGAACCCGAGAGTGAATCACTAACATGCGAAACATCCGAAACATTGCCACTATCCATGTTACCTATATATGACAATAAAAACGATTTTGTTAGATATTGTGATAAGGACATAATGTAAATGAAAAAACGAAAAAGTAGAGATTTATAACAATTACAATTGACCACTTTGAGCTTTTTCAACATTTACAACATTTTGAGCACTTTTAGCATTTTCAATATTTTAAGCATTTTTTAGATCCTCTTGTACTTTTGCACAAGTTCTAATATCATGCCCTTCCATTTTACAACGTTTACATTTCCTCGGGCCTTATGAAGTGTCTCTATTGGACTTTTCAGATGATGCTCTTTCTTCCTTCCTTTTGTTTGTGAGACAACGGGATCAAGGATTGGCTCATGCAAGTCATGACCACCTTCTTGAGTTGTTTTTGTGCCAACTTCACTCCTTACATGTTCAATTCCATCAACTCCCATATTTTCAAGAATTTCGATTTCCCGATTAATGACCGAAACGGCGTACTCATAACGCTCCTTTGATGCCATGCTACTATGACAAAAAGCCATATTAAGTAAACTCATGTTGTTGAATCTTTCGATAGGAGTCAATTCATGGGATGATGCTTCTTCTCCGGATGATGCTTCTTCTCCGGTCAAATGGTAAGGTAACACACCATCAATTCTATTAGCATCCTTAGTCCACCGTCTTCTCTAGAAGGCCTTGGGTATTTCGGAAACACATCTCTTTGTCAACACGACAATAATATGTCGGCACAGAATTCCCAAATATTCATACATTCTACACTTGCAACTACCACTTAGAGCCATTTTGTTGAATGTAACAAGATAAATAGTTCTTTTCTCGGGATCCACCAATTGCCTATAGCATTTGTAGTATGTATTTTCATCTTCTTCCAAATGAATGATCTCTATCTTTCTCCACGAAGTATGTTGTAGCTTCCATCAATTGCTCTTGAAATTTTCTAAACAGGGTTTTGGTGTATATAGAAGCACCATGTTGCTCCAAAGCGGTCTTCATTTTTATCCCATGACAAGTTTGACGAGTCTTATAATCCTCTTCTTTCTCCCGCATAAATTGTCTTTCCAAAACTTTTTGAGCATTTTCAACAAATTCCTTCAACCCGTGCACGAACTAACATAGCTATCAAAAAATGCATTCATTCACTCGCTCCTTGAAGTTGTGGTTTGACCCGCGGAAAAAGTGTTTCGATTGAAGGCCTTGATCCATTTATGCTTCAAAGTGTACAATCCTTGTAGCCATGTATTATCTTCCAATTTGTACTTCAAAACCAATGCTTTCCACCTATCCTCAAACACATCTTCGGTCAATGAGATATATATGCAATTGTTGAAATCAACTTTGAAACTTTCGGGTGCTTGGAGTAGTAACTTGCAAGTTTTTTGGGGAATTTGTTACTAATGTGCCAAGTACACAACAAATGGGTGGTGTTAGGTAGTTGTGATGCAATAGCCCCGGCCATGGCTTGATCTTGATCGGTAATGATGGTCAAGGGATGTTTGTTTCCGACCGCCTCAAGCCAACTACCTATCCATTCAAAACTTGTTTTGATTTCATCCCTCATTAGTGAAAATCCAAAAACAACCGATTGATAGTGATGATTTACCCCAGTGAAAGGAACAAATGGCATCGCATACCTATTGGTTTGGTAAGTGATATCAAATGCAACAACATCACCAAAATTTTGGTATGCCATCAAAGAACGGTGATCAACCCATACTAGACATTTCAACCTTTGCTCTTCATCAAGTAATGTCCTAATGTAAAATTTGCCACCACTATCTTCTTTCAACTGATTCGAGTCTAAACCCGCTTGAGCATCATTAACATCTAAATTATTTTTCCTAAACTCACGTACCACATTCCTTACATGTTGTCCATCAAAACCTACATGTTGTTGTCCACCTTTCAAATTGCCAAAAATGGACATTTGTTGCCTAGGAGGAACACCCGACATATATAGTGTTTTCATTAAATTTCTTTGTGTCGCGGTTACATGTCTCTCCCTTCGAATCAAATTCATTTTATAATGTGTCACAACCTCGTGATTGTGCTCTAACTCTAGTGCGGTTATCTCCTAATGAGTTGTTTTTTTTATTTACGACATACATTCTAACCTTACAACCACATCTAGGAAGAACATCTCGACGGCGTTTACCTTTAGTACTACCCATAAAACATTCATCATCATTAACACCTCCTTTAACCTTATTTTCCCCTGCTAAATTACAAACAAATAATCGAGCATAAATTTCTTTATTTTTAACACGATTTTGTGTTTGTTGAATTTTAATTGCAAATCCATTTTTCAAAGCATACGCCCTAAACAAATTTTTCGCGGCTTCTAAATTATCAAACCTTTGGTGCAAATAAGGAATATTAACATCTTCATCAACATTTTCATACAAATTTTCATCTTTACCATAATCATCATCAACAAAATCATCATCATCAACAATATTAACATACTATACATCACCACTAACATTGACATCAACATCAACATTAACATTAACATCATCTAAACCCTTAAAGACATCAACATCATCAATATTTTTTGATTTCTTTTCTTGGTTTAAACTTAGCAAACATCTTATCCGCCATATTAAACAAAAAATAAGAACAATAAAAACTTACCCAATTAAAGGAATGAACACAATCTCTCTAACTCTTCAATCTTCTCTTCTTTCCCCCCTTTTTTCAATCCAAATGTTTTACCTAAACAAATCTGCTTTTAGGGTAAAAACCGTGGAGGGATATATTGGTCTTTTTACATTTCGCGGAAAATATGCGCGGACCACTAGGACGATCCGCAAAAAAAAACGAGGATCAGTAGCGTTCCGCGGAAAATTAGCGCAGATCGGGCGATTTTTTTTTTAAATCCCGGCTGTTGCCATGAAGTCAATTGTTAAATAAACGGTCCTGACAATTGATTATCAAGAACCAGGACCCAAGAAAAATATATGCACATGCAAAGATACAATAAAATATGATCCGTAACAAACGATTGTCATAACCATCCCATCCATTCACTATAACGTTTCACGAATTGATTTAACATTAAAAAATTTTATAAATGTGGGAAAAAAATTATAATGAACAAATGATTAGTAACAATGGCGCTTGTTAGGAATACTTTTCTTTATATAGATGTGGACACAAAGGTCTCTGGAATAATTAACAACCAACACATTGGCTTCACTTGAAATAATAGACAAACTAGCAATTCTCTCAATTATACATAACTCCAGTAGCTTCATGTCTTGGATGGTCCCGAAAAATCCCCAGGCAACTGAAGAAAATAAGAACGATGATGATGAGCTAAACATAATGGTATGCAGTCAATTGCACTTGAAGCGCGATCCTAACAATAAACCAGGTACGCTAACCAAGGAAGTTGTCCTTCGTCGCATTCGTCACAGGAAGCGTGTCAATAAGTTCCGATCTCTCCTCAGCTCTTTCTTTCCTTTAGCCAAGAACACTACTACTGCCGCAACTCGCGATCATGATGATATTGTACACTAATAATGTTCCTGTACTACTACTCAGTCAAAGCACTGCCAAATGGTCCGCTGCATCGTGACATATTACATATATAAATATTTGTAGCCTCTCCATTGCAGTGTAAAATCTTATAATTAGTATCGGCGATAGGTATGCATTGTCGAACAGTAGTGTAAATGTATGATTCGTATGTAACCTGTACCCAACTGATCAACAAATATGTAATTTCCCTTCTTTTTCTTCCCTTGTTTTTGGAAATTACCATGAAACTAGATATATTCAAGTAAAGCTGTTAAAGTATTGATCATAATATTTTTTTTGTATGCTTAATGGATAGAAACCGGATAAACTTAACTATTAGCATAGAGTAAATGTAAGTGTTAGATCAGTAGGCCAGTTTCACGATTTAATTTGTTCCAGATTCTCAATCACATCTAACCATATATTATTCTATTAATTAAAGAGAAGTTTGATTAATTAATATTATATATAAGAGTAGTACTGTTAGGCACCAATAATTTTTCCAAAATTTGTCCAAATTACCTGGCATGATAAATGAGAGGTTCTGATTAGGAATATATGTATACATGTGGATCTCATATTATTATTAGGTAAATTATCAATTACGAAGATGTGTTTTTAGAAAAAAAATTGGTAACGATTTTGGATCTTTAGCATTTTTCGATGGGTAATATTCTTTGAAAATTATGTCTATGAATATGATTTTTTTCCAGTCAAAAAAGGAATAAAAGTACCCTACAAGGGCATCAATCGAAGAAGAAATGGCAATGCATGTTTTGAAAAAGTCTGAAAATTACATATTAGAACATTGATTTAACATATTTTCATTTGTTTTATCTTTTATAGATAAAGGATGTCCATGAAAAAGACACGCACAGTTCAATTCAATGCCGTGTAAAACGCAAAAGTTGGATTCCTTTAAGCTACAACCTACGTAAGTCGTTATACACGAAAAGCCAATCCGCATAATTTCGTTAAGACATTAGAGCTGTAAATGACAAGTTTACCAGTATTCTATGTAATATTTAGATTTTAATAATAAGATCATGCATTACTCTGCCGTATTTAGATTTTAATAATAAGATCATGCATTACTCTGCCGACTGCAATGCAGTACATGAAAAAGATTCTCAGCCCCAACGTTTTTTTTACAACCTATTTTAACCTCTTTTTAGGTGGAGAAGTACAGGGGCACTATATATATTTTAATTTTTGAGGTAAGTGGAGCATTATGTTATTAATTAAATTAAGAGAATAAGTGAGATGATGATTTACAGACTGGATTATATTAATTACATAATTTTTTGATTTTTTGATTTATATATCAAATGTAAAAATTATAATTAAATAGTATTTGATAATAAATAGTTAAAGATATTTATTTACATGTAAATATTCAGACTATTTTTAATATCCTTATTCTCTAACTCAATTCCGTTAAAATTTGAACATTTTGACCAAATGTACCAAAAATATTCGCATGCTTTACTTTTTAAGTTTTACTAGCTTATAATCGATGCACGGAATTCTTTTAATATGTAATAAATTTTATTTTATGTTACAATTATATTTTTACATAATTATTATTTAAAATATTTTATTTTAATTTTAATTTAAAATATTTAATATAAATTTAATTAATATTATGCATGGTTTAAAACTTATATTACAAAATTTTAAAATAAATATGTCGTTGATGGAATTCGAACCTTGAAATTTTAGTAAATTAATTTAATCATCTAATATATCTAATCATTAGATCTAACGATTCTGATTTTTTACTAAAAATCTAACGGTCATTATTCGTAGTATACGGATTTCTATTATATTTTGTTAGTGATTAGAAAATATGGTGTGATACTTTTGGTTATATATATTGGGGGTGTTTGGGAAAACTTATTTACAGAATAAGTAAATTTATTTTAAGATAAAGTTAGAGATTCCTAACTTTTTTCTGAAATAAGTTAACATTTTTTTTTTGCAACTTATAGAATCTCAAACATACATAAAATATTTATATAAAATTTTTTTATTAAAATATGAAATTTTTACCCGAAAATAAGTTCATAAGGACTTATTTTAAGATTTGCCAAACAGGCTCATTAATTATTGCAAGTTTATCTTTTAACTTAAAAATTAACGTGTTTAAATTAGAAAAAAATATTATTGATTGGAAGATATAAATTTATAAAATTATAATAAAATTTTATTATGTTATAAATAAAATTTATTGATATTGTATTCCTTTTATTATGTTATAAATTTTATTTAATTTTACAATTTTGTTTTTATATAATCATTATTTTTTTAATAATTTTTTAATTTTAATTTAATATATTTAATATACTCATGTTTACGAATTATACTAATGTTTCATTGTTATAAATAACGTATATGGTTTTTTAATATATTTTATTAATAATTGAAAAATATGGTGTGATAAGATTAATTTTAATCAAAAAGGTAATGTGGTTTAATTGGAAAGGAAATATTAATGATAAGAATATATGATATGATTGATGTTTTTAAGTGTTTATTAATGGTAATATCTTCAACTAAAAGTAAATGTGAAAAAGGCAATCGACTAACTACCATTAATTATATTATGTTATTATTTATTTTAAATCAAAAAGGTAACGTGTTGTAATTCGAAAGAAAATATTAATGATAGGAAGATATTATACGATTTATGTTTTCGGTGTTTATCAAGGATAATATCTTCAACTAAAAGTGAATGTAAATAAGACAATCGATTAATTACCATTAATTATATTATGTTATTACGACTAATTACCGTTAATTATATTATGATATTATTTATTTTAGGTGTTTTAATAGTATAGATATCGAATATATTTTTCTTTTTAATGAATAGTATAGATTTCTTTTAATACTAATAAAAAAATAAATAAAATTCAATTCTAATACAACCTTTTTTAATTATATCCTTTTCAAATTATAATTTTCTTTTCAAAATTCAATTATAATACAACCTTTTTTAATTATATCCTTTTTAGATTATAATTTTTTTTTAAATTCACTTCTAATACAACCTTTTCTAATTATATCATTTTTAGATTATAATTTTCTTTTTAATATCATCTATTTCTAATCCAACGGATGGTAGTACGGACCAAAAATTTGGATAAGATCCCCTGCGTATTATATATAAGGATATAATAGATATTCGAATTACCTTTTAAGTTTTATCCGACTACTATTTCTACTCGGTTTAGTAATAACAAAAAATAAACAGATACATTCACGTTCCAAAAATGGTAGTGAGTCCAAAATTAATAAAATAATAATTATAAAAATACTATTAATATTAATTGCATATGAAGAATTTTATCTCTTAATTTATTATTTGATTTTTTTCCAAAAATATTTTATTTGCATTTCACTCTACTTTGCAAACTTAAACGATCTTAAAATTATATGAATCATACCTGAAGTTCTTCTATAATTTTGACGACAACGATGAAATTAATGAACAACGTCAATTTTTTAATCCTAGTTCATAATGAATTTTGTGGCAGTGAATGCAACACAGGATCTTCCTGTTCAATTCACTTTACGATAAAATATTTGATTAAATTTGGTAGTATATTTTTTATGTTCATTTCTCATATTAATCTATCTATCTATCTATTATCCATACTATATTATAATAAACGAAAGAGGTATAATTTATATTGGTTATCCGTTTTAGTTATCCTTCCTTCACAATTGATACATCTTCAACTCAAATAAATTATGACTGCAATACTAAAAGTTGTTATATACAGAGGTTTAAGTTTCGATTCTCGCTAATAACATATTAATTTATATTTAATACTAAAATTATTATATATAAAGATGTAAGGTTCGAATTATTCTAATAACATATTAAAATTAATATTTATAATATTATATTATACTATAAATAAATTATAAAAATTGAAAGTAACTCGAGCTTTGCACGGATTAAAAGCTAAAATTATTAATTGGTGAGACAATTTATTCACTATGAAATTACTATTTTGTCCTTGAAAAATGGTGAGACGTTTGATTCAAACTCAATATACTAATGTATCTTTGTGTTTTTTATTTTTTAGAAAAAATTGTTTTTAAGGAGGATCCAACTTTAGTCTATTAGAAATTCGCAAATCATCATTATACTACTAGGCAACTAATTCATATGTGCTGTGAATTATACACTTAATATGTGAATGCGTATGTATAACTTGAATGAAAAAATATTGTAGCTCTTTTTTTTCTAAAAGCGAGAACATACGTAGTTTGATTATTTAAAATAACATACAAAAAAATCAAATTAAATATACAATTATGTCAACAAAAGACTAGATTCAAAAAAGATATTTAATAATATACGATATAAGATCAATCGACCGAAATATGGACCACCTAAGCTAATTGAATATTTTTAAAAAATAACTAAAAAAAACTAAATCCTAGATAATATATAACGACCTAGAAAATTTTGATTTTTAATAATATTTATTTATTATAAATTATATTATGTGAAGATTGTTGTAAAGGTGAAATGTATGTGAGATGCTGTTTATGTGATTATTTGATGATTTGGGTAAGTTGTGAAGATTGGTGTATTTTTATTTTTATTTTTATTTTGAGGATTTAAATATATTTAAATCATGCATTTTTATCCTCTGTAAATTTTATAAAATTATCGGAGGAATTAAAAATAATGGAATCTTTTGTAATATTATCTTTATAATATTATGTAGTTTTTAAAGTGGTTGGATGAATTAATTTGGATGTTTCGGCATTTTAAAACGATTTTAAGGATTTTATTGTATTTAAAGGATCAAAACTTGAAAAATTCATATTTAATTCAATTTTGATCCGAAAAATATTTTAATGCTCGTAATTTTATATTCTTTATTTTAAAAATGAAAAGTGTAATTTTTCGAATATTCTATTTAATTGTGATTTATAGAAGTCGGTTATTAGTATATTATTGGGCCGAAAAGAGGGTAGAGTGGAGAAAAGAAGATATTGGGCCAGGCCCAATAAAAGAAACACAGCCGAGAGTTCTAGAGAGGTCGGCAGAGAAAAAAAAATGGGAAGAAGAAAAGAGAAAGAAGAAGAGAAAAGAGAGATTGAAAGAGATTGGGGAGGAAGAAAAGAGAGATTGGGGGGGGGGGGAAATTGAAACTATCAATCAACATTACATACACATATATGCGTGTATACTTGTGTGTAAAAGGGAAGAGGCTGAGATGTAGCGGAGGGGGAGGGGGGAGAGCTCACCGCGCGCGAGGCGGCCGGCGGTGGCTTCCCTGGCGGCGTAGCAGGCCATGGTGGGGAGGTACGAGGCAAGCAGCTGGGCAGTGGGTAGCAGTGGGAAGAGAGAGAGAGAGAGAGAGAGAGAGAGAGAGAGAGAGAGATGATGGAGATTTTTTTCCGGTGGTTGATTTTCGGACGAGTCGAACCGAAATCGAAAAGGTATAATATTTTTATTTATTTATTTATTTATTTTTAATTTCGATGTAATTATTTAATTGTCAATTTTAGATTAATTGTGTAAATTGTTGTAATTTAATTAGTTTTAAATTGTGAGATTGTGTTAATGTTCATAATTAGATTAATTGTGAATTTCGATATATTGTTTAAATTAGTTTAAATTTGCGAGATTATTGTTGTAATTTAATTAGCTTAAATGGCTAGTTTAATATGTTAATTCTTGTAATTAGATTATATTTGAATTTCGAGAATATTGTCGTAATTTAAATTGTTTTAAAGTGAGAGATTATTGTGTTAATTTTTGTGATTTAATTCGGAGGGTATAATTGTTAAGTATAATTGTTGAGGTTAATTGGGGGCCCGACTAATGTGCCGGTTAGTAATTGTGTAATGTTTATTGTAAATTGCTAATTGTGACGGGCGAATAATATGTAAAGGTTATATTGTCTTGCTTGTCATGAATGTTTAAATGCTAGTTGCATATGGCGTCGGAAATGTATATGTGCTAAGAGTTTGTTTTAGTTACTAATTATTATTGTCGTATAATGTTGAAGTTTACATGAGTTGTTAATTGTAAATGAGTTATATAGATTGAATGTTGTAGTCGAGTTATAGTATCGATTAAATGCTATGCTTGTTAAACATTTGGAGTCGAGTACGTATTGAGAATTGCTTAAGCAGTATATTTTGGTTTAAATGTTATTTATCAAAGATTAACTGTGAGATTCATTTTATTATGTGTTTATCTGCGAGGAGTTGAAATGAGATCTCGAGTCTTAAATGTCAATATTTAAGTACTTGTGTAATTCTCTTCAACTAGTTCCTCGGGCTTACGAATACCAATGATTAATTGCCACGGGTATAATTAATATGCTCTAGTGGTATGATCATTGATATAGCGTAAGTAATAGCTAGTGCTGGGGTTGTTCCCTAGGGCTTACGAACATCAATGATTGATTGTCACGTGTATCATTAAAATGCGTGAGAAATACGATCATTGGTGTAGCGTAAGTAGTAGTCTAATATAAATTTCTTATGTGCTATGTGCCGCATGTTCGGGCGGGTACTTTTCATTAATTGTTTACTTTTATGTTGCTGCAAGTTGAGGCAGTTTTATTTTTGTAAAAACAGGGTTGAATTGTTTTTAATTGATATTGAGGGGCTGTGCCCAAAGTCCGATAAACGAATACTTCATGCCGAAATTTTCTAAAAATCCACTGCAAATCTATTTAGAACCTATTTAATTTATTTGATTTGGTGATTTGAAATTATATGGTGATTTTCGAGAGTCGAGGTAAATATTATAATTGATATGTATTGTTGTGAAGTGGTTGCCTAGATGGTATCTAAGTATCGAGTAACCATATGTGTTAAGTATTTTTGTGAAGTGAGTATTTGCCTTAGAGGTTGTCTTGAATTATATTGTGAATGTGATTAAGTATGGTTGTATAAGTTATATAAGTGAGCGTTATAGGACGCGGATGGGTAGAGTAGGGCAAAACAATAAGCTTTTGCTTAGTTGGATACTAAAATAGTATTTGATCTTGAAAAGGTTCGAATAGGAACCTAAGCCAAGGACAGTGCGGGTGACCTGAAAGAGGAACAGAAGGACAAGTATCAAGCCTATGGGTGAACTAATGTGGGAACTGGTAAAGTGCAAAGAATGAAAGTGAGACCGAGTGAGA
The DNA here is from genome assembly GCA_036435485.1 of Saposhnikovia divaricata. Classification (NCBI taxonomy): domain Eukaryota; kingdom Viridiplantae; phylum Streptophyta; class Magnoliopsida; order Apiales; family Apiaceae; genus Saposhnikovia; species Saposhnikovia divaricata. The sequence continues at coordinate 103,282,890 of CM071601.1, forward strand.
AGCCACATGTAAGTGAAAGAAACTGAAGAGAAGACAAATGAGTACTGATGTGGAATCAGGAATTTCGTAAATCAAGGCAAGTGTTTTTGCTAATCACTTATTGTTCAAGTGATGCAGTTTAATTTACTTGTAGTATGTGATGATCTGGCTAAGTATAGATGGCAGATGACATACTTTTTCGTATAGTATGATGCCGTTTATCTCCCCTACCCATGATTTACAAAGAATTTGACAAATAACCTTTCTCGCTTATTTTCTTATCCTTGGAATGCCATTTCGCCTATTCTCGTCGAAATTGTCTAAGAATTTTCTAAACAAAAGAAAGCCCAAGATTTTAAACTCTTACGAAAGCCTGCTAGCGAAACTCTTGATTCTAGCATATTTTCACAAAAGTACTCCATTTAGAAAAAATGATTTCTGTCAAAATGTTTTGAACCTTTCCATATTGGAGTCGTTTTACAAACAAATGTTTGAGCTACTTTATCTGTTTATGGAAACTCAAACTTTACAATGTGCCTAGTGTTGACCACACCTTCGCTTTAATTTAGAATTTTTATGATTGAAAATCTTATTGCAATGTATATCTGTTATGTGCTCAAGTGAAATCTCTCTCTTGTTAAGTTGATAACGTTAATAATTCCAGTTATTCATATTCTTCTTGTTGGTATTTATTTGAATTGTCATTCTTTATATTTCTCACCCTAGTTGGTATCGAACTTGTCGATATCTTTTAAAAATCTTGATGGTTCGTTTGCTCCATGTAGTGTATCGAACTTGTCGATACTAAGTGATGTTGTTGTTTCTTATTAACTCTTAATCTTGAGTTATTATTCTGGACGTGAGTTTCCAGTTGTTTGGAGATCAAAGGTTGTCGATTGTCCCGACACCTAGTGTGGATGATTTAGAATTGAAAATGTTTTTTTTAAATGTGTCCCTTGGGGCGTAAAACCCTTCGGGGTGGGACCTTATTATGGACGGAAGTTAAGGCCAATGTGTGCCATGGATCCAATTAAGGACATTGCTGTGCGCGTTTGTCCTAGGACATTGCTGTGTGCGTTTGTCCGGGGTTAGTGTTGACTGATCAGCAGCCTAACCTTGATGTTTTTTTTAAAAAAATAAATAAAAATTCCAATTCTAATCTATATTCTGCGATTGAGATGTTTAATTCTTGACTCCTTGAAAGTCTGTTTTTATAATATCTTGATATCAGAATTCTTGTCAGTTCTATTTCTTGATGCACCTTATGAATGGTGAGTTATTGGCCCTCGTGGCAATTGAAAAGTTGATGTAACTAATTCCTTCATAAAATGAGATGAAACTCTATTGTTTATCAAAATTGTTGTCATTATTGAAATTGTCATCACTATTTACACTTGCTGAGCATTGTTGGCTCACTCTTGCTTCTGTTTATTTCTCCAGTTGTTAGAGGTGATCAGAGAACATAGTGGTCAGATGGTATAGCTCTATAGACAGCAAGAGGAGGCGTTCGAGTGATGGACTTTTCAAAGAATGGATTGGGAATTGTTAAAGTTGGATATTTAGTTAGACAGAGAATTTGTACATTCATAAATTTGTATAATATACTTTTATTCTGAGATTGGGTTGTAATAATGTGATTGATAGTTTGTTTCATACCATAACCTGTATGCGATCTTGGTGAAGGGGTTTTTATTATTAAATGTTGTTTATATTCAGAGAGGTATGTTATTGTTGTTGGTTAGTGGCCCCATATCTATACCCCGGATTTTGGGACCGTTACATAATATTTAAAATATATCACTATCAAACAAACAAAAACTAAAAGGGATGAATATACTTCAAAAAATTTATGTATAAATTGGATGTAAGAATAAAAAAAATTCAAATATAGGATCATATGTAATACCTAACAAAATTAATATTGTATTATTTACTACTTTTTAATATAAAATTATCGCATGTGATATTAGAATCTACCTAACTAGAAATATATTTTCGTTACCAAATTTAATAAGTTTGTTTATGAATTTCATAAATAAATCTGAATAAAATAGAATGTTTGTATCATCACATCGATAGAATTATTGTGTTTGAGACCATTAAAATTAAGTTTGTTTGAATAAGTAGTCTTATATGCCTTACAATGAGTATTTGTTCCCAACAAATTTCGGGTTGAGCGATAATCGAACCCAGGAATTGGGATGACAATAGAATTATTGTGTTTGAGACATTTAAACTAAATTAATAAATAATGTATACTAAATTTTCTATTTTTTTTAAATTAACTTGTGGTTGATTATCGAGTCTTGGGCTTGACCTGATTTTCGAAAAATACTAAAAATTTGATCCAGGTTGTCAGAAGGTCGATCAAAACTACGATGACATATTTATACATCTTATTTTCCACATTTCGCTCCTTAAGAATTTTTTTTTTGATAATTTTAAAGTTTAAAATCATAGTTTGTGATCATTTTAATGACAATAAATTACTAAAGAGCTGATCAATAATCCATAATTTAATTAAGTCACAATTTAATATTCCAAACGTTTTTAGAAAATAAACTTAAAGTACTTATTTTAGGTTTGAAAGATTTTAATCAAATAAAGTAATTCAAGAAGTACATAGATATTAAATGGTTTCAAATATCATCTTTATCAAAAATATTTATATTATACTACCATATTTAATTATCACGACATTTCTTCAATAAATTGTGAATGAAATATTGATTTGTTCACAATTGTTCAATTTGATATTCTAAAATATTAAATTAATACTGCCGCTAAATTAAGATTACATATCAATAATATTTCTATTATATTTTTTAAAAATATTTAAAGAAATTAGAGAACTCAATATGTTGATTTTGAAGGTAATTAAATTAGAAAATATGAAGTTTAAGGAGACTATACTTAATCATATAAATTACCATACAAATATGAGAATAACTTAAAAAGATACACATATAAATTTTGATTATTAACAAACGACATTAGAAAACACAAAAAATATATAATGCAATTACACATTTATAATACAACTATATCACTATTTAAAAGAAACTTAAAATCATAAAAAAAATCATAAAAATGATTAAAATTATGCACGAAATTCAAATATTTACGTACAATACTAGAAATGACATATGCCTCGCACAAATTATTGTCAGTTAATTTTGTTTAAGTTATAATAAAATTTGTTGAAATTTATTTTGTATTGCCAATTGATACAAATACATGTTTTTATCGCTGTACAAATTTTTATATAATAATTGATATTTTCATTGGGTAAAAAATTAAATTATAAAACAATTTTTTTTGGACAATAACTTAAAAAAAAACATCTGATCAGATTTTTTATCAAACAAAAAATATCTTGTTTCACCGAGAGAGGCTTTGTGAGAACATCTGCTAGTTGAGAGTAGGATGGAACATGAGTAGTTGTAATGGCACCTTCAAGTATCTTGTCACGTATGAAATGGCAGTCAATCTCGATGTGTTTCGTGCGTTCATGGAGCACGGGATTGGCTGCTATGGAGAGTGCTGCTTGGTTATCACTTTTGATAATAGTTGGTGGAAGATCCAACAATCCCATATCCTTCAACAGTGATGACAACCAGGTTACTTCGCAACATGTGAGCGCCATTGCGCGATATTCCGCTTCGGCTGTAGAGCGTGCTACCACTGATTTCTTTTTAGTTTTCCACGAGATTGGCGAGGAACCCAGGAGAACGCAGTACCCAATAGTCGACTTCCTTGTTGTTGGGCAGCTCGCCCAGTCACTGTCGCAGTATGCAGTGAGCTGGGCAGCTGATGAAGATGCCAATAAGACTCCTTGACCAGGGTTGTTGAGTAAATAACGTAAAACACGCTTGGCTGCTTGCATGTGAATTGTTGTAGGTCGTTGCATATACTGTGCCAGGTTATGCACAGGAAACGAAAGATCTGGCCTCGTTATTGTTAAATATATGAGCTTTCCGAGTAACCGTTGATAAGGAACCGGGTCTTGAAGCAAATCACCTTTATCTGGAGTCAGGGTCACATGTGAATCCATTGGTAACTTCAGTGGAGTTGTAGTTGACATTCCAAACTCTTTGATTAAATCCATGGCATACTTTTTCTGGGACACAAAGAATCCTGCACTGCTCGTGTCTATTTCTAGACCCAAGAAATAATTCACTGGACCTAGATCCTTCATGCTAAAGTGCCCAGCTAGTTCTGACTTCGAGTACAAACTGTAATCTGCCTTTGAGTGTCGAAACCCAATGGCCACGAGAGTGACTGACAGCTTGTGGTGCCACTGTCTTGAAGCTTGACGCAACCCATAGATGGCTTTCTTTAGTCTGCATACTAGATGCTTCACCACAGCCTTTTCCGACACCAATCCAGCAGTTGGAATTCGACATCCAACCCCATCATATCCCTGTGGCATCACCATGTAAACAATTTCATCTAATTCTCCGTTTAGGAAAGCATTAGACACATCCAACTGGTGTACGTGCCAGTCCTTCATAGCCGCCACAGCCAACAGTGCTCTCACGGTTGCCATCTTAGCTACCGGTGCGAAGGTTTCCACGTAATCAATTCCATACTTCTGTTTGTAACCGAGGATCACCAACCGTGCTTTGTATTTATCGACTGTACCGTCTGCCTTAAACTTCGTTTTGAATATCCATCGACACCCAATTGCTTTCCTGTTTGGAGGTAGGGTTGTTACTTCCCATGTCTGGTTTTTCTCTAGTGCTTCGAGCTCCGAGTTGATTGCATCAACCCAGTGTGGGTATTTGATGGCCTGATTAAACGTTACAGGGTCTGCTTGAGGTAATATGGCAGCCAAGAAGCAATTAAAACCAGGATGCACTTCTTGTGTAGTAATCGTTGCCACTGTCATTGCAGAGCTTGAGTTTGCAGACTTGGAGTGTGGCGTTACAAATTCACTCATCCACGCTGGTTGTTTAGATGCTCTACCCGACCTCCTGGGCATTAACTGGTCCACTTCTACACTGTCATTTGAGTTAGTCACATCATCATCCAATTCATCCTCCGTCTCATCATGACTTGTGTGTTCCAGCTCTGTAGTTGTGGCACATTCTGTGTGAACACTCCGTGACACATCCAGTTCACGAACTCCCTCAACTGTGACTTCATCATATTTGCTATCGTCACACAGTTGTAAAGATGTCGGTAATGGCTTCATGTATTGTTTGTCTGCGTTGGTGTTGAGTGGGAACACGTGTTCATGGAACACTACATGACGGGACACAAAGGCTTGCATATTGGATAAATTAAGAATCCTGTACCCTTTTGTGTTGTTTGGGTATCCAATGAATGCACCAGCTATGCCTCTGGGAGCGAATTTGTCACCCCCATGATTCGAGTTGTAAGCAAAAACCAAACATCCAAAGGTTTTAAGCTCTCCATAATCAACTGGTTTGTTGAACATTCTTTCATATGGAGTTTTGAAGCCCAGTGCTGCATTTGGTAAGCGATTCATGATGTAAACCGCCGTCAAAACGCAGTCACCCCAGAACGACAGTGATAGTCCAGCTTGAAAACGCAGAGCTCGTGCCACTTCCAAGACTTGCCTGTGCTTCCTTTCCACCCTAGCGTTTTGCTGGGGTGTGTAGGGGCATGAGGTTTGATGCACAATGCCTTTTTTGCCAAAGTGTTTGACACATTCTTTATCAGCAAACTCCAACGCGTTATCAGAATGAATGACTTTGATCACTCCTTCAAACTGATTATGCACATATTCTTCAAACGTAATCAAGGTCTCCAAATAATCAGATTTTCTTTGTAAAAGATACACCCAGGTCATTCTACTGTGATCATCCACAATTGTGAGGAAGAATTTGTATTTCCCTCTAGTGGCCATCTTATATGGACCCCAAATGTCTGTGTGAATTAACTCGAATGGTGCAGACGCATGTGAATTGCTAATAGGAAAACTCAGTCTAGTCATTTTCGATAATGGACAAGTAACACATACCTGCTCTCCCTTTTGTGATAGGAAAGGCTTGACACAGGCTATGTGCTCCATCTTTGACAATGAGGCATGTCCCAAACGTTGGTGCCAAACAGTAAATTGGTTGACTTTTCCTTCCTTTTTGCCTTGAACATCATCCTTTTTCACTGCTTTTCCTTTCTGTCATGTCATTGCTGTTCCAACATTCACCAGTTTCTCAAATTTGAGATAGTAAAGTCCTTGTCGAAGCTCACCTTTTCCTATTGCTTTCTTGGACTTCGAGTCAATGATTACACAGTCATTGGGATGAAACATCACATCACAACCACTATCTTGTGCCAACTTGTGTATGGATAACAAGTTGTGATTAAATTGGGGCACGTACAACACATTGATCAATTTCAATCCATTGGGCAACACTGCATCTCCAACATGAGTGATGTTCACTGTGTCTCCTGTTGGTAAATTGATGGTAAACATAGCTGGAGCAGGTTTGACATTCACCAAATTTTTTAGGGACGACGTCATATGATCCGACGCACCCGAATCTATGATCCACTCCAATGCCATTTTCTCGCTCTTGCTGCTGCACACCATGCCTGAGAATCCGTAATCAATTTCTTCATCCGTTTCCGAATCCTTCTGTGGCATCAAGTTGTTTTGTGGAATTAACTTTAATATTTGATCCAATTGTTGTGTTGTCAACGTAACTCCTCGCTGATCTGCAGTGCTCCCTTGTGCATTATTTGCCATTTTTGGGTAATTGTTCTTGTTGCCAGACCACTTTCCTGGTGCACCTTTTTGAACCCCTGGTTTATACTTGTAATGTCCCTTTGGATATCCTGTGATTTCCCAACATTTATCTTTCGTATGTCCCTTTCTTCCACAGTGACTGCAGTGTAGATTTCTCTCAACATTTCCCTTACTGTACATTGCCATCACATCAGATTCTCCCTGACCAGAGTGTGTCAAGATTTCTTTTTGCGTTTCCTCCTGTTGCACAGCTGCACATGCCTCTTCCACCGAAGGTAAAGGACAAATCATTAATAGTTGACTTCTTTGTGCACCATACACATCATCCAGCCCATTTAAAAACTGAAACAACTTTGCCTCTTCTTTCAAGCTTTCCATTGCCTTTAGCAGCTTAGTGACTTCAGGTGTGACGTTGCTAACAGTTGGGAGGACATTCATAGACTCTAGTTCTTCCCATAAACCACTTAAACACGTAAAATACTCATTAATCTTCATTCCATTTTGTGTCAAACTGAACAAGTCTTTATTTAACTTATACTTTCTAGATCCGTTTGTCAACAAGAATCTTTTTTCAAGTTGCTTCCATATGTCATAGGCAGTATTAATGAACAACACAGAGGGTTTTATACTATCAGAAACATTATTATGAAGCCAGGATATTACCATGTTGTTGCAGGTGTCCCATTGTGCTGCCTCCGTTGTATCTGTGACGCTCCTTATGACAGATCCATCAATGAACCCCAACTTTCTTTTTGTTGACAACTGAATCTCGAAAGATCTCTTCCATGTTCTATAATCCCCAGCCCCTTGTAACTTTGGTACACTAATCGAAGTAGGTCCATCCGAAGGGTGCAGAAACAAGGGATTTTGTAGATCCGAAAATGACATTTTACCAGTAGCCATTGCAATCTCCAAAGAGTGTATACTTTTTGACAACGACAACACACTCTCAAGAAACAAGGAAATGTGTAGACCACTGTGTGACAAGACTGTAAAACTTTACTTTTAAGACTTCTCTCCAATGTAGCTATCTATGCAAGCTCTGATACCATAAAGACATGAAATATTTTATGCAAAGATAACTATGAAGAAGAGATTCAAACAGAGAGAATGTAACCAAGAGCAATACTGCAAACACTGTGGTTTGTTCATTCTGAGGACCACCCCTCTAACCACTTGTCCTTATAATCAGTTACAACGCAGCAGCTTAACAAAATAAACACGAAAATACTAAAGTGCCCTCAAGGCCTATGCATAACTGAAGTAGGACACACACTACGTCCAGTCAGCACCAGATCAAACTAGAGACAAACCTAGACACTAGCCAACATGCAGAGTGCATTATGACCAGCCTTATTCTAGCAAAGTAAATACTAAATGTAAATGGCTTGCTGCATTGCATGGACTTCTTCATTAAGGTGGTGTTTGCATATGTCGAGTGATGTAGTTTCGAGTAGTAGGTTTCAACTTTTATTTGTTTATGTTTTAAGTTGGTGACTTTCATTGGGGTAGGAAGGGTCTTTCCAGTGCTTTGGTCGGTTTCTGTTGAACAATGTATCGTACTGCTTCTTTTTAATAATATTTCGGTGTTTATCAAAAAAAAATATAATTTTTATGATTTCGTAATTTCCATTCAATGTAATAATATAAATATAAAATGCTATTTGTCTTCTCACGACATCATCTCGAAAACATTATTCGAAAATTATAATTATCATTGGAGGAAAATTTGAATTATGAATAAACTAAATTACTTAGAAATAAATTTTTAAAAATTTAATCATAATTTTTATCAAGTATAAAATATCAATAAAATCTTTCACATATTACCTATAAATACTTGCCTACTTGATTTAAGTTTTTAAGTTTAAATGAAATATGATTCAAAATATTTTGTTGAAATATAATTTTCACAATTTTGTAATTTTTTTAATAAGATTTTATGTAATTATATAGTAAAATAATACTTTACGTCGTATTATAGTGTCGTTTCACATTTTCTTATATGAAATATTGATATTGTTATCGGGGAAAATTTTAAATTAAGAAAAAAATTAAATCACAGAATTGAGTTTAATAAAAAAATAAATTGATCCTTTTTTTTTACCAAGTATGCACCATTAAACAGGCCGCTAATTTCAAAGCCCTTTTCTAAGTAATCTTCATAAAATAAATTTTAAATTCGTGTAGTTGTTTAATTTTTAAATAAAATGAGATCTAAAATATCGTATGATTTTCACAATTTTATAAATAATTAAAATAGTATTAATTTTTTTTTTTCAATTTTCAAGGTTTATTTAAATATCCAAAGATTCATTTGGGGTTTTATATCAAAGTGGCCACCCATTTCTCTTCAAAAACGATATCATTTAAATCATTAAAGTCATAATAAATATCAAACAAATACCTCTATATAGGTACTCGGGAAGTAAAAGTAATTTTTCATCGAGTTCTACACATTTTTCTTAAATACTACTGTAATTAAATGAAAGATTATGAATTCTAATACTTTTGATAATATATTTAGAATTTAAAAAGTTTATTTACTATTTGTTTTTAATTAAAACAAGGAAAATGACAATAAAATTAAAAATAAATAGTAAATGAATTTTTAAAAATTTAAATATATTATCAGAAATACTAGAATTATTAACCTTCCGTTTGGTTATGGAATCTTTCAAGAAAAATGTGTAGAACTCAATGAAAATTTATTTTTGCTTCTCGAGTACATTTTAAAGGTATCCATTTGATGTTTATTATGACTTTAATGATTTAAATGATATCGTTTTTAAATGGGTGGTCTACTTGATACATTCGATTACAATGGGTGGCCACTTTAATATAAACCCCGATTCATTTGCATGTTAACTCAAAAGCTCTTCTTTCACTAAGATCAGAAAAGGTCGTAGCAGGATTTATATAATAGAATTTATTTCCAATTCTTTTTTTGACAAAAACAATATCTCCATATAGTAAGGTGATACTAATAGCTCATAAATGATTCACATATAACTCTTCAAATCTTTTGCATGTAATCTAAAAATAAATTTGAACTGAAATTTAATATATAAGGAGTGAGGTCCAAAATATATCTCTTGAGTCTTTTGTCAAACACTTAATACGCATATAAGAAAAGAACATCATGAATAAACCCAAAAATTGGTTAGTAAGAACTATTGGGATATACATGTTCAGTCCTGATGATAACAAATATCACAAGATAAGAAAAGAATCAAAACCTAAGCTGATATATAGATCAGGAATCTAACTGAAATGCAGATCAATTGAAGCTATTTCTTGTATTTGGGACTCTGTAATTAGTTAAGAATTATATCTGCAACAAGCCATGAGATGCTATGTTCGAGTATCTGTAATATAAGGAGAAGTTTGTTAAAGACAACTCATGCAAGTAATTCGAAGAGTCAAGAAATATATGGGTTCGAGAAGTTATGGAAATGATCCAATTTGAGAAGTCTACAAAGTAGTCTATTCGAGAAGTCATGGAAATGGCACATTCAAGAACTCTATGAAAAGGGTCATTCGAGAAGTCCTCATTATGCTCCATTCGAGAAGTCTAGATACATCAGTTCGAGAACTCAGCTTTGGATTCGAGAAGTCCAGAAATAACACTCATTCAAAGAGTAGTACCAGAGTTCTCTAATGGAATATATCGAATAAAGAACGGACCCAGAATTACTTTGCAACCCGTGACTTATAAACAGCGGTCTGTTATACAAAGGATGTAACGAGTAGGGGGCCAAACTGTATATATTCGAAGACTCAAACGCTTATAAATGAAATGTGAAATCGATCACTGTTTATCCAGTTTCGAAGAAAAAATAAGAATGGAAGCAACCTCCAACATGATTACCTTTTACCTGAAGAACTCAAAGGATAACTTGATAAGTGTATAAGGATTACTCTAATTTTCTGAGAGGTTCAAAGATAGCTCAATAATTAAGCAGAAAAGCTTATTAACTTGCTGAAAGTTCATATCTTTAGCTAAAGCACCTTTTCCAGAATAAAGATTCAAATCAGAAAGCACCTTTTGCATAAAAGCATCACGTGGGCTTAGAAGCTAAGTTACTAGAACTTAGTAACTTATGAAGAAAACAACATGCACGGACGTGAAGCATGTTGGAATTGTCCAAATCAAGAAGAGAAGACGTTCAAGACATTTCCCGAAATGATGACCTTTCAAGTTTGAGTGTGTGACAAGCAATACTGAAAATGTATTTTCATATTATGTAGCCTGCTTGTCTTCATGCAGTATAGATAGACTGCATGAGTAGCATAATGAGATGAGGAGAAATACTTCAGCTGATTTAGATAAATCATTAGATTTCTCACATCAAACTTTGTATATGCAGCTGTTTTTTTGTAACGCAGAATTTCTTCAATATATCTCAGGTGGATCGAATCAAGTGCACCTGAAATTTTAAAGATTATGTGTTCGTATATAGTCTTTAATTCTTACTTGTTGCCATCTTGTTCTTGCCTAGAATACACAATTAACTCTCTATCTTTGTGTCTGGCTAGATTTTCATAGTTCGAAAGAAAAACAAAAATTTGACTAGATTGTATTCAACCCCCCTTTTACAATCTAGGTTGTATTGTTGGGTCTCAACAAGAACAAATAATAATTCAATGATAATTTATAATTGATCAAAAAAAATATAGAAGTATATATGACTGAATGCACATGAACAATAAAGAGAATGGAGTTTGATATCATCTTTAAAATATTATTATAATATCGATAGAAGCTATTCTTATTATATAAAAAATAGAGAAAGTATATTTGAATACTGTTTATAGCATTCAAATTCATCCTAGTTCGAAAAACGTAATTGATAAAACCACGGGTATTGAGTTCTCCATTTGAAATTCAAAAACGAAAGGCAAGAGATGCTTAGTTCATTCTGGTAGTATCAAACTCTTCACATTCTGCGCAAATCAAACAAATATCAGTAATAAAAATAAGTAAACAACAAATTTTGAGATTTTGCTTTCAAAATTGTTGCATAACAATTGTAGCAAATGAAGAAACGAACCAAATACCGTACTGTGCGTCCAATATTCGTTGATGATATTAAAAACTTATGTTAACGAAAATGACAAAAGAGATCGAATATTTCCATAAATTGATAAACATATAGTATTACTACTCATAGTGCTAGGTATCCCAAAATATTTACCAAACTTTTTACCAAATGAAATGTCATGACATATGGCAAATTTTGATTTTTGGGCACATATGAATGCACGCGGGGTCCTATTTTCTTATCAGAAAGTTACAAAATACATGTGTGACGCGTTAGCATTTAGAGATTTTTTTTGGGATTTTAACATTTTTCATTACTTATACCATAAGGCATTTGAAATTTGAAAAAGAAATTAAAATTTGATACATAGCTAAAATCACGAATATGTTAAGTTGTTGGTTGAAACTTGGAAATGTTATCGAGTGATTAGTTGCTAGGAGATTTTGTTAAGGAAAATGCTAGATATCCCGAAAACTATTCCAAATTTTTTTTTTTCAAATGCTGATATGGAACTTATATATTAGGTAACTCTTTGATAATAATATGGGACCCCGCGTGTATTCATATGCACCCACAAATATCAACCATGTGTTATGCCAAGTCATTCAGGATTTTTTTTGAGAAAATATTCGGGGTACGTAGGACTACTCTTTTGTTAATATAGAATAGGTTAAAAATGGATAGTTCATGGATCAATTATAAAACAAAAGAAATGTAGTATAATTGTAGGAGTTGGTTAAAAAAAATTAACCATTGGATAAAATGCTAAATGGGCAATACCATGCATTAAGAAGATGTTGATGTTGATGCTGAAATTGATGTTTACTTTTAAGGATCCTCATCCGTGACAAATTGTCAGGGATCATTTACACAACAATCAACTTCCAAACCGTTGGTTTAAGAATTCAACGATTAGGATTAAAAAAAAAAGGTTGTCCACTGTAATTTTTCGCGTATAAACCCACTATTCGCTATAATTTTTCGCAGAAAGATTGCCTATTCTCTATAATTTTCCGCAGAGCAAAAATTTCTCACAGGAATAACACAAACACTTCATCGACACCATTGATTTCTTACATTTTTTTAAAAACTAGAGACATATATCATCTCCATTACTTTATACACTAATAATGCATCAACATCTCGTTGGAATTGATGCATAAAACATCCCCATTTATTTGAATAGCACAAAACATCCACATAAACCCTATTCCAAATTAGGTTTGCTGAATTTCAAATATTTGATTACAAATGAATGGAAATGGATGATTACCTGACCACAAGAATCGAAGCCAACTGATATGCGTATAGGACTTGTTGAATCATCAAGAGTTTACCGGAATTAGCACAAATAATTGGGGTGAAGGTCGAGGAGATGAACAAGAAGATTCCGCGAAAAATTATAACAAAAACTTAATTTATCCATAAAAAATTATAACGGACAGATAAATTTTTGTTATGTAACCGAGACCCTACTTTTAATGCAACATTTAGCCCAAGAAATTGTAAAAATTATGCACAAAATTATTATTTACTGAAACGTAAGAGCAAGTCCAATATCTCCTTAGTTAATTCCAAAAAATATAAATAAATTAAGAATAATGCTAGGGGTACCAAATTGGTTCCATAATTTTTTTCCAAATCCACATGGCAGATGCTGATTTGTTGTAATAATGAATGGACCCCCTATATTCACACCAACAACACCAATCAAAAAATTTCATGCTGCCACATCAGCCTTACCATGTCATTTGGGAACAATTTTTTGTGCCTAATTTTGTGACTCTAGCACTACTCATAAATTAATGGTTCTTAGTGATTTAGGAACCTTATTTTGTACATCAACTCCAACATCATTTCCTATATTCATTCCTTATTATTATTATAATGATAAATTTGAAATCAATTAGAGAATGAGATATGAACAAACATGGAAAAATGGAGGGAAATAAATTTTTTATTGATAAAAAACAAATTAAGGAGGGCTAGTGGTTCCTCAAAAGTAGGGAATGACTAGAAATCATTAGTATTTTAGGGAGCCACTAGCATACTGTTGGATTAATATTTTGTACTAAGTTACTTTTTTTTTTTGAACATAAACCAAATCTATCTATTATATATATAATACACCAACACAAGATAAAATTGTGAGATTTTTTAATGCATTTGAAATGACAAATTTATCCCCATGTTTAATGTTTAAATAAAAAAATATTGTTAGTGGGAATCAAACTTGAGTCTATCAAGTAACTTATGCATTCTCTTACCGCTACACCACATTGTCACATGTGTTTTAACATCATACAAATAATATGTGAATGTCATTTAACAGTAATGCACTTGTGTAATTTCAAAACATATAAATATAACTATGGAGGTAAATTAAATTTAGCTAATATTTTTAAATTTTACATGTTCGTAACACTTGAGCACAATAGACATGTGTAATCAATTATACATATGTGTTGCGTGAATATTAAATATATATTATTTTGATTATTGAGACGTATTAACAATATGTTAGTCACGATTTTATTTATACATTTATATATAAATTAATAATATATAGTATGTAGTCTACTTATACATATTCCTGAATTATTTAAACTAGCTTAAAACCCGTGTGATGAATGAGATTTTGTAATACAATTTTTTTTAATTTGAATTGATTTTTTTGGTTGGTGGGAATTGAACTTGGGTCATATAACAAATTTAGACCCAATCATACCACTAGGCTAGCCATTCATTTATGTCATAAATCATACACATAATATGTGAATGCGTGTGTGCGACTTGAATGAGAAATAGTTGGAACATATTATTTTTTTAAAACGAAAAAATGCATAACTTCTTCGTTAAAACAACATACAAAATAAGATTAATCGATTATAAAACTAATATCTAAAATCTATTTTATACTCCCTTCGTCCCCCTCATTTGTTTACACTGGAGGGGGACACAGAGACCAAGACATGCATAAAAAATGAGTAAAGTTAGATGAAAAGTGGGTAAAGTGGTGGGACCCATCAATATTTAATAATAGATTTGAGGTAGTGGAGGAAAGTAGTGGGTGTAATAGTGTTTTTTATTATTAAATATAAGATAGTGGGGGAAAGTAGTGGATGTAATAGTGGGGTAAACTTAATATTTATGGTAACGTCAAGAAATGAGAGGGACATCCCAAAATAGTAACTGTAAAGAGATGAGAGGGACAGAGGGAGTATATAATACATGAACAAGACTTAAAATTTATGAGATATTTTATTCATAATTTAAAATGACTGATTATATCTATATTGTTGTTTATGTATAAAAAAATCATTTTTAGTGTAAATCAAACTTGGATCATCAAGTTAACTTGTGCATCTACATACCACTAGGCCACACTTTTACATGTGTTTTAGATCATATACACAATATGTATGTGTATGATATATGAAATTATATTGGCTAAATATTATTGGGTTTTAAATGAGATTTGGACTTTTTATTAATTTTCATTGATTGATGAAATAACCACATAAAATATATAATTGGGTTATAAAATGATATTATAATTAATATTATGGATACTATCCAATAATATATTAGAATGAAAATATTGAGTTGTTCACGTAATATGAAAATTGTATTTTATTACACAAGATGCAATAATTTATCAGTCAAACACTTCAGGTTGTAGAAATATTTGGCTTGAAAAGACGAATCCTAAAAATAACATGTTAAATTTAACATAGAAATTGACTAATGTTCGATTTAAAATATGACATTTGAAGAAAAAAAGGTTAATATATAATATATGGTGTATTATTTATAAAGGTAATTCAAAAAAAATATTTATATATACAAGATCATGTATAATTTATGATTTGCGAAACTTATATTATATATCATAGACATCACCTATTGAACACTCAAATTTTATTCAATGTTCCACAATAAAATTAAAAACCGACAATCTTCGATGCCTTTGGCAATTTACATCATATTAGCTGATAACCCGTGCGAAGCACGAACACAAATTGAACACGAGTCGAGATTAAAATATTAATATTAATAAATTAATAAACATTATTTAATTATATAGTTATAGAGAATCGGATCGAGATAAAGCTAAACAAATTAAATTAAATAAATAAATAAATCTTTATAAATATGTAGTTGTAAGGAATCGAACCCGAAGCTAAAAAAAAAATTAAAGTAAATAAATCTTGTATAATTATGTAGTTGTAAGGAATCGAACCTCGAATTTAATGATAACCAAATTTGGTATTTTGGTACTAGTGTCTACCATTAAAACATGATTTTTCACGTTAATAAAGGGTATAGATATGACCTATCATAAACACTGCAACAACCCACTAAGAGCATCTCCAAGAGTCTCTTAGCTCACTCCTAAATATATTATAAACAATTAAGCTATTAACAAGTTATTACATTGATTTGCGTGTCAACTCCAACAATGCTCTCTATTATGGCTCTTTATTTTATATTTTATTCATATTTCAATTCCACTTGGACAAACAATCAATAGATGAGAGAGAAGAACCATTATTTTACTAATAAAATATTAAGTTAAGAGCTACTAGTTGCTCCTAAAATAGAGGAGAGAGAAGAAGCTCTTAACTTTTTAAAGAGCCTCTAAGAGTCTCTTGGAGCTTGATTTTTATTATCTCTCCTCATTTTTTGAGTTAAGAGCTACAATAGAGAGCCTCTTGGAGATGCTCTAAGAACTATAATATCCATACTAGAGCATGCCCCGTGCGGCACGGGTTCTCATGCTAGTTGCATTAATTCTCCAAAAATTCACACATACTTGTCTCCAACACACAAGGTGGAGGAGTCTCAAAATTTTTGCAGCTATTACGGGAACAAGGGACTCGGGCCAATAAATGTGCCGTCCTATTTGCTAACTTTTTAACATGAGCAACTTTTAGGTTATTCCGACTCTCAAGCATTTCTTGACATGCTTCCATTGTACTAAGTTACTTAAATCTTGACTTAGGAAACAATATAAGTAAGCTGTTTGAGTTGCTCTACCGACCTGTCGGGTCGGGTACCGGGTACTCGGGTATAGTCCTAGTCCTAGTCAATATTTTTGGTTAAAAAACCTAAATTGAGAGGCGAAAAGGGTAAGAGGGTTTAGGGTTTAAGAACCCAACAAGCTGGTTTTCAAGATAAAATTTACTGGGGGAGATTGGGGAAAATGGGTTTGCAATGGGGTTGTACTTGTGTTCAGAGTCCTGTTCCAAGAATCTTGAAAAATGGCTTACACTTCTCTTCTCACACTGTAAGTCATTTCTCTTGTATTTGCTCTTGT
Organism: Saposhnikovia divaricata; assembly: GCA_036435485.1. Classification (NCBI taxonomy): domain Eukaryota; kingdom Viridiplantae; phylum Streptophyta; class Magnoliopsida; order Apiales; family Apiaceae; genus Saposhnikovia; species Saposhnikovia divaricata. The sequence continues at coordinate 103,299,952 of CM071601.1, forward strand.
TTTTCGTATATGCTTTCGGGTTTTAATCTTTTGTTGTTTTTAGGCATTTTCTTCGAGTAAACAGGGCAGTTTTGCTCCGAAGAGAAGTCGATTTCCTCCTGGGTTCAGTGATGCATCGAAGTGTATGTTCTCTGTTGATACTCAAATTCTTATTTTGCGCTAGGAATGAAATGAAATATTGAACAAAATTAAATAGAATGAGAGAGCATGAATTTTATGGAAACTGAGTAGAGTTAGGAGTGAGGTGTTCATTTGTAAATTTGTGGATGAAGTTCTATTATATTTTTGTAAAAATTGAATGAAGGGAGTAATGGAGAATATGAATATTTACCTGCAAAATAGCACAAATTTCATTCCACTTCCGTTAATTGTATTCCTTCTAATCAATTGGAGCTTTATATATCCGATTATTATGCACTTGTCGTTATGATTTTGGTAGCCAATGATTATGAATGATTATGTCTGTGATTACCCGTTAGATGAGCTTAAGGCTTTTGTTTTTTGGGAACCAGATGCAAATAATAGAAAATAAAAGTAGATTATATTTGTTATGAAACAGTTACTTTCGCTTCATTAATGAACTAACCTTGTCTGCATAAAGCTTTTATTCAGCATCTCTGATGGTGTCGGGATCAAGGTGGAGAATTAGTGAGTATTCACTACCACCCCTGAGCAGAGGATTCTTTGTATCTGCTTCTACTTCTAATGAAGAGGTAGAATTGAGTTCCACAGAACAGAAACATGTTGCAGTTTCTGGGGTCGAGCCGTTTCGCGGCAAAGCGGGTTCCATTTCATTCAGTGGATTGACTCATCAATTGGTTGAGGAAGGAAGGTTGGTGTCTGCACCATTCAATGAAAGTGCTGGTTCGTTATTCTGGGTTTTGGCTCCCGTTGCACTTATGTTATCACTGGTGGTTCCACAGTTCCTTGCAATAGCAATTGATGGTTACTTTGATAGTGAGCTGACTGCTGGTACGCCACCTCACACACTTTGATCTTCTTTAGGTGCATTTTGATTTCACCGGTTTTCAGTATTCAAGTTTTTGTTCTTATTAAGACTTTGTGGTGGATGTGTTTTTTTGTGTCAGTATCTAGTGAGATATGCAAAATTCACATCTCTATGTTAAATTTAGGTCTGCTGACTCTTTAATGCTATGATCATTTGCTAGAAAACGTTGTATTAGGTGCAAATTATTTGTAAAATCTACATATTTATAGTTATGGCCTATTGGTAAGTTATTCGCCCACTATGATTATATATCAATTTTCAGTTTAAGTAGTGTGATATTAGTTTGTTTGGGTTGATTGCTCTGGTCTGAAGGCATAGCAAACCTGGTATGAGAGCCAGGCGATCATGGCGCTTAAACATCCAAACACACAAACCCGTATTGAGCAAGTTGAGGCAGCCGTGGTAGATATCAGAGGCTCGATGATGAATGAAGTGTCGGAGGCTATAAATCGAGCAACTGTAGAGATGTAGCAAACCCTAATTTCCCAAATCACCTCTAGCCTTGACCAGGTCACACAAAAGCTACAGTTTCGAATTGATAGGGTTAGAAAAACCAATAACAACCTTATTGAAGAAATGAGGAGACGACAAGATGAATTTTAATTGCAGATGAGATCCACCATTTCCTCCCTCAAAACAAGCAGCTACCATGGCAATGGCGAAACTGGAGCACAAGCGGGGAGTAGTTGTGATGCTCTAGAGTCAGGGGTGTGTAACATCTACGGAGGAACGGGGTTTCAAGGAAACAATCGTAGTAGAGAGAAGGAAAAAGGGGGAAATGACCCAGGTGGGGGAGGAGGGGTTTTACCCAATGGGGGTAATTGGATCTTCCGGTGTTTGACGGATCCAATCTAGACGGGTGGATACTAAGAGCAGAACGTTACTTTTCATTTCATTTTATCGTCTTAATGAAGAAGAGAAGCTTGAGGCAGCAGTGGTTGGGTTTGACGGAGACGCGTTGGTATGGTATTAGTGGGAGAATCTTAGGAGACCAATACGGCTTTGGGATGAGATGGGATGTTTGGTTCTGCAACGATTCCGACCCCTTCATTCCGGGTCATTATGTGAGCAGTGGTTAGCAGTGACGCAAAAAGGAACAATGGCGGAATTCCGGCAGAAGTTCATAGAATTGGCGGCTCCACTCGAGAACATTCTAGAGTCAATTTTAATGGGGCATTTTGTTAATGGATTAAGGGATGATATTCGGGCTGAGGTACGGAAGTTAGGCATCTACAGTTTGGAGCATGCCATGGACTTGTCACTTAAAGTAGAAGAAACGAGCAGGATTCGGGCCTTAAAAGGGGGAGGTAAGACACAATCATATAACGTTGGCAAATCCAATTATATTAGTCAATTTTATTCACCCAACAAAAGTCAAGCACAATCTCTTAGTAGTATACAGTCCCAGTACTAAAACTTTTTCCTTAACGTCTCAATCGGGATCGAGTTCATCATCCCCTAATCGTTGGTCTCAACCAAGCACAAATATCAATCTTAACAACCACCAAGCTCCCCATCTACAACGTCAGTCCTTCCTATAGCCAAACCCTTAGGAGAAATAAGGAGATTGACTAATAAGGAGTTACAGTATAAAAGGGAGAGAGGGTTATGCTTTCGTTGTGATGATAAGTGGGTAGCTTGTCACAGATGTCGGCGCAGGGAATTAATTGTCTTGGTGGCTCAGGAAGAGCCAGGAAGAAGAGAAAGAATTGATGATTGAAGAACAGATTGAGGGAGAGAGTATAGAGGAACCAATACCAACTGAAGTTTCCCTTAACTCGATGGTAGGATTAACATCCCCTAAAACCATGAAACTGGTTGGTGATGCAGGACAAACAATAAAAACAGGTAAAAGGATAGATTTTTGTGGATTAACCACAGAAATTCCACGCGCTAGGTGATACCCAAGGGATTTCTCAACCGCAAAAGAGAATTTTGTTAGGATCGCAACCCATAACAAGAGAGAACAATTCTCAGTTCAATTAATCAATCCAAGTCTTCATAATAATGAAGATTACAATTGTTTATATAATAAATCCTAAAACTTAGCCATCAAGTAAAGATCTTCTAATAAAGGAAATAAATTCTTTTTATTATTCTATTCCTATAATCTAGAATATTCTTAATAATCTATTTATCTAATATACTCATACCTAATAAATTACAATCAAATCTATTCTTAATTAATAGCATATAATAGAATCAAATTAATGTTTTAATTCCTTGCTCCGTATCATTCTCCTCGTCTTTGATGAAAACTTGTCCACGAGTTTTATAAAATTTGAGAATCAACGAACAAAGAGATGACTTGTCGTAGTACTTGAAGACATCAAATTCCAACTCCATAAGCAAGATCTTCGGAAACAACACTCGCTCAATAAGATTTTTTGATGTGGTAGCCATTCCCATTATGTTTTCAATGCCTAAAAAATCAACATATTCCACCTTGATGATGTTCTCGCAGTTTACAACTTCTTCACTTTTAACGATCTTGTCTTCTTTTTCATTGTTAAAACACTGAATAGACGCCTCTGCCTCTTGTTTTTCAATGTTAAAACATTGAATTGTAGGCGGTTGAACAATCTGATTTTCTTTGACAATCACATGTTTACTATGTGTTCTAATTTCCTCATGGTGTCTAAAAGGTTCTCTTGACACTTTTTCACCGGTAGGTTGATGTTAATGCAGGGATGAAGGTCTTACAAGTGGAGGATTATGTTGTACGCCAAGTTTATCCATAATTTCTCTTAGCGTTGCTTGCACATCTTGCATCTGCAAACCCAAATCTTCGAGTTTATTCTCCACATTTCGTAATCTCATATTGTTTTGCCCGATATACGTATCAAGACGGCTGTTTACTTCGTCAGCATTAATCATTGTGTAAAATAGAGGGCTGACTTGTAAGTTCTAGACAAACAATAAAAACAGGTAAAAGGATAGATTTTTGTGGATTAACCGCAGAAAATCCACGCCCTAGGTGATACGCAAGGGATTTCTCAACCGCAGAAGAGAATTTTGTTAGGATCGCAACCCATAACAAGAGAGAACAATTCTTAGTTCAATTATCAATCCAAGTCTTCATAATAATGAAGATTACAATTGTTTATATAATAAATCCTAAAACTTAGCCATCAAGTAAAGATCTTCTAATAAAGGAAATAAATCCTTTTTAGTATTCTATTCCTATAATCTAGAATATTCTTAATAATCTATTTATCTAATATAACTCATACCTAATAAATTACAATCAAATCTATTCTTAATTAATAACATCTAATAGAAACAAATTAATGTTTTAATTCCTTGTTCCGCATCAGTGGGTCATATCGGAGAGCAGGAAGTGATAGTAATGGTGGATCCGGGGGCAACACACAACTTCGTGTCGTCAACAATTCAAAAATTAGGCATTCCAGTATCCAGCCAAAAGGCTTTGGAGTATCATTAGGGAATGGAGTAGTGGTACAAGGATTGGGGGAATGTAAGAGGGTGCTATTAAGGTTGGGAGGTGTCGATATTGTTGAAGATTTTTTGCCATTTGAATTAGGTAATTCTGATGTAATATTGGGAGTACAGTGGTTAGAAAAATTAGGGTATGTAACCACTAATTGGAAATCTCAGGTAATGAAGTTTAAGGTGGGCAGCATGGTGGTACTAAAGGGGGATCCATCATTGACACGTTCCAGAATATCACTCAAAGGCCATGCTGAAAATTATTCGAAAGGAAGGAGGGGGTATTTTTGGAACTTAATCACTTGGATTACAAGGAAGAACACATACTTCAAAGTTCAAAGACCAGTAATGATTCTGTTCCCGAGTTCCTACAGCCAGTTTTACAATAGTTTCAAGGAGTCTTTGGTTCTCCAACAGGGCTACCACCACGCAGAAATCATTAACACGCCATGACACTTAAGGAAGGGAGTAACCCCGTAAGTGTAAGACCTTACCGGTACGCACATTTTCAGAAAGATGAGATTGAAAAGCTGGTCAGAGATACGCTTGCAGCGGGAATTATAAGCTTTTGCCACTTAAGGGAGGGAGTAACCTATAAGTGTAAGACCTTACCGGTACCTACATTTTCAGAAAGATGAGATTGAAAAGCTGGTCGGAGATATGCTTGCAGCGGGAATTATAAGGCCTTCGTGCAGCCCCTTTTCGAGTCCAGTTCTACTAGTTAAGAAAAAAGACTGCTCTTGGCGCTTTTGTGTAGACTATCGTGCACTTAATAAAGAGACCGTCCCAGATAAATATCCCATTCCCGTGATCGATGAGCTACTAGATGAATTGAAGGGGTCAAAAATATTTAGCAAGTTAGACTTGAAAGCGGGTTATCACCAAATAAGGGTTTGACCTGAAGATGTTCATAAAACCACGTTTCGAATGCATGAAGGGCATTACAAGTTCTTAGTCATGGCTTTTGGCTTGACAAATGCTCCATCAACATTTCAATCTCTTATGAACGAGGTATTTAAGCCCTTTCTTAGACGCTTCGTGCTTGTATTTTTCGATGATATTTTGATTTATAGCACGAGTAAGACTGAACATGTGAAGCATTTGACCTTGGTGTTCCGTAAGTTAGAGGAACATGAGTTGTATGCTAATTTGAAAAAATGTGACTTTGGGAAAAAGGAAGTTGCTTATTTAGGCCATGTAGTGTCAGAACAAGGGGTGGAAGCCGATTTGAGTAAAGTGCAAGCTATGTTAAACTGACCTCAGCCTTGTAATCTTAGAGAATTGACGGGATTCTTAGGATTGACGGGCTACAATTATTGCTAAGTATGCGCAGATTGCACATCCGTTAACCGAACAATTAAAGAAAGATCGGTTCGGATGGACACCATCAGCAACGGAGTCTTTTTAGCATCTTAAACAAGCCATGGTAACTTCCCCGGTGTTAGCAATGCCGGATTTTTCAAAGCCCTTCGTACTAGAGACAGATGCATCCGGTTATGAACTTATGGTGTAGGGGCAGTCTTGATGCAATCGGGAAAACCAATAGCCTTCTTTAGCAAAATTCTGGACAAGAGAGCACAACTAAAATCCATATATGAAATAGAATTGATGGACATATGCTTGGCGGTTAAAAAATGGAAACACTATTTATTGGGAAGGCGTTTTATCATCCTCACGGACCAACAGAGCCTACGATTCATCATGCAACAGCGGGAGGTTGGATCGAATTATCAGCACCGGGTTAGTAAACTAATGGGATTTGACTTTGACATATCTTACAAACCAGGTGCCTCAAATCGCGTCGCTGATGCTTTGTCCAGAAAAGGTACAGGGGAAGGGGAAGTGGTTTTAGGAGCCCTGATTTCATCGAGTATGGTTGACTGGAGTGAATTGCAAAAAGAAGTGGAGAATGAACCTTTTATTTCGCGGTTGAGGACAGAAATCAGTAGTGGAACAAAGGAGGTTGTGGGCTTTTCACTGCATGATGGGCAACTACTGTATAAACAAAGGATGTATAAACAGAGGATGGTGATTCCCCGTACTTCAAAGTTCATACCTGTTTTGTTACACGAGTACCATGATTCTAGAATTGGGGGACATTCAGGTGAAACCAAAACGTACTTGCGTTTGGCTAGTGACGGGTTTTGAACGGGGATGAGAAAGATGCTGACCAGTCACGTCCAACAGTGCACCATATGTCAGCAAAATAAGTCTTCTAATCGCAGCCCAGCAGGTTTATTACAACCCCTGCTCGTGCCTACGCAAGTATGGGATCAAATATCGATGGATTTTATTGAGGGATTACCTTCTTCTCAAGGGTTTGACACTGTGCTGGTGGTGGAGGACCGGGTAACTAAGTATGCCCACTTCGTGAAACTGTGACAGCATTGACAGTGGCTACCATTTTTATATCTGAGATAGTACGACTCCATGGATTCCCAACCTCAATTGTCTCGGATAGAGACAGAATTTTTATGAGTCTATTCTGGAAGGAACTATTCCGCTTGCAAGGGACCACGCTCAAGAGAAGTTCTGCGTATCATCCTCAAACCGATGGCCAATCAGAAGTAGTGAATAAGGGACTGGAGACATAACTTCGTTGTTCTATTGCTGGACAGCCAAGAAAATGGGCATACTGGATACATTGGGCCGAGTTCTGGTATAGCACATCCCCACATGTATCGATAAAGATGTCACCGTTTCAGGCTTTGTATGGAAGGGAACCACCTCATATTCTGCGTTTGGGAAGGGGCCAGACTCCTGTGGGGGACTTGGAGGAATATTTGAAGGTACGAAATGTAATTTTGGATGAACTCAAGCTAAATCTGTTAAGGCCCCAGCAAATAATGAAAACAAATGAAGTTGGACATCGTCTTGATGAGCAGTTCCAGGTAGGTGATAAGGTGTATCTTAAACTACAACCATATTGCCAAAAATCATTGGCCAGACGACCATTCGAAAAATTATCACCTAGATTCTATGGACCCTTCATCGTATTAGCAAAAATTGGGGAAGTGGGCACACAAACTTGATTTTCCAGTTGAGAGTAAGGTACATCCAGTGTTTTACGTATCGCAGTTGAAGAAAGCTATTGGCGAGAGCCCTTCATTTCCTACCTTGCCAGCAACTTCAACTCCAGACCTGGAAATGCAAATGGAACTAGAAAAACTGTTGAATGTTAGAACCAGGGCGGTGGGTCAATCACTGAAAACTGAAGTGCGGCTGAATTGGTTTAGATTAGCTGAATTTGAAGCGACCTGGGAGGACTCTGATGTCATACCGGGTCCCCACTTTCACCTTGAGGACAAGGTGAATCTTTGGGCAGGGGGTAATGCAATGCAGCCCAATACTCTTAACAGCCAACCCATCTTGAGAACATTTAAACAACGTCACTTGAAGGAGGGCAAAAAAGTAAAATCAGTGGAGGGAAGAAGTGGTGAGGTGGCAGGAGAAACATGATAAGTAGGGTAAAAAGAGAGAGAGGAGGTATGTTGAGAGAATTGTAAAACCCCTCTGGGTATTGGGAGTCTGAAGCTACTTGAAAGCTATCATCTATCCTTTCATTTCAGTATCTTTTAATTAATATATCAATTTTCAGTTTGAGTAGTTTAATTAATATATCTTTTAATTAATATATCAATTTTAAAAATAAGTTATGGAACTATCCTTAAAATGCACCTTAAAATGCGTGCCGAATACCCTTTGAGAAGTGTAAACAATTGGTTGGGACAGAGGGAGTATTAGTTTGTGTTGAGTATCTTTAAATTAATATATCAATTTACAGTTTGAGTACTGTGATATTAGTTTGTTTGTGTTGATTGCTCTAATCTGAAGGCATAGCATAATTTACCAGTAGAATTAAGGTTCCCAAGTTTAAGGAGTATATGAGTTAATCTGAGAAGAAAATTCTTGTTTTCTTACAGATGTATTTTCCCTTTCCAGTAGTCTTCTAAGCCTTATGGGAATGACTAAGTGAAATAACTTACAAAAACAAACAAAATGTCTATTTTCATGAGTGTTTGTTTGTACTCTAGTGGAATCAAATGCAAACAATCCCATATTCCAATTGGAACTAGACAGGCAACTACTTGACAAGCAAAAAATTAATTTTAAGACGTGCTGTTTCTGTGTCTCCGTGGTTGCTTGTTAGTTGAAGGTAAAGGTTGGTCTGAACTCTGAAGACGATTAAATACATAGATTGTAGGCTAGTATTTTGTTTCAATATTTTAAAGAGAACGCAGATTATATATATTTTGTTTCAATATTTTAAAGAGAACGCAGATTATATAGCCTCACCTGCTACTATCATAGGTTGTATACAGTAATAAACTTCAGAGATACAGAGTTAAAGCAAGTTAGTTCCAATTTGCTTGCTTGACTTATATTGTATCCAGAGAAATTAGTGGTGATTGTCTGTTTGCGTGCACTATTAACTCTGGTAACTGCTCTGTAGATATTGTGAGTGCGATCTGTTCAGAGGTCATATTTTACATCGGGCTGGCAACATATTTAAACGTGACTGATAGCACTCAAAGACCATACCTTCAATATAGCCCAAAGAGGTGGGGCCTAATCACAGGCCTCAAAGGATACTTATCATCTGCATTCTTCACGATGGGCTTTAAAGTTTTTGCACCTCTCTTTGCCGTCTATGTCACCTGGCCAATGATTGGCTTACCAGCATTTGTTTCAGTGGCTCCTTTCTTATCTGGTTGCCTGGCCCAGTTTGCGTTTGAGAAATATCTAGACAAATGTGGATCATCTTGTTGGCCTCTGGTGCCTATTATATTTGAGGTATATGACATCTGTAACTGATTCATGTTACAGGAGATGAAATGAGACTTGACTGACGAAAACTTTGGAATATTTTACAGGTATACAGGATATTCCAGTTGACCAAAGGTGCCCAACTCATCGAAAAGTTGATGTTTGCAATGAAGGGACTTCCTGTAACACCACAAGTTCTGGAAAGAAGTGGAGCTCTGGTCTCTATTATGGTGACCTTTCAGGTCCTTGGTATGGTTTGCCTGTGGTCACTTCTTACTTTTCTTCAAAGGCTCTTTCCTTCTAGACCTGTTGCAGAAAACTACTAACTTGTCCCAAGAGTTGTAAATGTCATTCCTACAGTTTTACCATGGATGCATAACTCAGTATTAAATGTCACGAGATTTGGATGTGTCGAGATGCAAATGAGAAGTGTTATCAAGCAAAGTGAAATTACGCTGCTGAACTGGTTGATGAATGTAACAAATCACTTGTTGACTATCGGTCTGAACTTAAGATTTGTATCAGGAATTTGACATTACTGGTTCTCCAGGGCATTTATATTTTTGTGTAATGTATCAATGTGCTGGTTACTTCTAGTATTATTAAGTCTAATGTATCAATGTGCTGGTTACTTGTAGTATCATTAAGAAATAATGGGTGAAATGAAATTAACAGGAAGATTGCTGTCTGTTCATGCATGTATCCGGAGTTGGTTGATGTTTTTTTTTTTTTTTTTTTGAACATAACGTACTTGCATTCAACCAATCAAATCAAGCTCTAGAACATGGGAAAGAAAACTAGGAGAAGTGACATACCACTCTCCATGACCTGATACAGAAAATGCGGCTTTAGCTAGAACATGCGCCACATTATTCGCAGATCTAAAAACAAAACGAAATAGCACTGGATTTATGTGCTTTGACAAATGGGTACACTCACCCACTATGGTTCCAAAATATGACTCATCCGGATCCCTACTACATGCTTTCACTAAATTTTTTGAATCCGTTTCAAACAAACATTGTTTATATTGTAATTCAACAATCCATGACAATGCTTCCTTTAAGGCAATTGCTTCTGCTTCCCTTGGCCTCCAAGCTCCATCAATTTTTTTACATCTAGCTGCCAAAAACATGCCCTGCACATCTCTAATAACAGCACCACATTCGATACTATTATCCTGGAAAACTGCTGCGTCGACGTTCACTTTTACCCATCCTGCATCCGGTTTTTCCCGTGCCCCAGCTACCATTCGACCATTCTCCACCCTTACCTGCGCTTCTCTCCAATCTCTCAATAAATTGTAGGCCGATTATACGTAGGTAGTTCAGGAGTTGGTGGTGCAAAGGCATAATCGTAGTTGTAAAGTAAACAGAGGGATAGGTTTGTAATTTCATAAAAAAATAAAACCCTAAAGAGGGGATGGCCGCCTAACCCTCACCCCACGGCTGCCTTTATATATATTCAAGGGGCTTATTCTACCCTCACTTCCATTACATCGTACTTGTCTCATCTCCGCTCCTATCCTGTTTTCTTTTTGTTTTTAATGAGTTTAAGCTATTTTGTGAGTTTTTTTGTACGTTTGTAAATTTGCGTTTGTTGATATGTTTTGATTTTATTTGAGTAACAGAGGGGGTGTGGTATATTCTCAGTGATGATGAAGCAAGCAAGATGACGAGTCCGATTTATCCATTCAACCCTGACGACCAAACGAGGCATTTGTCTGACGAGAATATCCACCCCATTACCCCCCATCCTTAATCTTTGCTGTATATGTGTTATTTTTCATTTTTTTGTGTTGTTTGGTTGCTTTACATACTTGTTTTGATTTTTGTTCGTTTTGACCTCAAGTTTGGTTTTCTTTCTTCTACTTGCTCGTCATGGATCTGGTTCTAGATCTGTGCTTGATCCAACTTTCTTATCTTTTGTTTTCTCTTTATATTTTTTTAAATTTTTTATTGTTTTTAAATATTATTACTTTTTTTTTTGTAACGAAATATTATTACTTTTAATCTTTATTTTGTTTTAGACATGGTCTTTTATTTTATTATTATGGGTTTTGCTCAGGTGAGAACCCATTACTATTATGAGAACTGAGATCTAATCTCAGCCCCACAATTTTTAATCAACTTTAAATCACATCCGTACAAATTAAACACACACACCCACCCACACAACACACGCATACACACATAAACACACACGCACTACACACAAACAGAGCACCCACCCTCTACTGCCTCTCCACCCATCCCACCGGTCATCGCCGCGGCCACCGCCACCGCCTTCTTCCATGTCTATCCTCCGACCGCAGCTTCAATTTTCGACGATAGGGAAAGTCGAGATCGATGCAAATCCCGAGACAAACAGTCTACCAGAGATTGAAAGTGAGGCGAGTGGATCGGAGATCAACGACGAGTTATTCCGACTTCATTTGCCACATTCTATTATTTCCGGCCACGTGCTATCCTCCTCTCTCTATAGCCCCTACCCCGACTCTCTCTCTTTCTCAATTTTATTCATGAATTCCGGTCATATAGTGGTGATGATGCTGGAGGACTGTTGTTAATGGTGGTGGTTGTATGGTGGTGGTTGGTGGTGATGCGGTGATTTTTATTTTGGGTTATGGTGATTTTGTGATTTAATACTGATTGGTAATGAATTTTTGGTGATTTTTTTGGTTGGAGGTGATGATTTTGGTGGTGAGGTTGTGGTGGTTGTAGTGGCCGTAGGTGATTTGTGTTTTACAGTAGTGATTTTTTGCGATTCTTGTTGTTTTTTGGTGGATTTTTTTGTGATTTTCGGGGCTGTTGTTGGTGATTTGTTGGTGGCGATGGGGTGGTTTGTGGTGGTGATTTTTCGATTTTCGGTGGTGATTTTTTGTTTACAGTTGGTTGGAGTGGTGATTTTTGTATTTCCGGTGGTGATTTTTCTGTTTCTGGTGGTGATTTCTGATTTGACGGTGGTGATTTTATGTTTGCCGGTGGTGATTTTCTGGTGATCACCGGAGGTGGTGGTGGTTGCCGGTGGTTGCCGGTGGTGGTGGGTGGTTGAATTAGAAAGAAGATGATGAAATGCCAAAAATAAAATATTTAAATATTAAAATTTAAAATGAATGGTAAGAGATGAATATAATGTATTTAAATGAGTGGCTATGATTAGATCTCATATCTCACGATAAATGAGGGTTCTCACCCGAGCAAGACCCTTATTATTATTATAATCAATGTAAAGTTGACAAATAATATGATGTTCTGCTTACGTTCTCCCTAATCTCTTCAAGAGTTATATTTTATGTAGAGCTGTAAACGAATCGAACTCGGACGAACTTTTAACGAACACGAATAAAATCTTAACGAGCCAAACAATGTTCGATAACCTTATCGGATAGATTTTCTTGTCATTGTCCGTGTTCGTTAAGCAGTCGAACGAACACGAACGAACACCGAACTGTTCGCGAACATATCGAATCGAACCGAAAACGAATCGAACACGAATAGTTCGTCAATATTTTATATTTTCAAAAATTTTAAACCTATTTTTAACTTAATTTAATATAAAAAATAGCTCAACTATTATTTAAATATTTTTAACCCATACAGTATCTATTTTAGACAATTTTATAATTATAAAATTAAGAAATACATAATATGTGGATACTATATATTATATATACATATAATATTGTAAATATTATTGTTTTTTATCGGACGAACTTGAACGAACTCAGACGAACTTTTAACGAACACGGACTTTTAACGAATCGAACAATCGAACTTATCGGACATATTTTCTTGTCCGTGTCCGTATTCGTTAAGCCGTCGAACCAAGCTTAACGAACTCGAACACGAGCGAACTTATCGAACTGTTCGGTTCGCTTACAGCTCTAATTTTATGAGAGTTTTACAACTTTATTCATGTAAGCTACCTAAATTTACAAGATACTGAATTTGAGCTTGTTTTTTCCAAGCACTGAATTTGAGCTTTAAATCTGTGAATTATTGTTTGAAGTCCTCGACTACATGAATTAGCGGATCATTCAATTGAAACTCATATTACTTTTACAATTGCTGGTTTGATCGTTTCAGAATAGAATTGTAAATTCAATGAGTCTCTATCGAAAGGTTTACTAGAAATAATGGAAATGGAGATGGAATGGTGGACGAGAATTTATGAATAGAATTTTAACAACAAATAGAGAATGTGATATTTAAGTTTGTGGGTTAAAATTGTAGTTTAGAGTTTCCAAAAATGAATTGAAAGTGAAAATGATAAACATTTTCAATTCGCAAGTTAAATCTCCTTGTAATGTTACCTACATTCATTTCATTTTACCTGGTGACATGGACCGTCCGTGATGGACGCCAAAGCCGTAGATAATATGTTGGAAATTTGTATAATGTCCCAAATTAAAAAATTTGTACATGCAAAGAGAAAAATTATAAATGATTTGTATAAATTTGTCTGATTATAGCCCTCAGATATAGGTGGCCTGAAATTTTAACGGGATTGGTTGAAATGTAAATTAAGCCCTGGACCTGCGAGAACATCCCAAAACACTTTCAAGAGCATTTTCAAGGGTAATCCCTGCCTCACCTCCATTAATTTAGGAATTTAAGTTTAAAATTTTAACCATCGTGTTAGGCAGCAGCCATAGTATCTTGCCAAACTCTCCACCAACCACTCCACCAAACACTTCATCAATCATTTCACCAACCCCCATCTACTACATCTAACTCCTATAAATACTCATTTCCTCCTTCATTATCAAACACACCAAAATTCTCTTTTCTCTCTATATATAGCTGCTAGATAGTCCGTCTAGTAGGGGAGCCGGCTTAGCCCGCTTTCAGGAAGTGTCGGGATAGAAGGTCCTCGTGCCTAAACTATTCCTTAGGGTACTTGGGTCTGACTGCAGCCATCGGAGTTGGTCCCGCTACATGGATCTTTCTATCAGGTTGTGTGACACTGTCCGGGTTGGGAGAGGGAGAGAAGGAAAGGTTGTTGGGAAACAATGATAGGGGGAGGTTTTGAGATAAACACTTCAGTGAGTTGGGGATATACATAATAGGTATTGTAGGGCTGAATTTGTGTATAAAATTCAGGGGCCGGATACCCGGATATTGTAATCTCTTTTATCTAGTGTGAAGTTGTTGCTCTTGTGGATGTAGGCTGGACCGAACCACGTTAAATCTCTTGTCTCTTTTACTGTATTGTTGGTTTGTTGCTTCATTACTATCACGTATATTTGTGGGATCTAAGCACACATATTTACCAAATCGCTTCCGCATTCGCCGAAAATCGGGCAGATTCCTAACAGTTAGCATTAGAGTTAGTTGTGTCTAAATTATTGGTGCCGAAGGAAAGTCTTTAAGAAAAGTGGTTGTCTAATTTGGTGCCGTTTTGACGGAAGTGCTCCCATTATTTCTTACACTTACCTAGCCAATTGATTTAGTTGTTTGGATTGGTTTGTGTGTGCAAACGGAGATCATGGCAAGTATTGGAGGATTCAATGTGACTCCATATGATGGTAAAGGAAGTTTTACTCTTTGGCAGAGAAGGGTAAAAGATATCCTAACCCAACAGAAGCTAGCAAGGGCTTTGAAGGGGAAGGAGGGAAAGCCAACAAAGATGAGCGATGAAGATTGGGAGGATGCTGAGTCGCAATGCATGAGTACCATCAGACTATGCATTGCTGATAACATTATCAATAATGTTGTTGACGAAAGCACTCCGAAGAAATTATGGTCAAAGTTGGAGATATTGTATCTCGGGAAGAACTTGACTACAAAGTTGAATCTGAAGCGCGAGTTATACAAGCTGAAGATGGCAGCTCAAGGCAATGTTATTGAGCACATGAATGTGTTTAATGGTATTGTTGATCAACTTGAAAAGGTTGATGTAAAATTGGAGGAAGAAGATAAGGCCCTTATTCTTCCTACTTCGCTTTTGGAGTCATTCGATCATTTGGTCACAACCATTTTGTACGGAAAGAACACGTTAAAAATGGAGGAGGTTCAGTCAGCACTTTTGTCAAATGCTGGAAGGAAGAACCAGGATGGTGACAAGGACGGAATGACAGTTTTGGCTTTGCGTAGTCAAAATATAGAGGAAGGGGTGCTGTGAGAGGATCTACCAATAGCAGGGGTAAATCCAGATACAGTGAAAAAGGCATGCAGTGCTTTGATTGCAAGGAGTGGGGTCATATTAGGTTGAATTGTCCGCTTAATAAGAAGGATCCAGATGCATTATTGGCTGTGGTTACTTTCGATTGTGAAGATGTTTGCACCGTCTTCAATCGAGGCACTAGTTCTCCAGGAGAATGGATATTAGACTCAGGGTCATCTTACCATGTATGTTCCCAGAGGGAGCATTTTGACAAATTCCAAGATACAAAGAATGAAACAATTCCTTTGGCTGATGGATCTACTTGTGAGATCAAGGGGATTGGAATTGTGAAAATCAAAATGTTCGATGGAATAGTTCGCAGCTTGAACAGGGTAAGATATGTGCCTAAGCTGAGGAAGAATCTAATATCTATCGGTCGGTTAGCTTTAGAAGGCTACAGATGCTTTGTAGTAGGGGGAGCTATGAATATCAAAAGAGGCCGTGTGGTTCGGATGAAGGGAGAGCTACGTGGGGGAATATATCGTCTGATTAGTACGTGGCCAGAACGTACTGGAACTTCGAACATCTGGTTATCTCGTGCACGAGGGAAGAGTGACTTGAAGGATACTGCTGCGGTTGTATTGTCTTCCAGTCTAGACGATGGTGCAAAGACTGCTGGGATGGATGCTTGGTCGAAGGGCTTCCACGACATCAACGAGTAGTTGGTGTGTTGCAGTTGCATATGGGCATCGATCAACACGAATCAAGTGAGCATTGAACCATGCAACAGATTGATTTGTTTGATATGCAGTTGGGGAGTAAATGAAAGATCGATGGTCACACTTGTGTGTGTGATGGTCATACTTGCGTGTGTGATTGACTACATATTGGATTGGCCGATGTGAATCAAGTGAGTATGTGAGTATACAACAGATTGCTTCACATGTATGTAGTTGGACAAATAGAGGTCAATGGTACACTTGTGCGTATAGCAAGTGGGCATTCGAGAATGAATGTGCAAACTACGGTATAGTTTGGAGTCTTGGACTCGGGGAAGTTTTGTCGTAGGGAATGATACGGATCGAGGAAAAGTTGGAGTTGTGCCAACAGGGCGCATGTATGGAATGCAAGTGAAGTGCTGTGAGTTTGGAAAGAGGGGGAGATTGTTAGGCAGCAGCCATAGTATCTTGCCAAACTCTCCACCAACCACTCCACCAACCATTTCACCAACCCCCACCTACTACATCTAACTCCTATAAATACTCCTCTCCTCCTTCATTATCAAACACACCAAAATTCTCTCTTCTCTCTCTCTCTCTATATAGCTGCTAGATAGTCCGTCTAGTAGAGGAGCCGGCTTAGCCCGCTTTCAGGAAGTGTCGGGATAGAAGGTCCTCGTGCCTAAACTATTCTTTAGGGTACTTGGGTCTGACTGCAGCCATCGGAGGTGGTCCCGCTGCAGGGGTCTTTCTATCAGGTTGTGTGGCACTGTCCGGGTTGGGAGAGGGAGAGAAGGAAAGGTTGTTTGGAAACAGTGATAGGGGAGGTTTTGAGATAAACACTTCAGTGAGTTGGGGATATACATAATAGGTATTGTAGGGCTGAATTTGTGTATAAAATTCAGGGGCTGGATACCCGGATATTGTAATCTCTTTTATCTAGTGTGAGTTGTTGCTCTTGTGGATGTAGGCTGGGCCGAACCACGTTAAATCTCTTTTCTCTTTTACTGTATTGTTGGTTTGTTGCTTTATTACTATCACGTATATTTGTGGGATCTAATCACACATATTTACCAAATCGCTTCCGCATTCGTCACAGAACTACTCCCTAGATTCTATAGGACTATAGTTGGAGGGAAGGTGACAGAGTAAAGAACTACATTATCTTTTGTATATATGATGTTTTCGTTTATATAAAGGACTATATTGATGATCTTTTGTGGTCTATTATGATTGATGATTCTTTTTCGACGTGTAAGTTGAGCATCTAATAAAGAACCGAACGTTGTTATTCCCAGATTACACACTTGTATAATTGTAGAAGGGGGGGTTGAATACAATTCTTGATATTTATAAATTTCTGATAAGAACTTCAGAAACTTATGAAGAGATAATTGCAATGTAAGATTTAAACACAAACACATATAAAATCAGGTGGTTAATATGCACCACCTGAAGCTTTTATTTGAAGAAAACTCTGTGATACAAAATGTACACAGCTGCCGTTTTACAACTCTTTGCTTCTAAGAATATTCAAGAAACCCTAAGCAAATATATCTGTTTTCTTAACCTACAAAGAGTTGCTACACTTGGTTATATATCCCAAGTTTTACAAGTACTACTGGAATAAGATAATACTAATTTAATTCTAGTTGACTTGCTACTACACTCCAAATACACATGTAGCCGAAAGGTTGTCCTTGTGTTCAGACATGTCTCCTGCACCTTTCTTGTATTCATAGTGTAAATGGAATGCTTCTTTCTTCTGTGTTTCCCAAAGTATGGCTGCCATACTGCTTTTTGTATCTACTATAAACTCATGTGATCTGTCAGTCAAACATGTCCTTATCAACTGCTAATGTCCAGCTAATCATAGAAAACAGTGTCAATGATTATCCGTTGATGATGTATACTGACATCCATTGATGATGTATAGAGCAGTATCCGTTGATATTGGGACTTGAGCTGTATCCGTTGATAGAGTGGATTTGAGTTGTATCCGTTGATAGAGTTTAGTCTTCATCCGTTGATACACTTTCACTTAGACAGAATTACATAGCATAGCTTATTTACAATTGGCTACCCTATTCTGCCTATCCGTTGATAGTCAACATGACTGTGGATAAAAACACTATCAACTGATAACATAGAGATACTGCAGTGTGCTACAAAACCTCATCCGTTGATGAGCTACCTGTCAACGGATAGAGTTATAAATCCTCATCCGTTGACAGCTACAAAACCTTAAACAATTTGATTGATTGTGAAGTTATCATCAAGTACAACATATTCCTAACAATCTCCCCCAATTTATACTTGATGGCAATAAAGCATAAATTCAGGACCTTGATGATAACAAAACATTCCTAAAGATATATAAAGAACAATACATAAATTGTATTAAGCTACAATAATTAAAAACTGAAAGTTTGAGAAATTTACAGAGAAGTGCTCCTCTAGACTGAGCAGATTAGGACTGTTTCTTTCCTCTTGTTGGCATCACCCTTGATTTTCCTTCCTTGGCAGAGTTGGACTCAATCTGTATTTGGAGTTGCCTATAGAAGGCATCTTCTTCATCTACCTTTGGATTTAGCTTCTGTTGTAGCCATCTCAGGTATTGAGAACTAGCCTTTGGTAGTTGGTCTTCTAACCTGAAGAATCTCCTGTTACCATCTTCATCCCTGAACTCCATCATCCAGAAAGGTTGGAGGTGGATTTTCTGTCCATTGTATGGGATCTTCATTTTCCTTGGTAGACTTGATGGTGAGTTCCAATCCCTCCTTATTTGTTCTATTTTGTCCAGTATCTCCCCTTTTGCTATCTTGGAGAACCCTGTGTAATGTGTATCTCTTGATTGCAGAGAACACTTTGGTTAAGGTATGATAATTTTCTCCAAGAACCCTTTGTAGTGGCCATGTCCTTTCCGTTCCTCCCTTGTATACAAAGACCAATCTTTCAGGCAAATGTCTATATTTGTCAATTCCTCTTACTTCTGACAATTCATCCAGATAAAGATTCATGTCAGAGTATTCTTCAATATCTGCCTGATAGATAAAATCATCCTTGTTTTCCAAGATTGGCTGCCTGACAATTGCAGGTACCCTAGCAACTTGAATTGGTTCCTTTGAAGGTTGCTTCCTTGGTTTCCTTTTCTTCTGTGTAGGCTTCTGTTGAGGCTTCAGCAAGAATGAAGGAACCTCAATGGAGTCAAGATTCATTGGTTCCTCTTTAGGTACTATAGGCTCACCATGGAAATTTACATTTGGGTTGAATACTTTTACATCAATAGGTTGTGATGAACCAACTGTCTCTTTGTTTTCAGTTTCTGGAGAGACAGGCCTCCTTGTATGTGATTTTAATCTTTTGGATTTGGGGACTGATTTCCCTTTCTTTTTGAATTTGGGGACTTCCTCAGGTTCCCTCAATTCATCCTCTACCTCATCCAATAACTCTTGAGCCAGCCTTGCTTGCTTCTCATCTGAGTTTTCATATTGATATTCAGTGCTTGGTTGAGATTCTCTTAGCAGCCTTGAAGTCTCTTCTCTCTTGGCTTCAACAAATCTAGGATGGCTGTTGGATATGTTTAGAACTTTTCCATTCCTTATGATTACAGCCATCCATTCTCTTACACAACTGTTAGTCTTCTCCTTGAATTCCTTGATTGCCTTACCCATCAACTTCTCTTCATCATCCTTGGGAAATGGAAAGTCCAGTTGTAACTTGTTCTTCCCATTTGCTTTTGGTGGTGAGAAGGGTCTTGATTTGATGTAGGGTTCAAATTCCTTAACATGAGAAGGCTCAGCATCATAGAATGTAGGAGCCACAATTGCTGGAGTGAGCACCTTCAGAATTGTTGTAGATATTGTTGGAGCTGAGGTTTGGCTAGAGAACAGAGTTGATGCAATAGATTGATTGATCAATCTTTCTGTCCTCATTATCCTTTCATAGTTTTCTTCTTTCATCTTTTGGAGAGCTTCAATTTTGGCTAGCTTTTCTTCTTCTGTTAAGTTTGAAAGATCAAACTCTTCAGATAGAGGTTTGGATTTGCTGGGGGAAGCTGTGACAATGAATTCTTGTGGATTGACCACTATGGTAGGCTGCTGCTCCCCCTCACTTGCTGCTTCCCTTCTTTCAGAAATTAAGATTTGACTTGTAGTTGCCACAGCCTCTTCCACTTTCTCCCCCTTTTTGTTAGCATCAAGGGTTTGACTAGAAGTTGGGGCTGCAACTAACTTTTCTAGCAGTTGGGTTTGCAGTTTCTGATGTTGAAGAAATTGCTCCATCTGGGATTCCATCTTTTCCACTCTTGAATTGAGAGGTTGCACAGATTTAGCCAGGTTGTCTTCTTTGAGAAACCTTTGTTGCAACACCCTCTGAGTGGCTGTAGGAGCTAGTTGCTCTAGCTTGGAATCCACAGAGATCTTCACATCCTTGATTTCTTGTTTGACCTCCTCTAAATTGGATCTCTGAATCACCATTTGCATCTTTTGTAACTTTAGGGAGTCAATTGCCTGTTGAAGAACAACCTTTCTCTGTGGATCTGCTTCTGGGTGCTCAGCCAGGGCAGATTTATATTGCCTTATGATTTCCATATCAAGTTGATGATAGGTGTAGTTTTGAGCAAATGCAAAATCATGAATACTGCTACCACCTTCATCTTCAGAGCTCTGGCTGTCTTCATCTTCAGAATTGTCAAATTCATCACTCTCAGCAATGGTTGGCAGAGCTGCTATAGATTCCTTAGCTCTAAGTAGAGATTGTGAGGTGTGCACTAGGTGCATTGCCTCCTCTGCTTCCACATTGCCCTGTTGTGCCATAATTTGATAGGCAGGAACAGGGCGAGTAAAGGTTTCAGCATCCAAAGAAATGGAGTCAATCATGGACTGATATTCTCTTTGAAATTCCATTTCCTTGGATGCATCCTCAACCCCCATTGACTCACTAGCAATGGCTGCTTCTTCCATCCTTATCTCTCCTGTAGTCCCTTCTCTCCCCTCATCTCTCTTTTCTTGCATCAAGGGCTCCCCTTGGCTCACACCTCTCACACCCTCACCTTCACCTACTAAGGTGGAACTCTCAAACTCTCCTTTTGCCTGACCGGAAGAAATGGCCAGCCTCTCATTATTTGTCTCTCCTTTTGCCTGCTCACAAGGCAGCCTCTCACTGACTCACTAGCAATGGCTGCTTCTTCCATCCTTATCTCTCCTGTAGTCCCTTCTCTCCCCTCATCTCTCTTTTCTTGCATCAAGGGCTCCCCTTGGCTCACACCTCTCACACCCTCACCTTCACCTACTAAGGTGGAACTCTCAAACTCTCCTTTTGCCTGACCGGAAGAAATGGCCAGCCTCTCATTATTTGTCTCTCCTTTTGCCTGCTCACAAGGCAGCCTCTCACTCCCTTCCCTCAAACCTAAAAGTGTTTCAACTACTGAGAACTCCTCTACACTTGACACTGGAATGTCAGATATAGCAGTGGTAGAGTGAGTTATCAACGGATAAGGAATATCCGTTGATGGAGTAGTTATAGCTGTCAACGGATGGCTAGATAGAGGCGCATCCGTTGATGGAGAAACACTTGTCAACGGATGAAGGATATCCGTTGAGGAAGGAGTAATTATATCCGTTGAAGAGAAAACCAACACTGAATCTGTGGAGATTGATTTTAAGTTCGAGGCCACAGTCTGTGTTGAGAATTCTGGAAGGGAAGATTGATGGTCCAACAAATCATCTAAAAGATGATGACCACCAATTACAGAGTGGGGCTTCTCCAAGAATCTTAAAGATGGAGAATCAGGAATTGATGTAGATATCATATCCACATCCAGAGAAGGAGTTGGTGATGGTGGATTGTAATGTGTGTCGATTTGAAGATTAAGATCAAGGGGCTGTGACTCCACATTTATTGAAGCCACATCAAACTGAGTTTGAGAAGGTACAGTTTCCTGTACAGTGTGTGCACCCTGTGATTCCCCTGTGGTTTTAGATTTCACTCTTCTTCCATAGGTTTTTAAGATTGGGCTATATGTGTCCCTAACCCTCTTGTGCAGTGTTCCTTGTGGGGAACTTGATTCAGTAGTCACACTCTTTTGGGAGAGTGTAACTAGAATTTGGCCTGTAGTTACATTAGCAGTCTTTTGAGAGACTGAAATGGTGGTTGCACTCATCTCTCCTTCCTTATCCTTAGGGCTTCTTTGATGTTCACCCTGTCCCTCACCACTCACTACCACCTTCACACTCCCCTCAAGAGGTTTGGTAGATTTTACAACAGGTGTCTTTTGAGAGACACTTGAGGTTTGCCTTTTAGAATGTGGTTTTGGAACTCTGGATTTGGTCACTTTGGTAGGAGCCTGTTTGGTCACAACTACAGACTCCATTGTGACACTAGAAGGCAAAGAAATTTGGGGGTTGGAGATAGGGGTTTCAGAGTTAGAGATAGTTACCTGAACAATTGGTAGATATACTAACTGTACTCCTGCATTGAGGTTCATTCGAATCAGGTCACTTAAGACTCTCTTCTCCTGAACAAAACATTGGAACTTGCTATCCGGGTTAGCAATGGATAGCTTATTCTCAGACACATGCAGTGCTAAGAGCATTAAAAATCTAGCAAAGTAGATATTCTTGCTCCTAGTTTCCTTTTTACCCAACTTTGCAGCTATCTCATACATAACTAATGTGCCAAAATTATAGAATTTATCATTTAAAAGCATACACATCATTGTTAGCATGGACTGGGTAACAGCATCAAAATTACTAATTTTTCCTGAAAAAGTTTTAATGAAGGCATCACAGAAGTAGCTCCATTCTTTAACTATTCCTTTTCTAGCAATTTTCCCTAAGTTTTCAGTACTAAGGGCATAATTAATAGAATTAAGCATGGCAACAATTTCAGCATCAGTAGGTACTTTCAGACAGTTATTCTCAGGCAATTTTAAACAAGCAGTTATTACATCAGAATTAACCACATAGTTTTTACCCTTTAAAGAAAAAGCAATTGTACCGTCTATGCCATTGTACTCAGCAGATGTCCACATTTCTTCAATTACCTCGTGGATTAAGGGAGTGGTAGCCGTCATAGCATATGACAGTTTGCATTTCTTCACGAAACTCATCAAAGTGTGGTAAGCTTCTGGAGCATTCACTGTGTCAACAAAGGCCGCGAAATTGTTTTTCTCATAGGTAAACCCAGTGGAGGACATCATCTTAACAATAGGCGCCATTGAAGTGATTGAACTTTGGTTACAGAGAGTTTTAGGGAAAAAGATGCAGTTAACTTTTGATATGCTTGAAAATGAATAAAAGTGAGATGTGAGAGTACAAGTCCGCCTTTTATATTTTTCAAGAATTAAAAATGAAATAATTAAAAGTAATTACTCCATTGGTCAAAAGTAACTGTCAGATAATAAATAAAAAGAGAATAAGTACAGCCATGATTAGATATACACGGTTACCAACGGTTAAAAAAAAATGTATATCAACGGATATAGAATGAACGGTTGAGATACAGTTTATCCGTTGATGACGTGGATAGCCTGTTACCCGTTGACATGCAAAAATCTAGTAATGTGTTTATACTATCAACGGATAAAAGGATATCCGTTGATAAGCTAATTTTGCCTTAGGCAAAATTTCTGCAGAAAATTTTTCTGAAAGTTTTAACTTTCAAGTAAATCAAAACACATTTCCAGCTTCAATTCATTGAAATCCAATATCACTAGAAATTATGACAAGTTAAGCATACCTAGCTCACCTACCAATCTTGTGAATGTGGATTCATCAAGAGGCTTGGTGAAGATATCTGCAAGCTGCATTTCACTTGGCACAAAGTGCATTTCTACTTTACCATTCATCACATGTTCTCTAATGAAGTGGTATTTGATGTCAATGTGCTTGGTTCTCGAATGTTGCACTGGATTCCCTGTGATGGCAATAGCACTTGTGTTGTCACAGAAAATTGGAATCTTCTCAACTTTTAGACCATAGTCAATGAGTTGGTTTCTCATCCATAGAATCTGTGCACAACAACTTCCAGCCGCAATGTACTCAGCTTCAGCTGTAGAAGTGGAGACTGAGTTTTGTTTCTTACTGAACCATGACACAAGCCTGTTTCCTAGAAATTGACAGGAACCTGTAGTACTTTTCCTATCAACTCTGCAACCTGCATAATCTGCATCTGAATAGCCAGTTAGATCAAAACCAGATTCTCTTGGGTACCAAATGCCAAGGTTTGGTGTTCCCTTGAGATACCTGAAAATTCTTTTAATAGCTATTAAGTGAGACTCTCTAGGATCAGCTTGAAATCTAGCACAAAGACAAGTAGAAAACATTATATCAGGTCTACTAGCTGTTAGGTATAAAAGTGAACCTACCATGCCTCTATAACTTGAGATGTCCACAGACTTTTCCTTAGTATTCAACTCAAGCTTAGTTGCAGTGGCCATAGGTGTTTTAGCAGATGTACAATCCATTAAGTCAAATTTCTTTAAGAGATCATAAATATATTTTGTTTGACTAATGAAAATGCCCTCATTAACTTGC
Organism: Saposhnikovia divaricata; assembly: GCA_036435485.1. Lineage (NCBI taxonomy): Eukaryota > Viridiplantae > Streptophyta > Magnoliopsida > Apiales > Apiaceae > Saposhnikovia > Saposhnikovia divaricata. The sequence continues at coordinate 103,324,542 of CM071601.1, forward strand.
TTTACTTGTAGGCCAAGAAAGTAAGTTAATTCACCCATCATACTCATTTCATACCTACTTTGCATAAGTTTGGCAAACTTTTTGCAAAGCTTCTCATCTGTAGACCCAAAAATAATATCATCTACATAGATTTGAACAAGTATTGAAGAGCCATTAATATCCCTATGAAATAAGGTTTTATCTACTGTACCTCTAGTGAAGTGGTTCTCCAAAAGAAATTGAGATAAAGTGTCATACCAGGCTCTTGGTGCTTGCTTCAAACCATAAAGTGCTTTCATGAGAAGATATACATATTCTGGAAATTCTGGATCCTCAAAACCAGGAGGTTGATGGACATAGACCTCTTCTTCCAGTTCCCCATTTAGAAAGGCACTTTTGACATCCATCTGATAGACTTTGAAATTGGCATGTGCTGCATAGGCTAGAAAGATTCTTATTGCCTCAAGTCTTGCTACTGGAGCAAAAGTTTCATCAAAATCTATTCCTTCATCTTGAGAATAGCCCTTTGTCACTAATCTAGCTTTATTCCTCACAATTATGCCATTTTCATCTGTCTTATTCTTGAGAACCCATTTAGTACCTATGACACTTCTATCATCAGGTTTGGGCACAAGTTTCCATACTTTATTTCTTTCAAATTGGTTTAGCTCTTCTTGCATTGCTAACACCCAATCTGGATCTAGAAGGGCATCTTCCACTTTCTTAGGTTCCTCTTGAGACAGGAAGCTACTGTATAGACATTCTGCTTGAGTGGCCCTTCTAGTTTGGACTCTTGAATTAGATTCACCAATGATTAACTCAAATGGATGATTTCTAGTCCATTTTCTTGCAGGTGGAAGATTTGATCTTGATGAGGTTGCTTCATTTCCATGATCATGTTGATTTAGCATTGAATTTTGACCTTGAGAAACTCCCCCTGAGTTTGTTGTCCTTGCTGAGTTATGAAGTTGACTGTCAATGAATGCATCATTTTGCCTGTCGACGGATGCTTGAGAATTTCTGTCAACGGATGCATCTCTAATAGTGTCAACGGATGTTGCAGAATGACTGTCAACGGATGTTCCAGAATGACTATCAACGGATGCTCCAGAATGACTATCAACGGATGCTTCATTTTCAGTGTAAGCATCACTTCTAGTTGGTATAACAGCTCTAGGTGGATCTCTGTGGTCATGATCTTCATTCTCCTCATCATCATCATAGTACATTCTTCCTTCACCTTCATTCTCAAATTCCAACTTTTCATGGTAACCTTCATCATTTAGGCCTAGAATCTTTTGATCATCAAACACAACATGTACAGATTCCATAACAATGTTGGTTCTTAGATTGTAGACCTTGTAGGCTTTCCCTGCTGCATATCCAACGAAAATAGCTTCATCTGCCTTTGCTTCAAATTTGCCTAAATTATCTCCATGATTCCTTAGCACAAAACACTTACATCCAAAGACATGTAGAAAAGCTAAAGTTGGTTTCTTGTTGGTTAATAACTGATAAGGAGTCATTCCTCTAGCTTGATTGACCAAGGAAATATTCTGAGTAAAGCATGCAGTGTTGATAGCTTCAGCCCAGAAATATGTTGGTAATCTTGATTCACTTAACATTGTTCTAGCTGCTTCAATGAGAGTTCTGTTTTTCCTTTCAACAACCCCATTTTGTTGAGGTGTTCTGGCAGCAGAAAACTCATGGACAATTCCATTCTCTTCACAGAAAATCTTCATTGTGGAATTCTTGAATTCAGTACCATTGTCACTCCTGATCCTTTGTACTCTGTCTTCAGAACCATTGTTTAGCATTCTGAGGTGATTGATAATGATTTCACTTGCACAATCCTTGGAGTGCAGGAAGAAAGTCCATGTGAACTTAGAAAAATCATCTACAATCACCAGACAGTATTTCTTCTTTGAAATAGACATGACATTTACTGGACCAAATAAATCCATATGCAGCAATTGAAGAGGCTTAACAATGGATGACTCTGTCTTGCTTTTGAAAGATGATTTCTTTTGTTTCCCTAATTGGCAGGCATCACATAGCCCATCTTTGACAAACTCCAAATGAGGGATTCCTCTAGCAAGATCCTTTCTTACCAAATCATTCATAACTTTAAAATTCAAATGTGACAGCTTCTTATGCCATAGCCAACTCTCATCCTTACTTGCTTTGCTGAAGAGACAAGTAATGGATTCTGAGCATGCTGAATTGAAGTCAGCTATGTAAACATTTCCTTTTCTAAAGCCTGTCAATACCACATTGTTGTCTTCCTTGGCAGAAACAACACAGGCTTCTTTTGTGAACTTTACTTCATAGTCTTTGTCACAAATCTGACTGATACTCAGCAAATTGTGCTTTAAACCTTCAACTAAAGCCACTTCTTCAATGATGACATTGTCTTTTGAAATCAGGCCATATCCCTTAGTATATCCTTTGCTGTCATCTCCAAAGGTAATTCTAGGGCCAACTCCTTCCTTGAACTCTGTGAGCAGGGTTGAATCTCCTGTCATGTGCCTAGAACATCCACTGTCTAGGTACCATAGATTCCTTCTGTTTCCCTGCACACATTTCAAAAACAAATCAAGTTGATTTTGGTACCCAAGCTTCCTTGGGTCCTTTCTTGTTAGCCTTTGACTTTGCACTCTTAGCATTCTTCATCTTAGGTGTAGATGCTTGAGTAATGGGGTTTGACAAATGCTCATTTGCATGAATATTGGATGCATGCATGTGTGGAAAATTGGCATACATATTATTCATGTTAGGTAGGTTCCATGACATTTGTGGCACATTCATAGATTGAAAGTATGGATTAGACACATATGGCATGTTCACATATGGATTTGAAAAACTAGCATTTTGATACAAACCAGGCATAACAGGCATTGCAGGCATACATGGCATTGGTTGAGGTACATGAACAGGAGCCTTGTTGACAATCTTGCAATTAGAAGATAAATGATTGACACTATTACAATTACTACAAGTTTTCCTAGGAGCAAACTTGTCAGGAGAGTAATTGTTTTTCTTGTTGATGCCTATCTTACCATTTCTGTTCCTTTTCTTTTTGCCCTCAATTTCTACCTTTTCATTGTCTGATTTACCAACAGCCTTTTTGTTGTGTAAATCACCTGTCTTAGCCTTCCCACTGGATTTGGTTTTGCTGCACTCACCACTAACAAAATTCTTGTTTACTGGACCATACTTGATATCCAGTTTCCTAAGTTCCTTCTTACTAACAGACTTTTTGTTAGTCGACGGATACCTCTCATCCGTTGACGGTTCATCTGTCAACGGATGATCACTATCCGTTGATTCACAAATAGTCTCTAGATCCTCAAGGCCAGGTTCTAGCTCCTTTTTCCTTTGAGTCCAGGTATCCTTCACAAATGATTCTATTCCCTGAACTTCTATTATGTTTTGAGAAATATTCCTACAACTTTGAAATTTAGCAATTATCCCTTGTTCTTTTTCAAGCTGGTCTTTTAAAATCAGTTCTCTTTTTAACACAGCTTCAAGTTCACTTTTAGCATTATTGCAATCAACTCTCATTTTCTCAAATTCTAGAAATTGAGATTCTAGAGCAGCATTTCTATCACTTAAAAACAGATTAGACTCTTTAATTCTATTGTTCTCTTTAGTAAGTGATTTAAGAGTAACACTTAAGTGATATAGTTCAGTAGACATTTCATCTATAACACTATTGCATTCCTCTTTAGTGAGCTCAGAGAGATTAGTAGAAAATACCTGATTGCTAGCTGAACTTGCTTCCTGCTCTCCAGAATCAGCCATTAAAGCAAGGTTGACTAACTCAGCATCATCATCAGAATGATTGTCATCAACAGCCCAGTCATACTCTTGGGTCAAGAATGCCTTTCCTTTCTGCCTGAGAAGATCAAAATATTTCTTCTTATAGTCAACAACCTCAGTTGGCTTTCCCTTGTTCTCAGATCTAGGTTTCCTGCATTCACTTATCATATGACCAGCAATCCCACAATTGTAGCATTTAATTTTGGATTTATCCACATAGTTGTTTGTGGAAAAATCCTTGTTAAATGGCTTGGCCATCCCAGAGTTTCTCTTGAATTTCAGCTTAGAGAATCTCCTAGATAGAAAAGCTAAGTGCTCATCTATCTCATCCAATTCATCCTGCTGAAGGGCATTCAATTCCTCAGACACCTTTTCCTTGCTCCTGCTTGATTCTGCTCTACCTTTACAAACCTCCCTGTTTGGTGTAGAACTAGCAGTTTCTGTCCTTTCCTCCTTTTGCTCCAAATTGGCAACGAGTGCAACTGACCCACTTTTCTTTTGAGACTTCTCAATCTCTTCATCTTGCTCCATTTCCAGCTCATAGGTCTTTAAAGTTCCATAGAGCCTTTCAAGAGTAAATGTCTTGTACTCTTGAGTGTTTCTTAGAGAAACAGTCATTGGCTTCCATTCCTTGGGCAGTGATCTCAGAAATTTGAGATTAGAGTCTTTAACTTGATAGACTCTTCCATACAGTTTCAAACCATTTAGTAGCTTTTGAAATCTACTAAATGTATCATTCAATGTTTCTCCACTCTTAAAGTGAAAATGTTCATACTGTTGGATTAGTAGTTGCATCTTGTTTTCCCTTACCTGTTCTGTTCCTTCACACAGGGTTTGAACAATGTCCCATACTTCCTTGGCGGTAGTGCAGTTAATAACATTGTCAACCATGTCTGTTTCTAGACCATTGAACAGAATATTCATGGCCTTTTTGTCTTTGTGGACTTCTGCAATATCTTCAAGACTCCACTCAGAAACAGGTTTGGGAATGAAAGTGTCAGGCACATCATCAGCCAGGCCAACTCTTGTTGCTGTCTTCATTGGAACGTGAGGACCCTTGTCAATGCAATCCACAAAACCCTCATCAATAGACGAGAGATGTAGACGCATTTTTACTTTCCAGTGAAAGTAATTTTCTCTATCAAGAACTGGAATCTTCACTCCATAATCCTTCTTAGACATGTTGGAAGTGTGTTGATCTTTAAACTTCAAATATGTTAGAAGCTTGCTCTGATACCAATTGTTATTCCCAGATTACACACTTGTATAATTGTAGAAGGGGGGTTGAATACAATTCTTGATATTTATAAATTTCTGATAAGAACTTCAGAAACTTATGAAGAGATAATTGCAATGTAAGATTTAAACACAAACACATATAAAATCAGGTGGTTAATATGCACCACCTGAAGCTTTTATTTGAAGAAAACTCTGTGATACAAAATGTACACAGCTGCCGTTTTACAACTCTTTGCTTCTAAGAATATTAAAGAAACCCTAAGCAAATATATCTGTTTTCTTAACCTACAAAGAGTTGCTACACTTGGTTATATATCCCAAGTTTTACAAGTACTACTGGAATAAGATAATACTAATCTAATTCTAGTTGACTTGCTACTACACTCCAAATACACATGTAGCCGAAAGGTTGTCCTTGTGTTCAGACATGTCTCCTGCACCTTTCTTGTATTCATAGTGTAAATGGAATGCTTCTTTCTTCTGTGTTTCCCAAAGTATGGCTGCCATACTGCTTTTTGTATCTACTATAAACTCATGTGATCTGTCAGTCAAACATGTCCTTATCAACTGCTAATCTCCAGCCAATCATAGAAAACAGTGTCAATGATTATCCGTTGATGATGTATACTGACATCCGTTGATGATGTATAGAGCAGTATCCGTTGATATTGGGACTTGAGCTGTATCCGTTGATAGAGTGGATTTGAGTTGTATCCGTTGATAGAGTTTAGTCTTCATCCGTTGATACACTTTCACTTAGACAGAATTACATAGCATAGCTTATTTACAATTGGCTACCCTATTCTGCCTATCCGTTGATAGTCAACATGACTGTGGATAAAAACACTATCAACTGATAACATAGAGATACTGTAGTGTGCTACAAAACCTCATCCGTTGATGAGCTACCTGTCAACGGATAGAGTTATAAATCCTCATCCGTTGACAGCTACAAAACCTTAAACAATTTGATTGATTGTGAAGTTATCATCAAGTACAACATATTCCTAACAAACGTCCTATCTTCAAGTTTGATTTTGACAGAGACAAACACACATTCATTCTACATAACCAGCACACCACCTATAATTATTTGATACTAAATGTGGTATAGTAAAACAATTGTCAGGAGGTTAATTAAAAACTTTTCAACATGAGAATCTCATTAAAATATTTTGAGTTACAGTATCATACACATATATTGGAACTCTCATTAAATTGGATTGAGCCATGAATCAGCTTCTAAAATATTGGATTGAGCCATGAATCAGCTTCTAAAATATCACTGAGAGGTAGCAAAGCATTCAACACTAAATTGGAACTCTCATTATTGGGACTCTCACATGCACCAAACTGGAAAAACAACTTCTCAAGGTATATATAAAATTGCCTTTTTCGTGGAACTTACAATATCTAAAAAAATAGGAAATTTTGTTTGGTTAGCATATGAATATTCACTCAATAGGCGAAATGCAAGTTAAAGAGGGTGTGAATAAATAACTTCTCCATATTTGATAGAAGACTTAATTGCACTTAAATGGCCTGAACTATTTTGTTTTTGCAGTAAAATGACTTAATTATAATAGTTGCCAGAGTAATAGCCGAACTTTTTTTTTTTTAACAGTTAGATGCTTTCCGTCAACTGAGCTGGATGGCGTTAATTGGGCAAGGATATTATTGTCAGATTATTATGTAACGGCTCTTTTGTGCAGACCTGGTTGTATATATACCCCAGATGCATATATTCCATAGCTAAACATCAATTGAAGGTTAGAATCAAACAATCAAGGTGCAAATACAATGCAATACAAGTGTTTTTGTGGCAAATGGGCAGTGGAAAGGATAGCTCGAACCGAAGCAAATTATGGACGAAGATTTGTTGGTTGTGCGGCTGGAAGTAATGGCTGTGGGTTTTTCAGATGGATGGATGGATGTAATCGATGCAGAGCTGTAAAAGCAGAAATGGAGAAAGTGAAGACAGAGGCTAAGAAATGGAAGATGGGATTCATAATTTTAGTACTTCTTTGTTTCTTGTACTGGGTGTTTGCAGAAAGAAATGAGAGTGAAGAAGATGTATAATATATTATGAAATTGTCCTCCTGTAATGTAGACTCTGTAATGTTATCTACTTTGTAATGTTATGTACTTTGTGTTATTTTGATTCATTTCCTTAACATTTCATTGCATTTGTCTATTTTGATGGTCACAAAACAAGAAATTCTCCAAAAACATAAAGAAATTCAAGTCTAAATATGAAGAACTAGTAGATACCATTAAAGTCATTAGTTCATTACATCAAAATGCATATTTGCATTACAACCGAAATTCAATAAACCATACAACCATCAAGGCCGGTTGCTAGACAAAAATGTATCTCCCAAAAGTGTTAAGTAGGATAGTTTGATGCCAACCATACAACCACCTCATAAATCTATCTTAAAGTTTTCAACTACCAAGCATTAAGTAGGATAGTTTGATGCCAAAAGGCCAAAATCAGTACAACAAAAACAAGCAACAACACAATTCAGTTCTTCTTTTTCTTTGGAGTCAATTTCTTTCTAGTGCCTGATGTTGAACTGCCTTGAGTGCACTGCTTCGAACCTTGCCTTTGTTGCATTATATCTGGTAAAGTTTGTTGGTCTTGTTGCCCCATTGCACTTGCTTGCAGGTTCTGCAAAACAAGAAAATACAATTAGAGGTGCTAATCTCCAATGTAGGCAAATTAAAAAGTTTCAACAAATTACCTTCGAAGCACATGTTCTAGAGTTGTGACCTTCTTTCTTACACCTTTTACACACAACTGTAGGCTTTTTGAGGTTTGGTACTTGCCCCTCCTCTGCTGCCTTCTTAGCCAGATCATTTCTCTACATACAATGCAGGAAGAAATATAATTAGCCAGATCATTTCTCTACATACAATGCAGGAAGAAATCTTACAATACCTTGCTAGCACAAGTTCTGACATTGTGCCCCTGAGCTTTGCAGTAAGTACAATTCACAATGGTTCCAACCTTAGAGAGTTTTGTAGGATCTTGAGGTAAATCATTTTTTGTTGATCTGTTTTTCTTTGGCCTACCTGCAGCAATTCTTACATTTGGAGGTCTTGGCCTTGGTTCATTAGTGTGCTGCCAAAACTCAGGCCCAACAATTGGGTCCAAGGTACAGTTATAAAGCTGTGCAAGAGAAACTGCATGAGAATATGCAAATGAAGACACAATAATTACTTACAAATTATTTCTTATAACTTTACCTTCATGTACAAGTCCTTTGTATAGCATGGATCTATATGCATTTCCCAAGGATCATTTCTTATACCTATGCAGGCAGCAGCATGGTAGCAGGGAATTCCAGTTAATTCCCACTTTCTGCAGGTACATGTTCTCTTATGCAGATCCACAACTAATTCAAAACCCCCATCTGAACATGTGACACTGTAAGCAGTTCCTCCAGACCAAGTAACCACACAGTTACCAGCATATTGAATTGCCCTAAATTCAAGTACAAATGACAATGTCATTTCCTAATATTCAAGTTATTGAAAAGAATTTACACAACTAATTCACTTACTTGTTTAGCTTTTTTAGTGCACTTGGGCAAATGACAGTGTCATTTCCAACCATTTTGTCCCTCCTAACTTGTATCCTCTTCATCACTGCCTTGTGCAATTCTCTGAACATAGTGATTATTGGTAAATCCCTGAATTTTCTGATGCTGCTATTGAACACTTCACAGTGATTGTTAACAAACATATCACTGTGAACATTGGTTCTAAAAGCAGATCTGGACCATTGAGTCCTTGGCTTAGCCATGAGCCATTCATGGCACTTAGAAGCTAACTGTTTAAAACAAAAAATAAATTAATGTAATAAGATATATACTAGCATTAAACAAGGAAATACCAAAGGTATATGTACTACCTCTTTCATTTTTTCCATGTGCAACCTGAATTCCCACTCTGTTGAAGCCCTTGCTGATTTCCATAGCAGGTGCCTCAATGCAATTCCCTTGTAGTCCTTATTCATATTTTGGTAAAGATGCATAACACAGAATCTGTGTTCTGCATTAGGCACCACTGATTCTAAAGCATTGATCAAACCCTGCAATCAGTTAGACAAACCATTAGGTACAAGATAATACATAAAAAAAAGCTAACACTACAAGTATCTATAATCAAAATTAGACAAACCTTTTGTCTGTCAGATATAAATGTCCACTCTGCATCAGCATTACTCTTTATTTGCAGGTCCTGGACCAAAAACTCTAGGAACCAAGTCCATGATTCAGTGGTTTCAGACTCTACTACAGCCCAAGCAATTGGGTACATGCCATCATTGGCATCTACACCAACTGCAGCTAACAGTTGTCCTCCAAATGGCCCTTTTAGATGGCAACCATCCAGCCCTATAAGTTTCCTGCAGAATGCTACAAAAGCTTTTTTCAGAGGGGCTAAACAGACATACATCCTCAAAAATCTTCCTCTATTTGTGCCTGGCTCTGGATCCTCTGTAAGTATTTTGACTGTGGTCTCAGGCAATACTCTCTTCAGTTCATGTGCATAATCCCATACTTGCTCATATTGCAACTCATGAGTACCATTTATCTTAATTAAAGCTCTTTTTTTGGCTCTATAGACAGAATGTTTACTCACCTCACATTTCAAGTCACTAAAAATCTTCTTATGAAAAGCATGAATTGGCCAGCCCGGATTCATTCTAATTTCCTTTTCATAATGGTTTGCAAGCCATGCTGAGTTGATTTGTTTCTGTTTGAATGTAGGCATGCAAGTATGGTTCTTAATCAATGACCTCACTTGATAGGTGGAAGTTTTGTTAAAAGGAGAGGCATATACCCTCCATTTGCAGGGTGCTTGACAAAAGAACTTCAATTTCTTCCCCCAATTTCTCTTTTGCTCTATTGGCCTTCTCTCCATAATTGCATGTTGTCTCACTGCTCTCCTAAAAACACCAGCAGTAGTAAATAACAGCCCTACCTCAAATTGTGGCTTCTCCATGTCTACTTCTTCATTGAATACTGGAAAAGCTTTCTCATCTTCATCACTTGTATTTGGGGCCATCCTCTCCTCATCACTCCCTGCATAAACACTCTCATCATCAGTGTGTACATTATCATCCTTCTCACCGTGTACCTCCTCCTCATCATCCAAATGGTCGGGGACAGTCTTATCCACATTCAGATCAAACAAAAGATCATCATCATCTTCATCCTTATTAGATTCATCAGAGTAAAAGCTTTCTTCATCAGTTTCATTTCCCAACTCTTCCTCGTCTTGGCTATCATCAGGCTCCGAAAAGTCCTTGTATAAACCTTCTAAGTTCCTCACCTCCTCTTCAGCATCTATCTCACGTTGTGTTGAATCAGGAAAGGGGTCCTCCATATGAATTTCTTCATGATATTTTTGTCTTTCATCCAAAACATCAAGTGGTCCAACTGATTCAACATATACCTCAACATATCTAGACTTTGGAAGTAAAGTGCACATCAACATTAACTCATCATCGGTATCTAACACAAACAACCCATTCTCCATTGTAGTTCCAGGGAGCTTGTACCATAAATTATAACACCCACCTTTTGCCCCACATGCTACTAACATGGCATTAAGCTCCAATAGACTAATTTCATCAGTATTACAAAAATCCACATATATAACTGACCCACCAACATATCTCTTAGGATCAAGTAGCAACTCACCATCATAAAACATCTTAATACTAAACAGTTCAGGATCTGTAACACCACACAAAAAACAAAATTCAAAAAATTACACAAATATAGTGAAATTAAGTCTGACATTAAACTAACACATGATTTTATAACTTCAATTAGAGACATATCACCACAAACATTTAAATAGAGTCCACTATTAACATATACTTGGCATATAAACAACATCTATACAAAAATGGTAAAAAAATGGCACTTTAAGTACATATTTCAGTAACACATGACCATCAATATATACTAACATCAAAACCCCCAAATTTTAAGACCAAAATTCAAGTACATATGCATGCATGTTAGAACTCTAATCATATTACGAGTTAGAAAAACTTACAGAGATATTCGGGACATGGGTACGGTGAATACATGTTTAGATCTTCCTTGGGTCTTATTATCCACCCCATCTTCACTTCGATTTTGTGCAGAGATCTGTGGTTTGGGAGGAGGGAATTAGCAATGGGTTTTGGAGGGAGTTGGGGTGAATAATTGAGAACGACTGTTTGTATTATTAGCTCTGCAATTTACGTTAATAACCCCGTTATTAAAATAAAGTATTTGAATATGTAACGCCGTCCAGCTCAGTTGACGGAAAGCATCTAACTGTTAAAAAAAAAAGTTCGGCTATTACTCTGGCAACTATTATAATTAAGTCATTTTACTGCAAAAACAAAATAGTTCAGGCCATTTAAGTGCAATTAAGTCTTGATAGAATTCAAACTTTCAAAAATTCACCTATTAAATAATTTCACCTATTTTTGTTAATCAAATAACTCACTCAAATAACATTTCTTGGGTATTTCAAATTCCTGAATGTAATATACGTGATTTTTAAATAATATTAATATTAATAATTATATTGTAATAATAGTAATAATAATAGAATTAGAATAATTGGTTAAATATATTGATTAATTAAAAATGGATTTAAAAAAAGAAAAAAGAAAATAGAGCATAGAGTTCGATTTGTAATTGGTGTTGTGGCTATTTATATAAATTGAGTATTACGGTTCGCTGTATTTTCACAAAACACAAACCGAAGTCGCAACCAGACGAGAGAGGAGATTGTGCGTTGGGTGTAATGCCCTCTGTTTATATAGTCTAAATTATGTTCTTGAATCATAATTGTAATATTTGATTTTATTATACATGATTATGATTTGATAATTAATTAATACATATTGTATTTCGCTTAAACTAGGTTTTATGGTCAGGTGTTTGAATTCACAGTGATGATGTTTTAATGTTAATTATATATTATCGAGATTGATTCTTGTATTTAACCTATTCTAAATTAATTTATTATTTATACACATGCTTATGTGAAGATTTTTAAGTTATGGATTTTTGTTACATTCTAATAGTTTCATGACCTCGTACACATGTCAGGATATTAACCAAGCTTATTTTTTTATTATTGTTGTAAAATACATGCCATATACCATATATTTTATTATTATTATATTGTGTTTATTTGATTTGATTAGTTCACTGATTCTTCTTGTTTTCTGGCTTGGTTTTGGAGTCAAAATGCATTGTACACGTAGCATAGTGCTGAGAGTGGTTCAATAAATTGATATTTATATAACTAGGCAACTTAGCCGCGCTTCGCGCGGTTAATAAAATTTTATTTTTAGCTACTGAAAATAGATAAATTAATAAAAAAATTAATAGGTATTTTAAAAATTTCCTAAAAAAAGTTATTTAAAACAGTTTGCATGAATTATAAGTTGGAATAATACTCTCATTACATATCAAGAATTTTAATAATTTTAAAAATATTATAAACATGAAAAATAACAATTACAATATTAAATATAACTAAATAACATTTTTAAAGCAGACACCCTTCTCATAATATACATGCTTAATAAAAGTATAAGAATTTATATAATTAGAATATTAATTTATTTTGACATAATATAATGAAACAACATCTGTATAACATTTTGACACAATAAAAAATGACGCAATGTGAACAATTTTAATTCGTTAATTTACATAAAAAATAATCTTAATTTTATACATATAATTAATAATTTATATTGAAATAATAATTATAGTGCTCAAATAAAGTTTGTCAATCTTTTGTATAAATAATATGAAGTAAATTTAATATATATATATATATATATATATATATAATAAGTGTAATTAATGATTATAAATGTCATTAAGAATTATTTAATGCTTGAAAAGAATTTTAATAAAAAAATCAAAAATACTAAAATTCAAGAAAATTATTTTAAATGCTTCTACTCTTCTAGTGACTTTTCAATCTCCAGACATTATAATATACTAGGCAACTTAGCCGCGCTTCGCGCGGTTAATAAAATTTTATTTTTAGTTATTGAAAATAGATATATTAATATAAAAGTTAATAGGTATTTAAAAAATTTCCTAAAAAAAGTGATTAAAAACAGTTTGTATGAATTATTAGTTGGAACAATACTTTCATTATATATCAAGAATTTTAATAATCTTAAAAATATTATAAACATGAAAAATAGCAATTAAAATAATAAATATAACTAAATAACGTTTTTAAAGCAGACACCCCTCTCATAATATACATGCTCAGTAATAGTATTAGAATTTATATAATTAGAATATTAATTTATTTTGACACGATATAATGAAACAACATGTGTATAACATTTTCACACAATAAAAAAAGATGCAATGTGAACAATTTTAAGTCGTTAATTTACATAAAAATATTCTTAATTTTATACATATAATTAATATTTTATATTGATATAATAATTATAATGCTCAAATAAAGTTTTTTAATCTTTTATATTAATAATTTGAAGTAAATTTAATATATATTTATTTAATAAGTGTAATTAATGATTATTAAAATGTCAATAAGATGCCATTAAGCTGCTACTTAATGCAAGAAAAAAATTTAATAAAAAAAAATCAAAAAAGCGAGAATTTAAGAAAAATATCTTAAACGCTTCTGGTGCGTTTTTGATCTCCGGGCATTATAATATACTCTTTCCGTCCCTCTCATTTGTTTACAAATGAGTTGGGCACGAAAATTAAGAAAAAATGTAAAGTAGTGGAAAAAAGTAAGAAAAGTGAGTAAAGTAGTGGGACCAATTAATATTTTATGTAATAAAGTGAGTTTAGTGGAAGAAAGTTAGTGGGTGTAGTTACTTTTTATATTATAAAATTTTATTATTTTGGAAAAATTTTGGAATGTAAAGAATTGAGAAGGATATCCGAAAAAGGAAAGTGTAAAGAAATGAGAGGAACAGAGAGTATAATGCTCAAATAAAGAATGTAAATCTTTTATATAAATAATATGAATTAAATTTAATATATATATATATATATACATATATATTAAATAAGTGTAATTAATGATTATTAAAATGTCATTAAGATGCCTTTAAGTTGCTACTTAATGCAAGAAAAAAATTAATAAAAAAAATCAAAAAAGTGATAATTCAAGAAAAATATCTTAAACGCTTCTGGTGCGTTTCTGATCTCCACGCATTGTCGCGCGTAGTGCGGCACAAAAATATTTTTAAAAATTTTATATTTAATATTATTGTTTGTTGAATTTTATTTTTTGAAAGTTAAAATGATTAATTGAAATTTGTATAAAATGTAATTAAATTTGATTATTTAAGAATTATTGAGAAAAAGAATTAGCAGAAAAAAACGTGTTTCAGTTAAATCGTTAAATATTAGTAATTATAATATTTTGAAATATATTGATGACACCTATTTTGTTGCATAAAAAATGCTTTTGAAATCAATAAACATTTGTAAAGTTTGACAATAGATATGTAAAAGTAACACTTATGAATCATTTTTGTTGTCGATGGTATTACGAGAGACGTAATTGCTTAGTTTATTGATAAATTTGTTTCTATGATGAAAAAAAGGAGCAAAATGTAAATGTGATAAGAGGTGTGATTGACTTAACTTGTCGATAAATTTGGTTATATAACAAACAAAATAGAATTCAAATGCATTTTGTAAGTCTTTCTTCATATTTTTTGAAGTGATCCGACACCTATATTCAATTATTTGATGAATTTTTTTGAGCATTTATAGGAACTTCTTTGTATGAAATATTAAATTCAAATTCATGTACACATGTTCAAAATGGTACTCAAAACTTTTATATTAAATTTTATAATAAATATGTCTATCTCCAATAAAATTGAATTTAAAAATCGTTGGAATCTGAATAAACACTAAGTCGTTAAAATTAATTACACAAACAAAATGAAAATCCTCAAACATATTATCAACTTCATAAACTCCACAAAGGCCTCTTACCTTTTTCCATACCAAATTAAAATGTCAACATAATTGTTACAATAAAAATTTATAAATATTAAATATAATTAATTAACGTTCTTAAACGCCGACGTCGTCTCAAAACATAGCATGATTAATTGATTAGTAATAGTATAAGAATGTGTTTAGTTGGAATATTAATTTATTCCAACACAATATAAAGAAACAACGAATGTATAACTTTTTCAATGATTTAATAAGTAAACAAAGGGTTAGGTTGATTCAATTTAATCGAGTTGGTCACATCCCATATGTTATTTGTTCACGTGTAAAAGTAAATTATACAATATTAGTTGTACTTAAATTGTGGATTTATTTCTGTATCTTATAATGATTCTCACGCTGATTTATCGAAAAGTTAAAATCGTCTATTTACATTTGTCGAAAACAATTGAATTGATTTTGAATAAAGATTAGAAATGGATGATATCAATTATTTTATTTTATCATTTTACATTAAAATAATTGTACTTTTATATAAATAAATAATATTTATATTAATATAATGTACTAATAAAGATTGTTAAAATTTTCTGTTTAGTGTAAAATAAAGTGTATTTAATAATAGTTTAATAGGTACACTTAATGACTAATTAGAAAGCTCTTAAATGCAGGGAAATTATTTAAATAAAAAAATAAAAAATGTGAAAAATCAAGAAAAATATTTTGAAGCTTCTGGGTGAAAGTCTCTCCGATCTCCTCCGATTTTAATATACACAGATAGATTGTAATTTTTACTTCGAGAAAAAGTTTAGGAAGTCTCCTACATTAACACATATTTTTTAGGCAATTGTAATTTTTAGAATTTATTAATTAAAAAATTGAGAAAATTAGAATGCAGATCTAATTTGCTTTAGAATTTTTAACATAAAAAGGGAAATTCGATTTATTAGCACTAAAAGTTTATAAAATTTTAAGGAAATAACAATTTTTAACATAAATAAGGAAGTTATAATTTTGATACTGAAAAGGGAAATTGTAATTATTAACACTAAATATTCGAATAGGAAAAATTTGAAAAATAGTAAGAAGATAATTATTTTAACATAAAAAAAGAAGTTGTAATTATTAATATTAAAAATTCGAACATAAAAAGGGAAGTTGTATTTATTAACTATAAAAACAAAAAAAAGAAAAGTTGTAATTATTAACACTAAAAATTCAAACATTAAAAGGGAAGTTGTATTTATTAATATTAAAATTTTGAAAAATATAAAGGAAATTGCAATTTTAGCATTAAAAATTTCAAAAATCTATAAATTTAAAAAAGTCGATCGGAACACTAAAAATTCGAACATAAAAATGGAAAGTACTTATAAACATTGAAAAAATAAAAATAGAAGTTGTAATTATTAAAATTAAAAATCCGAATATAAAAAGGAAACTTTTATTTATTGACTATAATAAAAACATATAAAGGGAAGTTGTTGTGTTTATTAACACTAAAAATCGAATATAAAGAAGGAAGTTGTGTTTATTAATACTTAAAATTCGGAAAATATAAAGGATAATAATTTTTAATATTAAAAATTACAGAAAACTATAAAATTAGAAAATTGATGGGAGTGATTTGAGAGGTGTCACCTCACCGCTCTCATCTTCTCTTTTAATTTATAAAATTAAAGTTTTCACTTTGAAGGACATTTATTTATCGAGTTTAGATAAAATTACAAAATTGATACTTATATTAAATAAGTAAACTGTTGTGATGATATTGACAGTTTATTAACATTTAATATAATTTTTAACTTACAATAATTAAATATATTTTTGTCACTTAGCAATATATATATATATATATATATATATATATATATATATATATATAATTGGTAGATGAATATCTAAAAAGATAATATATTTTTTTGTAAACCATAATAGAAATACTTTTATATGAAATTAACTTAAAATCGGTCTGAGAAATTAATATTTAGGACGTATTTTGTGGTGATTTTTAATCAATGTTAATATTTAAAAAATGATATTTACAATGAATTATGGTAAACAAAAATTGCCCAAACATGCATGTTTAAATGTTCATAGTTGTAAATGATTATCATTTATCAGTGCCTAAAAATGATATGAAAAGTAGTGTCTGAGTGAGGGATTGATGTCTCGTCTAGTCACAACAGATCAGTGCGCCACTTTTAGGCTCGCTTGCATTTCTGGTATAGTACTGTGTTGAGCTTTCATTTATGGTACACTTCGTTCAATCTTTTCATTTCTGGTACAGCTGAAAAAAAGTAATGGAAATCGCCACTTGAAGTGGCGTTTTCTGTTGAAATGAATTTCAACAGAAATCGCCACTTGAAGTGGCGATTTCCTTTGCCCCCATTTTTTTTTTCTTCCGGCAGTTAGCATTTTTTTTGCTAGAAAATATTGTTTTCTAGTATTCATTTTACATGACTTTGAAGATGTACTTGTAAATAATTTTTTTTTGTTTTCTCTAATATATATTAAAGAATTTACTTCCTACTTTGATACAATACGAAAATCTCCAAAAATTATTATGTCTAGCTATGTTATTTTTTGATCCGAATATGTTAACTCCACATACGTTTCTTAACAATTCCTTCGTCAAGTCATGTTTAGGGCCATAAAAAACATATTTGTACATGTTTTTCTTGCGTTTTTTTTGTTCCGTATTGAAGTATTGATGTTCTACTTTGGTGTAAGCCCAAAAAAATTAATATATCATATGCGTAACTATGTTTTTTTATGGCCCGAAAATGACAAAAATTTCCAAATTTTGGTAGCAAAATTTTATTCAAATGAAGCAAACAAAGTACAAGAGATGAAGCACACTAAAATTATAATGCAAACATAGAAATTTAAAAGCATAGATAAAATCAACAACAAGTTATTAAATTTGAATTAGGCCAACTGCCTAATTATCTTTGCTACATTCCTCAATTTTCTGGAGGAAATTTACGTTCCCTTGCTTCATATTCTTCAACATACTTTGCCATTTCCGCCTCCTCAGCTGCAAACATGTCATCCCGTTTTTGGTGAGTTTGAGCACGCAGGCCACGCATCAAATGGTTCCATTCCTCTCCCGAGATCTTCCCATCTTTAAAATCTTCATTTAGCTTTGCTGCACCATCACAGAACTCATTCACAATTTCATCATTGTACAAGTAGAAGTCATAGTTCTCCTCCTTAGTTTTGACCCAGTCTTTTCCCTTTCTCTCCTCCCTGCTCTTAAAATTTTTCATCTTTCTGATGAAGTGGTCTTCTTCACAATGCTTGAGCCACGCAGCCCTCCTCTTCTGTGCCTCGTCTTGTTTCTTGTTATCCATGTCGTCATAGAAACTTGTTTCTGACACTTTCCCCTTCCCCTTCCTCCTATCCATTTGATGCAAGTGCCTTGAAAAAAAATAATTGGATCAAAATTTATGTGAGAAAAAAGCAATAAGTTGTGATTATGAATAACAAAGAAGAACCTATTTATAGAGAAATTTGTAGATGTCTTCGTCAATAATACACATCAACAGCTGTAAATAATTAAATATATGTTACTGTTGACGGGACTACACCACTTTATACAGACTCTGGGCAATTTTTGAATTTCACATAAATTTTCAGCTTTGTTTCAGAGTATTGTACAACTTATTATAGTGCTTTGGCAATACTGCAAAGATTCGTGTGTTGTTTTTCATGTGCGTTCACGAGATTGTTGTAATTATGTTACTGTTGACGGGACCTCACATCTTTTTACAGACTAGCATCCTTGTTTTCAATTCGACAAGAAATTTTATTCATCTTTTCACAGCGCTTTTTAAGGACTGGCAAGATTCTTGTTGTTTTTTTTCCTGTGCACTCACGGGAAGCTTAAAACAGCAATGGTAAAATCGTATCCCACTTGAAATAAGAAGATGTGACAAGGCATTTGTTATCGTTACAGAACTTTTCAGTATTTGTTGCAGATTACTGTACATGCACGAGATTCTTCACTATGTGAGTAGAAGATGTGGGTGCAATGCCTACAAATTTAAATTATTTGTTCCTGTGATTTGTCGGTGGTAGCTAAAATAATGCAAGTGGTGGATAATAATCGAAGTGGGAAAAAACAGTCCGTATGACTATAAATATGTAACCAAAATAATTATCATCGACACAAAATGACTTATACTCCTGGTGATATTTTTCAAGCTATGGGTAGGAGTTGGGTGTGTGAAGATGAATTTGCTTACTCCTTGAACCCTAATCATCGTTACTCAACTCTTTCAGTAGCAACAATGCAGAGGGAGTGGGAATGGCGTGCACGAACTCTTGACATTTGTGTCGAACAATGTCGAACAAATGGGCTACGAATAGTAAAACAGCGCGCTAAATCCATGCCACGTAACACTCCTCGACAACTGGAAGCCGCGTTATTTCGTGCACGTGAGGAGGAGAATCGAATGCGTTTGCGCGCACGACGATACAGCCTAGCAGAAGATGCGAGGATGTGTGCAGAGGACGGAGACATCCTACAAGCTAGACAATATCATCAATGGAGCATAAGTCCTGAAAATCAATCGGACTGCGACATGTCCGACGAGGAGTAGACTATTGTAATTTGATTTTTGGAAGTGTGTTAATTTATGCAATTGCTATGATTTCATAATTGCTGGCATTTGTTATGTTTCAAACACAAAATCATATATGCCTCTACATAAAAGAAAACTGCCATGTTTTCATAATTGAAATGAAATTGATATAAAGCACACAAATACAACTATTACGAGGCAAAGTACATGGAAAAAATAAAATCACACCAAATAAAATTAGGATAAACAAACTAGCAGCATGAAGTAAAATGACATTAGACATCTAAAGACTTGATATCATCAAGTAGAAGGCTCCGGGGGACGCTGTGGACAAAGTCTGCTCCGTTTTGTATGTCCTTCTTGCTTACACCGACTACACTTTATCCCCGATCTTGACTGGTCCATTTCAGTTCGAATTCTTACAGACTGTCCCCTTGTGCCACTCTTTTTCTTCACCTTCTTGTAGGCCAGATTTGGTATCAATTTTCCAAACACTTGCCACTCTTCGGGTAAAACGTAGTTCCACAAGTCCGTGCTTGGCAGTGGAAATATCAGGGGTTCCCATAACTTATGCAATTTGGACGAGTAGTGGTAAGGTCCAACCCACTGCTTCCAATCAATATTGTCCACTAAACAACCAGCCATTACATGAGAACAAGGCATATGGTGACATTTCCATTTTCCGCAAGTGCAAGTTTTCTTACTTATGTCCACATTTTGCTGGTTTCCCCCCTTCGTGCAACCTTTCACCCATAGCGTTGAGTGACGATTGTGAAAATGCCAAGTTGACGACTATGTGTTGTCACGAAATGTGCTTTAGCCTTCTCCGTATATCTTGTTATCATGGCATTCGTCCTTTGACAGAATTGTTGGCCGTCATGTAGGGCAGCAACGGCTTGGTTCCTCTGTGTGTTGACAATTCTAACATTTCTGTAGAATATGTACTCCATCATTGCTGTAACAGGAAGGAAACGAGCCATTCGTATGTTGCCATTGTAGCCTTCCATGATGTTGGTAGTGGTTTGTCCGTAATGAGCACCGCCCCGATCATGACTGATGGTCCACAATTCGGGAGAAACGTTAGAAAGCCACTGTAAAGCAGCAGGTGATATCTCCCCTATTCTTTTCATGTAGGCATTGTGCTTTTTGACCTGCGGGGTACTTCCAGCTAACCACATCAAGCGTCTCAAGTCCCCCCCGGGATGTTTACTAGAGAAGTTACTTCTGAAATGATGTAGACACCATCTATGAATCCCATAAGGTGGTGCAAAGCCGTTGCCCGGATTCGATATTGCTGCGAGAATTCCAGCAGCACGGTCTGATATTATGCAAACACGCTTCCTGTCCTTGAAAACATGTTCACGCAGCAGGCCTAAAAACCAACCCCAGTTATCCTCAGACTCTTCCTCAACCAACGCATAACAGACGGGGTATTGATGATTGTTGGAATCAACACCCATGGCAATGAGTAACTTCCCATTGTATTTGCCCTTTAGAAATGTACCATCAATTGAAAGTACAGGTCGGGCATGTTGCCAACCATCCATCACTGCTTTAAGGCAGAAGAAAACACGCTTGAAAATGGATTGATGTGGTACTTTTTCATCTGGTACTGCGTTAATCACAACAGCACTCCCAGGGTTGGAATGGGCAATGGCCATGAAGAACTGTGGTAGTATGTCGTATGTTGTGCTCCACTTGCCATATATATCCTCAACTGCCAACTGCTTCCCTCTCCATGCTTTCATGTATTTCACATTGTGATTTAACTCCTTAGTGACCAAGCTCAAAACATTCTTGATTGGGAGATTTGGTGAGCCTACAACCTGTCAAACATGTGAAGAAAACATGTCATTACTCCAAAGTTATTAAAAATGACCTACATTAGATCTGAAAATGAAAAACGTACGTGTGGCTTGACAATATCTGCAACTAATCTTGCAGTATTCTTTTTGTGGTCCTGCGTAGGATGATCACATAAGCATATGTGTTCTGTGTACTTTGTGATTTCGAAGAAACCGTGCCTTTTTTTCTTTGCAGCCCTCACTCTCCATGGACAATTCTGCACGGTGCACTTTGCAATGAATTGATCGGGATTGCTCCTCACCACGATGTACATCCGATTACTATTAATGTGCACTGTTCTCACTGCATTGACAAGCATAGTTTTGTCACTGAACATCTGTCCGACATAAAGATTTTCATTTTCAGGATCTACAATATTGTAGTTTGCATCCCGGTTGTGTAACACAATCGGTGTATACGCCTCCGTTTCAAACCAAGGTGCTCTGGGAACGTGCCTCCCATCCTCAATGATAGCCGTCTCAATCACAGCCGTCCTAGGCACCTCCTCTTCGGCCTCGTCTTCCGATACATATTCCTCATCATCACTGCTAAGGTAGTCCAAATCCTCACTACTTGAACTACCGTTGTCATATTCTGAATTTTCATGTACAAGGGCCAACTCCCTACCTGCAAGAGGATGCACTCGTGGAGACGGCTCAATGTAATCTGTAGGAGTATAGTAATCTTGCAATTGGTAATCAGCATTCTGCTGGCTTTGTTGGATTGCATAGCTACTTGAACCGCCGACATGACCCTGATAATCGTCTCCTCCACCAAAATAATAGTCTGACCACCCGGCCGTTCCAAATTCTGGAAACTGGTTGATAGTCCCAGTATCTTCTTGGTAACTTGAATGCATATTATGCCCGTAACTGTACGGGTCATCCTCTTGTACCTTTTCGACCTCCAAAAACACAGAAACATCACCTAAACCCATTATCATCGTACGAGGGATGCTCAACAGCCTATCCACGTCCATATCTGAGGTAATTTGACCTATTAAAAAATGTGATGCAACATTCCCTATGCCAACTTGGGGGTATTTATAACTCATTTTCACATCCCAATGATTTGGATTTATGCCCATAACCTCATAAACAATACCCCTAAATTCTTCATATTTCGTTCCCAGCATAACATAATGTTGACCACCCAGATCTTTCGAATATCGAATATCATCCCCCCGCCTAATAATTCTTCCACCCCAAAAGAAATTAACATTAACGTAATTTTCCATTCTCCTGAATATATTAAATGAAGTTAAGAACATTATCTTACTATTTAACTAATTTGTAACTAACAATGAACAAGCATATATCAAAATAAACAAACACTTAACCTAATATACATATTACTTTAAACAAAATGAAGGTTAGGTTATAAAGAAGCATGTACCTTAAATGGGACGAACAAGGCAAGGTACCAAGCAAAGCTTCCAAGGATCGGAATTAGGTAGAATGGCTGGACTAATAATGTGATGGACACACAGAGAGAAAACAAAGTGGAAAGAGGAAAGAGATGCTGTGTTCAAAACAAACATATAGAGTTGTTAATATAGAGACTTTTGGATAAGATACGAATGAAGCTGAATGGTGGAATCCTGATTTTCTCTGAGATAAGATAAGATACGTATGTGTGTGAAAATCTCAAAATTTTTCATTAAAGTTTTAAATTCTAATATTATTCATTATTCATTAAATTTTATAATATTGTTCATTACTCATTAAATTCTAAAATTATTAATTTCTTTGTTGATATATTTAATTTTAGAATTCTACTAGAAAATAAATATGAAAATCTAACACTACTTTTTAAAGTCAGACAATGTAATATTATTCATTATTCATTCTTTTTATAATATTATTCATTATTTACATTCTAAAATTTTTCATTTTTTATATATTAAATTACAGAATCTACTACCACATTTTATTTGCTAAGAATATATAAGTGAATATACATAATTTAATTGGAGTATTAATTTATTACTGGGAATACGTAACTCAATATACATAAATTAATTTAATGTGTACAGGAAATATATGACTGTTTTAATAGAAAACGCCAGTTGGACTGGCGAATTCTATTACTATATTAGTAGAAAACGCCAGTTCGACTGGCGAATTCTGTTACTGGTTTTCAGCTAATACGCCAGTTGAAGTGGCGTATTCCGTGATTCCTTTAAAACCTAACCAAGCAGACTGCTCTCGCCAGTTTACACAAAAACAAGAAAAACACAGCAGCCGCGGCTCCCTTTCACCAAAATCATTTTTTGCAATTTCTCCTTCTTTACTTCATCAAAAGGTAACCTATATCTTTCCTTATACTTAGTCATTGTTTAATTCTTAAGTTTATTGCAAGTAGTATGTACATATATGTTATATTTGGAATTGGGGTTTTTTTTTTTTGAATTGTAGCTTACATGTTTGTTGATATGCTTGCACGAAATTGCTACAATTGTAATTCTTAAGTAGATTGGATGTTGATATAAGTGTATGGTTAATTTTATTTATATGTAATGTTTAGGTTTGTGTAGCTTAATTTGAATGCATACAAAGTGTTTGATGATATGCTTGACATAGACTAGATTTAACTACCGATGTATTAGATTAAAGAAAATAGGAATTTAGAAAACAATCGGAAAGATTTAATTGGATTGTTAATTTAATTCTAAACTTGGTTCTTAACTATAGTTTGCATTTAGAATTGATTACATTAAATTTTGTACACTTGAATTTCAGCTTAGAAATAATAATAAATTCGTTCGAATATTGTAGATGTCAGACTTATATGATGACATGTACGAGCCCGGTCCTATTGAGGGTTCCATTTTATCCAGTCAGCATGAGCATATATCTCAGGAGATTTGGGAGGGACAGGTACGGAGTAGTAACTTTTTTGTAGTTAAAGCACATATATGTTTAGGGTTTTACGAATGTTGTGGTAATTACAAATCTGTTTATAAAATTTTTTCAGGAACCAGCACATCTACGACTGCGCACTAACTTCAAGTCATATTGGGATATAGTAAAGGCCCCAAGGGAACTTCCAGAAGCCGTGTTGACAGCGATTAGGGATGCTGGTTTGGAGGGAGTGTACCGCATTGGATCGTTTAGACATGATGCAGGACTGATCACTGCTTTTGTTGAGCGATGGAGACCTGAGACACATACCTTCCATCTACCATTTGGTGAGGCCACTATCACTCTGGAGGTTGTTCACTACATCTTAGGACTACCTACCGGGGGACGTCCCGTGATTCATAGCTTTGGCAGTCCTAAGAAGGCTCAGCTGCAGGGTATGGTCAACGATCTTCTGGGTGTGCTTCCTGAAGATAATGAGTGGCAGAATTCAGGTTTGAGGATTTCATGGCTGGTACAGCAGTTTGGCACATGTCAGCGGCTAGACATGAGTTCTCCTGACTATCAGACGCAGTTGCTATTCCACATCAGGGCACATTTGTTGCTTATCATTGGATCTTTGTTCCCGAACACAACAGGGAACACGATCCAGTACCACCTTTTACACTACGTGCATGACCCTGCGCAGGTGGGTACATACAGTTGGGGTAGTGCTGCATTGGGATACTTATACCACCACTTGTGTTCTGCATCCATTGTCAAGAAAAAGGGCACAAAGAAAGAGCTATGTGGATCAATGACACTACTACAGGTATACCTTCTTTTCTATTTATTGGCATACCTTTCATGATTACCTTGCATGAGCACACGAGTACGAACTTTGGCTTAACTTGACATTTCTCCCTCAGGTGTGGATTTATGAGCATTTCCCATGCGTGGCTCCTACGCTGAAGACAACATGTCCTATCCTCTATCCTTTAGCTTTGAGGTAATTGTTTTGCTTTTTAATTTTATGTCTAGTATGTGGTTGTCTGACCATTTGCTGATGATGTTCATGAATGTTTCAGGTGGAAGGTGCCTAAGAGCAACGTGCGCTCCACATCAAATAGGGCACGTCACGGGCGTTATGAGTTGGATGATATGCACATTGATCAGATATGTTGGAGGCCTTATAGGCACTTTCCCACCGGTGATCTTCCATCTATAATGGAGAGGAGGTTATGGTCCGCCCAGTGTCCCTTGATATTTCACACGATCATCGAGTGGTACTACCCTGACAGAGTCACTAGACAGTTTGGATTCGTACAGGACATACCGACTCGGTCTCCTCGCCCAGGGCATGACTCATCACATGAGTTTTCTTTTTATGCTAATCTTGGCGATGACGTGATGGAGACACGAGACGTGCAGATTCGACAGTGGCTGAACCGTGGGGCGGATGCACTATCACCTCCCTTTTATGTGCCCACGAGGCATAATGACACTGTAGCTGGTTATGATGCTTGGTTCCAGAGTATTACCCATCGACGTGTAGTTGATGTGAGGCAGTTGAGGCAGCAGGAAGGGTTCCAGGGGTCGCAGTCCTTTCATGGTGGCGGTAGTACTTATCATCCTGCTAGGCCAGTTATGCCTGAGGTTAGCACATATCCCCAGTTATGGGAGCCTTGGGATCGAGCTCCTTCTGAGGATTTTGGATCAGATATGGGAGATAGAGGTGCTTGGGATCACATGTTGGATGACAGTGTACGTCATGCATCACACGCTTCTGGTAGTGCACATCATGATTCACCCCCTTTCCAGTCTCAAATGACGCATGCAGGCGGTTCACAGTCTACATCCCATATGGGTGGGTCTTCCGGTGCCTTCCAGGACCATTCCTACACGACATTTCCAGGTGGTTCACAGTCATATTCCCAGATGACAGGTGCATGGGGTATGGGTGGGTCTTCTGGTGCCTTCCAGGACCATTCTTACATGACATTTCCAGGTGGTTCGCAGTCAGGTTCCCAGATGACAGGTGCCTGGGGTATGGGTGGGTCTTTTGGTGGATTTCAGGACTACTCCCAGCTTGACCAGTCACATATGACTTTTGGAGGTAGTTCGCAGATGACTTTTGGAGGTCATTCGCAGTCACACCTACAGACGCCCCAGGCTCATGGGTTTAGAGAGTTTGCACCTGTACAGCCTTCATCCAGTAGCGAGGAAGAGGCTAACGAGGAGCCCCATCTTAGGCAACAACCACCAAGAAATGTGAAAGGCAAGGGGAGAAGGTGTCATACAGGTAGCCATGTGTTGTGGGAGCCGAGGAAGTGACTCTTCAACTACTTGTAATCGACTTTATGTTTGCTTTGATGTAATCTAATGTTTTGTAGTTTATTTGCTTAAACAATTGTCTGTAATGCTTAACTTTAGTTGCTTAAACATTTGCGTTTATTTGGTTAAATGTGTTGTTCAAACAATTGTCTTTAATGCTTTAAATTTTTGGGTTTAATTCAAATGCTTTAACATTGGTCTTAAAACGACTTAGTTCCATTACTAAAAGAAAATTACATCAACGTAGTTCAACCTGCTTAACAATTACTAATATATTACTTATTAAATTACACTACTTCCATAACGAAATAATCATGATTACTACAACAGCACATACCAAAAGCTTCTTCAATGTCATGTTTTCCTTCTCCAACTTCTTCAACAAATTATTTGTTTCTTCAACCTGATTTTGAAGCAAACAAATTTCTTCGTCCACCTTCCAAGCATTGTGCAAGTCATCATCCTTTCTATTCAGTCTTAGCTTCAAATCTTTTATCACTTCTCTTGCTCTTTCAGTGTACGATGGATCAGCCCACTTGAAGAAGTTACATCTTCTTGTAGGATCCTAACAACACATTAAACAAAACTCAATACATTTTCGCAACAACAAAATTTACATAAAGTTATGCTGTACATACCTTGTACTGGATGCACCCGAAGAACCTCCTTCCTGGGTCAAGAGTACCTTCTTTCCATGCTTCTTGACAAGGAGCTGGTAGATTGCAGTTACACCTTACACTTCCATGTTCACCTAAGTAATTGAAAGTGCTTGAACTATGTCTGTAAGGGTTTCTAACCGAAGATGAAGAGTTTCTTGAATTAGACATGACTAACTTTTTAGATACGGAGACATCACATAAAAACCTTCCAATTTATAGCCAAATTGGTATGATTTTTTGAAGTGTAAAAATTGTTAAAAAATAATACACAGCTAGCATTTCCGAAAAAGTTGTTTTGTCACTTCAACACTGAAATAAAGTTCAGCACCCAAACACAGCTAAAAAAATGAAAAAGTTGAATGGTCATTTCAATACTTTATCCTGCAAAGCTGAGTTCTCTTTTCAGTTCAAGCAGGATCAATAAAACATGAGAACCCCACCCTGACAACCCCACTTGCAAGCGGGTTGTATATGAATATATATATATATATATATATATATATATATATATATGACCTTCCATATAGGTTAAGTGCAAATTAATTTACCAACTACAACATAAATATGTCATCCTCTACAAATCACAATTGGTTGCTCGGAGAAAGAAATGATGACTACCGGCGTCTACGACGAAGCGATCCAGTGGAATATTTTGCAGGCGTTTGTCGAGAATGGGCATATCTCCGTGAAGAATCGGAACGTTTACGAAATGACCTAATTGCTATGGGTGCGAGGGTCCCTATTCGTCATTCGCTCGACATGTTTCCGCGTACTGGTGAATCATCGGGTTGGAATGATTATAAGCGTAAAGTCATTCGAGCTGTGAAACAGATACGGATTGAGAACAATCGAATGTTGTTACGTAGAACTCGTCACTACATCTATCAACTTGCCAAAGACTCCGTTCGTGCAAGTGGGAGAGAGCTAACAACTGTTGAGGAACAACATCTTCAACAAAATCCATGTTACATATCCAATGATTACATGTCCGACGAAGAAATTTAATTAAGTACTAATGAATTATTAAAGCTTTTAATTTCTCTATTATGTATTTGTAGTGTGCATTTTGCTTTTCATCTTCTTGTAGTGTGTTTTTTTCTATTATGATGGTGTTATAGTGTGCAAGAAAAGTACGAAAATAATTAAAACATCACATTCCATAACATCACACAACATGAAAACAAAAAATACAAATGAATATCCGTAGAGGACATTCTTTAGGGAAAACTTAAAAAAAACCACATTTTATCATAGACGAATAAATTAATCTTCATCATCATCATCATCTTCCTCATCCTCCTGCACCGAGTCCTCGTACTCATTCTTATTCTCATCAGTTGATTCATCGAGACCAGCGAAGGGATTATCAGGCTCAATCCCATCCTTTTGCTCAATCCCCTGCTCCTCCACGGAGTCCTTGCCGTCATTCTCATTTTCATCAGTTGATTCAAACTGATGGCGAGTTAGTTCTCTGACTCGTTGCATTTCCAATATCTCGAAATCACGCGCAGCACGCTCCTCTAATGGTTCATGAAGCCAACGAATGTACCCACATCCGTTGCCTCCATTTGGACAATTGAGATACCTCCTTCCCGCATTTCTTCCATAGGACCATGTGCGTTTAACGCACAACTTATCACAAAAGCAGAGATTCAAATCGGGAATGTTTGACATGTTGGATTGTGTGTGAAATGCTAAATTAGATTTCAGTGGTTGGGTGAACAAGCCTCAGCACAAGCTTGTTTTATAGCTGAGAATCAAGGGATAAATTATTGATTGGTTTTCAACTAGCCCGTGACTCAACAGTACTGTCAGAATACATTTAAATGAACTGCACAAAAAATAAATTGGAGGAGTCAAATTTCTCATCAAAGAAACTCATGTGAATGTACAGCAACAAACACTTAAATTTACCCTGCATTATTGAAAAAAAGCACTCTAAGAAAGGACTGCAGGCTTAGACTTTAGTCAAATATAGTTGATTTCTGAAAAATAAAGTTGATTTCATGCATAGTAAAATAAAGCCGATTTTGTAAAAAGTAAAGTTGATTGCAGGCATGGTAAGTTAAAACTAAATACTGAAAAAGTAAAGTTGATTTCATCAATTCCATATTATTTTCCTACAGGCTAATAAATTTGAGTAGTCACATCTTCCTATTGCTTGTACGCAAAGTGCTCTAGTCACTTCAAAATAACACTTGTTTAAATTATTGAGGTATTTTTGCATCAACAAAAGGTTAAATAATATTCCGAAATTGGATATAAAACCCAATGTTGCTGCTTATAGTAGAAAGCTCAATTGTGAGTGAAAGCTCAATTTCCAGTGGTTGAGTGAACAAGCCTCAACAAAGACTTGTTTTGTAGCTGAAAATCAAGGGATAAATTATTGATTGGCCTTCAACCAGCCCGTGACTCAACAGTACTGTCAAAAAACACTGAAAAGAACTGTCAAAAAACAAATTGTAGGAGTTAAATTTCTCATCAAAGAAAATCATGTGAATGCACAGCAACAAACACTTAAATTTACCCTGCATTATTGCAAAAAAGCACTCTGAGATAGGGCTGCGAAAATAGCCTGTAGTAAAATAAAGCTGTTTTCTGAAAAATAAAATTGATTTCAGGCATAGTTAAAAAAGGCTTGTTTCTGAAAAGGTAAAGTTGATTGCAGGCATAGTAAACTAAAGCTGTTTTTTGAAAAATTAAAGTTGATTTCAGAAATTTCATATTATTTTCCTGCAGGCTAATAAATTTGTGTAGTCACATCTTCTACTTCTTGTACGCAAAGTGCTCTAGTCACTTCAAAATAACGCTTGTTTAAATTATTGAGGTATTTTTTCATCAACAAAAAGGTGAAATAATAATCCAAAGTTGGCTATAAAACCCAATGTTGGTGCTTATTCAGAATCACAAGTTACTAGTTTTTTCTCAAATTTTCTTTCTTCAAGGCAATAGCATAACATGGATAAGGGCAAAAAACCACAAACTAGTAAAACCAAAACCAAACAAACCAAAAAAACCAAGAGGTCATTCGATTTGCAGGCTGAGGATGCTAAACTTGCAAAACATTTTGAATTTGCTGCACAACAAGTTAAATTTAAAATGGAAATGGAAGCTCGAGCTGCAAAGGAACGTGAAATTGCACTAGAAGCTGAAGCTGCAAAGGAACGTCAAATTGCAAGGGAAATTGAGGAAGCTGAGGACGAGAATTATGCTGTTGATCTCAGTGAATTTTAAGAAGTTGTATTGTGGTTCTCGTGTCAATGTATGCTTATTTTCTAATTTTCTGTTTTCAATTTAATGTAATTGTGTGATGCTTCAATTTTCTGTTTTCAAATTGAAGTACTTGTGTGATGTTGTATGTTTATTTTAAAGTAATGAAATGTTTTCTAATATGTTTTTTATGGCCCTCAACGTAACTGCACGAAGGTATTGTTAACAATTTCATGTTAAGTTGCCATATTCGGGCAAACATTTAACATATCTACACAAATTAATTTTGCCTAAATTTTGGCTTACGCAGAAGAACAACGTCAATACTTGAATACGGAACAAAAAAAACCAAATAAAAACATGTTGCAATATAATTTTTATTCCCCTAAACATTTCTACTCGAAGGAATTTTTAACAATTTCATGTTGAGTTGCCATGTTCGGCCCAAAAAATAAGATAATTAGACACAATCATTTTTGGAGATTTTCATATTATACCAAAGTACAACGTGAATACTTGAATATGGAACAAAAACAACGTAAAAAAAACATGTACAAGTATTTTCTTTATTCCCCTAAACATGCCTACTCGAAAGAATTTTCAACAAATTGTTGTTGAGTTACCATGTTCGCCCAAAAAAAAAACTAGTTAGACATAATAATTTTTGGAGATTTTCATATTATACCAAAGTAAAATGTCAATTCTTCAGTACAAAGCAAAAAAAATCAAAAAAATTCATTTACAAATACATTCTGTAAGCCATATAAAATGACTACTACAAAGTTTATTTTGTAGTCACAAAAATATGTGAAGTGCTGGAAAAGAGAAAAGAAAGAAACCTAATAGAAATCGCCAGTTGGAGTGGCGATTTCTATTAGGTTTTCTCAGCTATACCAGAAATGAAAAACTTGAACGAAATGTACCATAAAAGAAAGTTGAACTCACTGATATACTAGAAATGTAATCGAGCCCCACTTTTATCGGAAGTTGGTGAACTGAAAAATAGAAAAATTGCATTCGAGAGTTTGCAAGCTGCCAGCTCAACGCTCCAATCCTCCGCTATTACTATATATATAGATTAGCTATTTGTTTGGTTATTACAAACAGTTCAGTTAATTGTATATATAATTATACCAACTGAGTCACATAGATTTTTGTTATCATATATACTGTGAAAATGTATATTTTGAATAATAAATTATATTTTGTAATTAGATCGGGAACGGGGGAATTAGCGGATCATTTGTGGATTTCGTGAGTGTTTGAGATCGCTATTTTCGAGGTACGGATTCTCTCTTCTTTTTATTCAATGTTACTCATCTTAGGATTAATTATATTAAATATGTTTTGTCCTCAAATCTATTCACTTGGTTTTGACTGTTCTGATTTTGAAAAAAAAAATGTTTTGACTCGTTGATTTTGGAAAGTGATTTTTATATCTGTTTTGAAAATATTTAAATATCTGTTTATGTGACTTTCTGAAATTTTGCAAACTATATATTTGTTGGAAATGTTCAAATATCCGTGGCAGTGTGATTGGTCACGGCGTATCCTTCTGATAGCTCAGGTGGCGAGTTTTTGCGCATTTTGATATTTGTTTCAGGATACGTGGGTGCACCCAGATTTTGTGATTTGATTTGGCGGTGACGTTGTATATGCCGTACACGTTATCCGATTTGTTGCACACATTAGGTACCCTATGATGTGTGTATCTGTATCTGTTTTGTTCTGATCTCGGTATGAAATATCCTAACCCCTCGTTGCTTCAGCCATGCATATTTTTAAAAATAAATGTTTTATTATAACTGTCAAATATTCATATATGTTTTTCTGTTTTTATAAATTGTATTCCAAATCCGTACTGGGCGTTTGGCTCATGCCGTATTCTTTTTCTGGCAGGTGCTTAGGGGGATCTGGGACTGTGTGATGGAGTGCTACCCATTATTTCGTTGCTTAGGATTTATGGACTTCTAGAATTATTTACACCTGATTATTTATTTAGAGAATTGTAGTTTTTCGTATTTATTGGTTTGAATTGTAATTTGGAGGTTTATTTAGATTGTGGAGATTATTAGACTGTTTAATTGTTATTTAGAGAATTATTTTAGTGCTCTGTTTGCAAGTTTATTGACTATAACTAATATTTCCTCCCATTTTAGGAAGGGGGTGTTACACTGAAGTACCAACCAAACAAGCACCTAGGATGAAAATGTTACTAAAGTTAGTTCGAAGTAGAATTGATCTCTTAAAGTTGTGGAGATCAAAGATGAATTAGTGATTTCAAAAGTCAATAAGAAGTTTTGGGAACATTTACATATAAATTATTTCAATTTTTTTCCAGAAAAAATTAAACAGTGGGGAAATTCTGGTATTCGATGCAAGTGATCACATGTCAAATGAATCCGCCCAAGATCTGTTTGCCCATCAAATCGTTGATATTAACAATCTTGAAAGAGACTAAAAACAGAGGAGCTGAAGACACCTAGTTTGTAATGTAGCTACGTACGTAGAGTATGGCCAATGGTACCTTCCTGCATGGCCCAATAAACAACCGCATATTTTTTTAACAACATTATATTCTCTCTTAACTTAATTTAGATTCGGTTTCAAGTTGTTTTCCAACATATTGTTTAACGTGTTTTCTATGAATGTTCTTCCCTAAATAATAACGAGAGGTGATATCTTTGGTGTGTTACACGGAACATACCGTAAAACCTCGTTAAATTAATACTCGATAAATTAATAATTTTTTTAAGTTAATATTTTCATCCGATCTCAACTTGGGCCAGTTCAAAAAATGATCAATTTCGATAAGATAATAAGATAATAATTTTTCTGAAAATCATACTCCATATGATCCCAATAATATTATAAATTAATAATTCCTTTATAATCATAAAAATATACTCCCTCCGTCCCTCCTGGTTGTTTACGTTGGGTTTTTTCACGAAGATCAATGATTATGATTAAAATAAATGAAGTAGTGAGTGTAATAGTGATTTTATTGTTAAAATAAGTGAAGTGGTGGGTGTAATAGTGATTTTATTGTTAAAATAAGTGAAGTAGTGGGTGTAATAGTGTAAAGTGTTGGAAAAGTAGAGTGAAGTAGTGGATATAATAATGTATTTTATTGTTAAAAGTTACTATTTATGGTATGTAAAGAAATGGGAGGGACGTCCCAAAATAGAAATTGTAAAGAAATGAGAGGGACGGAGGGAGTATGTATTATCCTTTTGTAAAATATGATTCTAGGGTTCTTAAAATTTAAATCTATATGAAACTCATCTTTAATCATCTTTGTTGCATCCAAAAATTCGAATGTGGTGTTTTCGTAAAGCATTAAAAAGTTATTAATCAATGTTTTTGATGTCTTGGGTGCTTCTTACGTGAAAAAGGTTTAAAAAATGTTGTTTTATCCTTGATATCATCTAAATATACATGAATATTTACTTTGAATCTAGCAAATACTCATTAAATTTGTAAACAGTATATATTAAATTAATTGAATTAAGTATAAAACATAAATTATACAATTAATTCTATTTCAATGTATATAATTGGAAATTAATTTTCTTTGATATAAAAAATTCTCTATAAATTAATAATTATTAATTTATCGATTAGTTAATACCTCTCTAAATTAATAGAATTCTCCAGTCCCATCTATATTAATTTAACGAGGTTTTACTGTATATCAAAAGTACGTAAAAATATTTACGAGTAAAATTTAGAAGTTATCAAAGTTTGGAGAGTTCAGAATTATAGAGACACAAGTTTGCTAAATATTCCAATCTTCTTACTGTTGCCCTTTCGCACGTCAGAAATGATTTTCATTTCTTAATAAATTTCGAGGATTATTTAGGTTTATAAGTGTGATCGAATGCAAAAGTATGTTACTCCCTCCGTCCCTTATTTTTTTTCATACTTTTCTTTTAAGGTAATTTAAATAATTTTTTCTATCTACTATTGTTGGCCATAAAAAATAATATTCAATACCCACTACTCTACCCACTACTTCTTAAAAACAATATTCAATACCCACTATTCCACCCACTACTCGTTAAAAATAATATTCAATACTCACTATTTCACTCACTACTCCTTAAAAATAATATTCAATACTCACTACTCCACCCGCTACTCCTTAAAAATAATATTCAATACCCACTACTCCATCCACTACTCAAAAAAACATTATTCAATACCCACTACTCCATAAAAAAACAATATTCATTACCCACTATCTTAAAAACCCGTATGATTCAGCAAACGATAAAGAAAAAAGAGACAGAGGGAATACCAAACAACAATTTTTTTTAAGGGATTGTCAACCGTGGTAATTATTCTGTAATTAAGCATTATACAAATTCAATACGAGACTTTGCTTCCTATTTCTGTAACAAATTTGTCCTTACATATGCAAGTGGACGGTCATTCATAGTTTCTAGTTTCTCAGGAATTCAAAGAAAAAACGGCATCCAAGTGATATTAGTGTGGAACAAAGAGGGAATCTAACATGTTTTATACTTTCCAGTTTCCACACCTCTATAGTCTATACAAACGGTTCCAAATAGCTGACCACTACAAGTCCGCAAAAAGGCACCGAGTACACGTGTCCGGCTCACATTGCTCCTTGACCAAACTCAGTACGTAGCTCATGTGTCCAAAATCAACCCAAAATATCATACCAACCTCTTCAACAAAAATATGTAGAAATAAATGAGAAAGATGGAAAGATGAGGAAGAAAAATAGCTAAATAAAAAGCCCATATGACAATTTGTCTGCCAGTGCCAGCTTATATACATATTGAGCCACAATTCTGGATTTTAGATGGTTACGTGTTTGTAAATGTGATTTAAATGACTATATAAATTCAAAGTTACAGATTTATATTTAAAGTGTTATTTTTGAATTTTTTATCGCTAACTAAATTGAATTTGAGTCGTGTTAACTGAACACTACGTTGCACTAAAATGCCACGAATCTTCCTCTGTGTCCTGAACATATAAATATCATCACAATCCCAATCTCCTGTCCAAATTATACTGACCAGTCTTTCAACATATTGGAAAAATGGCCACCAATATTGCTAGATTACTGGGAAATAACAGATCTTTCGGTCATGGTAAAGCTTATGTGTTCAACTCCAATACCAGAGCAATGGAATCAACAAGTTTTAGCCTACTAAGCAAGATGGGGTTTCAAGGTGACAAGATTGCTGTTGCTGGAGATGGTGAAAACAAGCCCGCAATGGCGCTGAAGGCATCTGTTGCGCTTGCAGATAGAACTTCTATCTCGAAAACACAGACGAGTGAAGAAGTAAAATTAGCTTTTATATTGGCAAATGTTAGTTCCTTGGTTTTCCATGGTTTGAAGGCGATTACTTGTAAACCAAGGCCGTGGAGATCACATATTCAGACATTAATCGAAAGGGTATGTCAATCTTCACCGGCATTTTTTCTTTTCATGTAGAGGTTGTCGAGTGTTGGTGCTTTATATAATTTTTTTTCCCGAGCGGGCATGTACTAGCTTTCCCTATCTTAAGCTGAACTTGGCTTAAAATTTTATTCTTAGTTATTACAATTCGACTCACACACAGCACCCCTGGCTCTAATGACAACTGAACTCTTAATCAAATGGTAAACAAAGATGAACACTTATATGTTATTGTATTTAAATAAAGAGATATACCTCTCACCTTTTGGTGTATCGGTATCTTTCTCGCTCCCTTTATGGGATGTCGAGGATTCGAACCTTGTCAGACACAAGGTGGATGTGTGCGTGTGTGTAAATATCAAAAAATAAAAATAAAAATAAAAAAAATAATAAAGAGATATCCCGGATTTTTAATGAATGTTGGTCATATTTTTTTTTTAATATATTTGACGCTAACCGTGATTCTACACATATATTCACAGAGTCCATGATCTGCATATATGCAGGTTGTTATCGACAGCAGATTCTTCACAATGTTAGCTGTGGCAGGAACTTTGCTTGGTTCAGTATTATGCTTTTTCGAGGTAAATATGCAGTCTTTAACAGTACTAGTACATTAATTTACCCAAACAAGCTAAATTGTATAAACCCTTATGTTCTTTTCCTCTATCAATTGCAGGGCTGCTTCATTATAATAGAGTCATATTTGCAGTATCTTCAAGCTCTCTCACACTGGTCAGGCTCAGATCATGGTCATCACATGGTGCAACTACTAATTGAAGCCATGGGTACGTACATGATACTTTCCTCACACCTCAGGGCCAAGAAGTTATCAATATATTTATAAGATTTCAAGTTAAATAAATCTAAGATGAGTAATGTATATATCATGTGAATGCTGCAGATATGTATTTAGTAGGAACAGCTATGCTTATATTCGGGACAGGACTGCATGTAATGTTTGTGGGAACACAAAACTTTAAAGGAAAAGGATCAGTTGTTCCAAAATCAAACTTCTTCGGCCTTTTCTATCTCGAGGTATATCATATGTGCTAGGCATTAATTTATAGGAACATGAAGCCCTTACTTTATTTTTCCTAGTGTTATGAAAAGAAGACACTAGGCTAAAATGCTAAGATGGCCTTGCCCTTATACTCACACACGCTCGTGGTACCAACTACCAAGAGAAGAGACCATATACACTAACCTGCTATTCTAGGGCTAATGTCTAATGATGTCATTTCATTGGTGAATATTGTATATAGAATGGTATGAATTAACCGACTAACGTTGTTAATTTGAATCAGAAACTGCCAACATGGACTGGCATGAAATCAATTGCGCAAGCAAAGACAAAAATAGGGCATGCACTGATGATGATATTACAAGTTGGAGTTATGGAGAAGTTCAAGAGCATACCTCTGATCACTGGTTTAGATCTGGCCTATTTTGCAGGAGCTCTCTTCATTTCCTCTGCTTCCATTTTCCTTCTTTCGAGGCTAACTTCTTCTGCTGTTGTTGCTTCCAGTTCTGCATCAAAGCAACACGTAGAGGACTCTATTTAACTATAAGCGTACAAATGACCATGATTAATCATCATAATTATATCTATCACCAACATATCTACATTAATTTATTATTTAAGTACCCACATTTTTCCAATTTTGTAGCCATGCTATATGTATGTAGTAGTCTAGTAGAGAATAGTTCTTTATACTATAGCCGCTTGTACTAATTACCCAAGTAGGAATTTTCTAAGTTGTTCTGTTTACTTTCGAGCAAATGTACTGAAGGCACCTAGGTGAATTTTGAACACACCATCGTAAGTAATGAAGGATTATTACTTACATTAGTATATTTCAATCTTGAGAGTTCACTCTCCAAAAACCGTTTATCATGCGATTTTTTTGAACAGATACGCAATATTACATCCCTGTTGACTTTAGTTCTCTCTAGCATTCTGGAGAACTCCCAAAGTGCTTAGGAAAGTGGACAGCTGCAGGGACCTGTACTGATGTCATGAATAATAGTCTCTGTAGTGATATTCCAGAATTTTTGGGTTCTCTGGGACGTCTCAATTATTTAAAATTTGTCAGAATCGCAGTGTACTTGAAGTGGGAAATAATAATTCCAGAGATGCTCTTCCTCCTTGGACCAGAGAGCAATCACCGCATCTCAGGTTTTTAGCACTCCGAACCAACCATGTCTGTGGGAGTTGTCCTAAACAGTAATGCAACTACTCATCAATTCAAGTATTGTACTTGGCAGGAAATCGTATCACCCGAAACCTTCATCCTTCATGTTTTATCAATTTAATTGCGACTAGAAACAAAAAAACAGCAGAAACCCAACCTTCGTCCTTGTCCTTCATTTAGGTAATGGTGAAACAACAATAGATGATGCAACTCCAGGTCCTGGATTATCTCTCCTCTATCTATGCTGGCAACAATCAGCAGCTGGCGCGGGTGACACCATCACATGAAGGTCACCCCTACGATGATGTCATCTCAACATGGTCAATATTTCTTCTCCTTTTGTTGTTTTCTCAATTCTCAAGTCTAAACCATTTTTGCATCAGCTCCTTTCGGAGTTTTTCGATAAATCATACTCAATCCGTGCTTTGACTTTGTGCACATAGTTTAAACAATAAAATAAAGTGACTTCCACTTCCACATTATTTTTCCAATTTTTTTAATCAAAATTAAAATAAATCAACCAGTTTGTCTTTACCACTAGCCTAAATCCATATCCTGAACTGCATCAACTTCGATTGTGATTTTTTAAATAAATCATTATATGGGCATGAACAAAATGATGCAAACAAGAAGCCAATTTAACAGGTTATCCAGTAGTTCAGAATGGATGAAAGAACAAAAAGATTTTAAATATTGATTGCTGGGATCGACTTTACACCAATCTGTAGGTTAGTTCCTCTCTACATAGATGCCAATAGGTCTCGCATTTCTGATACAGATGGTATGTGTTCACTGGGGTATATCTTTGCAACAAGCTGAGCAAAGCTTTCATACTTGTCCAGAAAGTCACTCTGTCAAAATTGAAACTTCGGTAAGATAAGATAAAATAGATATTATCCATGACTACAGTTTTGGGAAATGATGTATATAAGGATCACTATCTGTTTGAACTGAGCTTATAACTGGTAATCTTAGAGGTTCTCCAAGAAATATAGCAGTATATGCGAGTTGTCTTTTGCATTAGATTTTCTACTTTTGTTCAATTCCAGATAATCATCGGAAAAATTAGCAAACAGTAGTAACATATAATTTCCTACTGGATCAAATAATGTGCAGCTACTGGCTAGCTATTAATGACATGTACTTAAGTTCTTGTTGACCTCTTTTGCCTAACAATTGTCGAGTCCAGGCATATTGTAAATTCCTATAAATGAATAGCCTATAATGGCTAAACCACAGATAAGAAGGCATTTCTTTTATTAACTTGCTTAATTTTGTGACAACCTATTTTTTAAGTCAATTACTCCAAAGATATTTTTGTTAAGATGATTTGAGTGAGTCGGTGAAAGAGAAGATTTAGCACTACAACTTCCAGAATATCTGTTGTACTAACAAGATATCATGCTAAAGTGAATTGCATGTGAATGTACAATCATAGTACCTTGCACTTGTCCCATAAAGAAGGAAGCAATTCATCCGAAGTTAAGTTCTTCTGTAACTTCTTATACATTGCCATGATGGACTTGTCAACCTGCGGGAACAGATCATTTAGCACTGCATCTTCAGACTAGTGGCCGGACCTTTAAACATGTATTGGTGGCAGCAAACCTTTTACAGTCACCTCCAAATTCTTTAAGTACTTGTGCAAAATTTGAAGTCACAGATGATAAGTGGAGATTCAAAGTTTACCAAATTACTTACCCCAGATAAACTGGACTTTACCACCTTCCGCAGATCTCCTTTTGACAATCCAAGTTGGAAAGGGATCTGAAATTCTTTAAGTTAGCACCCAAAAAGCTAACACATACGCCATAAAAAAGTTTCAGGGTCTGTTGACAAAATGGAACTGTCTTCTTCTACGCAGGCAGACTAGGTGAACGCTAAGAATCTGTAGACAATGTGTTGATATATACAACGTTTACAAGGCAGTATCCAAACACCCACTGCCACCAGTTTTACATTTAAAGCTTATGTCAATAAATAATACTACTTAGTATATTGCTTGGCCTTCTATTTTAATTGTTTTATTTTCAGTATTAGCTCATTTTTTTCTTAATAAAACATCCAATTTTCTTGATAGCAACAGGTTGGTAATTAAAATAGTATTATATTAAAATAGTATTATAATTATATTGCTTGGCCTTCTATTTTATTTAATTATAAATAATACTACTTAGTATATTGCTTGGCCTTCTATTTTATATTGTTTTATTTTAATTGTTCCCTTTGTAAACTATGGTTCTAAATATTTATAATTATTGTAATTATATGTGTCATTAGATAAAAATAAAATATTACTACATCGGTATTTTATTTTTAACCCCCCCCCCCCCCCCCCGCCCCCTAAAAAGGTTTTCTGCATCCGTCACTGCTGGGAGGGAAGTATGAGTTGTACTCCTATGTATTTCTATAGACTTACTAGTGTTTATAGTTATATAGAGCAGGAGTTGCATAATTGAAATGAATTTCCAATAGGAAAGTTCATAAATTATGATGACTGTACAAGTAAAAAATAAGAAGCATAACATACTCAGATATCCCACCTATGATTTCTGCGCTCAGAACATTGTTTTAGAAACTAACCTCTTCTGGTGTTATCGTGTACATTAAATCCTCAATCTTCCGAGCAAATTGGAACAGACGTTCAAAATGCTGTGAGAAATAAAGAAAGTACAGAGTACAACCATTTACATCATATGCAATTTAAGTACATTCTTTTAATAATAATGATACAAACAAGGCTTCTTACATAATATATGATCACGCTGACATGACGTGTGCAAGCTTGTTCATAAGATTCACTTGCTTGGTGATAAAATTTGGCTAAAGTTGGTACAACATTAGCCAGATCATACAGACTGCATACAATTATCTCTGGTCAGCATACTAAGAGCATTCACATCCCATCCCCCAACCCCAACCCCAAAAACTTACTAAAAATAGTAAATCCCCAAATAAAAATAGTAAATCCCCAAAATTATCAAAAAGTTTCTACATCCCATTCCCCATTTTCCATTCCCCTATCCCTATATTCTTTTTTATATTACTTCTTTCTCTCTCTTTCACTTACAATTTTAACTACAAAAACTCACCCACTACAATTAAATATATTTAAAAGAGGAGAGAGATGATTTGGGGTTCAAAATAGTAGTCCCCAAATATGGGGATTCAAAACTTGTCCCCAAAATTAATCCCTAAAATGGAGAATGGGATGGAGGAGTGTTTTAGAAGAAAATTTGGACAAATCCTCAAATTATAAGGATGGGGTTGGGGATGGGGGATGGGATGTGAATGCTCTAAGGTGAATAAATTTGAATTATACTATAAGCAAATTATTAAGGCAATATAAAGCAAATTATTAAGGCAACTCCCCAGAAGAGAAAAATCTATGCAGCAAAACAATTGTAAACATAGAATTGAAGCAGATCAATGGCACCTATTCTGAAATGCAGCATAATTCTCTAGAAGAAATATATCAGCATATTTGGGATCTGCTTGAGCAACTTTCTCCAAAGTCACAAACATTATGCTTACCTGTCAGGCATATTTTGTGACATATTAGCTCAAAAAATAGAAAATTCTGCAAGCAGCGGAAGATGTATGATAAACATAATAAATTAATTAAAAAAAGACTAGTATAATTGAAGTAATACAGAATGCAACTTCTCTTTACAGGAACAAGTTGCCACAGTACTACAAATTCACATTGCCTAAAAATATATGACAGCTCACACTACAAGAAGGATACGAAAGGACTTCACTGAAGCCTTGCTCAAACTTTATAAATTAAAGCTTCAGAAACCTGCTACAATGTACCTTAACAATGCCTGACACTCTGTACATGCTTACTGTTGAAACAATAAATATGTTTATAGAAGGTGGCACTCACAAATTTAGTGTAAGCCTGATCAACGAGATCCCTAGATTGTCCCTGGATGTACTGCTCCATACGGGTTGCAAGTGTTGCAAACCTAAGCATAAGTGAGATAACCATCAAAATAAACAATCAAGTTACTAATAATTAATTGACAAAGTTAATCATACACCACCATGGCGGAACTAAAAATCTAAAATGCACTTAAAATATTACAGGTTGAACTGTTAAAGTAGATAGACTGTAACATTATATACACTTATACTTATTACAACAGATTACTATACTTTGGGAAAGGTCCTTTATATCATTTAGGTCTCAGTAGCTCATGTGAGATTCTAATGAGTCCGTTCATGTTTCTATGGCATTAGGACATTGATAAGGGGCACTAGGACGTTTTGAGTCACCATGGTGATAAAATGTTCATATGTTGAAATGACTTCCACCATGTTTAATTTTGATCATAGTAATATATAGGCTTAATCAGCTAAAACTTTATTGAACTCATTCCTAATTTGCAGGTGGATTGCTGAACTCAAAAAGCTTGCTAACAGATTGCTAAACTACATTTGACTTGCAATCTAGTCATCGGACATTAAAAAATTGCAGACCATTAACTCTCTTTTGACTTTAATGGTAGTCCATTAAATAGATACATGCTTCCAACTTGATTGTTTCTAAATTTTAAAAAATCTGGAGTGCAAGGTTGATGCAGCTCATAAAAAAGCCCAAAGAAACTGTTTGGGAACAATATTTTAGGCTTTGGAAGCCCATTAATTAGAGTATTCTAGAATAAGTTAATTATATTAATTATTATCTTATTTAAATTAGAAAGAGTTAAATGGGTCTGAGGTCATCATCAGACTGAAACCCTGAAATTAGATGGGTTTTACATGTAAAATTATAAGGGTACACTTGTAAATTTAAAATTCATCTGTGTAATTACAAAACTATCCTGGTGTATTTTGTGGTAAAATAACCTAACCTAGCACAGGTTTCTCGATTAGAAAATATTAGTTAGGATTCTTATAAATATTAGTTGATTACTGTAATCAGCGTAGATTGTTATTATCGATATTGAAAACATTGTGTTTTTACTCTCTTGCGTGAGAATTATTTTTGGGAAGTCATCCCAAAACCCTAGTTTTTACCCTAGCCCCCATCAAAGGTCAATATCGTTAAAAGAAGAGAACCGCAAAGTTGGAAAAACTTTTTTAACATATAATCACAAAACATAAAGATATGCTAAATAGATTAAGTCACCTTGGTATGTATGGCAAGACACCAGACTGCCGAACATTTTTCTCATTTTTTTCTATCTGGTGAGCAGCTTCATCAACAAACTACCATGCAAATAAAAATCGTGCTAGGTATTCAAAGGATGATGAAAGAAATATGCAAGAAATTGTTTGACATAAAACGAAAGCTCACACGAGAAAATTGTGTTGAAATCCTATCTACGAGGTCATCAAGCAAGAGTCGCACATATCCTGCAGCATCAGATTTCTCACTAGATAAATACCGCTCTGTAAGCCCATGCATTGATATGCAGCGCAAAGGATCAATCTTGAATGCCCAATCTACCATAGCATGGAAGTCTTCCTAAAATTGTTTATACAAAGAGATTTAAGTAAACTTGGTGATTAAGTGAAAATTCAAGAGAAAGGAAATATGAATCACTGCATTTTTCTACCACAAAAATCCAGAATTTTTCTAATATTGAAAGAATTTTGACATTAATAAAATAACTACTCAGTAATAATTAATTCACTCCTAAAAATCAATACATAATATATACAAATTAATTTGTTGATTCATTTATCCACATAATTGATGATGAGCAACAAAAAAAATTAAAATATTTATTTATAATTATATTATATTATTATGGAATAACATAAATCGTAAGTAACGGTGAAGTTTTATTACATTTGATAAATAGAATATTAAGCATTCAACTATAATTAGTTTCTCAGGTTAAGATATCTATATATATAAAACTGTAATCTTCAATATTAAACGGAGATTGTGAATAATTTGAATTAATGGTTATTGGATAAATTTTACGATTTATTTAAGATAGTGCGAGATAAGTTTTTGTTGTTGGAGAAATTTCTCAACAACGAAATTTAAAGGTTGTTGTAATAATATTATGAGAAATTACCAAAAAAAAACAACCTTTTTTAAGTTTTTTGCGATTTTATTATTTTCTGAAAACATTTGCAAAAATACAGGTTACAACCAAAAGCAACCGGATGCAACTTCTTTTTACGTTTCCTTAAAAATAATTGAAGTTGCTTTGGGTTGCGTACGAGGTTGCATTTGTTTGTAACCAGTATCCAGTTGCATTTGGTTGCAAAGTCTTATTTTTGAAAAAAAATAAAAAATTATAATTTTGGAAAAACCTCTAATATTATTACTGCTTGTTAATGGGGGATTAGGGTTTTTGTGATGTTGGGGATTGGACTTGATAGGTGAATAAATTTGTCTCATTTAACAATTATTGTTTAAGATGCCTAAAATACACTTCATTTACATATAATTCAAGCTCATGCAGTTCTCATAGGATTGTATTTATCCCTTGGAGACTTAAGGGATATAATTCGTTAAATTTGAATTAAATTATCTTGTGTATAACGTTCATGTTTGACACCATCTTATAAGATATGGTTAGAAGATCATTAATATAATTTATTGATTTTGCTTCGTCATTTCAGAGAAAGGATATGTC
The DNA here is from genome assembly GCA_036435485.1 of Saposhnikovia divaricata. Taxonomy (NCBI): domain Eukaryota; kingdom Viridiplantae; phylum Streptophyta; class Magnoliopsida; order Apiales; family Apiaceae; genus Saposhnikovia; species Saposhnikovia divaricata. The sequence goes on from CM071601.1 coordinate 103,369,300, forward strand.
TTTGGGATTAAGTTAAGAATAAAGTGCACTTTGTGTACCCACAATTTATGTGTCAGACCATTGGGAAAATTCCATTCCAAAAACTACCACGTGTTATACTGAAATTAAATATTTGTTATAGTGTGTGTATGTCCGTCAAATCAATTTAATGTTGTTAGTGTTAGGAAAGTTTGGGATAAATTCATTTTTTAACAGTCAACTTCTTCCTCAAACTCATTTCCACTATTGACAATCCTATTGAACATCCTTATGAGAACTTGAAACTCGGATATCTCTTTCATTTAACGAAACACACTCTTTTAAATTGCAACAAGATCATCTCTTTTTCCATTATAATAGGATATCAATTATAACTATCAAAGATTTACTTTCAAGAATTTGTAGATTTAAAAGCTTTCAATCATGTAGAGCTTTTTTCAGTTATTAAGCTTTAAGATTTCACATATTCTTTGTTTACAACCTGAGTGTGATCGTATTTGTTCTTGCAAGAGTTGAAAATGGTTTAGTGCAGAGCATTTGGAATTTGTTATATCCCTTTGTATCACTTTCCCCAAATTAAAATATTGATAGTTAAAATCGATATCAATTTGTAAAGGTGAAAGAGTAAATTTTGTTGTAGCTTGAATGACCTGACCTCGTTAAGTTATGAATGAGATATCCAAGTTTTAATTCCTCAAAAGCTTTATCAATGGTGGATATGGGTTTGAGGAAGAAGATGACACAAACTATTCTACCCCTACATTTTTAATTTATTATTAGACGTTAAGGTGTTTTAACTTAAATACACGTAACGTAACAAAACCGGAGTTTTAGTTTTTAAAGCCATGCTGAAATATGTCATAAGAGTTTGCATGTAACACTCCAGTCCCACATCGAGGAGAATTGAGACTTTAGTTCAATTTACAAGGCAAAGTACTACTACGAATTCCACCAACAAATCGTAATCTTTTGGGGCATGTGGTGGGCTTTTTTTACTTCGGCTTATTTTGGATTCATAATCGGGACTTGACCTGATTTTCAAAAAAAACTCGGGATTTGACTCAGGTTGTCAAATATAGTATTATCATAGCCGACTCTCGAAACTTTGATCCGTCAAGTTGCCGGAGGTGGGAACATGAAGGCTGGTGGTATTATCCCCACAATGGATTGAGGTCCGAAGGCGGGGACACGAAACCGGCCAGTATTATCCCACAATAGCTAGAAACGAATGTTTTGGACCTATAGGCTATCCGTTCAGGTCTAACAAGGACGTCATGAGTTAAGTAAATCTGCCCAGCCTCTGTAACTTCTGATCTATTGACTGTTGATGATGTGTATTTCATACACGTTTTGTCTTTTATTCTCTTGCATTTTTGTTAGTTTCGAATGTTGTTTTATTAATATTTATTATGTTTTTCATCTTTCAGTGCCTCGTGCTTAATTGTTGAAAAGATGGCTTAATTTGGGCATGAAAGCGAAGATTATTCAAGAGGGAAGTTAGAAGATGCAAGCTCGTGATGCCGGGAGGTGTTTAATGCATTATATTGAAGAGTTTATCTCGTACGGGCAGCTGTACGGCCGTTCAACAGGCCGTTCAAAGGAGCAGAATTTTCGTACGGGCAGCTGTACGGCCGTACAGCAGGCCGTACGGAGCTGCTGAGTATTAAATGAGCATATCATATCTTAACCTATATTCATAACTTCTAACATCTAACTTCTTTCTCTTCTTCTTTGCCTCTTCAAGAACATAATTAGGGTTAGTAGGAATTAGAGAGGAGACATTAATTACTTGTAATCTAGCATTGATTATGAGTAACTAACTCCATTTATTTGGCTCAAGGAGGATTTCTTGTACAAAACCCATTTCATTTAAGTAAGGTTTATTTTGACTCTATCTTGAATGCTTGTGATGTATTGCTTATGATTTTGCTTGGAGATTGTAAGTTGCTTCACCTTACTCTTCTCGTATCTTCAATTGCTAATTGATTGTTCTAATACGTAATCGTTAGTTCATTCATTATAGTAGCACAAGATTTAGTGTACCTAAATCCACAACATTCAAGTGCAAATACCTTGGTTGAGCTTCTCATCCTTGGGTTTATCCTAGCCTCTCTTTGTTTAATTCCTTGATTTGGTTATACTAGTAGTGCTTCATTATTGGTAGCTATTATCAAGAGAGCTAATTTATGTGCTTCACTAAATTAGTGTTTTTAGAAGAGAAATAAGTGATTGTGTGCTTCACCAATTATCTTGGTTAGGTAGAGTTGGATATATCTTGCTTGTTGGGTTGAAGTGCTTGAGTTTCCATAATCCTTGGGTCAAATGCCTCTTATCTTGTTAATTTGCTCATTGTGTTGTTGTGTTGGCAAATTTGGATTTTAGCCATTAACTTAGTTGTATTTTTGTAGCAAGTTAGTTATTGTATGCAAGGTGTTTGATAAAACACCTTAACCAAACTCAAACCCCCCCCCCTTGGTTCATACTTCTAAATTGTAAGAGGCAATCTACTCGAAATCGATATTGAGAGTCCTTCCCTGTGAACGAACTTCTAAAAACACTACCTTCAAATTGGCGCCGCTGCCGGGGAAGGCAACAATATTAATTTTGAGTTTATTGTTTCTTATAGTTTAGATTTTATCTTTGTATATAATTTTTTTTTTCTTTCTTTCTTTCTTTGTTTTTTGTTATTGGTGTGTCTTCATGTTTATTGGATATAGACATGAACTAACTCTTTCAGGAGACGATGGATAACTATTTTGGTTGGAATAACGCTCAAGATTTCACCTATGATCAAGAACAATATCAAGATTTTAATTCTTTTCAGAATTTTAATGCGTATCAGGTGAATTCTTTATATTCTACAAACTCATGCTATGCTCCTTACCCTCCTAGCATCGATTATTCATATGCATTTGAAAATCAATGTTATGATCCGCATTATAATTCCCATGACCATCAAGGGTCTTCTTCATCTTCCTTATCATCATTAGAGGAGATGATTAAACAAATGGCGGCAAACAACCTCCAATTTCAAAGCGCCACTTTTCAAAGTATATCCAACTTGGAAAACATCACTTCTCAAAGCATATCCAACTTGGAAAAGCAAATGAGTCAACTAGCCGAAACCGTGAGTCGATTAGAGGAGGTCAATCCTCCTACTAATCACGATTCTTGTTTTGTAATTGATGAAAATGTTGTGCATGATGAATTTGCTTGTTTAGTTGACGATTGCCCTAAGCTTGACAATGATAAATTGGATGTAGTTGAGGATCTACCAAATTTAGAAAATACTTTTGTGCTTAATGAATTGGTAGATGAGATAAAAATTGATGAATGTCCAATTAAAATTGAGAAGGAATTTGAGCTTAAGATTGATGAGGTTGAATTTTTTGCTTCGGTATATAAGGATCCAATTTGGGAGGAATTTTTGAGTCGTAGTTATAATGATTATTCTGACAATTTTTCTAACTATTTTTCTTTTTCGAAGTCTCTTGAAGATGTGAAGATCATAAAAATATTTTTATATTTTTATGGATCAAAGGTATATTTGCACACCTTGTTCTTATTATTGATTCGTAGGTATGTGCATTTATTTGCTTTTTCACCTCATTAGTTAGAATAGTTGTATAAATAAGTCGAGCCAACGACAATAAACAAAGCGCTTTTGGGAGGCAACCCAAGGTACGCATGTATTTATATATTTTATGCGTGTGTTAGATTTTGTTCCTCGCTTGCATTTATGTAGGGTGTTATGCATATTGTGGGTTTGAGAATTGATCTAAATATTAGTGAGTGGGGATTCCATTTTTCATCTATTTTAATTCTAAGAAAATAACAAAAAAAAAATTATGTATTTTTGTGGTGTGATTAATGAATTTTATAATAGATTTTCAAAAAAAAAAAATAATAATAATGCCCCGCTCAATAATATTTAGTATCGTTAATTATAGTTTTTTATAGTTTTTATATTTGTTCCACTCGTGCCTTGATGTGTTTGTTTCATGTTTTCAGGAATTTACATTTTATTCAAGCATTCAAGGATTTGTGGAAATTTTCTTATAAAAAAAAAAAAAAAAATAGTTTTTGTAAAATTTCAGGATCGTACGGGCTGTTGTACGGGATGCAGACCGTGCAGCAAGCCGTTCCGTAGCCCGTGCAATTTTTTCCTCCTGCCAGTTTGTTAGTTCAAAATAAGGGGGTCCTAAAAAATCTCACCCACTTGGTGCACTGGCAGTACAAGTCTTTCAAAAACATAACAAAACAATCATCCACCTTCCTTCCTTCTCTTCAACCAACAATCCTTCCCCCTGCTACAACAATTCACCAGCCCACAACCTCCCCGTTCCTATCCAGTTCAATCCCTCCACTCCACTCCATTCAACAACAATCAATTCCACCATTTCCACCCGTCCATTCCAACCCAATTCACCTTTTCCCTCCTGATTCCCTTTCCCCCCCTTTTTCTTTTTTCCAAAACTAACACCCCCCCTCCATTCTTGCCACGTTTTTTTTTTCCGCACTTTTGCAAACTCCGACCACCGCCCTTATCTCCTCCCACCTTATTCCTCCTAGCCGCAGCACAACACCGCATCAACCAAACTCCTGCAAACCACAAGCGCCACCACTCCACTCTCCCATTAATTCCACTCCACTCTCCCTTTAATTCCCTTCCTCTCATCCACTCCAATCACCCAACCCAGCCACTACTCCCCATTTGTTCACCCTTTTTTTTTTTTCACGACAAAACCATCCCCCCCCCCCCGACTTTCACATATGCCCCGTACCCTTTTTTTCTTTTTCTAGTTTAGTTTACTTTTTTTTTTTGTTTTTTTTGTTTTTTGTTTTTTTTGTTGTTTTGTATTTTTTGTATTTTTTGTTTTTTTTGTTTTATTTCTTTTTATTCATTTTTTTTTAATTTTGATTTTGATTTTCAATTTTAATTTTCTAAACTTAAATTTTTTTTTATAAATTCAGAAATGAATTTAAATTTACTTTATTTTGATTTTTGATTTTATTATTAATTAGTTAATTCTTTTTGTTTTATTTACTTTTATTCACTACTTCTTTCATTTTAATTTTAATTTTAATTTTTTTAATTTTCTAAACTAATTTTTTTTATAAATTCAGAAATAAATTTAAATTTAATTTATTTTGATTTTTGAATTTATTTTTAATTGGTTAGTGATTTATTTTATTTTATCTTTTTTTTTAAAAAAAACTAAACAATAACAAACTCAAAAAAAACCAAAAATTTGATTCTTTTTAATTTTGATTTTAGTTTTTAATTTTCTAAAACTAAGTAATTATTTTATTTTAGTTTTAGTTTTAAATTTGATTTTTGATTTTATTATTATTTTAGTTTTAAAATTTGATTTTTTTTATTTTTTTATTTTTTTTATTAATTACTTAGTTATTTTATTTTAGTTTTAGTTTTTAAAATTTGATTTTTGCTTTTATTATTATTTTAGTTTTAACTAAGATTTGATTTTTATTTTTATTTTTTTATTTTATTATTATTTGGTTAGTTATTTTATTTTATTCTATTTTATTTTTAAAAAAAAATAAAAAACAAAAGCAAATATTTTTATTATTTATATATCCTTAATTAGTGTTGAAGTGGCTTTGTAGGTGTGGATTTGGCTTGTTGGTTATTTTTGTAGGTTGATTGTTCGTGGCATTAATTCAATTCTTGGCTTGTACATTTCGAAGTTGGATTTTGACAAGTATGAGTGGCTTTGCACCCGGTCCTTGTTGCTTATTTTCAGGGGAGTTTTCTTTTCACTCTTGTTTCTCCTTCATTTTTATTTGTCATGCATGAGGACATGCCATGTTTTAAGTGGGGGAAGGATTGTTTATGTTCATCCTTGTATAGTATGCGTAGCTAGTATTAGTAATTTTTTTTTTGTTTCATTTGATGTCCGTTTTGTTTGCAATTGATAAATAAGTTTAGTCATGAGTGTGTTTACTTGTTTGTGAAATTATGACATTGTGAGCTTGCAACCTTGTTTTCTCCTATTACGTGCCTAGCATTACCAATTTGATGTGAATCTATAAGTTTGATGCACCTTATTGCACACACTCACTTAAACTGGCATGAAAAGTTTAGATTTTTGTAATTAAATTGTAAACATGACGATTATCTCTTAGAATGCATGGAATCAAATCGAGAAGATGTTATTAAAACTTAAACCTTGTGAGGCCTTGAACGATGATTCTTTTGCTTGTGTGTTGCTCCCTCTTTATGTGTGTTTGTTGCTCTAGGGCTTGCATTAAACCTTCATTCATGGATGCACCATAATAAGGAAATTCTATTTAGGATAACCTTTTTGGCCTTTTTAGCTTATGAACCATGAAATAATCCCTAGTTACCCCCTTTGAAGCTTATATCCATATTTCTCTTCGTCACTTTCCCCTTTTATACATGAGCCATAGCCAAATACTTCACTCTCGACCTAGTTGAGCTAGTTGAGTCTTGGAAAGAATTGATTGTTGAGCATGAGAATTTGGAGAAATTGTGAAGAGGAAGATTCTAATTATTGTAAGTGGGAACTAGTTTGATGTGTATATCTAGATGTGGTTCAAAGTTCTTTGTAGTATTTATTTATGTTATGCATTCCCTTTGCTAAAATAATAATAATAAAGGGGATGTAAAAAAAAAAGAAAAAAAAAAGAAAAAAAAAGCAATAAATCTTTGTACTTTATTTTTGTTTTAGTTTTCTTGGTAAATGTGGTTGTGTTTGTAATTGTAAATGAGTGAAGACATTTTTTAGTTTGAGAATTTGGTGGATGAAGCGAGCAAGCGTCATTTTGACTCAACTAGCGAGACTTTTACACCTTCCTTGAACTTAAATTTTCACACCTTCACCCAAGCCCCATTACAACCCATTTTATGAATTCCTTATTTTTGGTGCAATCTGGAATTTAGGTGAACATGCAAGGTCAAGTAGAGCGCATGCATTTAGACTTGGAGTTGAGTGAAATCTCTAGCCCATACTTGTGTGATACATAATTGAGAGATGTGAGATTTTTCACCATACAATTTCATCTTCTTAATGCGAGGCCATGTATGCTTTGTGATCATCTTGTCTAGTGTTCACGATTGAAGTGCATTCATTCTATCTTTAATGTCTTAGTTACATCTTGCACAAGGTGTGTTATCTTGATTCTTGAATTGGTTGTTAGCTCATTTTAGTGGATGACAAGGTGAATAGCTCTATATGTTTGATTTTAGTTACAAGTAGACGACTCGGATATGTGAGTGTAGTAGTTAGTTTAATTAGTAGGTATTGTTAGTTTCTTGTTTATTAGTGGTTTTTGTGATTTTGTGGGTACATCATCTATAAACCCTCACGAGACCTCACTCGTCCACTAGGGCTACCTAGGGGTTCCAAGGGCTTGTTGCATATGTCAAATGCAACCGTGATCACCTACGGAAGTGGTACTAGTTAGGAGTATATGGTTATGTTAATTTTAGTTTGCTCGGGACTAGCAAAGTTCAAGTGGGGGAACATTTGATAATGTGTATTTCATACACGTTTTGTCTTTTATTCTCTTGCATTTTTGTTAGTTTCGAATGTTGTTTTATTAATATTTATTATGTTTTTCATCTTTCAGTGCCTCGTGCTTAATTGTTGAAAAGATGGCTTAATTTGGGCATGAAAGCGAAGATTATTCAAGAGGGAAGTTAGAAGATGCAAGCTCGTGATGCCGGGAGGTGTTTAATGCATTATATTGAAGAGTTTATCTCGTACGGGCAGCTGTACGGCCGTTCAACAGGCCGTTCAAAGGAGCAGAATTTTCGTACGGGCAGCTGTACGGCCGTACAGCAGGCCGTACGGAGCTGCTGAGTATTAAATGAGCATATCATATCTTAACCTATATTCATAACTTCTAACATCTAACTTCTTTCTCTTCTTCTTTGCCTCTTCAAGAACATAATTAGGGTTAGTAGGAATTAGAGAGGAGACATTAATTACTTGTAATCTAGCATTGATTATGAGTAACTAACTCCATTTATTTGGCTCAAGGAGGATTTCTTGTACAAAACCCATTTCATTTAAGTAAGGTTTATTTTGACTCTATCTTGAATGCTTGTGATGTATTGCTTATGATTTTGCTTGGAGATTGTAAGTTGCTTCACCTTACTCTTCTCGTATCTTCAATTGCTAATTGATTGTTCTAATACGTAATCGTTAGTTCATTCATTATAGTAGCACAAGATTTAGTGTACCTAAATCCACAACATTCAAGTGCAAATACCTTGGTTGAGCTTCTCATCCTTGGGTTTATCCTAGCCTCTCTTTGTTTAATTCCTTGATTTGGTTATACTAGTAGTGCTTCATTATTGGTAGCTATTATCAAGAGAGCTAATTTATGTGCTTCACTAAATTAGTGTTTTTAGAAGAGAAATAAGTGATTGTGTGCTTCACCAATTATCTTGGTTAGGTAGAGTTGGATATATCTTGCTTGTTGGGTTGAAGTGCTTGAGTTTCCATAATCCTTGGGTCAAATGCCTCTTATCTTGTTAATTTGCTCATTGTGTTGTTGTGTTGGCAAATTTGGATTTTAGCCATTAACTTAGTTGTATTTTTGTAGCAAGTTAGTTATTGTATGCAAGGTGTTTGATAAAACACCTTAACCAAACTCAAACCCCCCCCTTGGTTCATACTTCTAAATTGTAAGAGGCAATCTACTCGAAATCGATATTGAGAGTCCTTCCCTGTGAACGAACTTCTAAAAACACTACCTTCAACTGTTCAACCCTAAACTTCTAAATTTAAAAAAACCAGACCCCAATCCGTGTACTAAATCATGTCCAAACAAATAAAGTCTGCAATCGAGATAGTAAAGGATGATATACGTTGTCTTGAGGATGAATGTGATTCCTTGCACTACGAAGTTTATGCCTGCTATCATCGAAACAAGCTATTTGAATACGAGCTTACGCTGAAGGAGTTAGACAAGTCATATTATGAGCTTGAAAACTTGAAAAAGAAGTACAAAGTTCAACTGAGAAAAGACGAAAAGGAAAAGTGTGAAAAGAGAGAAACAAGGTCAACTGAGATGTTTATACCTCAGCTTCTCAGGGGGAATAATAAATCCCATTTGGAGAATGAAGAAATTTCATTTGAAATCGATCATGTTGAAGATAAAAATACAGAAAATCAGTTGCACGGGGATGATCTGCTTGTTTCAAATTGTATGAATTGCATAGAGCACAAAACAGACATTGTTGTGGAATCTTCTGTGGAAAGTGTTCCAATTGTTCAAAAGGGAAAAATGGCCGGTGATGATATTTTTGAGGTTGAACACATCGAGTTCATTATTCCAGAAAATTTGTTTGGATATCCTTTACAAGCAAATCAGTTTCCAATGTTATTTGCGACAGAGTTGATATTTTTGAAGAGTTCAAAGAGGTTTTTTTGATTCCATCACAATCTTGCATGACTCTTGCCTTTTATAAAACTCGTGGTCGAGTTTTCTCTAACAAGGGGAGAATGATGGGGGAATGAACATAAAAAGGATTTTTTTAATTTACTAGTAACTTATTTAGGTATTTTTAATAGTAGTTTTAAGTTGATCAGGTTTAGTGTGTATCCTGTTTGGGTTTTATCTTGACTTATCAGTTGAGATAATTATTATTAGTAGTGTAATTTCAATTGTGTGCTTGACTTTGTGTACAATCTAGTTGTTAGTAGTTGCAGCTAGATATCAATACTAGTTAGGTGGGAGTTAAACTACTTATTTTGCCAAGCTGTGTGGGTTTTGAACAGCCTATATATGTTTTTGTATTAGCTTCTTATGAAGGTAGACTTTGATTATATATATAAAACTTTTCTCTGAATATTGATAATGTATCAATTTGGGGATGGCTTGGGGTAGAGATTGTTCTGCGGTTCAATCTCCCGAGGGTTTATAATCACTGTTCTTGTTGTGTTTATCATAATCTTGTTATCATTTATCATTAATTGTTACTGTGCTGCATCAACATGTCATCTATTGTTTTATTATTTTGAACCCTTTTTATTAAACCACCCTTTAAGTTCAAGTCCTGGAATCAAGGGATAAAAACGGAGTCACAAATAAATCCTCATTTATTTCCAATAATTTATTTAGATACTCATCAACTACAATAATGATGACTACAATTATTTCAGTTGATATCCAAAACTTGGAGAAAATGTGAATTTCTAGGTATATTATTCTATTAATATAGTTTAGAATAATTCCTAATAATAGAATAACATGACATCAATAAAGTAACTAATTACTTATAATTAATTTATACCTAAACATATATAGAACATTGCTCCATCAAGAACACTTTTATATAAAGAACAATAAAAAACACCATACAATCATACATAAAATTTTCTTTGGATTCTAATTTTTGTAATAAAAAGGCTTTTTTATGAATAAAATTAAAATCTAATAAAACTTAAAATCAGTTATAACATGATTACATATAATTTTCACAGTTACAAAAAAATATTTATATGGTTTTAATCAAACAGAAACCAATTTTAAACTAGAAACCAAATACATTCTCTTATTATTTTTACTTTAATTAAATTTTCACCCCATAAATCCCATCCAACCTCTTTCTCTCTCCTTACACTCCTGCCTTTCCGCTATCTACACCATCCTAAAATTCAAAATATTCTTACCTTAGATTGATTCTAACGATAAAATTATAACCACCACAAACCGTCGTAACAAATTACTATTTAAATAACTATGAAAATTACTACAAATCACTAATTATTCTTACCAAAATCCCTAAATCATTATGATTTCTATAAGCATAAATAGTGATTTGAGGTTAGATATGGTAATTTATTCTTATATATTAATGTGAATATTAATAAATCAATGATAGATCGGAGAATTGGCGGACTTGGTAACAAATCTCCTATAGACAACGTGAGGTCGATAAATGAGAAAATGTATGGTGGTGACAGAATAAAGACGATGGAATTAATGGTGTTCATCTCTGATTATCGTGGATGTGGTGGTAACAAATTTCGTATCCATGGAGGTCGATGGATGAAAAAGGTATGGTGGTGATAGAATAAAGACGCTATTGACAACGGAGAAACATGAATGGAATTAATGGTGTTCATCTATGGTCGTTGTGGATGTGGTGATTTCGAGAGAGCTTTTTATAATTGTAATGGTGAGTGGGTGGGAGTTATTTTAGTAGTGAGCGGTGATGCATATGTATATATAGTATGTATATCAAGGTCTCATATGCGTAGATGGCAGGGGGAGAAATGGAGATTGCTGGGCAGAAATGTAGGGGAAAGAGAATGGGATTAGTACTTTTTAACCTTAATTTATTGTATTTACGAAACTATCCCTAATTTCTAGTTTCCAGTTTATTATAGGTTTCTATATATGTGTATGTGTATATATATATATATATATATATATATATATATATATAAGATTCTATACGGGATTCTATGTTAAATTTAATGTTTAAAATTTAGATAAGAATCTATGTTAGATTCGATATGTTAAGCTGAATTGTTGTTAAACATTGTAATTCTAACAATAATAATCCATTTTTTATGAAATATAAAGTGTTATGATGGTGTTCTTCCCTGTTTTTATATATTTTTTATATAAGGGTGTTCTTCTTGGAGTAAAACCCAACATATATACACACACATATTATAAACAAAGTTGTTTCCTAATCTGCATTAAAAGCTAAGTTTTATTGTTGAATATTGTATATGATTCAATTAATGTCTTCTTGTAACACCCTAAGGTATTGTGAGAGCTAGTTACAGAGCTCAGTTTGGGGAGAGGTCTTAGGTTGGAAAGCCCCCACCCCCAACTGTTTAAATTTAATTGTTTGTTTGTCTGTTCTGTTTATCCGTGACTCTGAAGTCCGTGTGACTGTAAACTCATGCAAATGAGGGGAAGTCTTGTATATTGTCAGGAATATATACATTAGTTGATGATAAATAGAATAATATAAAAAAGTATACTTTCTTGTTTAGATCCTGATCATATAAGGGTGTATATAAGGGTGTAGTACTTTAAACAATTTTGAAGACCGAAGATTATCAGAGATTTCAAATTCAGAGTCAACAGTGAACGGTCAAAGAATATAAAATCAAAGACTAGAGATTTTCAGAGTCTACCATTCTTCATCAATTGACAGACAAGGGATTGTCCCTGATTACAAGTATTGATTTGTTATTTCTGTTTTAGTTGATAGAAGTCGTATAAATACTTTCTCATTATCATTGTACATTATTTGAGTCTTTTATACTGAGAGATAGGATTTTAGAGTATTCGAGTCTTTTATACTAGGAGATAGGATTTTAAAGAGAGTATTATACTTAGCAGCTGCCAAGGTACTTGTACACCTTTGGTAGAGTTTGTATTATTCATCTTTATATTTACAAACAGTTTGATTCATGTCTATGTTCCTGCTTATTTGCATACAGTTTTAACAATTTAGAAAAATACATAAATAGGCATACTTTAATATATCTGTATTTAAACCCCCCCTCACCGTTACAAGTATAACTACTTTAACAATTATAGTATATGATCTAATTAAGGACCCCCTTCTAACACCTTAAGATTGTTGGAGAGTTGGTTACTTAACAATTTTAACACCACAGAATTCCAAATGGTGTGACTAAATACAACTTTGCATGATCTACATGTCAAACAATGTCAAACAAGGGTGCCTAATCGAGTGTACTTCTTTCAAGGTATTAAAACATGGTATATGTTTTCAGGATTTCAAAACAGATACAATTAAAAATAGATAGTTTCGTTTCAGTACTTGTATTCCCTCAAGCAAATCACGAAGTGACTCATTTAGTGCTGGCAGCTCCGAAATTTGGTCACCTACAAAATTACAGAATCAAGGCTGAAACTAACATTATATTCAAATAGGGAATAACAGGATAGTTACCTTTTTTTTTGTCACTATCATCAATGTCCATTAATCCTAAATCATCATCCTTGGCACCATCATCATTAGATTCATTTTTGCCATTGGCAGCACCATCTGGCGGAGCAAGTCCAGGAACTTCGAAACACATGAAGTGTGCAAAAAAAGTACTCTGCAGTTTTACTTTGGACAATTTAATACAGCTGGGCAAAGATTGTAACTGAGAACTTGGTAGAGAGGTGGGTTAGTGATGACCTCGTCTACTAGGAGTGGAATAAATATCGTGAGCATTTTATTATAGGCCTCTGAAACATTAGAAGTATCGACATCTTTCCCACTATGACCGGAACCTGTGAAACCTTCAAGCCAGACAGTTGGATGTCTTGACACTTTTGTACTAGCACGAAGTTCATTTGAAAATTCACGTGCCTGCAAAGGAACAAAGGAACGGAATACAGCGTACCACTTAATAATGAAATAACCTAGAACGCTGCACTCATTACACTGCAGTGACAAGTTTCAGCTTAAAATATTCAACTTAGGTTATACTATATAATATCAACATACTTTTTACAACATATGGTGTCACTATCATCATACAGTAAGAGAATTATTAGGGACATTGTAATCCTAATTATGTATCATTACAAAGGCTTTTGGCTTTCCGACTCAATTGTAAACTATACATATAAAGTTCAGGAAAAATAGGTTCAACTCTAAACTTTGTAGGGAACACATTAGCATGGCAAGTGCTAATGACAATATTTACTAATAACATCAGATTATCATAAAATAATCAAAGAAAATTCGAAGTAAGTGACCTAATGATGCGGTCGTTGTACGAAATTTGAGAAAAGTAAATATTAATCAATTCTGTAAGTTTCTCAGACTCATCCAGAAAAATGAAATGTGATCTGGAAAATATTTTTAGAAACATTCTGACCCATAACTATTCAGCAACCGGGTCATGGCCTGATAACTGAGCCACCACCAGACAAATTGCCAGTTGAATGATCAAGTAAATGGCTTACAAATTACTATGTAACTCACCTACTATTTATATGCATGCAAAACCTATGCAACCAAACATCTTGTATTGTTCTCTTTTACAAACAAGGACGGTGCACAAATGATACACAGAACTTGGCTCCACGAAAAGGTACTTAGCATGGCACGTGAGAAACATAGATTAAAACTAAAAATTTGAGTAAAAGATTTATGCCCTGACCTCGCGTCGTAGAAGCAAATTGAGGGAGCTAGAATAAGCCTTTCTTAATGGGGCCAAGCAGTTCTTATCAAGGTACTGCAATTTGAAAAAAAATAATGATAGTTATAATGAAGAAAGTTCCACTCAGTAGTAAGTAGTGAAATTATCATAACTATCATGAATGTTTATTAGATTCAACCTTTAGAAGCTGTAAAAGGCGAGCATATGTTCTGCATTTGTATCTCAGATCAGCATGATCAGGCCTCTTTAATTGTCCCCGCTATCAAACCATGATATCTAAGTGAAACTTGAGCTTAAAATATCATAATTAAGCAATAAGCATTTACAAAGAAACAACCAGCATAAATACCTGAGAAAAGTAACTCTTGTCACTTAACATGAAATCCACCAAATTGGCAAAACAGATTCTCAAGAACTCAGATGCTCTCTGGACAAAAGTACTTCTCAAAATTTGTAGTTCTGCCCGCTTCTCTTTAACCTGTAAAATTACATGTTTCGTATATCAAATATATAATTTAATTATTTCCATTGTCATGGATTTATTTCTATCAGCGAAACCACAATTTCACAGGAAAAACTGAATAAAGTGAAATGTATGCAACAGTTATATACTCGTAAACTATGCTTGTTTACAAGGTCCATTCCCCTTGGTCGTAGGTGCTCATTCTATTTTTATTTAAATGGGCCGGGTCTCCCGAGGCCCGAGCGATCAAAGTACGGCCTATTAGGATCCAAGCGCTTACCAGTTACCACTACGCCAAAAGCAGCTACTTGTGGAGAAGGCGCAACTCATAACCTTTATTGTGTAGCAGCCAACGCCACGTTTCGATTTAGGAAGATGCTGGCACCTCCAACAATCCAATACTAACAAGTCCCTGTTAGGAGACAATGGCTGATTCACATAGATGCCTTTGGCATATTATGTATCCTTGTCTTGACATAAATATGCACGACCGTGGGATTCGAACCCGTGACCTGCTCTAATACCACTTGTTAGGATCCAAGCGCTTACCACTACGCCAAAAGCAGCTACTTGTGGAGAAGGCGCAACTCATAACCTTTATAGTGTAGTAGCCAACGCCACGTTTCGATTTAGGAATATGCTGACACCTCCAACACGGCCGCTCATCTACTAGTTTGCTCTTAATTGTCACAAAGCACTATTAGTTTATCAGATATTATAATCCAGGTATTTTACTCTTATTTTAGTCCAAATTTATTCCTCAAGTTATCCTAGTACAAATTTTGTCACAACTTGACTCATTTCAATGGAATTGATGATTCCCACAGAGGTGGTGGGAATAACTAGTCCTTCAGAATAAACTAAAATATTTATGAAAAATAGTCCACAGGATTGTCATAAAAAAATAAGATAAAGTGGAAGCAAATATGTACATAGTCTCTGAATTCTAATCCTTGAAGCAAACATAGTCACTGGCTGATGCTTGATAGATTAAAATTAATGAAATTTTCTAAGAGACATATATGCTTAATTGCAAGGATTACAACCAAATACCTCAAGGTAATTCCTCAGATTGTTTCCCGTTTCTCCTAATACTTAAAATGATCAATGATATATTATATACATGTATATGTGTACTAATCAAGCATTTTAGAACGTAACCATGTGGTGAACAAAAGCATATAACATATATATACATGTACAAAATTTAAACGATATGATATAATTATATTCCAGTGTTATGTGCTTGACCAGGTGAAGCCCTATCACATCTGTGATCAACCTTTCACACTGACATTTGATAAAGAGATAAAGTATAGGATGAACACAGTTATACAAATGGATATCATTACTTAAAAAAGGTGATTTACATATAACAAACTAAGAAATTAATGTCACACAAGTTATAATTGAATATATATGCCTATGCTGAACAAAGAAGGCAGTGTACGTACAGCTAGTGTTTTCCCGTAACAGGGATCCAAGTTAGGTACTTCGAGACCATGTAAAGCACTAGTAAGCCACTCACATGCCTCAACATTTTGAGCCATCTCATCAAATGAACCTTCCGTCAGACAGGTTGCATACTGCATCAATGAAAAAAATGCATTACTTGGCTTGAGAAATACTAAGATCCTATTATCAATTAAAAGATTGGATGTAACTCGAAAGACCTCAGGAGTGATACGTAATTTTGCAAGAAGCTTATCAAGTTCCTCAATCAAAGCCTTATTATTTACAGACTGCATTTCCAGCTTGTTATTCCGGGTTTCTATCTGCAATCTCAAGATCCATATTTGTACATCAGAAGAAGACGCAACATAATGTAGCCAAGAAAAAAAAAAGAGATACTTGCCATCCATCAAGATTGAAGTAAATAACAAAAGACGAAAAACTGGCAAGTAGGCTGCTGTAATTCAATACATGCACAAATTTATATTCAAGTAAGTCCTCTCTGCCAAAAACTACATAATCAGTTCACATGTATAATCCATTCTCTCGAATAGGCAGTTAATCTTGAACTAATTTATCAGGTCTAAAAACTACCCATTCAAAAACCTGTAACTAAATAAAACATCAACATTTAACAATTATCTGACACACTGCCGCAGCAGAGGAAGCAAGAGAAAGCAGCGGAAGATACTAACTGAGCTACCAAACCAACTGATAATTGAAGCCACTATAGACAAGCATGATATTACTTCCTTCTCAGGTAAAATGTTGATTGTCGAGAGTTGAGTACAACGTCAGTTGTTTTTTGTGAACACATAAATAATCACGACTTCTATAATTACTACACAGTATACAAAGAATTTACCGACTCAATGTCCTCTCTCATGTGTCTAAGTTTTATATTAAACATGCTGAGCCATTCATCCATATCATCCACTAAGTTGGAGGTTGCCTCGAGTCCCTGCATCACCTGTAGGATAATAACCATTATTTAAAAAAATGCAGATTAAAAAAACTAGCAGCAATCTTAATTTGAAAAGCAAAGTGTGCGCTTTGGTGTTGTGAGGCACTCAGTATCATAATACCAGTTTATGTTTTTTGAATTTTCCTTGGATAATATATGTCATTTTCAACTAAACTATTTCTTTTTGTTTGCACATAATATTGAACTATGCATTACAATAGTAATCTGATACTTTATTGTTTTTCATAGTCGTTCAGCTAAAACTGGAAACGAAGTACATGGCGATATGCATTTATTGAAAAAGTCCATTTATATAACTGTAAAAATAAATTATAATGTGATCCAAAAGAACATAAAATTATATTTTATTATTATGTGCAGAAAAGCCAAAACAACCAACATAAACGAGAGAGGAAGAATGAAGCATAACTTACGACATTTTCTTTCGAAAATGGGAGTAAAATAAAATTATAAAATACAAATAATATGGTTAACAAAATCTATATCTTTCTTTTCTTTTTGCTAATTAAAAATTCATATGTACTATTATTGTCTTATATATAGATATAAATTCCAACTTATTTTGTTGCAATTTTATATCTTGTTACCTTCAATGTTACACATGTTAATATTAATTTATTATAGAGGTGAATGTCAAATCACTTTAATTTTTTATTATTATTATTACTTTATAGGAGTATAAAAATTATGAAAGGGCCTCACTGTTTCACGTGCTTGCAGCGTTCACTTTCAATTAATACCTCGGCATTCGGAAACCGAACCGCCTCATAATTTTTAAAAAAAGAATCAACATCAGGTTTTCTCTAATCATGAATGTAATTTTCTTAAAAAGAAATAACAAATCTGGAAAAGCACAATGCCAAATCACTCTAAACTCGTGTCATAGTTGCATCGCTAGAAATTTAAATAGACTTTTCTAAGCTCTAATGTTGTTTTTGGTTGGGATAATTGGAATGGAATGGAAGTTGAAGTATAAAATTTTCATTATTTAGTCCATTCCATTCCTAACCACCTCATTATAATTTAAACACTCCCATTTAAGAGGGAATGCTTCATTTCTTACCCCATTCATTTTCTTTACAATTCTTATTATAACAATTTTGCACTCTCATTTGTTTTCAAATCTTTCCTCTAACCTCCATTGTTTTTCTTTAATTTCATCCATTTCATTCCATTACCCCAACCAAACACAATTATACACAATTATACATTTCATTACATTCACCCCAACCAAACACAACATAATGTTGTGTTTGGTTGGAGTTAAATGGAATGAAATGAATAAATTATAGGGGAACAATGGAGAAAAGATAGAAGATTTAGAAAAAAATGAGTGAGTGCAAAATTTGTATGGTACGATTTGGGAAGAAAGTGGGTATGGGGGAGAATGGATCATTACTTTTCAAAATGATGAGTTTGAGCTCCACTATAGATTGTTTGTAAAAGAATGGAGGAAGGAATGAATATTTAAAACATCTACACATATTCTATTTCAAATTTCATTTCATTTCCTCAAGTTTCATTCACCACAACCAAACACAACATAATATCCAGTGCAGAGCAAGCATTCTGTATTTCATTGATCATAGTACATACACGCAAGTTGGGTATATCTAATGGGTATCATACATACCCTTCGTGGAATGGTTTGACGCTACATGCAAAATTCTTATTCTAGTGACAGTGAACAGTTTGCATTATATAATGTTAATATTTACATATATGTTTTTAGTTATAAACTAACTGGAAACTGGGTAGATTCACTAATCTATCAGTCACATAATCTATTAGTGAAACAGGTGAAAAACGATTATTCTAAAGCCTGAAACCAACAGAACTAGCCGCCATCTTCTGTAATATCCTTCATTCCACAGAAGTCCCATTTTGACCTTCAAAGTCAGTTTTCAAATTCCAAAATTATATGACATAGACACGACTTATGATATTTCCAGAATAGTATTCCTATATTATATATCTAATGAATCCACAATAATTCTGAATATCAAACTTTTAAATATTGAATATAAATCTCATATATGACTACGTTTTAGGATGAACCATTCTGAAGAAAAAAAACTTCCACTTCATATCAAGCACAAAGTGTGTAACTGAATTCAATTTTAACAGGCAAGATAAAAACTTTTAAGAGGTGGCTTGACTAATACAAACCTGTTTTACTCCATAGCACAAGGTCAAGGGCTCGTGAGATGCAGAGCAATCCCAGAGCTTTCTCTAACAACTAACAATTGGAAAATTTCTCTCACCTGATCCCTCACAGAGTTGATAAGATATACAAGATATGTTTAAAAGTACAGAGAGTGATGCAGTAATATGAATCACACCAGAAGAACATATCAACAAATTCATGAAGGAAAGAGAAAAAACTATAGATGCAACCCCAAATAATCTGAGCACAGATCAGTCACAGATTTGCATCTAAAGGCCCCATTAGAAAAATTCAAAAGGACCAATAAGAAAACCTAACTTTAGCAAACTAGCAAAGATGTAGGAAAATCCACCTAATAAACGGGGCTTTGCCTAGTATTAAAAACCATACAGATATCAGTATGCATTAACCATAATCTCTATAGGATATACAGGTGGGTAAAGTAATATATACATCTAAGTAAAATATACATCTGTCCTACAGTGGAATAAGTGGCTACCTCATCTAACAAAGGTTCACTCTCCATAATGGCATGCACATTTGCAGCTTCTAGAGCTTGAAGTTCTCGCTTCAAGCGTTCGGAAAAAGCCTCTGCCTCGCCAATACCCATCACATAGCTGCAAGCAATGACGTACACAATATCATCATCAATATTTTTAAAGTATTACAGGGATATGTAACATTGGTTAATCAGTTTGCAACTAGGCAAAGAAATTGACGGTTGTGAAAGAGACCAGTTCCTAGAACCATTCTTAACCCTTGTAATTTGTATTCAAACTGTATATTCACATATACACCGTTCTCTATATTATATTCTAAATCGAGTTCTGATACTTCATATACATACTATAAACTTAACACGAAAAGGAGAACACATACGTGCCTAAAAGGGCCTCCATGTCAGCTTCCTCTGCCTGAGACACTAGCTCTTTTTCAACAGTCACTTTCATCTCACTGTCTTCCATATCCGCAGCTTTCTCTACCTGTGATCCATCTTGGAGCATCTGCTGATTGGTGGCTGCAGGTGTAGTATTATCCTGTATCAGATTTAAAATGGTGATCTCAGGATTAGTTGGGATATAACCGACGATTCTGATCACAGATCAATGTTTCATCTAGTGGTCTACAGACCTTCTAGATTTAAACTAGAAAGTAACTTGAAATTAAAGAAACGTGTTGCAACTTGCAACTAAAAAAGGAGAATACTGTCATGGACAATAGATATGCCTGGAAAACATATGTTGATATTTTTTTATACTACTCATAAATTAAGCACATATCAGGTACTGGTATAAGAGATCATACACGATACATCAGTTACAATAATAAGAATGAGGATGACCACGATATTACTAATAAATGCATATGGAGACTTATAAAGTGCCAGCACAGATAAACAGCATAAGAAGTATTGAAACAAAGGAAAAGAAAGCTACAAGTTTTACAACATAAGAAAAAACAAACAAAACCTTCCTCACCTTTGCCCAAAGAGCCATCTCCACAATATCTACACCAACAACTTTCGGGAGACGGCCTAATACATCTTTGCAGATGTTAAAAATGCAGACTACAAGACGATTTCTGCAACATTTATAAGAAACTTCTTACATTTTTCATGTACTACAAGAAAAATACAGAAGAAAGAAAATCTGTGTGTCAAAGATTATACAAAAAAGTGTGGAAGTTCAAGTAACGTCACCTGTCATCAACGTTACGCATTGTCCAATGAGGTGGAGCAATATGTTGGTTTTTAAGGTTATCAAACCCCTACAAGGACTCGGTCAATCAGCTTCTTTACAACAAGTGGTATAGCTACATATATGCTTAAGCATCCTAAATCCTCCGTATATGTATAAGCATCACAAATCAAAGGAAAAATAAAGATATCAAAGGTCATGTGGATTAGAAGCAATACCAGCTGAAATGTACATCCACTTGGGTCATCGCTCACAACCTCCACCTTCGAGAGATGCTTCAACTTGTATATTTTTGCAGGCTGCAGATGCACAGAAAACATGATTTAAAGATGTATTACATATATGCACCATCACTAAGAATCTAATTCATAAGAACTATCAATACAATATTGTCACTTACAAAGCAGCTAATCTCTAATACTCTTTAGTTGAACTAATAAACTCATTAGAAAATACTTAATACCTGAGTGATTGAACCACTAAATAAGCCATTACTTTATTCTTCATAATATACCCAAAAGATTTTTCATGATTCACAAGGACATAATAATTTGAACATCCAACAAAGTTAAAGGTGAAAACTGGGACATTACCTCAAGAACTCCTCCGGTAGAATACTTCAAGACTCGAAGAAAAGCTTTAACTCGCTGTGGCTTTTGCTTTGCTGCATGGGCAAATCATAAAGGGCAATGTAAATAGAGCGGCCAGAATCAATCAAAAATGCATTTCTAAATTTAAATCAATAAAGAGGATCTTTCAAATGTTGATAATAGTTTAATGAGATCAAGGATCTAAAGCAGGTAATGCCTAAAGCTGAATTCGTATCTATACCAGGACAAGAAATTGAAGCTATCTTGGTCAATACTAAAATGTTATCAAGTAGCACAAAATTGGTACTAAAGGTGAAGTTAAAAACATGAAAATAGACTACACAATCCACTACACCAAGTATCAGAATGAATAAAAGTAGACTACTTAAATCTCTACACTGCATGCAATATAAGAATTATAGAATAATCAACTCTTTTAATCACAGATATCGCATATACATGATAATATGATAAACATAAGCACGTCTTAGGTAAATGAGTATATCGCGCTTACAGAGAACAGAAACAATAGTTTTCCTCTAGCCTATGGAGAGAAAGAGACAGAGAGAGAGAGAGAGAGAGAGAGAGAGAGAGAGAGAGAGAGAGAGAGAGAGAGAGAGAGAGAGAGAGAGAGAGAGAGAGAGACGTACTTGAGATGGCGAGAACTCTGGGTTTAGCCATGGCACTACCACGACCTAACTTGGCAGTTTTGCCCCAAACACCTTGGCCACCACTTTGGCTCTTGGCGACACGTATAGACATAACGATCTTCTGTTTGGTGCCTTCAATGGCTGCCTCACATGCTCGACGTAGCTCTGGGTCGTCCGCGCTTGATTTCGCCATTTTCTCCCTATCTCGACTAATGTATTATTCATGTATGTACATAATTGTATGTATCTTTACCGGAACGGAACAAACAATATTATAACTAACTATGATTTCATTTCCACAATTTGAGCAGCCTTCGCCAGATGTGTATTCTGCTCACCACATACCCTACTTTATGTATCTTCCCCTCCCCCTTCTTCCCGGTTTTTTTCGTCTATATTCTCGTGCTAGGTGCAAAGAAAATATGTAGATTATTTTTATTGATTGATATTAATATGAATATATGAGTCATTGAATTACAACCAATCAAATTCAAATTTAGATACTTATCATTTTGTAGAAGTTTTTGTTAAACTTTATGTAATTCTAGCATTTTTCAATATTCTAGCTTTACATCCAACAATTAATTTACATAAAAAATAACATGATTGACTGCCATTAAGGAGAGAGTGGTTCAATGGAAAAGTGTGTCTCGTCTCCATGACGTGTGTCTCGTCTATTGACGTGGGTGTGCATTTTTCTTTATATTAATTTCTCATAATTCTTTCTTCAGGCAAACATCAGTCTTTTATTTTCTTTGGTTATTATGGCGAACTCATCGGTTGGAAAAAAGGTCACGGAGGATTATGCAAATCTTACAATTCATGATGATGGGGAGGAGGGATTGATTTTGGAGGAACCATCAGAAGGTCAAGTGGTGGACTATTCACTATGCCTGGTTGGTAGTTTCTTATCAGATCGTAAGATAAATTTCATGGCGATGAAAGACACCCTAGCCGCTATTTGGAGACCAGTGAAAGGGGTTTACATGGAGGAAACAAACTACCCTAACCTTTTTATCATAAAGTTTTTTCATAAACTTGATATGCAGCGGGTCCTTGATGATGGCCCTTGGACTTTCAATCAACAAGTGTTACTCATTAAGAAGTTGGATGGAGAAGAGCAGTTGTCGGATATTAAAATGTCAGAACTGTATATATGGCTTCAGGTATATGACATGCCGATTGGCTTTCACTCTGAATATATTTTTAAAGCCATTGGAAATTATGTTGGTAAGTTCTTGGATTCGGATTCTAAAAATCGTAATGGTATATGGCGAAATTATCAAAGGATTAAGGTGGCTATTGATGTGCATAAACCTTTAAAAAGTAAGATGCGGCTGAAGAAAGCAGGAGGAGAATGGCTTTGGATTAGTTTTAAATATGAACGTTTGCCATCGTTTTGCTTCTACTGTGGAGTTATTGGCCATTCGGAGAAATTCTGTGAAACTTTATTTGATGAGAATGAGGATTCGGGGAATAGAAAGTATGATGGGTCGTTGCGAGCACCAATGAGAGGCCAACAGGGCAGTATCAACAACCAGTGGTTAAGGGGAATGGATGGTAGCAGGCTGAATACGGTGGTGGAGGAACAAGGGGATGGTGGCAAAGGGTGGAGCAAATCTTCCGGGACTGTTGTTACAAAATCCCATGATTTTTGGGATCCTCATCAAAACACAGGCAATCAGGGAGGTAGTTTTAAAAATTCCATGTTTGTAGGGAATGATGATAGAGAGAAATCCCAGGATATGGGGATAGTAGTTTCAAATCAAAAAAGACCGCGAAGTGAGGGAAACAGCGATGATAAAATTGAGTTGGGCCTAACTAATGTTGCACGTAATGGGCTGGACACAGAGATGACAGATGGAACGGATCAGAACCAAAAAAACTTGACTCGGGCAGGTGCTGTTTTACAGGCCCGCCAATCATCATGATAACCATAAGTTGGAACTGCCAAGGTTTGGGTTTACCTTGGAAAGTTCGGTTCCTACAAGACATAGTCCGTCAGGAAAAGCCCACTTGTATTTTTTGTGTGAGACAATTAGTAAGAAGAAGAAGATGGAAGAAATAAGACATAAACTGGGGTTTGAAGGTATGGTGGTCGTAGAACCAAGGGGTCGTAGTGGGGGTCTGGCCATGCTTTGGAAGGAAGTTGAAAATGCAGACCTTATTAGTCTATCGATAAATCATATTGATATGGTGATAAAGTCGGAAGAGTTTGGTCCGTGGAGAATTAAAGGCTTCTATGGCGAACCGATAAGAGCTCAAAGGAGGCAAACGTGGGATCTCTTGCGTACTCTGGCCAGGGATTCAAATCTACCTTGGTGCTTGATCGGGGACTTGAACAATATCGTGGCCCAGCATGAAAAGAAAGGAGGTGCAGAGTACCCCCAGGTGGTTAATAGATGGTTTTAATGAGACGTTGTTAGAGGCAGGGTTAAAGGACATAGAATTAACTGGGCATCCATACACGTGGGAGAAAGGTAGGAATACAGATGCTTGGATGGAAATAAGGTTGGACAGAGCGTTAGTGAATAATGCTTGGTTTAGTCATTTTCCTATGGCGAAGTTATACAATTTGGAGGGATCTCCTTCAGATCACAGTCCGTTGTTGCTTGAGCCTAAAAAAGGAAATTCGTATGGCAGGAAGAAACGATTTCGGTTCGAGAATGCCTGGTTAACAAAACCTCTTTATTCTCAAATTGTTAGAGACAGCTCGGAGGACGAAGAATGTGCTAATATTTTACAGAGGGTTGCTCATTGTAGTCGTAACTTGGAAGTTTGGGGAAGAGAGATTACGGGTTGTTTTAACAAACGTATTCAGGAGTGTAAAGCAGAGTTGAAGATTCTCAGAAGTAAACGGGATGGGGATTCGGTGGATCGTTACAAGCAGGTAAAGCAGAAGCTTCATTTGATTCTAGACCAGAAGGAAATATTTTGGCGGCAGCGTTCGAAACAACTGTGGCTTCAATCTGGGGATAAGAACACCAAGTATTTCCATGCCTCTTGTAGTTCACGTCGACGAACGAATCAAATCACTAACCTCAAAAATGCAAAGGGGTCTTGGGTGGATTGGCAGAATGGGTTAGCTGAGCTTATTACTGATTATTACCAGTCCTTGTTTACAGCCTCACAAACTGAAATCGATGAAGTTGTTAATTGTGTCCCAACAACGATTATGGAGGATCAGAATAGGGAGTTACTGTTGCCTATCACTGAAAAAGAAGTGAAGTATGCGCTCTTTCAAATACATCCGGACAAGGCTCCGGGACCTGACGGGATGAGGCCGGCATTCTTTCAGAAACACTGGTCTATTGTGGGGGAGAATATTGTTGAGTTAACAAGACACTTCTTTGATACGGGTACTGTTATTGAGGGTCTAAACGAGACAAACATAGTGCTCATACCTAAGAAAAAGAATCCGTTGATAATCACGGAGCTACGCCCTATAGCTCTTTGCAACGTGCTTATGAAGGTAATCACGAAAGTTCTTGCTAATCGATTGAAGGAGTTGCTCAACATAGTTGTGTCAGATACACAAGGTGCTTTTATCTCAGGGCGACTTATTTCTGACAATATCATGATCTCGTATGAAGTCATGCATTATCTTAAACGTAAACGGTTTGGAAGAGAGGGTTACATGGCTTTAAAACTTGATATGAGTAAAGCGTATGATCGGATAGAATGGAGCTTTTTGGAGGCAATTCTTCGTAAAATGGGCTTCAATGAAAAATGGGTACATCTGGTGCTTCAGTGTGTTACAACAGTCTCTTACAATATAGTACATGGAGAAAACGAGTTGGGGCCTATTATTCCTAATCGGGGTATTAGACAGGGGGATCCTCTATCCCCGTACTTGTTTATAATATGTGCTGAAGGCTTGTCTGCCTTAATTCGTAATTATGAAGAGAGACGGTTGATCCATGGTATAAAAATTTGTCGTCGTGCACCTGTTATTTCTCACATGCTTTTTGCTGATGATAGTTACTTTTATTGCAAAGCGGAGACTGATGAGGCTCGAAGAGTATTGGAGCTGTTAGAAGTATATGAGAAAGCTTCGGGACAGAAGATTAATAGTTCCAAGTCTTCCATTTTTTTCAGCTCCAATGTCATTCAGTATAATCGGGAGTTAGTGTGTCAAGTGTTACGAATGGGGGAGGCAGATGAATTTAGCAAGTATCTTGGGCTTCCTAACATTTTAGGGAGGAACA
The DNA here is from genome assembly GCA_036435485.1 of Saposhnikovia divaricata. Classification (NCBI taxonomy): domain Eukaryota; kingdom Viridiplantae; phylum Streptophyta; class Magnoliopsida; order Apiales; family Apiaceae; genus Saposhnikovia; species Saposhnikovia divaricata. The sequence continues at coordinate 103,395,638 of CM071601.1, forward strand.
AATCGGTGATTCTGGGCTATTTAAAAGAAAAGGTGAAAGCAAGAATTAGAAGTTGGGATGGGAAGTGTATAGCCAGGTCGGGTAAGGAGACGTTGATAAAGTCAGTAGCGCAAGCACTCCCCACTTACTCTATGAATGTTTTTCTGCTTCCAATTGAGATCATTAAAGACATTGAGAGGAGTCTGTCAAAATACTGGTGGGACACAGGGCAGTCAAATGGTTCTAGAATATCATGGATGTGTTGGGATCGGATGACAAGGCATAAATCTGTAGGGGGACTAGGGTTCAGGGACTTCAGAGACTTTAATCTTGCCATGCTCGGGAAGCAAGGATGGAGATTCCTATCGAATCCAGACAGCTTGGTATCACGGGTTTATAAGGCTAGATATTTTGCGGACACAGACTTCCTACATGCATCTTTAGGGAGCAGCACTAGTTTCATCTGGCGAAGCATTCTAGCTGCAAAGGATGTGGTTGCTTTAGGGGTGAGATAGAGGATTGGGACGGGGGAAGACATTCAAATACTGGGACAACCATGGTTGACAGAAGAGGAGAATCCGTATATTACCACAGATTCACAATCGTTAGAGAATAATACTGTGAAGTCTCTAATGTGTGTTGATAGGAGGGAATGGGATATGGAAGTAGTTCGTGACATCTTTAATGACAGAGACCAAAACTGTATTTTGAACGTGCAGTTAGGAGGAGATGGAGGTATGGATACTATGTACTGGAAGCTGGAGAATACGGGGACATACTCAGTTAAGAGTGCGTACAGGAATTTGCAGGCCAGGAAAGGAGCATGGTATGTTCAACATAATGATAGTATTTGGCGTACACTGTGGAGAGTTAAAGCACCACCCAAGATCCTTAATCTTGCTTGGAGGGCCTTGTCTGGTTGCCTTCCAACAGTAGTTCAACTCCATCAAAAACATGTTCAAGTGTCAACAAGATGCCAGGTCTGTGGGAATGAAAATGAGACAATTTATCATGCGTTAGTTGGATGCTATTTTGCAGTGCTGGAAAACTTTAGACCCAGATATTCATATTGGAGGGGTGACAGAATTTCAGGTATGGTTTAAAAGGGGGATCAGTGAGAGAAACAGTAATCAACGAGCTGAGATTATTACGTTATGTTGGGCGATTTGGCATGCTCGTAACGAGTTGATTTGGAATAAAAAAGCTTCTACGGTGAACAGAGTGGTTGCAACGGCCAGGGAGTACCTTACACAATGGAAAGCAGCTCAAGGTAGGTCTACTAGTGTTCTTCTCCAGCCAATGGCAGATGGGGATGGAGCGATGACTTGGGTTAAGCCTCAACGGAACGTAGTTAAGGTTACGGTGGATGCAGCTAACTTTGATGATCATGAAGCATTTGGTGTGGGTCTGGTAGCTAGAGACTGGAAAGGAGACCTCATTCAAGCGAAGTCGAAGTTGTTTCGAGGGAGAGAGAGGCTAGAATTAGCAGAAGGGGTAGCTATCAAGGAAGCATTGAGTTGGATTAAGAGTTCAGAGTGGCCGTCGGTGGTCAATGAATCCGACTGTCTTGTTGCAGTTCAGGCGATTCGTAGTAAAACACCAATGCGCTCTCCTTTTGGTGTGATTATTGATGAATGTCGTAGACACATTCTGGAGTTAAACAATATTCAATTGTATTTTATTAAACGGTCTGCCAATATGGCTGCTCATGAGCTTGCTAGGGTGTCATATAGCTATCCTGATTGTATTTTCGATAGGAGATCTGTTCCTATTGAGGTGCTTAATTGTATGATGGCTGATTTGATTGAATAAAATTCCTACATTTTCGTCAAAAAAAAAAAATTACATAAAAAATGTTTTAGTGTTGGTTTTTTTCTTCCCTTTTGTACTATTAAATGAAAGGATTCTTTTTTTTTAGAAATTCTTTCCAGAACAATTGTTTCTAATTACAACCGCTGTTCTTGGGTACTAGATAGTACTCGATTAGATGAAAATACAAAGCAAGATCAAATTTATATTATACTATTATAAGTACTACTAGCTTACAACCCGTGCGATGCACGGATTTCTTTTGTTATGTAATAAATTTTATTTTATTTACGATTATATTTTTATATAATCATTATTTTTTATAATAATTTATTTTAATTTAAATAATTTAATATAAATTTGTTTAATGATATGCATGTTTTATAGTTTATATCATAAAATTTAAAATAAATTTTGTCATTAACGAAATTCGAACCTTGAAATTTATTAAATTAATTTAATCAAAACGAAAATATTAATGATTGGAATATATGGTACGATTGATGTTATTAGTTGTTTATAATAGGTAATATGTTCAACTAAAATTAAATATGAAAAAGGCAGTCGGCTAATTACCTTTAATTATATTGTTATTTATTTTATCTATACTATTACTTTAATATAATAGTATAGAGTTATTAGGAAATATAAAATAGAATTTCCTGTAAATATAAAATAAAAATAGAAACTATTCATTAAATAGAACGGCTCAAGATATTTTTGGGAAAGGAGAGATTATAGTTAGAAAAAATAGAAAAGATAATATGTTTTAACCAAAAAAGATAACTAGTTAGTTATTAGGAAATATAAAATAGAATTTCTCGTAAATATAAAATAAAAATAGAAAATAAATAAATAATAACTAAGTAAGGGTATTTAAGTAAAATCACGAAGTACCATACCGACCGACTGACCGACCGACCGACCAAATTTTAATGTTTCGGCTTTTATAATATAGTATATAGATTTAAGTAAGGATAATTAAGTAAAAAAAATTAAGTTTGAAAATGAGATATTTGAGTTAGAAAATATAAAAAAGATATTATCTTTTAGTTGGAAAAGGTAATTAGCTAGTTAAAGTAAATAATTATTAGTTTATTTCATTAATTAGAAAGACTATATTTTTGGAAAGAAATTTTTTTAGTTAAAATTAGAAAAGTTAATAACTGGAAAAGGTAACTGGTTAGTTATTATTTAGGAGAAAATAAGATATTTTAGTTAGAAAAGATAGAAAATAAATTACCTTTTAGCAGGAAAAGATAATCAGTTTGTTATTAGTAATTATAATATTATTAGTTTATTTCAATAATTAAAACGGTCATATTTTTGGAAAGAAGATATTATAGTTATAAAAGTTAGAAAAGGTAATAGCTGAAAAAGATAATTGGTTAGTTATTATTTAGAAGAGAATGAGATATTTTAGTTAAAAATACAAAAAAGATAATATCTTTTAGCTGAGGTTAAACAGTTAGTTATTAGTAATTGTAATATATTAGTTATTTCATTAATTAGAACGATCATGTTTTTGGAAAAAATAGATTTTAGTTAGAAAAGTTAGAAAAGGTAATTGTTGAAAAAGGTAGTTGGTTAGTTATTATTTAGGGGGAGTGTTGGGAGAGTTGCGTGTGATATTTTGAGAAAAAATTGTGTTTTGTTTTTTAATAAGTAGGTAAAATAATTAATAGTAATAAAGTAAAACAATTAAATAAGGTAAGAACTGTGAAAAGATAATTGGTTAGTTATTATTTAGATGAAAATGAGATATTTTAGTTACAAAATATAGAAAAGATATTACCTTTTAGCTGGAAAAGATAATCATTTAGTTATAAGTAATTATAATATATTAGTTATTTCATTAATTACAACGATAGTTAGAAAAGATAATAGCTGAAAAAGGTGGTTGGTTAGTTATTATTTAGGGGAAGTGTCGTGTGATATTTTGAGAAAATATTGTGTTTTGTTTTGTAATAAATAAGTAAAATAATTAATGGTAATAAAGTAAAACAATTAAATAAGGTAAGTACTGTACTGTACCGTACCATGCACGGGTTTCTTGTATTATATTATAAATTTTATTTAATGTTATAATTATGTTTTTGTATAATCATTATTTTTAATATATTTTTTATTTTTTATTTAATATATATTAATATACCCATTATACATATTATATTAATGTTTCCTTATTATAAACAATGTATACAATTTTTAATATATTTTATTAATAATTGAGAAATATGATGTGATATTTTCGGGTATATATCAATGATTGTAAGATTTGTTGTAAATTAAATGGGTAACGTGTTTTAATTATAAAGGAAATATTAATGATTGAAATATATGATACGTTTGATGTTTTTAGGTGTTTATAAAAGGTAATATGTTTAACTAAAGTAAATGTGAAAAAGGTAATCGATTAATTACCATTAATTTAGATTTGTTTTAAATTTAAAAGGTAATGTGTTTTAATTGAAAGAAAATATTAATGATCGAAAGATATGATTGATGTTTTTAGGTTTTTATAAAAGATAATATGTTTAATTAAAAGTAACTAGTTGATAAAGCCGCGCTTCGCGGCGGCGTTACAATATTTTTAAAAAAATTCAATACATTTACGTTATATTATAATATCAATATTAAATTTTAGTAATTAAATAATCTTCTCTAATGAATCAATTTCTTGTTAAATACGATTCTTTCGATTGAGCCGCTCTCTCGTTAAAACTGAAATCCCAACTTTTTAACATATATTATAAATACTTATATAATATTTTTTATCTATAAAATCGAACCGTAAAAATAAAAAAAAAATTATGACTTCAGTATCAAATTCTAATAGCTAATACAATCTTTTCTAGCGAGTCGTCTTCCCGTTAAATACGTTTCGAGCCACTCTTATTTGAAACTGAAATTCTAACTTCATTATATAAAGAGAGTAAATTCCAATTCTTATATTCTTTAAACTTTCTAATATTTATGGAGTTTTAAAAGATGAAAATACATGTTATATTTTCTATATATTATAGATATTCTTGTATTTATTTACAGTTTCCGCATTGGAATGTCTTTCTGTTATGTTAACATATCAAAAAAAAATTAAAATACGAAGACTTTTCGTTACGGAAATAATATTGCATTTATGGATATATTTTTGTAATGCAAGTATAATTAACTTGTATAAAAAAGTTAAAATAAAGGATTTCTAGGAAAAAAGATGTACAGTTTTAAAAAATCATATAAGACGTCTCCACCGTCCTCGTATTTTACTTCAAATAAAACATTTTATTTTATGTATTAATTATATATTTAAACATCTTTCATACGGTCTTATCTAATGAACCGCTTTCTTGTTAAACACAGCTTTTACTATTGATTCGCTCTCTCGTTAAGACAAAAAACCTAACTTTTACATATATTACTTGTATGATAATGTTTATCCATAAAAATCAAATCCTAAAAATAAAATAAAATTTATAACATCATATGATATTTTAATAGCTAGTACAATCTTTTATAGTGAGCCGTCTTCATGTTAAACACATTTCGAGCCGCTCTTGTTTGGGATCGAAATTCTAACTTCATTATATATTATTGATGATACTTATCTTACACAACAATTTTTTTTTCTTGAAATCAAAACCTAAAAAATAGAGTGAATTCCAATTTATACTTTTTCTAGATTTTCTAAATTTTTTGGAGTTTTTAGAAAATGAAAACACATCTTATTTTCTCTTTATATTATAGATATTCATGTATTATTTAGGATTCCTGCATGAGATTGTTCTTTTACTCATTGTTCTTTTATTATGTTAATACATTAATTCTTTTCTTTTTAAATACGATGACCTTTTTCATGACAATAGTATTGGATTGCATGAGATTGTTCTTTTACTCATTGTTCTTTTATTATGTTAATACATTAATTCTTTTCTTTTTAAATACGATGACTTTTTTCATGACATAGTATTGGATTTATGAATAAATTTTCCTAATATAAGTATAATTAACTTATATAAAAAATATATAATTTAGAAGATCGTACTTTCTATAAAATATTTAATTATATGTCTGCTCTATATATTTAAACACCTACTCTAGTTCTAGTAGAACTTTTATTTATAAATTCGAACTCTTATTCTACTTCCAATAGAACTTTTAATCGTATGCCTTATAAATACTTATTATACTTCCAATAGAACTTCTAATCATATGTCTTCCCTATAAATTCGAACTCTTCTCCTTTATAAATTCGAACACCTATTCTACTTCAAATATGCTAATTGATATTTTTATATTTATTAGTGTTTAAAAATTAAAATTCTAGAAAATTAGAAAAATCGATTGAGACGATATTAGAGCATCACCTAAACTCCCGCTATCCTATTCTCTATAAATTCGAACTCTTATTCTATTTCCAATAGAACTTTTAATCGTATGCCTTATAAATACTTATTATACTTCCAATAGAACTTCTAATCATATGTCTTCCCTATAAATTCGAACTCTTCTCCTTTATAAATTCGAACACCTATTCTACTTCAAATATGCTAATTGATATTTTTATATTTATTAGTGTTTAAAATTCTAGAAAATTAGAAAAATCGATTGAAACGATATTAGAGCGCCACCTAAACTCCTGCTATCCTCCTTTATATATATATATTGAATGTGAAAAGGCAATCGACTAATTACCATTAATTTTATTATATTAATGTGAAAAATGCAATCGACTAATTACCATTAATTTTATTATCTTAATCGGCTAATTATCATTAATTATAACGCGTTTTAATTGGAAAGAAAATATTAATGATGGAAAGATATGATATGATTGATGTTTTTAGGTGTTTATAAAAGGTATTATCTCGACTTATCACCATTAATTATATTATGTTATTATTTATTTAGGTGTATTTATGTTTCTTTACAATGAAGGGTAAATAAGTAAATTCACTAAGTACCAAAAAACAGGTACCAAAACTTTCAATGTTTCGGAATTTTTATAATAGTAGAGATAGTATAGATATAAGTTATTGGTTAGTTATTATTTAGAAAAAGTATTGGGAAGAACTTCGTAAAATATTTTAGAAAAGATTGTATTTTGTTTTTTTATGATTAAGTTAAATAATTAATGGTAACAAAGTTAAACAATTAAATAAGGTAAGTATTGTACCGTACCAAAACTTTCAATGTTTCGTCTTTTATAATATAGTATAGATAAGTTATTGGTTTCCATCGGTGGAAAGCCCTAAAATCTTCCATTTTCTTTGTTTTTTCTTCCTTCTTTCAATAAAGCTTTGTTTTTTCGGATCTAAGGTTTCAAAGCCTTTTCCGATTTGGCCTTCATTTTATTAGATCTCAATTCCACGGAGCTCCGGATTTCTCGTTCTTCCAGGTGATCTTGATCTCGTAAGTGGTCCGAGTTATCTTGTTCTGGTGGGTTTTTTCCCAGATCTACGGATTGCTAAGGTTCTAGTTTGGTTTTAGTTTATAGCTTTATTTTGTAATGTCATTTTTAAAATTGTAAGATCGGTTTGTTTTTTGTTGTTTCACCGTTTGTGTGAGTTTTGTTATTGTCTCACCGTTTGTGTGAGGTTGCTATTGTCTCACCGTTTGTGTGAGTTTGGTACTTCATCATTTGATCTTGGAAGATTGTACGGATATGGATAAACACTTTGATAAAGTGTTAGTGTGTTACACACATAGGTCTGCGAATATTGTAGCTCATAGCTTAGCGAGGGCGACATATTCTATGTCAGGTCTTACGGAGTGGAATGTTTCTGCTCCGGATTTTAGCATCTATATGCTTGATTCTGAGAAATTTTAATGCAAGTACGGTTTTATAAAAAAAAAGATATAGATATATTTGGTAAGTTGGTTGGTTAACACCTTCTAAACCAAATGCTAACACCTTCCTAAAAATAACAAATTAACAAAATTATATTAAAAATATTAATATATTTATTATAAATAACAAAATTTATCAATAAGGTTGTTAAAACCTTCTTAAAAATAATAAGCTAAAAAATTATAATAAAAATACTAATTCATTTATTGTAAACAACAAAATTTACCAATAAAGCACAAAAGTATATTTTTAAAAAATTAAAAAAACATGTTAAAAATTTCAAATTCAATTAAATTATACCTTCTCCATTCGGTTTATATTGATCATTAATCAAAAAACACGTATTTAGCAATCAAGTGAAAAGTACCAAATTTACTTTCGATTGTTTACATATTTAGAAAAATTAACATATTAATCTTTAATTTGTTTAATTAAGGAAACATGACCAATACTTTTGGGATATGCAGAAAAGAAATTGTGGCCAATATAAACGGGACGGAAGAAGTGTATAATTTATTAAAAATAAATAACCAGAATTATAAACGTTTTCAATTATATCCTGATTAGAATAATCGCCCGCACACACTTCTTTCTTTTAAGATTTTAGGTTACACTAAATAATTTTTTAAAAATATCTATTGAATTCTTAAGATATTTAACAATAAATTTAAAAATAACGTTAAATTAATGATATTTATTTATGTTGTAAAATTAAGCATGAAACATATGTAAATTTAAAAATTGATAATAAAATATATTAAAATAAATTAAAATTTTATATTAAATCAAATTGAAAATATATTAATTTATAATAATAATAATATATTATATCTAGTGTTTTGCAGGTGATAACTCCACAGCTGACTATAGGCTCCGATCACTGTTCCGGCGGTGCCTCCACCTAGGTTGGGCGCCTGCAAAACGATGCTTGGCCGGGGGTGGTGTCAAGCACCTCCGCTGTGAGAGTAACTAATCGAAATAATGATAATCAGGCAAGTAGTAGTTAATCGAGAGTGTTCGTGAGCATAGTATTTGATGTTGTTTTTTGAGCGTAGAATCGTGTGTGTGAAAATGAGACTAAAGAGTAAAGAGTAGTATTTATAGGCCAAGTCCCCTTGCCCTGTAGCACACTGTAGCTACAGTGCAAGGGATGACTTTTACCTCAATAGTTGTTCCTTTATTCTTTTTTGCAGGTTTACAGTTGAGCAGTTAGTACTTGTGCTACAGTTGCTTGTACTTGCATCTGCTTTTACTTTGCTTCACCTGCTACTCAAAGGACATTCTTTGCGCATGCTTGTAAATATAATATTCTAACAGTAGTATGACATGGTAAGATTGTATGTAAACATGAACGTCTTCCAAATGGGGTGTAAACAATGCCAAGTGCTTGGCCATTTCCTACGGTAGCGACCGCCACGTCGAGGACGGTCACGGCCAGCGGACGGGCGGTTATATCGTATACTATGAGCAGGCTAGTATTTATATTGTAACTACAAGCTAATATGTCAGGATGAACTCAAGTTCCTCTGAGATTGTTTCATGCAGCAGCAAGACCAGGATATTTTCAAGTATATATAATAATCAGCCAAGTCCAAACAGATTTATAACAAAAAGATGTCGCCTAAATAATCATCCCCGTACCCTTCCATACGGATCGGGGAATTCCAGTTTCAACTTTATTTTGTATGTTACATGGGATGTAGAACCTTCTAATTTAATCTGCTCAAAAACTGCTACGCCGCGTGCAAAAGCGAAAGAGCCTGTGCCACCAACCACAATGAGTTCATCTCTGTCCTTGTGGTCAATATTCTTGGCTTGGACACTAAGGCTTCCCCAATATTCATCTGTGTCGAAGGTGAAGTAAATAACATTGAACGCAGACCGTGCGAATTGTTCAACTGGGATTATGAAGCCTTGTGCTTTCCCAACTACCATTGAAGTGTTTTCTGGGCCGTCAGTGAGGGTGCGATGAAAGATTAATGCTCCAGCGTCCGGTGGGGGCACACTCTGGAAGTTGGAATTTGAAAGTTGAGGTTGTTTAAGGTACAAGGAAAAAGCCATCAAGGGACTTGTAGAATTCTTTGCTGGCTTTCTGTGAACTACTGGAGAGAATACTGCGAGTAGTATAACTATAAGCGTAGCCAGAAAAACCCCGGTGCAGAAAATGATCTTTGGAAGCATACTTCTGGTTTCCGTGTGCTTCTGTAGACATTTTCTGGAATAAGTACCTGTAACTGGCCTAGTGTTTAAGTTGATGTTTTGGCCACCAGATACACCTCTCTACCTACTGCACCTAAACCATTATATGTTACAAGACATAACAATCATATCTGATTTTCCATGTAATCTAGTCAATGTCATTAACAAACATTAAGCAAAGTTTAAAACAAAGTGTTTAAAATTTATCCAGCACACAGGAAATCATGCTGTTGTCGATCGTCCGACTAAAACCAGGCTCCAGGGGTTTTTAAATAGAAACTTTTTTGCCAAATAGATTCATAAGTTTTAAACATAAATTATTAATATCGTATTAATTGCTACAGAAAACTATTGTTGTCATTTTCTTGTCAATAAAGCTTAATAAAATAATCCAAAAAAAAAAAAAAGAAATGACACAGACGTAAAGTTGGAAACCTAGATATTTCTGTTGCTTCTAGTCAGGCAATGCCACTCAACATGCCAGTTCCTTACTCATGGCACAAATTGAAGGAGTTGGACACTTTATTGCACAAGATCTTTAGGGCATATAATGCGAGTGAACAAAAGAGATAACAATTCCAGCATTCCTTAAACCGCTAATTAAATCAACTAATCCAGGATCCACAAAAAAAACTTAAAAGCCTTCAGTATCATAGACCATTTAAAATCAACAACATTTCATCTCATCTCATATAATTTTCAAAGAACTTTTTTGCTGGAATAGCTTGTATACAAACAATCAACAACATTTAATATCTCATATAATACATAGAAACATTTTCTCTGGACTAGCTTGTATGGATTTTACAATATGTTGTGCTGGTGCTAACCATGGTGTGTCAACATGAAGCTTCCTTCAATATTGGGAACATCAAGTATGAACTTCTAATTTATGTCATCAGACTGAGAAAAAGGACGTCTTCATCTATTGCACAAGCTAACAAGTTTTACATATGAACTTTAGGATCTACAATTGTCTGCATGGTAACCGTGCAGATAGTAAATTAAATAGTTTGTAACCTATTTATGCGGTGCTATAAGAGAATGAAGGGCACTACATAACGGGAAGATAGCTTTAAGTAAAGCATTTACCTTCTGATAAAATCTGTTATGTTTTCTTTATCATTTTTCTTTAGTGGATGGCTGGTTCAACTGGTGTTGTTTGCTTCCACTGTGCTTTTTAAGCCCCTCCCATAAATGCAGTCAGTTGTATTAAATCCATCAATATCTTCACCTCATGGGCCAGCGTTTCCTGTCTTGTAAGGCCCTTCATGCTAAATTTAGGAACCAATCCAAACAACATATTAAGTCACTAGGGGCTTAGCCTTGCGTATGTGTCCCATGCTATTAACAAGATCCTTTCTGGTGCAAACAGGGAACATATTGATATTTTTCAACACTTTCAACCGCCAGAGAACATACGGAAAACTCAGTTGATCACGAGAAGTGAAACGAACCACTTCATTAAACCAAAGGCACATAAACAGATTAGTTGATGGTGTGTGTTCCCTTACAATTACTGAGGCCTCAGAGAGAGCTGCACACATGGATATCGAGGTAAGTATTTATAAAAGTATTATGTCTGTCCTATCATGCTGCGTTTAATAGAACATTACAGCTGCCGTTAGAACTTAGAAGCATACCCTTTTTCCCATTGAACCTCTTATCTTCTGGAAGGCCATCTAAGCGGTACTGAGACAATTGTATCTCCACTTCTTCTGGGGTGGCTTTGTTTTTCTTGACAACAGCCTTTGCCTCATCATAAACACTACTTCTAGCTCCATGTTCAGAAATTGCAAGTACAGAGTTCGAACGCCAAAGAAGGGCTTCCAGCACACCAAGAGGATCCCTCCTAAACTGAGACTTAGAATCCACCCATATAGAATAGCTTGATTGAGGAAAGAGAAGATGGGCCAGCATCTGGTCAAAAAGATAAAAGGAATGATGTTCTCAAGTAAAATAGAAGAGAGTGACCACAAGTATTTGTTGGTCATACACAAAATTGCTCTAAGAACTATGTAAGTTTTTTCTTTGACAAATTCCTAGATACCAGTATACGCAAAATTATTTGGCTATAATTGATCTAACGAGAAAATTCCTTTTACATGTATGATTGGTGATTATTCTGCTTGTCAGGAAGATAATTCATATTTTTTAAGGTTTGTGCACTGACAGCGCCACACAAATAAATAACAAAATTAAATTCCTCAATGGCTTTCCTACCTTTGGAATTTTACCATTCAACCTCTGGTCACTGAAAGGAAGATTTCTAACTAACACGATCCGCCACTTCCCAATGTAGTGGTCCTCGCCAACTTTGTGCCCTGCTACTTCCTGTGCAGCAAGAGTGATTTCATCCCAAAATGCCACATAGCAAACCTGCATTATCTCTGTAGTTTAGCAAATTAACAAGTATAGTGAGCTTTAGCATGAAAGGGCCACTGCAACAATAATAATACCCTCTGAAGTGATGACTCAGACATTCCAATAGGTTGATAGAGATCATCTCCACCACCAAAAGTACAAGTAGATACAACAACTTTGCAAGTTTGCATGTAACTTTTGTCGACATCAGAGACTATGAACCCACCATCCTTACTATAAAAACCACAATGAACCCTGGACATTTCATTAACCTGTGATAATTATGTAATAAGAAACAAAAATATATAACAATTTTTCTATGAATGTAGAAATAAGTAGCACATATTGAAGGAGTACAAAAGCCATGGAAAATTGTAAGCTGGGACTAATATAACTGGTGATGTAAAGAAAGATCAAATTGCAGCAAGATCCAGAAGTAAATTCATTATAAGTATCAATTTCAAGAGAAATTCCAACTTTGTTAAAAAAAGAAAAATAAAAGGACCAAGAAGCTAAACATACAATCTTAAAAGAATGCTCTCTTTGCTCAAAAGATTGGTTTCCAGTAAACAGATTAAATCTTGTGGTATTTATCCACTGACGAGATTGGATCCCATCAGGTGCATCACTCTCCGATATGTATGTCAATTTTTTGATAGGATCGACAAACTCCTTTTTAATTGGGATATCCAACTGCTGAAGTTCTTCCTCAGGAAGGAGCTTCAAACAACCTGATATGGTCCATTAACATCTTTTATAAGTAAAACGAATTCGAAGTCATAACAAATCATATATGGAAACATTTTACAAAAGAGACTTATAATCTCCACATGATCCAAAGTCCAAACACAAACTGATAAGTATCTACAAATTCAAAACGGTAAAGCACAAGCATAAACTTATAATCTCCACACGATCCAAAGTCCAAACACAAACTGATAAGTATCTACAAATTCAAAACGGTAAAGCACAAGCATAAATTTATTCCTTATTCACGTAGTAAATACTCACATTTCTTACCAGAGTGTTAGCCTACATATATAAACAAAGTTTTACTCAGTCAACCTCATATTACTACTGGATTCAAGTTATATGTTATCAAATCTATGTTATTAAGTACTGACTACTGAACCTTGAACTACACTCTAATAAACCAATTATAAAAATACCGAATCATAAATCGAACAATATCACTCTTCAATCTTCATTCATACTCCATTTTAGTATTAACTATTAACTATATATACACTAGTACTACTAAATTTACTTCTCCAGATCAACTATTAGATTAATTCAATTGAGCTTATAGTAAAATAATGCCAACGATTTAAGTACAAATCACGATTTACAGTTGGACATTTCGCTAGTGATTCGCATCCAAATCATAAGTTTCGGCTAAACCAATCACCGGTTCTCCGTTTTCATTAGACCGGAACTCTACTTAATATACACATATATAGACAGATTTGCAATAGAATAAAGCAATACAATGCAATTAAAAAATACTACTATACAAAAGCCACAATATAAAAGATCTGAATAATAATTTAAATACTTACGTTCTCTAACTCCGGCAACGACTCGAGTAGTCGAATCCAACCGATTCAAGTTCCCCTCCGACTTTTTCTCCGTGACTGAGTCATGTGTTTTTTGAGTCGCGCGGTCCGAGATGATCACCGGACTGTGTTTGCGACTTAAACTAGAGGCCTCAAAAACGAGAAGTCCGGCGGCCGGAATGAAGAGAAACACCGGCCACCACCGACGGAGAAAACGGAAGAGTAATTTGGCGGTGCCACGTGGCGCAGATTTCTTGCGTTTACGTCTGGCTCGGAGACGCAATTTCTCAGCGTGATTGTCGGAGTCTTCGTCGGAGACATTGATTGCGATGCTGCTGTTATTGTTGAACATTGTTTGCAATGGTGGAGGTGAAAACGTGAAATTGCGAATTATAATTGGGGATGGAGTTACTAAAACACACAACAAACAAGTTTTCAGGTTCGGAGTCATAAACGTAGCGAAAAGTAATAATTAAAAATAATAAAAATCGAAATTTTACCGTAGGATCCATGCAAAAATTTGATATTTAATTCAGAGATTGATGATTTATCTTAAAAAGAAGCTTTAACAATGGATGAACATAATAGATCCTAGATACTTGAATCACCACGCATCCCGTTCTCACGATCTACGCTCTACCGGTATTCACACGAATTAATGAATTGAGGTGTATATAAGAGGAGTATGTGTGTTTTCGAGTGAATAATCCTAAGGTTTACACAAGTATATATAGGATAGGAAAACTTGTGCGCTACACAATTGCCTTAATTAATTAGTCGCGCTAATCAATTAACTCGGTGGTAATTTCCTTAACACAATTGCCTTAATTAATAAGTCGAGCTAATCAATTAAATCGGTGGCAATTTCCTTAATTAATTAACCGTGTTAATTAATTATGTTAAGGCGGTAATAAAAAATCCGTAGTAAAAGCAGAATTGATTTTACCGAATCAATGAATTCAAATTATAATCGAATTAGTGCACCTTAAATTTTGTATTTTATTATTATTTTTGATAATCCAACCGTACGGATGAAAAGTTTATGTCGAAATAACATTGTATACAAATTTTTATTATACTAGCTTATAACCCGTGCGAAGCACGGGTTTCTTTTGATAGGTTATAAAATTTATTTAACATTATAATTATGTTTTTATATAATCCTTATTTTTAATAATTTTTTAATTTTAATTTAATATAAATTTATATAATGATATGCATGGTTTAATATTTATTTTGTAAAATTCTAAATTAAAAATGTCGTTGACGGGTTCGAACTTTGAATTTTTAGTAAATTAATGATATATATGGTGTTGCAAAAGAAGAGAAAAGCCGAAGAAACTTGTGTATTGAATTGATGAAGATGGTGTAAATTAGGTTTAGAAGAATAGAGTTCTGTGCGCAGTGTTCGTGAAGGCAACGAAGGTTTTAAGTTTAACTGTATTAGTAATGGTGTAAATATAAAATACTATTGTGTCTTTAGGACTACTATAGCCAATAACGGATTAAAATTGATTTATTTTATATTTAAAATTAATTAAAAATTAAATTAACCAAACCGAAAACCAAAATAAATAGGATAACCAAACCGAAAACCAAAACTTTCAATGTTTCGGCTTTAATATAATAGTATAGATTATAATATTATAATTGGAAAAAGAGAGGTTTTAGTAAGAGAAAATAAAAAATGTAACGTATTTTGGCTGAAAAAGGTAACCGTCCATGTTATAATTGGAAAAGGAGAGTTTTTAGTTAGAGAAAAGGTAACGTGTTTTGGCTAAAAAGGGTAATTGATTAGTTTATAGTAATTATAATATAATTATGTTATTTCATTAAACAAAATTGCTCGAATTGTTTTTAAAAAGGGAGAAATTTTAGTTAGATAAATGTAAAAGATATTGTATTTTACCTTAAATAGAAAATTATTTAGTTATTGAAAAATAAAAAAGGTAATATGTTTAACCTGAAAAAGGAAATTGATTAATAAAGGAGAAATTATAGTTAGATAAAATATAAAAGATATTGTATTTTATCTAAAAAAGAAATTATTTAGTTATTGAAAAATAGAAAAGATAATATTTTTAACCTGAAAAAGGAAATTGATTAGTTAATAGGATAAATTGTATCTGTAATTGAGTAAGGGTAAATAAGTAAAATCAATAGGTACCGTACCGACCGACCGACCAACCGACTGACCGACCAACCAAACTTTTAATGTTTCGGCTTTTATATAATAGTATAGATCTGAAATAGTGGAGCATCACTTTTATAATAATACTATTTTTCATATATATTCAACGACATACATTTATTATAATCTTATTGCTAAAAATTTATAGTTCCAAATAATTAAATTACACGAAAATTTGTACATTCACGTATATTTATATGAATTTAACATCCGTACGGTTGGATTGTGCAAATAATAATTAATTTATCATATTTTAAGTCGCACTAATAGAGAACTTCTCTATTGTGTGCTTTAGATACTCTTTTCCCATTATAATTTGGATGTTTTTTTTATAAAATTAAATATTTTTATGCTCTGGCGTGGTGGCCGATTAGGAACAAGATTAAAAAAACCTACTATTGTTGGAATTTATGTAAATATAATTTTTTTAAAAAAAATGTTAGGACTAGAAAATTGTATACTAAAAATAATTATAAAATGATGTGATTGGAATGTTTTTAGTGCTTGAAGGAACATTATAATTGAACTAGTTTATAACCCGTGCAGCGCACGGGTTTTTTTTATTTGAAATAAATTTATTTTATGTTACAATTATATTTTTTATATAATTATTATTTTTAGTAATTATTTTAATTTAAATCTAAATAATATTTATAAATTTAATTAATGATGAGAAAAAGGACCCTGAGATATATCTCAGGGAACTTTTCCTAAGATACATATAAAATAATCTTTAAATCTTGCTGGACCCGTAGGGCTAATTAAAAATCTCTGAAATTATTAAAATACCCACCCCATTTTTATATATAAAAAGTAGTTATCTCATGAACTTACCTGAGATATATCTCAGGCTCCCTACTATCATTATTGATATGCATGGTTTAAAACTTATATTATGAAATTTTAAAGAGTAAAAAGCACTTCGTGTATTTGAACTTTCCCGAAATCAACACTTGGGATACTGACCTTCAAAAACCCCTACTTGCAATACTGCACTTTCAAACTTTTTATGAAGTGTGTACTTCCGTCAAATATTGCTTAACTCCGTTACTTTGGTGAGGGCAAAATAGTCATTTCGATTTTAAGGATTTATTTATTTTCTTTTCTTTTTCCTATTCATTTCATCCCTCTCACTTTTTCTCGGTAATCTCAACCTCTCTCGTCTCTGCACCCTCTCTCTGTTCTTCATTCTCAAAGATTCACACCGAAGATCATATGATTCTGTTTATAAAAATCGAAGTATGAATAATCGAATTAACGGGGTTTTGACTCTCTATATCATTATCTCGTTAATTTTGATTTCTGCAAAATTCACAAAAATGCTACACAAAAATTGAATTTGTTTTTTGAGGTTTTATCGAGTAATTTGTGTTGTTGAGGAATGTTGCGAATTTATGTTATTGGTAGTTAGGGGAAACAGTGATGGAGTTATGGTTTTTGTCGAGAGTGGAGGTTTGAGTTTGTTAGGTTGGAGAATTGATTGAGATTGAGATTGTTATGAGGCTTGTTGAGTTAATTGTGAGTGATTATGATGTGGAGGTTTTGTTTAGTAAGTATGCGAATGAGGTGGCGATGATTGTTGGTAGGGTGGCTTAATTTGTTGTTTGAGATTTTGTCGAGTAAGTATAGTGGACCTGTTTTTGATGCTTTGAGGTTGAGGTAGAGTGATGTGGAGTCCATTTTCTTGGAACCCCTTTAAAGGGTTTTAGGTTGGTTTAAAGATTTTGTATGTATAGGTTGTGTTGGTCTTGATTGAAATGGGTGCCACTAGTTTTAAAGCATCAAAAACGGAGAAGGTGATCTTCATACAAGGAGAAGGATTGCTACTAAGTTATTGTTTGACATGAATTATGTTGAGTTCATACGCCTATGGAGGGCAGTGATCTTGATACAAGGAGAAGGATTGCATGTGAACTTCTGAAAGGTATTGCTTCCCAGTACAAAGAGAAGGTGTCTGAAATGGTTTCCAACCAGATACAGGCTTGCTTGACCTCTTTTGCGCAAAATCCAGCTCGTAAAATTCAGCTACCAATTGGAAACACAAGGACTGCCCCGTCTATTTGGTTGTCTCACTTGCCACAAAAAAGGCTAGAGGTAATTCAGTGTCGACTGACCTTGTTGAAGTGGAGAATTTTTTTGCTTCAGTCATTGTTCCAGAATTACGTAGTCAGGATATTAATGGATTCCCGATGTTAAAGGCCGGAGCATTGAAATTTTTCACTATGTTCAGGAATCAGATCTCAAAATCCATTGCGAGGACTCTTTTGCTTCAGTCAGAAGAGCAGATTTTGAAAGGAAGTGAGAAACACAGCTCTTGATCGATTGTGAGATGAAAATAATGATAAGAGAATGAATTGGGGGTAAAGACGATACAATTTGGGGTAATAAATCGTTTAGAGTTGAAAGGACCAAACTGCCCTCGCCAAAGTAACGCCGTTAGAAGGAAATTGACGGAAGTACACACTTCGTAAAAAGTTTGAAAGTGCAGTATTGTAAGTAGGGGTTTTTGAAGGTTAGTATCCCAAGTGCAGATTTCGGGAAAGTTCAAGTACACGAAGTGCTTTTTACTCAATTTTAAATTAAATACGTCATTGACGAAATTCGAATCTTGAATGTTTTGTAAAGTAACTTAATCATATAAAATATGAAAAATTGCCCAAAATACCCACATTTTTACTACCCACTGCCCAAAATACCCGTTTTTCAGAACACTGGCCAAAATACCCACGGGACACGCCATTGGAAGAGGCGTATCCTAAGGTACTGTAGCTCCCTCTTTCTCCCCAGTCGAATCTCTCCGATTAGGGTATGCAAAATCCGGCAATAGATGTTGTTTGAAAATAGTATAGGATTGTAGATCGTCGAAAGACGAATCTAATGGTGTGTATAATGTCAACAAAAAATGCCTGGAGATAACCGAACGAACTGAAGCTAGCAGGAAAAATGGAGGTTTCGAACGAATTGGGGGTTTACAATCCGGCAATAGAAATGGTATAAAATTGGTATAGGATTGTAGAGCATGAAATTCCGATTCTAATGATGTATAGCACATAATTGAAAAACGACGAATGATTACTGAACGAATGAACGGAGAGACTCGCCGGAAATCGCCGGTCAATCGCCATGTATCGCCAGAGAGAAGACATGTGATACGCATCTTGTAACTGCATATCTTGTGATAAGCTAATTCAGAAGGCGTATCTTGCTCAGATACGTTTCTTCAATTGGCGTATCTCAACACATACGTTTTTTCAGCTGGCGTATCTGAACACATGCGTTGCTTCTATAGTCGTGACCCAGGATACTCCTATGTCATAGGTGTATCCCATGGGTATTTAGGGCGGTACTCACCCGGAATGGGTATTTTGGTTATGAAGTAATAAAAAGTGGTTATTTAGGGCATTCACCCCTAAATACCCACTTTTTATTGTTTAATGTCCAAAATGTCCAAATCCCGCGCTGCGCACCCAAAATACCCATGGGATACGACTATGGCAGAGTAGTATCCCCGGATACGCCTTTAATAGAGGAGTAAATTATAGGATACGCCCATAACAAAGTAGTGAACAGTGCTTTATGCCCATGGTGGAGCAGTATATAGCTGAGATACGCATTCCGGTAATGCGTATCAGGTGTCACGCATTCGTGACTTGCGTGATGACGTCAGCTGACATCATCATCACTTTTATCAGAAAAATCGCAACCTCTGGCGATTTAGGCGATTTCTGGCGATTTTCCAGCGACTCTCGTTCCGACACCATCAGTCAGTTTCCGTTCAAGTCATATATATCATTAGATTCGTCTTTCAAAGCTCTACAATCTAATGTCAAAGTTAAACGAGTTATGTTCCCGGATTGTGAATCCCCAATTCGAATCCAAAACCCAATTTTCCAACGAACAAAAATTCCACCCGTTCGACCATCTCTGTTAACCTCCGTTGATGTTTTATAGCCCATCAGATTCGTATCTCAATAATCTACAATCCTATACCAGTACTGTAATGTTTTATTGTCGAAATCAGAAACCCCCAATCGGAGAAGGACGTCGGAAAAGAGAGAGAAAGAGAGAGAGACGGGGAGTGGAACAGAGTTTGAGTTTGCTACAATAAACACACGATGCACCATTTCCGAAGGCGTATCAGGTGGGTATGTCGGGCAGTGTTTTGAAAATTTGGTATTTTGGGCAGTGGGTACTAAAAAAGTGGGTATTTTGGACAATTTTTCTAATTACATTATGCCATTATTTAATTTAATAATTAAGATAACCAAACTGAAACCAAACCAACAAACTTTCAATCTTTCTGCTTTAATATAATAATACTAGCTTATAACCCGTGCGCAATGTTCTAAAATTCGCTAGGCGGGTCTAGGCGGTGACCCTATCTTCTAGCGATTAATCGGCTAGGCGGCGATTAATCGGAATGAAATGGTCGGAACATTAATCGGATGTATTAAAATATTATTTTTTATATAATTTAATTTTAATATTTAAAAATATATTTTATATAATTAAAAACATAAATATCTTCATTTTATTATTAAATATGATGAGTGAATTTACCCTTTCATGTGTAAAGTATATTTTTTATTTAAAAAAATATTTTTTTAAAGTTTTATTCGTATTTTGACTATTTTTTAAAAATTGGGCCGATTAATCGCCGTCTAATACCGCCTACGGTCGATTAATCGTCGTCTAATCAATTATTCCCGCCTAACTAATTAAATCGCCTAATCCCGCCAAGACCCGCCTAGGCGCCGCCTAATCAAAAAAACGTCGAATGACCGATTTTTGCAGAATTTAGGCGTTTTCAGGCCGCCTAGCGTCTAGGCGGCGATTAATCGGCCGCCTAGGCCGTTTTTTATAACACTGCCCGTGCGATGCACAGGTTTTTTTTATATGAAATAAATTTATTTTATTTTACAATTATATTTTAATATAATTATTATTTTTAATAAATATTTTAATTAAAATTTAAATATTATATGTAAATTTAATTAATGATATGCATGGTTTAAAACTTATATTATAAATTTTTAAATTAAATACGTCATTGACCAAATTCGAATCTTGAATGTTTTGTAAAGTAACTTAATCATATAAAAAATTTAATCATCAGATCTAACTGTTCTGATTTTTTACTAAAAATCTAACGGTAATTATTCGTTGTACACGGATTTCTGTTATATATTTTTATTAGTGATTGAAAGATATGATGTGATATTTTAGGTATATATTAATAATTGTATGATTATGTTTTAAACTAAAAGGTGTCATGTTTTAATTAGAAAAGAATATTAATGATTGAAAGATTATGATTGCAAAATTATGTTTAAAATTAAAAGGTAATGTGTTTTAATGAGAAAAGAAATATTAATGATTGGAAAATATGATATTTTAGGTGTGTATAAAGGGTAATATGTTCAATTAAAAGTAAACATCTTTTAAATTGATTGAAAGATACAATATTTTAGGTATTTATTGAATTTTATTTAATATTATAATTATTTTTATATAATTATTATTTTAATAATTTTTTAATTTTAATTTAATATAATTTAATATACTCAAATTTAGGGATTATACTAATGTTTCCTTATTATAAACAACAAATAGGGATTTTTAATATATTTTATTAATAATTGAAAATATGGTGTGATATTTTTGGATATATATTAATGATTGTAAGATTAGTTTTAAATAAAAAAAGTAACATATAACGTATTTTAATTAGAAAGAAAATATTAATAATTTGAAGATATGGTACGATTGATGTTTTTATAAAAGGTAATATATCTTCAACTAAAAGTAAATGTTAAAATGGCAATGACTAATTACCATTAATTATATTATGTCTTTATTTATTTTAACAATTTGGATAACCAAACCGAAAACCAAACTGACAAACTTTCAATCTTTCGGCTTTAATATAATAGTACTACCTTATAACCCGTGCGATGCACGGGTTTCTTTTAATATGTTGTAAATTTTATTTTATGCTATAATTATGTTTTTATATAATCATTATTTTGTAAAAATTATTTTAATATTATTTAATATAAATTTAGATAATGATATGCATGATTTAAAATTTATATTATAGAATTTTAAGTTAAATACGTCATTGACGGGATTCAAAACTTGAATTTCTAGTAAATTACTTTAATCATAAAATATACCTTACAATTACATCTAACAGTTCTTATTAATTACTAAAAATCTAACAGTAAAATGGTGTAATATTTTTGGATATACATTAATGATTGCAAAATTATGTGGTTTAAAACTTATATTATAAAATTAAAAAAAATATGTCGTTGACAGAATTCGAGCCTTGAAATTTTCAAAATTATGTGGTTTAAAACTTATTGATATGGGCTAAAAATAAGCCCTAAAGACACATTTAATGTTACATTAAATGAACCTAGGTTGGTCCAAGGTTAAAGCCCAACTAGGAGGCCAAAAACCCTAATTAAAGTTGTAAATTCGTAATTTATAAATCAGTCAATAAAAAGACTCCGTTATTGAGTCCAAAAGGGAACCAATTCCTTTAAGGAGTAGCCCCCAAGACACCCCAGTCCAATAGAAATCAGCCTTCTCCATAGAAGGATCCAGAATTCCATCTAAAGTAGGTGACTTACTCGCCAAGTCTCCAAACCCTATTCAAAGTCCAAGGCACCCAATGCCTATATAAAGGGCCTGACCCCTCATTCTCAGAACAACATTTTTGGGGCACAGCTCCATACGTCATCCACCACGTTTTAGGCTTAATCCTCGGATAAGGACATACAAGCCACTACATCACTACGCCGTGAGGGCGCATCAAGCCACGTAGGCAACTATAGAACTACGTTTTGGCTTGATTCTTGATATTCATCAAGGTACGTAGGCATCTTGCGAGGATCGACTAGTCCCAACAGCGAGAGTAGCCACCATTAAAGCTCAAAGCTCTTAATCCCTAGCATTCAATACACGAATTAATTACACCCTACTTTTTATTCCACAACATTTGGCGCCTTCAGGGGAAAAAAACGTCAACCATGGAAAAGACACGGAGATAAAAAAAATGGATGAGACGTTCCACCAGCCTCAATACGCGTTCCGACCACCGTTGCTGGAACTCTAGGAACAGGAATTTAAACGAGTCTCCAAGGAGCTGGAGTCCAAAAAACGATTTTAAACTCTCCAAGGGCGGATTCCCAATCCTAGGCATGATTATGCCCATAATAGGAAAACATGATTATGAATCTCTACCATGGTGGTTCCACCACTAACATATCAGAACCCAAGTTATGGGCTTCCATCCCAACGAGAGGATGATTCGCCCCATATTTGATGCTTGAAACCTCCGCATATAGCAGAAGGGAGAAGTCTCGATCATGCACTAACAATGATGAAAAAACAATCGGACTGATGATCCACTCCCCTTGACTTTCATTCAGGGAACGACTCCCCCAGAGATGAGTCTCCAAGGGGTGATCCTTCAAGGGGTGACCCCAAAATTCCTTAACTCAAGGAGTGAATCCCCAATTGCAGATGGTGGTCTCACATCTGTCTAATGAAGCACAAGGAGCACAGATCGTCACCACCGTCATGCTAATCCCAATAACTCGAAACCCCGTTTATGGGTTGTCATCGTTCCAAATATTGATGAAGCCATCGATTTACTCATGAGAAGTATATGCCTCAATACATTGAAGGCCTTGTCCCCTTGTTGGAGGAAACCAAAGTTTCTCCGAATCATACGCCCAAGATGACTCCTCGTATGAAGAAGATGAGGAAGAGGACGTCCATTCTAAGAAGAGACATCAAGGCAAGTAGCCCACTGGAGGAGTAGGACGTTCTCAACCCCGAGGGACTCAAGGAACGACTCTTCAGGCCATAGAAGAAAGGATTTGGGGGTTCAAAATACTAATCCGCAGCAACCGATTGTAGATTCAACGAATTCATGGACGAATCCCCTCCGGATGGTGGTGTCATCCCTCTAGCACACTATTGGGACTACAGATGTCCATCTTTGTCATTACATAATGAACTTATATTCCCACCCATAGGATGTCATTCATCGATGGTAGAAACGGCCATCAACACGAGGCATACGTGCCTCAATGCATTCAAGGCCTAGAACGCCAATGAAGGAGTTGTGATTTTTCCGGACCCTGTATTGTTGACGATTTATCATCCACTGATGAAGATGACTATCTTAGAAAAAGAGAACCAGGTAAGGAGCTCGAATGAGGGTCAGGGCCATCTTAGCCCCGTGAATCCAAAGGACCGGATCCCAAGACTTAAGGAAGGAGGATACAAGCTCATGAAGTGCATATTCGAAAATTGAAGAAAGATCTGGAAATATAATAGGCTAGGCAGCCCCCAAGGACAAGGATCCCTTATGCTATTAATTCAAGTGATACCCCTAGGAGGAGAAGGGTTGATACACAAAGGGCTGACCCCGATGACTCGGTGCCTCTAGGAGATCATGATGATCCCATCCCGTCCTTCACCAACGAGATAATGAATGCTCATACCTCAAGGAAATTCAAGATGTCCACTATCGAGGTATGTGATGGGGCAGGAGATCCCACTAATCATGTGAGGACATCCTCCGACGCACTCCTAATTTTAACCTGTGATTGACGCAATAAATTATAGGGCGTTCCTTCAAACCCTAGGGGGCATGACACAAAGATGGCATAGTTAGTTGCCCCCGAACTCGATCGGCTCCTTTAAAGGATTAAAAAGGGCATTTATTACCCCGTTTATTGATGGAAAGTTCATGAGAAATGTTTTACATCCCCATGAATGTGGAACAAGGAAAGAATGAATCCTTGAGGGATTACATGAAGTGAATCAATAAGGAGGCCTTGAAGGTCCCGAACCTGGATGATAGAGTAGCCATCAAGGTAGAGGAAAGTGTAAGGGAAGCCTCAACCCCTGCTGGAGGCAATGGAGGTAATAACAAGAAGCGAAGGTGGTAACGAGTTGAATGTTAAGGATATGTATCCTCGAACAAGTAAAGACTCTGACTCTCCCTGGAAGAAGAACAATCAAGGATCGAGGTTTACCAGTTATGCACATTTGTATACTCCAAAGAGCCAAATCCTGATGGACATTGCAAAAGATAAGGATCTCTGATGGTCGAAACCACTAAGGGCTGATCCCGAGAAGATAAACAAGAACCAATGTTGTCAATTCCATAAGGACGTGGGAAATAAATTTCACGATTGTAGATAGCTGAAATACAAGATCAAGTTTCTGATCCGAAGAACAAGGTTGAATAAGTTCACAAAGGATGGCCAACAGGATAACCTAAGGCGGGATTATAAAGTAGAGATTATGAAAGGAAGGATGACGATCAAAATCGCAATCCATAGCCCTGGGGGCCGATGATAAACATGATTTTTGAAGACCCGACATCGGTCGGGAATACAAGAAGCTCTCGTAAAAGCTTATGCTCGAGAAGTTATGCACATTATAGGAGAAGCTCCATAGTGACCAAATACTGAAATGGAATTTGCCTTTGATGTTTCTGACTTGGAAGGGGTGAAGTGCCTCCATGATGGCCCGTTGGTCATAACACCTCCGATAGGGAAATCGCAAGTGAAAGGAGTCTTGATAGATAATGGAACATCTTTCATGATGAATTCTCGAAGATGGGATACAACGATTCTCAATTGACCCCCTCCAACATGCCCATCTATCGGGGGAGTTGAGTCGAGAGTAGAAAAACTATTCGGTTGTCCATGATAATAGGACGGGAGCCTAGGGAGGCCACTCAGATGTTGAACCTTTTGGTGGATAAAGCAAATACCGCTTACAATGTCAGCCTTAGAAGGACAGGCTTAAGGCGGTTGCCTCATGTTAAGACCTAAAGATCAAATTTCCTACAAGGAATGGAGATGAAGAGAAGGGAAGTCAAATAATAATAAAGAATTGCTATCCGGCCGCCTTGAGGCCTGATGAAGATGGGGGGCTGGTCCTTCCTATTGAAGACATGGATGTCTGAGAAGATGAGAAACAAATAGGAAAGCCTACCGAGGACTTGGCCCCCACTCCCCTAGTTCTCGAAGAACCTGAGAAGTTACCCACGTAGGGCATTGCTGAATTAACCCTAGAAGGGCAAATTGGATGCGTTCCTACAAGAGAACAGTGTTGTATACTTGGACAATAGCTGATATGCCAGGGGTCAATCCCCAATTAAGTACGTAAACTAGACGTCCACCAAAATAGGGAGACGATGAATGGAAGAAAAGGAACTTTGATTCCAAGAGGCAAGAAGGCCAATAAAGAATGAAGGATGTGTATGGACTTCATTAATATGAATGATGCATGTCTCCGGGACTACTTTCCCCAACCAAGGAATGATACATTGACCAATGCAACAGCTGGTCATGAAATGTTAGGATTCACTATTTAAACAAAATCAAAGTGCATAAAGGTGACGTCCCAAAGGGGCGACATATCGAAGATAAATGAATAAGATTTTTGAGCATCTTGTTGGGAAGACTATAGAAGTCCATGTAAATGACTTATTAGTCAAGAGCCTCGATAAGGCACATCACATCGAACATTCTTATGAGGCATTTGAGGTGTTAAGACACCAGAAGATGATATTGAATCTAACTTAATGCGCCTTCAGCATAGGATCAGAAATTTTTTTGGGTTTGATGGTCTCCAAGCATGGAAATTGAGGCCAAACCCAATAAGCGTAGAGCAATCCTTGAAACGGAACCTCCATGTGTTAACATAACCAAATTTCGAAAAGTGGTTGTGTCTATACCTGGCTGCATTTGATACGGCTTTGAGTGTCGTCCTCATGAAAGAAGAAGACAAGGTTCGGAAACCCATCCATTACATGAGAAAGGTCTTGCATGGGACAGAGAAACCACAATAAATCCCCAAGCACTCGCTGACTTCATGGTTGAATACACCATTAACAACCAAGAAGTCGGGGGCAGGAGGTAGTACCCCAGAAGGGCAAGGAAATAAAGAAGGAGAATCTAGAAGCGGTACTCAAGGAGTATTGGATGCTCAATTTTGATGGAGAATTAAAAAACAAAATTAAGTGGACATACCCCGATGGGTTCATGATTCCCCAACGACAAATAATGAGGCTGAATGCAAAGCCATGATAGCCATACTTGGTTTGGCCGGAGCCCCGAGGGTTAAAACCCTAAAGTCTGTGGAGACTTAAGATCGGTAGTACCAAAAGTGAATGGTGCGTTCGAGGTCAGGGCTGGATCCGTGACAAAATACTTGAAACTTGACTCAATTCAATGAGTGTTACAAGAGAGGAAAACGTAAAGGCTGATGTCCTATATATGTTTTCCTCCTTAGAGATAGAGAATTATGTTGAAAGTTCTTACTTCCAAGTCTTGGAGACCCGAAGAATTGATAGAAAAACTGATAACACCTGTAGGTATGAAAAACCGTTGGATAGATCCTACAAAGGCTCACTAAGAAACCAGTTGGTTACCCGACAATGCCATGTAGACACGGAAGTTGTCAGTAAGAACACTAAGGCCTCAAAACACGAATATAGCCTTGAAAGAAACTCATGTAAAATTCCGTGGGCAACACTCAGAGGGCAGGACCCTTTCCCAAAAGATGACCCGATTTGGATTATACTGGTCAGACATGATGGCTGATGCCAGAAGTTATGTGTGATCGATATTCAAAAACACGCAAATGTTGATCAATCCCCTGAAATGTTGAAAATCGTCAGTTCTCCCATTCCCAATGGCAATGTGGGGATTAGGGCTGAGTAAAACCGATCCGAACCCGAAAAACCGAACCGAAATTTGTTTTTTCGGTTCGGTTCGGTTCTAAATATTTTGAAATTCCGATTATTTCGGTTTTCGGTTCTGGACCGAAATATATTTCGGTTCGGTCCGGTTCTTTTCAAAAAAATTCGGTTTTGAACCGAATAAACCGAAATATTTAAAACATATATTTGCATTTATATATTATAATTAACACTGGCCTTGTTGCACTAATTAGCTTTGATAAGTGCATCAATTCTGGTGATACAACATCTCTGTATTATATTCATCATTTTAAAATTTATATACCTGAATGCAGTGCTTGTTTTCTAGATTTTTTAGTCAAAAGGTAGTGCTTGTTGATTTTAATGATTTTCTGTTAAGTGCCCAATTTCCCTGAAGGCTCATGCAGATATTAGCAACAGTCCAAACATGTAGAGCTCTGTTGGGTTCCCATCAATCAATATTATTTTCCTTGACATGCCATATTATAGAAAGGTGTCCAAGAGTTTAGGATGAAGGGTATGAATTTAGGAAGTAAAAAATGGCATGGATTTAGGATATAAAGGGCTAATGTGTACGAGTAACTAATATATGATATGCTTCAGTAACATTAGGCGATACAAATTGTCCCTGACATGGTTCTATGCATATGATTTGTGGCATACGAAGAGTTTGCTTGTTACCCATGTTCTGTTAGGGATTGTTAGTGAATATCATTCATAGAGTCCTTCAAAATATGAATTATAGGCTGTCCTGCAATAAAAATGTTTTGGCCAGGTAAGTAGGTAAGAGCTTAAAGACAAAGTGCAGGGGTTTTTTAAATTTCGGTCCTGATTGGACCGAACCGAAATAACCGAAATATTTCGGTTCGGTTCCGGTTCGGTTCATGTGCATATTTCGGTTCGGTCCGGTTTCCAGAAAAAGTCCTTATTCGATTTTCGGTTATTTCGGTTCGGTCCGGTTATGGACCGAACCGACCGAATGCTCAGCCCTAGTGGGGATAAGTGTTCTTGGTTCATTCCTAGTGGCAAATGCCTAGAGGAAGTTCCTGATAGTTTCAATTGATTCCTTCATGAAGTAGACTGAGGCCAAACCCCAAGCCTGGATAACCACCAAGTAAATGACACAATTCCTTTGGGAAAGTGTGATACGTAGATATGGACTTTCACCAATCCTGATAGCCAAAAATGGATGACAATTCAAAAACGAGGCTTTTGCAAGCTGGAAACGTTTGGAAAAAATATGATGCCTACACTTGGCGCACCCCAAACCTCAAGGTCTATCGTATCTGAGCATCTGGATTGGACACACCACATGATCAGACTAAGTAGAGATAAGGTTCAATGAAACCACAAGCTTCTGGCTCTAAGGAACTGTTGGTTCGAAAACTAACTGCGCAAGTGTATGCGGTCACAAGTAATATAATAAATTCGTTCCCACAGAGACTTGGTGTTTGTTCAGAAATAATATTTAAGCAACGACGTATGATTAAACAACAAACTGCTTGAATAAATATCAAAAGGGGGTATTTTTGTATTATTCTAATTGATTAATTAAATTAGTAATATTAAATAATTCGAACTAATTAATTTAATTAAATGAAAATTTATATGTGAGAAAAACATGGGATTCTAATTTCATTATTTATTTCATTTAGAATTGATGCCTTAATTTCAAAGTAATTTTGATAATTACGAAAGCTAGTCGGGAACACGAAACTAACATAAGCGCCTTTCAGCCTTAACTCATATCAAACCACACGAACATCCACTTAAAAAGATAGAAGTCGCGAGGACACCCTTTATGCTTAGCCCTATATGTCTATAAGATTTGAAAACATAATTGGTTTACGAATAAATTCCTTTATTATGACTACATAGGGTGATGTGAAAAAATCCTATCACTTATCGTAAATGTACATGACAATTACGAACCTATGCTAACATGGCAAATTCTAAATTCCTAAATCCACTTTCGCATTCATTAGGAATTAATAATTTAGACGTTAGCTACGCATCTAATAAATTAAGCGCAACCACATTAGGCAATCTGAATTTTTATCATAATACAAATTATTAAGGCATCGAATTAATAAATTACGTAAATAAATCCATTAGAATCCCATGACGGCGATTAGTTCATAATCGAACGAATCGTCATTATGGGATTAAATGAAAACATGATAATAATAATAATAATAATAATAATAATAATAATAATAATAATAAAAACTAAATTAAAAATTGCGATAAATTAAATATGAAATTGCAAGAGTTTAGAATGTAGAACCGAAATAGCTTCCAATGAAAGAAAAGAGCACTCCAAATAATCCCCGTAAATTCTTCAACCAAAATAACACTTACACTAAATTTGCAAAAATTAAAAGTGTATAAAAATGAAACTTAAAATTACAAAGGAACTAGAGAGAAAACAAGAGAGGATTTTTCTCTCCAAATTGTTGTGTGATTTACAAGCTTGAGAACTAGGCTATTTATAGCAAAACATTAGCACACCACACTAATAAAATACAAATGAAAAGAATTAAAAAGAAATGAAAAAAATGAAAAAAAAATAAAAAATAGCACACAAAATAATTGTACCAGCCGAAAGCAATCCACCCAAAACTGTACTCGGCTGCATTCTATCACTTCCCTTTTTTTTTTCCTGGCCGACAAGACACTACAAGTTGCATTCCTTGTTCTCTTTACAAAGATATGTCCGAAAAAAAATGTTTTTAAATCGCATAACTTTTTATCTTTAATTAATAAATAACTAATTTAATCCAGAAATTATAAAAATAAATATCTAATATTATTAGATATTTAAAAATATAATTTCCTAATTAAATAAAATATTTATTAATATAAATAAATCCGTAAGTCCTAAGCTGCGGTCTATTGCGGGCCTGGAACTGGACTCCTTTTGCATAAAGAAAAATATATCAATTCCAACCGGGGTTTTCTCTTTAAGAATATATCACTTTCAATCTTTTTTGTGATAATTCTATTTTCTCATTGCTCGTCCAGGTGTAAATTACGGTCTCTTGAGGATCTGAAACCAGACTCTTTTTGCTTGGAAAAAATATATCAATTCCAACAGGGATTTTCTCTTTAAGAATATATCACTTTCCATCTTTTTGTGATAATTCTATTTTCTCATTGTTCGTCCAGGTGTAATTACGGCCTCTTGAGGATCTGAAACTGGATTCCTTTTGCGAAACGAAAAATATATCAATTCCA
The DNA here is from genome assembly GCA_036435485.1 of Saposhnikovia divaricata. Lineage (NCBI taxonomy): Eukaryota > Viridiplantae > Streptophyta > Magnoliopsida > Apiales > Apiaceae > Saposhnikovia > Saposhnikovia divaricata. The sequence goes on from CM071601.1 coordinate 103,426,582, forward strand.
ACCGGGGTTCCAGATTTAAGAATATATCACTCAGAATTTCTTTATGATAATTCTTTTTCCTCGTAGCCAGTCCACTTGATAAAATTGAGACAGAATTCCACCGTTTTTAGCCTTTTATCGCCTAGATACCTAAAGTTGCGAGTTCTGCACAACAAATGCTGAAACACAACAAAAATGAATTAAAAGACACAACATACTTAAGGATAAACCACCAATCTAGGCCAAAATAGCGCATAATAAGTGGATATAAAATCCACTTATCACACCCCCAAACTTAAACTGATGCTTGTCCTCAAGCGAAAACAGACTCGTCTACCTCTAAATGCATGAATGCAAACGATGCAAGGATCCCATAAGCAAAACAATAACCAATTTAGCAGAGTGTCTCAGAGAATGTGATTACTCCAAATAGAGATCGACTAAATATCGGCATATTAACATTTACAAGTACGGAAACGTGCGTGTGTGCAATACTCATCAGAATTACTCTTAGCACTAGATCAAAACCATACACATTCTTTGTCATAACAATCACAAGTTTATAAATAGAATGGACGCTAGACACTTCATAACCTAGAAACACCTCCATCATCATTTGAGTTAGACAGGAATTCATGCTTTATTAACAACTATGACGCATAATACTATACACAACACACATGCTTATTTGACCGTGCAATGGATGAGACCCCAAAAGGCTTATACAATAATACCCATGTAGCGAGCGTTAGGTTAGTGGATCCCAGACCGGAAAAGTCTTAGGTCACTAGGCTTGAGTCCCCTAGAACTTAATTGCTCGAGTATTAAAGAGCTCACCCTGATCAATTTTGCATACACACACATACTCACAAACACTTTTTTTTCTTTTTTTTTTCAATTTTTTTTTTCATTTTTTTCATTTTTTTTTATTTTTTTTATATGCAATCTGGAATGAGAATTCTCAATTCCAACCCTAGACTACTCATATAAATATGAGCTGGCTACTAGCCAATTGACACCTATCAATTATTAACAACTACACACAAACTAGCATGAACCCTGGTTTCCCCCAAACTTATATTTAGTGATTCTACGCTATCAAGGGAATAAAGAAAATTCCAAATATAATCAGGTGATTAAATTTCAACAACCAAACAAGCATGATCTTAACCTAGCCCCAAAAACAAATGATGAGTTGTGTAAGATTGTGTTTCTGCAACATGCACGTCAATTCATGAGTATTTAAATCAGCCTTCTATCCATCATTATCACACTCAAATTCATCATTGACTACTAAACGGAATCGCCAAGCGCTACGGGATCAAGGAAAATATGATATGCAACTAATCATGAATATTTTTTTTTTGGAAAGTATGAATTATATGATTTTAAACTAGCATGGTGTATTATGAACTACATGAAACTATATGCAATACTATGACTCGATTAATCAAATATCCTAAATCACCCCCAAGCTTAAAATATTCAATGTCCTCATTGAAGGTATAGATAAAGGATAAAAGAGAACTCCCCTACTGTCGGCATCATCGCCCTCCTCGGCGGTGGGTCAGGCGGTGGAAATGCTGCATGAGCTCCAAACTGAGGTTAATCTACCTTGAAAGAAGAATTTTTCTTTTGTGAAGCCAGCTCCTGTAACTTACCAATGACCTGCAACTTGACATAATACTGAACAAAATCACACAAAATCACACCACACATAAAAACACCAAACCTATGGGTTGCCTCCCATGAAGCGCTGTCGTTAACGTCATTTAGCCGGACGTTACTTCCTCAACTCACGGCGGTTTCAACAGAATAACCGAACCGTCCTCAACAGAAAGACCATTCATATGAACGTTGACTTCTTGCTTGCTTACTCCCAACACAATTCCTCATTCACTCTTCACCTTGACTTTTCCACCAATCGACTTCTTCGTGTTCTTTTTCTTCCTCACACCTCTAAGATGTTTATCCCTCTCCGATGACTGAACCACACACTCTTCTTTCGCATCATCAACTATCCACCTTCTTAACACATTATCATGCCCTTCTTCAAAAATTACTAACTCATCATTCAAAAGGACATACCTCAAACGCGGTGGAAGTTTTCCGAGCTTTACATTTGAGAGATCTCGAACTGAAGAACTGTCAATGGAATCAATGATGTGATGCTCTAGCATGTGCATATCCGACTTTTCACTAAATAACTGATCAAACTCCTCTGCCTGGCTCGTATCAACCATTTCCATGCTGAAACACTCTTCAACTTCTGCCGGAAATTTCATGGCCTTGAACACATTAAAGGTGACATTCTGGTCTTGTACCCTCATTGTAAGCTCTCCTTTTTGCACATCGATCAAAGTACGACCCGTAGCTAGAAAAGGCCTTCCCAAAATTATTGGAATCTTCTTGTCCGCTTCGAAATCTAGAATCACAAAATCGGCAGGAAATATGAGCTTATCAACCTTCACCAAGACATTCTCTATTATACCCCTTGGATAAGTGATTGACCGATCAGCCAGCTGCAACGAGATATTGGTAGGTTTTGGATCAGGCAGACCAAGTTGCTTGAAAACAGACAAGGGCATGAGATTAATGCTAGCTCCCAAATCACATAAGCATTTGTCAAAAGACAACTTTCCAATGGTGCATGGAATTGTAAAGCTTCCTGGATCCTTAAGTTTAGGAGGTAATTTCTGTTGCAACACCGCACTACACTCCTCTGTCAATGCCACTGTTTCAAATTCTTCCAACCTTCTCTTTCGTGACAAAATATCCTTCATGAACTTTGCATATCTCGGCATCTGCTCCAATGCTTCAACAAAAGGAATGTTAATGGATAGTTTCTTGAAGACCTCCATAAACTTCTGAAATTGTTTTTCTTGATCTTGTTTCTGCAAGCGTTGAGAGAATGGAGGAGGTGGATAAATATGCTTTTCTGGTATTGGTGCTTTAACTGGTTCATCTTTTCTGGATTCTTCATGCACCAACGCTTGAGGCTTTTCATTAGACTCAGATTCCTTGATAACCTCTTCATCAGCTTTCTTTGATGTCCCTTCAATCTCCTTACCACTTCTTAACGATACTGCATTGCAAGTCTCCTTCCGCTCATTCTTTGGATTTGGCTCGGTGTCACTAGGAAGAGTTCCTTGTGGCCTGTTTAACAAGGCATTAGCAAGCTGCCCAATCTGATTCTCCAACGTCTTGAGAGATACTGCTTGACTTTTAACCAACAACTTCAATTCATCCAATTCAGATTTTTCATTAAGAGATTGCCCTGCACTAGCTTGAGACTGCTGCTGAAATCCCGGAGGTTGGAATTGTTGCCTTGGAGCATACTGCTGCTGATATCCATGATTGAATGGTCTAGCTTGTTGACTTTGAAACTGCTGATAAGGCTGTTGCGGTTGTTGAACACCTTGGTTGTTGTTCCAGGTAAAATTTGGATGGTTCCGATTGTTCGGATGATAAGTTGCTGGAGCTGGTTGCGAAGGTCGCTGAAAATTGCTCACAAACTGTGCTGATTCAGAAGAGATTGCACACTGATTCGTATCATGTGCACCTGCACATAGCTCACAAAAACTAGCAACCTGCTGAACTCCATAATTAGTAAGGGAATCCACCTTCATCGTAAGAGCTTTCAACTGAGCTGTTATAGTTGTTGCTGCATTAACTTCAAAAATTCCTGCTACCTTACCTTGAGAAAGCCTCTGGGTTGGATTTTGATATTCATTTGCAACCATCATCTCAATAAGCTCATAAGCTTCATCATAGCTCTTAGCCCACAGAGCTCCGCCTGATGCTGCATCTAGCAAAGGTCTAGACTGTGCTCCCAACCCATTGTAGAAACCATTAATAACCATCCAATCAGGCATCCCATGATGAGGACACTTTCGCAGCATCTCCTTATAACGTTCCCAAGCCTCACACAAAGATTCACCAGTGTGCTGTGCAAATTGAGTTAGAGCGTTCCTTATTGCTGCAGTTTTAGCCATGGGGAAGAATTTTGTAAGAAACTTCTGAGCAAGATCCTCCCAAGTAGTGATGGAACCGGCTGGTAGAGAATGTAACCAGCCTTTTGCCTTATCCCTTAAAGAGAATGGGAAAAGTCTTAATTTGATAGCATCATCCGACACACCATTGAATTTGAAAGTGTCACAAATCTCGATAAAGTCCATGATGTGCATATTAGGATCCTCCGTTGAAGCTCCCCCAAACTGAACTGAGTTCTGCACCATCTGAATTGTGCTTGGCTTGATTTCAAAAGAATTAGCTGCAATGGCAGGCCTGACAATACTAGATTGAATATCATTGATCTTTGGTTGAGAATAGTCCTTCAAAGCCTTAGTAGCTGCTGCTACCCTGTCACCCATTGTTGCCTCTACTATTACTTCAAGCTCTTCTGTTGCTTCAAGCTCTTCTTCTTCCAGCTTAGCTTTTAAAGTTTGAGAACGTGTTCGCATAAACAACTTAAGATCCTTATACTGGTAGAGCGAGAAAACACGTCGTGAGAGAAAAAAAACTATCCAAGTCAGTTAAGTTTAACCTCCGTTGATGTTAAACAAAAATTCTGAAAATAACACCGAAGTCCCCGGCAGCGGCCCCAAAAACTTGTTGGTTCGAAAACTAACTGCGCAAGTGTACGCGGTCACAAGTAATATAATAAATTCGTTCCCACAGAGACTTGGTGTTTGTTCAGAAATAATATTTAAGCAACGACGTATGATTAAACAACAAACTGCTTGAATAAATATCAAAAGGGGGTATTTTTGTATTATTCTAATTGATTAATTAAATTAGTAATATTAAATAATTCGAACTAATTAATTTAATTAAATGAAAATTTATATGTGAGAAAAACATGGGATTCTAATTTCATTATTTATTTCATTTAGAATTGATGCCTTAATTTCAAAGTAATTTTGATAATTACGAAAGCTAGTCGGGAACACGAAACTAACATAAGCGCCTTTCAGCCTTAACTCATATCAAACCACACGAACATCCACTTAAAAAGATAGAAGTCGCGAGGACACCTTTTATGCTTAGACCCTATATGTCTATAAGATTTGAAAACATAATTGGTTTACGAATAAATTCCTTTATTATGACTACATAGGGTGATGTGAAAAAATCCTATCACTTATCGTAAATGTACATGACAATTACGAACCTATGCTAACATGGCAAATTCTAAATTCCTAAATCCACTTTCGCATTCATTAGGAATTAATAATTTAGACGTTAGCTACGCATCTAATAAATTAAGCGCAACCACATTAGGCAATCTGAATTTTTATCATAATACAAATTATTAAGGCATCGAATTACTAAATTACGTAAATAAATCCATTAGAATCCCATGACGGCGATTAGTTCATAATCGAACGAATCGTCATTATGGGATTAAATGAAAACATGATAATAATAATAATAATAATAATAATAATAATAATAATAATAATAATAATAATAATAATAATAAAAACTAAATTAAAAATTGTGATAAATTAAATATGAAATTGCAAGAGTTTAGAATGTAGAACCGAAATAGCTTCCAATGAAAGAAAAGAGCACTCCAAATAATCCCCGTAAATTCTTCAACCAAAATAACACTTACACTAAATTTGCAAAAATTAAAAGTGTATAAAAATGAAACTTAAAATTACAAAGGAACTAGAGAGAAAACAAGAGAGGATTTTTCTCTCCAAATTGTTGTGTGATTTACAAGCTTGAGAACTAGGCTATTTATAGCAAAACATTAGCACACCACACTAATAAAATACAAATGAAAAGAATTAAAAAGAAATGAAAAAAATGAAAAAAAAATAAAAAATAGCACACAAAATAATTGTACCAGCCGAAAGCAATCCACCCAAAACTGTACTCGGCTGCATTCTATCACTTCCCTTTTTTTTTCCTGGCCGACAAGACACTACAAGTTGCATTCCTTGTTCTCTTTACAAAGATATGTCCGAAAAAAATGTTTTTAAATCGCATAACTTTTTATCTTTAATTAATAAATAATTAATTTAATCCAGAAATTATAAAAATAAATATATAATATTATTAGATATTTAAAAATATAATTTCCTAATTAAATAAAATATTTATTAATATAAATAAATCCGTAAGTCCTAAGCTGCGGTCTATTGCAGGCCTGGAACTGGACTCCTTTTGCATAAAGAAAAATATATCAATTCCAATCGGGGTTTTCTCTTTAAGAATATATCACTTTCAATCTTTTTTGTGATAATTCTATTTTCTCATTGCTCGTCCAGGTGTAAATTACGGTCTCTTGAGGATCTGAAACCAGACTCTTTTTGCTTGGAAAAAAATATATCAATTCCAACAGGGATTTTCTCTTTAAGAATATATCACTTTCCATCTTTTTGTGATAATTCTATTTTCTCATTGTTCGTCCAGGTGTAATTACGGCCTCTTGAGGATCTGAAACTGGATTCCTTTTGCGAAACGAAAAATATATCAATTCCAACCGGGGTTCCAGATTTAAGAATATATCACTCAGAATTTCTTTATGGTAATTCTTTTTCCTCGTAGCCAGTCCACTTGATAAAATTGAGACAGAATTCCACCGTTTTTAGCCTTTTATCGCCTCGATACCTAAAGTTGCGAGTTCTGCACAACAAATGCTGAAACACAACAAAAATGAATTAAAAGACACAACATACTTAAGGATAAACCACCAATCTAGGCCAAAATAGCGCATAATAAGTGGATATAAAATCCACTTATCAGGAACCAAGGGCTCGAATAGGCCAAGTTCCATGCAATTGAAGGCTCGAATAGGGCACGATCCATGTAATTGAAGGCTTAAATAGGCCACGTTTCGTTGAAGGCTCGAATAGGCCACATTCCATTCAATTGAAGGCTCATGGAGGCCACATTCCATCCAATTAAAGGCTCATGGAGGCCCCTTTTCATTAGACTGAATGCTCGTGAAGGCCACACTCCGTCCAAATAAAGGCTCATACGTGTTTCGTCCAATCAAAGACTCGAAAAGGCCACGTACAATCCATTTGAAGGATCAAAAAATGCAAGAAATAAGTTAAAAAAAATATTGCAAGGAGTTAGAGCTCGAAACAAGCTTCGATTCGATATATTGTAAGCTCAAATCGGAGCAACGACCAAAAAGATATGGATTTTTCAATACTCGTGAAATGAGCGGGCCTAATAATCGAATTAAAAGACAAAAATGCGATCTCAATCCATGTCTTCTGGGGCTGGAATTTCAAGTCACGATTGACCTCCTCTAGGTCTCAAAGGCGAGGTCGTGATGACCCATGACCTAGGACAAATGAGGTTTAAAGAAAACAAAAAAAACTTCAATTGAGGTCATAGAATGAGGTTATAGACCCCGCGACCAAGGTAAAATTGAGGGAAAATACAGCCTCAATCTAGGTCGTAGACTGAGGTCGTAGACCTCACGACCAGTCAAAAATGGGGCCTTTATACGACTTCAATCCAGGTCGTGGATGAAGCTCTTAAGCCCCACGACCAGCCAAAAATGAAGCCTTGTGGCGAACTCAATTCAAGTCATAATTGAGGTCGTAGAACCTCAAGACCTGGGTAAAATTGAGTTATTCCAAGACCTCAATCCAGGTCGTGCTTTGAGATCGTAGACCTCACGACCATTGATATTTTGGGTCTTTACACGACCTCAATCCAGGTCGTGAATCAAGGTCGTAAGCCTCATGACCAGCCCAAAGTAGAGGCCTTACACGACCTCAATCCATGTCTTGGATTGTGGTCTGAAAATTCACGATCTCTGAAAAATTGGGCCAATACACGACCTCAATCCAGCTCTTGGATTGAGGTGTGAAGCTCCACGATCATGTCAAAATGAAGGCATTTCAACACCACAATCCAGCTCTTGGATTGAGGTCTAAGCACTTCAAGACCTCAATCCAACTCTTGAATTGAGGTCTAAGCACTTCAAGACCTCAATACAGGTCATAATTGAGGTCTGAGCATTCCAAGACCTCAATCCAGCTCTTGAATTGAGGTCTAAAGTCTTACGATTAGTGTCAAAAGAAGGCCTTACACGACCTCAATCTAGGTCGTGGATTAAGGTCGTAAGCCTCACGATGAGCCTAAATTGAAGGCCTTACACGACCTCAATCCAAGTCGTGGATTGAGGTCTAAACGTTCCAATACCTTAACCTAGCTCTTGGATTGAGGTCTAAGCACTTCAGGACCTCAATCTAGGTCGTAATTGAGGTCCTAGAACCTCAAGACCTGGAATAAATGAAAGCCATGTGGCGAACTCAAACCAGGCCTTAGAGTCGAGGTCCTGAAGACCCTAGACGTGGACAATTTGAGGGTTTAGTTAGATCTCAATTCAGGACTATCAGGATTAGGACCCCTACACAAAATTACAAGAAAATATTATTATTTAATAATAATTTGTAAAAATTTATTATCATTATTTAATAATAAAATCCGATCGGATTTTATTCAATCGAAATTTTATCCGGGTAGGACACCCCTGATTTGGGTAAAAACGTTATTCAAAATTTGAGTAAAATAAATAATATTATTTAATTATATTATTTAAGAGAAAAAAAAAATTTCACAACCTCAAATGAGGTCGGAGATGACCTCGGAAAAGCTAGCGAGCACGGCAAAAATGAAGCCTTTGACAACCTCATTTAAGGTCGGAGTTGACCTCGAAAATACTCACGACCTGCTCCACAAATGAAGCAAAAGAACGACCTCAAATGAGGTCGGCTGGAAAAGTGCGTTTTAGCACCCCAAGCTTTGCAGGGTTCGCATATTGGTCCCTCAAGTTTATAAATCGATATATTGATCCCTCTAGTTTCAAAATTGAATCCCTCTAGTTTCAAAATTGACTGATTTGTCTCTAAACTTTGCTAATTAACAGAAAAGTCCTTGCAAAATTGCACCTACAAAATGCACGTTTGCACAAATTTAATAATTCGAAATTTTTTTGATAAAATTGTTCGATGACACCAAAAAATTAAGAAATTTTTAAATTTCATAGGAATGAGATCCCATAAAATATTTTAAGTCTTGTATAAGACTAGATAATTCATGAATAGCATATTCAAATTGTCGAGAATGATCTGAAAATTAAGAAAAATACCCGTGGGTACAAGAAAATTCCTAAAATAATAGGAATAATTAAGAAAAATACCCGTGGGTACCATAAAATTCCTAAAATATTAGGAATGATTAACAAAAATACCCGTGATTACAAGAAAATTCTTAAAATATTAGGAATAATTAAGAAAAATACCAATGGGTACTAGAAAATTCATAAAATATTAGGAATAATTAATAAAAATACCTGTGGGTACCATAAAATTCCTAAAATATTAGGATGATTAAGAAAAATGCCTGTGGGTACCATCAAATTCTTAAAATATTAGGAATGATTAAGAAAAATACCCGTGGGTACAAGAAAATTCCTAAAATATTAGGAATAATTAAAAAAATACATGTGGGTACTAGAAAATTCCTAAAATATTAGGAATAATTAAGAAAAATACCCGTGGGTACCATAAAATTCCTAAAATATTAGGAATAATTAAGAAAAATACCTATGGGTACTAGAAAATTCCTTAAATACTATGAATGAATAAGAAAAACACTTGTGGGTACAAGAAACTTTCTAAATATCGACCAGAAATTCAAGGTTAAAAGGTTTGTTAGAAAAATTCAAGCCCTAAAAGTTTGGGCCCGACTCAAAACGGCAGAGGCCCAATAAAATAATGAGCCCAAAATATTTTTGATAAGATTAATCAAAAATAAGGAAAAGTGCATGTGAGTACAACGAAAATTCTCAAAAAATGCAAGAAAATTATAAATAATTTTCTGTAAGACATAAAAATTGTTGATTAGCCTCGAATAAGGCAAACCATCATAAATGTGTAGGTCGCTCCACACTTTACATTCATGACGGTATTTGTGAAACACTAGTGTACAAAAAATCCCATAACTAGGGTAGGTGATAATAAATCTCAGTTAAGAGAATAAAAGTTGACTCCCAACTAGGAGGCACATTTAATGTTACATTAAATGAACCTAGGGTGGTCCAAGGTTAAAGCCCAACTAGGAGGCCCAAAACCCTAATTAAAGTTGTAAATTCGTAATTAATAAATAAACCAATAAAAAGACTCCGTTATTGAGTCCAAAAGGGAACCAATTCCTTTAAGGAGTAGCCCCCTGTTGGTGTATACTGAAAATATTTATTTGAAGTATTTACATTTATTTCTGGCCGGTTTAATTGAGAATCATTTAAATGTTTACATGTTGTCTAAATATTATATATTGTGAATAATCTAGTATCAAATGGGATACAGAATATTAGATTATTAAATACGGTTTATATAATATAATAAGGTTCACAGCACAGGTGGAGTTAGACAATCCACTGGAATGGCTGTAGTATTATTTAGATTAGTTTATATTGACTAATAAATAATACTAGTATACTTTGTGTATATTGAACAGGATCAAATTTAGAATTGTTCCCTTATACTGATTAAGGAGGTGAACTAAGATTCTATGTTATTATTAATGCTTAGGTTCTTAATCCGGAAATAATAATTGACACGTATATATTATTTACATGCTTTGATTTATATATGAAATAATTCTTTTGATTTATTTCATTATATTTTGGGTGATGAAATAATATATATGGTGGGATATTATTTATTGACGGAATCCATGTCCTGATAATATTCGGGTTAATGATGTCCCCTTGAAAGCTCAAAAAGATTTAATTATGTGAAACCATGCAGGTGGATTTATTCCGGCATAATTAAATAAAGGTTGAGTGGATAATCAAGGATAAAATATATTAATTAAATGAATTATCAGTAATTTATTTAATTAATGGACATGCGATATTTTAAACATGAGGAATTTAATAAGCAAATAATATTGGAACCGAATTAATTAATTAAATTACGGTATTAGGAAAGGTAGTGCAAATATTAATTCTTTAGTGGATTGAATTAATATTTAATTACATTGGGCTAGGCTCAAGATGTAATTAGAAGGCCCAACCTAATTATCCATGATCCCTATTGTAGCCTATATATATTCCTATTCTCTTCTTGCTGGGGGCTGGTCAGAAAAATTTTTGATAAGTGGATTTTATATCCACTTGGATCGCTTAATTTCGGCTTAAATTGATTGTCTTGGGCTCAAGTTGTTGTAGATTTGATGTGTTTTGCTTAGTTGTGCAGGATTACGAGAATGTTGACTAAGGTGGATGCTTTTATAATTTTTTGGGAATTAATTGATTAAAATTCGGATTTTCGAGAAGGGTTGCACAGTTTACACTGTTTTGGCCATATCTTGAGTTCTAGAAGTCCGTTTTAGGCCCGTAAGCAGTCCACGCGAAGATAACGAGATTTCCTATCATTCTAAGATAGTCCAGAGGTCCAATTACGTGGGGAACGTTCCAGTAAATCTGAAGAAAAGTCAGCCACGAATTTTCCTTACAAAACATAATCAAATTAGGAAACGTATCTTGCAGAAATTCTATTATAATTATGTTTTGTATTTTCTTGCTGGGCAAGACTTGTAGTGCCTATATAAACACATCATACCATTGTAATAGAGATAGACATATTATTAGTTATTATTATTGTAACATAGCTTAGATCTGCAAGGGGGAAAAGGAGAGAAGGATTCAACGCTCGTGACAAGCAACGGATCTAGATCTACTTCAGCCTTTGTGTTATTCTGGATTATAGATTTGTTTTCTTAACTCTTTGTTTATTAATATAATTACTTCTTTTATTCATATCTTGTTTTATATCATGTTTTCATCAAATCCCATGACGATGAACGGTTCAATTATGAGCTAATCGTTGTCATGGGATTCTAACGGAGTTATCTATGTAGCTTAGTAGTTTATATGCTTTAAAGATTTATGTGTGGTGAATTCTTGATATCCTCGTATGGTTGTGTTTCATGTATTTAGATGCGTCGCGAACATCTAATTTGTTAATCTCTTGCTAAACGAGAGTGGATCTTGAGATTTAGAACTTGCCATGCTAGCATAGGATAGGTTGATGTTTTAACATCATGATTTGTGGCGTAAATAGAGATATTATGCTACCCTATGTGATCTAAGTGGATAACTTGTGCTTCAACCTTTATGTTTTCAAATTTTATAGAGATATAGGGTCTAAACATAATTGGTGTCTACCCATCTTCTATCTCTTTTGTGGATGCATGCGTAGTTTGGTATTAGTATACCGAGAGGTAGCTTTTACTTATTTCGTGTTGTCCGATCAGATATCAAAACCATCACATGTATTGATTAAAGGCTGCGACTCTAAGTGAAGTAGATAATGAAGTTAGAATTCCATGTTTATTCTCATATAAGTAATTTGATTTTAGATCTCATTAGCTAGTTAATTCTAAAATTGCATATTAGTTAAATTTAGTTAAATAAAATCTCAATTAATTACTTGTCTTAGCAGTGAATTAAGATCATACATTGTTGAATATGTGCATTTACTGAAAAGAACCATAACCTGATCCCTGTGGGAACGAATTTGGACTTAACCTTATATATTACTTGTGACCACGTACGCTTGCGTGATTTTGTGTTAACAAGTTTTTGGCGCCGCTGCCGGGGATCATCGGTGTTTTGTTTAGTTTATGTGCTTGTCATCAGTGGTCGTTAGCGTTCACTGACTCGGATTTCTTACTTAGTTGTTTGTTTCGTGGTGTTTTCAGGTACTTGAACGTGTATGCGAACACGTTTGCAGGCTCGTAAGGAAAAACTGGCAGAAGACGGTCTTGTAGTAGATAATCAGAAAGAGGAACTTGAAACTACTGTAGAGATGGCAGAATTACCAGCAGCAGTCAAGGCTTTGAAGGACTATTCGCAGCCAAAGATCAATGACATACAATCTAGTATTGTCAGGCCAGCTATTGCAGCGAACAACTTTGAGATCAAGCCGAGCATAATTCAGATGGTGCAGAATTCGGTTCAGTTTGGGGGTGCTTCTACGGAGGATCCTAACATGCATATCCGGGACTTTATCGAGATCTGCGACACTTTCAAATTTAATGGTGTGTCGGAGGATGCTATCAAGTTGAGACTTTTCCCATTTTCTTTGAGAGATAAGGCTAAGGGCTGGTTACATTCTCTACCAGCTGGTTCCATTACTACATGGGATGATCTTGCTCAGAAGTTTCTTACTAAATTCTTCCCTATGGCGAAAACTGCAGCAATACGGAACCAGTTAACTCAATTTCAGCAGCAATCTGGCGAGTCTTTGTGTGAGGCTTGGGAACGTTACAAGGAGATGCTTCGTAGGTGTCCACATCATGGCATGCCTGATTGGATGGTTATTAATGGTTTTTACAATGGGTTGGGAGCACAGTCTAGGCCTTTGTTAGATGCAGCATCAGGTGGAGCTCTTTGGGCTAAGAGCTATGAGGAAGCATATGATCTTATTGAGATGATGGCTGCTAATGAATATCAAAATCCAACCCAGAGGCTTTCTCAAGGTAAGGTAGCAGGTGTTCTTGAAGTTGACACAGCTTCAGCTATTGCAGCTCAGTTGAAGGCTCTTACAATGAAGGTGGATTCTCTTGCTAATTATGGGATTCAGCAGGTGGCTAGTATTTGTGAGCTATGTGCGGGCGCACATGAGACAAGTCAATGTGCTATCTCTTCTGAATCAGCACAGTTCGTTAGTAATTTCCAAAGACCTGCTGCACCAGTCCCAACCACTTATCATCCGAACAACAGAAATCATCCTAACTTCAGCTGGAGCAACAACCAAAGTGCTCAACAACCTCAGCAGTCTTATCAGCAGTTTCAAAGTCAGGAAGCTAGGCCATTCAATCAAGGCTATCAACAACAGTATGCTCCAAGGGCACCATATCAACCTCCTGGATTTCAGCAGCAACAACCCCAGGCTCATGCGGGGCAATCATCTAATGAAAAATCAGAAATGGATGATATGAGGATGATGTTGAAGAACCTTCAAGCTTCTCAAAAGATCTTGGAAAACCAGATGGGACAGATTACAAGTGCTTTGTTGAACATGCAACAGGGGACTCTTCCTAGTGATACGGAAACAAATCCAGGCAGAAGGGGGAACAAAGAACAGGTTAATGCAGTGACTTTGAGATCGGGAAAGGGTACAGCAGGCCCTCAATCAGCAGCTGAAGAAGATGAAGATGTTCAGAATCAGCAGGTTGAAAAATCTACAGTGCCAGAAATTGAGAAATCTGATTTAGTGGCTGATCAGCTTGATGGTGAGAAGATCCAGAAACCTGTTGAAAAGTCTACTCCGGAGCAATCTTCAAAGAATAATCAATTCTATCCTCCTCCTCCGTTTCCTCGACGTGTGCAGAAAAGTCAAGAAATTCAGTTCCAGAAGTTTATGGATGTCTTCAAGAAATTGTCCATTAACATTCCTTTTGTTGAAGCATTGGAGCAGATGCCGAGGTATGCAAAGTTCATGAAGGATATTTTGTCACGAAAGAGAAGGTTGGAAGAATTTGAAACAGTGGCATTAACGGAGGAGTGTAGTGCAGTTCTGCAGCAGAAGTTGCCACCCAAACTTAAAGATCCGGGAAGTTTCACCATCCCTTGCACTATTGGCAACCTTTCTTTTAGCAAGTGCTTGTGTGACTTGGGAGCTAGCATCAATCTCATGCCTTTATCTGTGTTTAAGCAACTTGGTCTGCCGGAGCCAAAGCCAACCAACATCTCTTTGCAGTTGGCTGATAGGTCAATCACTTATCCTAGGGGCATAGTGGAGGACGTTTTGGTGAAAGTTGATAAGCTCATATTTCCTGCTGACTTCGTTATCTTGGATTTTGAAGAAGACAAGAAGATTCCCATAATCTTGGGAAGGCCTTTTCTAGCTACAGGCCATACTTTGATTGATGTGCAAAAAGGAGAGCTTACAATGAGGGTGCAAGATCAGAGTGTCACCTTTAATGTGTTCAAGGCCATGAAATTTCCAACAGAGGATGAAGAGTGTTGCAGTGTGGAAATAGTTGATACGGGTCAGAAAAAGAAGTTTGATCAGTTGCTGAGCGAGAAATCGGACAGTTCTTCGGTTCGTGATCTTTCAAAAGTAAAGCTTGGAAAACTTCCACCATATTTGAGGTATGTCCTTTTGAATAATGAGCTAGTTATTTTTGAAGAGGGGCATGATAACGTGTTGCGAAGGTGGAAAGCAGATGATAAGGATGAGGAAATTTTTGTTCAACCGGTTGAGTCAGAGAAGCACCTGAGAGGTGTGAAGAAGAAAAAGAAGAAGATTTGGCCATTTGGTAGTAAAATTAAGTTGACATCTGATGGAAGTGATTTGTGGAAAGCAAGCAATCAAGAGGTCAACGTTCGTATGAATGGTCTATCTGTTGAAGACGGTTCAGTTATTCTTTTGAAACCGCCATGAGTTGAGGAAGTAACGTCAAGCTATTGACGTTAAAGAAGCGCTTCGTGGGAGGCAACCCACGCCTTCTTAAAAAAAAAAAAAAAAAAAAAAAAAAAAAAAAAATTCGGGCGTGTAACGCAGGTTGCGCCTGCGTTACGCAGGTTGCGCCTGCGTTACTGGATGTCGCGCAGGCTGCGCCTGCGTTACGCAGGCTGCGCCTGCGTGACTGATCTTTAGGCAGGCTGCGCCTGCTTTATGCAGGCTGCGCAGGTCCACTTTTTTTTTAGTTTTTTTTTTATTTTGTTTTTTTTTTCCTTTCTTTTCTTCCCTTTGTAAAAAAAAAAAAAAAAAAAACCAAAAAAAAAACAAAACAAAAATTCAAACCCCAAATTTTATCCTAATCCTATTTCAATTCCAAAACCCCCATCTCTCTTTCAAAAATTCTAAACCTATTCTAATTCTTTTTCTTTAATTCATCAAATCCTATTTCTATCCTACATCAAATTTCATACCCACCCAAAATTTTTCCTTTTCACATTAATTTTATTCACCCAATCCCTCCATTATATATACACACCCATACATACAAATCCAATTCCTCTTCTATTTATTTAAATTCAATTCTAAAGAGGAATTAATTACAAGTTCACCTCTTTGATTCGTAATTGGGTTAAATCTTCTTTAAAATTATTTGTATTACGAATTTGTGTTCTTGTAATTTGGGGTTTTGTAGGATTCTTGTTATTTGGGAGAGGGCTAGTCTATGGAGCTCGTACGCATTATCCTCCACCAGATTCATCCGAGGAGGGTTATGATTCAGCTGGTTAGGTATGTTTTCTACTTTCCCTTGTATTTACTTCCATTCAATGCGGACATTGAATATTTTAAGTTTGGGGGTGGTTTGAGGGATTAGTAGTTGTTGTTGTATATATGTGTTCATGTAGGATATCATGTTTTGCATGCTTAGTAGTAATTCATTCATATTATGTTCGTATTATCTACGTTTGTTTCATGTAGGACATCCTGTTTTTATTTATGTATACCATGTGAGTTCATTCTAGTTGCATTGTCATGGCATGCATGTTTCATGATCCCTTAGAACGAGCTAATTCTGATTGGTAGGTAGGTGTCTAATTGAGTGTGATAATGATGAGTAGAGGGTTGATTTATAGTTTCTATGAAATTGACTTGCATGCTTCAGAAACAAAATCTTTTCACAGTCTCATTGGGTGCTTTTGAGCTAGGTTGAGATCATGCTTGTTTGGATGTTTTGAGATTTAATCACTTGATTATATTTAGAATTTTCATTATTCCCTTGATGGCCTAGAACAATTAAGTCTAAGTTTGGGGGAAAACATGGATTTCATGCTTAAATTGTAAATAATTGTCAATAATGGCTAGGCGTCAAATGGCTAGTAGCCGGCTCATATTTATATGAGTAGTCTAGGGTTGGAATTGAGAATTCTCATTCCAGATTGCATAGAAAAAAAAAAAGAAAAGAAAAAAAATGATGTCAATTGTTTATATGCAAAATTAGCCAGGGTGAGCTCTTTAATACTCGAGCAATTAAGTTCTAGGGGACTTTGTGCCTAGTGACCTAAGGCTTTTATAGTCTGGGATCCACTAACCCAACGCTCGCTACATGGGTATTATTGTATAAGCCTTTCGGGGTCTCATCCATTGCACGGTTAAATAAGCATGTTTGTATATTATGTGTCATAGTTGTTTGTCGTTAATAAAGCATGAATTTCTGTCTACCTTGGATAAGGATGGAGGTGTTCTTAGGTTATGAAGTGTCTACGGTCTATTCTATTTATAAACCTGTGATTGTCTTGACGAAAAGCATGTATGATTTTTGACCTAGTTTTGGGAGTATTTCTGATGAGCATTGCACACGCGCACGTTTCTGTTCATGTAGTGTTAGTATACGGGAACTTGGTCGAGCTCTATTTGGATTTAGTTGCATTCTTTGAGATATTTGCTTGCTCGTTGGTTTTGGTTAGTTTGAAGGGGATCGTTGCATTTTTCATTCTAGTTGCATTCATGCATTGCATTGCATTAGGTTAAATGGATTTTGTGGGTACATTCGCTATAGGCCCTCACGAGACCTTACTCGTCCACTAGGGCTGCCTAGGGGTTTAAAGGGCTTGTTGCATATGCCAAATGCAACCGTGATCACCTACGGAAGTGGTACTAGCTAGTTAGTTAGTTGTAATTGTTTATGCTTGAGGACAAGCATCGGTTTAAGTTTGGGGGTGTGATAAGTGGATTTTATATCCACTTGGATCGCTTAATTTCGGCTTAAATTGATTGTCTTGGGCTCAAGTTGTTGTAGATTTGATGTGTTTTGCTTAGTTGTGCAGGATTACGAGAATGTTGACTAAGGTGGATGCTTTTATAATTTTTTGGGAATTAATTGATTAAAATTCGGATTTTCGAGAAGGGTTGCACAGTTTACACTGTTTTGGCCATATCTTGAGTTCTAGAAGTCCGTTTTAGGCCCGTAAGCAGTCCACGCGAAGATAACGAGATTTCCTATCATTCTAAGATAGTCCAGAGGTCCAATTACGTGGGGAACGTTCCAGTAAATCTGAAGAAAAGTCAGCCACGAATTTTCCTTACAAAACATAATCAAATTAGGAAACGTATCTTGCAGAAATTCTATTATAATTATG
The DNA here is from genome assembly GCA_036435485.1 of Saposhnikovia divaricata. NCBI lineage: Eukaryota > Viridiplantae > Streptophyta > Magnoliopsida > Apiales > Apiaceae > Saposhnikovia > Saposhnikovia divaricata. The sequence continues at coordinate 103,444,652 of CM071601.1, forward strand.
TTTTGTATTTTCTTGCTGGGCAAGACTTGTAGTGCCTATATAAACACATCATACCATTGTAATAGAGATAGACATATTATTAGTTATTATTATTGTAACATAGCTTAGATCTGCAAGGGGGAAAAGGAGAGAAGGATTCAACGCTCGTGACAAGCAACGGATCTAGATCTACTTCAGCCTTTGTGTTATTCTGGATTATAGATTTGTTTTCTTAACTCTTTGTTTATTAATATAATTACTTCTTTTATTCATATCTTGTTTTATATCATGTTTTCATCAAATCCCATGACGATGAACGGTTCAATTATGAGCTAATCGTTGTCATGGGATTCTAACGGAGTTATCTATGTAGCTTAGTAGTTTATATGCTTTAAAGATTTATGTGTGGTGAATTCTTGATATCCTCGTATGGTTGTGTTTCATGTATTTAGATGCGTCGCGAACATCTAATTTGTTAATCTCTTGCTAAACGAGAGTGGATCTTGAGATTTAGAACTTGCCATGCTAGCATAGGATAGGTTGATGTTTTAACATCATGATTTGTGGCGTAAATAGAGATATTATGCTACCCTATGTGATCTAAGTGGATAACTTGTGCTTCAACCTTTATGTTTTCAAATTTTATAGAGATATAGGGTCTAAACATAATTGGTGTCTACCCATCTTCTATCTCTTTTGTGGATGCATGCGTAGTTTGGTATTAGTATACCGAGAGGTAGCTTTTACTTATTTCGTGTTGTCCGATCAGATATCAAAACCATCACATGTATTGATTAAAGGCTGCGACTCTAAGTGAAGTAGATAATGAAGTTAGAATTCCATGTTTATTCTCATATAAGTAATTTGATTTTAGATCTCATTAGCTAGTTAATTCTAAACTTGCATATTAGTTAAATTTAGTTAAATAAAATCTCAATTAATTACTTGTCTTAGCAGTGAATTAAGATCATACATTGTTGAATAGGTGCATTTACTGAAAAGAACCATAACCTGATCCCTGTGGGAACGAATTTGGACTTAACCTTATATATTACTTGTGACCACGTACGCTTGCGTGATTTTGTGTTAACAATTTTGTAGCCACCCAGGAGCAAGAAGAGAGGTTAACTTGAGAAGACGAAGGCCACACTTCGCTCAAGGGAATTTGGGAATACAATAGAAGAGCGTGGAATCAATCGTTAACAAGGTGACTTTTCTATTCGTACTCGTTAATTTATTGTATCAAAATTCGCAGTGCCAAGATCTGATTGTCCCAACAATTGGTATCAAGAGCCTGGTTCATTGGTTCTGCGAATTTTGATACGATGTCCATGTCGTAATTATATATGCATGTGTATAGTGGTGTGCTTGGATAATAATCTTTTGCAGGTTGTTTAGTATCCACTATTATGGCCATGTAATTTTAATTATGTGTTTGGATCCCACGTGATTTAATCGTGGTTATTTTATTTGGTTTCCACGTGGTTTATCGTGGTTGTAAAACACGAGGGTTTATCGTGTTAGAATAGATTTACAAAATTAGTTTTGTATTAGATCTGTTTTGTATGTAATTGTTTGATGGATTATGTAAAAATCCGGGTATTTTGTAACAATTATGTGCGATCGGAAATCAAATCGGAGTTGTTTTTGTTCCGCTGCGAAATCATGATGGGGCTGCTGTTGTGTATCTGTTCGTGTTCAAAAAATTCACAAGGTACTGGTGAAGAACAGGCGACAGGAGGCGGCGCGCAGAAAATTTCAGATATGAAGCCTGTAACGCATGTGCAGACTGCGTTACAGGTCTGTAACAGGCAGTAACGCATGACGCACATGCGTGACAGGCCTGTAACAGGCAGTAACGCATGACGCACATGCGTGACAGCAGTTTCAGGGCTGTAACGCAGGGAGAAGTTGCGCAACAGCATATTTTTGGCAGAAAATTGTTTTTTTCAGCAGAATAAAGGGCTGGAAATTTTTTTTTCAAGGGGCCATAATAGTGGATTTAAATTATGTTTTATAATTTTGATTCCGCTATTTAATTTTTTAATTATTGCTTTAAATAATTATTATGTGTGTTGTTGATTATGTGTGTAATTTTTAATTGCATGTATAACATAATTAGGACGACATGGACATTAATTTTATTTATTGCTTTAATTTTATGATGCATGCTGCTATGTTATGTGTTCTTTGTTTTGTTATTTTTATAACATGTGGACCTCGAAAAAATAACATAGGGCGATGCATCTAGATAAAATTCCTCAATTTTAAATAAAAATTCTAAGTGGGTGAGGGAATTAATTAGGAATTAAATCCCATGGTCTCCATTATTGTTTGTATGTAATTTAACACCGAGACGAATATAAATTATATACATGCCACCCATCGTGGCGTATGATTTATGGTGTCAGGTAGTGTTATGGATATTACTAGAACAAACTTCCTAAATTAATTACGAATATTGAAAGGTATACATGCCACCCATCGTGGCGTACCAAGTTTCATAGAATTCAATTAATTAGAAGGGTACCACTGATTGAATATAGATTTTGATATTGAGAGAAAGGATGATTCTGTCTAGAAAGGGGTCTTAAGTGATGCCTCTTGACAATGCTCCCCCCGATCTGGGAATTATCCTATTATCGATTATTGATTTGAAATATTTAATGGTGGTATCCAGTCTTTTTATTAATTTAAGATTTAATAATGGTATACACTTAGCTATTAAAAATAATATATAGTCCACCCTAACGTGGCGTATTATTTAGTAATAGGACCGAAGTAATATTTAAACGAATTTAAGTGGTATATATGTCATCCATCGTGGCGTACCAGATACTTATGGTGTTTAAATATTAGTGCATTAATTTTAATTAATTGTTAGAGGAAACCAATAGGATTTAAGATTTATGCAACTATCTGATTATGTGTTACATGTATGATTCTCAGGATTAGATCACTATGGGCTTTAATCCACTATTCACCATACTTAAGGATAACAAACTTACTGGACCGAACTATATTGAATGGAAACGTAATTTGGACATAGTGTTGACTGCTGAGGAGTACAAATTTTGTACTTATGAACCCAAGCCAGACCAGCCTGCTGAAGATGCTCCTGAAAGTGAGAAGGAGTATTATAAGCGGTGGATTAAGGCTGATGAGATGTCGCGATGTTACATTCTGGCAGCAATGTCGGGTGTTTTGCAGCATCAGCATCAGGCTATGCCCACTGCTTCAGATATGCTCTTTAATCTCAAGGAAATTTTTGGAGAACAGAATAGGGCTGCTAGGCAAGTAGCAATGAAGGCTTTAATGAACACTCAGATGGTTGAAGGAACACCTGTAAGGGATCATGTTCTCAGAATGATGTCTCATCTGAATGAGATGGAGATCCTTGGTGCTGATATTGATGGGGAAACCCAGATCGATATCATCCTTATGAGCTTGCCCAAAAGTTTTGAGCAGTTCCGCTTGAATTACACCATGAACAAAAGGATGTATAGTCTTGCGGAACTTCTGACAGAACTTCAGGCAGCTGAAGGACTCTTTAAGCAGAATGTTCAAGTGAATGTGGCCGAGAAAGCTTCTTCATCTAAGCCGAAAGGTAAGAAGAAGAAAAAGACTCAGACACGGAAAGCTGGAAAGATTGCTAATGCAGTGGGAGTTCAAGGTGGTGTGAAAAAGCCAAAGGGCAAGTGCTTCAGGTGCAAGCAGTCAGGTCACTGGAAACAGGATTGTCCTCTTCCTAAGAAGACAAACAATACTGGTATGTCTCTTTCTCTAGTTACAGAAACATATATAGCGGCTATATCTACGAGCACTTGGTGTGTAGATACAGGAGCCACTGACCATGTTTTTAACTCTATGCAGGGGTTCCAGCAATCCAGAATGCTTAGAGATGGCGAGATATATTTGTTCATGGGAGATGCTACGAAAGTAGCAGTAGTTGCAGTTGGAATAATTACATTATCTTTTGGCGATGATAGGATTTTGGTTTTGAACAATTGTCTTTATGTACCTTCGTTTAGAAGGAATTTAATTTCGGTTTCTAAACTTGCCATGGATGGTTATAATGTTTGTTTGGATCGTAATGTTTCTATTATGATGAATAAACGAGTTATATGTTCTGGTACATTGCAAGACAATTTATATATTATTAATCCTATCCAACCAATGCTGCAACATAAGGAAACTAATAACATTCTTTCTAGCTCAAATAAAAGAAAGAAACCTTCTGAATTGAACCAAACATATCTTTGGCACTTAAGATTAGGTCATATTAACTTGAGGAGGATTCAAAGACTGGTAGTAGATGGGCCATTAGGCTCGTTGGCAGTGGAGCCATTTCCAGTTTGTGAATCCTGCTTGGAAGGTAAGATGACTAATAGGCCTTTTAAAGCAAAGGGGAATAGAGCTAAAGAAGTGTTAGAATTGGTTCATACTGATTTATGTGGACCTATGAGTATCCAAGCAAGAGGAGGTTATGAGTATTTTGTCACTTTCATTGACGATTATTCTAGATATGGGTACATTTATTTGTTGCGCCGTAAGTCTGAGTGCTTTGAAAAATTCAAAGACTACAAAGCAAGTGCGGAGAAGCGACATCTTGGAAAATGTATCAAGTCACTACGATCAGATCGTGGTGGCGAATACTTGCTTGGAGAATTTAGGGAATATTTATCAGAAAATGGGATTGCATCCCAGTTGTCTGCACCTGGCACACCTCAGCAGAATGGTGTAGCAGAGAGAAGGAATCGGACTCTTTTAGAGAGTGTTAGATCGATGATGAGTTATTCAGATTTACCCAAGTCGTTTTGGGGATATGCTATAGAAACAGCGGCTTACGTTCTGAACTTGGTACCTTCTAAGTCGGTTCCCAAGACTCCAATAGAATTGTGGACTGGTAGCAAACCAAGTCTAAGACATATTCGGATTTGGGGTTGTCCAGCACATGTGCTGAACAAGAACGCGACCAAGTTAGAATCTCGTACAGAAGTAAGGCTGTTTGTAGGCTATCCCATGGGAACGAAAGGTTATTCATTTTATAGTCCTAGGGATCGAGATATCATTGTTAGTACCAATGCTAGATTCTTAGAAGAAGACTATATAATGAAACACAAACCCATGAGTAGTATCGTTTTAGAGGAACTAGTGGGAGGGACAGATAATCCCCAAGTGCCAATAGTACAAGTAGATCAACCACAAGAAAATGCACAACCTGTCACTAATACCACACCGGTGCTTCGTCGTAGTGGGAGGGTTGTTCAACAACCTGAAAGATTCATGTTTTTGGGAGAGTCCTCGGACTTGGTCTCTGGTGAACATGATGAGGATCCCAGGACATACGAACAAGCAATTCTAGATAAAGATGCAGAACTTTGGCAAAAGGCAATGGAATCTGAGATGGAATCTATGTATTCTAATCAAGTTTGGGAGCTCGTGGAACCACCCAAAGGTGTAAAACCCATTGGATGTATGTGGATCTACAAGAAGAAAAGAGGATCTGACAAAAAGGTGAAAGCCTGGAAAGCACGACTTGTTGCGAAAGGGTATACTCAGAAAGAAGGGATCGATTATGAGGAAACTTTTTCGCCGGTTGTTATGCTTAAGTCGATCCGGATTCTTTTATCTATAGCAGCTCATCTCGATTATGAGATTTGGCAAATGGATGTCAAGACAGCTTTCCTTAATGGAAGTCTTGAGGAAACCATCTATATGCAACAACCAAAAGGATTCATTAAGGAAGGCCAAGAGCATCTTGTTTGTAAGCTTAAGAGGTCTATTTATGGACTAAAACAAGCTTCTAGGGACTGGAATATTCGTTTTGATCAGGCAGTCCAGTCATATGGATTTGATCAAAGTCCAAGCGAATCATGTGTGTATAAGAGAAGTGAGGGTAATGCAGTGGTTTTTCTAGTACTGTATGTAGATGACATTTTACTCATTGGAAACAATGTTAAGATGTTGTCATCAATAAAGGCATGGTTGTTCAAACAATTTGAAATGAAGGACTTAGGTGAAGCGGCATACATCCTTGGGATCAAAGTAATAAGGGATCGCAAGAAAAGGATGTTGGCTTTATCTCAAGAGCCCTACATTGATGAAGTATTAGCTCGTTTTAAAATGCAGAACTCTAAGAAAGGTTTTCTACCTTTTAAGCATGGAGTGGCTCTATCCAAGGAGCAGTGTCCTTCGACACCTAAGGATATAGAGAGCATGAAAGCAGTTCCTTATGCTTCGGCATGTGGAAGCTTAATGTATGCTATGTTATGTACGAGGCCTGACATCTGCTTTGCTGTAGGCATGGTTAGTAGATATCAGTCGAACCCAGGTCAGGAACATTGGAGTGCAGTAAAAACTATACTCAAGTACCTGAGAAGGACTAAGGAGTATATGTTAATTTACAAGGCCTCAGATCTATTTCCTTTGGGATATACTGATTCAGATTTCCAATCAGATAGGGATAAGAGGAAATCGACCTCGGGATATGTTTTTACTTTGGGAGGTGGAGCTGTTATATGGAGGAGTGTAAAGCAGAAATGCATTGCAGACTCTACCATGGAAGCCGAGTATGTGGCGGCCTCTGAGGCTGCAAAGGAGGCTGTATGGTTCAGGAACTTCCTTTTGGACTTGGATGTGGTACCTAATTTGCCTAGGAGCTTGACAGTGTATTGTGTTAACACTGGTGCTGTGGCAAATTCGAAGGAACCGCGAGATCACAAAGCAGCTAAACATATTGAACGTAAGTATCATCTCATACGAGGAATCGTAAAGCGAGGAGATATAGTTGTGGCTCACATATCATCAGAAGACAACCGGGCAGATCCTTTCACAAAGAGTTTGCCAGCCAAGGTTTTTGACAGGCATGTGGAAGCGATAGGAGTCAGATGGATGGACACATAGTTTTTTGTAATAGTGGATTAAATAAACACTGATATACTCATAGAATATTTTGAGTATAAGTGGGAGATTGTTGGTGTATACTGAAAATATTTATTTGAAGTATTTACATTTATTTCTGTCCGGTTTAATTGAGAATCATTTAAATGTTTACATGTTGTCTAAATATTATATATTGTGAATAATCTAGTATCAAATGGGATACAGAATATTAGATTATTAAATACGGTTTATATAATATAATAAGGTTCACAGCACAGGTGGAGTTAGACAATCCACTGGAATGGCTGTAGTATTATTTAGATTAGTTTATATTGACTAATAAATAATACTAGTATACTTTGTGTATATTGAACAGGATCAAATTTAGAATTGTTCCCTTATACTGATTAAGGGGGTGAACTAAGATTCTATGTTATTATTAATGCTTAGGTTCTTAATCCGGAAATAATAATTGACACGTATATATTATTTACATGCTTTGATTTATATATGAAATAATTCTTTTGATTTATTTCATTATATTTTGGGTGATGAAATAATATATATGGTGGGATATTATTTATTGACGGAATCCATGTCCTGATAATATTCGGGTTAATGATGTCCCCTTGAAAGCTCAAAAAGATTTAATTATGTGAAACCCTGCAGGTGGATTTATTCCGGCATAATTAAATAAAGGTTGAGTGGATAATCAAGGATAAAAGATATTAATTAAATGAATTATCAGTAATTTATTTAATTAATGGACATGCGATATTTTAAACATGGGGAATTTAATAAGCAAATAATATTGGAACCGAATTAATTAATTAAATTACGGTATTAGGAAAGGTAGTGCAAATATTAATTCTTTAGTGGATTGAATTAATATTTAATTACATTGGGCTAGGCTCAAGATGTAATTAGAAGGCCCAACCTAATTATCCATGATCCCTATTGTAGCCTATATATATTCTTATTCTCTTCTTGCTGGGGGCTGGTCAGAAAAATTTTGTAGCCACCCAGGAGCAAGAAGAGAGGTTAAGTTGAGAAGACGAAGGCCACACTTCGCTCAAGGGAATTTGGGAATACAATAGAAGAGCGTGGAATCAACCGTTAACAAGGTGACTTTTCTATTCGTACTTGTTAATTTATTGTATCAAAATTCGCAGTGCCAAGATCTGATTGTCCCAACACCCCCAAGACACCCTAGTCCAATAGAAATCAGCCTTGTCCATAGAAGGATCCAGAATTCCATCTAAAGTAGGTGACTTACTCATCAAGTCTCCAAACCCTATTCAAAGTCCAAGGCACCCAATGCCTATATAAAGGGCCTGACCCCTCATTCTCAGAACAACGTTTTTGGGGCACAGCTCCATACGTCATCCACCACGTTTTAGGCTTAATCCTCAAATATGGGCATGCAAGCCACTACATCACTACGTCGCGAAGGCGCATCAAGCTACGTAGGCAACTCTAGAACTACGTTTTGGCTTGATTCTTGATATTCATCAAGGTACGTAGGCATCTTGCGAGGATCGACTAGTCCCAACAGCAAGAGCAGCCACCATTAAAGCTCGAAGCTCTTAATCCCTAGCATTCAATACACGAATTAATTACACCCTACTTTTTCATTCCACAACACTTATATTATAAAATTTAAAAAAAATTTGTCGTTGATAGAATTCGAACCTTGAAATTTTAGTAAATTAATTTAAACATATAATATATATAATCATTAGATCTAACGGTTCTGAATTTTTACTAAAAATCTAACGGTCATTATTCTTTGTATACAGATTTCTATTATATTTTGTTAGTGATTAGACGATATAGTGTTATATTTTTGGGTATATATTAATTATTGTAAGATTATATTTTAAATTAAAAGTTAACGTGTTTTATTTAGAAAGAAATATTATTGATTGGAAGATACGATATTTTAGGTGTTTATAAAAGGTTATATCATCAATCAATTAAAAGTAAACCTCTCTTTTAATTAATAAAAGGCAATCGGCTAATTATCACTAATTATATTATTTTACTATTTATTTTAATAATTAGGATGACAGTGCTGAAAATCAAACCGACAAACTTTCAATGCTCGTGCGATGCATGGGTTTCTTTTATTATGTAATAAATTTTATTTAATCTTACAATTATGTTTTTATATAATAATTATTTTTAATTATTTTTAATTTTAATTTAATATAATTTAATATAATTTAATATAATTTAATATACTCATGTTTATGGACTATACTAATGTTTCCCTATTATAAACAACGTGTATGAATTTTTAATATATTTTATTAATAATTAAAAAATATGATATTATATTTTCGGGTATATATTAACGATTATAAGATTAGTTTTAAATCAAAATGGTAACATGTTTTAATTAGAAAGAAAATATTAATGATTGAAAGATATGATACGATTGATTTTTTTAGGTGTTTATAAAAGGCAATATATTCAACTAAAAGTAAATGTGAAAAGGGCAATCAGTTAATTACCATTAATTATATTATGTTATTATTTATTTTAATAAATAAGATAACCAAACCGAAAACCAAAACTTTTATTTTAATAAATAGGATAACCAAACCGAAAACCAAAACTTTCAATATTTTGGCTTTAATATAATAGTATAGATAGCGATGCACGAGTTTCTTTTATTATGAGTTTCTTTTATTATGTAATAAATTTTATTTAATATTACAATTATGTTTTTATATAAAAATTATATTTAATATTTTTTTAATTTTAATTTAATATAATTTAATGTACTCTTGTTTACGGATTATACTAATGTTTCCCTATTACAAACAATGTATATGGATTTTTAATATATTTTATTAATAATTAAAAAATATGGTGTGATATTTTCGGGTATATATTAATGATTATAAGATTAGTTTTAAATCAAAATGGTAACATATTTTAATTAGAAAGAAAATATTAATGATTGAAAGATATGATACAATTTATTTTTTGGGTGTTTATAAAAGGTAATATATTCAACTAAAAGTAAATGTGAAAAGGGCAATCACTTAATTACCATTAATAATATTATGTTATTATAAGCAATGTATATGAATTTTTATTATATTTTATTAATAATTAAAAAATATGGTGTGATATCAAGTTCAAGTATCTTATCTCTCACAATTTAGAAGTGTAGAAGAATGTTTGGTTTGTTTATAAACTAAATTAAACTAATTATCAATTGTGAATAAAATATATGAGGAAAACAATCCAAGAACTGGGGTTCTTCACTTGGTTTCAATGCACATTCAATATATATGTGACATCTACGTTCTTACTCTGCTGAAAACAATTCTTCTAAGGTTATAATGTTCTCTTCCAAGATACAATATAGTGTCTACAACTACACCTTAATTGTCACTTCCGTGATACAATCAAAGTACAATCATAAACTATTACGCACCAAGAATTATAAGCCTCACAACTCTCCTATTAATCTTCCAATCAAATATTCGAGTTATGTCTGTTAAATCCTGTACTAAAATTGCAACTCCTCTTCCAAGTTATTACAATCCCTAAAATCCAATCAAAGGTTCATGACTCCCCTAATTGTGTTAAGCCCTCAATAACAGATCAGCAAAGCAAGAAAATCACAGATAATTAAACAGGCATGAATACCAAGGAATACTACCCAATTCTCAGATTAGAGAATTAGTTACACATGATTAAATTAACAAACCAAGAATTAATAGAAGAAATCATAATTAGAAGAATATAGAAAAGAAACCTTTTAACTTCAATCTTCAAAGAAAATAATGGTTCTCCAGAAAAAATCCTAAAAGCTGCGTACAAATTGTATCTCTCTAACAATGAACCCCGTTTTTCCCATCCCTAGATGTGTTTATATAGATACTCCTAATCTTGCCCAACAAGCAATTACCTTCTATTACAATTAGAATTTAAAGAAGGTACCAAAACTGCCCAGAATACAATTAGAATTAGAAAAAGGGCAAAACAGTAAATTCATGGCCTTCTTTTATAAGAAAACGTGCGCGACTTTAATCATCACATTCCTTGCACGTGCTTTCTATCCCAGGTTGTAGAAAATCTCTCAAGCTTCGCGTGGGCAGTAAGATCGCTGAAAACGGACTTCTAGAACTCCAGATATGGCCAAAACAGTATAAGCTGCGCAGCCTTCCCGGAAAATCCGAATTTTAATCAAATAAATCTCCAAAAACAATAGAAGCATCAACTTTAATCAACATTCTCGTAAATATGCACAACTAAGCAAAACACATCAAAACTACAATATCTTGAGTCCAAAACAATCAATTTAAGCCGAACTGAGGCATTCCAAGTGGATATAAATTCACTTATCAAACCCCCAAACTTAAACTGATGCTTGTCCTCAAGCATAAACAATTACAACTAACTAACTAGTACCACTTCCGTAGGTGATCACGGTTGCATTTGGCATATGCAACAAGCCCTTTAAACCCCTAGGCAGCCCTAGTGGACGAGTAAGGTCTCGTGAGGGCCTATAGCGAATGTACCCACAAAATCCAATGCAATGCAATGCATGAATGCAACTAATATGAAAAATGCAAAGATCCCCTTCAAACTTACCAAAACCAACTAACAGGCAAATATCTCAAAGAATGCAAATAAATCCAAGCAGAGCTCGACTAAGTCCCCGTATACTAACAATACATGAACAGAAACGTGCGTGTATGCAATGCTCATCAGAAATACTCCCAAAACTAGGTCAAAAATCATACATATCCTTCGCCAAGACAATCACAGGTTTATAAATAGAATAGACTGTAGACACTTCATAACCTCAGAACACCTCCATCCTCATTCAAGTTAGCCAGGTATTCATGCTTTATTACTACGACACTATATATAATACGCATGCTTATTTAACCGTGCAATGAATGAGACCCCAAAAGGCTTATACAATAATACCCATGTAGCGAGTGTTAGGTCAGTGGATCCCAGACTATAAAAGCCTTAGGTCACTAGGACTAAGTCCCCTCAGACTTAATTACTCGAGTATTAAAGAGCTCATTCTGGTTAATTTTGTATATAAACAATTTATTGACTTTTTTTTTCTTTTTTTTTTTTCTGCGATCTGGAATGAGCCTTTCTCATTTCCAACCCTAGACTACTCATATAAATATGAGCCGGCTACTAGGTCAAAAATCATACATATCCTTCGCCAAGACAATCACAAATTTATAAATAGAATAGACTGTAGACACTTCATAACCTCGGAACACCTCCATCCTCATTCAAGTTAGCCAGGTATTCATGCTTTATTACTACGACACTATATATAATACGCATGCTTATTTAACCGTGCAATGAATGAGACCCCAAAAGGCTTATACAATAATACCCATGTAGCGAGTGTTAGGTCAGTGGATCCCAGACTAAAAAAGCCTTAGGTCACTAGGACTAAGTCCCCTCAGACTTAATTACTCGAGTATTAAAGAGCTCACTCTGGTTAATTTTGCATATAAAGAATTTATTGACTTTTTTTCTTTTTTTTTTCTTTTTTTTTTTGCTTTTTTTTTTTTGCTTTTTTTTTTCTGCGATCTGGAATGAGCCTTTCTCATTTCCAACCCTAGACTACTCATATAAATATGAGCCGGCTACTAGCCATTTGACACCTAGCCATTATTTAACAATTAATACAACTAGCATGAAATCCCTGGTTTCCCCCAAACTTAGACTTTAATGCTCCTACGCCATCAAGGGAATAACGAAAATTCTAAATATAATCAGGTGATTAAATCTCAAAGCATCCAAACAAGCATGACCTTAACCTAGCCCAAAAGCACCCAATGATTTGTGTAAAAATTTTATTCCCGTAACATGCAAGTCAATTTCCTAGAAACTATAAATCAGCCCTCTACTCATCATCACCACACTCAATTAAACATCTACCTATCAATCAGAATCAGCTCGTCCTAAGGGATCATGAAAAATGCATGCCATGAAAATGCAACTAAAATGGACTCACATGGTATACAGAAATAAAAACAGAATGTCCTACATGAAACAAACGTAGATAACACGAACATACATGCATGAACCATCACTAATATGCAAAGCATGAAATCCTACATGAACACATAATAATACAACAACTACTAATCCCTCAAAACACCCCCAAACTTGAAAGATTCGATGTCCGCATTGAATGGAAGTAAATACAAGGGAAAGTAGAAAACATACCTACTCGTCCTCACTCTCGGATGAATCAGAATCTGGCGGTGGATACGGTGTACGAGCTCCATAGACTGGCCATCGAACCTGAATACTACAAAAACCCCAATTGACAAGAACAAAAATTCGTAATAAAAAAATAAGATTAGAGAAAAACCCGATACGAATCAAAGAGGTGAACTTGCAACTAATTCCTCTTTAGAATTGAATTTTTAGAGATTTAAAGAAATATAAGAGGAATTGGATTTGTATGTATAGGTGGTATAAATATAATGGAGTGAAAGGATGAAAATAAAAATTTGAATGTGTAAAGGAGAAATTTGAGTAGGTATGAAATTTGATGTATGATAGAAATAGAAAATAATAATAATAATAATAATAATAGTAATAATAATAATAATAATAATAATAATAATAATAATAATAATAATAATAATAAATATGAATTAGAATAGATATAGGTTTAGAATTTTGAAGGAAATATGGAGGGTTTTGGAATTGAAATAGGAAAAGAATTAGATAAAATAGGGGTATAAATAGAATAAGAGGGGAAAAACTTTTTTTTTATATATATATAACACAACAGCTGAAAAAATAACATCTCACAAGACTGTTACACGCGCAGACCATTGATTTTCGGGGGAAAAAAAAAATTCTGGGGGGCTGTCACGCAGGTGCAACTTGCGTTACAGGTGCGCAGACTGCGCGACAGTCAGTAACGCAGGCGCAGCCTGTGTGTTAGAGGGTGTAACGCAGGCGCAGCCTGCGTTTTAGGTTGCTGCCTGCGCGAAAAAAACACTGTTCAAATTTTATTATTATTTTTTAATAACACTCAGATTTTCTTTTTTTCAACACTCTCTTTTTTTTCCTACACTAATGCATGGGTTGCCTCCCACGAAGCGCATTTGTTTAATGTCGTTAGCCCGACTTATTCATACATAAAATCTTCAATGAGGAGAAAAAGCAAACAGATACACATATCTACGAATTCCTAATATAAGCATATTGTGCAAATAAACCTTAGCTTCATTGAAATGTACGAAAACTTTCAAGAACCTATCATGTTCAAGAGACTTGGAAACATCAAAATAGCTAGAAAAGTCGTCAGAATAATCATTATAAGTACGACCCATGTACTCCTCCCAAATCGGATCCTTATACTCTAAAGCAAGATTTTCAATTTCATCAATCTTAACTTCCTTCTCTTTCATAATTGGACACTCATCAATTTTAATCTCGTCTACCAATGTATTAAGCTCAAAATTTTCTAGATTTGGTAGAATTTCAATTGCATCCAAATTATCATTAATGCGCATGGGACAATTATCAACTACATAAGTAGACTCATCAGACACAACATTATCATCAATTGCTAAACAAGAATCATGGCATAGAGGAAACTTGACACAAGGGGGAGTTCGATAACAGCCGTCATGCCACACTTTACGAACTTCCAAAATAAAATTATTTAGTTTAGCATTCTCCTCGTACCAAGCTATTGAATCACATGGAATATCATTATCACTAGCAATTTCTAAAGGGGTTAAATGGCTTAAACATCACTGAACTGCCCCCTAAGTTGCAGTTGGGTAACTAAACTCAAAAAGGTTGCAGTCAACTCATTAAACTGATAAAAAGTTGCATTTAGGTCACTACCGTTAAAATACATAACGGGCCGTTAAAATACATAACGGAATAAACGAAAATCAGGTTAATATGATAAAAAGTTGCAATTGGGTACCTGAACTGCTCCTTAAGTTGCAGTTGGGTAACTGAACTTAATTTTTTTTTCATAAAATCTATAATTTATAAATTTATAAAATTAATAAAATCTATAATTTGGTAAAATTTACAAATTTGGTAAAAAATAAGTCCTTATTTTGGTTAAAAAACAACTTTTCCAAATAGCCCCTAAGAGTGAAAATGAAAATGGTGCAAAAATGCGTAATTATGTATTTTTTCTGAAAATAAGTACATATTTTTACAAAAAAAGGATGCCAAAAAAAAAATAACGGATTTATTTAGTAAATAAAAACTAACAGATTTATTTAGCAAAAAAATAACGGATTTATTTAGTAAATAAAAAATAACAGATTTCTTTAGCAAAAAATTAACGGATTTATTTAGTAAATAAAAACTAACGGATTTATTTAGCAAAAAAAATAACGGATTTATTTAGTAAATAAAAACTAACGGATTTATTTAGCAAAAAAAAAATAACAGATTTATTTAGTAAATAACAACTAACGGATTTATTTAGCAAAAAAAATAACGGATTTATTTAGTAATTAAAAACTAACGGATTTATTTAGCAAAAAAAATAACGGATTTATTTAGTAAATAAAAACTAACTGATTTATTTAGTAAAAAAATAAAAAAAAAATAACTAATTTATTTAGAAAAAACAAAAAAAAAATTGATTAATTGTTAATAGCAATGACATTTATGCAACTATTTTTGAGTTCAGTTATCCAATTGCAACTTCGGGGCAGTTCAGTGATGTTTTAACAAAGATGAGTTAACGGAATCCGTTAAAGTCAAACCTGAGTTAACGGTTGTGCAATTTTATTTCAGTGTAATGACCTGATTGCAACTTTTATTTAGTGTAATTAGTCGATTGCGAACTTTTTGAGTACAATGACCCAGTTGCAACTTGAGGGTGAGTTCAGTGATGTTTAAGCCATTTTACCCATTTCTAAAGGTGGGTCCTCAAAGTGATTAAAAACTCCCATTGAAAGTAAAGAAGGATCAGATTGAATTAAACTCGTATCAACATCATTGCACATATATGGATTAAGATCATCATGATATTTGATTTCTAAGGCAAATGAAAAGTCATTGCTAGGGGGATATGGAGCATAAAATGAGTTCTCAGAATAGATAGAATTCACCTGATATGCATTACAATCCTCATAAGCATTGAATTGTGGGTAAGGATTGAAGTCTTGATATCGTTCTTGACAGTTGTAGAAATTCTGGGCGTTGTTCCAACCAAAGTTGTACTCCATCTAGTCTCTCTCCTCAAAACCTGTTTAGGTTGTCTACCTAAAAGAACCTGTAGACACACCAAAGAAAGAAAAACAAAAAGAAAGAAAAGAAAAATATATATAAAGATAAAATCCAAACTACAAGAAACAATTAACTCAAAATCAATATTGCTGCCTTCCCTGGCAGCGGCGCCAATTTGTTAGTAGTATTTTTGTTGTTCGTTCGCAGGGAAGGACTGAATGTAATATCAAGTTCAAGTATCTTATCTCTCACAATTTAGAAGTGTAGAAGAATGTTTGGTTTGTTTATAAACTAAATTAAACTAATTATCAATTGAGAATAAAATATATGAGGAAAACAATCCAAGAACTGGGGTTCTTCACTTGGTTTCAATGCACATTCAATATATATGTGACATCTACATTCTTACTCTGCTGAAAACAATTCTTCTAAGGTTATAATGTTCTCTTCCAAGATACAATATAGTGTCTACAACTACACCTTAATTGTCACTTCCGTGATACAATCAAAGTACAATCATAAACTATTACGCACCAAGAATTATAAGCCTCACAACTCTCCTATAAATCTTCCAATCAAATATTCGAGTTATGTCTGTTAAATCCTGTACTAAAATTGCAACTCCTCTTCCAAGTTATTACAATCCCTAAAATCCAATCAAAGGTTCATGACTCCCCTAATTGTGTTAAGCCCTCAATAACAGATCAGCAAAGCAAGAAAATCACAGATAATTAAACAGGCATGAATACCAAGGAATACTACCCAATTCTCAGATTAGAGAATTAGTTACACATGATTAAATTAACAAAACAAGAATTAATAGAAGAAATCATAATTAGAAGAATATAGAAAAGAAACCTTTTAACTTCAATCTTCAAAGAAAATAATGGTTCTCCAGAAAAAATCCTAAAAGCTGCGTACAAATTGTATCTCTCTAACAATGAACCCCGTTTTCCCCATCCCTAGATGTGTTTATATAGATAGTCCTAATCTTGCCCAACAAGCAATTACCTTCTATTACAATTAGAATTTAAAGAAGGTACCAAAACTGCCCAGAATACAATTAGAATTAGAAAAAGGGCAAAACAGTAAATTCATGACCTTCTTTTATAAGAAAACGTGCGCGACTTTAATCATCACATTCCTTGCACGTGCTTTCTATCCCAGGTTGTAGAAAATCTCTCAAGCTTCGCGTGGGCAGTAAGATCGCTGAAAACGGACTTCTAGAACTCCAGATATGGCCAAAACAGTATAAGCTGCGCAGCCTTCCCGGAAAATCCGAATTTTAATCAAATAAATCTCCAAAAACAATAGAAGCATCAACTTTAATCAACATTCTCGTAAATCTGCACAACTAAGCAAAACACATCAAAACTACAACATCTTGAGTCCAAAACAATCAATTTAAGCCGAACTGAGGCATTCCAAGTGGATATAAAATCCACTTATCAAACATTTTCGACATAGTAAAAGGTCTTTAATTATTTTTTTTGTGACTTTTTCGAAACAATTAATTAATTTTTGTAAAATCTAAATAAATGATAGGGAAATTTTCAAAAAAATCCATGTTTTTTTTTACAAAAATACAATTAAAGTTGCATTGCACAGTAAGTTGCTTGCATTTCAGGTTGCCATAATTGCAAATAATGTTATATTGTATTTTTTAAAAAAAATTGTAATATGGATATTTTTAAAAAAGTCTTATAATAATCAAATTAAATTAGAATCAAGAAGGAGATTTTATTATAACTTTTCGGAGATTTTATTATAACATTTTTCTTTTGACAAGAGATTTTATCATAACTAAATCTAATAAAGAAACTATAAACTATAAATCATATAGTTCCTCTATTAGATTTAGTTTTATAGTACTTGACTACTTGTACCAAGGTGACTTCCATACTAGTAGACTACGGGCCAGTTTAGTACCAATTTAAAATAAGTTTTTATAAATTTATTTTCGAATAAAAATTTCATATTTTGATAATTTTTTTATACAAATATTTAATTTATATTTGTCTATAAATTGCAAACGAAAATAAACTTTTTGAGAAAAAAAGTTAAAAATCTCTAACCTTTCTCGAAAATAAGTTCCACTAACACCCTACCATGACCAATAAGAGCCCAGCCAGAATTTACACTGATAATCTGATTTACAGTATAATAGTGTATGGAAAACAAGATCTACCTTAACAAAAACTTCCTCACACTTCAATGATTTCCTCAAGAATCAATAGATAGAGTATGGTGTCTTCAACAAATCATAAGGAGCCCAAAGAGCATCCAAAGGACACGGTCGGTTGTTATCCAATCTCACCCACGGTTTTCCCTTACCACTCCAATGCAATAAACTCACTGTCCCTGGATGCAAATCGCGGCAAAGCCCTCGAAAATTATCCCCGCCTAGCCCATGCTGATTCCATTTATGATCCACGGGAGCTATGTTACCAGCAAAAACAAGCAAAAAAGGCGGCAATGATCCTAATTCATATATCCTCATTCTCTTCTGTAACTCCATCCATTCTTCTAGTCTTCTAGTGTAATCTCCAGCTCTCCACCGGGCTAGATCAATCACCATGACTCCGGTGTTAAAATAACACGCCTCGCGGTTAGCAAAAGTTAAAGAAAGTGAAGGATTTGACCAGAACGTGGGAGTGAAATATGTAGTGAAATTTGCATTGCAGTACTCTGGAGCTGCTAATACAATGTCATCAGCTAGTGGAGTTTCCGAAAGTTTTGCTATGTCATCTACTAATACTAAATCGGAATCTAGATATACAATTTTTTGTATGCAAGATGGTAATATGCTGGGAAAGTAGCTTCTGGCGTAGTTTAAAGGGCAGTCAAGGGCAGACCGGATTGAGGTGGAGATGAGGCGGGCTACATAAGAGTCGTCAAATGGATAAACTTGGAATTTAAGGTACGGAAAGGAGGCGGCGATGGTGGCGTTTAAGAGTGAGGCATTGGAGGAAGCTGAGGTGACAAAGTGAAAGGCTATGTTCTGTGGACACGAGGAGTGTTGGAGGACGGATAGGATGGCAGCCATTGAGCCACGGATGTACGCTGCATCAAGGGTCATTGCCACATGGACAGCGTTATCGTAGCATAGGTGGTGATCATTAGATTTTAGGATGGAAGGGCAGTTTGGAGAGTTGTAGAATTCTGGGGCTTGTTTGAATCGTTGTAAAATTGAAGTAGAGGTAGTAATAGGAGTTGAATGAGTTGATCCTAGTAAAGAGAGTATAAGAAAGAATGGAATGAGGAATTGGAGATTTTGGTTTGGCATGGTGGTTGAGGGGAAATGTTAGATTTAGATTTGGGCTGTGTATGGGTTTTTATGAGTACAAGTTTGATTGAGTTACAAGTTTGGAGACACGTTTTGATAAACATAATAGACAGAGGAGATGTAGAGTCAAAGGTTTTAGAGTTTTCAGACCAGAGTTTGTTGGGTTTCATCCTGTTTAAGAAATGGAGTACGACCAGAAGAGCTTCCTCGTTTACTTCCAATTTAAGGCCTTCAATTTAAGACTGCACTGTGCAAGTGATCATTGCAAGCAATTACATTAGCAGGGTCTGTATTAGTGTCTTGTGACCAACTGTTAGGTAATATAATCATAGTACTCTATACAGAAGCATAATTCTTCTGTACAGCTTTAGAGTCCATCCTGTGGGCACAATAGTTCCAGAAATAAAGTTCCAGTCAAAGTCCATTAGGTGTATTTCGAGTCGATGTCATTGTTCCGAGAGAATTCCTTTCTTTCTTTTTAACAAAAAAACTTGCATGTATTCTCGGTGATTATGTCTTTATCGCTAGAATGTCGCTCTCTGCGGAATTTAAGATCATTTGTCTAACTTCATGATTATGAACTTTCACTTGTAGAACGGAACTCGCATCCTCATATCCATAGGTATAATGGGGATCAGCACAAATTCGAGGGTTGATTTTTTGGTGGAGTCATTGTTTTTTCCACAAAAGAGGCACAAATGACTACATTGTCGATAGATGACAACTGATAACAATTAGACAGTACCATCTTTTGTTCGTGAAAATGCATGTGTGGTTATTGATGCACCGGAGAATCGAGAATGAAACCCAAACCTTGTTTTTTCCCCCCGCTCACCGTCCCTTATTAAACACGTTCATGTTGAAATTTCATAGTCATGACAAATATAGTGAACCTACTTAACACCAATAACTGTTGAAGCTTCAGACTTTGAGGAATAACGAAGCAAAAGAGAGATAGTCGTCATCTATTTTCTTGGAAGTTAAACATTAATAATCACCAACACAGATCATGATAAAAAAAAAAATTACAAATTACAAGCATCTGCCTGCGACCACTGTTTCCAATTGCTAGAGTTCGACTCAATAATTCGTTGTTACATTGTCCATTATAGTTTACTCCATCCGTCCCAAAAAGTTTGATACACTTTCCTTTTTGGGATGTCCTAAAACTAATGAACCTACTATACTTACTATTTTTGAACACTACTTTTCACTATTACACCCACTAACTTTATTCATTCTTCATTAAAGAAATATTATAAACACTATTACACCCACTACTTTACTCCACTATCTCAACTCTATTATTAAATATTGATAGGTCCCACCACTTTACCCACTTTTCATCTAACTTTACTCTTATTTTTATATATTTTCTTAATCTCCATGAAAGTCAAACCAGCTCAGTCTTTTTGGGACGGAGGTAGTATTTAGCATTCAATGTAGAAAAAAGTTCACACAGCACTAACAGACACGTTTTGATATTTTTGGATCAGTGTACATTACGGACTATGAAATGTGTACTAGTCAAAATTCCTTAACTTGATATTTTAAGATTGTTAGGTGAATTTTTGTAGTATACATATATGAGGACTGTTAGTATTTGACCATTACAAATTAGAAATAGATTTTCAGTTGATTCCTAAAATTAAATATAGATTGAGTTGACTCCTTAAGTGGTTAAATGCTTAATTATATTTAGCGGCTGTTTAAACTGTACAAACTTTAATTTGTAGAGTGTTTGAATATCCCTTATTTGGATGGCTTAAACTGGAGTTAATTCTACTGATTTACATATAAAACTATATTAATCATAAAAATATGTAGTTTCTGCTAGGACCAACTATTGCTTGTCTATTCTAAAACATCAAAGCTTAATGTTTTCTATGCTGGTTTCCTCTGTAGTCAGTAGTGGCATCAAACTAGCATAGGATCGGAAAAGATTTATTGCAGAAGTGTTAACGGGTTACTGCCCTTCTGTAATGGCTTGTATATCTATCATAGCTCAATAAATTGCTGTGTTGGATCGCTATGTAGTTAGTAGGTGCAACTTTACTTTAATTTCTTCTCGGGCGTGTTGGCACTGCACTTTTATAAGCCCTCAAAGTTGAATGATTGTCCTTGTTCGTAATAAGCAAGCAGGTTTGGGCTAAAGAGTGATAAGAGCTGGTTGAGAACTTGAGATACTCTGTTCTGATAGAGTTCCATTTACTTTCTTTGCAACTTTTCTTAGTGGCTTGTTTCTTCTTAAGGCTCAAGATCATTGTTTATTACTAATTGTGAATTTTTGATGAAGTATCATTAAGCAACCAACTGCTAGGTGACTTTCAGAAGTTAAATGCTTGGACGCTTAATTTATTACAACTCGATGATGCTAGAGAAAGACCTTGATCATGAGAAAGCAGAAAATTCTATAGGCAACTGCGTAGCATTTTGCTTTTCTTTATCTCCTCACAGTGGTTTGTGGTTGATTCCAGTTTTTGAGCACAGGTGTGGAATAAAATTTCAAAGAATTCGTTTCCTGCACTTCTTGATTTCTTTAAAAAGAAAAGTGGCGGCTTCTATCACAAATAGAAATTATGCAATCTGATGACTAGATTGTGTATGGTCTTGCAGAAAATTGTCTCTTGCTTTTTTTATCTTGGTTCCAGAATTGTGCGAAGTGTCTGTTTCTAGAGCTCCAATCGGCGAGAAGCTTGTGCACTTAAAACTTGTGACTAGTGAGGCCATCCCAAGTCACAAATGGAAATAAGCTCTCCAGATCTCAAGTCCATATAAATGTGCATACCAGCATTTGTCAAGAAGTACGATGCGTCTCGATCATGATGATAACTGTAGATGATAGTTTTGTTTTCTAGTTTCTAAAGGTGTTTTTTATTCTTAACTCCCACTTTTACCTTCATTGTTTTATATGTAGACGAAGTCACAAAAGTAGAGAAACTATGGGCCTCTTTGTTTTCTCATTTTAGTGTTGACCTATGGCTTATAACCCCATGAGTCCTTATGGGGGTGTTTGTCAAAATAAGTTTTAGCTAAACTTAAAACTTATAAGTTCATAACTTGAATGTTAAGAATCCTTAACTTTCAACTTATAACTTATAACTTATTCTCGATATACGCAATATATAATATCCTTCAAATCTTCAAAACCATATATCTTTCAATCCATTCATTAGAAAGTTGATATGTATATATCAAATTTCCCTATTCATCGAGATTTATCCATTGATATCCATTGTTATATATAAAAAAACAAATATTTTGAAAATTATAAAAAAAAATTAACTTAAAAATTCTGATTTACCCAAACAATCTACTGATTATAAGTTCTGATTTACCAAACACTCTAATCTCTACTCTACTTATCACTTATATGACATAAGTGCTTATAAGTCATAAGCTACTCATTTTAAGATACCCCAAACATACACTATATACCTAAAGGGTTAAATCCATATATGGAGCATACAGTGTGATATTTTGTGGGTGTTTGAGGTATCTTAAGAAGAGTAAATTATGACTTATAAGCATAAATGTCATATAAGTGATAAGTAGAGCAGAACTTATAAGTCACTAAAGTGTTTGGTAAATCAGAACTTATAAATCAGTAGAGTGTTTGGTAAATCAGAACTTATAAGTTAACTTTTTTTTTATTATTTTCAAAATATTTGTTTTAATATATATCAATGGATGTCAATGGATAGATCTCGATGAGTAGAGTAATTTGATATATACATATCAATTTTCTAATAAACGGATCAAAAGATATATGATTTTGAAGATTTGAAGGATATTATATATTGCGTGTATCGAGAAATAAGTTATAAGCATAAAAGTTGAATGTTAATGATATCTAACATTCAACTTATCAACATATAAGTTATAAGTTGAGCTAAAATTTAGTGGGTGTTTGGGGTATCTTAAGAAGAGTAGCTTATAACTTATAAGCATAAATGTCATATAAGTGATAGCTAGAGCAGAACTTATAAGTCACTAAAGTGTTTGGTAAATCAGAACTTATAAATCAGTAGAGTGTTTGGTAAATCAGAACTTATAAGTTAACTTTTTTTTATTATTTTCAAAATATTTGTTTTAATATATATATCAATGGATGTCAATGGATAGATCTCGATGAGTAGAGTAATTTGATATATACATATCAATTTTCTAATAAACGGATCAAAAGATATATGATTTTGAAGATTTGAAGGATATTATATATTGCGTGTATCGAGAAATAAGTTATAAGCATAAAAGTTGAATGTTAATGATATCTAACATTCAACTTATCAACATATAAGTTATAAGTTGAGCTAAAATTTAGTGGGTGTTTGGAGTATCTTAAGAAGAGTAGCTTATAACTTATAAGCATAAATGTCATATAAGTGATAACTAGAGCAGAACTTATAAGTCACTAAAGTGTTTGGTAAATCAGAACTTATAAATCAGTAGAGTGTTTGGTAAATCAGAACTTATAAGTTAACTTTTTTTATTATTTTCAAAAAATTTGTTTTTTAATATATATCAATGGATGTCAATGGATAGATCTCGATAAATAGAGTAATTTGATATATACATATCAATTTTCTAATGAACGGATCAAAAAATATATGATTTTGAAGATTTGAAGGATATTATATATTGCGTGTATCGAGAAATAAGTTATAAAAATAAGTTGAATGTTAGGATTTTCTAAGGGCCCGTTTGGCTAACCTTAAAATAAGTAACTTATAACTTAAAGTTGATAAGTGTCATATAAGTGATAAGTGAATTATTACTTATAAGTTATTTTGGTGTTTGGATAATTTTACTTATAAGTTGGGAATGTGTTTGGTAAATTATAACTTATAAGTTGACATCCTTAATTTTTTTTTTTTTTGATACAAAAAAAATTAATACGTGAATGTAAAATAGAAATATTGAAATACAAAATACTTCACACAAAAAAGTACTAAAAACGTACATCATTTAAGTAATGTGAGCAGCAATCTCATCACGTTTTGTAATCCACAAATTATTATCAGTGCCATCCTCTCTTTCGGTCTGTTCCTCCCTACTATTAGTTTCCGTAGTAGCATTTTGAGGAATGTAAGTTTCACTTTCAGCAGCTTGAAACGCACTATCTTCAGTCTTTGACTTTCTAATAAAATTATGAATCGTCATTGTAGCCAAAACGATATCAGTTTGTGTATCTATTGCATACATCGGCATATTTGCTAAAATAGCAAATCTAGCTTTCCAAACTCCAAATGTTCGCTCGATAACCATTCGGCATGAAGAATGTAAATGATTAAATTTTTCTTTGGCATTTCGAGGTGCACGTGCGGTACCATTAGCTCGGCGAAAATCTTGGATGTGATATCTTATTCTTCCACCTTTGTACGGAGCCATATATCCTCGTTTGTGTGGATAACCTGCATCTACAAGATAGAATTTATTTCCAGTTGGATGTGGAAAATTAAGTTCACTTCTAGTTCTAGCCTCTGTTAAAATGCGACTGTCATGTGCGCCACCTTCCCATCCGGCCCAGGCAAAAGTAAAACACATGTTAAAATCACACACCGCAAGAATATTTTGAGTGGCATATCCTTTTCGACCAAAATAAGGGGTACGTTCTGATTCATGTATCCGACATTTAATATGAGTACCATCAATAGCTCCAATAGCATCCTACATCAAAATTTGAACATATGTAAAATAATATTATATTTCAAAATAAATAAATATAAAAGCACTTAAAAACTTACTTTAAAATGGGGATAATATTGAGTGCTTTGAGGTTTATGGTATCCAACTCCATTATTATAGTTTCGTGCCGGAGTTATTATATCCCTTGCCATCCTACATATAGCTTCCAAAACAGAATGAAAATGTCGACTAATTGTTTCACCACTATGATTGAACATTTCTTGCATCAAACGATTTCCTGTCCCATGAGCAACAGTCATTAGGAACATACCAACCTCCTCATATTCAGACATTCCACGCGTTGGAACTAATCCATATTTTCGAACTAAAGTGTGACATAAAGATTTAAATGCAATCTTATTCATACGAAAATCCTGATAACACCGAGTATCATTTCCTTCTAATATTTCATAAATTAATCTTGATCCTGTACGTATTGAATCATGGCACGGCTCTTTGTGTATGTGTGTGTTATAGTAGTAAACCAAAGTGTATGCAGCGGCAGAACATAGAGCCTGCCATTCTATTAAATTTTCTTCACTTTCTTCCTCATTTTCTTCTTCTGCATTGTTTGAAGATTGATCAAAAGCATTGTACCCGTGGGAAGATTGACCAAAAGCGTGGGACGATTGATCAAAAACATTGTAGAAATTAGAAGTATTACCCGTGGAAGACTGCCCAAAATCTTAAAAAGGATCCATAAAAGTGAAGAGTGAGACGTGATATTGAACAAAAAGTGTTTGATGAGTTATGTGGATGCAATAAACTTCATATATATAGAAGAAATAATGCTACCAATACTGTGTACATGTGAATATACATTGTGCGAGCATGTGAATGTACAAGATAAAAGAAGATTTGAAAATCTCATCCTGTCAAATTACACATCAATACAACAGTTTTCAACTACACTTATTCCAATTACACAACAGTTTTCAACAACACTTATTCCAACACAAATTGAAAGAGGACAATTCACTGCCCACCCTGATGTCTTCCAGCCCTAGTAAAATTGTACATAAGTTCACCGTAGCGTATTTCGTCATTGCGTGCCTTAAGGAAAAGGGTCCTATTTCCCTTGTCAAGTAGATATCGCCTAGCATAAAAATACAAGTCAGAACCGCATTGAACCTGCTCCATTGCATCAAGTAGATCAACTGCTTGATTCAAATTTGCCTCTTCAGTAGCAGCGGTTGATGAAGTACTCCTGCAGGATATTGCAGCAACAAGTCCATCAAGACCTGCACGTAACGACTCAGCTCCGGATTGCTTCCTTTTTGAACCACTGCTCCTGCCAGATTTTAACGAAGAAGATGCAAATAAATTTGATGGTGTCTGTGTGTTGTTGTCATCACTGTCACCGCTGCCTTCTTTTCCATCATCATCCTCACCAAGCACCTCAGTAAACTCGTGGCCTGCTTCAAGATTCACCGCTGAATAAGTGTTCGCAGCTTTTGCTCTTTCACCAGTGGCAACAATATCACCGAACAAATTGTCATAATAGCGCATGTATAGCGAGAGGTCTTTGTTTCTGAACTTCCCGTACTTTGGATTCTCCTGAGATAGAAATGTTAACTTATATTAGTACTAATTGCAGCAGGTCAGATCAGATAATTATTGTTTTAATACAGCTATTATGCAATCCATCTTTCTAATTATTGTTGTAATACAGCTACAAGAAAAGAAGAGTGCTTTCACGACAGAAAGCGTCATACAATACTTTGATTGCGTGCTGAAAATCATAACTCTCCGCTGTATTAACTAATTAAAAAGCAAACAAAACCATCGCAAAGCATAGCTGGAGTAAATAGACACGAATTAGAGCTCTAAGTCTTTCTGTATATCCGTTATGTGAAGTAGACAGCATCCACCATAACAACTTGCACACCTACAATGCTATTTCGCTACAGATCCTGATTCTAGTCCATATAAACAATACTTAACCAAGTAACTCTCAACCAAATTCAATATATTAGTGGCATTAACCAAAGCCACAGGGTATCTTGACTACATAAAAAAGCCAAAAATGAATTGATAAATAGAAACAGAAGCAAAATATAAAACAATCATTTACCGAAATCTAACCGAAGGCTGTGAATCTTAAACAAATTTCAGCTGAACAAAAATAAATGTAAATGTAATTAAACAAAACAAAATACATATTACATTTGGACTAATAGATGTGTCATCCTAATTGCAAAATACATAAGTAGCTGTTATCAACTACTCAGGAGACCAACAATACTTCAAAGAATAAATTGCAATTAAGGCCTACGTGGTAATGTTCTGTCTACTGAAACTGGTACTCGGTCATTAAAACATATGAACATTTGGCACAATTACCTTACCTGTAACAGAAATTTAATGTCGTACCAAGTGTAATTTAATACCTGCTCTAGAGAGACAACAGAATGATAACACAAAGGCTCTTTCTTTAATCACCTAAACTACAATATTCATTACCTTACCTGTAACAGAAATTTAAATTGTGAATATTTTTTTACCTGTATCTTTGCTGCCCACCATGTCGAAGACGCCTCAAATGTCCTAGTACTCTCGTTCCATCCCAAACCACTCTCCCCAAATTTTAATTTTTTGAAAAGCTGGTAATCAGCTTTCATTGCATCCCAGTGATTCTTGAACTGTTTAACAGTGTAAGAAACATTTTTTTTCTTTCTTTGCAATTCCTTATGAACCGTATTCCACCCTTCTTTGTTTAAAGTCGTCCCAACCTTGTTTCCCTTGATAACCTCAACAGAGCATAGCTCACAAAAGAGTGAATGTAATTCATCGGTCCACTTAGCAGATCCACCTGTTGCCGCCATACCCTCCGTCGCCGCCATCTGCAATTTCAATCAAAACGAAAAGAGTTGATTTAGATATCAACGAAATCAAAAACTCTGTTTTTGTGTGTATATATGTACGTATAGCATGATTCGCATACCGCAATTGTTAGATCTGAAGAGGCAAGGGATGTGTTGTTTTCGTTTAGCAGCAATAATGGAGATGTGTTGTTTTCAACGAAGGCGTTATGCTAGGTATTAGGGGGAGAGAAAATAAGTGGGCTGAAAATAAGATGAAAGTACCGTGGTCCTAACCTTCAGCTTATCTCATTTAAGTTTGATAAACGGGCTTCCTCTTTTTTTGCCAAACAGTTCAGCAAAATGGGGAACGGGCTTTCAGCCCATATAAGTTATGAAAGTTGATTCCCAAACACGCACTAACATTGATCAACTTATCAACATATAAGTTATAAGTTGAGCCAAAACTTAAATAGACAAACACCCCCCATAAGCTCTTATTGGCTTATAAGCCATAAATTGCCTACAAAATGAAACCCCAAACAGGACCTTAAATAGGCAAACACCCCTCATAAGCTCTTATGGCCTTATAAGTCATAAGTTAATAGTAATATATGAAAACCCAAACAGGCCCTTTGTTATATTCTTATTAACTTTT
The DNA here is from genome assembly GCA_036435485.1 of Saposhnikovia divaricata. Classification (NCBI taxonomy): domain Eukaryota; kingdom Viridiplantae; phylum Streptophyta; class Magnoliopsida; order Apiales; family Apiaceae; genus Saposhnikovia; species Saposhnikovia divaricata. Next base: position 103,473,180 of record CM071601.1, read on the forward strand.
TCAAATTTTCTGTCTATCCTCAAAAAGGACTTGCTCTCCTCGTTGGAAAAATCATGTCGGGACTTAGCCACGCCTACGCTCTTTTTCAAAATCGACGGATCTCTTAATAATAGTATAATGTTTATTATTCAGGCTTGGTGACGGAGCAAAGAAGTGTGTTAATACTTAAGAACAAAGGGTTAATTATCTGTGATAATGCTCCTTGCTCCACTCTACCGCACTTTCCCTCTTCCGGCGATGTTTGGATGGAAATGTGGTGTAGCTTTTCCCATTTCCGGCAATGTTGGGCGGAGATGTGGTGTAGCTATCGGAAGGGTATCTGCAAAACAATGCTTGACCGGGGGTGGTGGCCGTCAAGCACCTCCGGCGTGAGAGTAAGTAACTTGGTGGTGGAGAATACAAGAAACAATATCGGAAAATGCAAGTACTAGTGACTGAGATTTAGAGAGAAAATGTGAGATGTGAGAGAGAATAATGAGAAATTTTCAGCCCCCCAAAATGTGTGAGTTTAGCTTGGTATTTATAGAGGGTTGAGCATCCGGTCGGTTCGGTCCAAAAAACCGGACCGATTCAGTTTTTTGGGTTCGGACCGGTTTTGCTCGACCCTAGTGTTACCTCCTCTTGTCCGCAAGAATGTTCTGGAGGAAGAACGTGCCTTTTGTCTGAAAGAATGTGTTGGAGGAAGAATGTGTCTTTTATCCGGAAGAATGTGCTGGAGAAAGAGTTCCTTTTGTCCGGAAGAATGTGCTGGAGGAAGAATGTGCCTTTTGTCCGGAAGAATGTGCTGGAGGAATAGTGTGCCTTTTGTCCGAAAGAATGTGCTGGAGGAAGAATGTGCCTTTTGTCCGGAAGGAAGATGTTTTCAGGACATGGTTATATCACGAGGGTAAAGGAGTTTTCTTCGTGAGGGTATTATCATTGCCCCCCACTCCTTCAACTTACTTTAGTGGGTTGGAGGAGTAAATGCATAATGCTGATTTGATTTTTGATATTTATAACTTCAACGGCTCTCTATAACGGCTAGTTGATGAAGGCCTATAAATACTTGGGTTTTCTTGAAGAGTTGTGATATCTTCTTTTCTTAAAATCTTTCATCTCTTATTCCATTTGTTGTAGGTCTTGAACAATTCTTCATGGAGGGAATAAAGGACACTTGCTACTGTGACATGCCCGTGGTTGTGAAAACCATATGGGCCGGAAGCAATACTGGTCGGAGGTTTGAGTTCTGCGCCACCAGGGAGTGTCACTAAGACATTTGGATAGATGAGCCTCTTTGTGCCCGAGCTTGTGAGGCCATTGAATAGCTGGTTCGGGAGAAAAATCAGCTACACCGTTTCTACATGCAGAAGATTGACCGCTTGAGGGCTTGGGAAATGGCCAAACGGGAAGCTATGTTGGTGGAGCTGCAGGAGTTGGAGGATGAGATGGACCGTGAGGAGCCCGAAGATGAAGATGCTTCCGTTGCTTAGTTTTAGATGTTTTCTTTGCATCCTAATGAGGACTTGAGGGGTCTGTCCTTCACTTGTCTTCTTTGCATTATAATCTTTTCCCTAATGAATGAAACATGATTTTCTTCTCTGCCTGCAAGTATATTTTTGGTTGTTTTGAGTTGTGCTCCCCCCCCCCCCCGAGGCATCACTTGTGGGTAAAGTCCACTAGTGATGGCCTTAGAATTTTTCATAAGTGATAGAGGTGGAGGAAAAAGGTGTGGAAGAAGAGAAAGAAATTTTGTGCTTCCCTGAAAATTGACTAAATTTGGAATTTGGTGCCCCCCAGGCATTGCTATCGGATGATGCCCGTTAGCACTGGCCTTAGAAATAAATTTTGAATTTTTTTTTAATTTTTTTGAATGTTTTTATGAGAATGGAAGAGATTTTTGTGAGGAGGAGGAATTTTTTGAGAAGGAAGTAATTTTTGTGAGGAGGAGGAATTTGATGAGGAGGAGTTAATTTTTGTGGGAAGGGAGAATTTTATGAGAAGGAAATTTTTTTTTGTGTGGAGGAGGGATTTTATGAGAAGGAATTATTTTTTGTGAGGAGGGATTTTATGAGAAGGAAGTATCTTTGTGAGGAGGAGGGATTTTATTAGAAGGAAGTATTTTTATGAGGAGGAGGGATTTTATGAGAAGGAAGTATCTTTTGTGGGGAGGAGAGATTTGGTGAGAAGGAAGTAACCTTTGTGGGGAGGAGGGATTTGGTTAGAAGGAAGTAACCTTTGTAGGGAGGAAGAATTTTGAGAAGGAAGTAATTTTTGTGGGAGGAGGAATTTTGAGAAGGAAGTAATTTTTGTGGGAGGAGGAATTTTGAGAAGGAAGTAATATATTTTTTTTTTGGAGGAGGAATTTTGAGAAAAAAGTAAATTTTTTTTTGAGAGGAGGAATTTTCTGAGGAAGTTTTTTTTTTTTTGGTAGGAGGTGGAAGAGGGACCGGGAATGTAGTGTCCCATGAAATTTTAGTAAATTTGAATTTGGTGCCCCCAAGACATTACTGACGGGTGTTGTCCGCTAGCAAAGGTCTTAAAACAAAAATCAAAAAATTTGTAAGTGTTTACATGAGAGTGAAAGAATTTTGTGTGAGATGGGTGGAATTTTCTGAGGAGGAGGGAATTTTGTGAAGGAAGTAATTTTGTGAGGGGGGAAATTTTGTGAGGAGGGGGGTCTTCGGGAAAGAAGTAATTTTGGTGTCTCCCGAAATTTTACTAATGCTATGTACGTTCCCGAATTAATGAAAGAAAAGAATAGAAAAATGAGTTATTTTCTATTCTCTCTAAATCTTTCCAAAAATGGGAAGAAAAATTTGAAGACATATGTAAAGATTTTATAATAATTTTACAATAAAAATAATAATGTATAATAAATTTCAATATGACCAAATTTTCTTGTGTCAAATAATTGAATTTTTGTGCACCCCAAAAATTTAAATTTGTGAAAATGAAGTGAGGAGGTGGGTATCATAATATTTGATTAGAGGAAACGGGAAGGAGGGATTTGTGTTGATTTTTTATAAGTGGTGAAAGCGGGTACGATTGTGGGAAGGCGGGACTGAAGTTATATTGGAAGGGGGACTCGACACGCTTTTGCACCAACTCATACTCAACATCTCCTACTTGGTCTTCTCATGTCCTTGATATTTTCTTTAACACTACTCTATGCAGTGTCTCTGTGTATGTTTGTAGTATATGTTGGTAGGCCGAATGTGTTCAGAGAGAGCGGGACTAGGTTGGTGAAGGCGGGACAAGGGGTTATTTTTTTTTTACTTGACTGTTATTTTATAGGCTAGGTTAGTGTATTATATATGTATGTGTGCAAGATGAGAGAAGGGAATAATATATTACCGAAATGAGAAAAACTACAATGTACTAAACTTGTATTTTTTGTATTAGTTTTTTGTTAGTGGAGTCATGGGTGTTGTCTCTTTTACTTCTTTTCCCTGTTTCCCATATAAAGTCAGAGAAACAAAAGGAAGCTTGCGTGTGTACTTTCCCCTTCTTTGTGGTTTCTATTATACTCAGTATATGCCTTTTAGGACCCTTGCATGTTTCCAGCCTCAAAAACTTTGGTCTCACAAGATTTAGAATGTTGAAGACGTCTTCCACATGGTTTTGGTAAAGCGTGCCAGAACACTAGCATCAATCATCCTTCTGTAGAAGCTTTGTGTCACAGTACATGGTAACAATAGTGTGTCTGCAGTAGAAGAACAAAACTCTACACATGAGCTGTCAAAATAATGAGCTGTCAATGTAGGTTGTTAGTAACAGAATTGATAGAGCTCGTGTATATTGAGTTGTATAAATACTCTTCTCTTATGTGTGTAACTTGAACAATACTTTATCAATACAGTTTATTTGCTTTTCTCTACACATTGTTCATCTATTCACCATTGTTATGATGACTGCAACTCTGTATTCTGAGATGGTATCAAAGCATGATATGATCCTGTAGATGACTTTACGTACATATTCCGCTGTTGTTTCATCTAGTCTAGTGACTCCAGCTTCTACATCTACTTCTGTCCGTACATCAATGGCGTCGTCTTCAACTTCATCCGTAATTGATGTTCATCATCCATTTTTCATTCATAATGGAGACAATCCAGGTATGGCGATTGTTTCTCAACCTCTTACTGATCAGAATTACCAGCAATGGAGTAGAGCTGTTCAATTAGCTTTATCTGCTAAACTAAAGCTAGGTTTTATTGACGGTAGTATTGTTAAACCTGCAAATACCTCTGAGATGTATCCTTTGTGGAAACGATGCAATGACATGGTTGTTTCGTGGTTGCTTAACTCAATTTCACCAGAAATACGTAATAGTGTGGTGTATTTGTCTACTGGTAAAGCTATTTGGGATGATCTAGTGATTAGATTTGCACAAAGCAATTTGCCTTGTATTTTTCAATTGAAGAAAGAAATCATGTCTCTCTTTCAAGGATCTATGTCTATCACATCTTATTTCACGAAATTTCGTACTTTACTTGATGAAATGGATGATCTATCACCAGTTCCTAAGTGTAGCTGTGTTAATACAAATTGTACTTGTGAATTTGCTGCAAAATTAGATATGTATGATCAGGTTCACAAGTTAAGTCAATTTCTAATGGGACTTAGTGATCAATTCACGAGTGTTCGTGGTCATTTACTCATGATGAAGCCTCTTCCAACTCTGAGTCAAGCTTATTCTCTATTACTTCAAGAGGAAGTACAGAGAGATTGTTCTCACAGTGCATCTGCCCCTGATAATGTTGCTATGAATGTTAAGTTCGTTAATCACAGACAACTACCTGCAAATCATGCTTCTAACTCCAGAAAAGTCAATGGAGATATTACTTTGATCTGTGATTACTGTCATGGTTCTGGTCATACCAGAGATAAATGCTTTTGTCTACATGGATTTCCTGAGTGGCACAAGTTGTATGGTCATCCCAAGCCTAAACCTAGGTCTCAAAACAGTGCTAATTCTCGATTCTCTTCCACTTATCCTGCTAAAAAGGCTGCTCAGATTACTACTGTTGGTACTTCTAACCTAAATGATACACCACCTATGATGAATGATTCTGGAATTGTAAATGCTACTACCTCATTCACAGAGTCACAATGTCAGCAGATTGCAAGTATGATTCAGAATAGTCTCAAGAATCTTGCTCCTTGACAGAGCAATTCTGTGGCATCTACACCTTTTGCTGGTTCTGCATCCTTTATTCATGGTAAACCTTTTTGTTCCACTATTCCTGTTGCTTATACTCTACATAATATTGAGGAATCTAGTGGAGATTGGATTATTGATTCTGGTGCTACAGATCATATTACATTCCAGTACCATCTATTAACAAATCCTATTAAACTAGATGCTAGTTTATATCTTCCAGATGGAACTACTACTCCTATCACACATTATGGTAGTTTGTGTCTTGCACCTGACATTACTTTACATCATGTTTTGTGTGTTCCCAGTTTTAAGTGCAATCTCATTTCTATTCCAAAATTAACCAATCATTCTCATTGTACTGTCAGTTTTTCCACTTCTCATTGTTTCTTGCAGGCCCCACATCAGATGAAGATGATCGAGATTGGTAGACTTCACTCTGGTCTCTACAAATTTCATCATTCTTCTACTGATGCTGCAGTCTCATCTTCTCATTCTCTGTTTCCTTCTGCTCAACATACTGTCACTACTACTCAAGCTCATCTTTGGCATGCTCGTCTTGGGCATCCTTCTTCTACTGTCCTTAATAAACTACCAATTCTGTCTTCTTGTACTACTGATTGTTTCAGTAAGTGTGATATTTGTCATAGAGCTAAACAGAAATGTAAACCTTTTCCTGTTAGTATTTCAACTAGTTCTTCAGTGTTTGAATTAGTGCATTGTGATCTTTGGGGTCCATATAAAAGCCCTACTCATGGCAAATGTACCATGTTTCTGACAATTGTCGATGATTACTCCAAATGTACATGGATTTTCTTGCTTGTTGATAAGACTCAAGTGTCTTTATTGCTTATCAATTTTATTGTTTATGTTCATACTCAGTTTCATAAGACTGTTAAAGTGCTTCGTTCTGATAATGGAACTGAATTTATCAATAAAAGATTGTCTGATCACTTACAGTCTTTGGGTATCTTACATCATACATCTTGTCCCTACACCCCTCAGCAAAATGGAGTTGCTGAGAGGAAACACCAACACCTGTTGAATGTTGCTAGATCTTTAAAATTTCAAGCTCATTTACCAAACACTTTTTGGGGAGACTGTCTTCTTACAGCAGCTCACCTAATCAACTTAACACCTTCCAAATTGCTTGACTATCGTTCACCTTATGAAATGCTATTTTCTAAAGTTCCAGACTATGCTCATTTAAAGGTTTTTGGATGTCTGTGTTATGTCAATAAAGTTAGTGATCCAAAAGACAAATTAGGTCCTAAAGCTACTCCATGTGTCTTCTTGGGTTACCCTTTTGGTACAAAGGGCTATCGAGTTCTTGACTTAACAACTCGAAAATGTTCTGTATCCAGAAATGTTACTTTCATTGAGGATTGTTTTCCTTTTTCTGATAAAACATCTACTCCATCTACTTCTCTTTTTCCTACTATATCTTGTCCTATTGTTGATGACACATCTATGCCTTCTTCTGTGCTACCTTCCATGGTTGAGTCTATTCCTGATGCTCACATACATTCAGATAACACTCATCCCTCTTCTCCTTCATCTACTTCTTCTATTGTTCCTGTTCCTCCTGTCAAAACTCCTAGACCTACTAGACAACGTGTGCTTCCTGTCAAATATCAAGACTATACTGGTCTACCTTCTGTTGTAATTCCATCTATCTCTTCCACTACACATTGTGTTACATACCCTCTGCAATAGCATTTTTCTTATGCTGCTTTTACACCTAAGTATGTTAGCTACTTAGCTGCAACTGATTCTGTCAAAGTGCCATCTACTTATGGCCAAGCTGTAAAATCTGAGGTTTGGTGTCAAGCTATGAAAGAAGAAATTCGTGCTTTGGAATCTAATCAAACCTGGCAATTAGTTCCTATGCCTGCAGATGTTAATATTGTTGACTGCAAATGGTTATATAAGATCAAGTATACATCTACTGGACAAGTTGAACGGTACAAGGCACGTTTGGTTGCCAAAGGTTTTACACAAACCAAGGGGTTGGATTATTTTGAAACGTTCGCCCCTGTTGCTAAAATGACTACTGTGCGTATTTTACTTGCATTTGCAGCTGCATATGATTGGTCTTTATGTCAAATGGATGTTACTAACGCATTTCTTCATGGGGATCTTAATGAGGATGTATATATGCGTCTTCCCCCTGGACTTTCACAGTTTACTGGTGAGCTATTTCCAACTGATACTTCTGTGCAATGGGTTTGCAAACTGCTTAAATCGTTGTATGGTCTGAAGCAATCACCTCGTATGTGGAATCTTAAGATTGCCAATGCCTTAATTGCTTTTGGTTTACTTCAATGCCCCAGTGACCACAGTCTGTTTACCCTGCATAAAGATGGTACATTTGTGGCTGTTTTAATATATGTAGATGATCTAATGATCACTGGATCATCTATTTCATTGATTACTCAGGTGAAAGCATTTCTTCATAGTCAATTTAACATTAAAGATTTGGGTCCTATGAAGTATTTTTTAGGTTTGGAAATTGCTCGTTCTGACAAGGGAATTTATTTACATCAACGAAAATACTGTCTTGATATTCTTCGTGATACTGGCTTTGAAGGTGCCAAACCTTCTGTTGTTCCTATTGAACAGAATCATGGTTTACAGAAGTCTACATCTTCTTTACTAGGTTCTCCTGAGATCAAAACATATAGACGGTTGGTTGGGAGACTTATCTATCTCACTATTACAAGACCTGATCTTAGTTATGCTGTTCATACACTTGCTCAGTTTATCAGTGCTCCTCGTCATGATCATCTTGATGCTGCATATCGTGTTGTGCGTTATCTCAAACAGTCTCCAGGTCAAGGCCTTTTGTTTTCTGCATCAAATGAGTTGTTTCCTCGAGCCTTTTGTGATGCAGACTGGGGGGGCTGCCTGGACACACGATGTTCTCTTACTGGTTACTGTGTGATGCTTGGTTCTGCATTAGTATCCTGGAAATGTAAGAAACAGGAAACTGTGTCTAAGTCTACTTGTGAATCTGAATATAGAGCTCTAGGTGATACTACTTGTGAACTAGTTTGGATTTCCAACATTCTTCGTTCTCTCAATCATGCTGTGACCTCTCCTATTGCTCTTCACTGTGACAATAAATCTGCTTTGTACATTGCTTCGAACCCTGTCTTTCATGAGAGAACTAAACATCTGGAAATTGACTGCCATTTTGTTCGTCAGAAACTGCAGCAAGGTTTCATTCAAACGTTTCATATTAGCACTACTGAACAGCCTGCAGACTTACTAACTAAGGCCCTGGCTTCTCATCAGCTGCGTTATCTACTGTCCAAGTTGGGAGTCTTTGATCTCTTCTCGCCTTCCAACTTGAGGGGGGATGTCACAGTACATGGTAACAATAGTGTGTCTGCAGTAGAAGAACAAAACTCTACACATGAGCTGTCAAAATAATGAGCTGTCAATGTAGGTTGTTAGTAACAGAATTGATAGAGCTCGTGTATATTGAGTTGTATAAATACTCTTCTCTTATGTGTGTAACTTGAACAATACTTTATCAATACAGTTTATTTGCTTTTCTCTACACATTGTTCATCTATTCACCATTGTTATGATGACTGCAACTCTGTATTCTGAGACTTTGCAATCGAACATCTCACATCAGGAATTTCTGTCGAATCTAGGAGTATCCCGAGCTGGTGAACATGATTTGAGTGTGTGGAGGGATGGTAGGAATGAGATGATATTAATGCAAAATATGGGTGGAGTTAACAACACCCTGAACAGGGGACAAGACTTGCAGGGTCAGGGCTTATCTCTCAGCCTAAGTCCACAATTACCATCTTGTTTCTCTTCTTTTTTGAGTCCGCACGCATCATTTTCAGGGGATGACAGGGATAGAAATTGAACTTTTCGAGATGACGAGACCTCCCAAAATAGACTTTCGAGAAACGAGGAATACATACTGCCTGATGTTCTAAAGGCAGCTCAGCAGCTGCTTGATGAAGTTGTGAATGTTAGTAAAGCTCTGAAGTACCATGATCGCAAGAAAGATCCGGTCGAAGATTGTGTTGATGTTGACAGAGAAATCAAGTAAAGAAATATCTTTGATTTGCCATAACCGAAATTCTTTCTTCCAGGTCCGCAAGATACCTTTTGGTAGCACTACGATTGTCTTATGTTGATATTTGTTAACAGAACTGTTGCCATCCTGTTAAAGCTTGCAGGACCTTATTTATATCAACAACTCTTGATTTGTTCGGCCATTAATAATTATTAGTAAGGGAGGTTCATGCCTTTTTAGCACCCTGGGATGTTATCTTGCATAGCTTGTAGCAACAAATTATCTGCTGAAAGACGGTTCAACTTTTGCTTTTGCATGATGCACGAGTCTAGGACGATGGAGGATTAAGAGGCTTCTCGATCTTTACCCCGCTTGACTGCCAAATGAGACCAAATAAATGTTTTATGCGTAAAGAGCTTGTCAGTGCTTGTTATTTTTAACATTTGCTAGTTTAGGCTTCACTTCGTGTTTGCAATGTAAGTAGGCATTATCGTGCCTTAAGCTTGTACTACTATCACAACGTTTGGAAGAGAATACTGGGGACTGCCTTCCACTCACGACGCTTGCTCAATCCCTGTATGTAACCCTGAAAGTGGGTTCTCCAAGCGTCGTTTAAATCTTCATAGTTGACAGGCTTCTTTAATCCTTGAATAGTATGACTGGTACATAGCTTGTCCATGAATCGACGATATCTCCATTTTAGTCTCTCTTTCTCTTGTCATAGCATCAGTCATAGCAGTAACATCCTTGGATAACACAGATTCAAGTGAAAGCAGAATGGCGTTTGCCTTAGTAAGATCTTCCATATGAGAAACGTGTAATGCAGCTGCCTCTTTCCTTAGACTGTAAACATCGTGTAGGCCTTTCGTTATTGCCAGAACACCTTCAAGCATAGAGCCACACTCAGAAGTCAAAGCTGCATGGCCCCGGGTTACACGTGCATAAACAAATAGCACCAAACTAGCTTCATAGGCAGAATCCTTCATTGCAACAAGAGTGCTCTGTAAATCATCTGCAAGAAACTTGTGGGATATGAGTCCGTAATTGCACAATGGGTTGAAGGTAACATCATGAATCCATTCCATCTGAACAATATCCAAAGTAGTTTTCAGAAGAGTTCCCTTAGTTCATTCACTTAGTTATTCATGAGGGAAACTGGTGATCTAGCAGCCCTGACAGTTTCGTGTGCATTACAGTACTTTACAGCCCCAAACTTTTTCTTCATGTCATCAAATGAGATATCTTTTGTTGACACTGCTATTTGCTTTAGAAGTTCACTTTCCGTATCTATCCTAGTTAAGAGAGCAGGAGAAACTCGTTGTCTCAAATACGGATTAAGATGCCCTTGAAGTTGGCTGTCAAGTTTTTTCCGTACAATATTGACAAGTTTTGCTGTCAAGTTTTTACGCATGAGTTGGCAGGTCTGGGGGCGGTGTCGATTTGCCGGAGGAGGAGGGAAGAGGGTGTAATGTCATAGAGGAAGCGGGTAGAGGGAGCATGTGGCGTTTGTAGTGAGAAGGGAGTGAGATGTTTTTGTTTTTGGTCGCCACGTAGGTGTATGCATGTGAAGTGCGATTGAGTACAGTTTCTCTTGAACCAAAAGAGATGTCACAAGAGCTTCAAGTTCGGGACTGTGCATTCCTTCCTCATCTTCCTCCTGCATTTTCTGCTTTCTTCACTTCATTTTCGTTACTACCTTACCTTCATTAAAAGGTGGTGGCAATGGACGTATTCTTTTATGTGTAAATATACTTGTACTTGTACGGGCTAGGATTTTAAAAGTTGGTGAAGTACCAAGTGATGGCCTGGTGAGTAAAGACGAAAGCGGGGGAGCGGGAACGGGGCAAGCGGGAACGGTGAAGATAAATTAAGATATGTTCTACTTTTTGTAAAAACATGTATGTGTAAAAACATGTATGTATAGAGTAAATGGAACACATCAAACTATTACTACCTCCGTCCCAATTTATATGAACTAGTTTGACTTTCACGGAGATTAAAAAAAAGTAGTAGAAATAGAGTAAAGTTAGTTGAAAAGTGGGTACAGTGGTGGGACCTATCAATATTTAATAATAGATTTGAGATAGTGAAGGAAAGTAGTGGGTGTAATAGTATTTATTTAATAAAAAAGTGGAGAAGTAGTGGGTGTAATAGTGAAAAGTAGTGTTCAAAAATAGTAAGTATGTTATGTTCATTCTTTTTGGGACGTACCAAAAAGGAAAGAGGTTCACATAAAATGGGACGGAGGGAGTATATGTATGAGAGAGGAAGCGGGATTGGGCATGATTTTTATAGGGGGAGAGGGACCGGGTAAAACTTGACATGGTACTAGACTACTGTGACTACCTCCGTTAGTAATAAAGATGATGGTATATACTTTGTTGTTAATGTATGAGGTAGGAATGAGATGTATGGTTTTGACTAGTGTATTTTTTCAAGCTGTTTATGTTGTCGATGTTGGCCTTTTTTTTTTTTTATAATATTTGAATCTTTTTGTGAAAATTTGACTTGCTGGCCCTGCAGCTAGGATTTGATAGTGGGTATACCACTTGGTAGCGGGACGTGGGTAGAAAAAGGAGGAGGGTAAAGTGGGGTAGGATAGACTTGAGTTATGTAAGTTGGTACGAGTACTATTTTGTTGTATATTGTCTTTGTATATATGTATATTGAAAATGTACATGTGTGTTGTGATTTCCGTATCTTTGTACAGGTGGGAAAACAGGAAACGGGAACAGGTCGGTGATGAAAAATTGTTTTTGACTTTTGTGAATGTGCCCGCGTTTTTGTCTGCACAAAACTTATGAGAATATAATATATGAAAGCTTTCAGAAAAAATATTTTGTGTGCCTAAATGAGTCTCATTAGATAATGTAGTGCTTTTAATCGTTTATGGGATGTTGTTACTTATGTCTGAGATAATGTAACTTGTGACTTAGTTTGATTTCTTTGTGTCTAAATGAATCTCATGAGGTAGAGCAAAACCTTTTATTTTGTCTAAGATGATGTTACTTTGTGTCTAAGGCAACTTTAATTGCCTTTTGTCTGAGGGAATATTACTTGTTTCTGAGATAGTGTAACTTGGCTTTGACTTCCTTGTTGTATGAATGAACCTCATGAAATACGATGTTGTCTGAGATAGTATTACTTTGTGTCTAAGGTGGCTTTGAATGCCTTTCGTCCGAGAGAATATTACTTGTGTCTGAGATTATGTTGCTTGTGTCTGAGATAAAATATCTTTTTGTCCAAGATGATGTTATTTGCCTTGTGTCTGAGTAAATCTCATGAGATAATATGATGCATTAAATTGTGTCTGAGATAGTATTACTTGTGTCTGAATTTTTGCAAGACAACTTTGTGTCCATTCATATGTTGCTTGATGTTGAGAGATGGATGTTTATGAAACAACCTTACTCACCCACCAACATGCCTATAAGGGTGATAAATGAAGTTAAGTATTTGAGAGTAATTTTTTTTTGCTTTGAGGTGACCTTCCTCACCCACCAAGAGGCGACAAGGACGAGAGAAAGAGTTATAAATTTTTGGGGTATAATGTTTGTGTTTTGAGATGACAAGGGTGAGAAAAGTAGTTCAAAAATTTTTGAGATAGTAATTTTTTTATGACCCTTCCTCACCCGTCTAAGAGGGTGTTGGGTCCGATAAGATTGTAGAAGGGGGGTTGAATACAATCTTTACCTTTTTATCGAAATTTGTCCGTTAGATAATATTTTAGCAAAGACAAATTTGTGCGAAATTATTTAACACAATTTTTCAAGTTGAATATAACTGTATATTAACTTGATGTGGTGTTACAAAATCAGTATAACAACTTATCAAGATGTTAGTAACTAATTAGAAAATTCGACATGAACTTTTCTAATTTAGTTAATAATAATCAAGATAAGAACTAGGAAACTTAATTCGCTAGTAGTACAAGAATCACAAATAGACAAGTTCTAGCGGATAGAATATTACAAAGATGAAGAACTTGAATTTCTGGGAATTGTTTAAGCTTTGGTGTTCTTGGTGTTCTTGAGAGAGAATTCTGTTCTGCTGGATATTATATTTTCTGCTCTGTTTCTTGGTTATTATTTAATCTGCTGTGTTCTGTTCTTTTGTATCAGTAATAAGTCTTGCTAGCTTTCTGTAGGATATTTAACTGCTCCAGCATGACTTAAACTGCTTCCAAGACTTAATTTTTCTTCATTAAGACTTACACAAACCTCCATTAAGACATAAACCTGGTCGGTATGACTTAATAAAAGTTCGGTATGACTTAACACAGCTGACAGGTGGTCGGTATGACTTAATCAAGATATTTGTTTCGGTAAGACATAATCTTCATAGCTCGGTAAGACATAATCTTGAATTCTGTCGGTATGACATAATTTAAGTCATACCGAATTTAGCTTCACCAAGACATAATCCAACCTTCTTTCTTTAAGTCATATTGATCCATTTAATTAATTAATGATTAACCAATTCATATTTAATTGATACAATAATTAATTTAATAAATTAATTAATTCTTCTAGAATTAATTCATTTAATTAAATCAACTAAATGATTTATATCAATTATAAATGAATTTAATTAAATCAATAAATAATTAATTTAATTCTTACAAACCACTGAAGGAAGTAAAGAATTACCACTGACTTGTGTTGACGTTCGATGTACTGTCTGGTTCATGAACGACTAACTTCAATGATGCTTCTTCACTTTTGACTTTAGGTTGTGGTTTATTTCTTCTCTCAATTCTCTTGTACTGTAACTGACATTCAAACTATCACTCGAAAAATCTCTGTCACTGTTCAAATGAATCCATTCACTTCAATGCTATACTAGGGCTTGATCAGATAATTGAATCGTCTTCCAGTGTACGACATCAAAACTATAGATTGACTTTCCTTTTTTTTTTCTTCTGACAGATAATACTTCTTGAGATTCCTGTGACAGTTCATATGTATATTTACTTATTACAATTTGGTTTAAGTTGATTAGGATCCTCTAACTAAAAATAGGCTGAGTCATATGCCTTTCAATCTCCCCCTATTTGTTTGTTAGACAATAACAATCAAATTCCTAGAGGATACCTCAACTAATCCAACTTAACCAAATGAAAGATAAAACTTTAAATACTAAGTAAATATGAAAAAAAAAAGTTCTGGTTTATATTTAACATTTGCCAGATTCAAACATGAAAGATAAATACAAGATAGATGATCCTCTAGACTGATCATATGATACAAATTCCTATCAAGATTTATCTAAGCTCTAAAGATATAACATGTAGAGCAATTCTTTTTCTTCAGTTGTCTTCCCTTCTGAATTCTTCTTCTTCTGGCTCATCTGTGACTTGAAGTTTCATGTGTAAATCAGAATCAACAAGACGCTCTCTTCTTGATGACAATCCTTGAGGTAAGACTAAAGGAATTCCAAGCTTCTTTCTCAGTTCACCTTGAAATTTCTTGTAATCTTTTATATTCGTTTGTGCATAGGATCGAATGTGATCTGTAGCTATTACCTTTTCTTCAGTCAAGAATCCATGATTTCTGAGAGCATATTCAGCATATACCAAGTGTTTTGCATGATGTTCATATAACTCATCTGTCTGAAGATTGATTGAATGAAGTACCTCTCCCTTAAGAAATTTTACTTGTGGAGGATTCTTAATCACTTATGGTCCAGCCCTTTCAGCAAATTCTTTGAACTTCTCATGTAACAACACACCTAGCTCAGAAGATGTTCTCACCTTAGGCCTAAGTACCCAAATCTCTGTCAGCGATCTGTCATAAAAGAACTGAATAGATACTCTGAAAGTTCCAACTTTATGACAATCCACAAATATTACCAGCTTATCAGATTTGGGTTCAAATGCAGTAGTTATCCTGATGACTTCTACCTTTAAGGCCTTTATATACATATCATGAATTGGATTTGTCAGTTTGAATTCCTCGAGAATTTCTCCAAGACGACGATCTTCATAATCAGAACTCTGAGGTGAATCAATTGCTTTTTGAGCACGTTCCCATTTATCACCACTCTTTAGTCTGATATATGTCTTTCTCTTCTCAACATTTATAGCATGTAATCGTTGTAATGCTTGCTGTTCAGCTTTCTGAAGTTCTTCATTTCGTGCAATTTGCTCTAATGACTTTTGAAGCTTTTCTTCTCTCATCAGCAAATTATCTTCCCTCTGAGCAAATAATTCTTCAGATTCTTTCTCTGCTTGTTGAGCTTCAAATTCAGATATCACTGGTTCTTCTTCTTCCCAGTGACTTAAATCTGGTTCAGGTAATTTCTCACCTTCATCAGAAAAATCAAAGTCATCAAAAACATCAAGATTACCTGGTTCATCCATGACTTGATCATCATCTGCAACAACTTTCTTCTTCCCCTTATTCCTCCTGTCTTCACTATCTGTATCAGATTTATCAGATTTACCTCCTTTTTCTCCCTGTCCTTTCTCATCTCCTTGTGATTTCTCTGCCTGTTGTTGTGATTTCTCCCCCTTAGTTGAGGAATCCTCTACAGTTTTATCAGTTGCACCAGCTTCAGGATCCCGTTCATCATCATCACTATCTGTTCTTGCAAAGAATTCTCTTTCTTCAGTAGTTGGTGTGCGATTCTGACTGATCAGATGAAATAAATGCCTTAATCCTTTAGCTTGATGTTCATTTTGCTTCTCAATTTGATCTAGTCGCAAATCAGTAGAACGCTGATTTTCATGAATTTCTTCCTGTAGATTGTCAACCTTGTTGGAGATTTCAGCAATAATTTTATCTTGTGCCACTGTGACCTCACCAGAATCATCAATAGCTTTTTCATGAGAAAGTTCGAGAGTTTTGATTTTATTAGTGAAGAATGTCTTCAAGTTATTGATGTCACCCTTTATCGAAGTAAGCTGATTATCAACAGAGGTGGATGGAGAAGACTGTTTATCCACTTGTGCTCGAAGTAATTTAGCTTCAGCTTTACTTGCTTCCAGTTCCCTTTCCAGATCTTGTATTTTTTGTAACAATGAGAGAGTGTATGTGTCTGTGTGTGCACTCACCTGAGTTTCACTCTGAATTTCACTCACCTGATGTGCATGTGTATCACTCAATTTTGTGGTAATCCTCACATCACTCCTCTCAATTTCCTTAGCTTTTCCAGAAGTGGTACCTGCAGTTAAAATCACCCTAGCCTCCTCTGGGAAGGTCAGTGGTGGTGCAATGGGAGTTCGCAAATCCCTGTCCTCAATCAATTCCATTTGTACATTTGGATTTGTAATCTGAATTGCTTCAGTAGTAGATTGATCAAGTTGCCTTCCACTTTCTTCAGTCGAAACTGCGAGTGGAAACTCCCTTGAGGGATCTAGGAATGTTTCTCCTAGGAGGGGAGATGATGGTTCCATTAAAGTTGGCAGGGAACCAAGATTTCCCTCAGAAGTCTGTGAAGACTCTTCTACCGTAACTATGGTAGGCACTGTTTCAGATTCTATGTGCTCTCCTGTCAATGTGTCCCTATTTGCATCATAATCTATTTGTTCTCTCATTGTTAGTAATAACAAAGGGGTTGTGCCTGACACATTACAGGATGCCATGGCCCTATGGCGAATTTCAATAGTATCATCCTGTTGAGAGGATGATCCTAGTAACTGTTGCATGGCCATATCAAAGTCCATATCTTGTTGGGAAGATACGGATGGGCTTACAGTTGCCTCTGAATCAGTTCTACTTTTCTTTTGTAGAGGCAGAGCTGTGGGTTCACTCATTATATTTCTTCTTTTCTTTGCTCTTTGAAAGGGAATTTTCTTTCTGGAGTGAAAGGTTTTAAGTGATGTGGATTCAGTGTTTGGCTCTATGACCAGGGTTAGAGATTGCGGTCTTACAATCCCTTGGTCAGCCCTATCAACCACTTGGGTTCCAGAAATAGATTGAGAAGTAGAAATAGTTTGAGGAACAAAAGACAATACCTGGTCAGCTGATTCTGCGATAGTCTCTGATAAGATAGGTTGATTTAATTCAGGTTCAGGAACAGATGCAGTTTCTTCCACTGGATGTTCAACAGCAAGTGCAGGTGGCTGAGGAACAATTTACTGAGCAGGTTCAACTTGTTGATTGCCTTGATCTTCATTATCAACAAGTATGTTTTCCACTGGTGGTTCAGGGTTTTGTTCAGGTTGTTCAGGTTCTGGTACAGGTTCAATGACAGGTAGTTGTATATAGTTTGACATGTATTGAGTGACAACTACAAGTATGTTTGTGAATTTAGGCTTGTTGCTGTACTTAGTGAACAATCTGGTAGTAGGTTTACCTGACGCCAGTGATTCTCCATTCAGAAATTGGGCTTGGTTTTCTAGTTCCACTAGATGATTAAATATCAATTACAGAAATCTTGGATAATAGCATGATACTTTTTCTCCATGATCAAAATTCCTCTTTGCATTAATGATTCTTCTAACCATCGGAACACACAATAGTCTACCAATATTAATTCTTCGGTTGTGTGCAACTGAATATCCAATATGCTGCATGAAGGATGGTAATACCCCGAAGTTCCCTTTAGTAGAATTGGCAAAGACTTTAGCTAAGGTGTCAAACAGATAGTCCCATTCCTGAACGAAGTTCTTTTTATTCCAGACAGTTTGATCAGGACTGTCTTGATAGAATATACCATTCAAAAAATTTATCAATTCTTGATTTGATGGTAACTCTTCGAAATTGTCAGTTGGAAAATTTAAGACCGTATTTATTGTATTTTCATTCACTATGTACCGATTGTCTCCTACAGAGAAGACAAATGATCTGTTATCATTAGAAATGACAGCAGTAGTACACATGATTCGCAAAGGTTCAATTTTCAATGGAGCATCTAAGCTCAAAGCAGTGCGAACCAGTGAATTTTCATTTAAAAATCGAATCCACGGTCGAAAACGTTCAACTGAACATTATTCTGGATCAAAATAACCGATTAAATTATGTTTAATAATTTCAAATCGATCAGCCATTTTAATCAAGATTTAATTTCTTTGAAAATTTCAGAATTTACAAAATTATGATTTAAAAATTAATTTTTCGAATTAATAATTAATTAAAAATTCGAAATAATTAAAATTTCTCCAAAAATTCTGAAAAATTCACACAATGATCCTTGTATACACACAAACACATGTATATTTTTAGTTTTGCAAGAATCGAAACCAGTTTTTCAGAAAATCAGATCGTAAAAAATGATTTTACGAAAACAAAAAACCTTCAAAATCCGAACCAAATCACGTTTTTAAGCAATCAAACTGACGAGAATTGAACAAGGAATCAATGATTGTGCTTGGTTAGTGATTTCAGTCAAGAATCAAGATAAAATTTGGGCATGAATTCTGTGTATACGCGTGTGTATATGTATGTATCACAATAGTTCTCTAAGACTTAACTTGAGAGAAAGACTTAAACTAAAATGACTAAAAACTACTAACTACTATATATGTACTATCCGATTAAGACTTAAAATTAAAAATAAGACTTACACTTTACATGTCTTAAAACGCTGAATAAGACTTAAGTTACACTCGCTAAGACCTAAATTGAATAAGACTTAAATTAAACTCGCTAAGACATAAGTTAAAAAACAGACCAATAAGACTTAACCTAATTAAGTCATACCGATTTTTTTTATATACTAATAAGACCTAAACTAATTAAGACTTAAGCTTAATATTCTAATAAGACTTAGAATTATATATAAACAAGACTTTAACTAAAAAATTCGAATAAGACCAAAAATTAAAAACAGAATTATTCTAATAAGACTTAACATAATTAAGACTTATTAAATATAATAGACTTATTAATAAGACCTATTATTATTCTGATTTAATTTAAGACATATACTTATTAAAATAAATTAAAATATATACAAATAATTCAAATAAACACACAAAAATATACAATTAACTTAAAAAAATAAAAAAAATAAAAATATTATAGAAAATTAAACAAATAATAAAAATAATTATAAATATCATATGCTATCCTATTAACGAAAACAAAGCAATATTAACAGGACAAATACTACAAAACATATGATAAATTAATTGTTAAAATAGAAATAAATATCTACAAATATTATAAAAATACAGAAATATGAAGTATTAAATAATATGAATAAACAGAGTGAAAAATAACTAAACAAGCAAGAAAATCAGTTGGTAAAATAATTATACAAGTGATTTCAAACAACAAATATTCACAGAATAATCACTTGCAAAATTATTAAAGATCAAATTTCAGATATTAACAGTATTAATTACTAGGACTGTTTAACATACCCAATTCACTAACAATTTTAGTGAATGAGGATTCATTAAGCGACTTAGTAAAAATATCTACAGTTTGATCTCCAGAGCCTACAAATAGTAGTTGCACTGTACCATTCATTACATTCTCTCTTATAAAATGATACCTTATGTCAATGTGCTTTGTCCTTGAGTACTGCACAGGATTGCTGGCGATTGCTATGGCACTTGTATTATCACATAAAATAGGGATATTTTCCAATACAATGCCATAGTCAATTAATTAATTTCTAATCCATAAGATCTGAGCACAACAGCTTCCAGTAGCTATATATTCAGCTTCGGCTGTAGAGTTGGAAACTGTTTGCTGTTTCTTACT
The DNA here is from genome assembly GCA_036435485.1 of Saposhnikovia divaricata. NCBI lineage: Eukaryota > Viridiplantae > Streptophyta > Magnoliopsida > Apiales > Apiaceae > Saposhnikovia > Saposhnikovia divaricata. The sequence continues at coordinate 103,493,020 of CM071601.1, forward strand.
GAACCAGGATACCAATCTTCCACCTAGGTATTGACAACTCCCAGATGTACTTTTCCTGTCTACAACACTTCCTGCATAGTCAGAATCTGTATATCCAATTAAAGTAAAACCAGATTCATTAGGGTACCAGATGCCTAAATTAGGCGTACCCTTTAGATATCTTAAGATTCTTTTGACAGCAGTGAGATGGATTTCTTTAGGGTTCGCTTGGAACCTTGCACACAAGCATGTGGCAAACATTATATCTGGTCTACTAGCAGTTAGGTAAAGCAATGAGCCAATCATACCTCTATAGCCTGTGATATCTACCTTGGCAGAACTTTCACATAAACCAATTTTGACAGCTATAGTTGATGGTGTCTTTGCTGATGAGCACTCCTCCATGTGATATTTCTTGAGGAGCTCCTTAATGTACTTGGATTGACAAATAAATATTCCATCTTGTCTCTGACTTATTTGTAATCCAAGAAAGAATTTCAGTTCTCCCATCATGCTCATTTCAAACCTACCCTGCATTAACTTAGAAAACTTCTTGCATAGAAGCTCATTAGTAGACCCAAATATAATATCGTCCACACAGACTTGGACTAGTATTATATCATTCTTATGTCTTTTAGTGAAGAGCGTTTTGTCTATGACACCTCTTATAAAACCATTTTCTAATAGAAATTCAGAGAGAGTGTCATACCATTTTCTTGGGGCTTGCTTAAGACCATAGATAGCTTTGTAAAGAAAGTAGACATAGTCCAGATGATCTTGATCTTCAAAACCAGGGGGGCTGTTCTACATACACTTCTTCATCTAGCTTACCATTCAGAAAGGCACTCTTGACATCCATTTGATAAACTTTGAATCTTGAATAGGATGCAAATGCCAAGAATATTCTGATGGCCTCAAGTCTTGCCACTGGAGCATAGGTCTCGTCATAATCAATGCCTTCAGCTTGAGAATAACCTTTAGCTACCAGTCTTGCTTTGTTTCTTATCACAGTGCCATCTTCATCTAGTTTGTTTCTGAATACCCATCTTGTGTCCACCACATTTCTATCTTTAGATCTGGGTACCAGCTTCCATACTTCTAGTTGCTTAAATTGATTGAGTTCATCTTGCATAGCAATCACCCAATCAGGATCAGATAGAGCTTCTTCTACTTTCTTAGGTTCCATGACAAACAAGAACCTAGAATAGTTACATTGATTCTGATAAGCTCTTCTTGTTTTCACACCAACATCTGGATCACCAAGAATCAGCTCAAAAGGATGAGCTCTATTCCAAACAGTTTGTCTGGGAAGAATTGATCTTGATGATTCGCCTTAATCTTCAGTATGATGTTGAGTATGACTTGTTGACCCTTCATTATCTCCCCCTGAGTTGTTGCCAGTTTGACTTATTGATGGTTCAAGAGTATCAGTGGTGTCTTGAAAATTATCATTGTTTTCACCAGCATCACCTTGATCATTACCACCAACATTTGGATTATTATTATCAGCAACAACGTCAGGTTGATTGTCATCATCTGAATCTGAGTCTGACATGTCATCAAACTTAAGCTTTTCAGATGGATCTTCATTTTGGATACTTGGGAGTTTTGTGTCATCAAATGTAACATTGACACTTTCCATAGTTTTCTGTTGATCAATAAGATACACCTTGTAGGCTCTTCTAGTATAACCAATAAATATTGCTTCATGTGCTTTTTCTTCAAATTTACCACCTTGATCATCTCCTTCTTTCAGCACAAAGCATTTTGTCCCAAATACATGGAAGTACTTGAGAGTTGGTTTCTTGTCATGTAGAGCTTCATATGGTGTCTTCATTAAGTCTTTATTGATAAGTGTTCGATTCTGGGTATAGCATGCAGTGTTGACAGCTTCAGCCCAAAAGCTCAATGGAAGCCTTGATTCACTTAGCATAGTACGTGCAGCTTCAATCAAGGTTCTATTCTTTCTTTCAACTACCCCATTTTGCTGAGGAGTTCTGGGAGCCGAGTACTGTCTAGTTATACCCTTTTCAGTGCAAAAGTCATTCAGAACTGCATTCTTGAATTCAGTTCCGTTGTCTGACCTTATAGCTCTTACTGGACGATTAGAGTCCAGCTCAATTAACTTAATGTGATCAACTACCAGTTGTGGAGTTTCATCTTTTGAGTTCAGAAATAGTACCCATGTGAATTTTGAGAAATCATCAACAATCACTAGAGCATATCTTTTTCTTGACATGGACATCACACTAACTGGACCAAACAAATCCATATGGAGAAGTTGTAATGGTTCAGTTATTGATGATGTGTTAATGCTCCTGTGAGTTGCCCTTTTTAACTTTCCTTTTTGACAAGCATCACATAGACCTTCCTGAGTAAATTCAATCGAAGGTAAACCTCTCACCAATTCTCTTTTAACTAAAGAATTCATTGTTTTGAAGTTTAGGTGAGAAAGTTTCTTGTGCCATAACCAACTTTTATCAGTGGATGCCTTTGAATAAAAACATCTAATTTCTTCTGTGCTTCCAGAGTTCATATTGGCTATGTACAAGTTTCCTTTTCTTACTCCAGTCAACTGCGGCCTTTCATTTCTCTTTTGTGATATTAGACAATTCTTCTTGTTGAAATGAACTTCATAACCTTTGTCACAGAATTGACTAATACTGAGCAAATTGTGCTCAAGGCCATTCACAAAAGAGACATCTTCAACGATAACATTTCCAGCTTCTAATCTGCCATATCCATCAGTTTTACCTTTGCTGTTATCTCCAAAGGTAACGACTGGGCCGGCCTTCTCCACCACATTTGTCAGCAGGGCTCTATCTCCGGTCATATGCCTTGAACATCCACTGTCCAGAATCCACATGACTCGTTCAACCTGTTTTAAACCCTGCAATGACAAATTGGTTAGACTTTCTTCGGAACCCAAATTTGATTGGGTCCGGAGTACTTAAAGAATTCGCCTTTATCAGGCAAAACAACATTTTTTATTTTAACAACATTTTCTTCAGGTACTAGACATTTAACTCTGTAAACAGCTTTAACTTGTTTTGATTTCAGCTTGGGTAACCATGTCTTCACCATATTCTGAGAAGGACTTGGAGTCCTAGTCTTAGAATTAGGTGGTGTTACAGTCCTGGATCTAACATGTTTATTTCTGCTCATATGCTGTCTAGGAACATTCTTATCAACACATGCATGATTACAGTTAAAGTAAGCAGACATTATATTAAAAGCACAAGACATGCAATTAACAACATTGCATATCTTATGAGCAGTATCAATAACTGGAATAGCATGCATGGTAGATATGTTGTTGCATTTATTCATGTTGTTACTTCTACTACTAGTTTTCAAGGAACTAGTAGACTCCCCAACTCTTTCTGTTTTCTTAAACACAGACTTTCTATCTTCATCATTTTTAACAACTTGATTAGTTTCTAAGACTACGCCATTAGCTAAATCCTCAATGCGCATCTCTTCCTTAATGATTAAAGATGTTGTATCCAAAGGTTCTGCTATGGATGTCTTAAAGAGTGGGTTACTAACACCCTTAAGCACTATTGGTATACCCCTTTCTACAGCACTGACACGATTAGGGGTAATAATGCTTTTTCGTCCAATAGCTTCATTATAATCAAACCCAATTCCTACGGTTTGATTAATAGCTTGTTGGTTAAACAACTCTTTAGCCACTTTACATGAATTAGAAGTAGCACTAACCTTTATTTCTAGTTCAGCTATTGTCTCACGTTGTTGAACCACTATCAACGCTAGAGACCTCTCAAGTTCTTTTAGAATTCTTATTTCTGATTTTTGTTTATCATGGCAATTTTGTACATCGTGTAATTCTGATAATTGATTATTAAGATCTGTATTTAACAAATTGATCCTTTCAATCTCTCTATTAGCATAACCTAGTGAATCACTAAGTTGATAAATATATTGACTTTCAGAACATGATACCTCAGATGAAGTACCACTGGAGTTATCAGATTTTACCATCAGGGCAAGATTGCCATACTCTTCTTCTTCAGAGTTTGTATCATCCCAACTCTTTCCAGCAGCCACATAGGCTTTACCTGTTTTCTTCTTCTCAGATCCAAAGTCTTTTCTTTGGTTTTGTTTTGGCTTCTGACATTTAGTAGCGAAATGTCCAAGTTCATTACAGTTGTAGCATCTAATTTTACTTCTTTCAACTGTTCCAGTTTTGTAACCTCCTCTGTTACTTGAGGATGAAGAACCTCCTCTTTGGAACCTGTTATTTGTACCTGAACTTGGGATTCTTCCTGAATCTGAAGTTATTGAATTTCCTTACCAACAAAGCCATGGACTCATCTTCCAACTGATCTAGCTTTTCTAACGAATAGAAGTCTCCTTCATCTGGACTAGCATTCGTTTGACCAACTTCAACTTCAAGCTTGCCACTGTCAACACTACAAGATTGAATAACCTTATCTTCCACTTCCTGTTTGTTCTCAACAATAAGAGCTGTAGAAGTATTAGCAACTCTTCCTTTTCCATAAATCTCCTTTTGTTGAGATTGTTCCAGTTCATAGGTTTTTAAAACGCCAAAGAGTCTTTCTACAGTAATTTCACTTAGATTCCTCGACTCTCTGATAGCTGTAATCCTATGTTCTAGATGAACAGGCATTGACAGTAGAAATTTTCTGTTGATCTCTTTCTAAGTGTAGTACTTGCCATGCATCTGTAAATTGTTGACAAGTTTGTTATATCTTTCAAACACATCTTGAATACTTTCATTGGATGCTGATCGAAAGTGTTCATACTCAGATGTCAGAATTTCTAGTCGATTCTCCCTAACTTCCTCTGTTCCTTCATTCACAGTTTCAATGGTTTCCCACATTTGCTTTGCAGTCTTGCAGTTAATCACATGACTGTACATTACAGAGTCTAGAGAATCTATTAAGATCAGTCTTAAATTAATGTCAAGTCCAGCTTCCTCTCTTTCAACAAGAGTGTATTCAGAAGAATCTTTGTGTACAAACCTTGCAGGGGCAACAACTTTTCCATCAGTAACAACTTCAGGAATTAATCCAAAAGGTATTATTGGTCCTTCTGATAAGACTTTCATGTATTTAGGATTTGCAACCTCTAGGAACATTAACATTTTGTTCTTCCACATATCATAACTGTTTTTGTCATATATAGGAATTTTCACAGTTCCAACTTTAGAAGACATGATGAATTTTTTAAGAGAGTTAAAAAATTCGGGGATGATTTTTAATCGAGTAAAATGGGATCTTTGATTTGTATATCAATCAATCTGCTCTGATACCAATTGTTCGGTCCGATAAGATTGTAGAAGGGGGGGTTGAATACAATCTTTACATTTTTATCGAAATTTGTCCGTTAGATAATATTTTAGCAAAGACAAATTTGTGCGGAATTATTTAACACAATTTTTCAAGTTGAATATAACTGTATATTAACTTGATGTGGTGTTACAAAATCAGTATAACAACTTATCAAGATGTTAGTAACTAATTAGAAAATTCGACATGAACTTTTCTAATTTAGTTAATAGTAATCAAGATAAGAACTAGGAAACTTAATTCGCTAGTAGTACAAGAATCACCAATAGACAAGTTCTAGCGGATAGAATATTACAAAGATGAAGAACTTGAATTTCTGGGAATTGTTTAAGCTTTGGTGTTCTTGGTGTTCTTGAGAGAGAATTCTGTTCTGCTGGATATTATATTTTCTGCTCTGTTTCTTGGTTATTATTTAATCTGCTGTGTTCTGTTCTTTTGTATCAGTAATAAGTCTTGCTAGCTTTCTGTAGGATATTTAACTGCTCCAGCATGACTTAAACTGCTTCCAAGACTTAATTTTTCTTCATTAAGACTTACACAAACCTCCATTAAGACATAAACCTGGTCGGTATGACTTAATAAAAGTTCGGTATGACTTAACACAGCTGGCAGGTGGTCGGTATGACTTAATCAAGATATTTGTTTCGGTATGACATAATCTTCATAGCTCGGTAAGACATAATCTTGAATTCTGTCGGTATGACATAATTTAAGTCATACCGAATTTAGCTTCACCAAGACATAATCCAACCTTCTTTCTTTAAGTCATATTGATCCATTTAATTAATTAATGATTAACCAATTCATATTTAATTGATACAATAATTAATTTAATAAATTAATTAATTCTTCTAGAATTAATTCATTTAATTAAATCAACTAAATGATTTATATCAATTATAAATGAATTTAATTAAATCAATAAATAATTAATTTAATTCTTACAAACCACTGAAGGTAGTAAAGAATTACCACTGACTTGTGTTGACGTTCGATGTACTGTCTGGTTCATGAACGACTAACTTCAATGATGCTTCTTCACTTTTGACTGTAGGTTGTGGTTTATTTCTTCTCTCAATTCTCTTGTACTGTAACTGACATTCAAACTATCATTCGAAAAATCTCTGTCACTGTTCAAATGAATCCATTCACTTCAATGCTATACTGGGGCTTGATCAGATAACTGAATCGTCTTCCAGTGTACGACATCAAAACTATAGATTGACTTTTCTTTTTTTTTTCTTCTGACAGATAATACTTCTTAAGATTCCTGTGACAGTTCATATGTATATTTACTTATTACAATTTGGTTTAAGTTGATTAGGATACTCTAACTAAAAATAGGCTGAGTCATATGCCTTTCAGAGGGCTACAAAGATGACAAAAATGAGTTACAAATTTTCTGAGATAGCATACAATTTCGCTTTGAAATGACCTTTCCTCACCCGACAGAGAGACGACAAGGGTGAGAGAATGGGTTGGAAATTTTTGAGATGGTAAATATTTTTTTTCTTTGAGATTAATCGTTCTCGCCCGTCAAAGAGATGACAAAGGGTGAGATAAGGAGTTATATTTTTTCTTTGGGATGTCCCTTCCTCACCCATTAAGGAGACGACAAGGTTGAGAAAAGGAATACTTGGCCTTTGGCTATGGTGAAAGGTGAAACGTTCTTTTTGAAAGTAAGGCTTCTCTTTATATAGATTTCTTGTTTGCTTCATGACTCTCATAGCCTCCGTCTTAGTGATAAAATCTCGTATGTTTTGGCCAATGTGGTTGGCTTGTGTTCCATGATCTTGTAAATATACTTCTCACAATCGTAAGGGTCTAGACCCCTTATCAAGTGTACTAATACCTGTTAGGTCCAATATGTTTGTAGAAGGGGGGTTGAATATAAACAGTACTGTTTAATCGAAATTTGTCCGGATAATTTAATTTATATTTTGACAAATTTGAGCGGAATTAAATGAAACAAAATTCAAGTTGAATATAAAATTATATTAACTTGAGGGGTTTGTTACAAATACAGTACAGAATTTATATCTAGTTAATAAAAACAAATTAGAAAATTCGACATGAATTTTTCTAGATTTGTTAATAAAAATCAAGATATAGATTAGGAGTAAAAACTCGCTAATAGTACAAGAGTATCAAGTAAAACCAGTTCTATCGGATCAGATATTAAAAATAAGATGAACTTGATTTTCTATGAATTTTTCTGCTTCTTGTGCTGTGTTCTTGATGAGAGAGAAGAGAGCAATCTGTTCTTGAATGTAATATTTTGATCTGTATTTTTTTCTTCTGTCGTCTGTCTTGATATATAATAATCCCTGCCTCTTTATCTTCAAATATAACTGTCAAGACAATTGGCAATACAATTTATTCTTCCAAGACAACCGATTTTGTACTGCCAAGACAATAGGCAATACAATTGTCAAGACAATCAGGTTCTTCCAAGACAATCGGCAAGACAATCAAATTCTGAGATCTTTGTCTTGCTTTATCAAAAATTATCATTCTGTCTGAAGTTTTTTCTTTTTGATCATTATCAAGACAATCTGATTTGAACTGTCAAGACAATCGTCAAGACAATCAAATCAGATTTTTATTCTACTTTTTAAAAGTTTTTCAGAAATTATCATTACCAAGACAGTCGGCAAGACAATCAGAGATTGTCTTGCTTTACTGATTTCTTCTTCAAGACAATCGGCAAGACAATCTCTTATTGTCTTGCTATTCTGATTTAAGCCTTCAAGACAATCGGCAAGACAATCAGGGATTGTCTTGCTAGTTCATTTTTCAGAATTAAATTAAAATTGATTAACAAATAATCATTTTAATTTATTCTTACTTAAATAATTAATCAGATTTAATTAATCTAATAATTAATTTAATTAAAAAATTAATTCAAGATGAATTAATTAATTAATTAAATTGACTACTTGATTTAAATTAATTAAAGAAGAATAATTATATATCCTTGGATTGTCTTAATTCTTTTCTGAATCACTGAAAGTAATAAAGGAATACCAATGAATATTTTGTTGACGTTCCATGCACGGTCTGGTTCATGAACGACTAACTTCAATGACTGTCCTTTAATTTTCACATTAGAAATGTGATTCATTTCTCTTCTCATTTCTTTCTCCTTCTTGTACTTCACTGTATACTGTCTGAACCTGTCACTCTAGAAATCTCTGTCTTACAAATAAATCCACTTCTTTGATGCTATACTGAGGCTTGATCAGCAATCTGAACTTCTTCCAGTGTAAAACATCAAAACTATAGATTGACTTTAGGGTTTTTCTTCTGACAGATAGTACCTCCTGAGATTCCTGTGACAGTTAAAGTTATTTACTTATTATAAACTAAGTTTAAGTTGAGCTGAGTCCTCGAACTACAAATAGGCTGTGTCATATGCCTTTCAATCTCCCCCTATTTGTTTGTTAGAAGATAACAAGCAAATACCTAGAGGATTACTCAACTAACTCAACTTAACTTAGTAAAGGATAAAACTTTAAACACAAAGTAAATAAAAGAAAAGTTCTGGTTTTTATATTGAACATTTTCCAGATTCAAACATAAAAGATAAATACAAGATAGATGATCCTCTAGACTGATCATATAATACAATTTCTATCTTGACCTATCTAAGCTCTAAAGATATCACATGTAGAGCTGATCTTCACTTTGAAGTTTCTTCATCCCTTATCTCTCCAGGTTCAACTTCATCTTCTTGCTCTAGAAATCTTCTGATATTCTCTGTGTCAAATCGTTCTTGATCATCCAAGGTTTTGATCAAATCCTTGTCAAGTACACGTTCATAATCTGACACAAGACCTTTAGGTTTCTTAGGCAAGATTCCAAGGTTACCCCATAGCCGATTCCGAAGTATGTAATATTTCTTTTCAAAACCAGTTAAAGCATATGATCGAATAATGTCAGCAACAAAGATACTTTCTTTATCTTCGAATCCTGTAGTCCTCAGCATATGTTCTAACCAGACCAGATGAGATGCAGTGTATAATTTCATCGACTTAGAATCAAGGAAGCAAGAGTGTAGTGTATTACCCTTGAGAAACTTAACATGATGTGGAGTTTGAATAACTTGTGGACTATTCCTTTGCGCAAACTCCAAAAGTCTTTCATGGAGTAAAATATTCAGTTCAGAAAACCTTTTTACCTTTAGGGACATAATCCACAGTGCAATCAAGCTTCTCTGTTGAAAGATTTGAAGTGACACATAGAGAGAACCCATTGTACGAGAGTCAATCTGAATTATCAGTTGATCTGCACATCTGTCAAACCCAGCTACTATCCTCGAGTTTCCAGCATCAATGCATCCATATATTGCAAGTAATTTGGATTGGTCTCTTGAAACTGTTGAAGTAGTTGGAGAAAACGTTCATCATCATTAGCAGTGTTCTGAATAGAATCAAAAATTTCTCTTGCTCTATCCCACTTTGGACCAATCTTCAACTGAATATCTCTTTTCCTTTCCTGTACACTGATTGCATGTAGCTTTTGTTTCTCTGCATCTTCAGCTTGCTTCAGCTTCAATCTTTTATCCACTACCTGTCTGGTCTTCTCAAGCTTAGCTTGTCTCATCTGACGATCAGCTTTCTCCTCTTGAAGTTCCTTCTAAAATTCAGGATCATCTTTCCAGTTTGAAAGATCTTCTTCAATATCATTTAATTGCAGTACTTCAAACTTACTATTCTTGAGATCGATATCAAACTCGGATACATCCTGATCATGAGCAGCTTTTTCTTTTCCTTTGGTAGACTTCTCAGACTTCTCCTTATGCCTCCCTTGACTTCCTGACTTACTTCCTCCTGCTTCTCCATACTTCCCTGCTCCTCCATCTGCAGACTTCTCCCCCTTAGTTGAGGAATCCTCTACAGACTTTCGTTGACTGTCAAGCTCCCTATTTGCATCATTATCCCCTTCATTATCATCATCATAATCTTCAAAATATGCTCTTTGTTCTGGTGTGATATTATGAGTAGGTTTAACAATGTTGTATAGATGATCAAGTCCTTCAAACATGTAATCATACTTTTCTTCAAGCTTCGCAAAGGTTGTTGAATATGATTGAGCAGTTTCATGCATTTCCACTTGAAGTTCATCCACCCTATTAGAGAGTCTGTCAATAGCATTTAGAATATCTGTTCTTTCTGTAGATGCCTGAGAGTTGGATTGTATCAATGTATTGATTGCTGGAGTGAGTGTAGTCTTTATGTTGTGGACATCGTCACGAATAATCATGAGCTGATTGTTGACAGAGGTGGAAGAAGAAGACCGTTCATCCACTTGTGCTTTTAAAACTTGTTTTTCAACCTCAGTTTCCATCAATTTCTTTTTGCAGATCTTTGATTTGAGCCATGAGAGACAAAGTGTTTGTGTCAGTGTGTGCGCTCACCTGATGTTCACTCAAGGATATGTCACTCTCCTTTCGTGCATGTGTTTCACTCATATTTAAGGTGGTCCTCACATCACTCAACACTAACTCCTTTCCTTGAGCTGTACCTGCATAAGAAATCACCCTAGCCTCTTCTGGAGAGGTCAGTGGTGGTGCAATGGGAGTTCGCAATTCCAAATCCTCAGTCATCTCTATCAATTCATTTGGATTTGATAACTGAATTTCTTCAGTGATAGGATGACCAAGTTGCCCTTCACTTTCTCCAGATAAATCTGCGAGTGAAGAATCCCTTGAGGGAGCCAGGAATGTTCCTCCTGGGAGGGGAGATGATGACTCTATTATAACTGGCAGAGAGTCAAGATTTCCCTCTGAAGCCTGTGAAGGCTCTTCTACCGTAACAATGGTAGGCACTGTAACAATCCTATCGTGCACTCCTTGCTCAGTGTCCTTAACAACATCAGATTCTACGACAATGTTTTCCCCCATTGTGAGTAATAGAGGTGTGCTTGACTCTGTACAAGGTGCCACGGCCCTTTGGCGAATTTCAATAATTGCATCCTGTTGAGAGGATGAAATTAGTAACAGTTCATCGGCCATTTCAATGTCCAAGTCCTGTTGGGAGGAAATGGATGGGCTAACAGATGCCTCAAGTAGTAGGTTTCTTCTCTTCTTTGGTGGAGGCAGAGCTGTGGGATCACTCACACTATCACTTCTTCTATCAGCTCTTTTTGTCAACAACTTGCTTCTGGCTTTAGGTTTAGAGATTTGGTTAGACACAGTGTTTGGCTCTAAGACCTGGGATAGAGGTTGTGGTTCTACAACCTCTTGGTCTGACCTATCAGCCACTTGGGCTCCAGAAACAGTTTGAGAGGTAGAAGGCAATACCTGCTCCATTGATGCAGTAGCTGTACCTAAAGGAATAGATTGTTCCATTTGATGTTGATGTTCAAGGACAGGTACATTTTGAGGTTCAGGTTCAGGTGCATTCACAAGTCGAGGAATGACAGGTAGATTTATGAAGTTAGACAAATATGGTGTAATATACACTGGCACATTTATCAATTTTCTATGTGTATCAAGGCTAGTGAATATTTTTTTGGTTTGCCTGCCTGATACCATAGGGTTGTCATTCCTAAAAATTGTTTGTTGACCAACAGGAACAAGATGATTAAATAACAAAGTTAAAAATCTAGGATAATAACATAGAACTTTCTTACCCTCATCAAAATCCCTTCTGGCCTTAACAATCCTGCTAACAATAGTATTCCAAAGTAGGTTACCAATATTGATTCTACGGTTGTTAGCAACAGCATAACCAATAGTTTGTAACGTAGATGTGAGTAAGTGAAAGTTACCTCTGGCTGTATTAGCAAATACCTTGTAGATCGTGTCGAAAAATGCATCCCATTGTTGAACCAGATTCCTTTTGCTCAGGTTGTTCATATCAATTACTCCATGATAATTAATATCAATGAAGAATTGATAGAGTTGTTCACTGGTTGGAAATGGATCAAAATTATCCGCCGGAAGGCCCAATACAGTAGTAAGGGTTGATTCTGTCATGACGTGGTGTGTACCATCAAAATCAAAAGAGAATGTGGTCAAGTCTTCAGACACCACAGCTTCTGTGCAAATCAATCTCAGTGGTCCTATCTTAATTGGGGCTTCGATCGAAATGGCAGTTCGGATAATTGAATCGTCATTTAAAAACCGTATCCAAGGCCTAAATCGATCGTAGGGACAATCGTTCGGATTAAAATAGCCAACCAAATTATGTTTCATTATCTCAAAATTATCAGTCATTTTTAAACACAAAAACACACTTCAATTTTAGGAAAATTAAAACAATTCGAAAATTTTCAGAATTTATTAATTAATTAAAATTAATTAAAAATTCAAATTAATTCAAAGTTGTCAGAAAAATCCCAAAAATTTATATGATGTTCTCCTGATCACTGGGAATCTCAATCTATTTTTAGATTTCAAAGAAAAAATCTAGAACTCTTAAAACAGTGAAAACCCGATTCAACTTTTCAAAAAATTGATTTTCAAAAACTTAACGAAACTCGAAGATATTCGGTTCAAAAGAAAGAAAATCGAACGATCTCTCCGAATCAGGTCTCAGATTTCAGTTTGGTTGAATAAATTTGAGCAGAGTTTCAGTCCAAGAATCGTGTGTATGTATCGTGTATATATATCAAGGCTCTGTGTAAAAACACGAGAGAGAAAGATTGTATTGGCGATTTGTGTTCTCTGTTTTTTTAAGTACAAAACAACACTACAAGACAATCGGCTGATTGTCTTGCCGATTGTCTTGGTAGTATATATACTATCAAGACAATCGTCTATTTAAATAAATAAAAACAAAGAAAAACACACATTTTTTTTATTATAAGTACAAATAAACATTACAAGACAATCGGTTGATTGTCTTGCCGATTGTCTTGGTAGTATAAATACTATCAAGACAATCATGTATTTAACTGATTAAAATAAAATTGACACACACATTTTTTTTATTTTTATAAAATACTGAAAAAACACTCCAAGACAATCAAGTGATTGTCTTGCCGATTGTCTTGGTAGTTCAAAACTATCAAGACAATCGTTTGTCTTGAACTAAAATTAAGAAAACAAAATAAAACAAAAATAAAATTGAAAAATATTTTATTATTTAGCAAAATAACCTGCCAAGACAATCTGTGGATTGTATTGGCGATTGTCTTGATACTACAAAGACAAACAAGACAATCTATTTATCTGCTAATATTATGCTAATAAAATGCAAATAAATGTTCATAATTAATCCAATTAAAATACACTCTAATATATTATTAAAAATACTATAAATAAATATTTTGCATACACATGGATTAATCTTTTTACGAAAACAAATATAAATAACAAAAGGACAAACACTACAAAACATTTAATAAAATATTAAATATATTTACAAGAACATTTATAATAAATTAATGAATCTAAATATTTTCTAATAAATAACTTTCTAATAGAAAATTATTTAAATAGAGAATATAATTCATTAAAATATCACAAATATTTCAAAACACAAGAAGTAATAAAGAAGTTATTATAAACATGTTGACAAAGATTTTTAGCAATTACAAGCAATAAGAAGTTGATAAAATAATTATACAAGTGATTAAAATTTAAAAATAATAACAAAATCACTTGTAAATTATTAAAGAATAAACCTCAGATATTAACCAGCTTAATTACTAGGACTGTTTAACATACCCAATTCACCAACAATTTTGGTGAATGTGGATTCGTCAAGAGACTTAGTAAAAATATCTGCTGTTTGTTCTTCTGTGGGTATAAATAACAATTCCACAGTACCATCCATGACATGTTCTCTTATAAAATGATACCTGATGTCTATGTGCTTGGTCCTCGAATGCTGCACAGGATTGTTGGAGATTGCTATGGCACTTGTATTATCACACAAAATTGGAATTTTTGTTAATACAAAACCATAGTCTTTCAGCTGATTCCTAATCCACAAGATTTGTGCACAACAGCTTCCAGCAGCTATGTATTCAGCTTCAGCTGTTGAGTTGGAAACTGTTTGTTGTTTCTTGCTGTACCAGGAAACTAGCCTGCCACCTAGGAATTGACAACTCCCAGAGGTGCTTTTTCTATCTACAACACTTACTGCATAATCTGAATCTGTGTATCCAACAAGATTAAAACCAGATTCTTTAGGGTACCAGATACCTAGATTAGGTGTACCCTTAAGATATCTTAAGATTCGTTTTACAACAATGAGATGAACATCTCTAGGATCCGCTTGGAACCTTGCACACAAGCATGTAGCATACATAATATCTGGTCTACTTGTAGTAAGGTAAAGTAATGAGCCTATCATACCTCTGTAACTTGTGACATCTACCTTGGCAGAATTTTCACAAGCTCCAAACTTGACAGCTGTAGATGATGGTGTCTTAGCTGAAGATGAGTCCTCCATTTGATATTTCTTGAGGAGCTCTTTGATATACTTGGATTGACAGATATATATTCCATCTGTCCTTTGACTTATTTGCAATCCAAGAAAGAATTTCAGTTCTCCCATCATGCTCATTTAAAACTTACCCTGCATTAACTTAGCAAATTTCTTGCACAAAAGATCATTAGTAGACCCAAATATTATATCGTCCACATAGACTTGGACTAATATTGTATCATTTTTATGTTTCTTAGTAAAGAGAGTTTTGTCTATGACACCTCTAACAAAACCATTTTCAAGTAAAAATTCAGAAAGAGTGTCATACCATTTTCTTGGTGCTTGCTTGAGGCCATAGATAGCCTTGAAAAGGAAGTAGACATAGTCCAACAGATCTAGATCTTCAAAGCCAGGGGGCTGTTCTACATAGACCTCTTCATCCAGATTACCATTTAGAAAAGCACTCTTAACATCCATTTGATAAACATTAAAGTTTGAGAATGCTGCGAATGCCAAGAATATTCTAATGGCCTCGAGTCTTGCCACTGGAGCATAGGTTTCATCATAGTCAATGCCTTCAGCTTGTGAATAACCCTTTGCTACCAGTCTTGCTTTATTCCTGGTGACTGTGCCATCTTCATCAAATTTGTTTCTGAATACCCATCTAGTGCCAACCACTGTTCTATTTGAAGGTCTGGGTACCAGCTTCCATACTTCTTGTTGTTTGAATTGATTGAGTTCATCTTGCATAGCAATCACCCAATCAGGATCAGAAAGAGCTTCTTCAGTTTTCTTAGGTTCCATTTCAGATAGAAACCCTGAATAATTGCATTGATTCTGATAAGGTCTTCTAATCTTTACTCCAACATCTGGATCACCAATAATTAACTCAAAAGGATGAGTTCTATTCCAAACAGTTTGTCTGGGTAGATTAACTCTTGATGATTCCCCTTGATTTAAATTGTGTTGTTGAGTATGACTTGTTGATCCTTCACTAACTCCCCCTGAGTTGTTGCCAGGATGATTAGATGAGTGTTCAGAAGCATGAGTGGTGTTTTCAATATTATCATTATTATCACCACCAATATTCTGATTAAACTCATCATTGACATTATTGTCATTAGCATCAGCAAAAACATCAGGTGGACTATCATCATCTGAATCTAGATCTTTCATATCTTCAAATGATAACTTTTCAGATGAATCTTCAGTTTGGATACTAGGGAGTTTAGTGTCATCAAATGTTACATTGACACTTTCCATCATCTTCTGATGTTCAATCAAATACACCTTATAAGCTCTTCTTTCATAACCAACAAAAATTGCTTCATGTGCTTTGGCTTCAAATTTTCCACCTTGATCGTCTCCTTCTTTAAGTACAAATCATTTAGCTCCAAATACATGGAAGTATTTGAGTGTTGGTTTCTTTTCATTTAAGGCTTCATAGGGTGTCTTCATCAAGTCTTTGTTGATAAGAGTTCGATTCTGAGTATAGCAAGCAGTGTTGACAGCTTCAGCCCAAAAATATAATGGAAGCCTTGATTCGCTTAACATAGTACGTGCAGCTTCAATCAAGGTTCTATTCTTTCTTTCAACTACCCAATTTTGCTGAGGAGTTCTTGGAGCTGAGAATTGTCTGGTTATTCCTTTTTCAGTACAAAAGTCATTCAGAACCGCATTCTTGAATTCAGTTCCATTGTCTGACCTTATAGCCCTCACTGGATACTTAGAATCCAACTCAATTAACTTGATGTGATCAATCACCAGTTGTGTAGTCTCATCTTTAGAATTCAGGAACAAAACCCATGTGTACTTTAAAAAATCATCAACAATCACAAGAGCATATCTTTTCTTTGACATAGACATCACATTCACTGGACCAAATAGATCCATGTGAAGTAACTGTAAAGGTTCAGTTATTGACGATATATCAGTGCTTTTGTGAGTTGTCCTTTTTAGTTTGCCTTTTTGACAGGCATCACATAGTCCTTCCTGTGTGAATTCCATAGGGGGTAAACCTCTCACCAATTCTCTCTTAACCAGAGAGTTCATGGTCTTGAAATTTAGGTGAGAAAGTTTCTTGTGCCATAGCCAACTTTCATTTGTGGTTGCTTTAGAATAGAAGCAATTGATTTCTTCAGTGCTTCTAGTGTTCATGTTGGCTACATACAAGTTTCCTTTTCTGACTCCCGTCAGAGATGGTTGTTCATTTCTTTTGTGAGAAATCAGACAATTCATTTTGTTAAAGTGGACTTCAAATCCCTTGTCACAGAATTGACTGATGCTGAGAAAATTATGCTCAAGTCCTTTTACAAAGGACACTTCTTCAATGATAACATTTCCAGCTTTAAATCTGCCATATCCATCAGTTCTACCTTTGCTGTTATCTCCAAAGGTAACTACTGGGCCGACCTTCTCCACCATATTTGTCAGCAGGGTTTTGTCTCCAGTCATATGCCTTGAACATCCACTGTCCAAGATCCAGGTTACTCGATCAACCTGTACAATACCCTGCAATGACAAATGAATTAAACCTTCTTCGGGACCCAAATTTGATTGGGTCCTGCGTATTTAAAGTATTGACCTTTATCAGGCAAAACAACATTTTTAATTTTAACATCTTTAGTCAATAAACATTTAACCTTATAAACAGATTTGAAAATCTTTTGTTTTATCTTGGGTATCCATGTTTCTCTAGCAGCAGTAACACTTGTGTCATTGACTGGACATTTGACCTGATAAACATTCTTGGTAACCTTTTGTTTAGTCTTAGGTGCAACTGTCTCTCTCCTAACTTGAGGAGGAAAAGCAGTCTTTGATCGAACATTATTGTTCCTGTTCATGTGCTGTCGAGGAGCATTCTGTTTAACACATGCATAATTACCATTAAAATAAGCACGCATACTGTTAAAAGCACAAGACATGCAATTGATAACACCACATGCTTTATGATTAGAATCAATGGTAGGCAAGGTATTTTTCTGTTTCAACTTATTACTACCTAATCCAGTCTTAGAAGAACTAGCTGATTCAACACCTTTGACTGGCACTTTAGGTACATCTTTCTTAGATGAAACATTCGTTGTATTAGTGTCCTCAATTGATTTAGCCTTAACAAAGACTGTGACATTTTTCTTGGATGAAACATTCTTTGTGTTAGTGTTCTTAACAGTTTTATCCTTAACACAGTTATCCTTAACAAAGACTGTGCCATTTGCATTATTCTCATTTCTCATTTCTTCTTGGATAACCATAGAAAGAATATCTGGTGGGCCAGCATCAGATTTTTTAAACAGAGGTTCTTTAACATTTTTGAGCACATGTGGTATTCCCCTTTCTTTAGCACTAACAGGGTTAGGGGAATTTATGCCCAACGATCCAACAGCTTCATTGTAACCATACCCTATACCTGTTGTTCGTTCTACAACTTGATTGTTAAAGAACTCTTTGGAAACTTTAACTGAATTATAACAAGCCCTAACCTGTGTTTCAAGTTCAGTAATTCTAGCCATTTGTTTGCCTACAACTTCTAGAATAGCTTTCTCCTTTTTATAAAGCATTGTTATTTCATCTCTTTGTTGATCTTGATTAATATGCACCTTTTTCAATTCTAATACTTCATTGCCAAGATTAGTGCTTAACAGATCTAGTCTTCTATAATCAGTTTTTGCATTATCTAATGAATTATAAAGACTACGAATCAACTCAGGATCAGCAACAATTACCTGTTTGCTAAGATGATCAGATGCTTGATCATTTGCCATCAACGCAAGATTTCCATATTCCTCATCTTCGCTGTCTGTGTCATCCCAACTCTTACCAGCCGCAACATAGGCTTTTCCAGGTTTCTTCTTCTCAGCAGCAAAATCTCTTCTTTGAGTTTGCTTGGGTTTCTGACATTCAGTGGCAAAGTGCCCTAATTCATTACAGTTGAAGCAACGAATCTTGCTTCTGTCAACAGATCCAGTTTTGTATCCTCCCCTGTTACTAGAGGAAGAAGAGCCTCCTCTTTGGAATCTGTTATTTGACTTAAACCTGTACTTTGGATTTCTTCTGAATCTGAAGTTGCCAAATTGTCTTACCATCAATGCCAGGGATTCATCTTCCAGTTGATCTAACTCTTCCAATGAATAGAAATCTCCACCATCCTGAGTAGGTGGTGTTTGACCAAGTTCTACTTCAGTCTTTTCCTTGTCTGAGCTGTAAGGTAGAACAACCTTAGCTTCCACTTCCTTAGGTGCCTCAACTACAAGAGCTGTAGATGAACTTGGCACTCTTCCTTTACCAGAGACCTCCCTCTGCTGTACTTATTCCAGTTAATAGGTTTTCAGAACACCAAACAATCTGTCAAGAGCAATCTTATTCAAATCTCTTGATTCTCTGATGGCTGTTATCCTATGTTCAAGATGAGTGGGCATTGTCAACAAAAACTTCATATTAATCTCCTTCTGTGTATATTGCTTGCCATTGACTTGCAAGTTGTTGATAATTTTGTTATACCTTTCAAACACTTCCTGAATGCCTTCGTTAGAGCCAGCTCTAAAGTGTTCATACTCAGAGGTTAAAATCTGAAGTCTGTTTTCCCTGACTTCATCAGTTCCTTCATTGATAGTCTCAATAGTTTCCCACATGTGTTTTGCAGTTTTACAATTTATCACATGACTGTACATCATAGGATCCAGGGAATCTATTAAAATAAGTCTCAAATTCTTATCTAGTCCTGCATCCTCTTTTTCAGCAGGAGTAAAAGAATCAGCATGCTTTGGAACAGATGTTGCAGGTGATACTACAATTCCTCCAACAATAGATTCAGATATATGTTCTTTTGGAATTATAGGTCCATTCTGTAGAACACCCAAATATTTAGAATTTGCGACATCAAGAAACAACTCCATTTTATTTTTCCACATTGTATAATTGTCCTTGTTAAACATGGGAATTTTAACAATGCTTTTTGACGACATGATGAATTTTTAAGTGAGTTAAAAATTCGAGATAGATTTTTGGCGGAATAAAATTAGGATCTTGATTTGTATATCAATCAATAGGCTCTGATGCCAATTGTTAGGTCCAATATGTTTGTAGAAGGGGGGGTTGAATACAAACAGTACTGTTTAATCGAAATTTGTCCGGATAATTTAATTTATATTTTGACAAATTTGAGCGGAATTAAATGAAACAAAATTCAAGTTGAATATAAAATTATATTAACTTGAGGGGTTTGTTACAAATACAGTACAGAATTTATATCTAGTTAATAAAAACAAATTAGAAAATTCGACATGAATTTTTCTAGATTTGTTAATAAAAATCAAGATATAGATTAGGAGTAAAAACTCGCTAATAGTACAAGAGTATCAAGTAAAACCAGTTCTATCGGATCAGATATTAAAAATAAGATGAACTTGATTTTCTATGAATTTTTCTGCTTCTTGTGCTGTGTTCTTGATGAGAGAGAAGAGAGCAATCTGTTCTTGAATGTAATATTTTGATCTGTGTTTTTTTCTTCTGTCGTCTGTCTTGATATATAATAATCCCTGCCTCTTTATCTTCAAATATAACTGTCAAGACAATTGGCAATACAATTTATTCTTCCAAGACAACCGATTTTGTACTGCCAAGACAATAGGCAATACAATCGTCAAGACAATCAGGTTCTTCCAAGACAATCGGCAAGACAATCAAATTCTGAGATCTTTGTCTTGCTTTATCAAAAATTATCATTCTGTCTGAAGCTTTTTCTTTTTGATCATTATCAAGACAATCTGATGTGAACTGTCAAGACAATCGTCAAGACAATCAAATCAGATTTTTATTCTACTTTTTAAAAGCTTTTCAGAAATTATCATTACCAAGACAGTCGGCAAGACAATCAGAGATTGTCTTGCTTTACTGATTTCTTCTTCAAGACAATCGGCAAGAAAATCTCTTATTGTCTTGCTATTCTGATTTAAGCCTTCAAGACAATCGGCAAGACAATCAGGGATTGTCTTGCTAGTTCATTTTTCAGAATTAAATTAAAATTGATTAACAAATAATCATTTTAATTTATTCTTACTTAAATAATTAATCAGATTTAATTAATCTAATAATTAATTTAATTAAAAAATTAATTCAAGATGAATTAATTAATTAAATTGACTACTTGATTTAAATTAATTAAAGAAGAATAATTATATATGCTTGGATTGTCTTAATTCTTTTCTGAATCACTGAAAGTAATAAAGGAATACCACTGAATATTTTGTTGACGTTCCATGCACGGTCTGGTTCATGAACGACTAACTTCAATGACTGTCCTTTAATTTTCACATTAGAAATGTGATTCATTTCTCTTCTCATTTCTTTCTCCTTCTTGTACTTCACTGTATACTGTCTGAACCTGTCACTCTAGAAATCTCTGTCTTACAAATAAATCCACTTCTTTGATGCTATACTGAGGCTTGATCAGCAATCTGAACTTCTTCCAGTGTAAAACATCAAAACTATAGATTGACTTTAGGGTTTTTCTTCTGACAGATAGTACCTCCTGAGATTCCTGTGACAGTTAAAGTTATTTACTTATTACAAACTAAGTTTAAGTTGAGCTGAGTACTCGAACTACAAATAGGCTGTGTCATATGCCTTTCAATACCTCTATCTCATTAACTTACACCACTTTGTTTACCGCCTCCTTGAACCTCTTTAGATAGTTTTCCAACTTCTCCCCACTTCTTTGCGCGATGGTTTCAAGGAAGACAGTGTGCACCTCGTGTGATTGGTTTGCCTTAAACTTATTCAGAAAAGCTTTGTTGAATTCGGCCCATGTGTCAATGGTCCTTGGAGGAAGTCTACAAAACCATCAATGGGCACTTCCTCCTAAGGTAGAGTCAAAAAATCTACAGCATGTTAAGTTCCGATACCCAAAGAAGAGAGCTAGCTGATTGAAATAATTTAAATGCTCTTCCGGATCCCCATTAATTACCATCGTAGGAGTCTAATTTGGAGTGTTTTAAGTATGTTTGCTTGCTCTCATCTTCTAGTCTTTTGAAGAAAGAGGATTCTCTCGGGCCAGCGAAAATTTTTCCTTCAACCATGTGCATTAACTCCATGAGAGTATGGAGGAGTTCTTGTTGTGATATACCAATTCCACCAATGGGAGTGAGCTCGAGGGATCTTTATTTCTCCTTATTTTTATAGCACTCGTTCTCCAACCTCTTCCTCACACTTTCGTATCCAGGTTTTTTTTGTGCCTCAACTTATGTCTTACATCTCGTATTCTTCGATTTTCCTTCCATGTCTCGGGATGGTGGTGAGACTTCTCATGGCGGACATGTTGAGTATTTTGGGAAGAGTACCTTGTGGTGTAATTATAAATTGCATTATGTGCTTCGTCCTCATGGGGAGGTTGTTCCCGCCTTCCTTTAGACGGAGGAGGGACATTTTGTTAAATTGGATTTTGGAGATTTGCAATAACATTGAGGAGAAAATCCACTTGGTTAGGAGCGAAACGAGTCAGGTCCAAGTTGAGAGGAGGATCTTCCTCCCTTATGTCAATCCTTTGGAGGATGGGTTCGCTGCGATGGGAGGTACCATGGACGATCTCTTGTTGGTTTCCTTGGAGTTGTTCTTCAGTTTGGTTTGGATTGTTTGGATCAACCGTGGTTCAGGCTTGCAACCTTGTATTCTTTGACGGTCCCATCTGAAACAACTTGTTATTAATAACTTCTTGTTACTTCTTGCAATCTGGAAAGGATTAACTTCTTATTACTTCTTCCAAGCTGGAAAGGATAGAGGGTCTTTCAAAGAGAGAAAAAGATCTCCGCCCTCCTTCTAGCGCCAAATGATAATGCTCCTTGCTCCACTCTACCGCACTTTCCCTCTTCCGGCGATGTTTGGACGGAAATGTGGTGTAGCTTTTCCTACTTTCGGCAATGTTTGGGCGGAGATGTGGTGTAGCTGTCGGAAGGGTATCTGCAAAACAATGCTTGACCGGGGGTGGTGGCCGTCAAGCACCTCCGGCGTGAGAGTAAGTAACTTGGTGGTGGAGAATACAAGAAACAATATCGGAAAATACAAGTACTAGTGACTGAGATTTAGAGAGAAAATGTGAGATGTGAGAGTGTGAGAGAGAATAATGAGAAATTTTCAGCCCCCCAAAATGTGTGAGTTTAGTTTGGTATTTATAGAGGGTTGAGCATCCGGTCGGTTCGGTCCAAAAAACCGGACCGATTCGGTTTTTTGGGTTCGGACCGGTTTTGCTCGACCCTAGTTTTACCTCCTCTTGTCCGGAAGAATGTTCTAGAGGAAGAACGTGCCTTTTGTCTGAAAGAATGTACTGGAGGAAGAATGTGTCTTTTATCCGGAAGAATGTGTTGGAGAAAGAGTGCCTTTTGTCCGGAAGAATGTGCTGGAGGAAGAGTGTGCCTTTTGTCCGGAAGAATGTGCTGGAGGAAGAATGTGCCTATTGTCCGGAAGGAAGATGTTTTCAGGACATGGTTATATCACGAGGGTAAAGGAGTTTTCTTCTTAAAGGTATTATCAATCTGATTGGTCACTGAAGTCAGCCTGGATTATCAAGTTGGTCACTGAATTCAAAACGGTCTCAATCAGGTCACTGAAGTTAGCCTGAATTATCAAGTTGTTCATTTTTTTGACGGAAATTACTGTCCGCAAAATTTTGTCCGCAAAATTTTGTCCGAAAAATCTCCACCAAATTTTGTGAAATTAAAGTGTGTTAATCTAGATGCTATGGGTCTCATAAAACTGGTTTAGATTTTTATTATGAGCTCTAGATTTATATGAATCGAAAAAGAAAATTCAAGAACTATAATTGTTCTTCTTCAAAAGCTTAAATAAAACTTATTAATATTGTATCTATTTTGAAGAGAATAATCTGGGTAACACAAATATGGTCTCGGATTTTTTAAATGTTAAATGAATCTGCAGTTATAAGCGTTTATGTCAATCTGCAGTCTGTTTCCGTCAAAAAAATGAAGACTATTTAACGGACTGTACATTTATGTCGAGTAAGTAACCTGATTGAGACCGTTTTGAGTTCAGTGACCAACTTGATAATCCAGACTGACTTCAGTGACCAATCAGATAATTAACCCTAAGAACAAATACGAATCTGTAAATACGAATCTGCAAGCACGAATTTGAAAAGATAACTTTCCAGAAAGATGAGCAAACTCTCAAGGATTTTTAATATAATAATAAGATAATAATTCAATACAATTGATGATGTTTATATATGATGGAATATAAAACCCTTACTGATAAAGAAATTAATCAAATCCAAATTAAAATTAAAATAAAACATTTATTTTGAAGCAAATGTGATCGTGCAGGATTGAGCATGATCATGCACATTCTCCCCAATATCTCACTAAAAGTCTCTGCCAATATTTTGCAATTTGGCAAGATCATGCCATTCTGTAGCGTGGTCATGCCATCATGCATAACTTGTCTTTACTTTGCGAGTGTCCTTTTTCCTATCCATTACAGCCTTAATACCCGCTGCTAGCGGTCCTACATCACCTGGCCAGCTGTTGTGCTAAAATAAATGACAATTTAAACCGCAAGCGCACGGTTAATCATTGAAATATTTTAGGTTCGTTCCTCGGAGACTGATATTTTCGCAAACCTCAATTTTTAATTTAATCGAATTAGAACAAGTTTGATTTTTGAGAATTTGGATTTTTTTACACTATTTAATTACCAAAAGAAATTTAAACTATTTTTTTAAAAAGAAAATTAAGTTAATCTATTTTAAACTTAACAAACACTGAATTTTTAATTTTAACTATTAGAATTGAAAATAGATTTTATTTACAGAAATTTTTTAATAAAAAAAATTCGACATGACTTCTTGGTAAAATTAGCTAGCCAAAATCAACACAAGATTTAAACAAAACCAACCGAACTCAGCAACAAACAAAGCACGCAGAAAAACTCAGCAATTTAACACTAATGAATCGACTCAGCCTGGTAAACTCACAGCTATGACTTGTTTGGACTCTTGACTAAACCAATTGACTCAGCAAGAACTCGATACACGCAAACACTTAAAACTAACAGAAACTACTCAAAACTCACATTCGACACATCGAAACTCGACAGCATTAACACAGCAGACTCGGATGATTCGAAACTGAGTTAACTCAGTGAATTCTACAAACTCAACAATCGGAAAAACCAACAAAACGACATCAATAAAAAAACATGAATCACTGTAAATTGGGACAAACAGCACAAACATCAAAACCAAACAACTCGAGACAAAATCAATACCAATGAACTCGGTGAATACTCAGTAACTCAATATAACAATGACTCGTAATCATAATTCGACAAACAATTCGACTTAACTCAACTGCAAAACAAAATCGCACAGAAATCAACTCGACTCAGCAATTCGAATTCAACATAGTGGCGACTCAGACTCAGCACAATCAAGAAACGAAGAAAACCAAAAAGAAATCAAAACAGGATCTCACTAACACTCGAACTCAACAAAATTGACTCGGAAACTCAGTAGGGTAACAACCAGCAATTAGAACTAATATTCTGAAACTAAAACCGAAAACAACCAATAAGGAGAGGGGGATTAGTTGGTGGGTTTTGAAAAACAAGAAAACGTAGGGAGGGTGTGTTGAGGTTGCAGAGGGGGTAAGGAAAGGCTTTAACTGGGTTTGATGGAAATGAAAACACAAAGGAACAGGGGAGAGTTAATGCTACGAATTAAGAGAAATAAAGAACAGGTAAAAACAATTAACAAAATTAATTTTTTTTTAATCTAATATTTTTGTGTTTTTTTTAAAATTAACTACGAAACGAAATTAAGATTACACTAAAATGATGATTTGATTTGGATTTAAAATAAATGGCCCACAATAAAATCAAGATTTAAAGGGGCAAAATCAAAATTAACACTACGAGCAAGAAAATAAAAATCGTTATTTTCAACCCATAGTGGTTAGCTTTTCGCTACTTTGTCCACTACATGGATTTACGAAAATAACGAAGGTAAGGCAAAATAACGAAAGAACAAGACGAGAAATTAAAGGAAACGGAATTTTTGCATTAAAATAAAAAGTGTTTACAAGATTTGAAACTAAAAAAATAAGAAATTAAATCTACCCTAAAATCTAAGTTACCAAATACAAGGGGGGTGATGGAGTATTTATAGGACAAGAATTAGGGTTAAGGGGGTGTTGGGTAAATCCCCACCATACATTTGTGGTGTGTGGTGGTGAAATCCTAGCTATCTATTTGTTTTCTTCCCCATTAAGCTTTGTATAGTAGATCTTGGCCATACAATTATTTAGTGTGTTGGGATGATCTCCACCTTTCAAGTGTCTCGAAAGATTCCCTTTCCTCCAAGCTCCTAATTCTTTTTCCTTTTTTCATTTAAGTCCTTTTTCTTACTCTTTTTCCCTTCCTTGCTCTTTATTTCTTTATTTTACCATTTCTTTATTTATTCACGAATTTCCTAAAATGCAATAAAATAAATTATTAAAATACGAGTTCAAGCAATAAATAGGTAATAAAAATATGCAAAAATATGCACTTATCACCAGCATTCAAAATTTGGTATAAAAAAAAATTATATCCCCAGGCAACATAAAATTCCGATACCAACACTAGCTCTGCTTCGTATCCAATAATTGACTCATTCTATTACATAGATGGTCCTACCTATACGCAAGCAAGATGTGTACCTAGAACTCTCAACACTTTAAAGCTCCAAATTAGGGATGGCAAAAAAAACCGACCCGATGGATACCCGATCCAATTCGACCCGATTGGATCTTACCGAACCCGATTTTTTGGATTTGGATTTGGATTTGATTTTTAAACCCGAAAGAGTTTGGATTTGGATTTGGATATTAACTATATCCAACCCGATCCAAACCCGAAACCCGAAAACCCGATCCAAACCCGAAACCCGAAAAAAACCCGATATATATATATATATATATATATATATATATATATTTATTTATTTATTTATTTATATATATAATATATTTATTTATATATATAATATATTTATATATATATATTCACTAAACCCAGCCCATATACACTAGGCCCAGCCCATTTACACTAAACCTAATACCCTAAAATCTAAATCACTAATACTCTCAGTCTCTCACATTTGTCTTAGTCTCGCCTCTCTGACTCTGTGCTCTCTGAATCTCTGTCTGCGGCTGAGTCGGCTGACCATTTACACGAAGTCCATTTACACGAAGACGAAGACGAAGTCACGACACTATAGGTATTTGCCTCTCACTCTCTCAGATTCGATTTTCCATTTCAATATTTGCCTCTCAGATTGTAGTTTATATTCTTCCATATATATTCGATTGTAGTTTATATTCTTCCATGTATAGTTGTATATTCATATTCGATTGTAGTTTATATCCTTCCATATATAATTTTGACTTTGAATGGTTCATTTTTTATGTTCGTTATTTAATTTTGAAGTAGGAGGCTGCAAAATAATAGATTCTAGAATCTTTAGTAATTGTTATGGGCAAAGTGTTTGTCAAATTACTTAGAAAATGATCGAATAAATTATCTACCCTGACATAGGAGAAGCTGCATTTGGAAAATATGGAAGGCTTTTCATATCTGTAAGTTACTCTGTATCTGTAAGGCTAGCCATGAAGAATATTTGTCCGACATATCTAGTCACTAGTCAGTTAGTCATCATCCAGACCATATCTTCTCCCTCTTTCTTTGGTATCTATGATAAATTCTAGAATCGTTGTGCATTCTATTACAATGCATTTAAAGATGAAGCTAAATGGTGAGTACACAGTGACCATATATCAAGCTTGTTTCTGATCTGCTGTTCTATTTATTCGATCATTTTCTAAATACTTACTAATACTTGTTTGAGATGTATATGTCTGAATAGCTACTTATCTGACTTGCAAGTTTTTAACTGAGTATAAATTGATTTTTCCCTTTCGAATTTTGTTGAGTTGAATTCTGGAATTATTTGATTTTGTTGATGTGATAACTATGTAAATAGTGGCAAGCTGGGTTCATTGTACTTCCAGACAGTTTTATATACTTGTGTTTTTGTTTTGCAGCCATGTCTTCAGAGCAAGTTCCTAATTTAGAGTTGAACCCAGTTGAATCCGGACCTTCATCAACACCTGAGTTACAATCAGCCTGCAAAGATAGCAATTCAACCCCTGATGGTGAACCTGAAGTAATATTAGTTGTTGATGATGCCAATAATGACACTGCTAATGGTAAAGGAAGGCAAAGGAGTGAAGTTTGGTTGCATTTCGATAGGAAAATTATTAATGGAGATGTAAAAGCTATTTGCAAATATTGTAAGCGTGAATTGCAAGGTGCTTCGGGCAGCGGGACAACACATTTGAAGAATCACTACATTAAGAAACATAGCAAGAAGCCCCAAGAGACTATAAGGCAAAAAAACTATTGGCTGGTAATTTTCACAAAAATCATCCTGAATTAGCCTCTTACAGTTTCAGTCATGAGGCATCGAAGAAGGAGCTTGCTAAAATGATCATTATGCATGAATATCCTCTTAGTATCGTGGACCATATTGGATTTAAGAGGTATTCGGCACAACTTCAACCACTCTTCAAAGTGCCGTGTAGGAATACAATAAAAAATGAGATTTTTCAGATTTATGAATTTGAGAAGACGAAGACAACAAAATATTTGGAGAGTAATACAAGCCGGATAGCTGTTACAACTGACATGTGGACTGCAAGCAGCCAAAAGAAAGGATATATGGCAATCACAGCACATTTTATTGATGAATCATGGACTTTACAAAGTAGCATTTTGAGGTATATCATTGTTGTTGTTTTTATTTCCAGTAGCTTTTTATTTCCATCATTGTGACATTGTTCCTTGTTTTGTTTTTTCCTTTTTAGGTTTATTTATGTGCCTTGTCCACACACCAAAGATGTTCTTTCCGAACATGTACTAGAATGTTTAATGGATTGGAATTTGGATAGGAAGATTTCTTGTCTCACAGTAGATAATTGTACCACCAATGATGCCATGATTGAAGTTCTATTACAGAAGTTGGACAGTTCAACACTTATAGCTGGTGGAAGTTTGTTTCATATGCGCTGTTCGGCACACATTCTGAATCTGATTGTTAAAGATGGGCTGGATGTCATAAAAATTGGAGTTGAAAAGATTCGAGAGTCTGTGGCTTATTGGACAGCAACACCAAAAAGGGAGGAGAAATTTGAAGAAACAGCGCGGCAGTTGCGTAATACAAGTACGAAGAAATTAGGACTTGATTGTGCAACAAGGTGGAATTCTACGTACTTGATGCTTGAAACAGCTTTGTTGTACGATGATGTTTTTAATCGTTTGGCTACAAGAGATACTAAATATGCTAAATATAAGCCTTCAAAAGAAGAGTGGGAGTTCGCTCAAAATGTGTGTGGGAGGTTGAAATGTTTTTATAAGGCGACTGAGGTTTTTTCTGGTACGAAATATCCTACTGCTAATCTAGCTTTTATTAATATATGTGAGATTCAACTAGCCATTACAGAATGGCGTGGAAGTTCAGATTTTGTGATACAAACAATGGCAGAAAAAATATTGATAAAATTTGAAAAGTATTGGGATGTGATGCATGGTATTGTAGGAGTTTCCGCGGTTTTAGATCCTAGGTACAAGCTGGAGGTATTGGAGTTCTACTTTGAAAAGATATTTGGAGATCGTTCATTGGTTAAAGTTGATAATATTCGAGATCTTTGCTATTCTTTGCTTCGAGAATACCATGAGAGTCAGATTGCAAATAAAGAAGGAAATGGTGATTCTAATTCTAATGGCTCCATAAGTACTTCTGAAAATGCATCGCAATATGATCTATTCATTAGCACTAAGAAGCGCAAAAGAGTCGACTATCTAAAATCAGAGTTGGATCATTACTTGGAGGAGGATGTTTTGCCTAAAATTGAAGGTTTTGATGTCTTAAATTGGTGGAAGGCGAATGCACTTAAGTATCCAACTTTGCAACTCATGGCTCGAGATTTCTTAGCTGTTCCGGCATCAAGCGTTGCATCCGAGTCAGCATTTAGCTCCAGCGGCAGATTGGTGAGTCCTCATCGTAATAGACTTCATCCAAAAACAATAGAAGCACTAATGTGCGCTCAAAGTTGGTTATGGGCTGCTGAAATGAAAGGTATGAATAATTAATGTAATTTCGGTAATTTCTGTTTTAGTTTCTAATTTTGTAATCAGTTGGTGACTTGGTGATTTATAATCTATGAATAGGTGAGACATCTCTAGGATATGCAACTATCTATAATGACATGGAGGTGGAAGATTCGTGTTTAACTCGGGAGGTAAATCATAGTACTTGCAATTTGTTTTGGAAATTTTATGGTTTAATAAACTGACTAGTTTTTGCTTGTATCTGCCATGTAGCTTTGAACCATTAAAGTGCAGATGGCTGAACATATCTAAAGTAGGTAACTTTCTTTTTATTTGTATGGTGATGTCTTAACATATTTGTGTAAATCCCATGTTAGTTATGAAAACCTGTCAAATGGAACTGGTAAGGTAAGCTGCAGCTCTTTCTTCTCTTACTGCATACAGTTATACTGCTGCTACAAGTATTGAACATGGGAAAGTATGCATGTTCACTTGAGATATCTATAACATCATAAATATGTCTTCACCTTTTTATTCTTTATTGTGGTCTGGGAGAATATTTGAGTTTGTTTTTCAAAGGAAAGAATCCAAATGTCGTATAGTAGTATAGTAGGAAATAGGAATACACATACACTATGAAGTCATGATGCATTTGTTCGATTTATCCAAGTTTAAACTTTAGTTCACCAAATGCTATGCTGCATAAGTAAAGCATCATCAAGTACCCTTTCTCATTCTGTCATTGCTATAATATTATTCAAATTTCTAATCTTGTGCGATTTGTCTTTAGTGCATGAAGCGTTCATGATATCAAAGTCTGTTGATTCGTAATTCTGCTGTCTTTTGTGGCTGTAGCATGTCAGTTTTATAATTTTGTTTTTGAAAACAGCAGCTAAAGAGTTCATCTTTAAATTCAGCTAAAGTTGGTAATGTAGTCAAGTACCATTTCTTGCTCATTTTCAGGGTTCAAATGGAGGTGCAGGCAATGGAACCAGACCTTTGAAGCAGACCTTTGAAGCTGATCAGTAGGCTAGGAGGCTTATTTCTGATGTTTTTTACATGTAGAATTATTCACACTTGTATTTTCATTTTTGTCCCTAGCTAGTGATATTTAGAGTGGTGTAATTTGGACATATTTATTTTTATGTTTTTGGAATCTGAATATTTATTTGTAATTTTAATTTTATTTTTTATGAATTTTTTATGTAATTCGGGTTTGGATAAACCCGAACCCGATCCAAACCCGATGGATCGGGTTTGGATTTTGAATATTCAGATCCAATTGGATTTGGATCGGGTTTGGATTTGGATTTCATATTCGGGTTTGGATTTGGATATCACAGGTATCCAACCCGATCCAACCCGTTGCCATCCCTACTCCAAATGTTTCGAATCTTTCATGATATAGATGTAAAATATTTGGCATGTATATAATTTAGGATTTCGTGAACTGATTTCGCATAAGGTCCCGTAAATTTCAAGGCCGCCCTTGACGTTCATCATTTCAGATTTACAGTAAATATCAACCCTCAAATTTGGTTATGCATATACATTCTTTCCGTTTTATGAGATATCTGTCATATTGTAAAGTATATATATAGATACTTTTAGAGTAGGGATATATTGTTTGGTTCTTTTATGTGCTTGCCATTTGTAAGGATTAAAAAGAGGTGTAGGTGACGTTAGTTTGCTGATAAGAAGATAAAACTACTTGACATTAATTTATTTATATAAACAGAAAACAACAGAAGAAGAAAGGAAGTTAGTTGATTGGCCTCATAGGTTAGGTTAGCATGAAACTATCAAGTCGGAATCCTAGGAACCTTCATTTGCGTGTTGTTTGTTTTTCTTACCTATCTTAATCCAGCTTAGTTTTTTGTTTCAACTGTCTGTCTATCTTAGCTTAGCTAATCAATTACTCATTGGCCTTGCCTTTCGCGACATCGCACATTCGATTTGATAGCGACGATTCCAAATTGAATAATTTAACTTCAATTTCTTGTGATTCTGAAGAAATAGTCGTTGCCGTCGTAGTGGAGGATAATTATACAAACTGTTGCATTTCGAAAATGATCTATGTATTCTTCTGCAGTATGAAAAAATTTAATCTATTTACGTACAACGACATCTGACACACATGTAAATTGTAATAATATCTGTCATCACTTGACTTAATCTTGTGCAGTAGTTGATGTGATTAGTAACAAATTGTGGTTGATTAAGGAGCTGCTAGCTAATATATCTTTCAAATATTCAGTTTTTACACGCGACTAGCTGCTTAATTACTTGTAAAACAAATTTCAATTGCATATCTTCTATATCTAATTAACGCAAATTTTGCAATTAATTAATTCATTGCCGCATGTCCGATCCTACCAAATATAAAGGAGTAGATTTGCATTCTTTGAATTCTGATTTATTGTACCATCATTACTTCTAAATAATGGAAGGATTTTATATTTCAAGCTGCCTAACGGTTTTTCAAGATCTAGATCTTAATTCTTAACATGCTACTGTTATTCCATATAAAAAAAACAGACCAGCAACCACTTATTGACATATCATTCTGACAAAAAAAAATAAAAATACAAATGCAATGCACTACCTATAATTTCCATTTTTAATTTATTTGATAACAATAAATAAGTAAAATAAAGAAGCATGATAACGTGTGCTCGAAAACAAAGGAAAGATAAGTAGATGATAACATGGGTGAAGAAAATGACTCGGGATTTCTGTTAAATGTTACTAACAAACTATACTATAAATAATATCTTCAGTTTTTGATTTATGGAAGTACCCTCAGTCCTCAACTACTCTCTCTAGTCTATCTATCTTCGGCTCTTGTTTTTATCGCTCTAAACTAACACAAAACAAAAATGGCGATTAGCTTTTTTCTTCTCCTCACCCTCTTATTATTAGGTACTCTAATCTTTTCTTGCTAATTTTTCCACTTTTATGTACTCCAATTTGACTGATTTGGTCTGTAGTTGAATTAATTTCATTTCATATTTGTACATATTCAATCCATATATTTGCGTTTAATTGCAGGAACAAGATATTCATCATGCACTGTTTTTAGAATTGAAAACAGTTGCAGCTACACAATCTGGCCCGGAACACTCTCGGGAAACGGAGCCTCCCTCGGTCACGGCGGCTTCGCGTTATCTCCCGGACAATCCCTGTCATTAACAGCGCCTCCTGGATGGTCAGGCCGCTTCTGGGGCCGTACTGACTGCACATTTGACAGTGCAGGCACTGGTAAATGTGTCACTGGTGACTGCCCTGGCGGCCTACAGTGCACGGGTGGAGGCGCACCTCCCGCAACACTAGTAGAATTCACACTCGCTGGAGGCAACAGTGACAAGGACTTTTATGACGTGAGCCTTGTGGATGGGTACAATGTTGGAATGGGAGTGAAGCCAGAGGCTGGGACCGGTGATTGTCAGTATGCGGGATGTGTGAGAGATTTAAATGAGAATTGCCCGGCGGAATTACAGGTGGCTGATGGACAGAAGACTGTGGCGTGTAAGAGTGCATGCCTGGCGTTTAATGCACCAGAGTATTGCTGTACTGGCAATCATGGGACGCCTCAGACGTGTTCGCCGACAAAGTATTCGGCAATGTTCAAAAGTGCGTGTCCAAGTGCATATAGTTATGCTTATGATGATCTGTCCAGTACTTGTACCTGTGCTGGCACCGATTATGTGATCACATTTTGTCCAAGAACATAAATGTAAGGTCATGGCAACATCATATATTCATGTCAACTACTCATATTCAATTATTCAATTATACCATCTCCAACGGGATTGACTAAAATGGTTGCCTATAATAACACAAAATAATGATTGGCAAAATTTTAATGGTGTTATACTCCAACGGGATAGTCTATATAAATAAAATTTACATGTACAGTTTTGTTACAACTCTTGATAGGTTCGACAAATTTGATCAATGTGGGGAGGCTATAATTTTAGCCAAGGGTTTTACATGGTTGGAGTTTCATAATTAATACAAATTATCTAAAATATTTGCCACGTAGGTTTTTTTTTGCTAAGGGGCACTCCCATTGGAGATGCTCATAGTAACATAACTATTCTTATGACTCGGACCACATTTTTTCTTGCTAGAGTTTCATCTTCTTTTCATTATTGTGTTTATTAGAATTATTATACTGTACTATATATCTGCATGGTTTAGGAATCATTAAATTTAAGGAGAGCAGGGATCTTATGTGGTATGTAGGTTTAAAAGATGGTTTGATTCTGATTTCTGGTACAAATCAATGTAAATAGGAAAGCGAATGCTGTGGCCTAACGAAAAAACTAGCAAAATATTTTCGAACAAACGTGTTTATAGAAAAACTAAGAGCATCTCCAATGAAGAAGACCCCTTAGCTAAAATCGCAAATATATTACCAAAAATAAAATTTATAGAAATTATGTAAAAAAAACATCACTCCAATGGAACATTACTGTTAGCCTTCAGCAAATTTTACATAATCAATATTTTATCTGATTATCCAACCATTTTTAGCTAATACCGTTGGAGATGCTCTAAAGCCTGTAATTTTATCTTTTCTTCTTTGGCAGATAAACCACCAAGTTACTATTTTATTGGGAGTAGTATTATGAACCAATGAACTTAATTAAGAATCAAAGGCCATATGAAAGAAGAAAATATATAAGCACACTTTATAATGTATGGGAACAATTGAGTAATACATCAACATGAAATATCCCTAGCTAAACTGAAGAGGGCTGCGGCGTTTTCTTGATCAGGCCTTTAACCTAAACACACGTTCTCTCAACCATCACCCTTAAAGAAACAAGGGGATGAAATCTGCTGATAATTTACAGCGATTTCCAACGGATTATTAATAACTTGATGCCACTCTCATTTTCATTACTGAAGAGAGTTCTGTCTTAGCAATCAAGTGTTGCTCTGCTGCTTTGTTATATGACTGGTAGACCAAGTAACACACCCTTGCACCATTATTCCCATCCTTGTCTCACATCTGTATAAAATCCCGTAGTCAAGATATATGATCATTAACATTACTCAATTTGATAACAAAAATGTTTGAACACCATGTAGCTTATATATGGAAAATTTACAAACGGACAAGTATGAAAAAGTCATTGTTGAACATTATAATTTTTGAAAATGTCGATCTATGATTAATTTAAAGTGAAGCTACATGCGGCGTTTCACAAGCTCATCTACCCAGTCACTACAAGTGAACATCA
Organism: Saposhnikovia divaricata; assembly: GCA_036435485.1. Classification (NCBI taxonomy): domain Eukaryota; kingdom Viridiplantae; phylum Streptophyta; class Magnoliopsida; order Apiales; family Apiaceae; genus Saposhnikovia; species Saposhnikovia divaricata. The sequence continues at coordinate 103,528,123 of CM071601.1, forward strand.
AACAAAAATATAGGTTCTGTCCTCCAAATGTTTGTCCATTCTTACATAAGATGTCAAGACTAGGAAGCTCAAAAACAATCTCAAAGGATCATATCTGTATTAAAGGACCCAAATTGCTCTGCTCAACTGGCCTAGCTAGTATACCTTGATCGAGCTTTGGTACGCAAAACTGATATCTGAATTCAATTAACACAAATTTCTAATGTCAATCAGAAGGCAGACCTTCCATGCTCATCCACAGGGAGACATTTATTGTGTCAAAAAGAGAAAATGTCATTATGGAAACAAAATAGAAAAAAAAAATTGCCCAGTCAGAGAACAATATAGTATACAAGTGCTTTGTCCAAGTATTCAAGTGAAAAGATGTGAAGCAGATTAGTCAAGCAAGCAAAGCAAATAATCAGAATCAGCCTTTCCCATAAAGAATGTAAGTATATTAAAGCAACGTACCCAGCAGGTTAACCGCCTAGCAACTCCATCACGTTCCCCCTCTGAATTAAGATTCAGGTGAGGATCAGCGAAAATAACTGCTGGTAGTTGGGTTTGGTAACCCCTTCTTCTGGTTGCTGCAGTATTCTTGGTTCACTATGTGCTCAATGTTGAATAGACCCACTTTTCCTAGTACATCTAAACATATTACAAAAGACTTGGAGAAATAGTCGAGCTGTTTCGGCTTGTCTAGCTAGCATAGTCTAAACACGGGAACTGATCACAGGCTCCACTGTCATCACTTTTAGGCACGTCTAGTTGCCTAGACATCCTAAGTACTAAATTTATTCCTTCATCAAATAAGTTCCAGTCTTCCATGAATATCAACCCATTAAAATTTAACCAAGCCGCAATTGAAAAGGTCACTAATAAAACACTCATAATCTCCGGAGTCAACTTTGGCTTATGGTCGGCTGAAGCTATTCAGTCTTTTGACAAAGGTAGTGGATTTTATAAGAAATTGGCTAAAGTGGTGGTGGACATTGTCACATTGATGATAAATTAGATGAGAGCTCATGGTGGGGGACTGGTTGAAGCTGGAGTCAAAGAACATAGCTGAGAAAAAACTAAAAGAGGGGCAGAGTTGATGAATATGGTAGAAGAGAAGCTGATGCAGAGGGCGGACATGAAAACAGAAGGTCATTAGAATAATTCAGCACCAAAGGATCTCTATATAGACGGATGATTTAATGGATATTGGTGAATTGTTGATACCATGGTAAGTAACCAGTAACTCTTAAACCTTAAGTTGTTACTTGAAAGCCCATTTTTGGATTGAAGAGTAGATCATGGGCGCCCATCTTTGAGGCAATACTATGTTAAGTAATCAATTCATCTGTGCATGACCTTTGATACCATGTTAAGTAATCAACTCATCTAAAAAAACCTTAAGGTGTGAGAGTAAGGCTCCAACATAAGGTGTGAGAGTAAGGCTCCAACAGGATCTTATGCTACAACAAATATTATTTAACATTGCCCCTCAATCGTACGATACGTTTCGTTACGATTGATCAGATAAACGATAGACGGAACCAGACAAACAACAGATAATGAATTAACTAAATGGGGGTGGAGGGATTCGAACCCGATACCCCTCCTAAACCGAACTTTGATACCATGTTAAGTAACCAGCCGTTCTAAAACTTAGAGCAACTGGTTACTTAACACCAGTGGCCTTCGTTCGAAGAGATGCATTAAAAGAAGCTAGGAAGTTAAAGTAAAATTACTTCTGGTATTAGTGGTCAATATAAGGATTAGTTATCTAATAGTGTAGTTTAGTATGTTTCTAGCAGCAGAACATGTTTTGGAAGTCTTTTGGTTATGAAGTCTAAGTCTTAAGTTAGTTCTGTGTTAGATATCCGAGGGTGGGTGATGGTGATAATTTTTGTGGTAGATCACATCATATTGCTATGTAGTCTAAGTGGTTTGCAGTTAGTTAAATGTGTGGTCTATGTTCAAGTCCTGGGCTCGGATATGTATGCGACTTGTAATGCTGGATCTTGTACTGGGCTTTTGGCCACTTTCAAATATATGGTTTTGCTTAACAAAAAAAAAAAAGCCTTTGGTATTCAAGTTTTTGTGTTAAACACTCCTATTTCATTATTTTGCATGGGTCATGTATCTTCTATCTTGTATGTCATTGTCTCTTTCTTTGTTAGTCTTTTTACTCTCTTTCTACCTCATGTATCTTTTATCTTGTATGTCATTGTCTCTTTCTTTGTTAGTTTTTTTACTCTCTTTCTACCGCAATTAGCTAAACGTAACATCAAAAAAGAATTAGAAGAAATTTAAACTCAACAAAGACTGACTGATGTGCATCCGGGCATATTTAGAAACAACTCAAATAGTTGCCATTTATATTTTGAAATTTATTTAATCCATTTTTCATATATACAAAATTATTTAAATATATAATTGTAATGCCCGAATTTGGACATGGGTTCTAAACTGTTAATAAAGATTTTCATAGCATGTCAGGTAAAAAAATTGGGGTCTTAACTCATTCACTAAAATGTGAAATGGTCAGATTGAGTCTAATGAAAATATTAAAGATCGGGAAAAATCCAACAGTATGGACTGAGACGAGCCGGGCAGGAGCTCGCTCCACTTTTCTAGAAGAAATTCCAGGCCACCGCTGTAGTTTCGGTCACCTCTCTAGCATGAATTTGTGCTCGTCTTTCGAGCAAAGGATTCCAGCCTTAGTTTGCTAGTCGGAACTTGGCCTTACTTGTTCTAGCCAGATCTCGCGCTCAACTCTTTAGCAAATTTCGTGCTCACTTCAGAGACCACTGCGGGCCGAGACGTCAGCCTGACTCGCATCATGTATATTAATAGGAGGTGGAATTGACCCCACCATGAAGGCCAGTGCGATTTAAGGATCTAGACCGAATCGCATTATTTATTGGTAATCCCTCCGTGCCTAAAAACTTTGCTCGTTTGGGAAAAAAATACGGGTTTTAAGAAAAAATGGTTTTTAAAGAGTAGTGGATGGAATAGTGGGTATTGAATATTGTTTTTAAGGGTTAGTGGGTGGAATAGTGGGTACTTAATATTATTTTAAGGAGTAGTGGGTATTGAATATAGTTATTTTATGGCTAGGGGTGAGTATACGATTCGGTTAACCGAAAACCGAACCGAATAACCGAAATAATTTCGGTTCGGTTAACCGAAATTAATATTTCGGTTCGGTTTTCGGTTCTCCTTTTTCTGAAATTTCGGTTTTCGGTTCGGTTCGGTTTTTAACCGCGGTTAACCGAATAACCGAAATAAATAACCGAATTTTTTTTATATAATAATAAAATATTATTTATTAATATATTACTATATATTACTTGTGGTTTCTAATGCAGCATGAGATATAATGATTGTTTTCACTTGAAATGTACTTTCTTTGACTACTTTTAAGCTTAAATTTGTAATTTTAATTTTAATTGAACTTGGATGTTGGATAAATTTTAATTTGTAAGACATTTATTCATTTTTTTTTGCACTATTTTAAAATTTCGGTTTTATATTTCGGTTTTCGGTAATAACCGAAATAAAAATTTCGGTTCGGTTAAAAACCGAATTTAATTCGGTTCGGTTTTCGGTTTTGATTTTTCTAGAATTTCGGTTTCGGTTAACCGAATTAAAATTCGGTTCGGTTCGGTTTAAACCGAATACTCACCCCTATTTATGGCCTAAAATAGAAAGGGGAAGAGTTTTTTGAATGTACCGATAAGGAAAGTGGGAAAAGTTTTATGGGACAGAGAGAATATTAAACTATATTGAAGGTCCATTGATAAATGAGTATGTCTTGGTTAACACGGGACATTTCTACAATCACGGAAATAAATGCGAAGATGCCGTGAAATTATAAGAAAAACATGTGGAACTGATCGAGTTATGGGTTTCTTATGGCTGAAAGGCCTGACATCAATATAGATTTTGGCTGCATGGGCCATTAAAACTCTAGCTTGGACTAGGTAACTTTTTCTACGAGAACTACGTCAGACTTGATTCTTATATTAAGGGATACGTAGAAACCTTGTATACTTAAGAAATTGATACTCATCAAGAGTAAAAAAGTAAATGAATTCTCTATTCAGTTTTTAAGAAATCACCATATAAGCTCATCAACCATCCACAACAAACCTTTCTGAACCATTAAACACCATCCTCGATTTCATTCTAATCAATAACTTTCAAAACCCTATTATACAAAATTCTCCATATAACAATAATAAGATTAAATAATGTGCCATAGTCTATGAACAATGACGTGTGATGCTCCACTCTTTGAAGATCAGATGATGTTTAAATAGTCCACTACAAATAATGCATAAAAAATGATCATTTATTGAGATGATGTTTAGATAGTCCACCACAAATAACTCATAAAAAATGATAATTTATTGTCACTCCTCCACTGCAAAAATTGCGAACCCAATTTCGTTCGAGTTCATTCATTTGTGCAATCAAATCTTAGGAAAGATCCAAAGCTAAGCCCTGCCTATTCAAGGTTGGGCAACCACACCTCACAAGCATCCAACCTTCATTTTGCCCTTTCTCGCGTCACTTAAGAGCTCTTCTCATTTTTTTAATTTAAAAATTAAATTATATGTATTCAATAAAATTGTAATTATTATTTAATAAATAATGTTGAACTGAAGTTATTTATGTGTTAAAAAAAATTTGTAAGTTTGTATTTAAGAATTTTTTTTACTGGAACGCAGCCATATATATATAAAACTTTATCTTAAAATTTTCACGGACTAATATTTTAATTTGGAAAACGATCCTAGATCATTTATATTGTTTTGGTTATTTAAATTCAATTGAAATATTGATGATCGACAAATGCAACGTAAACATTGATAATAAGTTATCGATAACCTATCTTAAAAATTTCATAATTTTAATATTTAACATGATATAGAGTGTTTAAAAATTTAGATTCTATTATTTAATTCAACTAAAGTATTGACCAATAGATCAACTCGATCTAAATATCTATCGGCTAACTGAAGAACAAATTCTTATGGGATTTATACTCCTAAGTACGTACTCACTTAAGTTAGGTGAGATACAAATTTTTTATAATTGAAATATAAGGTAAACATTTTTGTAATTCACAAAAATTGATCATATTTTTACAGTTGCCATTAAAATGTATTTCGTACAGGTAAGTGTCCTAAGTACGTGTTTAGAAGCATTTTTCCCTTTTATGATTCGTGCATTTTTCCCTTTTATGAATATAGGGAATGTTGTTGGACTTAATTTACAAAATCAGATTCCTAAATCACTAAGAACCGTTTTTTTAATAAAATCGAACTTGCATTAAAAGATCAAATCCAAATCCAAAGCATGAACAATGAAATTAGGTGGAGTGACACACCACTCCCCTACGTCTGACATAGAACAAGTAGCTTGTGTGAGCACATGAGTTACATTATTCGCAGAACAATAAGCAAAACTAAATAGCACCGGACTTAACTCAATACAATCTATCACAATAGTATCAAACAATATGTTAGAAAATGGAGTTATTGGGGCACAAGTTTTATATGTTCTTGATATTAATTCCGGATTTTAACGATTGGAAATTGTTCCTTGATATGGGGACTTAAATTTTCATATATGGTCTAAGTAATTTTCTTAGTGAAATCCATAGAGAAATAGAGTTGAAGTTAGTAGCTTGAAAGAGCTTGAAATGAGAATGTGTATTTGTCCCACATTGAACTAAATAAAGGGGGTTGTTGGTTTTATATAGTATCACACACATGGGTAGTATACAACTACTAAGGTGTGTGATGGTGCATGGTTTTATTATGTGCTTCACGCGCGCACACACGCGCGTGCGCCGCCTCGGGTCGGCTCGGTCGATGGGCGAAGGGCGATTTGGGCGAATGTCTCGGCGTCTCGCGTACGCGAGGCGACCTGGACGAGGGAATTTTATTTTTGTGAATAATTGGTAAGTGCATATTTTTGCATATTTTTTATTACCTATTTATTGATTGAACTCGTATTTTAATTAATTATTTTGTTGCATTTCTGGAAATTCGAGAAAAATAATAAAATGGCAAAATAAAGAAATAAAGAGCAAGGAAGGGAAAAAAAGGGAAGAAAAAGAACTAAAAAGGAAAAAAATGAATTAGGAGCTTGGAGCAAATTGGAATATTTCAAACACACCCCAAAACCTTCATTTGACTTTACATTTCAAAAGGTTCATGCGGGGAATCTTGACAAAATGAAAAGTGCAGCATGATTTTGGAGACCTCCATTATGCTTTCATATGTAAACAAGTTAGGGAAAAAAAGCCTATAAATAGAACATTGATTTGATCATTCACGGAGAGAGACAAAGAGTAGTCACTTTGCTTTACTTTCTCTCTTTCTTGCCGATTCATTTTGCTCTCTTTTTAATACATCTTAGCTTTAAATTACCCTAAATTTTGTAGCCTCCATCTTTGATTTCTTCCATTTTGTAATTGTTCTTGTGAACACTTTTTTTTCTTCATATTAATGCAAACTTCCATTTTCTTGTTCTTTACATCTTGCTCTCTTTTAAGTTGGCTTAATTTCATTTTTTCATAAATCCGATTAGTGGATAAAGTAGCGAAAGGCTAATCACTTGGGGTTGAAATTAACAATTTTTTTTTTACTTGGTTTTAGCTTATAATCATAATTGAGTCCCTTTAAATTTCCATTTTATTGTGGGTTCATAATTTTAATTGTAGATCTAATTTTTTATGTTTTATGTGTTAAGTGTAATAAAAAAATAAATATCAGATTTATTTCTTATTTTATGAATGAATCACGTGCCAACCACCCCATTTTTCATGTTACTTTGTTCCTTATTGTTTTATTTCCTTCCGGTTTAAAATTAATTTGACCACCATTGTTTTTATGTAATTATTATGAATCATTTTTAATCATTAGTAATCATTTTAGATTAATACCATTATCGTATCCATTTATGGCCCTCTTAGCAACTTTTAGCCCAACTTACTTATTACCATCCGTATGTTTTCTGTTCTACATGTTATCTTTATATTTGTAATTAATTGCATGGGTATTAATTGTCATATGTGTTGATTTCGTGAATGAGTGTGTTCCATGTGTTTGTTTCTCATTATCATATGTTTTCTTAATTTCATCACAGTTTCATAATTTCATTTATTAATTATTATCTATATGATATTACATGTTCTCACACGCGCTTTGTTTTTACATTAGACCATGTTTATTTTCATTTTGATTCTAGCCCATTCCATTTTCTGGCCCATGTTAAGTAAATGGCCCATTTTATAGTTCTTGTTCTTTCCGCATGCTTGTTTATATAACTTTATATTAGTTTATACAATTATTTAGTTTACTCGTACTTAATTATTAATTCATGTTTTTAGCATTTTTATTTTACTTTGTTTATTTGTCAATTATATGTAGCTAAATCTTTTGCCCTAGGATGAAGATGAAGTTAATTTAATTATTCTTGATTTCTCCTCGTTTCTATTAATTAATTCTCATAAGTTTTCTTGGTACTTAATTGTTCAATTGACAAAGTAATTTTGATATATTATTGTTACCAGATTTATTTTTCATAGCCTATGCTTGCTCTTTGAAGTTTTGATAGGTTATTGTTAGATAACAAGTTTCATAGTATATGTTTGTCTCGTTGATTGATATATTTTATTTTTGAAGAAAAGAGAATTGATTTTAGGGCGAGTTGATATTAATTATGAATGATTGACGGATTCGGATTCCTAGTTTTCCGTATTCTTTGATAATTAGGTTAATTAATTCTCATCTCAAAAGTTAATTGTCTAGTTCGCCTAAATTAAGAGTTAAGGAGTCGCGAAAATTACATAGCCTCTGTGGATCGAATCACAAATATTAAAACGATGATCGTGCGCTTGCGATTTTATTTGTCATATTTTTAGCACATCAATAATATTTTAATTAGAATAAATATATCAATTGGGCTGGGTTATCTTATCAGTTGGGCTGGGCTGGATCAGAGATTAATGTAACCAGTAAAATCTGATTGACTAGTTAGGCTATTCGAAATATCAGATTGAACCTCAGATTAATTAAATTATTAAAAACTGAAATGTGGATTAAATATAAAGTAACTGTTACGATTTATTTAATTTAAAATCGTCAATTTTTTTATTTTTTATTAAATGTAAATTGTCGGTTTCATTTTTTATTAAATGAAAATGGTGCAGTTACAATTCTAATATTAATTAGGGTGGTATCAGTTACACTTAGCCTCTACTATAAATAGAGAGCTAAGCTTCTGTTTTTATAGACCACACCTTACATTCTCTCTTATCCTCTCTACACTCTCTACTCTCCCTCTATATACAGTGCTGAAGCTTCTCTGCTTGTGGGGTTTTTCCGGCGATTGAGGTGCCAATCGAAGTTGAGCTTTGTGGTTACTGTGATCATATAGCTCAGAGCTGTTTTATCCTGGAAGTGGTGTTTCAAGCATCCCAACACAGCGTAAGTAGAAGCGATTATCTCTTCAAGAGCAGTCAGGACTTCGAGGAAGGCCTGGCGACTCAGCTGATCTTTTCTATTTGTTTGATACCTTGTTATGGCTATGGCTTCTGGTGTTTATTTTCTTTCATATACTGCTAAAGCTATGGCTCCGGGTATTTCTTCTGGTTTTCCTTTGTTCTTTCAGTTACTGAGATGCATGCTTTCTGCCTTCATGATTTGTTTCGTTAATTGCTTGCTTGGCATTGGCTTGTTAAATATGTCATATAACTGCCTCTATGTTGCTGTAATAGTCATTATTTCTAACACAATGCTCTCCCTGGACTTCCATTACACGCATCAGCCAAAGCGTAAGAATCCGTTTCAAACACACACTGCATATAACCTCGTTTAATGACCCACGAGAGGGCTTCTTTTAATGCAATCGCCTCAGCCTCACGGGGTTTCCAAGCACCTGGTATCCTCAAAGCACGTGCTGCAATAAAACCTCCTCGATCATTCCGGATCACAGCTGCAACTCCAATCCCTCCATTCATAAACACTGCTGCATCCACGTTAATTTTTGTCATATTTTTAAGAATCAACTAAGGAGTTATTGGACTTCCTCTTAGGGAATCAACAAGACATTGTTGGAACACTATTTTGTGTCAAATTTTCTAAATTATAAGTTAAGAACTCATATAAGGAAGCTGTTGGACTTGCTCTAAATGACCTTTTAAGATAAAATATAAGGAATGAGTAAGGAAAGCTTGCTATAATAGTCTCCTGCATTCTAAAAGGTTAAGAGCTTCCCCATCTCCAATATCTTCAAGCCATCCTTTATATCATTTTAATAAATTAAATATTTACTTTTTTTATTTCTCACTTTTTTATAACATAAAAGTTTGTGAAAATTTAATTTAATATTATAATAATGATAAGAAATTCATATAAAAAGTGTTGTTAAAGTTATCATACCGCAAGAAGGTTATTGTCCTTGCTCATAGCGAGACAGCATCCAAGTTACAGAGAATTGCTAAAGATAAACTTACAAGGATAGTAATCTATTCTAAGGATACCTTCTCTTTCGGAGATTTACTATTTTAGTAAATTTTGAAGATGAAAATTTTCTATAGAAAAGGAGCACAACCAGGTGAACACTATGAACCCGTTTGGATTAGTTTAAAATTATTACTTATGATTTAAAGTTGCTTAAGATGATTAATGAAAAGTAAAAATTTTAAGTCAATATCTGTTAAGATAATTTTACATTATGTGTGACTTATGAGTTATTAAAAATAGGGCTTGCTTTCCTAAGGTTATCTTAGGTAAGAATCCCGAGGTTATAAGAAAAATAATATAAACTTAGGGCTATTTTTGTAAATACAGGGGAAGATGTTCAATTATTACAAAATTACCATTAAAAAATTGTATTAAAAACTACCACAACTTCTGGTAATTTTCCTGAGGTAATCTCAGAAACATTATTCTCTTAAAAATATAAAAATAACATAAATCAAATGAGTTGTTCATTTGAATGATTATATTTTGTTTTATAAAAAAAATCATAAAAAAAATAAGTTGTTTCAAAAAATACCTCTTATCAACTTCTTACTTTTAAGTCATTTTTTGAGTTTTAAGTCATTTTTTGACTTATTACACAAATATGTCATTTTTAACCTAAAGTTAAAATTCACTTAAAGCAGCCAAACATGCTCTATATTAGTGAGATAGTGGAAGTGCGAAATAGGGTATATTTGGTTGTCGGTTTGATACACTTTTTTTGGTATATTCAATAGTAACCGTTGGATTTTGAGATAGATTAGTAAGAAGCGTCGAATCTAATACTAAAAGAATATTCATTTTCTAAAATTTAAAATATTCTCATTGGTTAAGTTCAAATCCCACGAATAACATATCTTCATTAAACATATATATTATTTTATAAACTATTCTTAAGAGGTTAAGATTTTATTCCCGTCAATATCATATTATAACCAAAAAAAATTTATTATCTTTTTTAATAAATTATTATTATAATTTATATTATCTTATAAACTACTTCCCAAAATTTCCGTCAATAACATATTATAGTTAAAAATTAAAACGGTATCGTTTAAATACTATAAAAAATGTATTATGATATTTTATTATCATAAATAATTTTTTTCCTACTAATTAAAAAATATATATATGAAAATATAGGTAATAAGATAATAAAATATTAAAAAAATCATATATGCATCACGCGAGTTATAAGTTATATAGTTAAAAATTACATAAAATCTGGAAAACACTTACAATATAGAAAATTTTGTATAAAAATCGAAAAAAGGTCTACATGATTAGATAAATTTCACTCTTTCTACTAAATAAAAGTTTAAAAAAACTACTTTATTTAATATTTTTATATATACATATGTATTTTAAAGTAATTATTAAAATATATAACTAGAATAATATTTATATTCATGATATTTATAAAGTTAAAAAATTATTTTAATAATAAAAACATATTTACAACTTAAAATTTTAACAATAAAATATAATTAAACAGTTTACATGTAACCGTACATTACACGAATTATAGGCTAATCTATACTATATTATAATAAACGAAAGGGGGTATAATTTGTAGTTGGTTACCTCCTTATTTTTTGTTATCCCCTTATTTTTGGTTATCCTCATTCACAACCGTTAGATCTTCAATTCAAATAGATCATGACCGTTATATACAATAATACTAAAAGTTGAAGGTCTAAGATTCGAATCCCGCAAAACATTTTAATATAAAATTAATACTATATTATGTTATATAGAAAGGTTGAAGATTCGATTCCCACCAACAACATATTAATTTAGATTTAATACTAAACTAAAAATAATGTTTAAAATATTATATACACTAAACTATAAACAATTTTTTTTTAAAAAAAAATAACTCATGCTTTGCACGGACTATAAGCTAGTATGTAATAAGTTATGTTATACCAAAAAGAAAACTACTCGTACATCCTTGTCAAAAAAAAAAAAAAAACCCTAGTCGTACATCTATTTCAGTGTCAAATAACATATATTTGTGTTACCTTCTTTTAAAATATTGATAAAAATTATAAAAAATATTCTTTATATTATTTATTTTTAAATCGGATTGGGTTCAGTTTTTTTTTATTCAAATCTAATCTATAACTAGAACCGAGCTATCAATTTCGATTTCAATTTTTAATTTACCAATTTCGGTTTTTATTCAATTTTAAATAATTCAATTTTCAACCATTTCGATCTCCATTTCTTGTTTATTTCATTTTACGCTGACCCCCTAGCTAGGTGTACAACAAGAATAAATATAAAGGTCCCAAACCAAAAGGTGTACTAATCCTGTTTCTATCATCATCAGCTTTCGTACTCCGAGGAGATTCTTCCTCATCGACTATGTTATACTCACTCTGTCCAATTCAGTTCTTACGCTCTGTTTGTTGAGATATTCTATCCGATTCTTTATATTTCTAAATTTTTTTAAAATGGTAAAATTTTATAATATAAAAATCAACTACATCCACTAATTTCCTTCACTAACTCATTTTATACATTATATACTTATGGGTCCCACCACTTTACTCATTTTTCCTATTTCTCTCCTTCTTTATATTTTTCCTTGATCTCCGTACCAAACCTAAATGTAAACATTTGGGTGAGACGGAGGGAGTAGTATTTATATTTATATATATAGGAACTGTTCAAATGAGATCCCTCTTATAATGAGACCCTCTCTATATTGAGTCTCCAAAAATTAAAAAAAGTGATGATGCGGGAATAGTTTTTTTATTTTTTTTTTAAATTTTTTTGATAAATAAATATAATATAGAATTATAATACTTTTTCATATTGAATACCGTGATGGGCCCCTCATAATAGATGAAATATGAGCAAACTCATTTCTCAATTACAAGAGGACTCTCATTTTAGCACCACCCCAATATATTTATATATATTCTCTTCCTCCAATTATATACCCATTCCGCTGCACACCCAAAACCTCAAATCAATCCCCCGGCCAACAGGTTCACTCCTCATCATTATATCTCTTATAAACATAAATATATACTCATTTCCTTTTTGGGTTTTGATGAGATTGGTTCTTGATGCATGTACACACATATATACATATGTTCTTTGTTTGTCTTTAGGCTTATATCTCTTTTCTTACAGTTTTCTCAATTTTGGTTTTGTGGGTTGTTTTTTATTGGGTCTTATTGTTTTTATATTCTTGTCATGGTATAAATTGGGATTTCATCTTGAGTACAGCTAATAATTTTACTGTTTGAAATTAATCTCTTTAAAATTTGGGGTAAAGTTGTGATCTTTATCATAGTACTGTTGTTTTTTAAGTCATGGATGCTTTGTTTGGAGGATTGTTTTTTTGGGTTGTAGGACTTCTTTTGCCTGTAAGTCTTGTACATTTGATCATTTTGTTGCTTTTTTTCACCCTGAGAAATCAGTTGAAGTGTTATAAGTTGCATTTTTTTCTTTCCTTTTTGTCTTCACATATCTTTAAGTATGTGATTGCTGAACGATTATACTTAATGTTATCCGTATAGTTCTTGAAACTTATTTCAGACTTTTGATTGATTCTAGGGTTCTTAGATGGATATTTGAGTATTTATATAAATGTGCTTATCATCAGTGTTTAAGTCTTACAATTTGATTGTGTAAGACCCCGTAGGAGGGAAGTAGCAATACTCTTTAGTCCTTGGTTTTTAATTTTACAGCTGGTTTATTGGAGATCGGAAGTTGAAATTGATAGCTTTTGGTATCTTATAGAAATTTAGAATTAGTGTTAAAATGGATCTAGGTATAGAGCTATAAAATCTGAAATAAGGGGTCACAAAATGTATAAGCAGTGATCTAGTGGCTAAACTTTATCTATTCCAACTTAGACAGAATTTTGACCTTTGTTGTCTGCCATACTCATTGAGATCTACATATCCTACTATCAGCTATAATTAATTCAGTTGATAGTCAAGTCACAACACACACATATAGACAAATTTGAAATAAAGACGCGTGTCTGAAATTTAGGGTTGTCACATATGTTGCTCCAACATTACAGGAATCTGAATGTGTTACTTGATATTTTAAAAGATAGCAACACGGGGACCCTAACCTTTGCAATGAAAGTGAATTGTCCGTGTTGTAGACAAACACACTCTTCACAATGTAGGGTTTCATCATTAGCCTTCAGCGAACTAACCTATCAGTTAGATGGTCGATGTACATGCCAGACTTTATGCATTAGACTGACTGGACCACTTAGGGTATGTTTGGATTGGGGGTTGGGGAAGGAGGGGTCGAAAGCTCAAAGCCATGTTTCGGAAGAAACAGAAAATGAAGGGTTGAGTATTCAGTGGATGGCGAGGGATGGGTAAGGAATTCTAGTCTGACTAAAAAAGGTGAGTGTCACAACACCCCGAATCGGATGTTATGGATGGTTTTTGATGCAGAACAAGGCTTTAAAATATTAATTTGTATTTATTATCTGTTATTAATTAAGAATAGATTTGATTGTAATTAATTAGGTATCAGTTGTATGATATAAATAAATTATTAAGATATCCTGGATTATAGTAGTAGAATAATAAAATGATTTATTTCCTTTATTAGGAAGATTTTTACTCGGCGGTTAAGTTTTAGGGTTTCTATATAAGCAATTGTAATCTTCATCAGTAATAGAATGAATATGAATTGATTTTATTGGATAAATCCCGGAATTTATTTGTGACTCAATCTATTCTTTGCGGAGATATGTACTTATCCCTTGTTTTTACCCTTTTCCCCACCACATAAATCTTCTACTACCACCATTGCTATTAAATTTGTTTGTAGTACTGTCTAATTTCTAGCACTTTTTTTACAAGTTTGACTTATATATATATAATTTTATATTTAAAGGTTGACCCCATGACATGATGGTCTCACGTGGTCCTATATCCATTTCACTTCTTTGTTTCATTTTCTTTTTAATCATGTCCATAGGTGTTAGTTGTTACTTATTAAATGTAAAATGATTATTCTTAATATTATTTAGTTAGAATATATCATGTAATTAATATTTTAGTTTATAAATCACACTCGCATATTTGCATATATGTTTAATTTAAATGGGTAAAAGGTATCTAAAGTTAACTTTAGGTAATTTTCTAAAGTTAAGTGTCAAAATCACCTAATTTTGTAATATCTACATTTATGTTACTAAAGATATTAATATCAAAAATTAATTATGTAAAATTATGTGTGTCTTCCTCGTTAAATAGGGAAAACCTAATGACTATGTAATTGATTTATAGCTAGTATTCAACTATGTGATGATGAATGCAATCAGCACAGGAAATGCATAAATGGTTTGTAGGTAGGGGTCAAAATTAGGCAATTTAACACCTTAACTTTAGGAAGTTAGCAAAAGTTAACTTTAGATTCCTTTTACCCTATTTATTAACATACTACTTTTTTAGAATTAATTCCTCCTTTTCAATTAAATATCAAGGTTTCTTATTGTGTATTAAGCTATAATTAGCAAAGTTTCAAATTTTTTAATATTATAAATTTTAGATTTAATTTTTTAAAGAGGATAATGTTCCTAAGGGTTACCTCAGGATATTTATCTAAGGTAATAAAATAAAATAAGTGTGTATTATCATGTATGTATATTGTGATAAGTAATAATGGAACAAACCAATTAAAGATCATAATATATATATATATATATATATAATATTTGGTCAATTATTTGGTTGCCTCGGGTAAATATCCTGAGATAATCTCAAGAAAAGCATTCTCATTTTTAAAACTTGTTTGTTATTTACTTATATTTAAAAAGAATATTTTTATTATAACCTTTAATTACCCTACCTTGTATCCTAAACCTTCATCAATATCCAAAGGGTTGAACTCCTTACTTTACACTTCCATCCATATATGGTGACTGTGAAGGGTTCTACCCAATTTATCCTCTCTATCTCAACCAACCCTTCGATCCCCAACCCTCCGACCCTCAATCCAAATCGCACCCTTAATAGTGAAAAGAAGATCATAGATCGATAGACTTCGTATATATTTGTAGTTATATGTTATAATTGATTTAGTCAATTACCATCCTATCCTTGCTATGTTTTAGGATTGTATATATTGATTTCATATTTTCATGATTAATGAGAAGGCAGGAGATTATATTCTTACATGGTATCAGAGTTCTGGTCGGCGGGAGACTTAGGTTCGATTCCCTGCCACCCCCAATATTCTCAATATTTATTATGGACACAAAAGGCAAATAATGCCCCAAAGATGGGCGCCCGTGATCCACTCTTTGGCCCATAAATGGGCTTTCGAGTGAGGGGCAGTGTTAGAATATATTACTATATGATCTTAGTAAAGCCTTCCTCTAACACCTTAAGGGGTTGCGAATATAGAGGGGTTGCGAATCTTGTCTCAGAGCATGTTGGATTCGTAACCTACTTCTGGAGCTTCAAGTTCCTATCCACAAGACCACGTTAGTCAATTGCGATAATGTTAGTGCAGTATATCTTTCTGGTAATCCAGTTCAGCATTAATGTATTAAACACATTGAGATGGACATTCATTTTGTACGGAGCTTCATGTTCCTATCCACAAGACCACATTAGTCTATTGCGATAATGTTCGTGCAGTATATCTTTTGGGTGATCCAGTTCAGCATTAGTGTATTAAACACATTGAGATGGACATTCATTTTGTACGCGAGAAGGTTAGGGTTATCAGATTGTAGACATTTTTACTAAAGGATTTCCGTGAATACTCTTTGATGATTTTCGGGACAATTTAAGCATCCGACCACCTCCAGCTTCGACTGCGGGGGAGTGATAGACTCCGTTTATATTTGTAGTTAGATGTTATAATTGATTTGGTTAATTACCATCCTAGCCTTGCTATGTTTTAGGATTGTATATATTGATTTCATGATTACTGAGAAGGCAGGAGATTGTAATTACATATACTTATAAATTTAAATGGAGCCGGTGTATTATATACACTTCCCTCGCTACTGTGCTAAGACTATAGTTTTTATATATACTATAAGTGGGGAAATACTGTATAAGTGGGGAAAGGAAGTGAAATTTTTTTATGTGTTATTAATTAGTTTCTATATATTTAGTAGAGAGATAAAATTGTTTTTATCTATATACTTCATATGGGGGGCTGATGGATTATTAAATACATAGTTTTATATTATGAGCCCAATTGTTAAATACTTAAGGTTTTTATACCCTTTATAGTTGATGTAATCCTCCACATATTAAAACTTGTTTATT
Organism: Saposhnikovia divaricata; assembly: GCA_036435485.1. Lineage (NCBI taxonomy): Eukaryota > Viridiplantae > Streptophyta > Magnoliopsida > Apiales > Apiaceae > Saposhnikovia > Saposhnikovia divaricata. The sequence continues at coordinate 103,544,915 of CM071601.1, forward strand.
GGAATCATATTGAATTATTGAATTGAGGCCCTTCTTGGGTTGCGATTCATAGTTTTTTGGTGTTGGGAAACCCTTGGGTAGTATTTCTGCCACAGTTGAATTACTCAAGTTAGCGTTTTTGTTCCTTCATTATCATAATCAATTTTTTTTCAAAGTTGTCCTGCATCAGTAAGTGAGTTTACAAGCGTGCAAGCAAGAAGTGAGTTTGAAATAATATTGTCAAATATTTCCGCATGATCCTATTACTCCAGTTTGTTAAGACTTAAGTGTCTTCATAAAGTTTAAATAAAATAATATGGAAGACCGGGAGTAATAGCATGTGTGCCTGTGGATGGTGCAAACAGATGTTCTGCATAAATGGAGCAGATACAAAATGAATATTAAGAGGACTGTAGAGTGCTAAACTACTTTTTGAGAAATGTTGGTACAATGGATCATGCAAGGAGAAAAGTGGGCATCCGTGCTAGCAGAGAGTCCACAGAAGATTATTCAGATTTATTTGGTGCCAAAATATACTCTCTTTATACTATCTTTGTTTTATGTTTAGTGTTATGTTTGGATGTATAGTAAAACCTCTAGTGCAAATCATTTACATTTTTGTGCTTTTGATGAGGAACGTAAATAGAGAATTAATATACATTTTGTTAATCCATAGTTTTCTCCCTTCTGCGGTTGGGAAACCCTTGGGTAGTGGGAACGTAAATAGAGAATTAATATACATTTTGTTAATCCATAGTTTTCTCCCTTCTGCGGTTGGGAAACCCTTGGGTAGTGGGTGTTCTGCCATCATCGCCCAAGTTTATCTTATTCTTGTTTTTTGTTTCTTAAATCATTGTTCCAACAAGTTGTCCTGCATTAGCTTTGCTAATAGAACACCATTACAACAGTTTCAGCAAAATAAAATAGAACGATAGCTTCTTCTTTTCTAAAATGTGTAGTTCGTACAATGACGATAACTGCAATTGAATTTTAAATCACGTACAGTACTGAATAGTGGTTACACATGTGTATATATTGTTATTAATCATTAGCATGCGTGGATTTATCTCGTGCTATAGCCCTTGTAATTTACTTAGTCCAATTCTAGGCTTGCATGGTGTAGCTAGATGCTTCTAATTAATCGATGAGGAGTCAGTCAAAAAGAAGGAAGACCAAAAGCTAATAATCAATGAGGAGTCGGTCAAAAAGAAAGAAGACCAAAAGCTAAGCCTATCACGTCACGTTTTACAGAACTAAGTGTGTGTGTGTGTGTGTGTGTGTATATAATACATATATTATTGGCTTAGATCCTATGATATATGTCCCTTTAGAGTTTATTATTTAAAAGGACTTCTTTCTAATAATCTTACATAAGAAAGATTAGGAAATTAGAGTGAGGCTATACTCCTATATTTCATAAGGTCTACGCAGCCTTGTTCCTGTTAGCAGCACTCTGTTTTGGTAGATTTGTGACATTTCATTATGGTACTAGGTAGTGCATGATTTTCGTGCAAGTATGCGTGGATGCTTAAAATAGCACTTTAATAGCAATATCATATTTTTAATTCTTTTTTGGAAAAATACTTCTTAAATAAGTGGGAGCTTTCTTTTCAGGGAAAAATGATCAGGTTGTTCAAAGTAAAGGAGAAACAGAGAGAACTTGCTGAGAATTCTGATGGTAAGCCTCCAGTCAAGAAGCAGAGTGCTGGGGAACTACGACTCCACAAAGGTAGTTGATTGCGATAATAATAATTTCTTTACTTTCAATCCCTAGGAGGGTTTTTCAGCGTGATCCACTGATTTAAGTATCACTTTGTGTACGCACAAAATAGATTTGATAGTAAGATGAAGATTATATATATTCGATCCAGGAGGATACTTTCGATTTTAGTAAATTTATGTTTACATCCAATGAATATTTCATGTAATTCTGAAGCATCAGGGTGGAGCTGGTATCTATGCTTCATTCTCAATGAAATTTTAGAAGTCAAGATTTAAGGATGCCTTTTCTCTATCACAGTGTTAGGCTAACTGAACAGACATGCCTACTAACTACCTAAGAATGAGCTTTGATCATTGATACTGTCTATATATGAAGTATCCTATCTTTTGCTTTAGTTGGCTTATTTTGGTGGTTCTGTTTTAATTAACTTATGGGACATTCTTTGTTTGAGAAATCATGATAGCAAGTAATGATTATATATTCTGTACATCGCAAATAGTTATTGTTCTGTGGTTCAGTCACCAACTCACTGTTATTCTTTTTAAATTGTTTTCCGAGATTGCCTATTAAGCAGCAAGCCAGCAACTGGACTGTAATTCTGGCGAAGAATATAGAGGGGCAACATGTTATCTTTAAAGACCTATTTAGGGATTGCCATATTCTATATATCTATAGTTTTTCCTCTATTAGCTCAACCGTACGTGTGTGGCTGCTAGATTTTTTGTTAAATTTCGTTTTCTTGCAGATATAAGTGAACTAAACCTTCCAAAGACATGCAGCATTTCATTTCCCAACGGGAAGGATGATCTGATGAACTTTGAAGTCACAATTCGCCCTGATGAAGGATACTACTCGTAAGTATTACTTCTCAAATTTGTTTTAACGGTTTTTTTTTTAATATGACTACTTAAATTAGAGCAAATATTCGAACAGCCTTTGCATTTATGTACATATATTTTCCCTTCCCCTCCTTGTGAAATATATTTTTGAAATTCTGAATGTAACAATGTCTCATAAATGTCTGTCGTCAGAGGGGGCCTATTTACATTCACGTTCCAGATTTCTCCGATATATCCTCATGAAGCACCAAAGGTCAAATGCAAGACAAAGGTAAGTAAAAACTACACATACGACCCATGTTTTGCTGCATATTTTCATAACATTCCTCTGAGTTTAGTAATTGGAGGTATCACTGACGAAACAAACGTTTGAAGGTTTACCACCCAAACATTGACTTGGAAGGAAATGTTTGCCTTAACATTCTCCGGGAAGACTGGAAACCTGTCCTCAACATAAACACAGTCATCTATGGCTTGTATCATCTGTTCACAGTAAGTATTTTTAGTCCTGAAGTTTAAATTTTGGTTGTCATAGTCTTCTATATCACTAAATGGGTTTTTGTTTGCATAGGAACCAAACCACGAGGATCCGCTCAATGCTGACGCTGCTGCTGTGTTGAGGGATAACCCGAAGTTATTTGAGACCAATGTGAGAAGGGCTATGACTGGTGGTTATGTGGGAAACACCTACTTTAGTCGATGCGTATAGGATTAGAAGGTGGTAATGTCATCTTATAATGTTTTCATTACCAATGCCTTTATAATCATCAGAGTCTGTAAAAGAAAACTGAATGGAACTCTCTTTAGAGGATGTTTTGCTGCACAGGGTTGAAGTTAACGCACTTCCCTGATACTTTGAGGATGTTCTCTTTGTAAGCCGTCAGGCAGTGTAACATTCTGCAATTTTATTTTGCCTATGAATATTATGGGAGGGTGGACATTTGTTATGGCCAGTTTACTAACAGATATGGTTTAGTCCAACTTAATTTTGATAAAATTGAGTTCACCAGTTGGAGCATATCCAACGTTAATATCTAAAGAGTTTCATGTGCCTGCCCTCAGGGTTCTATATGAGGTTAAAAGAATTATAATACAAAATTAAGGATATTTATGTAAAAAACAGAAAAAAGAATATATATTTACAAAAATGTCTTTGCGGGGCCCTTACTTTATAGATACATATGTGTTATAATACTAGGGTCCATTTTTCTCATATCTAAATTGGTTGGCTAAATCAATTGGTTATATTAAATTTTTAAGAGTAAAATGCACTTTGTGTACCTGAACTTTGGGGCGAAGACACCACTTGCAATACTACATTTCTAAAAGTACCACGTGCAATACTAAGTAATGGATTTACTTAAACTTCGTGTACCGCCGTCTATCTGCTTCTAACGGTGTTAGAATCCCAGGGGTAAATCAGTCTTTTCCACCCTAATACAGTCTTAAGGATCAAATACTGAAATTTATGAAGAACACTAAGAAAGCTTCAAGTTCATCAATGGAGGTCTTGATTATAGAGCACATAAGCTGACAACAATCTATAAACCAAGAACTTGCACTAAGAAGCAGGACAATACAAGGGAGCATAATCTGTGCACTGCACTAGCGCAGGGAATTATAAAACGGCTGACCTTAACTGAATGAATCTTTGAGCCTCCTCGTCACATCCACAGCGACTGAGAAGTCCGATGATGGTATTGTAATGTTCCTCAGTTGCTGGAATTTTATAAGTTCGAGTTACTGGATCAAATATTTTGCAAGCCTCGTCTGCAAGATCAGCTTGATCACAGATAGAGAGCACAACTCCGAAAGTAAAATGACTGGGAGAGGAACCATTAGACATCATTTGCTTAAAAAGGTCGATTGCTTCTTGATAGAAGCCACCAGAACCATAAGCTTCTATAATGGCAGTCCATGTCATTGATCCCTTTGAAGGGACTACATCGAAAGCTAACTTGGCCTTAGCTTTTGCACCGCAAACTCCATACATTTTAATTACTTCTGCAGAAACAAAAGGGATGGCTCCAAAATCTCTCTTTAAGATTTGTCCATGAATTTCCATCCCAAGCTTCAATGCTTTTACTCCACTGCACACACTTAACATTCTTGATATTGCAATTGTGTCTGGCCTATGTTGTGATAGCTGCATTAAGCGAAATACACCAAGTGCTTCATGTAGACAGCCGCTCTCTATGTTCGATTCAATCATGGCAGTCCATGATATCACATTCCTAACTTCCAGTTTATCAAACACTCTAATAGAATATACAAAACCATGTACACACCTTCAGACTGGACCAAAATCTATAAAGCTCATCAATGGAGGTCTTGATTTTGGTGACAACAATCTATAAGAACACACAACCAAAATCAACGCCGCCGGATCAAGAACACACTGCCGTCGCCGATGGTTTTCCGACGAACCCGAAAACTCAACGAAAATCGACAAACTTACTACCAACATGCTCCAAATTTAATATTCTACACTAACCCATCATCCACAACATCATCAAAAATCAAAATCATAAAAAACAAAATTAAAACGAAATGGGTTTTAAACCCAAAAATTTTCTTTACCAAAACACAATATCTATCACTCTAAACTACTCTACACATCAAGATAAATAAAGATTAAGCATCAAAAACAATAACAAATCGCTATACCACAAAAATCGAACAAAAATCAAAATGGGTGTTAAAAAAAAATTCATGGATCTTCATAAATCATATATCAAAATGAAGCTATGAATTTGTAGGTTAATATCATGTAATTGCATTCTCAAATTGAGGCAAAACAAAGCAGAAAAATCGAAATTAAGGTGAGTGTGTGTGGGGGTGTGTGTGTCCGTGTGTGTATACAAATCGGGGGAGAGAAAGATTTAGAATATAGAGGAATAAAAATGGGTAAAATGACTGATTTGCCCCTGACTATCTAACGCCGTTTGCATTATATAGATGGCGGTACACGAAGTTTAAGTGAATCCATTACTTGGTATTGCACGTGGTACTTTTAGAAAGGTAGTATTTCAAGTGGTGTCTTCGCCAAACTTCAGGTACACAAAGTGCTTTTTACTCAATTTTTAAATTTTACTTAAGGAGAATTGTTCATGTTCAAACGATATTGTCTATAATAATAGTCAATTATATATAAGGAGAATGTTGGTTCAACAAATATAACAATCAAATCAAATTATCTAAAATTTTTGCTAAGAGGAATTGTGGGTTGGAATACTACAATTTTTACATATTATCTATAACTTATGCCACCTAGATATTCTAGTTAAGGTTTTATATGGTGGAGATGCTCTCAGTGATTATAACGCTTGTGGGAATCTTTTGTAATTGTGAAAATGGATATTGGAAGGATCCTTCCCGAATTCCGTCTTTTTAGGTTTTAGTAGTTTAAGGGTGATACTGATGGACCAGGGAAACAAAAAAAAAGGGTAAACCTTTAGCCGAAAAAAAATATACTTTGATGAAGAAAATTAAACAATAATCAAATAAAAAGGAGAAACAAAGTTAACATTTTCTCAAAATACTAGTGGCTCTGTAGTTTCTCTTTTCTCTTTTTTTTTGTTCATTCTTTATTTATACTAGCTTATAACCCGTGCGATGCACGGGTTTCTTGTATTATGTTATAAATTTTATTTAATATTGTAATTATGTTTTATATAATAATTATTTTTAAATAAAAAAGGTAACGTGTTTTAATTGGAAAAGAAATATTAATGATTCAAAGATATGATACTATTGATCTTTTTAGGTGTTTATAAAAAGTAATATCTTCAACTAAAAGTAAATGTGAAGAAAGCAATCGACTAATTACCATTAATTATATTATGTTATTATTTATTTTAGGTGTTATATTCTTTTTGAAAATTGTGATGTGATATTTTCGGGTATACATTAATGATTTTATTAATGATTGCAAGATTAGTTTTAAAGTAAAAATTAACGTTTTTTAATTGATAGAAGGTAGCATGTTTTAATTAGACAGAAATATTAATGATTAAAATATATGGTATGATTTATGTTTTTAGTTGTTTATAAAGGGTAATATTTTAAACTAAAATGTGAAAAAGGCAATCAGCTAATTACCATTATTATTTTATTTTAAAAAATATGATAACCAAACCGAAAAGCAAAACTTTTAAAATTTTCAATGTTTCGACTTTAATATAACAGTATATTTTTGGATATCTATCTATACTATATTATAAAAGACGAAACATTAAAAGTTTTGGTACAGTACAGTACTTACCTTATTTAATTGTTTTACTATATTACACTTAATTATTTTACTTAATTATAAAAAAACAAAACACAATCTTTTCTAAAAAAAAGACAAAACATTAAAAGTTTTGGTACGGTACGGTACAGTACTTGCCTTATTTAATTGTTTTACTTTATTACCCTTAATTATTTTATTTAATTATAAAAAAACAAAACACAATCTTTTCTCAAAATATTACACGCAGTTCTTCCCAATACTTCTCCTAAATAATAACTAACCAATTACCTATTACCTTTTCTAACATTTCTAATTAAAATATTTTCTTTCCAAAATTATGTTCGTTTGAATTAATGATATAAACTAATAATATTATAATTACTAATAACTAATTAATTAACTTTTTCAGCTAAATGGTAATATCTTTTCTATATTTTCTAACTAAAATAATTCATTTTCAAACTTGATTTTTTTTATTATTGGTAAAAACATGTATTTCTATTTAAAAAAAAATAAAATAACGATACTTTTTCAGCAATTTCCTTTTCTAACTTTTCTAACTAAAATCTATTTTTTACAAAAAAAAAATGGTTGTTCATCAATTACCTTTTCTAACTTTTCTATTTTTTACAAATTAATGAAATAAACTAATAGCATTATAATTACTACTAATAACTAACTAATTACCTTTTTCAGCTAAAAGGTAATATCTTTTTTATGTTTTTTAACTAAAATATCTTATTTTCTCCTAAATATAATAACTAACCAATTACCTTTTTCAGCTATTACCTTTTTTAATTTTCTAACTAAAATCTCTTCTTTCCAAAATTATGTGCGTTCTAATTAATGAAATAATAACTAATCAATTACATTTTTTTAGCTAAAACACATTATTTTTTCTAACTTTTCACCTCTCATTTCCAATAACATCACGTGTCATTGTATTTAATGAAATTAACTAATAAAATTGTAATTACTAATATTTAATTGATTACTTCTTTCAGCTAAAACGTAATTTATTTTCTATATCTTTTAAGTAAAATATCTCATTTTCAAATTTTCATTTCCAAAAATATGGTAGTTACAATTAATGAAATAAACCAATAACATTATAATTACTAATAACTAAATGATTATCTTTTCTATATTTTATGTTTAACATGTTTCATTTTCAAACTTGATTTTTTTAGGAAATTACCCTTACTTAAATATTTATTTTTGGTAAAAACATGTAGTTTTATTTTATAAAATAAAATAACGATATTGTAGTTCCTAATAACTTACCAATTACCATTTTCAGCTAAAACACATTATCAAATCAATGCATTTAAAAATTTAACTTACAAAATTCATATAATAAAAAATTCTTTTAATTCTTTTAAAAATCATATTATATTAAAGAAAATCTGTGCTTCACACGGGTTTATATTAATAATTTTGGTACCTATTTTTGGTACGTTACGGTACATACCTTATTTAATTTTTTTACTATATTATCCTTAATTATTTTGCTTAATTATAAAAAAAACACATTCTTTTCTCATAATATTACACGCAACTCTTTAATAACTAACCAATTACCTTTTTCATATATTAACTTTTCTAACTAAAATCTCTTTTTCCAAAAATATGATCGCTCTGGTTAATGAAATAAACTAATAATAATATAATTACTAATGACTGATTAACTTTTCCAGCTAAAAGGTAATATATTTTCTATATTTTTTAACTATAATATCTCATTTACTCCTAAATATTAACTAACCAATTACCATTTCAACTATGACCTTTTTTAACTAAAATAACTTCTTTCCAAAAATATGGTCGTTCCGATTAATGAAATAAGCTAATTATATCATAATTACTAATAACTAACTGAACGATATATATTTTCTATATTTTTTAACTAAAATATCTCATTTTCAAACTTGATTTTTTTACTTAATTATCCTTACTAAAATATTTTTTATTGCTAAAAACAAGTAGTTCTATTTTATAAAAAAATAACGATATTATAGTTCGTAATAACTAAACAATTATCTTTTTCAGTTAAAACACATTATCTTTTCTAATTTTTCTAACTAGAACTTCTCCTTTCCAACAATTTCACGGGCCATTCTATTTAATGAAATAAACTAAAAAAATTATAATTACTAAAACACGTAATATATTTTCTATTTTTTCTAACTAAAATATCTCTTGTTTAATTTTTTTATTACTTAATTATAACATAATTAAATTATAATTAGTATAAATTAATCAGTTATCTTTTTTACCTAAAACATGTTACCTTTTTAATTTTTTCTCACTAAGACCTCTATTTTTCCAATTATATCTCGAGCGCTTCTATTTAATAAAATAAAATAATAATATTATAATACTAATAATTAACCGATTACTTTTTCCAGCTAAAATGTATCATATTTTATATATTTTGTAACTAAAATCTCTCTTTGTCTAGAAATATCACGGGTAACATTAATTTCTTCTTTTCTAAAAACACTACGAGCAGTTTTATTTAGTATAGTTACATAATTAAATTATAATTACATTAAACTAATCAATTAATTTTTTCACCTAAAATATATTACATTTTTAATTTTTTCTAAGTAAGACACTGGCGGTTCTATTTAATAAAAAAATAATTTTATAATTACAAAAAATAACCGATTACCATTTTCAACTAAAACCTATCATCTTTTCTATATTTTCTACCTAAAATTCCACATTTTCTAGAAATATCACAAACAACCTTTATATAATTATTATCAAATCATCGCATTTTAAAATTTTAGATTCCAAAATTCATATCAAAAAATAATAATTCAAACTAATGGAAAATATTTATATAATATTAAAAATATACGTGCATCGCAAGGGTTTTAAGCTAGTATATATTAATGATTGCAAGATTAGTTTTAAAGTAAAACGGTATTGTGTTTTAATTAGATAGAAGGTAACATGTTTTAATTAGATAGAAATATTAATGACTAAAAGATATGGTATGATTTATATTTTTAGTTGTTTATAAAGGGTTAATTACCATTAATTATATTATGTTATTATTTATTTTAATAAATAGGATAATCAACTCGAAAACCATAATTTTCAAAAATTTGATTTATGTTTTTAGTTGTTTATAAAGGGCTAATTATCATTAATTATATTATATTATTATTTATTTTAATAAATAGGATAATCAAACCGAAAACCAAAATTTTCAAAAATTTCAATGTTTCGGCTTTAATATAATAATATTTAAACTAAAGTAAACGTGAAAAAGGCAATCAGCTAATTAACATTAATTATAATATGTTATTATTTATTTTAATAAATAGGATAACCAAACCAAAAACCAAAATTTCTAAATTTTTCAATGTTTCGACTTTAATATAATAGATATTTTTGGATATATATGTTAATGATTGCAATGATATGATTTATGTTTTTAGTTGTTTATAATGAGTAATATTTTAAATTAAAAGTAAACGTGAAAAAGACAATCAGCTAATTAACATTAATTATATTATGTTATTATTTATTTTTAATAAATAGGATAATCAAACCGAAAACCAAAACTTTCAAAATTTTCAATGTTTCGGATTTAATATAATAGTATAATGTACTTTAATAGCAGGAGACTTTACCGATGGCAGTCATAATTTTCACAAGGGTAAAAAAAGTAGGCACAAAAATAAGTATTGTTTTGATAATCAGAAATTAATTTTTTTTTTAATTTTGGTTGTTTAATTAGAGTGAAAGTTGTATCTAAGATTTTAAATTTGAGAATAAAGTTCTAGGATACTTAGGTGAGTTAATAGAACAATATCCAATATTAATAGGACACATGTCATATGTATTTAGATGAAAATTTTATATTTATACCGTTATATTTATGCATGTATACTTTAATTAAGGAAAGTAAATAATTTTCTAATTGAAAATACATATATGGGTGAATAAAATAAGGTAATTTCATTATGGTATCTCATATACATTATTTTTTATTAAGTGCAGATTCCAAATTATTTTATTTTTTCATACTCTTTTAAAAACTCAAACATTTATCGACAAGTTTGAAACTTATAATTAAATTATTAGTCTTTGATATAAATTATTGACTTTTTTGCACGACAGTGGCCTGAATTATAATTGTTTTGCATAAAAATGGCCAACATATAATACTGAGCACCCGCATGGCCAAACTTTAATTTTTTAATCACCCGATTGCATTCCGTCAAATTTGGTTAACAGACGTTAGTTTTAGAGGGGTAAAATCGGAATTTCAGGTATTTTCTTACTTAAAACCTGTATTTTCAACTAGTGTAAGCATTTTTCTTTTTTCTTTTTTCAGCTAGTGTACTTAAAATTTTATTCTAATTCTAAAATTGAAACAAACTAATTTACTCTAAAATTCTAATTATTCTAAAAGTCACACACCAAAAAAAATTATAGTTCGTAATTTTCTTTATTATTGTATTTAATAATAGTCCATTTTTCTTTTCGTAATTTTAATTCGTAGTTATTTTCTTTATTATTGTATTTAATTTTCAAAAAAAAAAAATTCAAAAATCAAACACACCAAAGTTTTAAATTTAGATCGTAATTTTTTTTTATTAAGTGTTAATTCGAAGCTTGACTCCACTCCAAAGTTTTCATCTACTCTGTTTACAAAATCACTACCCACCCTCCTGCCCTCTTTCTTTTCCTCCGTTTTTTTTACTCGTTTCTTTATTTTTATTTTTTTCGTTTTGTTCCCTTTTTCCTTTGCGTTTTGTTTTCTTTTCTTTCTGTTTTTAAAACTTAGTTTGTTAGTTTTTGCTGAAGTGTTTTTTTTTTTTTTCATTTTTTTTAGTTTTGCAACTCGTTTTTGCATTGATAATTTTAATTATTCTAAAATTAAGTTTGATTGTTTTGTTTGAGTTTGCAGATTTAATTTTTTTTTTTTTGCTATTTAATTTTACGAACCTTCCATGTCCAAATTTTCTTAATAATTTTTGTAAATAACTTTGTTTTTTTTAAATTCACAATAAAAATATAACTTTTTTAATTATGGTTTTAGAATAAAAATTTTAATTCGAATTAATAATTTAGAATAATTTTAGTTTTAAACGAATTTAGGACTTTTAGAATAATTAGAATTTTAGAATAAATTAGTTTGTTTCAATTTTAGAATTAGAATAAAATTTTAAGTACACTAGCTGAAAAAAGAAAAAAGAAAAATGCTTACACTAGCTGAAAATACAGGTTTTAAGTAAGAAAATACCTGAAATTCCGATTTTACCCCTCTAAAACTAACGTCTGTTAACCAAATTTGACGGAATGCAATCGGGTGATTAAAAAATTAAAGTTTGGCCATGCGGGTGCTCAGTATTATATGTTGACCATTTTTATGCAAAACAATTATAGTTCAGGCCACTGTCGTGCAAAAAAGTCTAAATTATTTGACGTCATAAGTATTTTCTTAAAGTTATGGAATAAGCTCTATACCTTATGTTGTAGAGTTTAAGAATTTAGAATGTAATACTTTCAATATTATATTTTTAAGAATAATTCAATTATTATTTTAGCCAAGAGAAGCATCGTTTTATAAAAACATAATTCAAATAAATTTTTAATTTAAATTTATATGTTCAGGTATCAGTAAAGATTCCTGTAAAAAAGGGATGTGCATAAGTACGAACCAAAATTATTTTGGATATCCAAATATCTTAATGTACGAATTGTCACTTTCAAATATCGAATCAAATATTAGATCAATTTTTGAACAATATTTTCTTTTAATTCGATTTAGTTACCAAAATAAACTAAAATTCAAAATTTGCAACTATTTAATTAATTGAAAAGTATTAATCATTGTTCAATTATAATAATATCATGTCTTAGATTAGATAAAAATATAGAACTAGTAATAAGTGATTTATCTTTTTAATGAAAATCCATTTTACTTCAAAAAAAAGATATTAAATCTTAATTTTGTTTTGCTAAATACAAATTTGTACTATTAGCTCATGAAAGTGATCGAGTAATTAATCTACTGCTTACATGGCAACTAATTACAATGAGATTAGAATAAAAGGATTTTTTTTTGGAAAGCAGGAAATATATTAAGGGACTAAGCCCACCGAAAAAGGGCCCAAAGCCCACAAAACAAACCCACAATCATGAACAATATCCAGGAACAAAGAAATCAACGCAGGCCACACATGGCCCAAATCAAATGAAACCGAACATACTCGGTGTTTAGCAGAGTTTGAAAACAGAACATAAGATATATAGAAAACTAAAACAAAACCCCATAATAGATAAATCCTCAGCTGATATCAGAATCTACCAATTTTCCATACCTACGAAGACGTTGCCGAAGTGAAGACCTACTCCATCATTGTCTATGACGTTCTGGATTCCCAACTGCTCATTCATAGGCGGAGGGTTTTCTACTTCTTCAACCATGGCTTCCACATTAACGTCTTCCTCATGGATTCTATGGAACTGTGGTCCAATCCTTCCTAAGCCCATGTCGATACTCCATAGTTCAAACAGACGTCCAAAAGACCTTTCAATAACCACCATTTGCTTCCAGTTTGCTGCTCCATGTTGAGCCAGATACGTTGCCAATGCATTATCTGAAGCATCCGTGAGACGAACCTCTATATTAAAATTCCTGTCCGCCCTCCTAGTGTTCAGTTGTTGGAGGATGAAAGCATTAGCTTGTATTGCTCCAGCATCTATAGAATCCTTCCACTCCCAGTAGGATGCAACGTGATCAGTTTCTAGGATAGCCTTAGGATAATCATCGTCAAAAATCAGCTTCATACCTTCCATGAACGCATGCAACTCGTTGCTCCTACGATTTTCAATACGCAGAGAACCAGCCATCATACGAATGATTTTGCCCCTGCTATCTCGAACCACCACTGCAATGCCAGAGATGTTCCCGTTTTGTAGCCTCTGATTTTCAAAATGTCCATGAACATTAACTTTGACCACACCTTTGCGAGGCATTTCCCAACCCGGGTTAACATTCACCATAGCCATTTTTATTTCTAAAGAGAGGGCTTTGATAAAAAGAGAGAATATGTCAGTTGAAGAGTGTAAAAAGTGACTCTATATAGACTCAGATATGAAGGCAGTGCAAGTCTCTATACAACTTATATTCCCAATATTGTCTGCACATCTCCCCAAGACATACGTTACTCCATTTTGCAGCTAGAAGGGAACACTGACGATTCGAATTTCCAACTGGGCCTAGAGGACAGTGTGAGCTTTTATCTTTAAAACTCTGAACTACAACACACAATATGGCCAATACTTGTTCTTTCGTATCTTTGTTTGGCCCAGTAGACAATTAACGACTTCTTTGTCAATAATTGTGCACACTATAAAGCAAGCCACCTATTCACAACGTATGTTGCATATAAGCTCAACACCATGCAGACAACATATGTTGCCTGCTAACCCCAAGAAATGCGAGATTGTCAGCATCTTCATTTAGCAAAACGGTTTATTTTTGATACTATTAGATTTACCTTATTTATTGAGTCTCGAAGGTTTTGATTTAGAAACCAGTAATCCACATTAGAGAATTTGATGTTGTGTACTACATTCACTAGCTCCCAGCAGTCGGAGAAGATCTTAACTTGATTGTTCATCCCTGAGAAACTGACTATGTGATTTATCAAAAAATCCAAAGCTTCAACTTCACATGATAAACTGGAGGTTGCCTTTGAGGGACCAGAGAAGGTAAAGGGTAGGTTGCCTGCACCATCTGTTAAATATCCTCCTATGCCCGCAAAGATTAGTCCATCACTAGATTTCTTCCAAGATGCGTCTATAAATCCAATCATGTCTGCGTGTTCAAGAAACATTTTGTTTTTTGCTGATTTATTGTTAAGGAGAATCGTACCAACAGGATTAACATCCCACAGTTTGTGCATCTTATGGTCGGTTAAGTCAGAAACCTCACACCATTTTAAGGAACGTAATTTGATGAGTATCATTAGAGATTCCTTACTCACAAGCTTCCCTTCGAAGAGAATTTGGTTTCTATGTAACCAAATCGACCAAAGTGTTGCAAAAATAGTGATAACCCAGGCCATTCTTACCGAGGGACTCTTTATCTCTGAGAAGGATTGCCAACATGAGTTCTTGTTGAAGTTGATGTTCCACCAGTTTTTGACAAAATCCCATATCCATCTTGAGTCTTCACATTCCCAGAGCAGATGATTTTGCGTTTCTGGAAGGGTTAAGCATCTGCTGCAAGAGTCAGATATTAGGCTATTTGTGACCCTTGAGGAGATTAAAGAAGCTGTAGGAAGGGATTGCATGGTGTAGCACCATAAGAAAAACTGAATTCTCGGAGGGATTTTAAGTCTCCAAAGTAGTCTGATCTCTGGGGATAAAGACGTATGAGATGGAGTGATAGTTTGATAGCAGTCTTTTGCCATGAAGGGTTTTCCAGAGGGACACCAAATCAGTTGATCATTATTGGAAGAGAAGTCTATCTTACTGATTATTTCCCACAAAATTCGAGCCTCTTCCATCTCCCATGCTCTTAGAGATCTTTTCCATAAAGAATTGTCAAATATACCAACAGATCTTGTATATTCAACAAATTGCTTTAATTGAACATTTTGCCATAATGACAGAGCAAATAATCTACTAAACTTATCACATAAGATTCCCTCCTCAGACCAATTATCTATCCAGAAAAGTATGTTATCTCCTTTTCCAATGATCCATCTGAAATTTTTATTAGATAATTTGAAATCATGTTTTGCACTAAGCACACTCTGAATGCTTGATAATATACAGGAGGGATTTTTTAGTCCATCCATATCCAGCTGTTCACCAAATGGAATTGAGTATTTATTTCTCAACACTTGATTTCATTTTTTGTCCCTCTCAGAGATCCATTTTCCTATCCATTTGCTCAGGAGAGATATGTTTCTGATTTGCAATTTAGTAACACCCAATCCTCCTTGTGATTTTGGACTGACAATACGTTCCCATTTTATAGTATGCAAGTTTCTGGAGATCGTCTTTGAACTAACCTTGCTCCAAAAGAAATCCCTCCTAATTCTGTCCAGCTGTTTGCAGATTCCAGAGGAAAATTTGAATAAGCTCATCCAGTAAATTGGTAAGCTGTCGAGAGTCGAATGCAATAGTACCAATTTTCCTGCTTTGTTGAGAGAGTTTGCCTTCCATTTTGCTAGCTTATCGCTCATCTTTTGGATTAAGGGAGCCCAGAAGATTTTGCGTTTGGGTGAGCAACCTATCGGGGCACCTAAGTAAGTCATAGGCCACTTACCAATATTACAGCCTAATATTCTAGCGCCCGAAGCAACTAGGTTTCCATCTTCTATACAAGATTACATATGACTCTTGTGGAAGTTTATTTTAAGTCCTGATAAGCTTTGAAAGCATTGAAGTATCCTTTTGACTGATCTGATAGACTCCAAGTTTGCTTGCAAGAAAATAACTGTGTCATCAGCAAACTGTAGGTGAGTTATTTGTTCTGAGTCTTTTGCCAGAGAGATACCTTGAAACAGTCCTGTCTTTGAAGCTTTCTTGAGCATGAGATTTAGCACTTCTGCCACTAAATTGTAAAGTAGTGGGGATAGAGGGTCTCCCTGTCGCAAGCCTCGCTTTGGAGAGAATTCTTTTGAAGGGCTACCATTTACCAGAACCGAAACCTTGACTGAGCTAAAATAATTTCTGATCCAATTTATCCATCTAGATCCAAACCCGAACTTTTCAAGTAGGTCAAAAAGAAAATCCCAATTCACGGTGTCAAAGGCTTTTTCGAAATCTAGTTTTAGAATCAGATCCCCACTTTTGCTAGATTTAATGTGATGGTAAACTTCACTAGCAATCATGATGCTCTTTGAGGCTTGTCTGCCTTTGATAAAGACTGACTGAGTGTCATCAATAAGGCTATGCATAACCTGACCCAATCTAATTGCCATGACCTTAGTCAGAATTTTGATTGAAGAGTTAATTATGCTGATTGGTCTATAGTCAGAAACGAGCGTAGGATTCTTCACTTTTGGGATTAACACAATGAAAGATGAATTGAGGCCACTAGGGAGAGCCTTACCCTGAGAGAAATCTTGGAAGCATTGGAAAATTCTATCCTTGATGTTAGGCCAGAATTTTTGAATGCAGCCTATATTAAAGCCATCCGGTCCAGGGGCTTTGTTAGCACCTAAATGAGATAGAGCCCATTCAATTTCCTCCATTGTAAAATCTTGTTGAAGTCCTTCCCTCACAGATGCAGAAAGTTTAGTAGTCACCAGTGAGCCCAACTTAAAAACTTTTTGTGATGATTGATCCTTGAAAAAGTTGTTGAAATGTTCAAAGAAGATAGATTGAACTTGAGGAGGAGAAGAATACCAGTTGTCCATCCACAAAACCTTATCAATCTTGTTTCTGTGCTTCCTTCTTTGAACTACTTGGTGGAAAAATCTAGTGTTTCTATCTCCTTTTAAACTCCAGGTTAGCCTAGCCTTTTGTTTGAGGACCTCATCTTTAACTTCATAGAGATGTTCTAGTTCCTTTCTTAGCTGCGCAGAATTTTTCACAGGAGATTCCTTTTGTTCCTCTGCATCTAAGTACTTCTCAAGCCACTGAGTTCTTCTCTCCGTATGAGTCTTGAAACTCATTGACCATTGCTTGATCAACTGTTTAACTTTTTTCAGAGTGACTTGAACATTTTCATTCGAATCCTTAACATTATTACAAAAAATATTCAAAATCGACTGCAGAGAATTCTCATTCAGCCAGATGTTAAAAGTTTTGAAGGGTTTGGGACCCGTGTTGTCAATTTTCAGATAAAGTTTTATAGCCTTATGGTCTGAAAGTTTTCTGCTTACGGTGG
Organism: Saposhnikovia divaricata; assembly: GCA_036435485.1. Lineage (NCBI taxonomy): Eukaryota > Viridiplantae > Streptophyta > Magnoliopsida > Apiales > Apiaceae > Saposhnikovia > Saposhnikovia divaricata. The sequence continues at coordinate 103,562,569 of CM071601.1, forward strand.
TTAGAGCCCAATCCCCTAAATTCTGCCATTCTGAGTCCACCAAAGCTCTGTCCAATCTGCTTTTTTTTATTACTTGGACCAAACCACGTAAACAACCCATTTGTTGCCCCCAAATCAAAAAGATTATTTTGCTTGATGAACATATTAAACTCTGACATACCTGCTCTGGTGAATGTACAATTTGCAGATTCTCTAACACTTTTGATGCAATTGAAGTCGCCAACTAAGCAAATTGGTTCACCATGAACCACATCAATGATGTTACCTAGTTCTGCCCATAGCAGCCTCTTTGCCTTTATTTTCTGTGGGGCGTAAACATTGACAATATTTATTATTTTTTTATCTTCGATAGATTCCAAGACAGTCCAAATCCAATTGTGATCTTGAGCAATCCCAACACACTTGAATGATGATATATCCCATACAGACACTAGACCCCCAGATTGACCTGTTGAACCTTGTCCAATCGAGCTGAATATGTCGTTGTCCCAACATAGGTTCTGTGTTTTATCGTCTCAACTCTCTATCTTTGTTTCTTGAATACACATGATGTGAGATCGATGTACATTCATATAATCTCTCACACACCTTCTTGAGGCTGCATTATTCAAGCCTCTAATATTCCATGAAATTAAAACCAGCTCCATTTCTGATCTTCAACTATACAACTTGTCTGAATGTACCCGAAACAGTACTCCCACTTAGATTACACCAGCTTCCAATTGGGAAGCTACTATCTTCTTAGTTTGGTCCACTTCTTGAGTGATTTCCAAACCCAACTTTAGAGCAGTTTCAATTACAAGTCCTGCTTCATCTTGTACTGAAGTATTGTTTTCTTCTGGAAGAGCTTTTTGTTTTGTTTTGCTCTTAACTTTTGAATATCCTAATTTCTTCAGTTTAGGTCCTAAACCTAGTTCAAAAGGGTTCTTTGCTGTTCTTCCTTTTTTTTTTTCTGGGCCTTCCCCTGGCTTTACCCATCTTTACAAGTATCAGATTTTTGGGAAGCATTTGGAGTAACTTCAATTCCATTGTTACCATTTGGCACACTTTCCCTATCTTCCTTGTAACTCAGAGGGGCAATGTATGAGTCTAATCCATCCAAGAGCATATGATTCTTATCAGTAATAAACTGTTTTATGCCCTTCACCTCCTGAAATTTGATTTGAAATTTTTTTCCCCTAACAAGGACCAATAACTCATCATTGATTGTTTCTTGAATTTTTGAGGCTAAGCATATTACCGGATTGATGAAAGTATTTGATTCATCCAGTTGATATGACCATGAGATCCATTCACCTAGTCTTTTTGTGAAAGCCTTCAAATTTTCTTCCAACCATGCATTCATAGGTAAACCTATGCATTCCAGCCATACTGTTCTTGGTAAGATAAGGTCACTTTCTTCAAATTTTCTGATTACATTGAACCATTTGTTTAGACGATTGAAATCAAACTCATTCCAGTCTTCAAATTCTTCATTTCTCAATAAGAATTTTCTGCTTGTAAGGCCCACTAATTTGATTTGTTCCATCCCCGCTTTGTCTAGTTCCTTTTGCAATACATCAGTAGTATATTCTTTCCATGAAAATCCTACCATATTCTTGAATAAGCCCCTTTCAATTTCCTCATCTATAGCAGCTTCCGTAAATGAGAACATTGTTTTGTTGAAATCATTCTTTGCCCCTTGCTGACTATTATCCCAGCTAAAGTTTTTCGAGCCTTTGTTTTTTGGTTTTAATGGTTGTTTCCCCAAATCATGGTCATTCTTTTCTTGGTTCAACCTTTGTTGATTATCAAACTGGCTATTCTTTTCTTGTGTCTCCCTAATCCATTGATACTCATTGCCATTCTTCTACCCCAGCCTCCTTGTTCTTTGGCGTTGCTGATGATACGACCCGCTTCGGATTCACTAATTGTCTTGATGAAACCATATCTTTTGTTGTTTTTATCCCTTTTTATTGGCAGAATAATATCTTTTATTTCTCCGCATTTTTTGAAGAAATCCCATATTGCCTTTGCCCTTGCTTCACTCGGAATATTGGCTAAGAAGATCGTAGCCTCCCCTATTTGGGTCTTGTTCGGGTTTCTGATTCTTTTGCGAGGTTTTACTATTATCCAATTATTAGGCTCGCTATGATTCTTATCCGTTTCTGATCTCGCAACCTCCACGTATGTTTTCTTCTTCTTACCGCTTACATCCCAACGTGGGTTATTGATTTTGAGACTTCTCCAATGGATTTGGTTCAAAGCATCCATGACAGCTTGAGTATCCCCTTTGAAAAATCTATCCATAACTTCTACATCTACTATATGCTTATGTTCCACAATGAAATTTTCCAATAGATCTTTGTTTCCGTTCTTGAAGTAATTACCTTTGACATCTCTTTCCCCCAGAGTGCTTCCAATAGCCGATGACCTTCCATTTGCCGATGAGCTTCCGATGAAATTTGAATTTTGAATTCCTCCTAATCCGTTGCCTCTATCCGCGAGCCTGGCCATCGAAACTTGATTTGTGTTTTTAATGCGAGATTAGAATAAAAGGATACTGATTACAGAGTCACAAAAATATACATTATCACCATCCCATAATATAAGTCTTTTTTTAAAAAAAAAATTATACATTTAAAAAAAATATTAATTAAATAATACATTTTCTCTTATACCCATTATAAATGCATTAACTTTTTAAAAACATAAATTATTTTAAACTTCTGGTCATTTCTCATTAATTGCTATACAATTTTTAAGAAGGTTAATTTAGGAAAAATGTTCACAAATTTATATTGAAAATTGGAAAAGAACATTTATTATCGGAAAATATTTTCTCGAGATTAGTATTGTGGGATGGAGAGAGTAATAAATTAGCGTTTGAATGAACTTAATAGTCAGACATAATATGCATATGGTCATGTATGATTGACATGATGTAACGGTAATATATATAATATAATTATAAAATAAATAAAATATGGATAATTTGAATATTTGGCAATCTGAAAAATCAAAATAAGAAAATTAAAACTTCAAAATTTTAAAAAAAATTTCCCAAATATCAAACCATATTTTATCAATTCGAATATCAAACCGAATTATTTCAAATATATTTAGGAATATCCGAGCCAAAAACTCACCCTTATTAAAAAGGTATTAGCAAAGATTAGGGAACAATAATTTTAGTGATAGGTAAAAGAAGGGATAAGTTCTAAGTTATGTAATACTTAATATAAAAAACTTTCATAAATTTCATTTATAATTTCGTTATTTTGCTTTTTACTTTAATTTTATTTATTTTCTCTCGATTAAAAATGAATGTTTTTGAAATGCATTAATCTATTCTTTTCATCTTTTAAATAATGTTATTTTTATATTTTAGTCTGAGGACTTTTAAGAAGTTACACACAAACGTAAATATGATCAACTAAGTTTCGTTACCCAAAATGTTTAAATTATATTAAGAAAAAATAGCTAAAAGTGTTTGATTTTTGATAACATTTGCTATTTGTAAGGCGATGATATTTTAACATTATTACTCAAGTTAAAGTAAAATTTGAAAATCGTCTGCTAATAATTAACATTTTTATAAATTTTACTTTTAATAAATAATAAACTTTTTATATTTATATAGATCACATGTTTATTCTTCACTTATATCTTCAAATACTTAGATAAAAAAAGGTGGTATGTTGCCTAGTTCCAAGTATAGCTGTAAATAAACCGAGCCAAGCTGACTAGAGCTTTGATTGAACCTAGTCGAGTTAAAATTTTTTTTTTAATGAACCGAGTCGAGCCGAGCTTTTTTATCAAACAAAATATGTTTTCCAGCTTGTTAATGAACCGAGCCGAGCTCGAGCTTATATCGAACAAAAACAAGCCGAGCCGAGCTCGAGCACTTATCGAACAACTCGTTAACAATTTTTTTAATTATCAAAAAATAAAAGAAATTAACCAAGCTATATAAAAAATATATATACATAACATATAAAAATATAAAATATATACAATTTTTTCGGGCTCTAACAAACCGAGCCGAGCTCGAGCCGCACATGCAAAAAGCTCGGCTCGAGCTCTTTAGTTTAACGAACACTTTTTTGTGTTCGAACTCGAACTCGAGTTCTTAACGAACCGAGCCGAATAGAACCCTTAACGAGCCGAGCTCGAGCTTTTTCACAAACAGTTAGTTTCGTTAACAGCTCTAGTTCCAAATAATTGTTTGCTTTTATTTGTGATTATCGGCCTCTCACTTGAAAAATTAAAATTAGATTTATTTAGGTGATGTTTAGGGCTGCACAATATATCGGTCTGGATCGGTAAATTACACCGGACAGGGTCTATCGGTCCACGACCCGGACCAAACAGTATATAGTCGGTCCGCAAAATCAAAAAAAAAATCTGTTTTCGATCCGATCCGGTCCAAACCTTGAAAAAACCTGGACCGGACTGTATTTTATGTATATAACTATTTTATATTACTTTACTTATTAAAATATTTAATATAGAGGTTAAATATTTAAATATATCATAATTTGACAAGCCATATTAGTAGAAAATAAATTGATGAAATAGTAGCGATCAACATTAAAATCTAAATGATTAAATGCCATATTATATACAATAAATACTTGACACTCACATATTTAGAAATTACGATTATTTCACAAAAAATAAGATATGGACTTCATTTTTAAACTTATATTAACTTGAAAAGTAATTTATTTATTTTATGTATTTAAACTTTAAAAAAAATATTAAATTATAAAAAATTATTTTTATATAGAAATTAATTAACTGATCCATACCAGTCCGGTCCGGGTTTTTTCAGTCCGGTCCGGTCCCAAAACCAATTATAAAAAGGTCCGGTTCTCGATCCAAGAAATTGGAAAAATCCGGTTTTCGATCCGGACCAGGTCGGTCCAGTTTTGAGCCCAAGTGATGTTTGACAATCTCGGGTTGTATCTCTTTTTGCTCTGCACAAAATAGTTTCCTATCCAAGAAGGGAAACAGAAATATTCCTATTTAATGACTTGATGATCAAGTGATCATCCATATTCCTCCCCTTAAGATTTTGCTTAAACCTACTCATTATTTGTTAAACCTTTTCTCAACTAGTTAATCTCTGAGGATACTGTCATGGTGCAACTTCAGCAATAACTTTCTTCAACTCATTCTCAATACAGAATCATATGGACCAATAACCCCTTAAAACTCAAGATTATGAAGATAACTACAAACGAAGTTTGCCAAAAAATTCATCATCATCATCACCATCATGATCATGGTGGAGCAAAAAAGAGTAAACATGGCCAAAAACATAAACAGTGTAACGTGAGTTGGTTGATTTGAGTTTAATGTTGGATTTATTTGGAAAAGAAGATATTAAGTCTACTGTGACAATGACGGCTATAACCGATAAAATCAAGAATTTTGGTGTCTGTACTCAGCAGGAAGAAGACGAAGAGAAGTTGGCGTCTCAACTAAACTCGAATTGTTTAGTCATCATCTCTAGAGGCTCTGGCTAGTATAGTAGAGTTTTTTTTTTACATGTATAGAAGTTTCGGTAGTTTTCTATTTCCAAGTTTTAATTAGATGTAAATAGTTATGATCATCAAGTATAAGCTGCTATGATTATGCTTTATCTAATCAATCTGGTTCTCGACGTCTTCCGATGAATCAGGCAGCATAATATATCTTACTCTTTTATCTAATTGAAAAAAATGCTAGCTTGTGTACTGACATGTCATATACGGCCGCTTTTTTAGAAACTAGTGAACAACATGAAGAGAAGGCGAAATCAAACAAAATAATCAGATTTCAATCCTTTATCAGACCATGAATAAAAGATATCTAATTGGCACCCATGTTATAGTTTAAAGTTTAATGCCGAAACCGGTAGGAGCAACAAGATGCCGAAAGTAAAGTTTCTCACTGGAAGTAATTTTACATTTCGTTCCAATCCAGTATAATTAAAGATGTTGGTTAATTTGCCAAGGCCTGATATGGCTTTCTTTTAAAAAATTGAAACATGGATCTCCGAAACAACATGGTGGTCATGAATGCGGTTACATTGTAATGCGTTACATGAAAGAGATCACAGGATCAGGGATTGACTTTTGCCACAAAGGTAAAATTTTGTCTGTCTCTTTTTGTCTGAGGATTAGGGATTGACTTTCCATTATATTAGGGTATAATGAGTATATAGTAAGGTTATGAACCAGGCCATTTATGTTTGTGTGAAATGATTTTTTTTTTTGCACTTTGTAGTGGCTGAACAAGACTATAAAAGCTTATAGTGATGCGGATCTGGATGAGGTGAGTGTTGAGGCACTCAAATTCATTCAAGAACGTATTTGACTTTACTTTTGTTGGATCAGGTTTTGTTGGATAGACATTTCAATACTAGTGCGTGTTTGTTCTAACTTTCTAAGGGTTTCTAGATATATAGTAGTTGTACCTTTCAGTTGGTTTAGTGGATTTAATGTCTAGTACTGTAATGTTTGAATTTGGCTAGTTAATTCCGTATACATTCTAGATTGGTTATGGTATGGTTATGCTTGTTGCACAGCCAATTGTCAATAAAGATTGATGTCTACTGACAACTTACACATCGATTAGAGATAAAAAAATGATGTACTAATGGGCCTTGCACATCATTTATCTTAAAAAAATTGATATATTAGAAGTCCTAAACATCAACTGAAAACGATGTCTAAGGGACCTCAGACATCAGTTTTAAAAACAAGTAACCAATGTAATAGATGTCTTCAACATCGTCTAAAACCGATGTCTATTGTTACAATAGACATCAGTTTTCTTAATATTTACTGATGTTAATAAAGGCTTAGACATCAATATTTTTTTTAAAAAACTGATGTATGTGTCAAAATAATCTACGTTTGCCATACGTTAATTAACATCTAAGACCAGTAATATAACAATTAAAAAGTTAACCTCATGCATTAGAACCAAGAAGAATGGACATAAACATCAGAAATGTATTTATAACTGATGTGTTAAATATTACTAGACATCGGCCAGAAACTGATGTTTAAGATTTGGACTTTTAACATCACCGACAAAGACATCGGTCAGGAAAGTTCAAAGACATCGGCGAGAAACTGATGTCTATTAGCATTTTTTTAGTAGTGTTTATCTAATTGGCCTTGCATTGAAGTCAAGATTTTCTAATTTGGTACCTTATCCTGCATCATAATGCATAGTTATCAAATCCATAAATCTGGGTTCTCAAGTTCACATCATTCGTTAGTATCCATAACAAGTCTCCAATTCCACAATTTGAGCACACAAATCAACTAGGTGTTTACTAATCATCGATAGATGCACATTGTGTTGAGAAACTCCCTACACGTGTTGGATAATCCAACACGCGTGTCTGCCTATATTTGTGAAACCACTAGGCTCACATGATCCTCCCTGTAGTTTCCATTAAGAAGCCTTGGATGCATGAGAGCCGAGAGAGCGGAGGAGACAGTTCAAATTAATTGGTTGTCAAATGTAAGCCTCTTTAAGGATGAGTTTTACAAAGCTTGAACATAGGGTTTATGTGTTCCTCTGTACACAATGACAAGAGGCAGGATCATTCAAAAATCTAGGTAATTGGATATTTTCTTCCAAATGTCATGTTCTATTTATCACATGTTGTATTTCTTATAAATATCAACTGTTTCTAGTTGTAACAGTTAGCAGGGTAGTGTACATCTTACAAGTGTTACTTGATAGTCCACATGTCCGTAGAATCGAACGATGTTAGTCTTGTTATTAGCCTTCGGCATATATTAAGAAAACAAAACTAATAATTAGCCATTAGTTTTGAAATAGGATATCTAGTATTGGACCTTGTCATGTGAAGAGTAAACAAAGAAACATTGAATTTCATATATAGGAAACTTTAGACAGAGTGGGAAAGATTGAAACCCTAGACTAGGAAAGAAGAAATACAAATTGGAATTGTAAAATTTTGCATCAAAATCGACCAATAGTCATCAGTTTTCTTGAAACTTATTCAGGGATTGATCCAGCGTAATCTTTGCTGACTAAGAAGTAAATGGTAAACTGTACGTCCACATTTTGTTGGAACTTAATCATGTCTTTACCTTTCAGAGTAACCCAAGATTCAACACCTTCCCCACTCTTTGTGTCCTGTAAAGTAACCATTTACGCAATCCTGCACGCAGTACTTATCCAACTGGGCATTCCCCATCCAACATTAGCATCATAGAAAGGAATCTTACACCAGCTACTTGATAAGTGGATGTTATATCCACTTGGAATGCTTCGTATCGGCTTGAATTGATGACTTGAACTCAAGTATGTGGTGTTTTTGATGTGTTTTTAGTGAATTTGTGCAGGAATAAGAGTCGGATGTGGGATGATGTTTTCCATGCTTAAATGGTGGGTTTTGAGCTTAAAGAATAACAGTACATCAAATTGCGAGAGAGCCGGAAGAAACGGAATGAAAATCGGAGTTAAAACGAAGAAAATAGAGCAAAATCAGCGAAATGAACAGTAACGGACGCGCATGAACAGTAATGGACGCGCATGCACAGTAACGGACGCGCATGAACAGTAGCAGTCAGCGGGTGAAAAATCAGCCAGAATTTCTGATTTTGTTTTGGCCATATCTTGAGTTCTACAAGTCCGTTTTGGACGATTCAACTGCCCACGCGAAGATAACGGAATTTTCTATCATTCTAAGGTGGTCCGGAGTCCAGAATTATTGAAGAGAATTTTCCTTCAAAACAGAATCAACAGAAATTGCCAGAATTCAATTCTAAACAGGAAATTGCCACAATTCCTACTTCTAATCAGTATGGTAATTACCCTGGGCGGCTAGAACATTCCAGAATCAGATCTACACATGGAATTTGCAATTCTATTCTCATTCAAGAACGAAAATTGCCATACTCCTATTCCAACTCTAAAATGGCAATTGCTTGATGGAGAGGCAAATTGGGGCTATAAATACACATCTTAGGGGACAGAAAAAAAACACACCATTACATATCAATTACTTAGTTTTATTTGTATCCTTTCATACTTTGTTTTTATCATGGTTTCATCAGATCCCATGATGACGAGAGGTTCGATTATGAACTAATCGTTGTCATGGGATTCTAACGGATTTATTTATGGAGCTTTAGTATCTTGATTGCTTTAAAAATCTGTGTGTGATGTATATCTGATATCCTCGTATGGTTGTGCTTAATTGCTAGATCCGTAGCTAACATCTAATTTGTTAATCTCTTGTGAAGTGAAAGTGGATCTTGAGATTTAGAACTTGCCATGCTAGCATAGGTTCATGATTGTTTATCAACATGATTCGTAGTATGAGATGAAAATACTTATATTGCCCTGTGTGATCTTTATGGATAACTTGCTCTTCAACCGTTATGTTTTCAAATTCTATAGACATATAGGGTCTAAGCATAATTGGTGTCTATTCATCTTCAATCTCTTTTGTGGATGTATGGGTAGTTTGGTATACGTATGCTGACAGGTAGCGTGTACTTATTTCGTGTTATCCGATCAGATATCATAACCATTGCATATAGTGATTAAAGGCGTCAGATCTAAGCGAAGTATTTAATGAAGTTAGGATCCCATGTTACTCTTGTAGACGTAATTCAATTTCAATTCTCGTTAGTTAGTTAATTCTTAGTTGTTAATTTACTTCTTAGTTAATTTAGTTAATTAAACCCAATTTGTTATTTGTCTTAGCAGTGAGTAATAACCATACATTGTTGCATAGGTACAATAACTGAATTAAAACCATAACCAGAACTCTGTGGGAACAAACTCAACTTTATTCTATATTACTTGTGACCACGTACGCTTGCGTGTTTTAGTGCAAACAAGTTTTTGGCGCCGCTGCCGGGGATCATCGGTGTTTTATTTTTGGTTTATGTGCTTGTCAATAGTGGTCGTTAGCGTTCACTGACTCGGATTTCTTTTCTATCTTGTTTAGTTCGGTGTGTTTCAGGTACTTGAGTGTTTGAAGATGGCATGCGAGGAGTTGCCATGGTGGGCATATTCGAGGACATCCATGCCTCAGCAATGTGAGCGGTGTTTGGGCGTTCATGATCCCTCACAATATTGTTACTACGAAAGAGTTGATCCATATGTCACTTATGAGGAACAACCATATTTTCAATATTATCCTCAACAGTACCAGCAAGATGTTCCAGATATGTCATATTTCTTTGGAAGTGAAGAGTTTCAACATCAGCAACCTACTCCTACTTTTCAGTCAGATGAGGTTGATGTTATGGAGGAGATTAGGATGCTTGCAAAGAGTTATGAGGAGTCTACCAAATCTTTGGAGACACTAGTTGCTCAAGTTTTGAGTTCCTTGGAACAAGAGAAACAACAATTCATACTAGAGGCAATTCCAGAAAATAACGGTGACTTGGAGCAAGGTACTGCATGCATAATTGAGGAAGACAAATTCCAAGGTGATGTGAGCGTTCACAAGCCATGTGAGGAATTTGATCAAGCTAGTGAGGTGGATGATTTGGAAAAGGCACTATTTGAGACAGACACTGATGAGCTGCACAAATTTCAAGAATTGGTATGTGCGTACCAAGAGGCTGATGAACATGGGAAAGATGCAGGTCTTCTACTTGTCTCAGAGTTTAAAGATGGAGGTAGCGCATTAGAGCCAATAGCGGAATTTCTCTTTGAGGAACCAAAGGCTTCAGCAACTTACATTTACCCTCCTCCATTATATTCAAGCGAAGCCCGCGAATGTGTGTTGTTCTACAAATTGACAGATTTTTGGTCAACCGATGAAGGCATTGGAATAGGACATAGTTGTTATACGAATAGGCCAAGCGAGGAGAAGGGGCAGAAAGTGTGCCGCCATGATGACGATGAAGTCTCACGAAGAGAGGACCAAGCAAACTATTATCATCCTTAATGGAGGCTTGGAAGTAACGTCAAGCTATTGACGTTAAAGAAGCGCTTCTTGGGAGGCAACCCAAGCATTGTTGTATACTGGTATGTTTTCTACTTTCCCTCGTATTTACTTCCATTCAATGAGGACATTGAATATTTCAAGTTTGGGGGTGGTTTGAGGGATAAGTAGTGTATATGTAGTTATATGTGATTGTTAGTCATTGTGTTGATGTAGGATATCATGTTTGCATTTTAGTTGTAATTCATGCATGTTTGTGAGTCCATAGTAGTTTGCATTTGCATCCATGCTTGATAGGAATTTTGTGTTATTGACGCTTTTTGATTGAGAAGTGATATGCTTTGTTCTTGTACACACACATACACTAGTAAGTTGAAGCTAGTAGACTTATTGAATGTTGTAAGTAATTAGAAGGACATGAATATGTGCAAGTTGATTTAGTTTGCATGCTTTGAATACAAGTAGGTGCATTAGAGAGATTTTTGCTTGGGATTGAGTATGTTTTTTTCCATCAAGTGAGTTTTTTAGCCTTATTGCATATTTGTTGCAATTTATTCGTTTGCTTGAGTGTCCACGGATTGTTTGCATTGCTAGCAGTTGTTTGAGATCTTTCTTGAAACGCATGACATTATTTGACGATTAAAATGATAAAGGCATTTAGGAATAACCACATATTTTCCCATATTACCACACCATGTTTGCATGATCAATTAGTTAACCCGTTGAGCTTAATCCTATTTTTTCGGTGACATACCACATTACTTGCCTAGACCTTTTCTTGTATTGGCCTTACATTAATTTGAACCCACATTGTCAAATGCTAGTAGGGTGCTTAAGGGAGTAATAAGGTGTAAGGAGGGGTTTATTGTTGGTCATAATTTTGGGGGAAATATTGAAATTTGGGTTTGGTTGTTGCTTGATAGTCGGCATGTGTAATAAAATCGTGGGATCATTGTTATTGTCTATATTATTGTTGCTTTAGCTCTCGAAAAAAAAAAAAAACAGAAAAAAAAGAAAAAAAAGAAAGAAAAGAGAAAAAGAAAAAAGTTATATTATGAGAGCATATTTGTGTTATTGTGATCCTACTTTAGTCGACTAGTCGAGTGTTTTTGGTTGGAAGAAAAATAGTAAAAGTATGTGGGGGGGGAAATAGGTGGTTGTGTATGATTTATTATAAGTTCCTACTAGCTTTTGGCACTTCACCTGTTTTGGCTTACTTGTCATACCTTGTCCTTAGCCCCGTTACAACCCAAATAAAGACCTTTTGATTATCGTCATTGATGTATGTTGTGTTAAGAGTTAGATTGATACCAAATGTCAAGCATGCTTATGATTTTGTTGGAATTGAGTGATACACTTACCCTTGTTCTTGAGTGAATATTCTTTTGTGAGTGAATTGTGAGTGTTTGCTTGTTTTTGCGTATGAGATCCCGAGTTTTGTCTCAAAGATGTACTCTTGTAGGCTTAGCATGTTTACTAACTTATTCTTACACATGACATGGACTTTTGAGAGCTTATGCATGTTCATTGAGTAGACTATGTGAATGCTTGCACTTTCGATACCAAGACATTTCGTATTTACATTGATTTTTAAGTTGATATGGCATGAGAGGATTTGAAGGTGTGGTAGGATATTAGTACTAGATTAATTGCATTTTAATATTAATTACATTCATGCATTGCATGGGATTTTGTGGGTACATTTGCTATAGGCCCTCACGACACCTTACTCGTCCACTAGGGCTGCCTAGGGTTTAAAGGGCTTGTTGCATATGCCAAATGCAACCGTGATCACCTACGGAAGTGGTACTAGTTAGTTGTATATAGTTATAATTGTTATGCTTGAGGACAAGCATCGGTTTAAGTTTGGGGGTGTGATAAGTGGATGTTATATCCACTTGGAATGCTTCGTATCGGCTTGAATTGATGACTTGAACTCAAGTATGTGGTGTTTTTGATGTGTTTTTAGTGAATTTGTGCAGGAATAAGAGTCGGATGTGGGATGATGTTTTCCATGCTTAAATGGTGGGTTTTGAGCTTAAATGGTGGGTTTTGAGCTTAAAGAATAACAGTACATCAAATTGCGAGAGAGCCGGAAGAAACGGAATGAAAATCGGAGTTAAAACGAAGAAAATAGAGCAAAATCAGCAAAATTAGCGAAATGAACAGTAATGGACGCGCATGAACAGTAACGGACGCGCATGAACAGTAGCAGTCAGCGGGTGAAAAATCAGCCAGAATTTCTGATTTTGTTTTGGCCATATCTTGAGTTCTAGAAGTCCGTTTTGGACGATTCAACTGCCCACGCGAAGATAACGGAATTTTCTATCATTCTAAGGTGGTCCGGAGTCCAGAATTATTGAAGAGAATTTTCCTTCAAAACAGAATCAACAGAAATTGCAAGAATTCAATTCTAAACAGGAAATTGCCACAATTCCTACTTCTAATCAGTATGGTAATTACCCTGGGCGGCTAGAACATTCCAGAATCAGATCTACACATGGAATTTGCAATTCTATTCTCATTCAAGAACGGAAATTGCCATACTCCTATTCCAACTCTAAAACGGCAATTGCTTGATGGAGAGGCAAATTGGGGCTATAAATACACATCTTGGGGGACAGAAAAAAAACACACCATTATATATCAATTACTTAGTTTTATTTGTATCTTTTCATACTTTGTTTTTATCATAGTTTCATCAGATCCCATGATGACGAGAGGTTCGATTATGAACTAATCGTTATCATGGGATTCTAACGGATTTATTTATGGAGCTTTAATATCTTGATTGCTTTAAAGATCTGTGTGTGATGTATATCTGATATCCTCATATGGTTGTGCTTAATTGCTAGATGCGTAGCTAACATCTAATTTGTTAATCTCTTGTGAAGTGAAAGTGGATCTTGAGATTTAGAACTTGCCATGCTAGCATAGGTTCATGATTGTTTATCAACATGATTCGTAGTATGAGATGAAAATACTTATATTGCCCTATGTGATCTTTATGGATAACTTGCTCTTCAACCGTCATGTTTTCAAATTCTATAGACATATAAGGTCTAAGCATAATTGGTGTCTATTCATCTTCTATCTCTTTTGTGGATGTATGGGTAGTTTGGTATACGTATGCTGACAGGTAGCGTGTACTTATTTCGTGTTATCCGATCAGATATCATAACCATTGCATATAGTGATTAAAGGCGTCAGATCTAAGCGAAGTATTTAATGAAGTTAGGATCCCATGTTACTCTTGTAGACGTAATTCAATTTCGATTCTCGTTAGTTAGTTAATTCTTAGTTGTTAATTTACTTCTTAGTTAATTTAGTTAATTAAACCCAATTTATTATTTGTCTTAGTAGTGAGTAATAACCATACATTGTTGCATAGGTACAATAACTGAATTAAAACCATAACCAGATCTCTGTGGGAACGAACTCAACTTTATTCTATATTACTTGTGACCACGTACGCTTGCGTGTTTTAGTGTAAACACTACTGCACTATGAGTAATGAGTTTCATCTGCAGGCCTCTACATTTCGTTCCTTGCTTCATCAAACTTACTGGTCACACACTCACAGTGCAGAAAAATTTGATGTTGTCCAATACTGAATTAGAGTACATGTTTATGGATTTCTTAATGGCATCCCTTATGAGTGCCACAAGGAAGTGAAAATCAATCTTGCTCTCATCTGGTGTGAATTGAGCTGTCACAACTGAATAAAAGTTGCCACATGTATTATCTGGAATAGGAGAGGAAGTCCTTCTCAAGTTCCAATTGTAACAGATGGATTTAAGTGTCCCTGCTTTTCTCTAGCAATACCAGTGAGAGCTTTCCATATAATGCTGACACAACTTACATCTTACTTACCCATAATTGGTTCGTATTCACCCCTGCGTTACCATTACCAACAGGGGACTTAGCTTTTTTGTTTTGTCAAAACATGGGACTTAGCTTTTAATTTAAGGGTTGATATGGCATTTTTATCAAACACATATCTCTACGTGACAAGCTTGTTGTTAGGGTTTACACGCGGGACAAGTTTAAAGATTCCACTACTTGGCCTGACAGGAATATTAAGAGACAACATAAAATTTGGAGGAATCACTTCAATAGCCCAAGAATTAAATTCCATGCCTGTTACTACATCAGCTATCTTATGTGAGCCTTGGACTACAATAACACCTCCACCACATTTGAAATTGTTTACTTGAATGAAGACAAGGCCACGACGAGTACTTTACTTGAATGAAAACAAGGGGATGAGTACTTGAGTTTGAAAGATCATCATCATTGGGTACATGGCAATCAAGGAGTTTCAACCCAATTCTTCCTTCGATAATATCCTCTAGACAAAGATCAACTATGGCTTTAAAGTGCTTAACTCCTTCGTCGTTACAACAAACTTGGAGATGATCTTCAATGAATCTATTTGCAAATGGGTAAAATATGGTTAAGACTTTCGAAAATGAATTCTCCAAAATTTCATAACTTTTTACGAGATTTTGGTGCTCAGTGACCACGCGAGTAGTAGAATAATTAACGGCACAGATACTGAAGGAGCCAGATGATCTATAAAAGATATGTTAAGGTTTATAAGATTATCTAGTGTTGGAATGAGGGCTTGACAATTGTTTGTAATAGGATTTGAATCTAGAAAAGTACCCAAATGTCACAATTTTAAATCTAATGGTCCAAAATGTTACAACTCAAAAATATGGCCCCAAAAAACACACTAAAACACTACATCGTGTAGTGTTTTCAATTTTTTTTAATTTTTTTTAAATGCTACATCGTGTAGCGTTTAGGGGGACGGGGAAGTAGGGGACATTACATGGTGTAGCGTTTTTTGGGGAGGAACGCTAAGAGTTGGGGGAGGGGGTGTTGGGGGGGAGGGGGTGTTTGGGGGTAGGGGAGATATGGAGAGAGAGTTTTGGATTTTTAAATTATTAAAATATTGAAAATTTATATATTATTTATTTAAATTGGTATTTCCTTTGGGGTTAAATAGTTTTCATTTGGTGTTCAACGGTTTCCATATGAGATTTAGAAATATTCAATTTTTTAATTAAAATTTTTAAATTTATCTGTAATCCTTTAGAAGTTCAACAGGTTAACCTTTGGGGTTTAACGATTCCATTTTGGATTTTAGAAATATTTCGAAAGATGAATAAATCGTATACAGACTTAGGGTTTAAGGTCTAGGGTTGTTTCAACAGTTAACCTTTGGGGTTCAACGATTCCATTTTGGGTTTCAGAAATATTCCGAATGACGAATAAACCGTATACGGACTTAGGGTTTAGGGTCTAGGGTTGTTTCAACAATTAATCTTTGGGGTTCAACGGTTCTATTTTGGGTTTTAGAAATATTCAGAATGACGAATAAATCGTATACGGATCAATTTAAGATTTACGGTTGTTTACAATCTAAACCCTAGACCCTAAGCCCTTACTTATCCTGATTTTTGAAAAATTGGGACTAGTCCCGATTTTTTAAAAATTAGGCCCCCGGACTAAGTAAGAAAACCCATTTTGAATTGACCATTTGATTTTAAGTTTTTTAATAGTGTTTGCAAATACACATTTACAAAAAAAAATGGTAACACCACTTAAAGTAGCGTTTTGGATTCAAAACATCACTTTAAGTAGAATTTTGAACTTCAAGTAGCGTTTTGTAAAAATAAAATGAAAATAAAGGTTAACACCACTTAAAGTAGCGCTTTGAGTTTTAAACCCAAAACTCTACTTCAAGTAGCATTTTGTTAAATAAAAATATTAAAAAACCAAAACGTTACACGATGTAGCATTTTCGTTTAAAAATGAAAACGCTACACTAGTGTTTTAGTGTGATATTTGGGGCCATCATTTCAGACTGTGATATTTGTGGCCATTTAATTCAAAATTATTATTTATGGGGCCAACACCTGAATCTCCATTGATGTTCAAATTGTTAATTGACTAGCACTATGCAAGTGATTTATTAAGGTCCCTTTTAGTCTCTTAATTATGAATATTGATGTTTATTTGTAAGACATTTACGCCTAATTATTCAAAAACAATTATGAATATTTAATTTTCTTCTAGTGACAGAGTCATTGTATATAAAGTCAATGGTCCTAGTTTCAATTAAAAGAAAATACATGTAGGCTATTATTTCCCTGCATCATGCTAATATTTGATTAGCTAATAATACTGTAAAATTATTATTTGGAGTGCTAAAATGGTGACAAAAGCACTTGGAGGCGGTGTACACTTCAAATGGGATTACTATCCTATATTCTACCACAGGACATGGGCACAGTCAGTACTTGTTAAGTAACCGGTCATTCTAAAATCTTAAGGTGTTAGAGGAAGGCCCAACTGGATCTTTATATTATATTCTAACACTCTCCCTCACTCGAAAATCCATTTTTGGGTCGTAGATGAGAATATTGGGGTCGAAAACTTGGGTCGAAGATGAGAATATTAGGGTGGCAGGGAGTCGAACCTGAGTAGGGCTGAGCAAATTCGAACCGAAACCGAAAAACTGAACCAAACCGAATAATTTCGGTTCGGATTGAATTTTTTTAAAAAAACCGGTTATTTCGGTTTTTTGGTTTAAACCGAAAAAATTTATTTGGTCCGGTCTGTCAGAATATCGGTTCTGCTAAAACCGAATTAACCGAATTATACATACACATATTTTTAAATTATATTATATTATTATTCTTTGTATAATTATAATACTAATTAGTAATTGTAACACCCCCAGATCCGGGGTCCGGGATCCGGTGGTTACGGTTTCCAATTCTGTCCATAACAATTGAGCTTTCCTTAACATAAAATAAATTACGTCTCTATAACCCAACACAACAATATAAAACACACCCGTTATAGTCCCAGAGATGAAATCAGAGTAACAATCAAATTTTTATTAATCACATTATGAGTTCTTACAATCCAAAAGGATTTCAATATAAATACATACTCTTTGCCATCCATTTACATAAGTCATACTATACCATATTCTTGGTACTGAAAGAATAAATATACCCTACCAATAGCTTCTTCTTCAGCTCTGGTAGTCTCATCGTCCTCGCCCGCGTCGAGTGCGCCTTGTGCGAGTCATCTGATCTAGCTGTTGTTGTGATATAATAATAAGGCAAGGGTGAGCAATAGCCCACCAACAATAATATATAACTGAACGATAATGTATAACAGTTCAAAAGTATCTTTCAAACCATATGCCATGCATTTACGGAAATGATGCCAGTATAATATGAACGATGAAGTTACAAGGTAACTTAAAGTATTTGTTTGTGGAAATATCTGCTACATCAAAGTAAGCGAGATATTCTTATTGTTATTAAGAAGAGGAGTTTGCAAGAAAAGGTTGCAATTCCAGTTATGACCCTTTTCCAACTCTGCCAACAGTAATCATGTTGCAGGAAATAAATAAATTTGGATGATGAACCAATGATGGAGTATTCACCGCGCCCGCTGTTCCAATCTTGATGATCAGTCGAGATCGTACAGCTCAATTTAGATTTACTACCGGTAGAAGGAAGAACTGACGGCTTTACTTGTATACCGCCTTACTAGCTCTCCCCGGCCAACGGTTGGGCCAAAGGGGATGGACCGGCGCTACTCGGCCTCTTACACGACTCCTAGTTCAAATAGAATTCATGATTCTGAATGTAACGTTCGTCCCCCTTTCCCCAAGTATAATACTTGTTGATAAGACTCCACAAAGTAGTCGTATCTAGTTGGAAAGGAAAATTTACCAATAACTCCCAAGCTATTACTTGGTAACGGATATTAACTTGTTCCAGTAATCTTACCCCTCGAAAGATGAGAAGGTAAGCAACGACTTAATAAGTCAACAGCACCCGAGTTGCGGGTGAAGGGAATACTTTATGACCGGGAAGTCGACAAGATAAATAACATTTTCCAAGTAAGGTTCCCTTATTATTAAGGAGATAGACTCGAAGAAGAATGATGTCTGAGAACCTTTCTTGATATAAGATTAATAATAATATGACTCCGAAATATTTTTCGTAATAATCGAAGAAGATAACCCTTATTGAGGTTATTCTAAGTATGGAATAAATATTCAGAGAATATTTATTGAATTAAAATATTTTACAGAATATTTAGGAATATGAAAGAATGTCTTAAATCAGAGTATTTCTCAAAATAATCCCTGAAGAAATATCAGGAGAATATTTATTGAATAAATAAATATTTAAATGAATATTCAAAACAATATTCATTAATTAATAAGACCTGAAAAGAATATTTAAGGTAATATTCATAATTAATTAGGAATTTAAATGAATATTCAAAAGTAATATTCATTTAATGAATAATATCCTAAATGAATATCAAGTAATATTCATTTAGTAATCCAAGCCTTAAGGAATATTCGAGATAATATTCGATAATTAAATCAAGCTTCAGATGAATATTAAAATAATATTCATCAAGTATTTAATATCTTAAATGAATATTCAAAAGTAATATTTATTTAATAAAATAATAATCTAAAAGAATATCCAAAATAATATTCATTTAATAGTCTCATCTTTAGAAGAATATTCGAAATAATAGTCGATAATCAATTCGACTCTGAATGAATATTGAGAAATATTATTCGTTGAATAGTTACGTTCAAATAATTATTTGAAGTAAGGATCGTTAAAATAATTAGTCTCGAACGAATATTCAAATAATATTCGTCGCCCAAATAATAGAAAATATTTACTTAAATATTTTCTTCCGAGGTAATCTCGATATATCAAGGAATATTGACTCCCGGTCTATTTTTGATTAATAAGATATATACGCCCTTCTATGAGGGTCTTACAATAACCGGCTTATAACTGATATATAACTATCTAGCTTATAAGCCAATAATAACATTCAGGGAACAAGTATATCAATTCAACTTGAAAGTAGGCATGCATGCAATGGCATATGTATATCAGCAATCATATATATATATTATTCAATCACAACAACAGCCTAAAAGAAGGGAATTGAAACTTGCCTGGTAGTCGAGTACGGTAAGGGGTAGTGGTAGCGGGTCCCGATTCAGCTTGGTGATCTATAAATAGCCAAGGCATTCGGGATTAATCACTTAACATATTAAAAGTTAAGTTATACTTAATTCGAAACTCGTTCTCGAGTTATCTCGTTATACCCCTTTTAGTGGATTACTTTTATCACTGATCCGACCCGACATTCGTTCGTTAATACGACATGTCATTGTACTTATACTTGGGACATACTTAAGTCATATGAGTTCTAAAGTCGATCGTTACGAACCAATACTATACTCCGAGTTTTATCGTTCGTTTTCTAAGCGTTTTACCAAGGTTATAACCAAGCGGGTTTTTAGGGGTTCGTTCGCGTTTAACCTCGACTCGAACATTTTTAATAAATCGAAAAATGATCCTTTTGACATACGGTTTTCTTTCACGCCTTCCTTTTTACCTCTAGTATTTATTTACCAAGGTTCGCCATGATGTTACATAGTTTACGAGGGTTCAATTACAGTTACGAACTTTCGTTTACGGATTCGAACTACTTTTAGTAATTTGGTCATAAATCCTAAACCGTAAGTCCGTTTCACGTGATCTTTATATCAAAACGAAGCTTAGAACATTACCTATCCTATCATGGCAGATAAGGTCTCTGGACAGTAGGGGTTCGACATGAAAAATGGCATACAAAACATGGTATTGCAAAATCGGGCATTATAACGGCTGTAAATCGAATATCTACCAATTCCGAATCTTCCCATAAACATAGTATCCAACCCAAAAAACATATACATGACTTATATACATGAACTGAGGCCAAGCAATGCCTTTCCGTTCATCTAGCTATTTACATCATTAATCCAAAAATCCATACATAATCATGCTTATAATCTTAACATAACCATAACTAAGTTATAACTATCATAAACATGCTTAAATCTCAAACAAGGGTTAGGGTTTCAAGAGCTTTATACCTTCCTTGGAGTGTGTTCTAGCCTCACTAAGCTTTGTATGATCCTTGGGTGGCCTTAAGCTAGCTAAATCAACCATAAAAATCAAAGAAAACCAACATTAGTTCTTGAAGAACACTATTCACCCTCCTTGTAAATGATTTATTTGAAAATGGAAACAAAGGATTTTGGACTTGAAATTTCTAGGAGATTAGTTTCTTGAAATATAGAACTCACCTTAAAAATTACAAGATCAAATGATGGTGGGAGCTTGGACTTTGGATTTGGAATTAAGGAAATAGCCGAATGGATGGAATAATGGGGGGAGGAGGAGTTTTGCTTGGTTGCTCTTGACAATAATGCATAAAGTGATATGTTTAACATAATATCTCATCCTTGGTTGCTTTAATAAAGTGATGATGCATGGGGTGATGTATTTGGCAAGACAAGTGTTGAGTTTTGGATGGTGCTAAGGCTAACCAAGTGGTTGCTTGCTAAGTACTAGTTTAAATCTCTAAGCATGCTAGTTACTTTAAGCCACTTGGTTGCTAGATATTTATTCTAGTAGCTTGCAGAATACTCTTGCTTCCTCTGCTTGTTTCTGTGTCCGGTTATTACCCGTTTCGATTGATCGTTCGTGAGAATATTTCACGGATTTCTAATTAGGGTTTACCGGGAATCCTCTTTAATATTAATACTTTCATTCTCCATCTTTCATTCTAACTTTCCAATTTATATTCCTTAAATCCATTCATTAAGTACTTAAGGCTATCAGTGTCCAGGGAACTCTCGGAGAAAATAAAAGTGCGGTTTTTCAGAATCCGACAGCTTTTACATACACTTATTTTCCCCCTGGATCACTAATACGAACTCGGAAATCCGTTCCGAATGCTTCTGTATAGTGTCGTCTCATATTATTATATACTCCCACCAAACACTATTCATTATGTATTCTTTACTTGTTCTCTTAGGGTGGTACAATTGTCCGTATTCTCTTTCGATCGTTCCTTAACCTTTTTACGGAACTACTGGATTAATCGTTATCGATCTGGATGACATGAGGGTATTCTCCTACTTGAAATTGCCATATCTTATTCCCTTAGAAGATAGATTATTCTTACCTATGTTGTTACCCTTTAGCATCCTTCAAGACATAGAAATAATAAAGTCGAATTCCATTCATTCTTTCCAAATATCAATTATTACATTGTAGCCATAACCACTCCTCAGTGGTTTCCTACCTTCATTCTTAAATCAAATATAATAACATCCCAAAATATCAAATCCTCAAAGTTAATATCTCAATTCTTGGATTATAATAATATTTAATCCACTGTCCGGTCAAATATTATACCGAAAAAGAATTTGGAATTTCTGAATTCCGATCGTCTCTGCATTCACTTATTTCCTCCGCGTATTACTAATATGACTTCGAAACATCCATATCACGTCCCGTACATAGGGTGGCGTGAAAAGTTTTCCAACTTACAAAATCACTATTCATCCACCAAATTACTATGCACGTACAGGAAACACTATGCACGTACGGGAAATACTATGCACGTATGGGAAACACTATGCACGTACTCATTTCCCTTTAAGGATCCATTAGCTCCTTCCTGGATGGTAGATTATTCTTATCTAGGTTCTCAACCATCGAATTACTCTATTCTGACAATATACCAATGCATCAGGATCATTGTCCAAAGCAATATCCATTCATTACAATCATTGTTCTTTGAAACCACCATTCATTAGAGCTGGTGACCTTGTTGTCGGAATCATTGTTCTTCATTTTATCATTACTTAATAAAAAGTTTTAATTATATCCAAAATTTGGGGTTCTTACAGTCTCCCCTCCTTAAAAGGATTCCGTCCCGGAATCAGGTAGGAAGCAAAGAGTCGTTCTACCCTTCCTCAGCACATCTTCTAGTGCTACAATCCATACTGTATCCTTTTTCCATCAACGTTGCTACTTTTCGTACAACTCACTATCCGGGTTATACTCTTACTCAGTCTTATCCTTATTGATACCTGAAGTAACATTGGTATCACTATCACCCTACGATTCGGAGGTAACCTCGCTCGTACTGTGCATTTCCTGATCGCTTTAATCTTCGCAATCTCGATCAATATAGAGAAGTGGAAAGATTTATTGAGAGATCACTATGATCAATTGAACATTTGTTATATTGCATAGTTAGTACAGAAGGGGGCCAGCCTTTAGTACTTGACAAGCAATTAAACAAGTCATGGCATTCCACTTAGACTTCTATCACATAGACAGATAGTCACGTAGCAGTACCTCCCCTCCTAAAAGGGTTGTTCTTCTCAATTCATAAAGAAGATGAATAAGAGAGAAGAAGAGAAAAGAGTTCTAAAGGATTATAGAAAGCTTTCATGATTGTAGAATATCATACTCAGAATTTACCTCTGAACTATAGAGGTTTATCAAAGAAGAAATTAATCAAAATTATATCCAATACTATTTGATCGCAATCTCACGTGTCAACATATCTTGCTGCTTTGTCCATTATTCTATGGACAAATACTCTTGTTCAATCTTAGCGATACTCACATTCGGGAAATCTTTCAACCTTTCAGGTTAAATCTTAGATTTCTCACTTGACATCATTATTACTGACATCCCATATCATGTTACTAGCTTTTTCATAACTATAATATTGACACTATCAGGTTGTCATCCTGAGAATTCATTAGAAAACCCATTCATAACATTCCTTGCTTCTCATTCCATAGTTGCTTCCCCAGCCCTTTTCTTTATCAATCACATCCTTCTTATTAGCTGATTCTTACTCATTTCTATTATTTACTTTCACCTTCACCTCTTTACTGAGACACCTTTTTGCACTTGGTACCTCCTTATCGGTATTCCGTCACATTTATTCTATAATCATCACGTTATTCCAATTTAAACTTTCCGAAATGAATCTGGCCCGATCCCTTTAACTTAGATTCATATAATCTACTTCTGCCAACCTTGTTTCTCATCACTTGTTCTTTTCTATCCGTGGTTTTCCACAGGTTGTCTTTCGTAAGTCAGACCAGGTCGTATATCTACATGCTCGTACTCCTATCATCTGTCGAACATCTGCATTTTACTGGCGTAGCCTGGCCACATGAAAACCCGTTATGACCGTGCTATAATTTTGGGGGTAAGGCTGGCTCGAATACCGCCGCCCGAACACTTTAAACTCTCAGGTGGCCCAATAAGTCTTGGGCTCAACCGCCCTTCCCTCCAAGTCTCATTAATTCTTTCTACGGGAATACGTTTAGCATCACGAATTATCAACCTCCTATTCTCTATCTTGTTTGTGCAGAAGTATACTAACACAAACTTGCTTGTCATTCATCAACATGCCATTTAGCTTATCAATAGCAGCACTTTCTTTATCTTTACGTTGTCATCTCCTTTCTTAGAAGAATCACCATCGCTTGTTGTTTACGTTGTGCGTTAATAGCTAACCCTACGGGTTTCAAATCCCTTAGGGAGACAAAGTAATCATTATTCCTTATCCATAAGGAACACTTCCTGAACTTGATGTAGATATAACGTGAAGCAGATAGAATTGCAGAAGAGTTTCAAGCATCGCAGCTAGGCCCGGTTGATGAAACTATCACTTATGCATCTTCCATAAAAGACTGGAAACTTAATGGTTTACTTCATCAATTTTGTACCATGGTCCTGGTTTGCCTCAAAACGGGACCTTCTAAGGTACGTAATATGCTTAAGACTTCATCAGGAATCGAATCTTTACTTAAACTATTATTACCTTCGATTCTTGCACAATCATCAAAAGGAATGTAACTTCCTCCACTCCAATATGACCTTCAAGGTCTTTCCAAATATCATTTTGTTTCTTCGGTATGAACATTTATAATTATTCCTTTATACTTAGACTGTCGGCCACCTCATTGGCCTTTCCTGATAATAATAATTTCTGGTAATCCTTGTTCTCTGGATATATTCCAATTCAACCATTTCTACATCATTCCCATCTTTGTTGGGTGAAAGCATTCTCCCTTAAGCTCTGCTGATGGAGAAAAATATATTTATCAGTCTTTCTCCATAAGTCATTGCTTCCACCTACCCGTGGGAACTTTATCACGTTTATTCCCAATCCTACTTAGGATACTTCTCTTCTTAGTTCTTTCCTTATCTTAGGATAATCTCAACCTTTATAGGTTCAATCCATACTTCCTCAGGGTTTCATACATGCCTCATCTGGCATTATTGTTACGATGTCATACATCCCTTACCAAACTTCCATTTTGAAGTTCGGAATATTACCTTTTTGCTTATAAGGTTTCATAGGCCATCCTTATCATTCCTCCGGTATTTTCTGGGTACCGGGTATATCAAAATGTCATTGATCAATACTCTAATAATTCTATCTATGTTCTTTCCAGAACTCTTTTTTTAATAATCCTTACCGGTCATTGTTGCCTTAGCAAGTCCAGCTCATAACATCTGAAGTCATAATGTCGTTATTAGGGTTAATGCCACCCCTTGTGCATTCCCCAGGGTTTGTCTTAATTTATGGATATCCTATCCTTAATTCAACTGCCAAGGAATTCTTGCATCTTATAATTGGCAATCGGATCATGTATCCTTAATAAAGGTCTCTTTTCAATCATTCTCATTTGATAATCGATCGGTGGCTTAATGCCACCCTCTTCTTCCAGATAGTTGTCAGCCTATTTGGCCTTCCAAAAGGCAACGTATGCCTATCTGCTCTCTTACAGAACTTGGTAATGGTAGCAAGGATGTTTTGGAAGATATTGGTCGAGTTCAACGTGAATCTCTTAGTACTTATCGTTCTTTTCAAATGTACTTGTCTTAGACAAAATTTCTACAGCATACTGTTCAATTTCTGACCTTTTCTATACCCTCTTCATATACCTTCATTGTTTACTTTCCTCCGTCATAGTATATTCATGGTATTCATGATACCCTAACATCATACATCTCAAGTCACTATACTTCCATTTTACTCGAAATCTTGGACAACCATATACACATGAGTCACTTTAGTACGGGTGACCCCATCCCAAAAAGGTCTAGTGAATTCCAAATCAAAACATGGGTTGTTCGGCAGAAGATTCAAACGATCTCATTAATGTTTCCTTTATATCAGAAGCCCTTGCAGTCGGTGCTTTCTTAGAAGCAACCCTGCTTTGTCTTTTCATTGCTGGTCTAGTCACTTTATAGTCCGTTGTGACTTGGCCTCAACTGGCCACACTAAAATAAAAATATATGATTTTAAGGGTTGGCTAATTAGCATTACTTTTCTAGCAATTCCCGGCATAGTGTCTTCTTCTTTGATACCTTTCTACCTTTCCAAAACTTTACTCCATATAAGTCTTAATCGACTACTCGGCACCGTCTCCGGTCACCTTTCCTCCACTTTTATCTTTTCAACTGTACTTATCAATCCTGCGTGCCACACAAGCTTACCATTCCTGGCATAACATCCTTTTCATTTAAGTCAATCCTGGAATTTCTCAGTCCGGCTGGTTTCTTACTTACATTTCCTATTTTCGTCCAATCTCACTTCATCATTTTATCACTACCGTCGATTGTAATGCTCAGGGTCCGTTTACTAACCCATTTTACAGCATCCTTACCCAAATCACAGGGTTTGCTCCAATTTTTTACTCTCTTCCATGACATTCTCTGATAATCAGAAAGACAAGGTTTGCCAAAATTCACCGAATTCCTTTCCAGACTCAGGGAAATTTTGATCAATCTAACCACCTACTGGTAACATTAAGGAGACCAGTTTCGAAACCTGAAGAATAGTTCTATGAACCTCCAAGCAGGTGGAATCATAAGCAGTCATAGTTAACGAAATAATCATCATCGGATTGGAAGTTTACCCACTGGAGAGGAATCAATTATATCCATCCCTTAAAAGGGAATCAATAGTTTCAAACTGAAACCTGTCACAACGTCCTGATATTCAATACTACCAAATGTCGGTCTACCTAACCCTTTATGCGAAGCATCATTGGAAGCACAAAGTCTCCTTTTTCCATTAAGCAATGCCAGCTCTTGGTCATTACCAATTTCACCTTTTAGCTCCAGGAAGATTTTCTCACATTTTTCTCTTCAACTGCTGATCGTATTACTTGATCTATTATAATTCCGTGTCGGAGTAAACTTAAGGTAACTACTATAATCCATTCAAAGAGAAGAAGGAATTTAATATTCCTCTGAATCACATGCATATAACGTTTCTGGTTCATCATTTAACTGAGTTGAATTAACTCTATACTCAGTCTCTGGCAGTAGTCTCATTACGAGTTCATCTTGACTCACTGGTCTTATCTTCCGGTAGGTTCTGAGATCATTGTCTTGCTTACTACTTCCTTATATAACTTTATCCAATCATGCTGTCACTTCCCAATGTTTTCACTTTCTAACTGATTCATTCATAAAATGGACATTTTACTGAATAAAACAATTTCATCAACCTCAATTTGGTTCCATAAATTACAACCTATGACATCTGCCTTCTCATGGCGAATTATTACTAACCATATTCATACTTATTCATTTATCAAATGATATGGCACTTACTGCCTCCTTCTCAACTATTCCTAGGGACTCTGCTCCTCGCCCTAAATCGATGTCTTTGGTAATCATACATCCCTCTAGCTCTTTCTTTGTTAAGATGAAAATCTCTAAGGATTCTCATCTATTTCCGTATAAGATCTCAAGTAATTCTTCCAATCCTTCTTTCTTGCTGGTACCACATCTGGTAGTCCGGCTATGAATTCAACATGCATCTTCAGATCTCTTAATAATATCTCGATTCTTTATACTCACTTTTCTGAGCACCATATCTTAATCATCACAGTCATTCTGGCTGCGACCCTCATTACCCATGGGTAAGCTCCTTATCCTAACAGGATTTTCCTTATTTGCTGGAACCTCTTCCGGGTCTCCAGTAGGGTACTCCATCGAATTACCCGCTGATCTTCAGCATATAAAGCATCATCGCGCTGTTGCTCGTATGCCTCAAGGTCAGTCGCCTTACTCGTCGATACGATATCGAGCTAAGTTACTATCATTATACTTACGAGTTCCCATAAGGGTTTTATATGTCATCACTACATTAAGTAGTCCGACTATGAACTTGGCAAGAGTTCTTATTATCTTATTGAATTTATTGTTTTAACGTCACCTCATCTCTGGGGTTTATAACGTACGCTCTGATACCACTTCTGTAACACCCCCAGATCCGGGGTCCGGGATCCGGTGGTTACGGTTTCCAATTCTGTCCATAACAATTGAGCTTTCCTTAACATAAAATAAATTACGTCTCTATAACCCAACACAACAATATAAAACACACCCGTTATAGTCCCAGAGATGAAATCAGAGTAACAATCAAATTTTTATTAATCACATTATGAGTTCTTACAATCCAAAAGGATTTCAATATAAATACATACTCTTTGCCATCCATTTACATAAGTCATACTATACCATATTCTTGGTACTGAAAGAATAAATATACCCTACCAATAGCTTCTTCTTCAGCTCTGGTAGTCTCATCGTCCTCGCCCGCGTCGAGTGCGCCTTGTGCGAGTCATCTGATCTAGCTGTTGTTGTGATATAATAATAAGGCAAGGGTGAGCAATAGCCCACCAACAATAATATATAACTGAACGATAATGTATAACAGTTCAAAAGTATCTTTCAAACCATATGCCATGCATTTACGGAAATGATGCCAGTATAATATGAACGATGAAGTTACAAGGTAACTTAAAGTATTTGTTTGTGGAAATATCTGCTACATCAAAGTAAGCGAGATATTCTTATTGTTATTAAGAAGAGGAGTTTGCAAGAAAAGGTTGCAATTCCAGTTATGACCCTTTTCCAACTCTGCCAACAGTAATCATGTTGCAGGAAATAAATAAATTTGGATGATGAACCAATGATGGAGTATTCACCGCGCCCGCTGTTCCAATCTTGATGATCAGTCGAGATCGTACAGCTCAATTTAGATTTACTACCGGTAGAAGGAAGAACTGACGGCTTTACTTGTATACCGCCTTACTAGCTCTCCCCGGCCAACGGTTGGGCCAAAGGGGATGGACCGGCGCTACTCGGCCTCTTACACGACTCCTAGTTCAAATAGAATTCATGATTCTGAATGTAACGTTCGTCCCCCTTTCCCCAAGTATAATACTTGTTGATAAGACTCCACAAAGTAGTCGTATCTAGTTGGAAAGGAAAATTTACCAATAACTCCCAAGCTATTACTTGGTAACGGATATTAACTTGTTCCAGTAATTTTACCCCTCGAAAGATGAGAAGGTAAGCAACGACTTAATAAGTCAACAGCACCCGAGTTGCGGGTGAAGGGAATACTTTATGACCGGGAAGTCGACAAGATAAATAACATTTTCCAAGTAAGGTTCCCTTATTATTAAGGAGATAGACTCGAAGAAGAATGATGTCTGAGAACCTTTCTTGATATAAGATTAATAATAATATGACTCCGAAATATTTTTCGTAATAATCGAAGAAGATAACCCTTATTGAGGTTATTCTAAGTATGGAATAAATATTCAGAGAATATTTATTGAATTAAAATATTTTACAGAATATTTAGGAATATGAAAGAATGTCTTAAATCAGAGTATTTCTCAAAATAATCCCTGAAGAAATATCAGGAGAATATTTATTGAATAAATAAATATTTAAATGAATATTCAAAACAATATTCATTAATTAATAAGACCTGAAAAGAATATTTAAGGTAATATTCATAATTAATTAGGAATTTAAATGAATATTCAAAAGTAATATTCATTTAATGAATAATATCCTAAATGAATATCAAGTAATATTCATTTAGTAATCCAAGCCTTAAGGAATATTCGAGATAATATTCGATAATTAAATCAAGCTTCAGATGAATATTAAAATAATATTCATCAAGTATTTAATATCTTAAATGAATATTCAAAAGTAATATTTATTTAATAAAATAATAATCTAAAAGAATATCCAAAATAATATTCATTTAATAGTCTCATCTTTAGAAGAATATTCGAAATAATAGTCGATAATCAATTCGACTCTGAATGAATATTGAGAAATATTATTCGTTGAATAGTTACGTTCAAATAATTATTTGAAGTAAGGATCGTTAAAATAATTAGTCTCGAACGAATATTCAAATAATATTCGTCGCCCAAATAATAGAAAATATTTACTTAAATATTTTCTTCCGAGGTAATCTCGATATATCAAGGAATATTGACTCCCGGTCTATTTTTGATTAATAAGATATATACGCCCTTCTATGAGGGTCTTACAATAACCGGCTTATAACTGATATATAACTATCTAGCTTATAAGCCAATAATAACATTCAGGGAACAAGTATATCAATTCAACTTGAAAGTAGGCATGCATGCAATGGCATATGTATATCAGCAATCATATATATATATTATTCAATCACAACAACAGCCTAAAAGAAGGGAATTGAAACTTGCTTGGTAGTCGAGTACGGTAAGGGGTAGTGGTAGCGGGTCCCGGTTCAGCTTGGTGATCTATAAATAGCCAAGGCATTCGGGATTAATCACTTAACATATTAAAAGTTAAGTTATACTTAATTCGAAACTCGTTCTCGAGTTATCTCGTTATACCCCTTTTAGTGGATTACTTTTATCACTGATCCGACCCGACATTCGTTCGTTAATACGACATGTCATTGTACTTATACTTGGGACATACTTAAGTCATATGAGTTCTAAAGTCGATCGTTACGAACCAATACTATACTCCGAGTTTTATCGTTCGTTTTCTAAGCGTTTTACCAAGGTTATAACCAAGCGGGTTTTTAGGGGTTCGTTCGCGTTTAACCTCGACTCGAACATTTTTAATAAATCGAAAAATGATCCTTTTGACATACGGTTTTCTTTCATGCCTTCCTTTTTACCTCTAGTATTTATTTACCAAGGTTCGCCATGACGTTACATAGTTTACGAGGGTTCAATTACAGTTACGAACTTTCGTTTACGGATTCGAACTACTTTTAGTAATTTGGTCATAAATCCTAAACCGTAAGTCCGTTTCACGTGATCTTTATATCAAAACGAAGCTTAGAACATTACCTATCCTATCATGGCAGATAAGGTCTCTGGACAGTAGGGGTTCGACATGAAAAATGGCATACAAAACATGGTATTGCAAAATCGGGCATTATAACGGCTGTAAATCGAATATCTACCAATTCCGAATCTTCCCATAAACATAGTATCCAACCCAAAAAACATATACATGACTTATATACATGAACTGAGGCCAAGCAATGCCTTTCCGTTCATCTAGCTATTTACATCATTAATCCAAAAATCCATACATAATCATGCTTATAATCTTAACATAACCATAACTAAGTTATAACTATCATAAACATGCTTAAATCTCAAACAAGGGTTAGGGTTTCAAGAGCTTTATACCTTCCTTGGAGTGTGTTCTAGCCTCACTAAGCTTTGTATGATCCTTGGGTGGCCTTAAGCTAGCTAAATCAACCATAAAAATCAAAGAAAACCAACATTAGTTCTTGAAGAACACTATTCACCCTCCTTGTAAATGATTTATTTGAAAATGGAAACAAAGGATTTTGGACTTGAAATTTCTAGGAGATTAGTTTCTTGAAATATAGAACTCACCTTAAAAATTACAAGATCAAATGATGGTGGGAGCTTGGACTTTGGATTTGGAATTAAGGAAATAGCCGAATGGATGGAATAATGGGGGGAGGAGGAGTTTTGCTTGGTTGCTCTTGACAATAATGCATAAAGTGATATGTTTAACATAATATCTCATCCTTGGTTGCTTTAATAAAGTGATGATGCATGGGGTGATGTATTTGGCAAGACAAGTGTTGAGTTTTGGATGGTGCTAAGGCTAACCAAGTGGTTGCTTGCTAAGTACTAGTTTAAATCTCTAAGCATGCTAGTTACTTTAAGCCACTTGGTTGCTAGATATTTATTCTAGTAGCTTGCAGAATACTCTTGCTTCCTCTGCTTGTTTCTGTGTCCGGTTATTACCCGTTTCGATTGATCGTTCGTGAGAATATTTCACGGATTTCTAATTAGGGTTTACCGGGAATCCTCTTTAATATTAATACTTTCATTCTCCATCTTTCATTCTAACTTTCCAATTTATATTCCTTAAATCCATTCATTAAGTACTTAAGGCTATCAGTGTCCAGGGAACTCTCGGAGAAAATAAAAGTGCGGTTTTTCAGAATCCGACAGCTTTTACATACACTTATTTTCCCCCTGGATCACTAATACGAACTCGGAAATCCGTTCCGAATGCTTCTGTATAGTGTCGTCTCATATTATTATATACTCCCACCAAACACTATTCATTATGTATTCTTTAATTGTTCTCTTAGGGTGGTACAATTGTCCGTATTCTCTTTCGATCGTTCCTTAACCTTTTTACGGAACTACTGGATTAATCGTTATCGATCTGGATGACATGAGGGTATTCTCCTACTTGAAATTGCCATATCTTATTCCCTTAGAAGATAGATTATTCTTACCTATGTTGTTACCCTTTAGCATCCTTCAAGACATAGAAATAATAAAGTCGAATTCCATTCATTCTTTCCAAATATCAATTATTACATTGTAGCCATAACCACTCCTCAGTGGTTTCCTACCTTCATTCTTAAATCAAATATAATAACATCCCAAAATATCAAATCCTCAAAGTTAATATCTCAATTCTTGGATTATAATAATATTTAATCCACTGTCCGGTCAAATATTATACCGAAAAAGAATTTGGAATTTCTGAATTCCGATCGTCTCTGCATTCACTTATTTCCTCCGCGTATTACTAATATGACTTCGAAACATCCATATCACGTCCCGTACATAGGGTGGCGTGAAAAGTTTTCCAACTTACAAAATCACTATTCATCCACCAAATTACTATGCACGTACAGGAAACACTATGCACGTACGGGAAATACTATGCACGTATGGGAAACACTATGCACGTACTCATTTCCCTTTAAGGATCCATTAGCTCCTTCCTGGATGGTAGATTATTCTTATCTAGGTTCTCAACCATCGAATTACTCTATTCTGACAATATACCAATGCATCAGGATCATTGTCCAAAGCAATATCCATTCATTACAATCATTGTTCTTTGAAACCACCATTCATTAGAGCTGGTGACCTTGTTGTCGGAATCATTGTTCTTCATTTTATCATTACTTAATAAAAAGTTTTAATTATATCCAAAATTTGGGGTTCTTACAGTAATTCGATTGATTCAGTAAACAAACCATATGATAAGGTCACAGACTCACTCACAGCCACTGACTCAATTGAATCGGTATCTTCGAGACTTCGACTTTGATTCTTTTATTCTTCTAATTAGGTAATTAGGTGTCTTCTTTCTAAGTTATTGTTTTCTAATTTTTACTTCCTGCATATCATTTGTATAATGTTTGTATGATCTATAAGGCTTGTTCAACATTCTTTGTTGTTTCTATCCAGATAATTTGGCATCAACTCTTGAAGTTCAAAGCATTACTATGTTCTAATTGGTAGTGTAAATATTTTTTACTTGAAATACCTAGTGCCAAGTATAACAGAGCAAACGCAAAATTTCTTGGTTTGATAGACCAGTGTTGCATTCCCTGAATTTTTAAGGATTCTACTTTTCTTGGCTCGGGCCTGCATAAAATTTCAGTTTTTTAGAAATCCGAACCGAACAAATTGATCCATTTTATTTCGGTTTGTTTTGGTTTGCATGGAAAATCGGTTCGCTTTGGTTATACACAAAATGAAATTTGGTTATTCGATTTTTTTAATTCGGTTCAGTTTTTAACCGAACGGATGGAATGATCAGCCCTAAACCTAAGTCTCCCGCCAAACAGAGCTCTGATATATACCATGTTAAAATAGTCGTAAATTTTCTTCTCATTCACAGTTGAAGGTAAAAGCCTCAAAGTTTATTATAACATTACAATGATTTATATAGCAAATCCCTAATTCTCAATAATGGAAATTAACATAGTAACAAAACTTTCCATTTTTAACTAATAATAATTTTAAAGGTAATATTAAAGGTAAGTCTTTATTTTTTCCCATAGTAATATATAGACAAATATGACAACATCAAACTTTAAAAAAAAATTGAATCATTCACTCCAATTAACACAATCACCCACTTGAATCAGCTTTCTAGTTATGATCAATTTTCATCCTCGTCTTTTTCATCTTTGTCCTCATCGTCATTGTTAACACAATATCACGCAAGTATACGTGGTCACAAGTAATATAGATTAAATTCGTTCCACAGAGATCTGGTTGAGTTTCTATTCAGTTAATGTACCCATTTAACAATGTATGGTTATAACTCACTGCTAAGACAAGTAACAATTTGGAGTTTTAATTACCTAAACTAAACTAAGATGCAATTTATCAAATTAAGAATTAATTAACTGCTGAGATTTAAAACTGAACTTCTTATATGAGAATAAACATGGGACTCTAACTTCATTAACTACTTCGCTTAGATTTGATGCCTTTAATCAATGCATGTGATGATTTTGATAACTGATCAA
Source organism: Saposhnikovia divaricata (assembly GCA_036435485.1). Classification (NCBI taxonomy): domain Eukaryota; kingdom Viridiplantae; phylum Streptophyta; class Magnoliopsida; order Apiales; family Apiaceae; genus Saposhnikovia; species Saposhnikovia divaricata. Next base: position 103,597,121 of record CM071601.1, read on the forward strand.
ATAACACGAAACAAGTACACGCTACCTGTCAGCATACGTATACCAAACTACTCATACATCCATAAAAGAGATAGAAGATGAATAGACACCAATCATGCTTAGACCCTATATGTCTATAGAATTTGAAAACATAAAGGTTGAAGAACAAGTTACTCATATTGATCACATAGGGCAATATAAGTATTTTCATCTTATACTACGAATCATATTGATAACCAATTATGAACCTATGCTAGCATGGCAAGTTCTAAATCTCAAGATCCACTTTCACTTCACAAGAGATTAACAATTCAATTTAGATGTTAGCTACGCATCTAAAAGCATTAAGATTGACCATACAAGGATATCAAGAATTCATCACACACAGATCTTTAAAGCATTCACACTCCTAAGCTACATAGACAAATCCGTTAGAATCCCATGACAACGATTAGTTCATAATTGAATCGTTCGTCACCATGGGATTTGCTGAAAACATGGTATGAAACAAAATATGAATGAAAATAAGAATATTATTAAAACAAAGAGTTGAGAAAACAAATCTAGAATCCAGAATAACGCCTAAGAAAAGAACACAAAAGATGAAGTAGATCTAGATCCGTTGCTTGTCACGGGCGTTGATCTTTCTCCTCTTTTCTCCCTTGAAATTCTATGCTATATTATATAACTATCCAAATTACAATGCTAAGATGTGTTTTTATAGCCCTAGAAGTCTTGCACAGCAAGAAAATATCCTAAAATACAATTAGAATTCGATTCTGGTGCAAGAACATGCCTAAAATACGATTACAACTCAAATTAGGGAAAAATAGTCAAATTTCAGCAATTCTGGCCGACTAGGGCGCAGTCAGCGCACCTAGGGCGCAGCCTGCGCAGTAGAATTCTGTCCAAGGGCGCAGTCTACGCACCTAGGGCGCAGTCTGCCCACCTGGCTTCTGGAATTTTCTATTTCAGCTCGTTTTGCTTCGTTTTGGCTCCAAACGCTTCCGTTCTTTTTGCACTAGCTTCTGTCTTCCATTCTCTATCTCTGGAATCACCATGGTGGTCTACAACAAGACTCCATTCTTCATTCGTAAGCTCAAATTCAATTCCACAATCGACGGAAACGTTAACCCTAATCGACGTTCATGCACCCCTGCACAATTAAACAAAATACATCAAAACTACAACAAACTTGAGTCCAAGACAATCAATTTAAGCCGATATGGAACGTTCCAAGTGGATATAAAATCCACTTATCACACCCCCAAACTTAAACCGATGCTTGTCCTCAAGCATAAACTACTAACACTACCTAATTAGTACCACTTCCGTAGGTGATCACGGTTGCATTTGGCATATGCAACAAGCCCTTCAAACCCCTAGGCAGCCCTAGTGGACGAGTAAGGTCTCGTGAGGGCCTATAGCTAATGTACCCACAAAATCCATCTAACTAAACAATGCAAAAACAATGCAACGCATGAATGCAACTAAAATGAAAATGCAACGATCCCCTTCAAACGCACCAAAACCAACTAGCAAGCAAATAACTCAAAGAATGCGAATAACTCCAAATAGAGCTTGACTAAGTCCCCGTATACTAACATTACATGAACAGAAACGTGCATGTGTGCGATGCTCATCAGATATACTCCTAAAACTAGATCAAAATCATACTTATCCTTCGTCAAAACAATCACAAGTTTATAAATAGAATAGACTGTAGACACTTCATAACCTAGAAACACCTCCATCCTTATTCAAGTTAGCCAGTAATTCATGCTTTATTACTAACAACTACGACACATAATATACAAGCATGCTTATTTAATCGTGCAATGGATGAGACCCCAAAAGGCTTATACAATAATACCCATGTAGCGAGCGTTAGGTTAGTGGATCCCAGACTATAAAAGCCTTAGGTCACTAGGCACAAAGTCCCCGCGAACTTAATAGCTCGAGTATTAAAGAGCTCACCCTGGTTAATTTTGCATCTAAACAACTATATATATATATATATATATATATATTTTCAATGCAATCTGGAATGAAAATTCTCATTTCCAATCCTAGACTACTCATATAAATATGAGCCGGCTACTAGCCAATTGACACCTAGCCATTATTGACAACTAGCATGAAATCCCAGGTTTCCCCCAAACTTAGACTTTAGTGTCCCTACGCCATCAAAGGAATAACGAAAATTCTAAATATAATCAAGTGATTAAATTTAAAACAACCAAACAAGCATGACCTCAACCTAGCCCAAAAGCAAACGATGAGACTGTGAAAATAATTTGTTTCTGAAACATGCAAGTCAATTTCATAGGAACTATAAATCAACCCTCTATTCATCATTACCACACTCAAATAGACATCGACCTACCAATCAGAATTGGCTCATCCTAAGGGATCATGAAAAATGCATGCCATGAAAATGCAACTAAAATGAACTCACATGGTATTACGAAAACAAAAACAGAATGTCCTATATGAAACAAACATAAATAATACGCACATACATGCATGAATTACTACTAATATGCAAAATATGATATCTATATGAACACAATAACACATAATCACAGATAACTACAAATACACTACTTATCCCCTAAACCACCCCCAAACTTTAAAGATTCAATGTCCACATTGAATGAAAATAAATACGAGGAATAGTAGAACATACCTACTCATCAGAACCACATGGGTTGCCTCCCATGAAGCGTTGTCTTTAACGTCATTTAGCCGGACAAATATGATTCAAATCATGGTGGCTCGAAGATCGCATTCGACTTTTCCTTATCAGAAGGACCATTCACCCATTGGTTGACAACCTTCTTGCTATCTTCCCACATCTTTTCTAAATCAAACTTCACCTTGACTCTTCCTTCAATCGATTTTTTCTTTTTCTTCTTCACACCTCTAAGGTGTTTATGCATCACAGTTGATTGATAAGAACCCTTTTCTACCTCATCATCCATGATCCACCTTCTTAACACATTATCTTGACACACTTTAAAAATCACCAACTCATCATTCAGAAGGACATACTTCAAATGAGATGGAAGCTTTCCGAGCTTGACATTCGAGAGATCTCGAATTGAAGAACTGTCAATGGAATCACTGATGTGATGCTTTAGCATATGCATGTTCGACTTTTTGCTCAACAACTGATCAAACTCCTCTGCCTGACCCGTATCACCCATTTCCACACTGAAACACTCTTCATCTTCTGTCGGAAATTTCATGGCCTTGAACACATTAAAGGTGACATTCTGATCTTGCACCCTTATTGTAAGCTCTCCTTTTTGCACATCGATCAAAGTACGGCCCTTAGCTAGAAAAGGCCTTCCCAAGATTATGGGAATCTCTTGTCTTCTTTGAAATCTAGAATCACAAAATCGGCAGGAAATATGAGCTTATCAACCTTCACCAGGACATCCTTTACTATACCCCTCGGATAAGTGATCGTCCGATCAGCCAACTACAACGAGATGTTGGTAGGTTTCGGATCAGGCAGACCAAGTTGCTTTAAAACAGACAAGGGCATGAGATTAATGCTATCTCCCAAATCACATAAGCATTTGTCAAAAGACAACTTTCCAATGGTGCATGGAATTATAAAGCTTCCTGCATCCTTAAGTTTAGGAGGCAATTTCTGTTGCAACACCGCACTGCACTCCTCTGTCAATGCCACTGTCTCAAATTCTTCCAACCTTCTCTTTCGTGACAAAATATCCTTCATGAACTTTGCATATCTCGGCATCTGATCCAATGCTTCAACAAAAGGAATGTTAATGGACAGTTTCTTGAAGTCATCCATAAACTTCTAAAACTGTTTTTCTTGATCTTGTTTATGCAAGCGTTGAGGGTATGGTGGAGGAGGATAGATCTGATTCACCCATTCTACTTCGGAGGAGAGTTTTCAGCAGAATTTTGCTTTTGAAGTCTTTTTGGGAATGGAGGAGGTGGATAGATCTGATTGCTCTCTGTAGACTGCTTTGTATTAGATGTTTTGAAAATACACCTAGAGGGGGGGTGAATAGGTGTTATGACTAACAATGATCAAATAAAAAATCTGTCTAAAATTATATTCTGGCAGCTAGCTGGATGCAACAAATTTATGAATAAGCAGCTAACTGAGTTAACTAGATGCAACTGATTAACAAATAAGCAGCTAGCTAAGTTATGTAGTGCAGTAAGATAAAATGCAGTAAGTAAAGAACACCACGAATTTTAGCTAGGTTCGACCCCTAATCTTCTATGGTCTACGTCCTAGTTCCTTACCAACTTGGTAAGAGAATATATTATTGATCACAATGAAATCCAATTACAAGATACAATAATATATCTCCCTTAATCACCCAGTTACTGACTGCAGCTAGCTGGAACCCCTTGTTTCCTGAACACAGCTCTCTAAGTTCTATACTAAACCAAGTATAAACTTCTCTAGCCTAATGCTCCTTCAACCCTTGTTCCACAAGCTTAACAATCCAGCAACTACCAACTTTACAAGTTGAACAACAATGGATAAAAAATAATTACAACTCAGAGATATGAACTCTCTAAATACTCGATATATATAATATAGTACAAGAGCTCGTTTGAAGTAAAGAGTGCAAAGTTGTTTCTTGTATTCTTGAATATTGCTTGAAGGTTCTTGATTTCTTCAGAGGAGAAATATGCAAGCCTTTATAGTGAAGTACATGAGCTACAAATTATGAACAATCTTGCAACGGTCTTGAAGATCACTTCTCACGTTTGGCTTTGTTCAAATTAATTGCATTACTAACGTTCACCTGCAGGTTTGATATATATTAATCTGAAGATATAATGATTCTCATGCAGAGGATATATTCAGTGGAGAGAGATGAAAGCAAAGAATTTTGTTCTTGAATAAATCCGTTAGTGACAAATAAAGAAAACAATAGATATGATACTTAATGAATGTGTTTTCTTTGTAAGCTTTTCTATAAGACAACAGGTGGTGGAAATGTAGAAGCATGTAAGTTTTTATTATTAATAAGAGCATGCTTGAAAAGAGCACATGGGTTGTTTTTAGTGGGGCATTAAAGAATTCAAAAGATTCCTTTACTAAGGAAAGTTGTTTTTAGAAAGACTTTTGTAAAGAAGGGTGTTTATATATATATATATATATGTATATGTATATGTATATATATATATAGATATATATCATGAATAAATTCGGGTTACTCTTAATTATGAAGTCTAATTGAAATCTATATAGCCGAACTTCCCTTTCACATTCTGGGCAGACTGCCAGCTTGCTGAGAAGCTCTGTAAGCTAGCTGAGATGCTCTGCCAGCTAGCTGAGATGCCCTGTGTTTTGCTATTAATTGATATGAATAATGAACCTGCAAAACAATATTAATCAAGAACAAATACCCAGCTTGCTTCCTATGTATGATCATCAAAATCATGGAGTTTCATGTTTCAGCAAAGGTTTTGCCTTTTTTCGCTTCGCCATCCAACTAATCAGCTGCCAATTTAGAATTCGCCTTTTCTTTATCTGCAGAAGCCTCCACCTGCTGTTTCTTGATTTCTTCGTCTTCCTCAGCTGCTGATTTTTGATCCCTCATGACTTTTCCAGATCTCAAAGTAACTGCATTGACCTATTCCTTGACTTCCCTCTTGCCTAGATTAGGCTCTGTATCACTTGGAAGAGTTCCTTGCTGCCTATACAATAAAGCACTTGCAAGCTGCCCCATCTGGTTCTCCAAGGTCTTGAGAGAAACTGCCTGGCTTTTAACCATCAACCTCATCTCATCCAATTCTAATTTTTCACTAGAAGATTGCCCCGCACTTGATTGAGGCTGCTGTTGAAATCTCGGAGGTTGGAATTGTTGCCTTGGAGCATACGGCTGCTGATAGCCTTGATTGAATGGCCTCGCTTGCTGACCCTGAAACTGTTGATAAGGCTGTTGAGGTTGTTGAGCACCTTGATTGTTGCTCCAGCTGAAATTAGGATGGTTCCTGTTATTGGGATAATAGGCAACTATAACTGGTGCAGCAGGTCTCTGAAAATTACTCACAAACTGTGCTGATTCAGAAGAGATAGCACACTGATTCATGTCATGTGCCCCCGCACATAGCTCACAAACACTAGCAACCTGCTGAACTCCATAATTAGTAAGAGAATCCACCTTCATCGTAAGAGCCTTCAACTGAGCTGCTATAGCTGTAGCTGCATCAACTTCAAGAATTCCTGCAACCTTGCCTTGAGATAGTCTTTGAGTTGGATTTTGATATTCATTAGTAGCCATTGTCTAAATAAGATCATAAGCCTCCGCATAGCTCTTAAGATTGACCATACAAGGATATCAAGAATTCATCACACACATATCTTTAAAGCATTCACACTACTAAGCTACATAGATAAATCCGTTAGAATCCCATGACAACGATTAGTTCATAATTGAACCGTTCGTCACCATGGGATTTGATGAAAACATGGTATGAAACAAAATATGAATGAAAATAAGAATATTATTAAAACAAAGAGTTGAGAAAACAAATCTAGAATCCAGAATAATGCCTAAGAAAAGAACGCAAAAGATGAAGTAGATCTAGATCCGTTGCTTGTCACGAGCGTTGATCTTTCTCCCCTTTTCTCCCTTGCAATTCTATGCTATATTATATAAATATCCAAATTACAATGCTAAGATGTGTTTTTATAGCCCTAGAAGTCTTGCACAACAAGAAAATATCCTAAAATACAATTAGAATTCGATTCTGGTGCAAGAACATGCCTAAAATACGATTACAACTCAAATTAGGGCAAAATAGTCAAATTTCAGCAATTCTGGCTGACGAGGGCGCAGTCAGCGCACCTAGGGCGCAGCCTACACAGTAGCATTCTATCCAAGGGCGCAGTTTGCGCACCTAGGGCGCAGTCTGCCCACCTGGCTTCTGGAATTTTTCTGTTTCAGCTCGTTTTGCTTCGTTTTAGCTCCAAACGCTTCCGTTCTTTTTGCACTAGCTTCTGTCTTCCATTCTCTATCTCTGGAATCACCATGGTGGTCTACAACAAGACTCCATTCTTCATTCATAAGCTCAAATTCAATTCCATAATCGACGGAAATGTTAACCCTAATCGACGTTCATGCACCCCTGCACAATTAAACAAAATACATCAAAACTACAACAAACTTGAGTCCAAGACAATCAATTTAAGCCGATATGGAACGTTCCAAGTGGATATAAAATCCACTTATCAGTCATCTTGGTTTTCGTTGTCATCATTATTGTTTCTGTCATGATTCTTCTCAAAGTCCCTCTTTTGGTTGACGTTGATTTGGATAAGAGTCTCTTCCACAATCCCATCGTTGTGTTTTCGTCTTGCCTTCAACTTCATACTCAAGATTTTCTTTTTCTTACACATCCAAGAACTCTCGCAGTTTTCTTTCACCCATATGCTCTTGCAGAATATTTTTTACCCACGAACTCTTGTAGGATTTTTTTCCTCTCACCCACGAACTCTCGTGAAATCTTTTTCGGAATCTTTTTTCTCTCACCCACGAACTCCTGCATGATTTTTTCACACCCACGAACTTTCTTAGGATTTTTTTTCTCACTGGCTCTTAATACCATGTTAATTAACCAGTTGCTCCTCTAAAACCTTAAGGTGTTAAAGGAAGGCCCAACTAGATATTTATATTATATTCTAAGAGTACTTTTAAATAAATGAATCAATAACGTTGAAATAAACAAAGAAAAAGAGTGGTAAGTTGTTAAAGCAACAGTAATAGCTTATCATAAAACATCATTCATGATGTATGTTTACGTAACTTTTCTTTATGTTCACATAGAGTGATAGAGGTTCTTCACGAATAGAAAAAGAACAAGAAAAATAGAGCAAATTTCTTGAGTAATAAAAACATATCTAATAGAATCCCAGTGTTGAAATGTTTATGAGTGTGTCCGAAAGAGATGATAGATTGGGAAGAGGGATCATTTGGAGGGAGGAGGAAGCTATCATAGAGATAGAGCTGCGAGAACCATAGGAGGACAGAACGGCAAAAGTGCGCAATTGCTACCAAGATATTTAGTGGGTTGCGAACTCAGGCCAACTTTGATCTACCTAAACACTGCGATAATAATGAGGTTTTGAAAGCTCTTTATGCTCAAGCTGGTTGGATTATTGAGCCTGATGGCACCACCTATCCAAGGTCTAACTCTTTTTTTACTCTATACATGGGTATTCTATATTTAATGGGTTGCGAACTTAGCTCAGACAAAGTTCTGCTTTCCAAACAATTGAGAGTTACATGATATGAACCTTCCTGATGACAGTAAACAATAATCACCAACTCTTTTCTGACAAAGTCAAATCCAGCCATTATTCTATTAATTTAGTTCTTCAATGCATCGGTGTACGATGTGTGGTATGGACTGGCCTTTTATACCTTTCAAGGATCGCAAGAAATTGCTTGTCATTGTTCATGTGAAGTTGTGGAAGACTAAATACTCTTCTAGCTTCATTCCATCTAGGACCATCCTTGTATAGAATGTCCCTCTTCCTTTCTTCTAACTTGATCTTGTGGAGATGTTGCTTTTCAGCTAGTTCTATTTTCTGAAATTTTGCTCTTTGATCTAACAATTGAGATGTCCGTTCAAGTCTTTCTTCTCTCTGCTTCAAAATGGTTGCCTGCTTCAACAATTCTTTCTCAGATTTTGGGTCAATAGGTGCTTCTGCTGTCCATTTGCTAAAATCAGCTTTAGGTTCATATTCAGGTATACCAATAAGATCTTATAGTTCAGTATAGTAGTCAATTTTTGGTTCATGATCAGGTATACCTTCAGTTGCAGCTACTCCTTTACCCTTTCTTCCCTTATCACTCCCCTGACCTGATTGCTGCTCCCCCTTACCTTTTCACTTATTCCCCTTAGTTGGGTTATCCTCTACAGATCTGTCTTGGGAAGTTCCAGAATTTCCACCTGCAGGGCCTCCACCATCTCCACTTCCACCTAATCCTCCTTTAAAGAACTCTCTTTGTTCTGCAGTAGTTGGATGAATGGTTTGAACAATGTTAAACAAGTGTGTCATGCCCTGACTAAGGTATTCATAATTTTCTTCCAGTTGACTGGAGCGACTCTCATAATAATCAACATACATTTGCATTTCCTTTTGAATGTCATCCACTTTGGTTGAGATATTGGCAATAAAAGATAGAATGGCTGATCTTTCAGAGGATGCTTGAGTGTTGGATTGTATTAAAGTGTTTAGCTTAGGAGTGAAAGTTGTCTTATGATTTTGAATGTCATCCTTGATTATAAGTAGTTGATTGTTGACAGAGGTGGAAGAAGAAGACCGTTCAACCACTTGTCCTTGTAGAAATTGTTTCTCAGCTTCACTTTGAGCAAGTTTCCTTTGTAGATATTCAATTTGAGCATGTAAAGAAATAGTGTTTGTGTCAGTGTGTGCTCTCACCTGAAGTTCACTCAAGGTTGTTTCACTCACCTCTCGTGCTTGTGTTTCGCTCAATTTTATAGTGGTCCTCACATCACTCCGCACTAACTCTTTTCCTTTAGCTGTACCTGCATGTAAAATCACCCTAGCCTCTTCAGGAGAGGTCAGTGCTGGTGCAATGGGAGTTCGCAAATCCCAATCCTTAATCATATTTACTTGGTCATTTGGATTTGATAACTGAATTGGTTCAGTGGTAGATAGATCAAGTTGCCTTCCACTTTCTCCAGTCAAAACTACGAGTGGAAGCTCCCTTAAGGGATCTAGGAATGTTCCTTCTAGGTGGGGAGAAAATGACCTCATTATAGATGGTTGGAGATCAGATTTTTCCACATAGACCTGTGAAGGCCCCTCTGCCGTAACTATGGGAGGCACTGTAACCAACCCTAAGTGCTCTTCTCTCTTAGTGACCCTAGTTTCATCCACATCTATATGTTCTTCCATTCTTAATAGTAATAATGGGGTTGTGCTTGACTCAGTACAGGATGTCATGGCCGTCTGGCGAATTTCAATAGAATCATCCTGTTGAGAGAATGGTTCTAGTAACTGTTCATTGACCGTTTCAAAGTCCATATCCTGTTGGGAGGATATGGATGGGCTAGTAGGTGCATCAAGTAGATGTAATCTTCTCTTCTTTGGTGGATGCAAAGCTGCGGGTTCACTCTCACTTCCACTACTATCTCTCCTCACAGGTGAATTCTGTAGTGGTTGAATTGTTTGGATAGGATTAGACTCTGTATTTGGCTCTAAGACCTTGGCTAGGAGTTGTGGTTCTACAACCCCTTGGTCTGTTTTCCTAATAGCCACTTGGGTTTGAGATTGAAAGACAGAAGTTAATACCTGATCGGCTTGTGTTGTAGAAGTCCCGATAGGTGTAGGTTGATCCATTGGAGGTTCAGGTGCAGGTACAGGGATAGATGCAGGTACAACAGGTAGATTAATGAATTGAGACAAGTATTGAGTAATGAGCACAGGGGTGTTTGGAAACTTTTTGTAAGTGTCTAGGTTGGTGAATATCTTCTAGGTTTGTTTACCAGACACTACAGGGTTATCGTTGCGAAAGGGTGCATATTGCTCAACAGGAACAAGATGGTTAAACGTTAAAGTTAAAAACCTGGGGTATTAACAATAAACCTTTTCACCCGCATCGAAATCCCTTTTACTCTTGGTAATACGATTAATGAGCATATTCCAAAGTAGATTACCAATATTGATTCTGCAGTTGTGTACAACCGCATAACCAATATACTACAACATAGAAGTAATAAGATGAAAATTACCTCTAGTAGACTTAGCAAACACTTTGGAGATAGTGTCGAAGAACGCATCCCACTCTTGAACGAGATTCCTTTTGCTTATCTTATTAAGATCTACCATCTCATGATAGTGAATACTAGTGAAAAACTGTGCCAGCTCAGTACTAGATGGTAGAGGCTCATAATTGTCCGTCGGAAGATCTAAGACTGTACTAAGAACTGATTCATTCACCACGTGCTGTATGTTATTAAAGGTGAAAGAAAATGATCTCAAGTCTTCATACACAACAGAAGTGGTGCACATCACTCTTAGGGGGCCAATTTTCAAGGGAGCATCTCAAGATATAGCGGTACTGATAAGCGATTGCTCGTTTAAAAATCTAATCCACGGTTTAAATCTTTCATACAGACAATCATCGGGATTGAAAAATCCAACTAAGTTATGCTTCATAATCTCGAAATTATCAACATTACCAGCAATTTTTAGTGGAGATACACACACAAATTATTTTGTCACACAAAAATATAGAAAATTAATTAGTTCGCTTTTTTTCAGAATTAAAATCAATTAAAATTAATTAAAATTTGAATTAATTCAAAGTTAACCAAAAATTTCCAAATTTCAGTATGATATAGCTTGAATCATAGCCAACAATCCACTATTTTAGATTTTTCAAAATTAAATTTTAAGTCCAAGAACTGTCAAGAATTCGATTGGGTTATCAATAATCAAATTTTAGAAAACATAGTCAATAACAACATTTTATAGATAAACAGGTTGGGCTTTGAACGATCCATACCAGACTGGTCTCAGATGCTCAAATGGTTAAGAGATGAGTTCGATTTTTGAAAAATTTTGACAGAGTTTTATGCGACTGTGTATTTTGTATGTATCTATCGACTTTTAACTTTGTAAAGACACGAGTTAGGCTGTAAATGAAAGACTGACCAAAATTGTATATGTACCATCAAGACTCGGCAAGACAATCTAGAGATTATCTTACCAATTGTCTTGTTAGTACAAATCTAACAAGACAATCTGATTAAGTTAGAAAATGGATACATTTCAAAAATAAAATAAAAATATTTTACATATATATAAGTATATTTTAAACAAAACTGGTAAGACAATATCTTGTTGTCTTGAAGATTGTCTTATTAGATCTAAGCTAACAAGACAATCCAGTAATTTTTATTAAAAAGGAAAATAAAATAAATAGAAGAGAGAAAGATATATATATATATATATATATATATATATATATATATATATATATATATACAACACAAAATAGATAACATAGATATATACTGGTATGACAATTTATTGACTTTTCATACCGATTGTCTTGCCAGTATAATTCATAACAAGACAATCTAATGAAAATGAAAATAAAATAAAATAAAATACATGTACATGACGTCTGTCAAGGCAATCAACCATGACAAATTTAAAATTGTCGTACCGATTGTCTTGGCAGTATTAAACTTTCATTAACTTAATAAATTACGTGATTTTAAAATACTAGAATACATACAGTTTTTATTTATATAATAATAATAATAATAATAATAATAATAATAATAATAATAATAATAATATAAATATTTACAGATAAAATTTACAGAGATTCGAATTTATTCAATAATTAACAAACTATTTACTAAATAGTACAAATAATTTACAATAATTATTATTAAAAATACAACTACTTAAAAATAGATTCAACAAATAGTAGAGAATACTAAAAAGACCACAGGTTGTCCTTTTAGCGGAAATTAAGAAATTTTTAAAGGACAAACACTACAAAACATAAAATAAAATATTATATATTTACAACAACATTTATAGTAAGTTAATAAATTTATATATTTTCTAATAAAATAACTTTCTAATAGAAAATTATTTAGAGAGAAAATATGATTTACTAAAATATCATAAATATTCAAAAGTGCTTAAAAATAATGAAATTTTCAACAAAAATAGATTTCTCACAAATTCCAACGTGTAAAATTTGAGAAAAATATTTTTAGAGAAAATAAATTATTTTAAAATATCAGAAACATGGAATGAAATATTAGAAAGATTAAGGCAGTGGTTATAGAAATTAACAAGTAAGAAATTAAGTTGATAAATATTTTTACAAGTGATTTTAATAAAGAATTCTAATAAAATATTCACTTGTAAATATATTTAAGATCAATCAACAGATATTAACTAGATTAATTATTAGGACTCTTTAACATACCCAATTCACCAACAATTTTGGTGAATGTGGATTCGTCAAGAGACTTAGTAAAAATATCTACCGTTTGTTCCTCTGTGGGTACAAAGTGTAACTCCACAGTACCATTCATGACATGCTCTTGGATAAAATGATACGTGATGTCGATGTGCTTGGTCCTCGTATGCTGTGCAGGATTATTGGAGATAGCTATGGCGCTTGTATTGTCACACAAGATAGGAATCTTGTCTAGTACAAAGCCATAGTCACGTAGCTGATTCCTAATCCACAAGATCTGACCGCAACAGCTTTCTGCAGCTATGTATTCAGCTTCGACTGTTGAGTTGGAAACTGTTTGCTATTTCTTGCTATACCAGAAAACCAATCTGCCACCTAGGAATTGACAACTCCCAGAGGTGCTTTTCCTATCTACAACACTTCTTGCATAATCTAAATCTGTATAGCCAACTGGGTTAAAACTAGAATCTTTAGGGTACCAAATACCTAAGTTAGGGGTACCCTTAAGATATCTCAAGATTTGTTTAACAGCAATGTTCACAATTTTCTATGCAAGTATACGCAGTCAAAAGTAATACGGATAAATAGGGATCGTTCCCACGAAGACTCGGTGAAATATGTAAATGTACCTATTCAACAATGTATGGCTAAATTATAATAGCTTGGTGAAGTAACAAATTTGGGTTGTTTTCTGGATTATTACTACTAAAAACTTACTAAGGTGATTTTACTTATACGAGAAAAACACAGGGTTCCAACTTCATGAGTTGTTTCATCTAGATTAACCGTCAAGACTCAATGCAATGTGATTATTAAGGTAGCTAGTGGGAACACGAAGGAAGTACGAATTATCTTTCAATAAACTCACACCAATCCATAAATTCATCCACAATTAAGATAGAAGTTTTACGGGCATCAATTACGTCCAAATCACTATATGTCTATGAGATTGGGTGACATAATCAATTTAATCACAAGTTCCACTATCAACTACATAGGGGAGTAATGTTCTTTCGAATCTATACTACCGATATGCGGAGAAACCGTCATAAGCCTATGCTAACATGGTAATCCCTAATCTCTAAATCCACTTTCACATTCATTAGAGATTGATAAAATAGATGTTAGCTACGCATCTATATAAATTAACACAACCACATCAGGCAAACCTTATTTTTAATCACAAGCATATATTATCAAGACTATCAATTACTAGAATTCACAATTCTCTCCATTAGAACCCCATGAAAGTGTTTAGTTCATGATTAAACTTAGCACCAACATGGGTTCAATTGATAACATAATTAAAACAAAGAACTGAAAACAATTAATGATTGAGAATAGAGTGCTTGATAATAATCCAATAGATAACAAAGTAATAAGTTTAGAAGATTCAGGAAACAATATAGAAAAACCCTAGATCTTGACTTTGAGTGTGATTCTTCCTTGCCGTCACCTTGGAAGTTGTTTCCCTTTTTGATCCTGACCTCTTTACTGTGTTCTACAGACTCCCTTGAAAAGTTAATTAATTCTAAGTCATTCTCCATTTTTACAAGGGTTGGATGTGTTTATATAGGCACTCCAAGTCATGCCCAACAAGAAAATATCCTAAATTACAATTAGAATTAGAAGAAACTACTTAAAAATTCAATCAGAACTCGAACAGGGGCAAAAGAGTCATTTTTCTCCAACTCTGGCCGCAACCTGGCGCACCCTGCGCGAAATTGGCGCAGTCTGCGCCAAGTCATTCTACCTACAAGTACATTTCTGGCGCAGTCTACTCAGTTTTTGGTGCAGACTGCCTAGCAACATTCTGATGGATTTTTTCCTGCATGATTTCTTCGTTTTTCAGCCTTTTCTTCCCGTTCCTTTTGCATGAGCTTCCGTCTTTAATCCTCCTTGACTTGCATACTTCTTGGTAGCTGACAATAGCGTCCATTCTTCATTCCATAACATAAATCAACTCCCAAATGACGGAAACTTCACTCTTAATCGACATTTCTTCAACCCTGCACAATTACACAAACCACATCAAAACTACGACAAACTTGAGGCCAAAACAATCAATTTAAGCCGATTTGAAATGCTTTAAATGGATATAAAATCCATTTATCACACCCCCAAACTTAAACCAATGCTTGTTCTCAAGCATAAACAATTACAAACTATCTAACTAACTAGTACCACTTCCGTAGGTGATCACGATTGCATTTGGCATATGCAACAAGCCCTTTAAACCCCTAGGCAGCCCTAGTGGATGAGTAAGGTCTCGTGAGGGCCTATATCGAATGTACCCACAAAATCCATTTAACCTAATGCAATGCATGAATGCAACTAATATGGAAAATGCAAAGATCCCCTTCAAACTCACCAAAACCAACTAACAAGCAAATATCTCAAAGAATGTGAATAAATCCAAGAAGAGCTCGACAAATCCCCGTATACTAACAGTACATGACAGAAACGTGCGTGTGTGCAATACTCATCATAAATACTCCCAAAACTAGGTCAAAAATCATACATATCCTTCGCCAAGACAATCACAGGTTTATAAATAGAATTGACTGTAGACACTTCATAACCTAGGAACATCTCCATCCTTATTCAAGTTAGCCAGGAATTCATGCTTTATTACTACGACACTATATACAACACACATGCTTACTTAACCGTGCAATGAATGAGACCCCTAAAGGCTTATACAATAATACCCATGTAGCGAGTGTTAGGTCAGCAATCCCAAACCGCAAGGGCTTTAGGTTACTAGGACTAAGTCCCCTCAGACTTAATTACTCGAGTATTAAAGAGCTCACTCTGGTTAATTTTGCAATTCACATAACTCTTTTTTTTTTCTTTTCTTTTTTTTCTGATTTTTTTTATATATATGCAGTCTGGAATGAGCCTTTCTCATTCCCAACCCTAGACTACTCATATAAATATGAGCCGGCTACTAGCCATTTGACATCTAGCAATTATTGACAATTATTTACAATTAAGCATGAAATCCCTGGTTTCCCCCAAACTTAGACTTTAATGCTCCTACGCCATCAAGGGAATAACGAAAATTCTAAATATAATCAGGTGATTAAATCTCAAAGCATCCAAACAAGAATGACCCTAACCTAGCCCAAAAGAACCCAATGAATTTGTGTAAAAATTTTGTTCCCGTAACATGCAAATCAATTCTTAGGAACTATAAATCAGCCCTCTACTGATCATCACCACACTCAATTAAACATCTACCTATCAATTAGAATCAGCTCGTCCTAAGGGATCATGAAATATGCATACCATGAAAATGCAACTAAAATGAACTCACATGATATAAAAACACAATAAAAGAATGTCCTACATGAAACAAACATGTAAAATAACACAACTACGAATGAATTACACTAATCATGCAAAACATGATTTCCTACATGAATACAATAACATAATAACACAACATACAACACTACTTATCCCCCAAACCACCCCCAAACTTAAAAGATTCAATGTCATCATTGAATGGAAGTAATTACGAAGGATAGTAGAAAACATACCTACTCATCAGAATCGTCACCCTCCTCGGGTGAATCAGGTGGAGGATACGGAGTCCGAGCTCCAAAAATAGGCCACTGAATAGCAGTACCTTGTGACTGAAAAGCTGTATCCAACGCCACGGCCATGTCCTCGGAATACTGACGGTGACTGACATGCAAAGCATCCATCCTCCTAGTCATGGAATCCATCCGTCGAGTCATCCCGCGGAAATAAGTATCCAGAACTGCCATATCAACCATACCCTGAGGCGAACCACCTGCTCTCAAACTACTCGCACCATCTACTCTCGGTGCCCTAAGAACCTGACCACCAGCACCTTCTTCATCCATAATATACCCAAGCCCAATTCCGTGACAACAGATGCATACGGCATACTAGCTGTGGAATCACCTCCCAAAAACCGAAGAATATTTTGATTAATAAGATAACCGAGGTCCACATACTCACCTTTCAGAATGCCCCAAAGTAGAATAGCCCTCTCAATAGTATCATCAGCCACATGCGATGATGGTAGAATATTAGAACTGATGAATAAGAACCACGCCCGTGCAAACCTAGTCAGTGATGCAGCCGGAAAATTCCTCTTCTCAGTGGTACTCGGCTTACACTTCCAAACCGTTCCAGGAACACATAACTCAGCAATAATAGTATCAAAATCAACATCCTCCCTTGACTTTTTCCCCCAATCCTCAACACCCCTAGGCTTAGGTTGTTGCCTAATCAGATTACGAATTGCACGAGGTGAATAATCCAAATTTCGTCCCCTAACAACCGTGGAGTTATTCTTTGCTATCTTAGCATTAGCATAAAATTCCTTAACAACGTTCAACGGGGCATCATTAGCAAATTCACAAAATAGGGTCCAACCCCTCTCACGAACCATAGCCCCCATCTCCACATTAGTATCGGGCAAGAACCTCCTCTCCCGAATAACCCCCTTCGAAACTAATCGGCCATACTCCGCTTCGGCCTCCGGAGTCAAAAATTTCACCACTTCACCCTCCGAGGTAAAATTCTCATCCAAAGATGGACAAGTACCACTACTACTACCCGCCAACCTTTGTCTCTTAGGAGCCATCACAACAACAATAACAGCCAACTAAGAAAATCCCCAAATTCGAATTTCAACAAAAAACCCAACTTCACAAGAACACAAATTCGCAATAATTAACAAAACAAGATGAGAGCAATTACCCACACGAATTGTAGAGGTGTCCTTGCAAGATAAAGCCTCCAAAAATTCAAATTTATCCTCCCCTTGAGCTTGGAATGGATGTAGGTGTATAGATTGTGAATGAGAAGTGTATATATAGAAAAGTGTTTGTATAGATTTTGAATGGTTGAAGGTGTATATACAGAGATGTATATGTATATGGTGAGATGTAATTTGGGTTAGGATAGTGAATTAGATATAGAATTGGAGTGGGAGGTGTTTAGGGTTTTTGATTTAGAAGAGTGATAGGATATAGAATAGAATTGTAGGAGATAGAATGTAAATTGGGGGTGTTTTAACATGATAAAATCGGGCAGTTGGTGTTGGCGCAGACTGCGCGGTTCTGGCGCAGGGTGCGCGATCGCGTTCTGCAAATTTTTTTTTTCAAACTCCTACACTAACACCATCGTACAACAATGCTTGGGTTGCCTCCCAAGAAGCGCTTGTTTTACGTCAATAGCTTGACTTCTTCCGAAAAATTACGTAGTGGCGAGGGCGGTGACGACCGCTTCACGGTTCACCGTTCCACCAAAGTAGTGTTTTAACCTCTGTCCGTTAACCTTAAAAGATTGATCAGGTGACTTTTCATAAACCTCAACCGCGCCATGCGGGAACACTGTCTTCACTACAAATGGTCCCGACCATCTTGACTTGAGCTTCCCTGGAAAGAGTTTAAGATGAGAATTGAACAATAGAACTGATTCACCTGGTACAAAGGTCTTGTGCACCAACCTTCTATCATGCCACCTCTTGACCTTCTCCTTGTACATTTTGTTATTCTCGTAAGCTTGTGCACGGAACTCCTCAAGTTCATTAAGTTGAAGTAGACATTTTTCACCCGCAGCTTTCATATCGAAGTTCAATTTCTATAAGGCCCAAAATGCCTTATGCTCTAGCTCGGCAGGCAAATGGCACGCCTTACCATACACCAACTGAAAGGGAGACATTCCCAAGGGTGTCTTGTACGCGGTTCTATAGGCCCACACGGCCTCATCCAGCTTCACTGACCAATCCTTCCTCGATGGATTCACCACTTTCTCTAAAATTCGCTTGATTTCTCTGTTCGAGACCTCTGCCTGCCCATTGGTTAGTGGGTGGTAAGCGGTAGCGACACGATGTGTCACGTTATATTTTGCCATTAGCGCTGTAAATTGACGATTGCAAAAGTGTGTCCCCTCATCACTGATTATAGCTCGCGGAGTCCCAAAACGCGTGAATATGTTCTTATGCAAAAAGTACCACTTTAGCATCGTTGGTCGGTAGAGCCTTCACCTCGACCCATTTAGAAACATAATCCACGGCTAGCAAGATATACTGATTATTACAAGATGAGACAAACGGTCCCATGAAGTCTATACCCCACACGTCGAAAATCTCCACTTCAAGAAGCATATTAAGAGGCATTTCATTCCTCTTAGAGATGTTCCCCACACATTGACAACGATCACATCTCAATACGAACTGATAAGTATCCTTGAACAGCGTAGGCCAAAAGAACCCTGCCTGAAGTACTCGAGCTGTGGTTTTCTCACCTCCATAATGACCACCATAAGTGGTGGAGTGACAATCTCTCAGAACCCCCTCCGTCTCACTATTGGGAATGCATCTCCTGATCATTCGGTCTGCCCCCTGACGAAACAAGAAAGGTTCGTCCCAATGGTACCATTTCACATAATGGAGAAATTTCTTCTTTTGAGCATAAGTGAATTCTGATGGAATGATGTTGCTCACTAGATAATTTACGTAATCAGCAAACCATGGCACTTCCCCTTGCACCACAAACAGCTGCTCATCTGGAAAAGACTCATTAATGAGATTTTCATCCTTAGCATCCTTACTGTGATTCTCTAGACGTGATAGATGATCCGCCACTTGATTTTCCGTGCCCTTCCTGTCCTTGATTTCCACATCGAACTCTTGCAACAACAGAACCCAACGGATCAACCAAGGCTTTGCATCCTTCTTCAAAATCAGATATTTAATGGCTGCATGATCCGTGTAAACTACCACCTTTGTGCCAAGCAAATAGGACCTGAATTTTTCGAATCCGTAGACAACTGCCAAAAATTCCTTCTCAGTAGTGGAGTAATTCAGTTGCGCCTCATTCAGGGTTTTACTAGCATAGTAAACCACATGAAATATGTTCATCTTTCTTTGCCCCAACACAACCCCCACTACAAAATCACTTGCATCACACATAAGCTCGAATGGCTCTTCCCAATTAGGAGCCGTAATAACCGGAGCTGTTGTCAACATCTTTTTCAACAGCTCAAAGGCGGCCAAGCACTCTTCGTCAAATTTGAAAGGGATTTCTGATAAGTGGATTTTATATCTACTTGGAACATTCTAATTCTGCTTAAATTGATTGCTTTGGCCTCAAGTTTGTGGTGGTTTTGATGTGTTTTGCTTAATTGTGCAGGGTTGAAGAAATGTCGATTAAAGGTGTAGTTTCCGTCATTATTTGGAGTTGATTTATGATATGGAATGAAGAATGGAGGCTAAGGTCAACTACCAAGAAGTATACAAGTCATTAAGGACGAAAGACGGAAGCTCATGCAAAAGGAACGGAAGAAAAAGCTTAAAAATCGAAGAAAAATCAATTTTCGCAGATCGGGACCAAGCCGGGAGCCCCAATTGGCGCCCCAGCCTTGTTTTATGCAGTTTGGACCGGCGCTCCTGGCGCCAATGGCGCTACTGGCGCTGCGGCGTGCTGGAGAAAATCAGCCAGAATTTCTGATTCTTGTTTTGGCCGTATCTTGAGTTCTAGAAGTCCGTTTTGGACGATCTTACAGTCCACGCGAAGCTAACGAGATTCTCTATCATTTTACAGTCCGTTTTGAGCCTTATTGCATATGTGTTGCATATTATTCATTTGCTTGAGTGTCCACGGATTGTTTGCATTGCTAGCAGTTGTTTGAGGTCTTTCTTGAAATGCATGACATTATTTGACGATTAAAATGATAAAGGCATTTAGGAATAACCACATATTTTCCCATATTACCACACCATGTTTACATGATCAATTAGTTAACCCGTTGAGCTTAATCTTATTTTTTCGGTGACATACCACATTACTTGCCTAGACTTTTTCTTGTATTGGCCTTACATTAATTTGAACCCGCATTGTCAAAGGCTAGTAGAGTGCTTCAGGGAGTAATAAGGTGTGCAAGAAAGGGTTTATTGTTGGTCATAAGTTTGGGGGAAATATTGAAATTTGGAAATTGGGTTTGGTTATTTGCTTAATAGTCGGCATGTGTAATAAAATCGTGGGTTCATTGTTATTGTTTATATTATTGTTTGTGTTTAGCTCTCGGAAAAAAAGAGAAAAAAAAATGAAAAAAAAGAAAAAAAGAGAAAAAAAATATTATGAGAGCATGTTTGTGTTTGTTGTGATCCTACTTTAGTCGACTAGTCGAGCGTTTTTGTTGGAAGAAAAATAATAAATTATGTGGGGGGGGAAAATAGGTGGTTGTGTATGATTTATTATAAGTTCCTACTAGCTTTTGACACTTCACCTGTTTTGGCTTATTTGACATACCTTGTCCTTATCCCCGTTACAACCCAAATAAAGACCTTTTGATTATCGTCATTGATGTATGTTGTGTTAAGAGTTAGATTGATACCAAATGTCAAGCATGCTTATGATTTTGGTGGAATTGAGTGATACACTTACCTTGTTCTTGAGTGAATATTCTTTTGTGAGTGGATTGTGAGTGTTTGCTTGTTTGGCGTATGAGATCCCGAGTTTTATCTCAAATATGTGCTCTTGTAGGCTTAGCATGGTTACTAAGTTATTCTTACATTTGACATGGACTTGTGAGAACTTATGCATGTTCATTGAGTAGACTATGTGAATACTTGCACTTTCGACACCAAGACATTGCGTATTTACTTTGATTCTTAAGTTGATATGGCATGAGAGGATCTGAAGGTATGGTAGGATATTAATTGCATTTTCATTTAGTTGCATTCATGCATTGCATTGCATTGGATTTTGTGGGTACATTCGCTATAGGCCCTCACGAGACCTTACTCGTCCACTAGGGCTGCCTAGGGGTTTAAAGGGCTTGTTGCATATGCCAAATGCAACCGTGATCAACTACGGAAGTGGTACTAGTTAGTTAGTTGTAATTGTATATGCTTGAGGACAAGCATCGGTTTAAGTATGTCCTTCTCTAGTAGACTGCACAATGGTTTAGAAATTTTGGAGAAATATTTTATGAATCGCCGATAGAATCCCGCATGCCCAAGAAAGCTACGAATACCTCTAACTGAGATTGGAGGAAGAATATTTTCAATTGTCTCCAATTTGGCCCTATCCACTTCAAGTCCCCATTTAGATACCTTGTGCCCGATAATAATCCCTTCTTGTACCATGAAATGGCATTTTTCCCAATTGAGAACCAGATTGGTCTCAACGCACCTTTTCAGCACTAGACTCAAATTTGATAGAGCCTCATCATAAGAAGTACCAAAAACTGAGAAATTGTCCATGAACACCTCCACATTGGTTCCAATCATGTCATAGAATATGGCCATCATACATCTCTGAAAAGTGGCCGGTGCACCACAAAGACCGAAAGAAACTCGTCGGAAAGCAAAGTGCAAAAAGGGCAGGTAAATGTGGTCTTCTCCTGATCCTCAGGAGCGATACAAATCTGATTGTAACCTAAATACCCATCAAGAAGGCAATAATATTCATGACCCGCCAATGTATCCAACATCTAATCGATGAATGGAAGAGGAAAGTGATCTTTCCTAGTAGCCTTGTTTAGCTTCCGATAGTCCATGCAGACTCTCCACCCTGTGACTGTCCGAGTAGGGATAAGTTCATTCTTTTCATTTGCCACCACTGTCAAACCTCCTTTCTTCGGTACACATTGCACCGGACTCACCCAAGAACTGTCTGAGATAGGGTAGATAATCCCTGCATCCAACCATTTAAGAATTTCCTTCTTCACCACTTCTTTGATGATGGGATTGAGTCTTCTTTGTTGCTCTACAGATGGTTTGATGCCTTCTTCAAGAAGAATTTTATGCATGCAGAAAGAAGGACTGATTCCCTTAATATCTGCGATGGTCCATCTGATTGCAGATTTGAACTCCCTCAGAATCCGTAACAGTTTTTCCTCTTCACTACCTGACAGATTAGCAGCAATAATAACTGGCAACGTAGACAAAGCACCTAAATAAGCATACCTCAAGTGGTTTGGAAGTGGTTTGAGCTCGAGAGAAGGAGCTTCTTCAATGGATGGCTTGAGGCGCACTTGTGACTTTTTAAGAGCTTCTAAACCCAGAGACTCAATTGGTGCCTCCATCCTCCTCTTCCACGGAGCTGCATTCAACATCAGAATTTGCTCTGCTTCTTCCCCTTTTTCCTCGTCAAAATCCCCATTCAAAACCCATTGCAAGGGGTTGGAAATTAGCAGATGCCCTATTTCTCTTTTTATAGACGTTTCAACCATGTTAACTTGGAAGCATTCTTCTTCTTCTGTTGGAAATTTCATTGCCTTGAACACGTTAAAAGTAACATTGTGCTCATTCACTCACATAGTAAGCTCTACTTTCTGAACATCGATCAGTGTTCGGCCCGTGGCTAGAAAGGGCCTTCCCAAGATTATTGGAATTTTCTTATCTTCCTCGAAGTCCAAGATGACAAAATCAGCCGGAAAGATAAGTTTGTCCACCTTTACCAAGACATCTTCGACAATGCCCCTCGGGTAAGTGATCGAACGATCTGCTAGCTGTAAAGAGATGTTGGTCGGTCTCGGCTCCGGAAGACCAAGTTGAACAAAAACAGATAGAGGCATCAAATTTATGCTTGCTCCCAAGTCACATAAGCATTTGTCGAATGACAGATTACCAATAGTACATGGTACAGTGAAGCTTCCAGGGTCCTTCAGTTTCGAAGGCAATTTCTGTTGCAGAACAGCACTGCATTCCTCCGTCAAAGCGACGGTTTCATACTCCTCCAATTTCAGCTTCCTCGATAGAATACCTTTCATGAACTTAGCATAACTCGGCATCTGCTCCAGAGCTTCTGCAAAAGGTATGTTAATATGCAGCTTTTTAAATACCTCAAGAAATTTACCGAATTGCTTGTCCAGCCTCTGTTTCTGCAATCTCTGAGGATATGGTGTAGGTGGGAAGACCTGATTCTTCACATCCTTTGTCTCAGGGGCTGATTTTTTAGGAGTCAGTACACTTTCCTCTTCTCTATTGCTTGAATCTTAACTTTTACCCTTGTCAACTGAACCTCCCAAATCCTCTTTCTCTTCTTCCTTTTCTGGCAGATTTTTTCTTCATTCTCAAGTGTAGTGCTTTCCGTGACCTTACCGGACCGTAGAGTTATGGCTTTAATCTGCTCCTTGTTGTCTTTCCGCACTGGGTTTGCTT
Source organism: Saposhnikovia divaricata (assembly GCA_036435485.1). NCBI lineage: Eukaryota > Viridiplantae > Streptophyta > Magnoliopsida > Apiales > Apiaceae > Saposhnikovia > Saposhnikovia divaricata. The sequence goes on from CM071601.1 coordinate 103,621,244, forward strand.
CTGTATCACTGGGAAGAGTTCCCTGTGGTCTGCTCAACAAAGCATTTGCAAGTTGCCCCATCTGATTTTCTAAAGTCTTGATAGAAACGGCCTGGCTCTTGCACATCAATCTCAATTCTTCTAGTTCTGATTTTTCATTAGAAGATTGCCAAGAATTCCCATAAGGTTGCTGCTGAAATCCTGGTGGTTGAAATTGCCTCGGGACATACTGCTGTTGAAACTGTTGCCCTTGCTGCTGTTGAAACCTAGAAGGATTAAATGGCCTAACACTCAACTGCTGATTCTGAGACTGTTGATACGGCTGATTTGACTGCTGTAAACGACCTTGGTTGTTGTTCCAGCTGAAATTTGGATGGTTCCAATTGCTGGGATGGTAAGTGTTAGGAGCTGGCTGTTGCTGTCTTTGGAAATTGCTCACAAATTGAACCGACTAATTAGAAATTGCACATTGGTTGGTCTCATGTGCGCCGGCACAAAGTTCACAGACACTTGCAATTTGATGCACCCCTTGGTTCGCCAAAGAGTCTACCTTCAAGTTCAGTGCTTCTAGCTGAGCAGCCAAAGAAGTGGCTTTATCGACATCCAGAATTCCTACCACCTTTTGCTGTGGCATTCTCTGAGTAGGATTCTGATACTCATTCGCTGCCATCATCTCAATCAGTTCATAAGCGGCCTCATAGCTCTTAGCCCACAGAGCTCCGCCAGAAGCTGCGTCCACATTCGATCTAGATTGCCATCCAAGCCCATTGTAGAAACAATTAATTACCATCTAGTCAGGCATACCATGATGAGGACATTTTCTCAGCATCTCCTTGTACCTCTCCCAAGCTTCACACAAAGATTCATCGGAATGCTGAGAGAATTGAGTTAGAGCATTCCTGATTGCTACAGTTTTAGCCATGGGAAAGAACTTGGTGAGAAACTTTTGAGCAAGATCAGCCCAAGTAGTGATAGAGCCTGCTGGTAGAGAGTGCAGCCAACCCTTGGCTTTGTCCCTGAGAGAAAATGGGAAGAGCCTCAACTTAATAGCATCCTCCGACACATTGTTAAATCTGAAGGTGTCGCAAATTTCAATGAAATTCATGTGCATGTTGGGATCTTCAGTTGGAGTTCCCCCAAACTGCACTGAGTTCTGTATCATTTGAATAGTGCCCGGTTTGATCTCGAAAGTATTGGCTGCAATGGCTGGCCTGATGATGCTCGACTGAATATCATCAATTTTTGGCTGAGAGTAGTCCATTAAAGCCTTTGGTACTGTTGGTGGTGCTGGTGCGTCTCCCATACTTAAAGCTTCTGCTTGCTCTTTTGCTTGTTTAGCTTTAGAATGTGTTAGCATAAACTAATCAGGTACCTGAAACACACAATCAACCCACTCGAATAGATAAGAAAGATTATCCAAGTCAATAAAACTTAACTACCACTGATGTCAAACACATAAACTAAAATAACACCGAAGTCCCCGGCAGCGGCGCCAAAAACTTGTTCATAATTTTCTACGCAAGTATAAGCAGTCAAAAGTAATACGGATAAATAGGGACCGTTCCCACGAAGACTCGGTGAAATATGTAAATGTACCTATTCAACAATGTATGGCTAAATTATAATAGCTTGGTGAAGTAACAAATTTGGGTTGTTTTCTGGATTATTACTACTAAAAACATACTAAGGTGATTTTACTTATATGAGAAAAACACAGGGTTCCAACTTCATGAGTTGTTTAATCTAGATTAACCGTCAATGTAACTCCCCAAATCCGGGGTCAGGGATTTGGTCGTCACGCGGAAATCCTCAATAACAAATCACCTGTTTATCAAAATTAAACCATTTGTAGACACTTACTAACAGAAATACAACAATTGAGACCCCAACTACCAAGCATCTTTTGGGTTATAGGGCTAGAAACAAGAACTAAAATCCTTACATTACTCGATTCATTACAGCCATTCAAGTACATCACATCGTGTATTACAAATTTTATACTACTAGTATAGCTTCGATGAGAAGTACACCAGCAACTAGTGCTATCCTGTACAAAGTAATATAATTATTACACATCAATATGATTACATATAACTTACTCCAGCTATAGATTTTCTGGATCATATCGTCTTCATAAGGGCATACTACCTGCTTCTTCCGAGCTATGCATATAAGCATCATCCGCCTACCTTTCTCTGAAAGGTTAATATTTAAAACAAACAAGTATGAGCGAAAGAATTGCCCAGCAAGTATTAATAGAGTTTAACAATATATAAACCAATATACACAGGGGTTTTAAAATCCAACAATACTTAACATCATTTCCGAAACATTTATAACTATGAAACTTCAATAAGGAAAATATGTCGTTTAACGCAACATCCAATGAACAGATAAGTTTATAATAACCATAGTAATCCTCATATCTTAGCGAAATAGTATACACTACAGTATTGCTAATCTTTCAGAAAGCTTTTCAAAATACGCAGTTCAATATGCTGCTAAGACAGTTGTTTATCATCGTATACAACCCAACCATTAGAAGGTTTCATTTTTAGTATTCCTCAAGTCTGAAAGTATATACGTATAAGTATGTCATTTCCATCAAACACCTTACAGATCAACATCATGTACTGGGTATAAGTTCTTTAACCACTTGATAAATCTAAACTCAGAAATAACTGGTAGGAAGCGAGTCAAAGCTCTTGAAGCAAAACATTTGAGACTTGACATCAATAACCGATGAACCATCTTTCATCTTTGAATAATTGCAAAAGTGCACAAACACGTGCCATTATTGTTAGAATAATCTTGAAGTTCTAGATACTGCATGAATTCATCATCATCTTTCATAATTGAAAACAACACTATCGGCTACTTGGCACTTCGGCCTAAGAAGCAGTTTTTGAGTATTTTTCCAAAGTGGAGGATGGGACTTAAAGAGAACATAAAAACCTGACAAGGATTGACGATGATCAGTCGCCACATCCAAGTCCAATAATCCACGGGTCTTCTCTACCAGTAGAAGGATAGAAACTACATCCGTAACTATCCCCGGGTGAAAACTACATCCGTAATCACCCTCGATGAAAACTACATCCGTGATCATCCTTCGGCAACACCTGGTCCGGAATAATAATTGATGGACCGCCTGGCTTACGGTCGCTTACACATCCCGGGAATCGTTCGTCAACGGTTCCCACACCTGCCAGAGTCCCTTTTTCTTTCTCTTTTAAAAACTTGATTTTGATTGAAAACTGAGTAATTGAGGTCCGATATCAGTCGACCGATAATTCTTGAAAAAAATTGTGCAAGGAAGTAAAACCAGACCAGGGTTTTCGAAAATATTTTGAGTTTGAAAGAGTCCGAGTATAGGTATACACTTATACTTATATCAATCCCGACACAGGGTTTTGTGTTCACGTATGGAAAATGGTACGCATAAAGCTGGTAACACAACATGATAATTCCATATATATGTGAGTTCTTCAAAAGTAACTTACCTAGATAGAATCACAATATAATATTTTAAATGACTATGAAAGTCCGTAGACATCCTTTGAATAGTGTTTTATAATCTTCAGAACACTCAAAGTATTTAATAAATATTTGACTAATATGTAACAAATAATAAATATTCAATAATCCCTTTTTAAAAGAATCCTCAAAATAATATTCATTTATTAAATAATATTCAAATAATATTTACTATTAATACTGAAATATTTAATAACCTCAAAACACCCAAATACAACTCTTGGAATGTTTATAATAAAAATCAAGACACAATCTCTCCGGCAGTCTCCAAACTTTAGCCACTTTATCAAATAACTACTACTGACTCTCGGTCAGTAAGAAATAATTAATAAGCCTGAAAATCCTTTTTCTCTTTCTCCCTTTTTGTTAATGAATATTATAATTAATATTCATCCATTTAAATAATCAATCAAATAAAATATATCGATATCAATCTAGCTGTTTTAAGCTGAAAATAACCAATTATAACCATTGGAATATCTTTACTCCGTATTGAAAATACACTATCTCCGATAAATAATATACTAGATAGAATCACTCCATCAAATTATTTTATTATTTCTCCGGGACAAAGTGATTTTAAGAAAGCGTTTTGAAAACGATATTCATCTAATTAAATAAATTTAATTAGGCGAATGAGGTTTATTTAATTAGTGAATGCTTTCAGAAGCATCTATTAATTAAATAAACACTGGTTTATTGGTGATGTTGCCTTTAGGTTAATTATTGCGAAATTCTTTTTAAAAGCTTTGCCCGGGTTTTCGAAAACATACAATACAAAATAGCCCCGACACGCGGCTAAGTTCTAAAACTAAATACATGCTCTACCCTCTGAGCCTCTCTTATTCCGATACATAAATACGTACCTCATAACATATAGTCCACTACCCTAGTGCGAAAAGTTTATAGATATATATATATATATATATATATATATATATATACCGTATAAATCAAGATACAGAGCCATAAAAATATCACTGCCCGTCAACAGTATTTTAAGCCATGGGGTTTTGGTTATTACACGAGCAGAATTTAATATTGCTGGCAAAGCCAGGAATACACTGATTTGGAAGAAGAAGTACAAGGTTAGAAAACTCGCGATTACGGATTGAAAACTTATTTAACACATTTCATATATTTAAAATAAATATACTCTGAACAATAGAGTATGCATAGTAAACTTGCCTCCGGTCCTTAGCAGAAAATAGAAATCGCGGACAAATCCTTCGCACCTCTTCCAAGCAATTCCATGGGCTTTACCTGACGTCTCGATCTTCCCTTTTGGATGCACGTCGTTCCAATTTGATTACGCCCTAATAGTACTGAAATGGTTACGAGTACGTGTGAGTCCTCCTTTGTATCTCGAGTAGTCCCGACTCAGAGTTACTACTAAGTCACTTAAAGAAAACTATAGGCGTCTTCCCCATAGTTAACTATTCTAATACCACTTAATGCACATAACACATTTATATCCATTTAATAGACTTAAACCAATTTAATATATACTTTATCCTCAAAGCATCATTGATCCTCATACCGTTTTTAATACTTAGCTTAGCACATAAATCCTCGAGACAACAATTAATCCTCAAATCAACCACTTAACACATAAACACATAATCAGTTAACATCCACTTCATGCCTCTAGACCACGGAAATTTAATAAATTAAATATAATTAATCGCAGGGGATTTTCAGAAAATTTCGGCATGAAGTATTCGTTTATCGGACTATGGGCACAGCCCCTCAAATACAATACAATCCTGTTTTAGCAAAAATAAGCTGCCTCAACTTGTAGCAACATAAAATAAACACATAAGAAAGTATCCGCCCTGACATGCGGCACATAACACATAATGATTTATATTACACTACTACTTACGCTACACCAATGATCGTATTTCTCACGTATTTTAATGATACACGTGACAATCAATCATTGATGTTCGTAAGCCCTAGGGAACAACCCCTAGCACTAACTATTACTTACGCTATATCGATGATCACACCACTCAAGTATATTAACTATACCCGTGATAGCTAATCATGGATATTCGTAAGCCCTAGGGATTAGTCGAAAAGAATTACACAAGTCATTTAAATATTGACATTTAAAAACTTGTGATCTTCTCATAACCCCTAGCACAGTTCTAATTATTATAAAATTCTAACATTTAACATATAACATTCATAATTAGTAAAGCCATCAAATACCACGACTCGACTTATAGCACTTAGCACGTAAACATTTATTGATGACTGTATATTACAAGTAAGTCACATAAACCTTAATTATCGACTCGATTGAATCTAATTCTCGCATGTAAGACATTTATCAAATACTATGGTCAAACTCGATTGTTGACTAACTCAATTATCATTTAATCAATTAAGTATAGCAATTTCATATAACCACTTAATCCTTTTATTCATTTAAAACGAATCATAATAATCTTTAAATCTACCATCCACTCCGACTATTAAACTCGAATATTAACGAGACCACAATTAATCTCACAATTTCAATTAGCAACTAACAATTAAACAATTAACACTTATTAACCCGAACATTTAATCGGACTCATAATTAACTCACGATTATAATCACCAACATACTTTCCGAATCGAACCTCGGAAATTCACAATATTCATAATTTACCACATTAATCTAATACGACAGTTAACACCTTAACTCATAATTTTAAACTAACTAAATTACAACAATAATCTCGCAATATCGCAATTCATCTCTAAATTAATTACAACAATTATACTATATCGAACTTACAACTAATTTAATAATAAATAAAGAAAGAATTAAATAGTTAATAAGCGAAATTATACCATTTTCGTTCCGATGACCATCACGAAAATCTCCACCATCTCTCTCTCTCTCTCTCTCTCTCTCTCTCTCTCTCTCTCTCTCTCTCGCTCTCACGCGACTTCCACCACAGCACCGCGTCGTCGCCGCCTCTGCACAGCCACCGCGCGGCCTGCCTTCCCCTCCCCGCTGCCTCTTCACCCCGCACACTACCCACGCGAGTTACACACACACCCACACACTTACACACGCGAATTACACACACACCCACACACTTACACACATATATATATGTATATACACCCATCTCTCTCAATTTCTCTCCCCATCTCTGATTTCCCCCCCCCCCTGCTGCGTTTTTCCCCTTCCCCGATCTGTTCTTCTATGTGGGCGGCGCTTTGTGTGTATACGTATGTATACATTTGCTATGTGGTGTGTTTTCATCTAATGGGCTTGGCCCAATTCTATTTAAAATCAACCAATTAATTACTACATACATTTAAATAATATTTGGAGTTAATACTCTAATGTGGAAAAATAAAATTTCTCGCAAAATTAAATACTAGAATACTTTTAAAGATTTTTGGAGAAAGAATTAGAATTAAATCTAATTTTTCTGAATTGATATGCATTTTACAAATATTAATAATTTATAAAAACAATTCATAAAAATAATAATTGTGGTTCCTAAATCTCAATTTACAGGGCTTTATAAAATACCACAATTATTATTATATTAGCAAAACCTCGAATTCTCAATTTTATAAATTAATCGAGCAATTTCTAAAATTCCTCAAATAATTAAAATAATCATTTTCTAAGGATTTTAAAATATCCAACTTATTCAATAATTTAAAATAAAAAAAAACTCTACTGAATAATTCCACACTCCAAAATTAAATCTTTATCCAAATAATTTTATTGACTCGAGATATCTACTCGATCCATAAAATTTTAAAAAGGGTCCCGGTTCCACTTAACCGAAAATAATTAAATAATAAAAAAAAATAAAAAAAAATCCTCCTCATTTTAGGAAAAACATTATTATTATCAAAATAATAATAAAATCATTCTTGAAAAATCCGGATTATTACAGTCTACCCTCCTTAAAAGGATTCCGTCCACGGAATCAGCTAAGGCCACTACTGGGATTCCTTAACTCTTTCATCATCAATATTTATTCTGCCAAACCGGAAAGTGTCCATTCGTAAACAACTTCTCCGAAACCTCAATCCAACCATAGGATCTCTATTTGACACAGTTATCACTTGAGTCTTACCACGTTATTCCTTTCACACATATATCTCGACCAACTTTCCATTATCGTACTATCCTTGAGAGAGAAAGTCCACTGATTCTATTCACAAAACATCCTTGAGAGAGAGAATACACTAATTCCATTAACATAATATCATTGAGAGAGAAAGAATTTACTAATTCCATTGATACGTCACTGATATTCTATTCGCCTTGGAATTCGCTCTTGTCATAGACGATCCCATTCGAATCTAATTTCTATCAGCGAATTTATGACTTGGCCGACCTGGTTGGCAGCCCCTTGAAATTTATTTGAGATAACAAGAATTATGGAGCTTTTAAAAAGATAGTTGTCATGTCAAGGCTATTGCCACACATTGATGATCATAAGGTTATGAGTATTAAAGTAACCTTATTTGAGATAAGAGAATTTACCGAGAGATCAATATGATCAAAAGAACTCACGTTGCGTGTCTCAGTTGAGACATTACTAAAGGTAATTAGCCTTCTTGTATTTCACAACTCACAAGTGACGGCGTCCCGTCAGACTTCTATCACACAGACAGAAAGTCCTTGTGGCCCCTATGTATATAGGGTTGTTCGTCTCAGTGGAGTTGAGAAGTATGAAAGTAATTCAAAGTCAAGTTAATAATTATCGTATCTTGACAATTAATCCTCAGAGGGACACCTTGGAGTTGAATTGAACGGATTCCAAAGGTGTGATTTCCAAAGAAGAGGATAACCAGAAAGACACTGGTATTCAACAAGCAAGTGGTGCTAGCTATACACCATAGAATCATCCACTATTGGAGGAAAGTGGAAGTTTGAAATATCGTCGTTCATCAGGACTTCAGAAACCTGAAAGTAGGAATAATGACAGCTTCTGGCACAATCGACATTAAATATGGCTGAACACAAGTATTAAAGAATAACTTCGAGGAGGGAATGTATTCTTTCTTAAACATTCTCTCTTGGAGAGATGTCAAGATAGGTCATAGATTAGGGGGTAATCAAAATAATTTACGCACGGGGAGGTGTCAAATACTTCATAGATTGGGGAGGTAATAAACATAATTTTCAAATGGGGAGACATCAAATAATTCACAGATTGGGGAGGTACTCCAATTGATTCACGAATGGGGAGGGTATTGCCAAGGTCGCCATGGATGCCTTTTATATCGGCTCCTCTGACAGATAATCGTTCGATTTTAAAGCTTTTCTTTTCCATGCACACCCTAAGGTGCTTGATAATTGACATCATTGTCGACTCGTAATAGTCGCTAAAGATTCAGTCATCGACATTTATAATCGCAGGGAGTTCTAATCGACTCAGCGCAAGCATCTCAAGCAAGCGTTCTATTCTTTAAGTAGGCTTCGATACCGGTGTCACTCCTAGAAATGAAGAATTCCTCATGTCGAACGGACGATATTCCGGATCGTTGCTAGAAAATACCTACTTAAATCCAGTCACCATTACAACCATCTTTATACCACACGTTCCTGTCCTCATGACAATTTCATGTGCTACTTAAGCCTATCTCTCTTTGGCATAACAGCCTTCGTACCAGTCTTTCTCAGACTTTCTTAGTCCGTCTTCGTTCTTAAAACATTTCATTATTATTGACCAATTTCATCTTCACCATTTTACTTCTATAATCAATTGAAACAATCGGTGTCTGTACACCAATCCATTCATAATATTACCTCAAACTCTATTAAGCTCGAGAGGGTTTAAACATCCGTAACTTCGACTAATAATCTCTCATAGTGATCTTGTTTTATTTCCCTTTTGGAATTTTAACAGTATGAACACGTTCTCAACACATCCTTGCCAAAATACTAGATGCCAACTTTCTATCCTTCATCATCATATTGAAATTTCCTATAGTTCGGGGAATACATAACTACGTCCATGAATCCCCTAAAATCATCTTAATCTTTGCTCTCGGGCGATTTATGCCCCTGCCGACCAATACTTGTCTCTGAGAATTCTTTAGTAGACATCCGTCATCACAAAAAGTGAAGTCTATCTCAACATATTCCTCAGCATAGCATTCCAATCTTAACTTAATCATTGGTACTATATCCGATAGTCCAACATGAACTCTACATGAGTTTTGACGTTCTCACATAACTATACACACCCCTACACACTCTCGTTTCTAGTTTACTATAACCTAAGCTCTGATACCATTTCTGTAACACCCCAAATCCGGGGTCAGGGATTTGGTCGTCACGCGGAAATCCTCAATAACAAATCACCTGTTTATCAATATTAAACCATTTGTAGACACTTACTAACAGAAATACAACAATTGAGACCCCAACTACCAAGCATCTTTTGGGTTATAGGGCTAGAAACAAGAACTAAAATCCTTACATTACTCGATTCATTACAGCCATTCAAGTACATCACATCGTGTATTACAAATCCTATACTACTAGTATAGCTTCGATGAGAAGTACACCAGCAACTAGTGCTATCCTGTACAAAGTAATATAATTATTACACATCAATATGATTACATATAACTTACTCCAGCTATAGATTTTCTGGATCATATCGTCTTCATAAGGGCATACTACCTGCTTCTTCCGAGCTATGCATATAAGCATCATCCGCCTACCTTTCTCTGAAAGGTTAATATTTAAAACAAACAAGTATGAGCGAAAGAATTGCCCAGCAAGTATTAATAGAGTTTAACAATATATAAACCAATATACACAGGGGTTTTAAAATCCAACAATACTTAACATCATTTCCGAAACATTTATAACTATGAAACTTCAATAAGGAAAATATGACGTTTAACGCAACATCCAATGAACAGATAAGTTTATAATAACCATAGTAATCCTCATATCTTAGCGAAATAGTATACACTACAGTATTGCTAATCTTTCAGAAAGCTTTTCAAAATACGCAGTTCAATATGCTGCTAAGACAGTTGTTTATCATCGTATACAACCCAACCATTAGAAGGTTTCATTTTTAGTATTCCTCAAGTCTGAAAGTATATACGTATAAGTATGTCATTTCCATCAAACACCTTACAGATCAACATCATGTACTGGGTATAAGTTCTTTAACCACTTGATAAATCTAAACTCAGAAATAACTGGTAGGAAGCGAGTCAAAGCTCTTGAAGCAAAACATTTGAGACTTGACATCAATAACCGATGAACCATCTTTCATCTTTGAATAATTGCAAAAGTGCACAAACACGTACCATTATTGTTAGAATAATCTTGCAGTTCTAGATACTGCATGAATTCATCATCATCTTTCATAATTGAAAACAACACTATCGGCTACTTGGCACTTCGGCCTAAGAAGCAGTTTTTGAGTATTTTTCCAAAGTGGAGGATGGGACTTAAAGAGAACATAAAAACCTGACAAGGATTGACGATGATCAGTCGCCACATCCAAGTCCAATAATCCGCGGGTCTTCTCTACCGGTAGAAGGATAGAAACTACATCCGTAACTATCCCCGGGTGAAAACTACATCCGTAATCACCCTCGATGAAAACTACATCCGTGATAATCCTTCTGCAACACCTGGGCCGGAATAATAATTGATGGACCGCCTGGCTCACGGCCGCTTACACATCCCGGGAATCGTTCGTCAACGGTTCCCACACCTGCCAGAGTCCCTTTTTCTTTCTCTTTTAAAAACTTGATTTTGATTGAAAACTGAGTAATTGAGGTCCGACATCAGTCGACCGATAATTCTTGAAAAAGAATGTGCAAGGAAGTAAAACCAGACCAGGGTTTTCGAAAATATTTTGAGTTTGAAAGAGTCCGAGTATAGGTATACACTTATACTTATATCAATCCCGACACAGGGTTTTGTGTTCACGTATGGAAAATGGTACGCATAAAGCTGGTAACACAACAGGATAATTCCATATATATATGAGTTCTTGAAAAGTAACTTACCTAGATAGAATCACAATATAATATTTTAAATGACTATGAAAGTCCGTAGACAATCTTTGAATAGTGTTTTATAATCTTCAGAACACTCAAAGTATTTAATAAATATTTGACTAATTTGTAACAAATAATAAATATTCAATAATCCCTTTTTAAAAGAATCCTCAAAATAATATTCATTTATTAAATAATATTCAAATAATATTTACTATTAATACTGAAATATTTAATAACCTCAAAACACCCAAATACAACTCTTGGAATGTTTATAATAAAAATCAAGACACAATCTCTCCGGCAGTCTCCAAACTTTAGCCACTTTATCAAATAACTACTACTGACTCTCGGTCAGTAAGAAATAATTAATAAGCCTGAAAATCCTTTTTCTCTTTCTCCCTTTTTGTTAATGAATATTATAATTAATATTCATCCATTTAAATAATCAATCAAATAACATATATCGATATCAATCTAGCTGTTTTAAGCTGAAAATAACCAATTATAGCCATTGGAATATCTTTACTCCGTATTGAAAATACACTATCTCCGATAAATAATATACTAGATAGAATCACTCCATCAAATTATTTTATTATTTCTCCGGGACAAAGTGATTTTAAGAAAGCGTTTTGAAAACGATATTCATCTAATTAAATAAATTTAATTAGGCGAATGAGGTTTATTTAATTAGTGAATGCTTTCAGAAGCATCTATTAATTAAATAAACACTGGTTTATTGGTGATGTTGCCTTTAGGTTAATTATTGCGAAATTCTTTTTAAAAGCTTTGCCCGAGTTTTCGAAAACATACAATACAAAATAGCCCCGACACGCGGCTAAGTTCTAATACTCAATACATGCTCTACCCTCTGAGCCTCTCTTATTCCGATACATAAATACGTACCTCATAACATATAGTCCACTACCCTAGTGCGAAAAGTTTATAGATATATATATATATACCGTATAAATCAAGATACAGAGCCATAAAAATATCACTGCCCGTCAACAGTATTTTAAGCCATGGGGTTTTGGTTATTACACGAGCAGAATTTAATATTGCTGGCAAAGCCAGGAATACACTGATTTGGAAGAAGAAGTATAAGGTTGGAAAACTCGCGATTACGGATTGAAAACTTATTTAACACATTTCATATATTTAAAATAAATATACTCTGAACAATAGAGTATGCATAGTAAACTTGCCTCTGGTCCTTAGCAGAAAATAGAAACCGCGGACAAATCCTTCGCACCTCTTCCAAGCAATTCCATGGGCTTTACCTGACGTCTCGATCTTCCCTTCTGGATGCACGTCGCTCCAATTTGATTACGCCCTAATAGTACTGAAATGGTTACGAGTACGTGTCAGTCCTCCTTCGTATCTCGAGTAGTCCTGACTCAGAGTTACTACTAAGTCACTTAAAGAAAACTATAGGCATCTTCCCCATAGTTAACTATTCTAATACCACTTAATGCACATAACACATTTATATCCATTTAATAGACTTAAACCAATTTAATATATACTTTATCCTCAAAGCATCATTGATCCTCATACCGTTTTTAATACTTAGCTTAGCACATAAATCCTCGAGACAACAATTAATCCTCAAATCAACCACTTAACACATAAACACATAATCAGTTAACATCCACTTCATGCCTCTAGACCACGGAAATTTAATAAATTAAATATAATTAATCGCAGGGGATTTTCAGAAAATTTCGGCATGAAGTATTCGTTTATCGGACTATGGGCACAGCCCCTCAAATACAATACAATCCTGTTTTAGCAAAAATAAGCTGCCTCAACTTGTAGCAACATAAAATAAACACATAAGAAAGTATCCGCCCTGACATGCGGCACATAACACATAATGATTTATATTACACTACTACTTACGCTACACCAATGATCGTATTTCTCACGTATTTTAATGATACACGTGACAATCAATCATTGATGTTCGTAAGCCCTAGGGAACAACCCCTAGCACTAACTATTACTTACGCTATATCGATGATCACACCACTCAAGTATATTAACTATACCCGTGATAGCTAATCATGGATATTCGTAAGCCCTAGGGATTAGTCGAAAAGAATTACACAAGTCCTTTAAATATTGACATTTAAAAACTTGTGATCTTCTCATAACCCCTAGCATAGTTCTAATTATTATAAAATTCTAACATTTAACATATAACATTCATAATTAGTAAAGCCATCAAATACCACGACTCGACTTATAGCACTTAGCACGTAAACATTTATTGATGACCGTATATTACAAGTAAGTAACATAAACCTTAATTATCGACTCGATTGAATCTAATTCTCGCATGTAAGACATTTATCAAATACTATGGTCAAACTCGATTGTTGACTAACTCGATTATCATTTAATCAATTAAGTATAGCAATTTCATATAACCACTTAATCCTTTTATTCATTTAAAACGAATCATAATAATCTTTAAATCTACCATCCACTCCGACTATTAAACTCGAATATTAACGAGACCACAATTAATCTCACAATTTCAATTAGCAACTAACAATTAAACAATTAACACTTATTAACCCGAACATTTAATTGGACTCATAATTAACTCACGATTATAATTACCAACATACTTTCCGAATCGAACCTCGGAAATTCACAATATTCATAATTTACCACATTAATCTAATACGACAATTAACACCTTAACTCATAATTTTAAACTAACTAAATTACAACAATAATCTCGCAATATCGCAACTCATCTCTAAATTAATTACAACAATTAAACTATATCGAATTTACAACTAATTTAATAATAAATAAAGAAAGAATTAAATAGTTAATAAGCGAAATTATACCATTTTCGTTCCGATGACCATCACGAAAATCTCCACCATCTCTCTCTCCTCACTCTCTCTCTCTCTCTCTCTCTCTCTCTCTCTCTCTCTCTCTCTCTCTCTCTCTCTCTCTCTCTCTCTCTCTCTCTCTCTCTCTCTCTCTCTCTCTCTCTCTCTCGCTCTCACGCGACTTCCACCACAGCACCGCACCGTCGCCGCCTCTGCACAGCCACTGCGCGGCCTACCTTCCCCTCCCCGCTGCCTCTTCACCCCGCATACTACCCACGCGAGTTACACACACACCCACACACTTACACACGCGAATTACACACACACCCACACACTTACACACACATATATATGTATATACACCCATCTCTCTAAATTTCTCTCCCCATCTCTGATTCCCCCCCCTGCTGCGTTTTTCCCCTTCCCCGATCTGTTCTTCTATGTGGGCGGCGCTTTGTGTGTATACGTATGTATACATCTGCTATGTGGTGTGTTTTCATCTAATGGGCTTGGCCCAATTCTATTTAAAATCAACCAATTAATTACTACATACATTTAAATAATATTTGGAGTTAATACTCTAATGTGGAAAAATAAAATTTATCGCAAAATTAAATACTAGAATACTTTTAAAGATTTTTGGAGAAAGAATTAGAATTAAATCTAATTTTTCTGAATTGATATGCATTTTACAAATATTAATAATTTATAAAAACAATTCATAAAAATAATAATTGTGGTTCCTAAATCTCAATTTACAGGGCTTTATAAAATACCACAATTATTATTATATTAGCAAAACCTCGAATTCTCAATTTTATAAATTAATCGAGCAATTTCTAAAATACCTCAAATAATTAAAATAATCATTTTCTAAGGATTTTAAAATATCCAACTTATTCAATAATTTAAAATAAAAAAAAACTCTACTGAATAATTCCACACTCCAAAATTAAATCTTTATCCAAATAATTTTATTGACTCGAGATATCTACTCGATCCATAAAATTTTAAAAAGGGTCCCGGTTCCACTTAACCGAAAATAATTAAATAATAAAATCAAATAAAATAAAATAATAAAAAAAAATCCTCCTCATTTTAGGAAAAACATTATTATTATCAAAATAATAATAAAATCATTCTTGAAAAATCCGGATTATTACAGTCAAGACTCAATGCAATGTGATTATTAAGGTAGCTAGTGGGAACACGAAGGAAGTACGAACTATCTTTCAATAAACCCACACCAATCCATAAATTCATCCACAATTAAGATAGAAGTTTTACGGGCATCAATTACGTCCAAATCACTATATGTCTATGAGATTGGGTGACATAATCAATTTAATCACAAGTTCCACTATCAACTACATAGGGGAGTAATGTTCTTTCGAATCTATACTACCGATATGCGGAGAAACCGTCATAAGCCTATGCTAACATGGTAAGCCCTAATCTCTAAATCCACTTTCACATTCATTAGAGATTGACAAAATAGATGTTAGCTACGCATCTATATAAATTAACACAACCACATCAGGAAAACCTTATTTTTAATCACAAGCATATATTATCAAGACTATCAATTACTAGAATTCACAATTCTCTCCATTAGAACCCCATGAAAGTGTTTAGCTCATGATTGAACTTAGCACCAACATGGGTTCAATTGATAACATAATTAAAACAAAGAACTGAAAACAATTAATGATTGAGAATAGAGTGCTTGATAATAATCCAATAGATAACAAAGTAATAAGTTTAGAAGATTCAGGAAACAATATAGAAAAACCCTAGATCTTGACTTTGAGTGTGATTCTTCCTTGCCATCACCTTGGAAGTTGTTTCCCCTTTTGATCTTGACCTCTCTACTGTGTTCTACAGACTCCCTTGCAAATATAATTAATTCTAAGTCATTCTCCATTTTTACAAGGGTTGGATGTGTTTATATAGGCACTCCAAGTCATGCCCAGCAAGAAAATATCCTAAATTACAATTAGAATTAGAAGAAACTACTCAAAAATTCAATCAGAACTCGAACAGGGGCAAAAGAGTCATTTTTCTGCAACTCTGGCGCAACCTGCGCGAAATTGCCGCAGTCTGCGCCAAGTCATTCTGCCTACAAGTACATTTCTGGCGCAGTCTGCTCAGTTTTTAGTGCAGACTGCCCAGCAACATTCTGATGGATTTTTTCCTGCATGATTTCTTCGTTTTTCAGCCTTTTCTTCCCGTTCCTTTTGCATGAGCTTCCGTCTTTAATCCTCCTTGACTTGCATACTTCTTGGTAGCTGACAATAGCCTCCATTCTTCATTCCATAACATAAATCAACTCCAAAATGATGGAAACTTCACTCTTAATCAACATTTCTTCAACCCTGCACAATTACACAAAACACATCAAAACTATGACAAACTTGAGGCCAAAACAATCAATTTAAGCCGATTTGAAATGCCTTAAATGGTTATAAAATCCATTTATCAAGCAACGATATGCAAATCTCTAGGATCCGCTTGGAACCTTGCACATAAGCATGTAGTATACATAATATCAGATATAATTGTAGTAAGATAACATAATGAACCAATCATACCTCTGTAGCTTGTGACATCTACCTTGGCAGAATTTTCACATGCCCCAAACTTAACAGTTGTAGATGATGGTGTCCTTGCTGAAGATGAGTCCTCCATTTGATATTTCTTGATGAGCTCTTTGACATACTTGGATTGAAAAATAAAAATTCCATCTGTCTTTTGATTTACTTGTAATCCAAGAAAGAACTTCAGCTCACCCATCAGGCTCATCTCAAATTTACCCTGCATTAGCTTAGCAAATTTCTTGCATAGACTGTCATTAATAGACCCAAATATTATACCGTCCACATAGACTTGGACTATTATAGTATCATTCTTGTGTTTCTGTGTAAAGAGAGTTTTGTTTATGAAACCTCTAATAAAACAATTTCAAGTAAGAATTCGGAAAGAGTGTCATACCATTTTCTTGGCACTTGCTTAAGATCATAGATAGCCTTGAAGAGAAAATAGACATAGTCCAACAGATCTTGGTCTTCAAAGCCAGGGGGCTGTTCTACATATACCTCTTCATCCAGCGTACAATTCAGGAAAGCACTCTTGACATCCATTTGATAAACTTTCAAGTTAGAAAATGCTGTAAATGCCAGAAATATCCTAAATGGCCTCAAGTCTAGCCACTGGTACATAGGTCTCATCATAATCAATTCCTTCAGGTTGAGAGTAACCTTTTACATCCAGTCTTGCTTTATTTCTAGTCACAGTGCCATCTTCATCAAGCTTGTTTCTGAATACCCACCTGGTATCAACCACTTTCTTGTCCTTAGGTCTGGGTACCAGCTTCCACACTTTTTGTTTTTTAAATTGATTGAGTTCATCTTGCATAGAAATCACCCAATCAAGATCAGAAAGAGCTTCCTCGATTTTCCTAGGTTCCATTTTATAAAGAAACCCTGAATAATTACATTGATTCTGAGAGCTCCTTCTAGTTCTTACACCAACATCTGGATCACCAATGATCAACTCAAAAGGATGAGCTATATTTTAAATAGTCTATCTAGGAAGATTAGCTCTTGATGATTCACCTTGTTCTTCATTGTGATGTTAAGTATGACTAGTTGATCCTCCATTGTCTCCCCCTGAGTTGTTGCCAGGTTGACTTGATGATTGTTCAGGAGCGTCAGCGGTATCTCCAATATTATCATTATTTCCACCACCATCACCCAAATCATTATCATCATTAATATGGTTATCATCAACAACATCAGGTTGTTTGTCACCATCTGAATCTATGTCTAATATGTCATCGAACTTTAACTTTTCAGATGGATCATCAGTTTGGATACTAGGAAGTTTAGTGTCATCAAATGTCACATTGACACTTTCAAGAACTTTGTGTTGATCAATTATATACATCATATAAGCTCTTCTTGAATAACCAACAAAGATTGCTTCATGTCCCTTAGCCTCGAATTTTCCGCCACGATCATCTCCATCTTTAAGCACAAAGCATTTTGATCCAAATACATGAAAGTACTTGAGTGTTGGTTTCTTTTCATGCATTATTTCATAGGGGGTCTTCATCAAGTCTTTGTTGATAAGAGTTCGATTTTGGGTATAACATGTAGTGTTGACTCTTTTAGTCCAAAAATATATAGAGAGCCTTGATTCACTTAACATTGTACGTGCTGCTTCAATCAAGGTTCTATTCTTTCTTCCTACAACCCTATTTTACTTAGGAGTTCTGGGAGCTGAGTATTGTCGTTATGCCCTTGTCAGTACAAAAGTCATTTAGAACTGCATTATTGAATTTAGTTCTGTTGTCTGGCTTTATAGCTCTTACTGGAAGCTTTGAATCCAGCTCAATGAACTTGATGTGATCAATCACAATTTGTGAGTTTCATCTTTGGAGTTTAGGAAAAGAACCCAAGTTTATTTTGAGAAGTCATCAACAATTACGAGAGAATACCTTTTCTTTGACATGGACATCACATTGACTGGACTAAAAAGATCCATATATAGTAATTGTAGAGGTTCAGTGATTGACGATGTGTCAGTGCTCCTGTGAGTCACTGTGTTCAATCTCCCTTTTTGACAAGCATCACAAAGTCCTTCCTGTATAAATTCTATTGAGGGCAAACCTCTTACCAATTCTCTTTTAACCAGAGAGTTCATTATCTTGAAGTTAAGGTGAGAAAGTTTATTGTGCCATATCCAACTCTCATCATTAGATGCTTTTGAATAGAAGCAATTGATTTCTTCAGTGCTTCTAGAGTTCATGTTGGCCACATACAGATTGCCTTTTCTAACTCCTATCAGAGAGGGTTGTTCATATCTCTTGTATGAGATAGGGTTGTTCATATCTCTTGTATGAGATCAGAGAATTCTTCTTGTTGAATTATACCTCATATCCCTTGTCACAGAATTGACTAACACTTAGCAGATTATGTTTAAGTCATTTCACAAAAGATACTTCATCGATGATAACATTTCCAGCTTCCAATCTACCATATCCATCAGTTTTACCTTTGTTGTTATCTCCAAAGGTAACCACTGGGCCGGCTTTCTCTACCACATTTGTCAGCAGGGCTCTTTCTCGGGTCATATGCCTCGAACATCCACTGTCCAAAATCCACATGACACGATCAACCTGTTCCACACCCTGCAATGACAAATAGGTTAAACTTTCTTCGGAACCCAAATTTGATTGGGTCCAGAATACTTGAAGAATTGGCTTTTATCAGGCAAAACAACATTCTTAATCCTTACAACAACATCTTTCACAAAGAGTGGACAATTAACCCTATAAACAGCCTTAACATTCTTTGGTTTAAGCTTGGGTATCCATGTCTCCACCATAACCTTAGGAGGACTTGAAGTCCTTGATCTAGAATTAGGTGGACTAACAGTCCTGGATCTAACATGCTTCATATTGTTCATGTATTACCTTGGAGCACTCGTACTACTAGTTGTATGCATACAATTAAAATATGCAGACATAACATTAAAGGAACATTGCATACAGTTCAGGATGCCATATGGTTTATGAGTTGATAGATTCACAAGCATGGCATGCACGTTAGGCATGTTATTGCATTTATCAAAATTATCAACTCCTAATCCAGTTGTAGAAGAATTGGTTGACTCAACAACCTTAACTAGTCTCTTAGGCATAACTTTTTTAGATTTAACATTCTTAGTTGTTATGTTCTCAGCAAATTTATAATTATTCAGGACTATGCCATTTGCTATGTCCTCAATGCGAATCTCTTCCTGAATAATCATAGAAGTCAAGTTAGGTGGTTCTACAACTGACTTTCTAAAGAGGGGATTAGCAACTCCCTTAAGCACTTGTGGTGTACCCCTTTCTTTTGCACTAACAAGGTTGGGGGCATTGATGCCTGATAATCCAACAACCTCATTGTAGCCAAAACCTATTCCTACGGTTTGTTCTACAACTTGTTTGTTGAATATCTCCTTAGCAACCTTGCAGGAATTAAACACGGCAGTTACCTTGAGTTCAAGACCAGCTATCTTATCCTTAAGAATGGTTTCCAACTCTCTATAGCATTTAACCCTATTCTCAAGAAAGGATACTTGTGTGACAACGCGGGTCAAATCCCGAGCCTTTTTCGAAAATCGGGTCGAGTCCCAATTCCGAATCCGAAATAAGCCAAAGTAAACTAGCCCAAATGCAACCAACTTGGGTAATCCACAAGCCCACCACAGGCCCCCAAAAGATCATGATTTGTTGGTGCAATTAGTAGTAGTACTTTTGCTGTGGGACTAGGGTGTTACAAACTCCCCCACTTAAACTCCTGACGTCCTCGTCAGGCCGAACGGATATCCCATAGGTCCAAGATCGTTCCTCTCTAGCCATTGTGGGATAATACCGGCTGGCTTCGTGTCCCCACCTCCGGATCTCTGTCCATTGTGGGATAATACCACCAACCTTCGTGTCCCCACCTCCGGCAACTTGACGAGTCAAGCTTTCGAGAGTCGGATCTGATACCATATGTGACAACGCGGGTCAAATCCCGAGCCTTTTTCAAAAATTGGGTCGAGTCCCAATTCCGAATCCGAAATAAGCCAAAGTAAACTAGCCCAAATGCAACCAACTTGGGTAATCCACAAGCCCACCACAGGCCCCCAAAAGATCATGATTTGTTGGTGCAATTAGTAGTAGTACTTTTGCTGTGGGACTAGGGTGTTACAACTTGTGTTTTAAGCTCATCTTGATTAACATGCACTTTTTTTAGTTCTATTACTTCATTTTCAAGAATGTATATTTAGGAGCATTCTAATATTATCTATTTGTGCACAATCCAAGGAACCATTAAGATGATATATCATTTGAGCGTCCGTGAATTTTGCCTGTGATTGAGGGCCATACTTGATGATTTCAGCATCAGCCATCAATGCAAGATTTCCAAATTCTTCTTCATCACTATCAGTATCATCCCAAGTCTTTCCACCTGCCACATAGGCCCTGCTTCCTTTCTTCTTTTTAGGAGCATATTCTCTCCTTTTGATCTACTTTGGTTTCTGGCACTTAGTTGCAAAGTGTCATATTTCATTGTAGTTAAAGCAATGAATCTTACTTCTGTCCACAACTCCAGTCCTGTAGCCACCCCTTGTGCTACTAGATGTTGAAGAACCACCTCTCGGGAATCTGTTCCCAATGGACTTGAATCTGAGGTTAGGATTTCTCCTGAATCTAAAATTACTAAACCTCCTTGCAACCAATGCCATTGAATCATCTTCCAATAACTCCAGCTCCTCCATTGAATAGAACTCTGGATCATCCTGATTGGTAGGTGTCTCACCACACTAAGCTATGTTTCCTTCCTTTTCTGTGCTGTAAGGTTGAATAACCTTAGCTGCTATCTTCTCAGTAGCTTCAGAAATCAATGCTATTAATGTGCTAACAACTTTGCCTTTACCATCTAACTTTTTCTGTTGTTCCTGCTCTAGTTCATAGGTTTTAATGATTCCAAAGAGTTTTTCCAAAGAAATTGTATTCATGTTTCTGGACTCTCTTATAGCAGTGATCCTATGTTCCAGGTGTGTAGGCAATGTTAGCAAAAATTTCCTGTTTACCTATTTAGTTGTATACTGCTTTCCATGCAGATTTAAATTATTGATCAGCTTATTATATCTTTTAAAGACATCAGAGATACTTTCACCAGGATCTAATCTAAAATGCACATATTGAGAGGTTAGGATTTCCAGTCTATTCTCCCTGACTTCTTCAGTTCCCTCATTCAACGTTTCGATGGTTTCCCAAATGTGCTTTGCATTAATGCAGTTAACAACATGACTATACATATCCGCATCCATGAAATCCACCAAAATAATTTGAGCAATCATCGAGAGAAGCATCCTCTCTTTCAGCAAGAGTAAAAGAGGCAGGGTCTTTTGGATAGGAGACTGCAGGAGTAACAACTCCGTTTACTATTACTTCAGGTTCAAGAGTCATAGGAACCTTTGGCCCGGTCTGTAACACACTCATATATTTGGGGTTGGCCACTCGAATAAACAGTAACATCCTCTTCTTCTAAAAATCATAATTATCTTTATCAAATGGGGGTATCTTAACACTACTAACTTTTTGGGCAGACATTCTAAATGTTTTAAGTGAGTTATAAAATTCGAGCTTGAGACTTAATCAACGAAAAAATTGGATCTTGATTTTTATGTCAATCAAATGGCTCTAATACCAATTGTTAGGTCCAATAAGATTGTAGAATGGGGGTTGAATACAATCTATAGCTTTTATCGAAATTTGTCCGTTCGATTTAAATTGAAATTAGACAAATTTGTGCGGAAATAAATGAAACAAGATTCAAGTTAAATATAATGATATATTAAACTTGAGGGTTGTTACAAATTAAGTACAGAGTAATATCAAGTTAATTAAAACAAATTAAAAAATTCGACATGAACTTTTCTTGATTTATTAATAAAAATCGAGATTTAAACTAAGGGTAAAAACTCGTTAGTAGTACAAGAACGATAAATAATCAAGTTCCAACGGATACAATATTACAAACAAGGATCTTGAGAATTTATGAGATTAAATGCTTTGGCGGTGTTCTTGAATATATGAGAGAGAAAAGGTTGTGTTCTTCAAAATAGATATTATGTTGTATATGTTTTGTCTGCTGTGTCTCCTTGCCTTAGTATCTTTTTCGTTGAATAAGTCTTTGAAAACTTCTGCCAATTTCACTTTCAGATTATACATGAAAGACAATCAGTAAGACAATTTATCCAACAAGACATTCTGCTTTGGCTTGGCAAGACAATCAGTATGACATGATTTGAGCCACTAAGATAGTCGGCAAGACAATTGCATTGTCTTGATATTTATAAACTTCAACATGACATTCCACTTTTCTGCAGCAAGACAATCTGTTTTCCACTTCAAGACAATCGGCAAGACAATCTTAATTGTCTTGCTAATTCAATTTTTCAGCAATTAAATGATTTTTCTTTAATCATTGAATTAATTGAATTTTATTTACTTAATTAATTATGCTGATTTAATTATCTAATAATTATTTTAATGAATAAATTAATTCTTAAAGAATTAATTTATTAATTAAATTAACAATTTGATCTAATTAATTAAAGGAGAATAATTACAAATCCTTTGATTGTCTTAATTTCTTTCTGAACCATTGAATTCAGTAAAGAAGTACCACTGAATTTTTTGTTAGAGCTGTAAACGAACCGAGCCGAGCTTTATCGAATCAAGCCGAGCTTCAATTTTTTTTTCTAACGAACCAAGCCGAGCTGAGCTTTCTTATCGAACAAAATATGTGTTCGAGCTCGTTAATGAACCGAGACGAGCTCGAGTTTTTATCGAACAAAAACGAGTCGAGTCGAGCTCGAGCTCTTATCGAACAGCTCGTTTAACAATTTTTTTTAATTGTCAAAAAAATAAAAGAAATTAACCAAGAAAAAGACTTAAATCCACTAATAGCCCAAGTAAATATCATTCTATCATTTGTTATCCCATCCCAAGCTATATAAAATATATATTAAATATAAAATAATATAAAACTATATTTACATAATACTCCCTCAGGTCCATTATATGAGACATTTGACTTTTCTACATGTAACTTTAGGTGCTTTGACTATATATTAAAAAATTGTTATTTTTCAATTTTTCCTTTTTTGAATAAAAATATAATATTTTAAATTTTATTTAGAAAAGGCTTAATGACCTTTTAGCCCTCGAAGTTTTATACGAAATACCTATCAGCCCTCAATGTTTCAAAACGTTCCTTTTAGCCCCTGAAGTATCCGTAAAGGTCCAATTAACCCTTGTACCAGTACGAAAAATTGTAACGGTACGTATCGGATGGGCAAAATAGACATTACATGTGTCCGTTACAAATTTTTTTTTTAATTTGTACCGGTATAAGGGTTAATAGGACCTTTCTGGATACTTCAGGGGCTAAAAGGTACAACATATTAAACTTGAGGGTTTGATGGGTACAAAAGGTCATTACTATTTCTTCTAGTTTAATTCAGCCACCACTAGTTTTCTATGCGTGCTTTGCTTTTCCGGAAATATAACATTTTTCACAAAAAATTAATAATAATCCTAATTATAATATTTCTTCATCCAAATTCTTTTGAGGATACCCTGTTTATGATACAAAAATAATTTTATTCTTATATTTTTAATTTTTTCACTCACATAACAATCTCTCCGAAAAACCCTTCAAATCATCCCATTTTTTAAGTATTATTATGAGAACTCTCGAATAAAAAATCTCATTTTTTAAAATATTACTCATCATCGTATATGTATATGGACAATGTTACAAATAAAAAATCTAATTTACAAAATTTAATACAAATATAAACCTATAAATAATTAAATATATTCAATATATTTTACCCTGCGTAGCACGGGCAATTTAGTTTTGGGAAACAATGTTCACACGCACCTGATTCTTATCAAAAATCATTTTGTTTCCTTATTTTTTTTGCTCAATTTTGTTGTAAAACATTTTGTTTGATGTTTTTTATCCAAAAAAAGAAAAGAATCCATTAAAATAAAATTAAAACTCTTTTTTTTCATTAAAAGCATTCTTTTTCCCTCTAAAGTCATATGTAACTGTACCCTTACTTTTAAGTCGAGCCTTTAATTTTGTAAAATAATTATTTCTTTTATTGTCTTGTAGACAACATAATCTCGGATTTTCTTTTATTTTATTAGGTGTGATAATTTAGAGATTCTAAGATTTTTAGTGTAAATTTGAAGAGAATACTAGATTATAATTCGTGTTACACAACATTTTTAAAAAATTATTTAATGATAATAATAATAGTAATGATAATACTAATAGTTATAATTACTTATAATAAGGAAAATGATATTATATTTAAAATCAAATAATTGCAACACTTAATTGCAACACTTAAAATATCATTAATGTAATTTATAGTATTTATTGAAATTATATTTATAGATGTTGCACGGGTTATAATTTAGTTAATTTTAAAGTTTGTATTAAATTTTCTATTATAAAAAAAGAATCAAATATTAATATGGATCTTATGTGAACC
This sequence comes from Saposhnikovia divaricata, assembly GCA_036435485.1. Taxonomy (NCBI): domain Eukaryota; kingdom Viridiplantae; phylum Streptophyta; class Magnoliopsida; order Apiales; family Apiaceae; genus Saposhnikovia; species Saposhnikovia divaricata. The sequence continues at coordinate 103,646,746 of CM071601.1, forward strand.
ATATACGAATCTAATATGAAAAATAATTTCCAAACATAAATATGGATCCCGAAACTGAGATAAGGGTTATCCACTAATTTATTATATATTGATAGATATGAATTTATTTGATTACAAAAATATCCTTGTACAAATGTAGTCAATTAAGTTCATATGGTGATTTCGTAGTTAAACAGTTACGTTACTGAATTTAATATTCTTAATTTATTCGTTTTGTCATGAAATAGAATTTGATCTTCTATTACAAAAAAAGAATTTTTTTTTTTTTCATTTTAAGATTTGCTAGTGGTAAACAAAGAGAGAAGAGTGTATGTAAGTCTTACTCGAGGGATATGGAGATAGTGGTGGCTGAATTAAACTAGAAGATATAGTAATGACCTTTTGTACCCATCAAACCCTCAAGTTTAATACATTGTACCTTTTAGCCCCTGAAGTATCCGGAAAGGTCCTATTAACCCTTATACCGGTACAAATTAAAAAAAATTGTAACGGACACATGTAATGTCTATTTTACCCATCCGATACGTACCGTTACAATTTTTCGTACCGGTACAAGGGTTAATTGGACCTTTACGAATACTTCAGGGGCTAAAAGGAACGTTTTGAAACATTGAGGGCTGATAGGTATTTCGTATAAAACTTTGAGGGCTAAAAGGTCATTAAGCCTTTAGAAAAAGAAATTTTAAAAAATAATAATTTTAGCTATGTAATCAAAGCACTTAAAATTACATGCACAAAAGTCAAACGCCTTATATAATGAACCGGAGGGAGTATATAAAAATATAAAAAATATACAATTTTTTCGAGCCGAGCTCGAGCTCGTTAGCTTAACGAACACTTTTTTGTGTTCGAGCTTGAGTTCTTAACGAACCGAGCCGAATCGAGCCCTTAACGAGCCGAGCTCGAGCTTGTTCACAAACAACTAATTTCGTTAACAGCTCTATTTCTGTTGAAGCTCAATGCACGGTCTGGTTCATGAACAACTAACTTCAATGACTATTCTTTATCTTTGACTTAAAATGTGATTCTATTTCTTTTCTCATCTCTCTTCAAATACTTTGTACTATGTCTGGATCTGTCACTGTATAAATCTCTGTCACTCTAACTGAATCTACTTCTTATCAGATACTTCACTGATGCTTGAATAGATGTCTGAACTTCTTTCAATGTAGTAAATCTTCAAATATATAAATTGACTTTAATCTTCTTTCTTCTGACAGATAATACTGAGATTTCTGTGACAGCTTATTTATTATTTATTTATTACAAACTAATTTAAGTTGAGTTGTATCCTCGAAATATAAATAGGCTATCATATCCCTTTCACCTACCACTCTAATCACTAATCACCAATATGTCTAAGCAGAATTTCAACTGGGAGTCCATTGCTAAACAGTCTGCTTCCGTGAACTTCCCCTTTCCCGCTGCTTCTTGTCTATCAAGTCCTACTCATAGTCAGCACTTCAATCCAGCCACCATAAAAAAATGCGATGAGTCTAATTCAACTATTAATTCAGGCCAATGGATGAGCTTTTAAGCATATGTGCCTACTGTTTCCCTAACCTCTCCAACTTTTACTTTTGCTTAGCCTGTTGCTCAGAATGAGTCTTCATTCTCTAAGAAACGGAAAGCAAAACAGTTTGAAAGAAAGTGTGCCAGTAAAGGCTTGGGAAGGCGAAAAGATTCATGAAGTGGGATTAGATGATTTGGAGCTCACACTGGGATTCGGGAAAATGAGAAAAGAGATCTCACTTTACCAGGGTGTTAGTCACAGAGGCATGCCTGAATACATCTAATAACAAGCCTAAGTATGTGTAATGCTATGCATTACCTACATGACCTCTTAACTGAGGGAACCTCTAGTTGTAGAGTTTCTATTTGTTCTGTACTTGTAATAGGCATCAAATTCTAGTTGTGTTACTGTAACTATAAAGTCAAGAATAATGCTTGAAAGAAGTTCCAAGGTTCATGCCTCAAGCAAGGAGATAAAGACTGCCAAATAATCACAGTTAGGATTTGAAGAAAAGAAGAATTTGCCTAAGTACCAATTCGAGAAGTACATTTGTCTATTCGAGAAGTCTAGCATTCGAGAAGTCAGAGATTCGATATCTCAGAAGACACTATTCGATATCTCTGAATACACTGTTTGATATCTCATTCGATATCTCAGAGATTCGATATGTCTGTTACTCTATTCGAGAACTCATGGAGTCAACAAGTCAAAGCATCATTCGAGTTCTCTAAGAGTCAACAAGGCAATGATCTATTCGATATCTCAAGGACTAAGGAAGCTATTCGACATCTCAGGGATTCAATATGTCAAGAAGCTCTATTCGATATCTCAAGGAGTCCCAGAGAAAAGAGCTATTCGTGAAGTGATTCGATATGTCAATATAACACTATTCGAGAACTCAGAGTTATCGATTAAGTCAATTCGAGTTCTCGAATCAATCACTTAGCCACTTCTCGAATACATTCGTGGAGACAAAATACTGAAGAATTGTACAAGTTAGAAACCTGCAACAAGCCAAGATGCTTTATTTGACTATGTACTATAAAGCAGATTGGAAAGCCTACAAAGAAGCTTGGAGAGATAAGACAAAGGGACAAGGAGCTAAAGAAGTGGATCTGAACAGGCTTTGCAAAGTCAAATCTGTAACCGTTTGGACTCTTACTCAAATAAGATAGACAGACTGGAAAGTATTTTGTTTACCTACCTTATTTGTTGTAAGTAGGTGTATCCATGTCTATAAGGATACAGCCTCACTTTCTTAGCTACAGAGTGATAAGTTTTTCAATATACATCTCAAGAAATATCTCTCTAAGAATACAGAAGCTGAGAATACTACCATTTGTATTCACAGATTGTAGCAAAATCTTTATCTAATAAAATATTAGATTAAAGTGATATTGTGTTGTGTTTGTCTTTGTTATCTATACTTACATATCTCACACATTCAACACATATCTTGCTGCAAGGATTCAAGAACAAAGAAAAGTTCAAGAATCCATTCACCCCCCCCTCTGTATTCTTTTACTGTATTCAATACTCAACAAGTGGTATCAGAGCATGCTGTTTAATATAAACAGGAAACGATCATGAGTTCGAATACACCAAAGACTACAGGTACGGTGAAGGTCCCTAAGTTCGACAAAGAGAATTACAACCTCTGGAAAATAAAAATGTTGTTGTTGATCAAAGCTGCCAATCCTCTCTACCCTGACATCCTCAAGAATGGTCCATTTGTACCACAACAAGAAATTGCTGAATCTACAGTGGGCACAATAGTCATTCCTAGATCATATGTTGCAAAAGAGCCATCCAAATGGACGGACTCAGAGAAGGAGAAGGTTGCCCTAGACAGTCATCTCATGTTGCTGATCATAGACTCCATGGATATGTCGATGTTTGCTAATATAGCATCATGCACATCAGCCAAGGACATGTGGAACCACATCGAGGTGTTATGTGAAGGGACAGAGGAGGTAAGAGAAAATAAGAAACAGATACTGGTCACACAGTATGAAGCTTTCATGGCACAGTCCAAAGAAAGTATTACTGATATGTTTGAGAGATTTCACAAATCGGTGACTGAGCTTCAAATGAATGGGAAGGTTTACAGCACTAAAGAATTAAACATGAAGTTTCTACTATCTGCACTAAACCATCTAGAGCAAAGGGTCATATCTCTAAGAGAAAGAGATTTGAACAAAGTCACATATGATGTGCTCTATGGGGTTTTAAAAACTCATGAGCTTGAGTTGCTTCAGAAGAGGGCTATCCAAGCCAACCAAGGTAGAATGATAAACACATCCTGTGCCTTGATTGTCAATAAATCCGTTCAAGACCTGGAAGCATCTACAAGTCAACTGAGAATAGAAGAGATAGTAGATGATGAAGAGACTGAAGAAGAAGTGACTGAACCTGTTGATGAAAAGGAAGAAGATGAGTTCTATACTCTTGAAGAGTTGGATGCCATGGAAAACACTTCATATGCTTTTATGGCTAGAAAATTCCCAAACATCAGATTTAAAAGGAATCAGCCCTTCAAGTCTAGATCTCAAAATCATTCATTCAACAAGAGCAAGGCACCTGTGAAAGCAAACAAAAACAAATTCAAAACCAGCTATGTGGATAGGTCATCTGTGAGATGTTATAGATGCAATGACCTAGGGCATTTTGCCAGTGAATGCAACAAGCCTAAGAAGAAGGATAAGGAGTTTCTTGAGCTTGAAGCTAAGTATGAGGCTCTGCTAAAGAAGCATGCACCAGGTAAGGCCTACATAGCTGAAGGGAAGTGTTGGGATGATTCTGATAGTGATGGAGAAGAACAGGAATTCTGCAACTATGCCTTGATGGCCAACTCCAAGGAAGAACCATCTGAATCAGACTCTCAGGTACCATCCCTCACTACTATAGACATGTCTGTTTCTGAATACAAATCTATGGTTGAACAACTATCTGTTGAGATGTTTAATATTCATACTAGTATGACTACTGCTAATGAAGAGATTGCTAAACTGTCCACTAGGAATGAACTGTTAAACAAAAGAAATGAGGAATTAGAACTAACTGCTATGCAAATAGAAAACCTTAAACATGAAATCGAATATCTAAAGAATAAGGTTCTATGTGCTAGTCAAGTTTAGAAAGCTCTTAGGGATGAACTAGCTGAAAATGAATTTAAATTGAAAACATTCAAGAATTCCTCTAGTCTATTGCAGTCCTACCATGAGAAAAATCTAGCTAGACCTAAGGCTGCCATTGGACTTGATTATGACACTCTCAAGCAGAGGAAAGGCTATGCAGTCATTGAAGATGACATTGTTGTTCAAGAGGAAGTGCCTCAGGTTTTGAAAAAGATAAGGCACAGTCAAATGAACAACAAGCATCCTCTAAGAGTGAGAATGTCAAAACCAAAGCCAAGGAGTCAGTAGGAGGTAAACCTAGACTTGAGAAATTTGTGAAGTTTGTTTCAGCTGGGAATAATGAGTTTGAGAAGAAAGTGGCTAAAAAGAAACAAAACAGGAATGGCAAATTAGGGATTAACAAGGACAACAACTATGCTTATGTGCCCAATGCCCCTAGGAAAGTTTGTCAAAATTGTTTTAGCACTAATCATTTAACTCATGCATGTAAGAAACCATCTGGTAGTGTTGCTAAACCATTCTATGATTGCTCTGTGCCTTTAAGACATAGAGACTCTCCCTTCTATGATAAATTTGATTGTATGCCATGTAACATGAATGTAATGACTAGTTGCTTTAATTTTAGAAGACAATTCATGGAAGGATGCATCAGTCACAATGTTCACACACACTACACAAGAACAAAGTCTTCAATTCCTCCTAAAGTTAGGAAGGTGCCTCTGTCCCCTAAGTCTAAGAACCCTGATTCTAAGACTTCTAACAGTGACAAGAAGACTAACATCAAGAAAATTGATAAGCATGTTGTTTATGATAAGACTGTTGCTAAGCCACATGGACCCAAACTTGTTTGGGTACCAAAGGAGAAGTAATACCTTTGTGTTTGCAGGGCAAAGAAAGTGAAAGAAAGGTCATGTGGATTTTGGACAGTGGATGCTCAAACCATATGACTGGTGATATGGCCCTGCTATCACAGTATGAGGAGAAGGCTGGCCCAATGGTTGCTTTTGGAGATGACAGCATTGGCAACACACTGGGATATGGCAAGTTGGAAATTGGAAATGTCATCATTGAGAATGTAGCACTGGTCAAGGGACTCAAGCACAATCTACTGAGTGTTGGTCAATTTACTGACAGAGGCTTCAAAGTGAATTTTGACAAAGATGAATGTTTGATCACCCACAAAAAGACTGGTGACTTTGCTCTATCTGGAGTAAGGAAAGGAAGCCTGTTTGTAGCCAATATGAACTCTGCAAACAAGGACAAAATTTGTTGCTTTTACTCAAAAGCATCAAATGAAGATAGTTGGCTGTGGCATAAGAAGCTATCACACTTGAACTTCAAAGGCATTAATTCTCTAGTCAAAAGAGAGTTAGTAAGAGGCATGCCCACACTTGAATTCTGTCAAGAAGGAGTGTGTGAGGCTTGTCAAAAGGGAAAAATGAAAAGATCAAGCCACAAGTCAAAGACAGTGACATCAATAACCAAGCCCCTACAACTAATTCCTATGGACTTGTTTGGGCCTGTCAATATTATGTCACTAGGAAGGAAAAAGTATGCTCTGGTGATGGTTGATGATTTCACAAGGTATACATGGGTAGAATTTCTGGCATCAAAAGATGAGGCTCCCCAAGTAATCATTGAGCATATAAAGATAATTGACAAGGAAGCAAAGGCCAACAATGCAAGTGTGATTGCATTAAGGAGTGATAATGGAACAGAGTTCAGAAATGCCATGCTTGGAGCATTCTGCAAAGAAAATGGTATTTCTCAACAATTCTCAGCTCCAAGGACTCCACAACAAAATGGAGTTGTTGAAAGAAAGAATAGAACTCTGATTGAGGCTGCTAGAACAATGTTACTTGATGCAAAGATGCCTACATGTTTTTGGGCTGAGGCTGTGAGCACTGCATGCTATATCCAAAACAGAACCCTCATCAACAAAAACACTGGAAAGACACCTTACAACTTGATGAATGGAAAGAAGCCCACCCTAAAGTATGTTCATACTTTTGGAAGCAAATGCTTTGTTTTAAAAGACAACTCAGAATATGTTGGAAAGTTTGATGCAAAAGCATTTGAAGGAATTTTTCTTGGCTACTCTATGGAAAGAATTGCATACAAAGTTTATGTCATCACTCAAAAGAAAGTTATGGAAAGCACAGATGTGACATTTGATGACAGCAAACTACCTGGATTAGAAGAAGCCAATGATGAAGATAAAGATCCTTTGAAGTTTGACAATCTAGATGATTCTGATGAGGAGATTGAAACTGAATTTGAGCCCAAAATTCAACAAACTCAAGTGAATGAAGAACCTGTGCCAACCAACAATGAAGAAACAAGCATCCAAGACACACCTGTGATTAGTGGAAACTTCACAGGGGGAGGAAATGTAAATGATCATGATCTGGAAGATGAAGCAACATCAAGGCTGAGAAATCAATCTGAACATACAAGGAAATGGGATAGATCACATACTGCAGATTAGATAATTGGAGATCCAAATACAGGAGTGAGAACAAGGAGAGCAACTCTAAATGAATGTCTCTATGGTTGCTTTCTATCCCAAGTTGAGCCTAAGAAACTTGAAGATGCATTGTTGGATCCTGATTGGATAATTGCTATGCAAGAGGAGCTAAACCAATTTGAAAGAAGCAAAGTATGGGAACTTGTGCCTGCACCAAAGGATAGAACCATTGTTGGAACAAAATGGGTTCTAAGGAATAAGATGGATGAAAATGGTGTAGTTATAAGAAACAAAGCTAGGTTGGTTGCAAAAGGATACTCTCAACAGGAGGGCATTGACTATGATGAGACTTTTGCCCCTGTTGCCAGACTAGAGGCCATCAGAATTTTCTTGGCATTTGCTGCACATTCTAATTTCAAGGTCTATCAAATGGATGTCAAGAGTGCATTTCTGAATGGGGAGTTGGAAGAAGAAGTATATGTGCAACAGCCACCTGGCTTTGAGGATCCACAATTCCCTCACTTTGTCTACAGATTGCTTAAAGCATTGTATGGACTTAAGCAAGCTCCTAGGGCATGGTATGACACATTGTCACAATTTCTACTTGAGAATCAATTCTCTAGAGGCACACTGGACAAGACACTGTTTTACAAGAAACATGGTGATGATATTATCTTAGTTCAAATCTATGTGGATGATATCATATTTGGCTCTACAAATGAGAAGCTGTGTGAGAAATTCTCTAAGCTCATGTAGAGCAGATATGAGATGAGTATGATGGGAGAATTAACATTCTTTCTTGGGCTGCAAGTGAGTCAAAGGAAGGATGGCATTTTTATAAGCCAAACCAAATACATCAAGGATCTATTGAAGAAATTTGACTTAGAAGAATTCTCACCTGCAAAGACACCCATGGCCACTGCCACCAAGTTAGATGAAGATAGTAAGGGCAAGAAGGTAGATATCTCAATCTATAGAGGCATGGTTGGTTCTCTACTCTACCTCACTGCCAGTAGGCCAGAAATCATGTTTGCAACATGCTTGTGTGCAAGGTTTCAATCAAATCCAAAGGAATCACATATGATAGCAATAAAGAGGATTTTCAGATATCTGAAGGGCACACCAAACTTGGGGTTATGGTATCCTAAGGACACAGGGTTCAATATGGTTGGTTATTCTGATGCTGATTATGCTGGATGCAGAGTGGATAGGAAAAGCACCTCAGGTAGCTGCCAGTTTCTTGGACAAAGGTTAGTCTCTTGGTACAGCAAGAAACAACAATCTGTGTCATCCTTCACAGCTGAAGCTGAGTACATAGCTGCTGGAAGTTGCTGTGCTCAAGTGCTTTGGATCATAAACCAACTTAGAGATTATGGACTTGTGTTGGAAAGAATTCCAATCATGTGTGACAACACAAGTGCAATCTCTATAGTTTCCAATCCTGTCAATCATTCTAGGACAAAGCACATTGACATCAGATATCACTTCATAAGGGAGCATGCAACTAATGGCACCATTGAGTTACATTATGTTCCCACAGAGAAACAACTAGCTGACATATTCACTAAGCCATTAGATGAAGCCACCTTCACAAGGTTGGTTAGTGAGATTGGAATGCTGAATTCTTCAAATTCTGGCTGAGTGAATATATCAACTAGATTGTTGCAGCAGTAAATACTTACTTTATCAAATGTTCAATATTCCTAAAGTAAGTATTGGCTGGATTATGATTTATAAATATTCCACAATGCTGCATATGTTGAAAATCATACATCTTTAGCTTGAAATTTCTGTGAAATTTTGAGAAAATCACTATTTAATTTAGTAGAATATTCTTCAATGAATACTTCTGGTAAATTTTAAAAGTTAGTGAAAATTGAATTTTATGAGTGAAAAGTATAGTTCGATAAGTCAGACTTCTCGAATGGTTCATTGTTTTGTCATGGCTCGAGTTCTCGAATAGGCCTATCAAGAACCCTTCTGAGTTCTCGAATAGTATCTTTTGAGAAATTGAATAGCACACTTTGAGTTCTCGAATAGAGTATTTTAGTTCTCTAATGATGGAGTTCTCGAATACTGTATTTGAGTTATCGAATCATTTGAAAAGGCTGATTTCTCGCTGACACTTAATCGCTTTTTGGATTTATATTCAAAATTTCATCTCACTCATAAAAACATATTTTATTTAGCTTAGAATTATTTTCTGAGTTAAATAACTGCCAGTTGTGAGTTACAAACTGCTTGAGATATCGAATAAGCCTTTCTTGACTTATCGAATAGTTGTTTTATACTTCTCGAATGACTGACTTGTCGATACAAAACCTATATCTAATCGACAACTCAAGTCACTCACATATATACAATTCCACAACTGTTCAAATCATTTCATTCGATTTCTCAGGCAGCTAAAGTTCCAAAACCTCTGTAAACCCTAACGTCAAAAGCTAAATTTCTTCTTCAACCTTCATTCTCTTCTCATCTCACTGTGTAACAATGGCAAATACCCAACTCATAATTCCTAAACACACCAATTTCATAGCAATAACCAACGATGTTGAAGCACCCAATGCAAACTTTAAGTGCTTCATTCGATGGATGGCTGAATCATACATCAAGGATGCACTCTCAGCTAACCCAACTCTGTATCTAGATCTACTAGAACAGTTTTAGAGAACTGCTACTGTGGAGGTCGTGGCCCTAGAGAATGCAATTACTTCATATATAATCTATTGCAAGATTCAGGACAAGGAAATCACCATCACTACTGAAAATATGAATCAAGCACTGGGGTTACAACAAGGAGTGTATGACAATCAAGCAACTGATTAGGAATTGGAAGATTTCTTTGATTTTATCAACTACTCAGATAAAATCAAGCTTGGAAATTTGAATAGGAAGTACTTGAGGAAGGAATGGAGCTATGTCTTTGGCACTCTTCTTCAAGTCTTCACAGCAAGGAAGTCCAGCTTTGATCAAATCAGCACACCTGTTCAACAAATAGGATATGCTCTAGCATATGGGAGAAAGATTGATGTTGGTTTGATCATAATGCAAGAATTGTATGGGAGACTTGGTAAGAACTCAGCCAAGAGAGGTAATGAAATTTTCTTCCCTCGCTTTATTCAATCTGTACTTAATTTCATAGATGTTAAATTGATTGAATTGCCTGGGTTAGACAAAAATAGAATAGGCTATCCGAAATCCATGACCAAACTCATTTTTGGTAGCTTGGAGACTAGGAATGATGTGGATGTAGGGCTCAAAATAACTCCCCTTATGGAGAGTTTATTTAGGACTTACCCCCACAACATGCCAACATGTGCCTCAAAATCTGAGTTAGCTAGGCCCAAGCAAGTAGAGCAAAATGCTAACCCAGGGCCTGCTAACCAACCCTCTCAGCCAAACACTTTACCAAACACAGAGACAACTGCATCATCCTCCCAAAAGGGTGATGTTAGTAAAAAGAAGAGAAAACAGGTTGCTTCTGAACCTCTAAAAATCTTAACTGAAGCAGCCTTGGCTGTAGAATTAGGCATAGCAAGTGAGGAACCTGAGTCACCCTTACTAAGGCCAAAGAAGAAGAAGAAGTCTAAAACCACCTCTTCAGTCACCCAAATGGCTGAAGTTGTAAAATCAGGGGCAAACAGCTCACTAGGTGTATCCTCTCAACAGGGTGCATCTATAGAATCAAGCATTCTCCCCAATGCACCTACTTGTACAGAGTCAGCACATGGGAGTGATAAGGCTGGCACAACACTGAGTGGAGAGCACATCACAATTGAAACTCCCTCTATCTCTCAGGGGGAGTTGCCAAAATCTAATCTACAACACACTTCTCTTCCAGAATCTACGACTCATATTTCTTTGGAGCCTACAACTCAAGCAATTGAGGAGCAAGGCATTGATCATCAAGAATTCTTTTCTCTTGATGAGCCAATGGATTCAAGTGACTTGGTGCATGACACCTTGCTCACCACCCAGGTACCACATTTAGATGGTCAGGGAATGCATGCTGGGGCATCTCCTAATGACACCATCACAAACACAGAGGATTCACTAGTTTTAACTAGAGACTCTGTGCCTGTGTCAACTACTGTTGTAACTCATCCTACTTCTGTGGAGACAACAGTAGCAGAGTCTTTTCATCCGGTTACAGAAGTTGCATCTGTAACTGAGGAGTCTAGCTTGCCTAGCTCTAGCTCTCACTTTTTGTCTCAATGGCTGAAGCCTGTGCAACATGACAGTGCTTTAGGATCAGGGTCTGTTCCACCACAAATGTCCATTGACGCTCTCCAAAGCTATGTTGTGGATCAGATTCTTGAGTTTGTCAAAATAGCCCAGAACCTTGTCACCTCCAACATCTCAAATCCAGATTATGAAGCCATCCTACTATGCCATAGGGATGATGTGGAGATGCAGAAGGCCAAGATTATTGATGATGCTGAGAGAGATGGCAATGTAGATGCCTGGATGCAAGGAAAGTATGATGTAACTCTCAGTGAAGCACTTCAATATCTTAGAGAGGAATACATCACTTCACTGGGTTCAAATGCAAAATCCCTGTCCCCTAGTGAAGTGTATGAAGCTGTCAATGATTCTTACAAGGGTTTCCTTAAGGCTGCACACTATCTTGGCAAGGGAGTCAAAACTGAAGTCAACAAGGTTAGTGACAAGACAGCCACTTCAGTAGAAGAGATAAAGAGGGCCTTTGATGCCAAATTTCCTCAACTAGACAGTGTGGTCAAAGATATCAGACACTTCAACACCACCTGCACCAAGATGGATAATGGTCTAGCTCTCCTTAAAGATACAGTCACAGGTCTAAGAAGCAAATTTCAAATTCTATCTGATCAGACTACAGATGCCAATGCCATGCTTAGGACACTCTTTGCAAATCAATATGGAGACAAGCTGGTAATTGAGGTTCCTGTGCATGAGCTGTCTAGATTTGAAGTGTAGAGACTTAAAGAACAATCCCTGTCTGGCTTCAAATCTACTGCATTATTCAGTAAGGTAGATGCACTTGAAAAGGAGGTAGCTACTCTCACTCAGTCCAATGCTCATCTTACAGACAAGGTACAAACTCTAACTGAGCAGTTAAACACTCAAGCCACCACCACAGCTGATGTTCTTCTGCATCAACAATCAATGTTGTCTGCAATGATGAAGCACATGGGTCTCCCTCTACCTGAGGAATCTTCAACTCCAAAGGTCAATACTACAGCCTCTGTGCCTGACAACAAGCCTAAGGGGGAGAAGAGGACATCAAGGAACTCAAATACAAAGGGGGAGAAACCACGAGTAAAGGGCATCAAAATCACTGAAGGTGCTCATCAAAGAACTTCAAAATCTCTAATTCATGTGCCTGGCAAAGGAAAAGACAAAATTTATGAGCCTCCTACTTCTCTGCCAGTTGTCACTCTACCAACTGTGCACATCACTACTTCCAGTGGTCAAAAGCAAACTATCACAACCACAGTGGTTGCAGGGAGTATGCCATCTGATAAACCTTCACTCTCCATATCTAAAAGTACCAAGCCTGTAGAAGTGAAGGTGGTCACTGAGGCCAAGTTACAAGAAATTGCAAACTCAAATGTTTATTATGATGATGCATTCTTGGAGTTTCTGAAAGTCTCAAGAGAACAGGCTGGTGACACTCAATTGTATCTAAGGAGCTTGAAGGATCAGATCGATTACTTCACTGTGGTACCTAGAAAAGTTAATAGCTCATGGCTCAAGGAAGTAATGATGGTAGCAAAATCCAGAATCTGGCATCTAACCTACAAAACTCTACATGCCTTGAAACATTCAGAGATAGATGCACTGATAGAGCTCATAGAGAAGAGGAATGTAAATGAAAACAATAAGAGTCTGTATGATGACTTGAGGAATGGCCAACCTTCAAGGCTGCCAGAAGTGATTAAGAAGCCATGGACCATCATCTATCAGTCTGGCACCAGAATTGAAGAGATTAAACAATTGGTCATTCCCAATGATCTCACTTCTCGAAATCACAGACTCATTATTGCCATCATTGATCTACTGCAAAAGAAAAAGGGGACAAGTACTGCTGAAGAGATAGAGGCACTGCACATTCTCAGATCATTCATTGCAACTGGTGTAATTCCAGAAATGGCAAAGTCTAGGAGGAATAAGGATGATGAAGATGAAGACAGGAGTGATGGGAGGAGAAGTCATCACAGGAGTGATAAGGGGGATGAGGATAAGAAGAAGAAGAAAGACAGCAAGGATAAGAAGGATGATGACCAAGGCAAAGTCTATGAGAGGAAGAATGGAAAACAGCAAGCCTTAGGCGTTGCTAGCAGTAATCTCACCACAACACAAGACTCTAAGTCTAGGGTGAATGCTGTTAATAATGACCTACCAAAATCTAATCCCATGGCTTCTGCAACGGTTTTACCACCTCAAGAAGAGTAGAAGATTCAAGTCAAGAAACCATCTATACATTTCAAAAAGCATACTGCTAATGGAACACTACAATGGTCCACAAACAAAGGTCACATGCTACTGCCAGGCAACCATGTCAAAAGGGTCAAATTCAAACAAGTTGCAAGGAAACCAAAGCTATCCAAGTCAAGGACTCTGACAATCTATCCAGGCTTAAAACTCCAACCACTAGATGAAGATTTTGATGAAGACCAACTGCAATTCTTACAAGCTCAAAGAATCTATCATGTTGCCATTGTTGATAACTGCCTTGAGATCAAATATACTGATGGAAGGGAGGAAAAATTCAAACAAGGAGGATGTCAACACTGGGGCAAACTACATGACATAGAAAGAATCATTGCATTGTTGAGCTCAGAAGATAAAGTGGAAAGAGTATGGAAGCTGGAGCTAATTGATTTTGTGAAGATGAAGAGAGATCATAAGGAGAAAATCAGAAAAGAGTGTCTTGAGAAATGGCTAGCAAGGGAGAAAGAAATTGAGAGACTGGAGATTGAAGCAGAAAAGCTAAGGGCAAAGGGATTGTGTAGAGTTCAGGTTAACCCCTATGTGGTGAAGTATAGGAGGAGAAATGGGGATCAGGTCCACATCAGAATGAATCTACTCAACCACTATCCTGTAAACATTCTGAAACCAGTACTTGAAGATTACAAAGACTCAATTTTGCTTGAGGAACTGGATGCTATGACAGAAATATTAAAACCTATGGATGAGCATACAAGGAAGGAGAAAGAAAGAAGACAGAAAGCATATGATGATTTGCAAGCCAAAGCTATGGAAAGGGAAACTAATGACAATGGCTAGTACTTCATTATAGGCTGTAAGATTACTCATCCTGTAGTTTTATTCACATTGCTGATCAAAATTCATACATGTACTGTCAAGTTTTATCTTTATGTATGTTAGGCTTGTTATCAGACATGAAATTGTGACTAAGGGTCTTACTCACAATTTGGGGGAGATTGTTAGTCACAGAGGCATGCCTGAATACATCTAATAACAAGCCTAAGTATGTGTAATGCTATGCATTACCTACATGACCTCTTAACTGAGGGAACCTCTAGTTGTAGAGTTTCTATTTGTTCTGTACTTGTAATAGGCATCAAATTCTAGTTGTGTTACTGTAACTATAAAGTCAAGAATAATGCTTGAAAGAAGTTCCAAGGTTCATGCCTCAAGCAAGGAGATAAAGACTGCCAAATAATCACAGCTAGGATTTGAAGAAAAGAAGAATTTGCCTAAGTACCAATTCGAGAAGTACATTTGTCTATTCGAGAAGTCTAGCATTCGAGAAGTCAGAGATTCGATATCTCAGAAGACACTATTCGATATCTCTGAATACACTGTTTGATATCTCATTCGATATCTCAGAGATTCGATATGTCTATTACTCTATTCGAGAACTCATGGAATCAACAAGTCAAAGCATCATTCGAGTTCTCTAAGAGTCAACAAGTCAATGATCTATTCGATATCTCAAGGACTAAGGAAGCTATTCGACATCTCAGGGATTCAATATGTCAAGAAGCTCTATTCGATATCTCAAGGAGTCCCAGAGAAAAGAGCTATTCGAGAAGTGATTCGATATGTCAATATAACACTATTCGAGAACTCAGAGTTATCGATTAAGTCAATTCGAGTTCTCGAATCAATCACTTAGCCACTTCTCGAATACATTCGTGGAGACAAAATACTGAAGAATTGTACAAGTCAGAAACCTGCAACAAGCCAAGACGCTTTATTTGACTATGTACTATAAAGCAGATTGGAAAGCCTACAAAGAAGCTTGGAGAGATAAGACAAAGGGACAAGGAGCTAAAGAAGTGGATCTGAACAGGCTTTGCAAAGTCAAATCTGTAACCGTTTGGACTCTTACTCAAATAAGATAGACAGACTGGAAAGTATTTTGTTTACCTACCTTATTTGTTGTAAGTAGGTGTATCCATGTCTATAAGGATACAGCCTCACTTTCTTAGCTACAGAGTGATAAGTTTTTCAATATACATCTCAAGAAATATCTCTCTAAGAAAACCGAAGCTGAGAATACTACCATTTGTATTCACAGATTGTAGCAAAATCTTTATCTAATAAAATATTAGATTAAAGTGATATTGTGTTGTGTTTGTCTTTGTTATCTGTACTTACATATCTCACACATTCAACACATATCTTGCTGCAAGGATTCAAGAACAAAGAAAAGTTCAAGAATCCATTCACCCCCCCTCTGTATTCTTTTACTGTATTCAATACTCAACACAGGGGGCATTAGTAACCATATTTAAGCCGACTGCACCTGTTCCTAGTTAATTCATTCTTGAAATACAACTACCTTGGAGTTCTAGCACTCAAACAATTCCTAGTAAAGACTTTGGTTTAACATAGAATGGGTTGGATTTCAAGTTAGGAATGAGGGAAGTGCAAGTTATCTTCATTAGGTACGACTTGTAGATGTATTATAACTTGGTGAGTGCTTAGCACAAGTATGATATGTACCTCACAAATTTTGTATTTCAATAATTACTACTCAGGCATGTATTTCTTCAAGTTCAGATGTGCAGGAGAGGGACTGATGCAATATGTGCAGTGACCTGCTTTCTGTAATATCTTAAATGTATACCAGCATTAAACCCTCGGAGCTCGGAATTCAGCAGATGCTGCTTTTTAACCTGGAGATTGCATCATGGATAATTTATGTTCTTCATCTATTGTTGGTCCGAGAAAGCATGCTTGCTCTCTAGGAGTGGATGTTGGAAATATAGATCAAGAGTATACCTGAAAGCAAGAATATAAGAACAAAAATACCGAAAATTAGTTCAAGACACGTGAAAATCACGATATCCTTAAAATAGATAAGCCCCTTCCTTGTGGTGCTTGAAGGTGTGTTGGCTTCCGTCTCCCAGGATACAACAAACAAAGGCGATCTTAAGCACTTGAAGATCTGCCTTCTATGAACTGAACAAACACCACAACTATTTCACAGAATCAAAATCTAGAGCTCTACGATGAAGATGCTAAACTACTATAAAAAGCTTGAGGAATTTTGGTGTCAAAAACAATGAATCCAATGTCTCCTTATACAGTATAGAAGTAAAAGAAATGCAACTCCGCAAATATAATAATTTTGTAACCTCCGTCATAATAATCAATTAGAATAATATCACATTATTATGGGAGTTACAAAAATCAATTCATATAAGTTACAAAATCAAAAAATAAAAAGCAATAAACTTTTGTTCAAAAAATAGTCCAATAGTCGGGAAGTGTGGGTCAAACACAAGTTTTATTAGACTTTTGAGAAAAAAAAACTTTGGCTTAACTGCTCTCATTTTCTACTATAGAAAATATTGAAGTTCATGAATTAGAATAATGTTCGGTTTTCCTGATGTATATGTGCTATTGACAATAATAACGTTACATTTAGATAGATATTGATGCAAATACTAATTCATATTATTAGCATACCAGAGATACTCAGATATACTTGAAAATGCACACCTAGAGGGGGTGAATAGGTGAATGGATAACTATGTCCAATTGTAATATTTACCAGAAATAGCTTACTGATTTCAATTTAAATAGATACAAATGGTACGCTGAATGTAAATGGTAAGCTGAATGCACAAGCAGTAAGTAAAGTGCAGGAAAAATAAAGAACACCACAATCTTTTAGCCAGGTTCGACCCCTATTCCCCTGTGGTCTACATCATGCTCCCTTACCAACCTGGTAAGAGAATATTAATGATCAATAATGAAACGATTACAAGATACAATAATATATCACCCTTAAACCCAGCCATTGACACAAACGGCTTGCTGAATAGACCTGAAACAGAATCTGCTCTCTAAGCTATACTGTCTAGCACAATCCTCGAATCCCTACTATTCCAAGTCAAGTGTCCAACAACTAAACACTTACAATCAGAACAATACAATTAATCAAAGATAGTTACAACTCAAACTATTGATTCTCTAAATAAACAATACAGATAGATATATAAATGAGCTCAAAGAGAATCAGAGTAAAAGATTTTGCAAAGTAGAAAACTTAGTTGTTTTGTTCTTGATGTTCTTGGATTAGCAACCGAAAATTCACACAAGAACAGATATATAAAGCTATATAATTACCGGTCAGAAACAAAACCAACAGCTTACCATTTGAATCCAATTCAACGTTCAAGTTTGTTAGGAATGATTTCTAACGTTAATGTATATGTTTGACAGAAGAAATAAAAGAATAAAATGTTCAGTAGATGTTTCTTTCGGAAAAATAGGAGTAAAAACCGTATAGGAGAGTTTGAATAATAAAGATAAGTTTTAAAATAAACAAACTCCTATAATTATGGAATAGAGTTTTTGTAGATAAGGAATGATTAAAATGAGCCCAGATATATATAATATACGTATTATATATTTAAAAGATCCTTACAGCTGATTAGAAGTCCAATCCTATATAATCTCCGTGATTTCCGCACTCCTGGATTTTCTGGACTGTTGACAAATGGCATGTTGTTTGTGATCTGTCTCTGCGCAAATGGCTTACCAAACTGTAACAGAACTCTGACTTTGGCTTGCTGTATTGAGATACTGATTTGTCAATGAGTAAGTTGAAGTACCCTGCAAAACCAAGTTAGTGTATACAGAAATAGCACATTATTTTATATTTAAATACATGCCTTTTGGCTTGCTATTTGTAATCATCAAAATTATAGGAGTATCGTGTTTTCTTTTTGGGCATAATTACAATATAGAAAAAGATTAATATTAATACAAAATAAGTTATTAGTACACGGGAGATACTCCTTTTTTCCATCTTTAATTTAAGTTTTTATTTTTACCTTTTGCGTAAATTTATAAAGTTGTATCACACGGGTATAAGTTTTTCTTAGAGGGGTGTATTCAATTAAGATTTTAAGGGATTGTTAATAATTCATGGATTTTATTGGATTTTGTAAAATCACGGATTATTCAAAATTTATGATAGTATCTATACAGACTTTTTAAATTCTACACAGATTTTGTTGGATTTTAATGAATTGATTTATCAAGATTTTTGTGGACTAAAAACAATCTCAAAGATTTTATTGGATTGATTTTATTTTAATAATTTTATTTTAGGATATTCATATAAAAATTAAAATAATATTATATATAATTCAAAATAGTCATTTATCTAATCTAACTTTACATCTATGTGTTCTTCAGTCTCATTAATCATCGTCCTCTACATTTGTCGTACCAATAAAATATGAGAATATTATTTTATAATTTGTGGATATATACAATTCATTAGCAAAATTACAATTTATAATGTGCTTGACAAATGGCATGTTGTTTGTGATCTGTCTCTTCGCAAATGGCTTACCAAACTGTAACAGAACTCTGACTTTGGCTTGCTGTATTGAGATACTGATTTGTCAATGAGTAAGTTGAAGTACCCTGCTAAACCAAGTTAGTGTATACAGAAATAGCACATTATTTTATATTTAAATACAAGCCTTTTGGCTTGCTATTTGTAATCATCAAAATTATAGGAGCATCTTGTTTTCTTT
Organism: Saposhnikovia divaricata; assembly: GCA_036435485.1. Taxonomy (NCBI): domain Eukaryota; kingdom Viridiplantae; phylum Streptophyta; class Magnoliopsida; order Apiales; family Apiaceae; genus Saposhnikovia; species Saposhnikovia divaricata. The sequence goes on from CM071601.1 coordinate 103,665,880, forward strand.
TTGGGCATAATTACAATATAGAAAAAGATTAATATTAATACAAAATAAGTTATTAGTACACGGGAGATACTCCTTTTTTCCATCTTTAATTTAAGTTTTTATTTTTAACTTTTGCGTAAATTTATAAAGTTGTATCACACGGGTATAAGTTTTTCTTAGAGAGGTGTATTCAATTAAGATTTTAAGGGATTGTTAATAATTCATGGATTTTATTGGATTTTGTAAAATCACGGATTATTCAAAATTTATGATAGTATCTATACAGACTTTTTAAATTCTACACAGATTTTGTTGGATTTTAATGAATTGATTTATCAAGATTTTTGTGGACTAAAAACAATCTCAAAGATTTTATTGGATTGATTTTATTTTAATAATTTTATTTTAGGATATTCATATAAAAATTAAAATAATATTATATATAATTCAAAATAGTCATTTATCTAATCTAACTTTACATCTATGTGTTCTTCAGTCTCATTAATCATCGTCCTCTACATTTGTCGTACCAATAAAATATGAGAATATTATTTTATAATTTGTGGATATATACAATTCATTAGCAAAATTACAATTTATAATGTGCTTGACAAATGACATGTTGTTTGTGATCTGTCTCTTCGCAAATGGCTTACCAAACTGTAACAGAACTCTGACTTTGGCTTGCTGTATTGAGATACTGATTTGTCAATGAGTAAGTTGAAGTACCCTGCTAAACCAAGTTAGTGTATACAGAAATAGCACATTATTTTATATTTAAATACAAGCCTTTTGGCTTGCTATTTGTAATCATCAAAATTATAGGAGCATCTTGTTTTCTTTTTGGGCATAATTACAATATAGAAAAAGATTAATATTAATACAAAATAAGTTATTAGTACACGGGAGATACTCCTTTTTTCCATCTTTAATTTAAGTTTTTATTTTTAACTTTTGCGTAAATTTATAAAGTTGTATCACACGGGTATAAGTTTTTCTTAGAGAGGTGTATTCAATTAAGATTTTAAGGGATTGTTAATAATTCATGGATTTTATTGGATTTTGTAAAATCACGGATTATTCAAAATTTATGATAGTATCTATACAGACTTTTTAAATTCTACACAGATTTTGTTGGATTTTAATGAATTAATTTATCAAGATTTTTGTGGACTAAAAACAATCTCAAAGATTTTATTGGATTGATTTTATTTTAATAATTTTATTTTAGGATATTCATATAAAAATTAAAATAATATTATATATAATTCAAAATAGTCATTTATCTAATTTAACTTTACATCTATGTGTTCTTCAGTCTCATTAATCATCGTCCTCTACATTTGTCGTACCAATAAAATACGAGAATATTATTTTATAATTTGTGGATATATACAATTCATTAGCAAAATTACAATTTAGAAAATAGTACTTTATGAAAATATAAGCATTTTTCGTAGTTATGCAAAAAACAAATATTGATTTATTCTTAGTGATACATACCTAATCTTGAACAACAAAGTGTCCAAATAATCATATTTGTAATAATATTTACGGAAGTGTATTATTTAAATGAATTGATAATAATCTATGAATTTTGAAAAAAAAATATTGTTAATATTATACCCGTCGTCATCTGACTGGGTTTATGTAAAATCTCGTAAAATTTTGTTGATTAAAATAAAGTTTCTAACAAATCCTTTAAAATCTCTTGGATTTTGATCAAATTTCAAAAGATATAAAATACACTAACAAATCCATCAAAATCCACAACTTTATGAAATCCAAAAAAATCCATGAAATTTTTGAATACCATCAGATTTTAATGGATTTTTTAGAATCTGAATTGAATACCATCAAATTTTAATGTATTTTTTAAAATCCAAATTGAATACACCCAGATTTTAAAAGACTTTTTATAATTCTTATTGAATACCACCAAATTTTAAAAGATTTTTTAAAATTCAGATTGAATACCCTCAAATTTTAAAAATTCAAAAAAAATCATTTAAAATTTTAATTTAATATTAGTATACAGAGTAGGAGATACTCTTTTATTTTCTTTTATTGCGAACGGGAGAAACTTTTCATCATATAAATGCACAAAGCACCTTGTGTAAAACAGAAACAACCAAGACAACAAGCACTTCGGCTCTAGTATCTCTCTTTTCCATTTCTTATTACCGAAAATGGTGAGTGCTCAAGAAGTCACAAAGCCTCATATCGCCTTCCTTCCAAGCCCCGGTATAGGCCACCTGGTCCCTCTCTTCGAGTTAGCGAAACACCTTGTCATCCACCACAACGTCCATGTCAGCTTCCTTGTCATGAATACCAATGACGAGGCGGCCCGGGGGATAAAACAGCAGCTCCTCCACTCCTCAACCCTCCCAGCCGACCTCCATGTGATTGATCTCCCGCCAGTAGTGAATGTTTCTTCGTGTCCCGACGACGAATCAACTGTAGTCACCCAGCTCATTAATATTTGCCAAGAATCTATCAAACACCTCCGTGCAACTCTCATTGAATTAAACCTCCCTAAAGCCCTTATAATTGATATCTTCACCACAGATGCAATCTTCGTTTGCAAAGAGTTAGGCATTCCGGTCTACTCTTTCTTTACGACCACTACTCAACTCCTTGCTTTGTCTTTCTACCTTCCCAAGCTTGACAAGGAATGCGTGGAACTACCCAAGCTGATTCAAGTCCCGGGCTGTAAATCCATTGGAGAAGATGATTATCCAGACGGCCTATTGAAATTGAAGGATGTCTTGATTAAGTTAACCATGGTTACTGGGATTTTTGTCAACACATGGGATGATTTAGAATTCAAAACCTGTTGGCTAAGCGGGATAAACAATGACCCGTTTTACAAAACCCTGCCTGCTCCACCTATTTATCCGGTGGGACCGTTGATCAAGAAAGACGAAGCAGCGACTGAATCCCATGAATACATAATGTCGTGGTTGAATAATCAGTTGCCTAATTCTGTGCTTTTGGTGTCCCTTGGTAGTTGTGGCACATTGACAACTGAGCAACTGATTGAGTTAGCTTTAGGATTGGAAATGAGCGAGCAAAAGTTTGTTTGGGTGGTGCGGAAACCAAATGACTTGATCTCTTGTGGCGCATTTTTTAACGTGGGGAGTGACAAAAATGATCCGTTGTCTTACCTTCCAGAAGGGTTTGTGAAGAGGACATCCGGAGTAGGACTGGTGGTGCCATCATGGGCCCCACAAGTGCCAATTCTCCGCCACGAGGCAACAGGAGGGTTCTTGTCCCATTGCGGATGGAACTCAACACTGGAAAGTATTGTGCATGGAACTCCAATGATCACATGGCCTCTCTATGCAGAACAGAAGATGAATGCAACCTTGTTGACAGAGGAGATCGCAATAGCTGTGAAGCCGGTTGCAGTGTCTGCGGAGGCAGGAGGAAAGATGGTTGTGAAGAGGGAAGAGGTAGCGAGGGTCGTGAGATTGTTGATGGAAAGCGAAGAAGGAAAGGTGATGAAGGTGAAGGCTAATGAGCTTAAAGAGAGTGCAGCAAAGGCATTGAAGTCCGGAGGCTCTTCTTATGACATGCTTTCTTCAGTTGTGGAGACCTGGAATTAAACTATGCCAGCTAGCTAGTTACAGAGTACTAGTTTGTCGACTTTGTATGTTGAAATAGACATTTGAATTCTGTACTGATGTACGTGTAAGTGCATCTCAAAATCACCCAAATTTATGGGTATCAATGGTCACCGTTCAAGTTCCTATTATTTCTAGCAATTATATCAGTCTAATTCACAAATTAATCTAGTTAGCTTAATTTGCTCTACAAAGTAAACCTTAAGTCTCATCAATTGTAGCTGGGAGGATAGGCGTAGTTGATCAAGTGATGTGAAAAAATCGTTCTACAATACAAAAGGTGATTTTTCTGGTAACTTTAAAATGTAGAGTCACACTGCATAATACAAATGTATTTCCTCAAAATCTTACCTGCTGGAAGGGTTTGTGAAGAGGGAAGCTGGAGTTTTTACGAGCCCCAAGCGATTTTTAATTTTTGTGCCCCATCATTATACAAACAAAAATATGTAATTTATTATTTTAGAAAAAAAACATTTCTTCTAATAACTTCGCTAGCAAAATCATTCATAAGTCTTTCATATATATGTGTCATAATTTGTTTTAATTTTGTGCCCCCTATCGTAAAATTTCCTTTTACTTTTCAATGAAAAACGAAAAATGTGCCCCTAAATTTATCTTTTTTTGCGGTATCCCCATTCGAGAGCATAAGTGGCTTGGCCTCAGAGCCGGCTATGGGTGCCATCATGGGCTCCACAACTGCCAATGATTGTGTGGCCACATTAGGAGGTTTCTTGTCACATTGCGGATGTGAGTCAACGTTAGAGAGCATTGGGCATGGGGTGCCAATGATTGCGTGGCCTCTCTATATGCAGAGCAGAAGATGAATGTAATCTTGTTGACCGAGTAGATTGCCATAGCAGTGAAGACAGTTGAAGTCATGTCTAGGAGGCTACTGGATAGAAGTTTGTGAAGAGGGGAAGCTAGAGATAGAGAGGGTGTTGAGATACTGAGATTGGTTATGGAAGGTTAAGAAGGTAAGGTCATAAGAGGCAAGGCTAACGAGCTTAAAGTGAGTGCAGCAAAGGCATCAAAATCAGCAATTTTGATTTTACCACTTAGTATTTGTAACAAATAAAATTGACAACACATTTTTGAAGAGATGGTATAATATTATATAAAATGGAGCCAATTTCAAATTAATTTTTTTGGAACTTGGTTCTCCATATACTAGCAAATAACGTAACGAATATAAAAATCATTATACAAGAATAGGATTCATTTATAAATAAAGAATACAACTAAACAAGGAATATATTACATTGGCACAAAATTAGAATTTGTTCCTTTTTCATTTTAAGTTAGAATATGATACTCTGCAACATGTACATATGTATGCATAAAACGCAGACAGACACAAGACAAGTTTTTGCCATCCCGTATTCATATCCATACTTTCATCGTTCCCACAATGATGTGTGCTAAAGAAGTAGCAAAACCTCACATTGCCTTCCTCCCAAGCCCTGGTATAGGCCACCTCATTCCCCTCTTGGAGTTTGCGAAACATCTCGTCGTACACCACAACGTCCTTGTCAGCTTCCTCGTCATCAACAACGAGGAAGCCCCAGCGATGCAACAACAGCTCATCCACTCCTCCAATCTCCCCACTGACCTCCATGTCATTGCTCTCCCGCCTGCAGACATCTCATCATGTGTCAACGACAACATGAACATTCTCACTCGACTCACTTATATCTGCCAAGAATCTTGCAAACAGCTCCGTGCAACTCTCATTGAATTAAATCTCCCAAAAGCACTGATAATTGATATTTTCGCAACTGGTGCATTCATGATTTGTACAGGGTTGGGCATTCCGGTCTATACTTTCTTCACTAGCCCGACTAAATTGCTTGCTTTGTCCTTCTATCTTCCTAAGCTTGATGAGGAAGTCCAATGTGAATATGTGGATCTCCCTGACCCCATCCAAGTTCCGGGCTGTAAACCCCTGGAAATAGATGATTTGTTGGGGCCGCTATTGAACAGGAAGGATGAGGAGTACAAATGTTACTTGCGTCATGTCAACACGTTAACTATGGCTGCTGGGGTTTTTGTCAACACATGGGATGAGTTGGAATTAAAATCCTGTTGGCTAAACGGGATTAATAATAATCCATTTTACAAAGCCTTACCAGTTCCACCGATTTACCTGGTGGGACCGGTGATCAAGCGAGATGAAACAGTGGCTGAATCAGATAGTTACATAATATCATGGCTGGATAATCAATCGCCTAATTCTGTTCTTTTCGTGGCGCTCGGTAGTGGTGGTACAGTGACGAGTGAGCAGCTGACTGAGTTAGCTTTAGGTTTGGAAATGAGCAACCAAAAGTTTGTTTTGGTGGTACGTAAACCAAGTGATCACTTGAGCGCTTGTGGCATGTTTTTTAACGTGGGGAGGTACGGCGATGATCCGATATCTTACCTGCCAGAAGGCTTTGTGGAGAGGACAGCTGGAGTAGGACTGGTGGTGCCGTCATGGGCCCCACAAGTGCCCATACTCAGCCATGAGTCAACAGGAGGGTTCCTGTCACATTGCGGATGGAACTCAACGTTAGAGAGCATTGTGCATGGAGTGCCAATGATTACATGGCCTCTGTACGCAGAGCAGAAGATGAATGCAACCTTGTTGACGGAGGAAATTGCTATAGCCGTGAAGCCAATTGAAGTGTCTACGGAAGGGGGAAAGAAGTTAGTGAAGAAGGAAGAAGTAGAGAGGGTGGTGAGACTACTGATGGAAGGTGAAGAAGGTAAGATCATGAGAGGTAAGGCTAATGAACTTAAAGAGAGTGCAGCAAAGGCAGTGAAACCTGGAGGCTCTTCTTATGATTTGGTTGCTTCTGTTGTGAAATTTTGGAAGTAATAATGACCTGGGATGTTTACAATCTTTAATAGTGATGTCAGGTGTTTTTCAGTTCTCCCAATTCCCATATTTACAATAATGTCTGGGATTCAAATTTTATGCCAGCTAATAATTCGGTCACCGGTTCTATGTTGAAGGTCCTATTGATGTTAAAAAATATTTGCAGTTGTAAGAGCATTCACATCCCATTCCCCATACCCAACCCCAAAAACTTAATAAAAATAGTAAATCCCCAAATAAAAATAGTAAATCCCCAAAATTATCAAAAAGTTTCCACATCCCATTCCCCATTTTTCATTCCCCTATCCCTATATTCTTTTTTATATTACTTCTTTCTCTCTCTTTCACTTACAATTTTAACTACCAAAACTCACCCACTATTATAAATACAATTTAATATTATTATATGAGGAGAGAGAGTGTATGAGAATGGGGATGAGGCATCAACTTTGGTCCCTAAATATGGGGACTCAAACTTTGGTCCCTAAATCAAACCCCAAAATGGGGAATGGGATGGAGGAATCTTTTAGAAGAAAAGTTGGACAAATCCTCAAATTATAAGGATGGGGTTGGGGATGGGGGATGGGATGTGAATGTTCTAAGAGCAAGTCTAATGCTAGATGCTAAATTGTTGTTGTTATTGCTATAATATAGAACCAAAAAGTGAATTTTGATGCTAAAATAAAACTCACTCTCCAAAGCTGGTTCTATAACTAGTTTCAAATTTAACCAATTATTTTAACTTTTACCTAACTCTTTTAACTTCTATCGAATATTCTCAACAAACTCATCTCATTCTAGTCAAATGATGATGTGGCATGGATGCATAAATGCATCCTTGGTCTCAAATTTAGCACCAAGGATGCATAATATAGCAATAGCACCAAGGATGCATCCAAACATAGCACCCCTTTGAAGATGAGTTTTTTAACACTTGATACTATAATATAGCAATAGCACCAAATATAGCATTGCATTGGACTTGCTATAGAATTAAATCAGTCCAGGTCACAAGTTAGTGTGGCCCAATTTGTTCAAACAACCAAATACAAGTTAGTCCAATTAATAAATCTTTTAAGAAAAGGTTCAGTACAAATAAACATGATTCCAAGAAAATATACAGTTGATTAATTTATGATCAAAGTATGAATTTATCCATACCAGCCACATCATCATTTGCTATAAATAAAATGTAACCTGATATTATTGAAATGAGAGTTGTAATTTTAGGAGTTAGATAAATATTTATAACCTTCATTAATAAGTCAAAGTACTAATTTTTTTAGTTCACACCATATTTTGGTTTTACTTTTATAGTTCATACATATTTTGGTTCATTCCTAAATTCCTATTTCTACTAGAATTCTATGTTATTTTTTTAATTAAAAAATAAATAATTTATTATAATTATAATTCACTTTTTGCAATTATTTTTATTTTGGTTTCACCCTTAAGCTCCTATTTCTACTAAGAATTTATGTTGTTTTTTTACTTAAAAAAATAGAAAATCTATTATAACTATAATTCTCTTTTTGTAGTTATTTCAATTAACACGAGGTATTTTACAAGTGCACTTCATTAAATTAAATGAACATTATAGAATAATTCAAAGACTTAAAAAAAAAAAAATGGAATCGTGGCATATGTGACATTAAATCTTCCCCTCACTTCTCTACCTCTATTAATAAGCAAAACCCTTTAATGGTACCAATCGTTCGCACTATATTTTGGTTTCACCCCTAAAATCCTATTTTGCCTATGCCTAGAATTCTATGTTTTTTTAAAGAAAAATAGAATAAACATATAAATTCTATTATAATTATAAATCTTTTATTTGTAATTTATTTAAAATCATTTTCACCAAAATGCTTGTTGTGGGATAAAATTAGGGTTCGTGTGTGATTAATATTAGGGTTGTTAAGCTTCGAGCTTTAATGGTTGTTTCCGTGTTTCGAGACAGATCGGTCCTCACAGAATGCCTACGTATCTCGTTATTGAGAATCAAGCCCAGACGTAGTTCTGAGAATGAGGGGTCAGGCCCTTTATATAGGCTGAGAAGCCTTAGAATTATGGTAGGATTCGGAGACTTGGCGGGCAAATCACCTCCTTGAGGAAGGTTCTAGACTCCTTCCTTATAGGAATCAGTTTCCATGTTGAATTGGATATCTTGGAGGCTAGGTTTTGCAGGAGTAATATCCTTATCTAATTCTTATTGCTGAGCTGTTTATATCCCTTAATATCAATTACAAAATTAATATTGAAATTAGGAGTTTTGGGCCCCATTAATGGGCCCCACGTTTGGACCATTCTGGTTCTAATTAATGTCACATTAAATGTGTCTTTAGGGCTTACTTTTATCCCATATCATTTGCCCCCCAACTTCTAGGAAAACTGATCAGGATTTCCTTGAAGTTTTACCGGACTTTTTCGGGACTCGGGTCAGGGTTTATGTTGTACACTAGTGTTTCACGAGTATCGTCTTTTAATGTAAAGCGTGGAGCGACCGACGCGTTTACGACGACGTTAAACGACACTAAGTGATGTTAAACGGCACTAAACAGCGCTAATCACCCTTAAACGACGTTTAAACAGCGTTAAACGACGTTGAACAGTGCTAACCGGCACTAAACGGCGCTAATCGACACTAAACGGCGCTAATCGACACTAAACGGTGCTTAAACGACACTAAACAACGTTAATCGGCACTAAACGGTGCTTAAACCATATTCTGGTTTAACCCAATTTTCATATTCGAAACGACGTTGGGATCAATATTCGACATCGAAACGACGTCGGGATCTTCAAATTCAACATGGAACCCGGTCGGCCGAAGCCTCCCGGGTGCGCCGGTCGGCCAGCCACCGGTCGGCCACGACCCGGTCGGCCGAAGCCTTCTGGTTTGCCCCGGTCGGCTGGCTCCCGGTCGGCCGGTTTCAAATTTTTTTTTGCACTCTTGGCTTCAAGTCGGGATCTTCATATTCAACATGGAACCCGGTCGGCCGAAGCATCCCGGGTGCGCCGGTCGGCCGGGCTGGCCGATGACCCGGTCGGCCGAAGCCTTCCGGTTTGCCCCGGCCGGTTTCATGAAAATTTTTTTTGTTTGCACTCTTGGCTTCAAAACCTCATCTTCCATCTTGAACAACGATCTTTCATATCGACAATGGATCACAACCCTTCATATCGACAATGGATCACGACCTTTCATATTGACAATGGAATATGAACTTTCATATTGACAATGAACTTTCATATTAACAATGGAATATGAACTTTCATATTGACACTTGATTATAGATATGGGAAACCAACAATATGGTCATTCATGACTTTTGTTTAAGGCTTCCCTTAATTTCTTGATTAGCGCTGCTAATCCCGTACTTTGCGTTAACTTCTTGGTTAGGCTTCTTAACCATAATTAGCTTCTAAAGCTCCTTCTGTCAGATATCAACTTATATTCTCAGTTCCTTTTCCGGAATTTTTTGACGAATCTTCCCATCTATAACAGATAATTTTTGTCCTCTTTTTGCATTTAATCGATACATGACCTGTAAACGCGATCTGGGCTGTATTCTAACCTGAGGTAGCAGGTCACACCTTTTCTATAAAAGAAGGGGAGTATCCTTCATTTCTCTTCACTTCTTCATTTCTCAAATCTTTCACAAGTCTCTCAACTCTCTAGTTTTCTAGTTCTTCAAGCTTCAAGTTCATTTTCAAGTTCAAGTTCGAGCTCGACATGGCTGACAAACGCCCAGCTACCCCCCAGATCTCCATGGAGGAAGCTATGAGGAAGAGGAGCATGGCAAGAACCGTCAAAGGTATGCAAAGACTCAAACCTCCTCAATATGTTGATCATCGATTCGAGTCTTTATTAGAATTGTTAAACATTATGGGGGAATCATTCCCCAATAGTTCAAGCTTGGATGCCTTTCATTGTCCTTCCAAGTTGAAGAAGAAGGATGTTGAGAAAATCAAAAGCACATATAGATTCCCAAGTGCAATCAAAGTCTGCCTTCCAAATCCAGGAGACCGAACTTGCAATTGGCACCCTGAGAGAATTTGCGTTTTCAAAGGTGCCTTAGAGGAAGGGTTAAGGTTCCTAGTCGACCCGTTTATTATCAGGTTCCTGGCGGAGCTCCAAGTTCATCCATGTCAACTATACCCCAATTCATGGAGGTTTCTGATCATCTTCATTATAAGATGTCGCGAGATGGAGATCCCTTTAAGCACGACCATGTTTAGAAGCGTATTCGTGATAAAGAATTCATCTGAGTCTAAGCAAGGATGGGTTAACTTTTAACTTCGGAGTGGGCTTCCACATATAGTGAATTCTTTCTCTTTTCCTGATTCTCATCATCTCTAGGTGAGGGAATTCGTCATTCTGGAATGGGAAGGTGGTGATTGGGGTCACTTTTTCAGTCCATCAAGGATGATTCGATTGGCTACCTCTGCTTGTCCATTAGCTTGCGGGTGTGCTACTGAAGTAAAACGAAGCTCAATAGCATTTTCCTCGCAGTACTTCCTGAACTCTTCGTTGTTGAATTGTGTCCCGTTATCCGTCACAAGGATTCGCGGGATTCCATACCTGCAGATTATGTTTTCCCAAAAGAACTGAGCAACTTGCTTGGTGGTTATATTGGCTAAGGGCTTAGCCTCAATTAGGGATGGCAATTTTTACCGACCCGATGGATACCCGATCCATACTGACCCGATTGGATCTTACCGAACCCGAATATTTGGGTTTGGGTTTATATTTTAAACCCGAATTAATTCCGGGTCGGGTTTGGATTTAGGCCTTACCGTACCGAACCCGACCCGAAAACCCGAAACCCGTTTCGAACCCGGTCGAACCCGAACCCGACCCGAAAACCCGTATGTAATATAAATAAATAAATAATATTATATATATATATATATATATATATATATTAATCTATATAATATTAATATATGAGTATTATTTATTAAAGTACAATTAGTCAGACTCAATTATAACATACCTACGATCTGCAAGAGTAAAGACTGCAACGAGCCAACGATTCAACGAACCTTAAATAGTAAATCCTCCCAAATCCAAACCCGAACCCTAGACTAGTTCAATTAAAGCGATTCCAGATCTGCAACGATTCTTCAACGAGATTAAAGAGATTCATTTACTGAGATTCATCCAAGACTAGTTTGCTATTCTTCAATTAAAGAGATTCAATTACTGAGATTCATCCAAGACTAGTTTGCGATTTCAATTAAAGGTATAATCTTAATTCTATCATGCTATGGATTCTGCGACTCTTCTGTTTGTGTTATTGTATGCTATGTAATGCTATTGTATGCTGTTATTTGGGATTCATTGGCTGTTAATACTTTGTTGTAATCTATGATAAATTGATCATGTTCCCAATCTATAATACTGAATGAATATGTATGAACCATGTGAGTAGACGCTGGACAAGTTCACGTGCGTTGGTGGTTGTATTATGTTAGATGACCATTTATAAAAAACCCTTTGGTGAAACATATTTACTTGGAATTGGTATTTTTTCTGGTTTCAAGAAGTGCTATGTTGCTAAGACCACAATATTTACTGTGTTATGTTGCTAAGACCACAAAATTAACTTTGCTGTTGGGTTCTGCTCCCTTGGTTAAGGCCTGTGGAAATTTTATATTTCTTTTTTGTGCTATTGATTAGCAGAAAACTGGTGAAGTGTCTGACTGTCTGTACTTGTTATCGTTACATACTAGCTGTCTATGTTATTTGCAGATACAAGTTATGGATTCTCAGTCAGTACAAGTACCAGATGCAAGTTCTGAACCTGCAACAAATTCACAGTCACAGTCACAACCTTCAACTGCAACAGCTGAACTTCAGTCAGGTCTGAAAGACAGCAATTCAGGCCCTGATGTAATTGTCGTCGATGATAATGCATAGGCCCAATCAAATTTTAACAAGGGAAAGGGTGGTGCAAATTTAAGGAGTGAAGTTTGGAAGCACTTTGACAGGAGGTCAGTTGATGGTGCTCTTAGAGCTTTTTGCAAGTACTGTCCAGATGACCTCAGTGGTGATCCCACCTCTGGAACGTCGCACTTAAAGAATCATTACGTAAAGAAGAATTTCAAGAATGAAGATATAAGGCAGAAACTTCTCACAAGTAACTTTAACAAAGATCATCCACAAATGGGATCTTATAGTTTCAATCATGCGGCAGCCAGGAAAGAGCTTGCAAGTATGATAATCATGCATGAATACCCTCTTTCCATTGTTGATCATATTGGATTTAGGAGGTATTCATCATCACTTCAGCCGTTGTTTAAGGTTCCAACTACAAACACGATCAAGAATGAGATTTTTCGAATATATGAATTTGAGAAAGTCAAGACAGTGAGTTTGATAGAGACCAATAAAAGCAGAATTGCCGTCACAACAGATATGTGGACCGCGAGCAACCAGAAAAAAGGGTACATGGCAGTCACGGCACATTTTATTGATGATTCGTGGATACTATAAAGTCGTATTATGAGGTATGCCTTCAATTAAAGTAGAGTGCGTTACTGCATATTAGTCATGTTAAATGTTAGATTTCTTAAGTTAATGATGGTCCTCAATTTTGTCAATTGTTTAGGTTTATTTATGTGCCTTGTCCATACACCAAAGACGTCATATATGATCATTTGGTTGACTGTTTATTGGACTGGAACTTGGATAAAAAGATTTCATGTATTACTCTTGATAATTGTAGCACTAATGATGCCATGATTGAATTGGTATTAGAGAAGTTGGATAATTCATCACTTATAGCAGAGGGTAATTTATTTCACATGCGTTGTTCAACACATATTTTAAACCTAGTTGTGAAAGATGGATTAGATGTGATAAGGGTTGGGATTGAAAAAATTAGGGATTCTGTTTCTTATTGGACAACAACACCTAAAAGGGAGGAAAGATTTGAAGAAATGGCCCGACAAATGCGTAACCCAAATACTAAAAAATTAGGACTTGATTGTGCAACTAGGTGGAACTCAACCTATTTGATGCTCGAAACAGCCTTATCGTATAGGGATGTGTTCATTCGATTGGGTCAAAGGGAGCCTCAATATAAAAGCACGCCTTCTAGGGAAGAATGGGAATTTGCTAAAGAAGTTTGTGAAAAATTAAAGTTTTTTTACAAGGCAACTGAAGTATTTTCTAGAACAAAAGCCAATACTTGTTTCATTAATATTTGTGAGATTCGACTAGCTATGACCGAATGGCGCAAAAGTCCAGTTCTTATTGTACAAACAATGGCAGAGAAAATGTTACTGAAATTTGAAAAGTACTGGAATGTGATGCATGGTGTTATTGCAATTGCCACGGTATTGGATCCTAGATACAAGTTAGAGGTATTGGAGTTTTATTTTGATAAGATATTTGGATCACGTGCTATAGTAGAAGTTAAAAATATTCGTAGTCTTTGTTATTCTTTGCTAAAAGAGTACCATGAGAAACTTAATTCAAATGCCGAAGGGAATGATGAATCTGTTACTCTATCACATTCAGCTAGTACTCAACATGCCTCACAATATGATTTGTTCATAAGTACCAAGAAACGTAAGGAGGTGGACTTCATAAAATCTGAGTTAGATCACTACTTGGATGAAGATGTTTGGACGAAAGCTGAGGGTTTTATTGTATTATTTTGGTGGAAATTAAATGCACCTAAGTATCCTACTTTAGCTTGCATGGCAAGAGATTTTTTAGCTGTCCCTGCATCATCAGTAGCTTCGGAGTCAGCCTTTAGCTCTGGCGGAAGATTGGTGAGTCCACGTCGTAATAGACTTCATCCTATTACAATAGAAGCCTTAATGTGTGCTCAAAGTTGGTTGTGGGCTGCAGAAATGGAAGGTAATAATATACCCTACTGCCAATACTTGTTTCAGTATTTATTGATGTAGTTTATGACTTTATGTAATTCAGGTGAGTCATCTACGGGATATGCAACCATATATAAAGATATGGAGGTGGAGGATTCATGTATTACTCGAGAAGTCTAAGCCTCTAAGGTACATAGTACTTATTAATATCTGCAGACCTTAGTTTTGTATATTACACACGGATTAAGCTGTGTTCTGATTATTTTCTCTTTGTAGTCTTGTACAGTTGACTCATTAGTATGCATCAGTTATACAAGTTGTTGCTATTCTTCTATCTAAAGCAGTTTGATTTGTTACGAGTAAGAAATGCATTGATTCTTCTGCTAGTCTGTATCCACTGCTTTGTTAATAGATTAAGCATTGTTCTCTCTGTATTGTCAATTGTTCAATATTTTGTCCCACTAATTATCTGGCACTCATGTCTACTACAATCTAATTAAATCCCAAGCTGTTTCTTATTTCTTTTATGTTTATTTATAACCTGCAATCTAATTGTTTTCTTTTATTTTTCTTATGGTATGTATTCTGTGCAGGTTGCTGTGTTACTTAGTACTTGGATACACACTTGGAATCTTGGATATACACTGACCACTGTGTTTGTCTCATTGTCTGGAACCATGCTGCAAGCCTCAGCACTGATTTTGTTATCGGATTTCTTATGTTTTTTATACCCAGTACTTAGAACTTGGATGTATTTGTTAATTTGATTTCCTCTGTACTCTGTAGTCTCAAGTATGAGCCTGTACTTGTATCACAGTATCAGTAGTTTTAATCAGGATTCAGAAACAAGCAATTTTAAACAATTTGTTTTTTTTGCTAAAATTTAAAGTTTAATATTTTCGGGTTTCGGGTAAACCCGAACCCGGTTGAAACCCGATGGGTTCGGGTTCGGTATTTCGGGTTTTTTCCGGGTTCGGGTTCGGGTTCGGGTTCGGTGAAAGGGTTCGGGTTCGGGTTTTGATTTGGCCAAACCCGTTTCGACCGACCCGATTGCCATCCCTAGCCTCAATCCACTTAGTGAAGTAGTTGATGGCCACTATCAGAAACTTTCTTTATGTTGAGGCTACGGGGAAAGGTCCGAGTATATCCATTCCCCACATTGCGAACGGGATAGGAGAGTTAATCGAGGTTAACATCTCATGCGGCTGCCTTACAATCGGAGCATGCTTCTGGCATCTGTCACACCTCTTGACATAATTCTGTGCATCGGCTAGCATCTCAGGCCAATAGAATCCCAGACGAGTGATTTTATGAGCTAGGGCTTTGCCCCCCAAATGCTGCCCACAGATTCCTTCGTGAACTTCTTCCAATGCTTCTTTTGCCTCTTGGGGCCTTAAGCACTTCAAATATGGGATGACAAACGATCTCTTGTACATGATGCCTTCGATCAAGGCATATCTCAATGCTCTCACTGACAGCTTTCGTGCCTCCAAGGCATCGTCAGGGACCCATCCGGTTTCGAGGTGAGCTTTGATAGGATCTATCCAACAGCTTCCTACATCAATCGGTGCTACCAACTTGGAGTTAATTGTCGGGACCTTCAAGACCTGGAAGTAAACACTCCCTGTATAATCCTCTATCTCAGAAGAAGCGAACTTAGACAAAGCATCAGCCATAACGTTCTCCTCTCTCGGAATATGCTCCACATAGCACTCGTTAAACTGAGTCATGACAGCTTTCACAACTCGTAAATATTTTGCCATAGTTTTATCCTTGGCCTCAAATTCACCATTCACTTGCGATACTACCAGTCTTGAATCCCCACAAACTTTGAGATTCTTGACCCTCATGATTCTGGCCAAACCCAACCCGGCTATCAAGGCTTCATACTCAGCTTCGTTATTGGTTGTCGGAAAATCCAACTTCAAGGCATACTCAACTGTGAATCCATCGGGGCTTTACAAGATTAAACCTGCACCACTAGATTTTATTTTTGATGCCCCATCAAAATAAAGCACCAAATATTCCTTCTGATCAGGTACAAACTCCTCATCTTTTTCTTTTCTTCCAGGGGTGGCTACTATCTCCTACCCCCCGACTTCTTAGTTGTCAATGGTACATTCAACCACGAAGTCAGCCAATGCCTGAGCCTTAATGGCTGTTCGAGGCTTATAGGTGATGCCAAATTCTCCCAGTTCAATTGCCCACTTAATCAACCTTCCACTGGCCTTCGGGCTATGCAATATGTTTCTCAACTGCTGGTCTGTCAGGACTTCAATCTTGTGTGCCTGGAAGTACGACCGTAGCTTCCTCGAGGCTGTTATCAATGCCAAAGCAAACTTCTCAATGGTTGAGTAATTCAACTCAGCCCCATGCAACACCTTGCTCACATAGTAGATGGGTTTCTGAACCTTATTCTCTTCTTGAATGAGGACGGAACTCAATGCTTGTTCAGATACCGCGAGGTATAGATAAAGAGTCTCTCCGGGACTAGGTTTGGCCAACAACGGGGCTTCAGCCATGTATTTCTTCAGCTGTTCAAAGGCCTTTTGGCTCTCAGGAGTCCACTCAAAATTTTTCACCTTCTTCAATGCCTGAAAGAAAGGCAAGCATTTGTCACCAGACTTGGAGATAAATCTCGCCAGGGCTGCAACTCGGCCCTTTAGATTTTGCACGTCTCGTATAGAGCGGGGTGGTTCCATATCCAGAATCGCTTTGATCTTGTCAGGGTTAGCCTCTATGCCTCTTTTTGAAACCATCAAACCTAAAAATTTTCCTGATCCAACGCCAAAAGCACACTTGGCTGGATTCAACATCATCTTGTGGTGCCTCAGCACTTCAAATGCCTCTCTGAGGTGCTTAATGTGGTCTACCTTGAATAGGCTCTTGACTAACATGTCATCGACATAGACCTCCATGGTTTTTCTAATCAGATGGGCGAATATCTTATTCACCAGTCGTTGGTAAGTAGCGCCTGCATTCTTTAGACCAAAAGTCATAACAAGATAGCAGAAAACACCAAAGTCAGTTATGAAATATATATTTGGGATGTCATCCTTGTGCATCTTAATCTGATTGTAGCCGTTGAACCCGTCCATGAAGCTTAACATCTTATGTCCAGCTGTGGCATCTATCAACATGTCTATCCTTGGCAAGGGAAAACAGTCCTTCGAGCATGCATCATTCAAATCGGTGAAGTCTATACACATCTTCCATTTCCCATTTGCCTTCTTGACCATCACAGGGTTAGCCAACCATTCGGGAATTGAATCTCTTCAATAAATCCAGCTTCTAAGAGCTTGTCAACCTCTTTCTTGATGACCTCTTGCCTTTCAGGAGCAAAATTCCTCTTCTTCTGTTTTATTGTTTTCCGTTCAGGATCAACATTCAACTTGTGAGTTATGAGTTGGGGATCAATCCCTGGCATATCAGCTGCAGTCCAAGCAAACACATCACTGTTCTCTTGTAGGAATGCTGTCAATTTGCCCTTCAAAGGTTCCTTCAGAGAAGCTCCAATATAAGTAACCTTCTCAGGGTCGCCCAACTCTAGAGGTATGGGGACTAAATCCTCTGTTGGCTTCCCTCGGTGTTCATCATCACCGCGGACATCCATGTCTTCAATCGGGAGTACCTGCCCCCCGACTCCATCAGCCCTCAGCGCAGATACATAGCAACTTCTAGCCATCTTTTAATCACCCTTCTGTTCTCCAACACCATTCCTGGTTGGAAACTTAATCTTCATGTGATAAGTAGAGGCAACATCCTTAAATGCATGAAGTCCAGTCCTTCCCAGGATTGCGTTATAAGTTGAGGCCGCCTTAATTACCAGAAAATTCAACATCTGAGTAGCTTCCTTAGGTTCTTGCCCGATCGTCATGGGCAACTGGATAGTCCCTTCAACCTTGGACTCAACTCCATTAAATCCATAGATTGGCATGTTGGTCGGGGTTAATTGAGAGTCAGTGTATCCCATTTTCACGAATGCATCATGAAGCAAAATATCAACAGAAGCTCTATTGTCTATCAAGACTCGCCTCACCTCTGAGTTTCCAATTATAGGGGTTATGACCAACGGATCGTCATGGGGGAACTTCACCCCTTCAAGGTCAGAGTCATCAAAACCAATTGCAATTTCAGTCCTGGCACGTTTTGGGGCCTCTCCCACGATGTGCATGACCTCTCTGGCATATGCCTTTCGAGAGTTTCGAGTTGTGTCAGCCGCTGTCGGGCCTCCCCAAATCATGTTTATAACTGGCCCTCGGGGCTGTGTGTTTCGATCACGATCTCGATCATTATCCCTTCTATCGTTATCTCTCCTGTCGTAATCCCTTCTTTGGGTTCCACGATCTTCACCCTTAGTGAATTTGTTCAGCTTTCCTTTATGGATTAAGAACTAAATCTCTTCCTTCAACTGCCTATAATCATCTCTATCGTGACTTACATCTCGGTGGAACCTACAATATTGATCCTTGTTTCTCTTTGCGGGGTCACCCCTGAGCGGATTCGGCCATCGAAAGTCCTTATCCTTCTCGATCTCCAACAAGATCTGGCTCCTAGGGGCATTCAATCTTGCATAGTTAGAAAACCTTGGTCCCAAATTCTTCTTCGGTGGCAATTCAGAGTCCTTGCTAGTCCGGGGATACTTGTCCCTAGCATCGTACTCTTGTTCTTGCTTTCGCTTCTTTGAGTCATTGGTGCCTTTGCCATTGCCTCCCGCGGCTTCTTTCTTCATGCTATCCTCAGCCTTGATATACTTGTCGGCCCTTCGTTGGAGCTCGGCCATGTTTTCAGGAGGATGCTTTGCCAGTGACCTTTTAAAGAATAGATCTGTGGTTCCGTGTTCCAAGGCTACCATGGCCACCTTATTCTCCAAATCAGTGATATTCAATGTTTCCTTAGTGAACCTCTTGAGGTAATCTCTCAGATTTTCATTCTTTCCTTGCACCACATACATAAGAGATGCAGAGCTTTTCTCATGAACTCTTCTGCTAATAAATTGAATAATAAAAGCAGCACTTAACTCCTTAAAAGAGCCAATTGAGTTCGCAGGCAAGCGGCTATACCATCTTTGAGCCATGCCCGACAGGGTTTGAGGGAACGCCCTACACTTTAAAGCATCACTTGCAGGCTACAACAGTAGTGCGTTTGAGAACGTCCTGACGTGATTTGTGGGATCTCCCGTTCCATCATAAGCCATGATTATCGGCATTTTGAACTTCTTTGAAATACGAGTATTCATCACCTCCTCAGTAAACGGGGGTGTAGGATCATCAGGATCTCCTAGTGGCATCAGATCTTTGGGGTTACCTTTGGGGGTTTCAACCCTTGTTGTTCTTCCAGTTGGGGCATCAGCCCTTCTCTGTCTCTTTGAAGACCTCTCCAAGTCGATAATGGGAATCCTCTCTGTGGTTGGAGGAGGCTGAGTTTGATTCAATCTAGCTTGTTCTCTCGCCATATCGTCCTTCAACTTTAAGATCTCGGCCTCATAAGCCCTTATCCTCTCAGCAGTTATTAAAGGGGGTCCATCATGGATACTTCGCATCCTCCCTAGAGGTTCTTTGCTAGCACGTCGCCTCCTCGGGGCTTCATCACGATCATCGTCCTCAGATGACGAGTCGTCGGTATAGGGGCCAGAGTAGTCATCATATTCCTGATCACAGACCAACCCCCTATTATAAGGAGGTTCCTGAATCAGCAGAGCATGACCGCTTGTTCCAACACCTCGAGTGGGTGGAGGGTAATTGGGCAGTCCATACATCGGGTTGGTATTCACGGGGAGATCCGTAGTATGGATCCGTACCCCTGTGGGTAGAGTACGAGTAACGTTATCAAGAGGAAAAACCACCATCTGAAGAGGGTTAGCTTCTTGGCTTTGATGGACGACCACTAGTAGAGTTCCCTCAACATGGGGAATCGTCCCTGGGGGTTGAGAGACTAGAGGTTGAATGATCGCCCCTGTTGATGGGGGTAATTGTCCTTATTCAGTAGTGACAAGCGGATCAGAAGTGGTAGGTGGAGCAGACCTAAGGGGTATGGCCTCAGTCGAGGTTGATGTTGTTCTTCGTGTTTGAACCGTGGTTGATATTGTTTTCCCACAGACGGCGCCAAATATTGTGGAATAAAATTAGAGTTCGTGTGTGATTAATATTAGGGTTGTCGAGCTTCGAGCTTTAATGGTTGTTTCCGTGCTTCGAAACTGATCGATCCTCACAGAGTGCCTACGTATCTCGTTATTGAGAATCAAGCCAAGACGTAGTTCTGAGAATGAGGGGTCAGGCTCTTTATATAGGCTGAGAAGCCTTAGAATTATGGTAGGATTCGGAGACTTGGCGGGCAAGTCACCTCCTTGAGGAAGGTTCTAGACTCCTTCCTACTCCTTCCTTGTAGGAATCAGTTTCCATGTTGAATTGGATACCTTGGAGGCTAAGTTTTGCAGGAGTAATATCCTTATCTAATTCTTATTGCTGAGCTGTTTATATCCCTTAATATCAATTATAAAATTAATATTGAAATTAGGAGTTTTGGGCCCCACTAATGGGTCCCACGTTTGGACCATTCTAGGTATAATTAATGCCACATTAAATATGTCTTTAGGGCTTACTTTTAGCCCTTATCAATACTATGTTTCTTTAAAAAGAATTAAAAATAGAATTTTTATGATAACTATAATTCTTTTGTTTATAATATTTTTAATAGAAAAAAACTACGATAAAAAATCACCAACAAATAGAGGGTATAATACCAACGAATACAAAATACAATCTTGGACTACTTGATATAAATTTTTGTAAAACACCAACAAATACTTAGCCCTTTCTTATAACATTTTATAAAACACTAAAGAATCTATAGCTTTTTTAATAAATTCCTGTTTAATGGTACTTTCGTAACAAATTTGGTTTCACCCTTATTTTGGTTTCACCACAGTTTCCTACTCCCTAAAATTCATATTATTTTCTAAAAAAATTGTTTGAAATTTTGTTATAATAATAATTATTTTACTATAATCTTAGTGAATTGTACAAATAACGTATCTATTAGAACCAGAACCATGTATATTATGTTTTCTTGATTGTTTCAACTAATCTTAAATAAATAATAAATAAAATCTATATCTATAATCTATACATCTATACTATATTATAAAAGATGAAACATTAAAAGCTTTGGTACGGTACAGTACTTACCTTATTTGACTGTTTTACTTTATACTCCCTCCGTCCCAACGATTTGTTATCGTTTGCTTTTAACACGGAGACCAAGAATTAAGATTAAAATAAGTGAAGTAGTGGGTGTAATAGTGATTTTATTGTTAAAATAAGTGAAGTAGTGGGTATAATAGTGATTTTATTGTTAAAATAAGTGAAGTAATGGGTGTAATAGTGTAAAGTATTGTTAAAATAAGTGAAGTAGTGGGTGTAATAGTGTTAAAACTTACTATTTTAGGAAACGTAAAGAATTGGTTGGGACATCCCAAAAAGGAAAGTGTAAACAATTGGTTGGGACAGAGGGAGTAACCATTAATTATTTTAATTACTTATTAAAAAACAAAACACAATCTTTTCTCAAAATATCACAAACAACTCTTCTCAACACTTCACCTAAATAATAATTAACCAACTACCTTTTTCAGCTATTACCTTTTATAACTTTTCTAACTAAAATCTATTTTTCCAAAAATATACGAAACCTTAAAAATTTTGGTATCTTTTCTAACTAAAATATCTCATTTTCTATTAAATAATAACTATACAATTACCTTTTTCAGCTATTACCTTTTCTAACTTTTCTAACTAAAATCTTTTCATTCCAAAAATATAGTCATTCATATTAATGAAATAAACTAATAATATTATATTTACTAATAACAAACTAATAATTACCTTTTCCAACTAAAAGATAATATCTTTTTTATATTTTCTAACTGAAATATCTCATCATTATCTTTTATAACTTTTCTAACTAAAATCTATTCTTTCCAACAAATACGAAACCTTAAAAATTTTTGGTATCTTTTCTAACTAAAATATCTCATTTTCTACTAAATAATAACTATACAATTACCTTTTTCAGCTATTACCTTCTCTAACTTTTCTAACTAAACTTTTTCCATTCCAAAAATATAATCGTTCTAATTAATGAAATAAACTAATAATATTATATTTACTAATAACAAATTAATTACATTTTCCAACTAAAATGTAATAACTTTTTATATTTTCTAACTGAAATATCTCATTTTCAAACTTGATTTTTTTACTTAATTATCTTTACATAAATATTTATGATTGATAAAAACATGTATTTCTATTATAATAAATAAAATAATGATATTGTAGTTTCTAATAACTAACCAATTACCTTTTTCAGCTAAAACACATTATCTTTTCTAACTTTTCTCACTAGAACCTATCATTTCCAAAAATATCACGGGTCATTCTATTTAATGCAATAAACTAATAAAATTATAATTACTAATAAATAATTGATTACCTTTTTTCAGTTAAAATGTATTTTTTCTATATTTTCTAAATAAATATCTCATTTTCAAAATTTCTTCTATTATTTAATTATTCTTACTTAAATATCCATTATTGGTAAAAACATGTTATCTTTTCTATTTTTAATAACTAATTAATACATTTTTATATTCTAAAAGTACTACGGGCAACTATATTTAATAAAATAAAATAATATTATTATGATTACTAATAAGTAATAACCAATAAATTACATTTTCACAAAAACATGTTACCTTTAATATTTTCTCTTACTAAAACCTCTTCTTTTCCAATAATATCACGGATAATTGTATTCAATAAAATAATGCCATAATAATTAATAATTGACTGATTACCTTTTTCCGCTAATTTTTTTTTGTTTTTAGAAATAAAATGACCAATATATATACATAATTATTATGAAATCATATCATTTTAAAATTTATATAACATACAAAATTCACATCATAAAAATTTTATTCAAATTATTGAAAAAATTATATAATATTAAAGAAAATCCGGGCATCGCTCGGGTTTTAAGCTAGTTTCATATAACAGCCGAAACGTTAAAAGTTTGGTTGGTCTTTACGGTACCTGTTAATTTTATTTATTTACCCTTACTTAGTGGTATATGTTATTTTATGTAATTATCCACACTTAATTATTTATAGTTACTAATAACTATAATAAATTTTCTTATTCATGTAAAACATGTTATCTTTTCTATTTTTCAATAACTAATAAATTTCTTTTTTCACATAAAAATGAGCAATTCTATTTAATAAAATAAAATATTAATAACTAATTACATTTATTAGCTAAAATACATTATCTTTTCTATTTTTTTATTTGTTCCAGTGAAACCTGCGCGGGTAGCTTTATTTAAGTAAATTGTTTCCTTTTTCAGGTAAAATATGTTACCTTTTCTATTTCTGAATAACTAATCAATTTCCTTTTTCATGTAAAACACAATTTAACTAATTAAAAATTTTCTTTTTCTAACCCTACGAGCAATTCTGTTTAATAAAATAATATATTATAATTACTAATAATTAACCAATTACCTTTTTCAGCTAAATACTTTACCTTTTCTAATTTTTTATTTTTTTCAGTGGATTTGACTAATTTACCCTTACTTAATGGTACATGTTATTTTACGTAATTATTCTTACTTAATTATTTATAGTTACTAATAAAAATCCTTTTTTCAGGTAAAACATGTTACTTTTCTCAATTTTTCAATAACTAATCAATATACTTTTTCACATAAAATATGAATAATTGTATTTAATAAAATAAAGTATTATAATTACTAATAATTAACCAATTACCTTTTCTAGCTAAAACATAATACCTTTTCTATTTTTTTATTTTTTTCCCAGTAAAACCTGTTCGGGTAGCTTTATTGAAGTAAAATGTTTTATTTTTCATGTAAAACATGTTACCTTTTCCATTTTCCAATAACTAATCAATTTTCCTTTTCACGTAAAATACAGTTTATCTAAATAAAATTTTTCCTTTTTAAAAATACTATGAGCAATTCTGTTTAATAAAATAAAATATTAAAATTACTAATAATTAAACAATTACATTTTTCAGCTAAAATACGTTACCTTTTCTATTTTTCTATTTTTTTAAATAAAACCTATTCGGTTTGTTTTAATTAAATACAATAAAATAATAATAATAATAATAATAATAATAATAATAATGATAATAATAATAATAATTATTATTATTATTATTATTATTATTATTATTATAATTGAAAAATTGAAAGTTTTGGTACGTTATGCACAGCTCTTCGCAATACTTCTCCTAAATAATAACTAACCAATTACCTATTACCCTTTTCTAACTTTTCTAACTAAAATCTATCATTTACAAAAATATGGTTGTCCGAATTATTGAAATAAACTAATTGTATTATAATTACTAATAACTAACTAATTACCTTTTATACCTAAAAGGTAATATCTTTTTTACATTTTCTAACTAAAATATATTACTTTCTCTTAAATAATCGGGGGGGGGGGGGCTTTTATTGTTTAGTATTTAATTTTTTTTCAATAAAATCATCCTCCTTTTGTGAGGATTGTTGGTATCCAAGTTTTGGATGTTTGATTGTCCTCCGTTTTAGAGTGGTTAGTATGTTTTGGTATGTTTTGTTTTATTGTTTTGTTTCGTCGAGAAGGATTCAATTGGTGATCTGGGTGATCTGGAAAACTCGCATCGAAGCTGGGTCGGTGGTGGAAATCGAAAAAGCTCAGCTTGCACAACAAAAGATTCATTGGACTATCACCGGAATTAACTATGCGAAGGTCAATTGTGATGCTACTAGTTTCACGATTGGTGTAGAATGGATTGATCGGAAAGTCATTGTAATCTTTTTTAGGTCAAAGAATATTTATATTCTATCTGCTAAATGATCTGCAAATATGGCTGCTCATCAGTTAGCAAGAGAGCCGTATTCAGTCCCAGATCGAGTTTTCAATAGGAGTTATATTTCTATTGATGTTAACAATGTTTTGTTAAGTTAATGAAATCTATTATTTATTCGTCAAAAAAAAAATAACTAACCAACCTTTTCTAACTTTTGTAACTAAAATCTCTTCTTTCCAAATTTAACTTCGTTCTAATTAATGAAATAAACTAACAATATTATAATTAATAAGAAATAACTGATTACCTTTTCCAGATAAAAGCTAATATCTTTTCTATATTTTGTAACTAAAATATCTGATTTTTAAATTTTATTTTTTTATTATTGGTAAAAACATGTAGTTCTATTTAAAAAAAATAAAATAACGATACTTTTTCAGCAAATTCCTTTTCTAACTAAAATCTATTATTTACAAAAAAAATGGTTGTTCAAATTAGTGAAATAAACTAATAGTATTATAATTACTAATAACTAACTAATTACCGTTTTCAGCTAAAAAGTAATATATTTTTTATGTTTTCTAACTAAAATATCTTATTTTCTCCTAAAAAATAACTAACCAGTTACCTTTTTCCGCTATTACCTTTTATAACTTTTCTAACTAAAATCTCTTCTTTTCAAAATTATGGTCGTTCTAATTAATGAAATAAACTAAGAATATTATAATTACTAATAAGTAACTGATTACCTTTTCCAGCTAAAAGAAAATAGTTTTTCTATATTTGCTAATTACTAAAAGATCTCATTTTCAAACTTGATTTTTTTTAGTTAATTTTTTTTACTTAAATATTTATTATTGGTAAAAACAGGTAGTTGCATTTTATAAAATAACGATATTATAGTTTCTAATAAATAACCAATTACCTTTTTTTAGTTAAAACACATTATCAAATCATGTCATTTAAAAAATTTTACCAACAAAATTCATATAATAAAAAATTCATTCAAATTTTTTTGAAAAATAATATTATATTAAAGAAAACCCGTGCGAACACGAGTTTATATATTGTAAAAGATGAAATATTAAAAGTTTTGGTACCTATTTTTGGCACGGTACGGTACGGTAGGTACTTACCTTAGTTAATTGTTTTACTTTATTATCCTTAATTATTTTGTTTGATTATAAAATATAAAACACAATCTTTTCTCAAAATATTACACGCAACTCTTCCCAACACTTTTCCTAAGTAATAACTAACCAATTACCTTTTTCATCTATTAACTTTTCTAACAAAAATCTCTTTTTTCCAAAAATATGGTCATTCTAATTAATGAAATAAACTAATAATATTATAATTAATAATTACTAACTGATTACCTTTTCCAGCTAAAACGTAATATATTTTCCATATTTTCTAACTTAAATATCTCATTTTCTCCTAAATAATAACTAACCAATTACCTTTTTTAACTATTTCCTTTTTTAACAAAAATTACTTCTTACCAAAAATATGGTCGTTCTAATTAATGAAATAAACTAATTATATCATAATTACCAATAAATAATTGATTACCTTTTCCATTTAAAAGGTGATATCTTTTCTATATCTTCTAACTAAAATATCTCATTTTCAAACTTGATTTTTTTACTTAATTATCTTTACTTAACATTTATTATTGGTAAAAATAAATAGTTCTATTTTATAAAAAAAAGTAACGATATTATAGTTCGTACTAAGTAACTAATTACCTGTTTCAGCTAAAACACATTATCTTTTCTAACTTTTCTGACTAGAACCTCTCCTTTCCAAAAATATCACGGGCCATTCTATTTAATTAAATAAACTAATAAAATTATACTCCCTCCGTCCCCCATGGTTCTTTACATGGGGGATGGACACGGAGACCAAGGAAATGTATAAAAAATGAGTAAAGTTAGATGAAAAGTGGGTAAAGTGGTGGGACCTATTAATATTTAATATTAGATTTGAGATAGTAGAGGAAAGTAGTGGATGTAATAGTGTTTTTTATTATTAAATATATGAGATAGTGGGTGTAATAGTTGGAGAAACTTACTATTTTTGGAATGTAAAGAAATGAGAGGGACACCCCAAAATAATAACCGTAAAGAATCTAGAGGGACAGAGGGAGTAATTACTAATAACTAATTGAGTACCTTTTTCAGCTAAAACGTAATATCTTTTCTATATTTTCTAACTAAAATATATCTTTTTCAAACTATCTTTTATTACTTAATTATAACATAATTAAATTATAATTAGTATAATTAATCAATTACTTTTTTCACCTAAAACATGTTATGTTTTTAATTTTTTCTTAATAAGATCTCTCTTTTTCCAGTTACATCACAAACGGTTCTATTTAATAAAATAAAATAATAACATTATAATTTTAATAATTAACCGATTACATTTTCAGCTAAAACGTATCATCTTTTCTATATTTTATAACAAAAATCCTTTTTTGTCTAGAAATATCACGGATAACATTAATTTCTTCTTTTTCTAAAAATACTACGAGCAATTTTATTTAGTAAAATTACATAATTAAATTATAATTACTCTAAACTAATCAATTACCTTTTTCACCTAAAATATGTTTCATTTTTAATTTTTTTCTAAGTAAAACCCAGGTTCTATTTAATAAAATAAATTAATAATTTCATAATTACAAAATATAACCGATTACCATTTTCAACTAAAACCTATCATCCTTTCTATATTTTCTAACTAAAATCTCTCCTTTTCTAGAAATATCACAAACAACATTTATATAATTATTATCAAATCATCTCATTTAAAAATTTAAGACTCCAAAATTCATGTCTTAAAAAAATAATTCAAACTAATGAAAAAAGTTTATATAATATTAAATATATCCGTGCATCGCACGGGTTTTAAGCTAGTATCTTATTAATAAGTGAAATCTCGTTTTAATGGTACTTACTTCTGAAATCGTGTCTTCTAAAATTATTGAAATTCTGATGTAATGTTAATTCTTTTATTATAAACTACTGAGTTACATAAATAACTTAATTTTTTTTTGTACATTTATCATTTTTAAAATTATTTTTTATGATAAATAAAATATTTTTTTATAAAAATTAATATAAAATGATCAATTAAAATAAATTATCACGATTCATGCTTCGCACGGGTTATCATCTAATATTAATTTTTAATTATTAAATTTTGAATACATAATAATTTTATCATTAAAAATTAAATTTTGCTACCATAGTGACTATAATCGGTATGTAGTTAGGATCTTTGTGTCCAAGACATACTCTAACAATTACTTTTTTATAAGTTGGATGATAAATTATAATTGATTAAGATTTTTGTACGAGATTCATTATTATTAATAAAATTAAATCTATCATAAAATACAATTAAATTATGCCCTTACACATTTATACTATACTATTATAAGCACAACATGGTTCATTTGGTCGGTTGGTTAACGCCTTCCAAAAAAATTGTTAACACACTACAAGAATTCCCGGTATCTGCGACGGAAATTTCCGTTGGTAAAGGCTACTTACCGTTGGCAATTCAGGTTCGTAACGGAATTTGCGACGGAAACATTCATTGTGATTTTTGCCGTAGGCAGGGGCTTGTCGACGGAATAAAAACTCCGTTGGTAACTTAGCAACGGATCTGCAACAACCTACTAACGAAATTCACTCATGTTTGACCAACCTCAAGTGACTCTTTAGCAACGGATTTCCGTTGCTAGCTTGCAACACCTTTATTCCGTCTTTAGTCCGTTGCTGATCTGTTGCTCAGCATTCCGTTGCTAATCTGTTGCTACCAATTTCCGTTGCTAAATCCGTTGGGGTTGGTTAGCGGGAAAGTTGGCACCTAACCTAGCTACGGTTTATTTCTGTCGGTAAATTCCGTCACGAATTCCGTTACACTTCCGTCAGCACATGTTGGCGGGATGTTTTCCGCGCTCATATTGGCAACGGAACTATTCCGTCACCAGAGAGTTGTAGGTAATCCGTCGCTAATCTGTTGGTAAGGGTGCTGACTTTTTCCCATCAATAATGCGTTGTTATTCCGTCGGCCATAGACAACGGAGGATTTTCCGTCGCTAAATTCCGTCGCAGTTACCGGGATTTCTTGTAGTGACCTTCCTCAAAACTCAAAATAACATATTAAAAAAATTATATTAAAAATAATAATTTATTTATTATGAACAACAAAATTATGAACAACAAAAATTACCAATAAGACAAAAAAATTATTTTTAAAAAATTAAAAAAACGTGTTAAAAATTCCAAATTTAGTTAAATTGTATATAATTTATTAAAAATAAAAAATCACATGTTTTATATAATTATAAACGTTTTCAATTATATTCTGATTAGAACCATCATCCGTTCACACTTCTTCCTACTATTCTTTCTCCTACGATTTTAGGTTACACTAAATAATTTTTTAAAAATATCTATTGAATTCTAAAGATATTTAATAATAAATTTAAAAATAGCATTAAATTAATGATATTTATTTGTATCATGAATGTATGAAACATATGTAAATTTAAAATTAATAATGAAATTAATTAAAATAATTTAAAATTTATATTAAATCAAATTATATATATATATTAATTCATAATAATAAAAATATATGATAGCCCGTGAAATTATAAGCAAAACAGGATATATTTAGTTAGTTGATTAACGCATTCTAAAAATAACACCTTCCTAAAAATAAGAATTTAAAAAAAAATATATTAAAAAAATTAATTTATCCATTATGAACAACAAAATTTATCAATAAGGCACAAAAAAATATTTTTAAAAAATTAAAAAATGTGTTAAAAATTCCAAATTTAGTTAAATTATATATAATTTATTAAAAATAAAAAACCACATGTTTTGATAAAATTAAAAAGTTTTCAATTATATCCTGATTATAATCATAGCCCGCACACATTTCTTCTTACGATTTCTTTCTTCTACAATTTTAGGTTACACTAAATAATTTTTTAGAAATATCTATTGAATTCGTAAAATATTTAACAATAAATTTAAAAATAACGTTAAATTAATGATATATATTTATATCATGAAATTAAGTATGGAACATATGTAAATTTAAAATTAATAATGAAATAAATTTAAATTTATATTAAATTAAATAATTAATATATTAATTTATAATAATAATATATGATAGTCCATATTTGCACCGGCTATAGACTAGTACATCATAAAACCGATTTAGTTATTATTGAATTCGCTCAAACATCAAGAAGTAGGAGGGTTGGGTTTTATGTTCACTGGATACCACCGTTACAACCTTTTTAACCCATATAATTTATGAATGAGTAAATTCATCATGGCTACTTTGGCCATTTTGACAAAAAAGAGAAAAAGGTAGAATATACACCAGAACTGATACATGTGCTCCAAATTTATAGAACATTAAAGAATTACATAATTGAATTATTGTTATTGTAAGTTGTAATAAAAAATAACTACATTTAATTTAATTATAAATCGTATTTTCGCAAATACTTTTACAAGATATTACATTTGTAAATAAGTTTAGAAAAAGTTTTCTTTTCGTAATTTCTCTAATCAAATGATAATTGACAAGAATGATTAAAATTATATTTTTATTCTGTTGTGTTCTTTGTTATAGTTAAATGGTTTTAAAAAAGGGTGTGACATGTGCAAAATATTATAAAACATTGTGATAATTAGTTTTCTTTTATTTTCAGATTTTTTGCGTAATTTATACATATTCTATATATCTTTATAATTAAATAATAGTAAAATAAAGAAGTAAATGGTAAAATAAGGAGTAATAATTAACTTATGGTAGAGAGTAAGACTAAAACTAAAAACTATAATGAATTGAACGAAATCACGAATATAGTGAAAAAATGGTACTGGCCCACAACCTAGTAAATATTAGTATTATACCTGGTGAAAGATAATTTTGCCCTATTTTAAGAATGAAACTGACGAAATTAACCACTTTCAAGATTATTGACAAAAATACCCGATGAAATACGCAAATGGAAATGAGGTATCAACTAATACGCAACTGATGATGGAGTATTATCTAACATAAGTTGAATATGATTTCAATAATACGTATTCTTTAATTAGGTATTTCACAATACACATTTGCTATAGGAGTGTTTGAATTCAATATGCATTTTCAGAATGCGTATTGTTATTATATATAGCACTACACTAGTAGGTAGTTTAGCCTACACTTTCTACAGTTGTACAATCCCCCCACTTTTTAATTTACATGTCTTTGTTCTCTACAAGCAAACAGTGGCACGGACTAAGGACTAACAAACACATAATATGCATTTGACGATCCTGTAATCAAACGGTTATAGTTGTCCATTATTTTGAAAATGGTCAATTTTGTAAAAGATCATAAAAAACAAGTTATTTTTGTCCTTTTTTCTATTATACCAGCAGGTACAGCTCATATAGAAACGTTACTCTATGCATATCTTCTGTGGCCAACTATGTGAATCTAGCATCGCTAACAAAAAACTAGAAGTTACAATTAGAAATCTGCTATATATGTAATCCAGGCATTCTATATATACACACTGCACACCCCAGCAAGTTGTCCAAACACACAGAATCAAAAGTACTTGCCTCCGGTATCCAAATTCATATTTTTCTTAACTATTTCGAAAAATGGTGAGTGCTAAAGAATTCACAAAGCCTCATATCGCCTTCCTCCCATCCCCTGGTGTAGGCCACCTCATCCCACTCTTGGAATTCGCAAAACACCTTGTCATCAACCACAATGTCCATGTCAGCTTTCTTGTCATCAACACTGAAGCCCCTGCTATACAACACCAGCTCTTAGATCCCTCCACCCTCCCCTCTGACCTCCAAGTCATCAATCTCCCACCAGCCGATGTCTCCTCGTGTGTCAATGACAACATGAAAATTGTCACCCGACTCACTTATATCTGCCAAGAATCTCTCAAACCGCTACGTGCAACTCTTGTTGAATTAAACCTTCCCAAGGCCCTGATCATTGACATTTTCACGACTGATGCGTTCTTGATTTGCAAAGAGTTGGGAATTCCTGTCTACTCTTTCTTCACTAGTCCTACCAAGCTGCTTGCTTTGTCTTTCTACCTTCCTAAGCTTGACAAGGAAGTTGAATGTGAGTTCGGGGATTTACCTCACCCGATTCAAGTCCCGGGTTGTAAACCTCTCCGAACAGATGATTTGTTGGACCAGCTATTGAATAGGAAGGACGAGGAGTACAGATGTTACTTGCAGCATGTGAGTAAGTTAACTATGGCTGCTGGGCTTTTTGTTAATACTTGGGATGATCTGGAATTTAAATCCAATTGGCTAAACGCGATTAAAAATGATCCGTTTTACAAAACCTTACCGGCTCCACCAGTTTACCCGGTAGGTCCGTTGATCAAGCGAGACGAATCAGTAAGCGAATCAGATGAATTCATCCTATCATGGCTGGATAAGCAATTGCCTAATTCTGTGCTTTTGGTAGCGCTTGGTAGTGGTGGTACATTGACAAGTGAGCAACTCACAGAGTTAGCTATAGGTTTGGAAATGAGCAACCAAAAGTTTATTTTGGTGGTGCGCAAACCAAGTGACTCGAGCGCTTGTGGCACGTTTTTTAGCGTGGGAAGGGACCATGATGATCCCGTATCTTACTTGCCTGAAGGATTCGTGAAGAGAACAGCTGGACAAGGACTGGTGGTACCTTCTTGGGCCCCGCAAGTGAAAATACTTAGTCACGTGGCAACAGGAGGCTTTTTGTCTCATTGCGGTTGGAACTCGTCTTTGGAAAGCCTTGTGCATGGAGTGCCAATGATTGTGTGGCCGCTCTACGCGGAGCAAAGGATGAATGCAACCTTATTGACCGAGGAGGTTGCAATAGCTGTGGAGCTAGCTGCGGTGTCTGCGGAGACAGGAGGAAGGAAGGTTGTGAAGAGGGAAGAGATACAGAGGGTGGTGAGATTGGTGATGGAAGGTGAAGAAGGCGAGGTGATGAGGGGCAAGGCTAGTGAGCTTAAACAGAGTGCAGCAAAGGCAATGAAATCTGGAGGTTCTTCTTATGACTTGGTTTCTTCTGTTGTGGAGTCTTGGAAATAATGGCCGCTATCTACCTAGCTAATAAGTGATTATTAGTATGCCTTTGCATACATTTGAATGTTGATTTATGCAACTCTGTTAGAGCCTGAAATCTCTCAAATCAATAATATCTGGAATTCAATTCTGGTATATGTCATGGGTTTAATTCCTACATTATGCTGAATTATTTTAACTACAACATGAATAACAAAAAACTTTGAAATATTTAAAAGGGTTTCATGTGCGTAAGGATTACATGAGGTTAAACATTTTCAATACAAATTTAAGGGTATATATGTAAATCACTGATAAAAATTTAATATTTACAAAAATGCCCTTGCGGGCCCCTTACTTTATAAGTGCATATTTGTTATTAGCTTAGAGCATCTCCAAACATATCAAGTCCTTAGCTAAAAGTCTATGTGGCTTTCCAAAAATAAAATTTATACATAATATGTAAAAAATTAGCCACTCCAATCGGACAAAACCCTTGTCTATAATTATAGATAATCTCTTGATATTAACTATATTTGTCGAATCTCTAGAGACATGTAGTAAATTGTCACATCACTTATTTCTGTATTAAAATAATATATTCCATTAATAACAACTTGAAATATTAATAACATACCATTTTTAAAATATAGCCAATCATTATAACCAATACCCTCGAAGCACAATGTCTTACAGGTTTGACAAATTTTACATAATCAATAATTTATGTAATTTAGACAATCATTTTTAGCCACAACATTGGAGATGCTCTTAGAGCATCTTCAAGGGCAATCCCTATTTTCATCCCCTAAAATATAGTAAAATAAGGATTATTCAAAATATAGGTAACCAAAAAGTTGTTTTGCTCTAATGGTATTACCTATATTCATTACCTATAACTTAAAAAATAATATTTAATCAATATTTTAGGTAATATAGAGAAGAGATAAGTAGGGCTCAGCAAAACCGAACCGAAACCGAAAAATCGAACCGAACCGTGCAAATTCGGTTCGGTTCGGTTCTAATTTTTTGAAAATTCGGTTTATTCGGTTCGGACCGAATAGACCGAAATAAAAATCGGTTCGGTTCGGTTCTTTGAAAAATATTTCGGTCCGGACTGAATAGACCGAATAGTCCGAATAATATATACTTTAATTTTTGTATTTATGTTATATACATTTTATATATATCTTATAAAATACAATTATATTATCTAATTTGTAAATTCTAATTATATCTATGTTGGTGAAATAGTGGTGATAATTGATTATTATTTTTGTGATAAATCATGAATTTTTAGCTTTATTTAATATATAGGTTTTTTTTCAAAAAAAAAATCGGTTTTTTCGGTCCGGACCGAACCGAACCGAATTATTTCGGTTCGGTCCGGTTCGGTCCATGATTAAACTTCGGTCCGGTTCGGTCCAGAAAAAAATGACATTTCGGTTTTCGGTTTATTCGGTTCGGTTCGGTTCTGGACCGAACCGACCGAATGCTCAGCCCTAGAGATGAGTGTGTTGGCATAGATATATATTATATTATAAGGAAAAAATGATGATGTGTCATTATAGGGGTTTGAATTTCTCTCCCCAAAATATGGGGTTTGATTTTCTCTCCCCTAAAATTTATAGGGGATAGGGAGTCCCATTGGACCATCATTTTTAAGGTTGAACCCCTAAATTATGTACACCTGAGATAAATATAGGTAATAACATCCTTTGGGTTGGAGTTGCTTTTAGGGGAGATCTCCAGGTTGTCCTCAGGCTCAATTTTCCCATATTTAAAATCAGTGCAAATTAAACACGGTTATGAAAAAATGTTAATATTATATATACTAGCTAATAACCCGTGCAACGCACGGCTCCTTCTTAATATCTCAAATTATATTAATTTTTTAAATTTTATATGTTATTAATTTATATATTAAATTGTTGTTAAAAAATGATATATATATATATATATATATATATATATATATATATATATAAGATTTTACATGTTCGATCTATATTTATATTCTATCTTGAATTCTTAAAATTTTACTTGGACGATTTTACAACCGACGTGAAATTAATAAAATTATCTTTAATTTAGTGAAGATTTAACAATTATATTCCAATTAAATCTACGCAGAAACAGAAAAGAGAAGAAATTGTTGTTTTTTTTACATTGAAAATTCTACTTGATTTATTAAATCTACTTATAATTCGTTTTGATTATCAAAATACCTTTGTTATTATTTGAAGATAGTTCTACTAAACAACCAAATATAATTTTAATAATAAGTATAAGAGATATTTTGTCCAAAACTTTGATAATCGATGGTTTGGTCTTTCCCTACGATAAAATAAATAACCGTTAGATCTTAAAATAAATAGATGAAAATCGCTGGATCTAACATAAAAATTATTTTATATTTTAATATGTTATAAACTAAAAAGTGTATTTATATTGAAATACAAAAAGGTGTATGTCAATGATTTAAATCATATAGAATTAGGTTTTCTACATTAAATAGCATTATCAATGTAGGACTTCAACATTAAATAGGATTAATGTAAAAATAGGTAATTATATTTTCTTTAGAGATTATGAGTGTTTTCATAGAATAATAATTATTAAATTATCAGTAATTTAAATAATTTTATGAATTTCACATGGATTGTAAAATTATCCAAATCTGATTTCTAGATTTTAAGATTGAGCCCAAATAGTGAATATTAATTTTTTTTAATACTAATAAAAAAATAAGTAAAATTCAATTCTAATACAAACTTTTTTTAATTATATCATTTGCAGATTATAATTTTCTTTTTAAAATTCAATTTTAATGCAAACTTTTTAAATTATATCCTTTTTAGATAATAATTTTCTTTCTAAAAATTACTTTTAATGTAACCTTTTCTAATTATATCCTTTTTAGATTATGATTTTCTTTTTACTATGATATAATCTTGATCGTCTATTTTTAAAAATATTAAATTCGACGATTAAGATTATTTTGGCGGTACAGTGACCAAAATTATGTATAAGAACCTTCTTACGCTTATTATATATAAGGATATAATGTGTAATTTTTCTTAATCAATTATTGCGAAAACATAAAATATTTTTAATTCCACCCTCTTTCTAACAACGTTCATATAATGTAACAATATGTGTTATATTACTTCTGTCACAATTAGCATCTTCAGTGGGGAATGCTATTTTTTTTTTTTTTTTTTTGCAAAATGAAAAATGATTTCATTTAAGAGAAAGATGCACAATCCGGAAGGGACATACAAAAAGAGACATTCTTTCATCCATAAAAGCTAATCATCTAACCGAAAGGTATGCTTAACCAATCCATAGGTCGTAACCTGAATTACGACAGCCATGAGAAAGAGATTCCTCCGAAAGTTTAGACAATATCACCTCTATCTCAGAACAGAAGACTCCTTACACTGATAGGCCTCGTTAAAAATCCCGCAAGAGCAAAACCCAATGGGAAAAAAACTCAAGGGGGGAAAAAGAGTGCTCACCCCCAATAATACATCGATATTACAAAACTGTAAAAATATTGCTAAAGACTTCTCGTTGCTTCCATCCATCTTCTTTTTTATTGCTTCCGACCCCAAGAACCTTCATCCTTCTTCATTTCACACTTCTTCCCTTCTTCATTTCACACTTCTTCCCGTCCAAGTAAGACTAACTTGTATAACCAGCCCACTTCCAAAAAGAATAGTTCACCTGAACAATAATAGGCAATCAAAATAATAAGTCTCCAATCGATATGTAAAAGATTATATATGTTATAAATATAAAAAGAAAATATATTCAATAATAAGTTATTATTGAAAACGTATGTATTAATATTTCATAAAAAAAGGAAGTAAAAAAATATGTCTAACCAAAAAAATTTTGGTTAGACATTAAAGTAAAATATATATAGAAAATATGATTTAAAGGAAATAGGCGTTGGTTAGACATTAAAGTAAAATATATATAGCAAATATGATTTAAAGGAAATAGACAAACAAAGCCAACAAAATGGCACTTATTGCCTCTACAAGGCCAAAATATACGCCATCCTTTCTGACCACCCATTAATGATACAAAACAACCATCAATCAAGGCATAAATAACATTAACCATAAATGGAAAGGAGTTACATTAAATGAACATTTATAAGAAATTAAAAACAATATTAGCATAATAAAATTCATATTTAATAAATTAATTAAAGTAAATTTGTTAACATTTATAAAGGGATTCAACTCAAATCAATTAACATTTATTAGGGGATCAAAAAATCAGGAGCTTCAATTAGCATACAATTACAATTATATTTAAACATAATATGTATTAACTAGAGGATCAATTAATCAAATATCATTAACTAAGGGAATCAAAGTAAATTTGTTAGCATTTATAAAGGGATTCAACTCCAATCAATTAACATTTATAGGGGATCAAAAAATCAGGAAATCAATTAGTCACATATGCATTAATCAGGGAATCAATTAGAATACATTTTCAATTAGCATACAATTACAATTACATTTAAACATAGCACGTATTAACCAAAGAGTCAATTAATCAAATAACATTTACTAATGGAATCAATTAAAAATAAACATTTAAAATAGAGCATCAATTAAGCAGGAAATTAAATACTCAATTAATCAAAAAACAATAATCAAGGAAACAATTAGGGATACGATTATAGGCACCACCACCACCACCGCCGGACTCTGATAATATTCCTCCATTGCCACTGTTCAAAAACACCACTAAATTTCATCTCACACCAAGGAATAACCCATATACGATGTCACCACTGATTTGTTGCCACTGATTTGTGAAGCCTGTTAGTGTATACTGAAAATATTTATTTGAAGTATATACATTTATTTCTGGCCCAATTTTATTGAGAATCATTTAAATGTTTACATGCTGTCTAATATTATATATTGTGGACAATCTAGTGTCAAATGGGATACAGAATATTAGATTGTTAAATACGGTTTATATAATATAATAAGGTTCACGGCACGGGTGGTATTGGACAATCCACTAGCATGGCTGTAGTATTATTTAGAATAGTTTATATTGACTAGTAAATAATACTAGTATACTTTGTGTATATTGAACAAGATCAAATTTAGAATTGTTCCCTTATACTGATTAAGAAGGTGAACTAAGATTCTATGTTATTATTAATGCTTAGGTTCTTAATCCGGATATAATAATTGACACGTGTATATTATTTACATGTTTTGATTTATATATGAAATAATTCTTGCGAATTAAATCATTATATTTTAGGTGATGGAATAATATATATGGTGGATATTATTTATTGAAGGAATCCATGTCCTGATAATATTCGGGTTAATGATGTCCCCTTGAAAGCTCAAAAAGATTTAATTATGTGAAACCCTGCAGGTGGATGTATTCCGGCATAATTAAATAAAGGTTGAGTGGATGATCAAGGATAAAAGATAAGTATTAATTAAATGAATTATCAATAATTTATTTAATTAATAGACATGCGATATTTTAAAAATGGAGAATTTAATAAGCAAATAATAAAGGAGCCGATTTAATTAATTAAATGAATTACCGGAATTAGGTGGGTGGTGCAATATTAATTATGTAGTGGAATTAATTAATATTAATGATAAAGGGCTTGGCCCAAGTTATCGTTAGAAGGCCCGACCTAATTTACTCCTCGATCCCTATTGTAGCCTATACATACTTATTATGTCTCCAAGAATAAGGGTTCTGAATTCTAAATCTTGGAGGCGAAACCTTGGAGGATCGAAGGCCACACTTCGTTCAAGGGAGTAAAGGAATACAATAGAAAAGCGTGGAATCAACCATTAATTAAGGTTGGCTTTTCTGTTCATACTCGTTTAATTTATTGTATCAAAAATCGTAGGGCCACGATCTAATTGTCCCAACAAAGTCAGACGATAAAGCGACATTTGCCCTCCTTCGAAACCCCTTCGATCGCCAGGACATATAACTATACATACATGCAGCACATACAAATGAAGTAATATACACACGCAGCAGCATACAAACTCGACAACATCATAGCCGAATCATAACAGCAAGAACCCCCAATTCTCGACATAAAGTTCGGACCCACACACTGCAATTCACACACACACACAACCGCTATGCACACACGCACAACATTTCATACACACCCATATCGCCAAATACATACACACACGCAGTACCTCATCTTTGATAAGAATGATTTATGTATATTTGACTGCATATACCGGATCTGATATGAATCCAGGAAAACTGAATTAACTTAATTGACATTTACTTTTAAGAAACCCAAACCCGGAAGAAAGGTGAGTTAAGTTGGGGTTCAATTAGTCCCGAAAGATCTCCTGTTCTCTCCCAACTTCCTGTGTCTGTAAACCTTTTCATCTTCCTTCCCAAGTATCCAGGGCTTCGCTGTTCCCGAGGATGA
Organism: Saposhnikovia divaricata; assembly: GCA_036435485.1. Classification (NCBI taxonomy): domain Eukaryota; kingdom Viridiplantae; phylum Streptophyta; class Magnoliopsida; order Apiales; family Apiaceae; genus Saposhnikovia; species Saposhnikovia divaricata. Next base: position 103,705,662 of record CM071601.1, read on the forward strand.
CGAGACGATTATCGCACGGCGATAACTGAACACGAGAGCTATTGTTATCAGGATAAAAGGAGTTTTTGGTGGAAAAAGCGAAGCCGAAAGTGAAGCCATCGGAGCGCTTCCGGCATACTACTAATTTTTTATTTGTATCTTGGCGTCTGAGCAAGGAGCGAAGATGTGGTTGGTGTCGCTTCGGGACTTAGAGAGGATGGAAAATGAGAAATAGTGAATTCAGTACCGCCAGAAATTAGAAGATAGTAGCCTTCTTGCTGAAAGGTAATACCGTCAACTGAAAAGGTAGTACCGAATTTTGCAAAGGTAGTTCGAGGCTTATTTCGGGAATGCTAATTAAAATTGATAACTTTGACAATTTCTAAAAAAATACTAGTAATATATTATATTCTCTCTTAATAAGTACTTTTGGCATCTTTGTTATCAAAATTTACTTCACTTGTTGGCACTCAAAATTGCCAATTTACTTATACATTATTTAATTAAATAATTTAATCAAAATTATATAAGAAAGTAAATGTTTTTAATGATAAGATATGCATTTTTTTCTATTTTGGAAGGGTGCCAAAAAAAATGAAAAGGATGTTCAAAAGTTGACCACTTTATTAACCACTCAGTTTACTACATATATGAGTGTCATGCCGCATCCTTACGAGATGTTCTTAAAGAGAAAATTAAAATGTGTTATATTAATATTTATAGAGAAAAAGGATCCTGAGATATATCTTAGGAAACTTTTCCTAAGATACATATAAAATAATTTTCAAATCTTGCTGGGCCCGCAGGGCTAATTAAAAATCTCTGAAATTACTAAAATACTCATCCCATTTTTATATATAAAAAGCAGTTATCTCAAGGAACTTACAAGAGATATATCTCAGGCTCCCTACTCTCATATTTATATTATAACAAAATTAAATTCCATTTCTCAAAAAATTTAATCATATTTTTTTTGAGAAAGTAGCCTCATATGCTTATAAATGTATTCAATATTTTCCGATCCAATTGAGTGTCAGTAGAGTACATACTATTACAAATTATATAAAGATTCCAAGATAATAGTTTTTTAAAAAAGGAAAATAACGTATTTAGAATTTTTATTGTAAATAATATATATATATATATATATATATATATATATATATATTATGTCATTGCTCCATGAAAAACACTCTTATATAAAGAATAATAAAGAACACCGTAGAATCTTATATAAAATCGCATTTAGAATCTATTTTTTACATCAAAAATGGTCTTTTATGAATAAAATAGAATCTAACAATGTACCATTATTATATATAATTTTGTTGTTAAAAAAATATATATAATATTCTATACTGGATTCTATGTAACATTTGATTTTTAAATTTAGATGAGATTATTTGTTAGATTCGACATGTTAAGTTTAATTGCTCAAATTTGTGATTCTTATCATGACATATCAATTTTTATGAAAAATAAAGTATTATGATAGTGTCCTTTATTGTACTTTATATATATTTAGAATAATGCTAGGAATCCCGAATTGGACCCCAAATTTTTTCCAAATTACACGTGTCACTATATGATTGGTTATAACTATACTGGACCTGCCGGGTCATATCAATCTAACCAATTAAAATCTTTCATACAGCCAACTCATCCATGTCATATCATTTGGGAGCATTTATTGGGTGCCAATTTGGAATACATAGTATTACTCATATATTTATTTATGCTGTATTTTTTCATAAAGAATATGTTAAAGATTAGTGCAACTCTATGTTAAAGATTCCTACGTGCTTTATGTAATCATGCAATTTTTTCTAAGAGGGTGTATTTAACTGAGATTTTAATGGATTTCTGATAATCCATGAATTTTAATGAATTTTTTTAATTCACGGATTGTTTAAATTCTACAAAGACTCTACAAAGAATCTTGTAAAATTGATGCAGATTTGAAATGTTTTTTTAGAAATCCATCAAAATCTCATTGATTTTTGTAAGATTTCAAAACTTATAAAAACAACTAGCAAATCCACCAAAATCCATCAATTTAATAAATCTAAAAAATCCATGGATTTTTTAATACCATCAGATTTAAATGGATTGTTTTAAATCCAGATTGAATACAGCCAGATTTTAAAAGACTTTTGAAATCCTCATTGAATACCCTCAGATTTTAAATGACATTTTGAAATCCAAATTGAATACCTCAAGATTTTAATGGATTAAAAAAATCCAAATTGAATATCAGTAAATTTCTAAAATCCTTCAAAATGCCAATTGAATACACCTAATTTAATTAGCAAAATCCTTAAAAAGTAAATGAATTGCTTCTATGGTAATTTCCTTAATATAATAAGAAGAATCTGAATCACTGCTGTGGATCCACGAACTCGGTGCCTATATACATGGATTGCTCATCTCCATTTCTCTAGCCAAAGTTCTGTAATAAACAAACGAACATTCTCTAATTCTTTCTTGTTTTCAACAATGGCGGATGCTTTGAATGCCACAAAACCCCATGTAGCCGTCCTTCCGAGCCCTGGTATGGGTCACCTCATCCCTCTTCTTGAGTTCGCAAAACAACTTGTCACGCACCACGGCGTGCATGTCAGCTTTCTTGTTGTCACCACCGAATCCTCCGCTGCACAATGCCGCCATCTTCACTCCACCGCTCTTCCTAATGACCTCCACGTTGTCAATCTCCCGCCGGCTGATGTGTCCTCTGTTATCACCCCCGACATGCCCATTCTTACCAGACTCTCTCTTCTCTGTCGAGAATCTGTGAAACCGCTCGGTTCGGTATTCGAAGAAATCGGCCTTCCTAAAGCCTTGATCATTGACAATTTTATGGGTGATGCGATTGACATTTGTAAGGAATTGAAGGTTCCTGTGTATACTTTTTATACTTCCCCTACTAAAGTCCTGGCATTGGGTTTATATCTTCCAAGGCTCGACAAGGAAGTTGACTGTGAGTTCGTGGATTTACCTAATGGTTCGATACAAGTCCCGGGTTGTAGACCTTTATGCGTGGATGATTTACAGGATTCGCTTAGGAATCGAAAGGTTGAAGCATACAAATGGAACATGCATCATGCAACTAGGTTAGTTATGGCTACTGGAATTTTTGTGAACACTTGGGATGATTTAGAGTCCAAGTCTAGTTGGTTTAATGGGTTAAAAGATGATCCGTATTACCAGACCCTACCCATTCCACCGGTTTATCCGGTGGGGCCACTGATCAAGCACGAAGAAGCTGTGTCTAAGTCGGATGCTTACATATTGTCATGGTTAGATAATGAACCGTGCGATTCTGTACTTTTTGTGGCACTTGGAAGTGGTGGTACATTGACAAGTGAGCAACTAATTGAATTAGCTTTTGGTTTGGAAATGAGCAAGCAAAAGTTCATTTTCATAGTGCGGAAGCCCAGTGACATTGACGCCGCTGGTACTTACTTTAATGCCGGAAGCAATGTAGATGATCCGAAGACATACTTACCCGAAGGGTTTTTAGATAGGACAAAGGGAGTTGGCTTAGTGGTGCCGTCATGGGCTCCACAAGTACATGTGCTACGCCACAAGGCAACTGGAGGGTTTTTGTCCCATTGTGGATGGAATTCGACGTTGGAAAGCATAGTGCATGGAGTGCCAATGATTGCATGGCCTCTGTTTGCGGAACAGAGGATGAATGCATCGTTGTTGACGGAGGAGGTAGGGGTGGCAGTGAAGCCTAAAGGGGTATTACAGGGAGGAAGGGTTAAGGTTGTGAAAAGGGAGGAAGTAGAGAGAGTTGTAAGGTTGGTGATGCAAGGTGAAGAAGGCAAGGTCATGAGGAATAGGATGAGAGAGCTGAAAGACGGTGCAGCCAAGGCATTGAAACATGGGGGATCATCTTATGATTCTCTTTCTTGTGTTGTGAAATTATGGAAGTTATAGTAGTAAAAGGCTTAACAAATTATGTCCATTTCTTGAAGTTAAATTGAAAATCAGGATTTTGCAATCATTTAAGTTTATACTTTCTGATATTTGACGTTTGAACCAAGTTTGAGGAATGACAGTAAAAGCATCGACTCCTCTCCTGTAGTGTTCCTCAACATTGAACAAATAAGCAAGGATCTTCTAAGTAGTAGAGACTAGAGGACATGTCTTTAGTTTTACATATTTTTACTGCGACGGTGATCACAAATTCTCAACGTATTTTTCATATTAAATCATTAAATGATATAATTGGCGCATACTTGCAAATAAAAAGTTAGTGATTTTAGCAGAATTGCCAGAAAATTGGTCCCGAAAATTGGCCCATGGAATAATAATAATAATAATAATAATAATAATAATAATAATAATAATAATAATAATAATAATAATTAATGATTACAATAAAGAACCGTACCCAACGAAGTACGAGTTTTTATTACAAAAATGAGCTTGATACTCTATTCACTTACTTCCAGGTGAGACACAAAAACTTTTTTTTAAATGAATACATTAGAGATATTTTTAAAATTGCATAATTTGATTAAATGATTTCAAATGTATTATTATGAGAGAGTCTCATGTAAGTTCCCTGGGATAACTACTTTTTATATATAAAAATGGGGTGGATATTTTAGTAATTTTAAAGATTTTTAATTAACCCTACGGCCAGCAAGATTTAAAGATTATTTTATATGTATCTTAGGAAAAATTCCTTAAGATATATCCGAGAGTCCTTTTTCTCTTATTATAATATATTAAATATTTAGTATGTTCACTAAATTTGTATTTAAGGACATTTTTTCGGTACAAGTTACTTGTCGGCTCTCTATTCAAATAGGTTTGGTCCGTTTGGACATTATTTCCGTCTTACTTCACCCAAACACCCAAACAAGAATACATATTTGTACTAAACTATAATAAGTAAAGATGAATATAATTGTTAATAATTTGGTTCAATAGTTAGAACTGTTAAAAAAATTGTGATCGTTAAATATTTAATAAATAGATGATAACCGTTAAATCTAATAATAAGTAATATTCTATATTTAAATCCTTTTTCTAAAGATACAAAGTTCGAATCCCGTCAAAAACATATTTACATTACGATTTTATATTATTAGTTCTAAACAATACATGTCATTGATTAAATAACTATTATTATTATTACTAATAATTTTATTAATTAATATTAAAAAATCAAATTATATCCATAATAAATTATTATACTCAAAGTTTTTTAAACATATAATTTTAAAATATTTAAAAGTAATCCGTGCTTTACACGGGCTATAAGCTAGTATATATTAAAAGTTAGAGAATCTATACTCCCTCGGTCCATTTGTTTACAACTCATTTCTTTACAAATGAATTAGGCACGGAGGTTAAGAAAAATAATAAAGTAGTAGAAAAAAAGTAAGAAAATTGAGTGAAGTGATGGGACCCATCAATATTTAATATTTAATGTAATAAAGTAAGTTTAGTGAAATAAAGTAGTGGGTGTAGTTACTTTTTATATTATAAAATTTTACTATTTTGGGTAAGTTTTAGAATGTAAAGAATTGAGAAGGACGTCCAAAAGGAAAAGTGTACTATATTATTATAAGCGAACTAACTTCTATTTGGTTTGTTATTTGGTATACTTAATTTGGTACACTAAATAATAACCATTACATTTTAAGATATATACATAAAAACCATTGGATTTAATACTAAAAGAATGTTCTTTTTTTAATATTTAAAATACATTCATAGGTTCAAGGTTCGAATCCCACCAATAACAAACCTATTTATTAAATATATATCATTTTATAAACTACTCTTAAACTACTCCTTGGAGTTTAAGTTTCAATCCCGGTTAACATTATATTATAATCAAAAAAATTTATTATCTGAATTTAATAAAGTAATGTTACACATCTATATTATCATATAAACTATTCCCAAAAATTCTCGTCAACAACATATTATAGTTAAAAATTGAAACACTGTCGTTTAAAATACTAGCAAACATGTATTATAATATTTTATTATCATCTATAATTTATTTTCCAACTAATTAAAAAATATATATGAAAATGTGGGTAACAAAAAAATAATAAGAAAAATATCCGTGCATCACATGAGTTATAATCTATATAATTAAAAATTACATAAAATATGAAAAAACAATTATAATATCAAAAAAATTATATAAATTAAAATCAAAAAATGTCTACATGATTATATAAATTTCACTCTTTATACTTAATAAAAGTTAAAAAAAACTACTTTTATGTAATATTTTTATATATACGTATGTAATTTAATGTAACGGTTAAAATAAATAATCACAATAATATTTATATTCATGAAATTTATAAAGTTAAAAATTATTTTAATAATAAAAAGAATTATGCAACTTAAAGTTTTAACAATAAAATATAATTAAACAATTTCCAATAATCGTGCATCATACGGATTATAAGTTAGTATTTCTATCAACATTTAAAAGAATGAAACTGAGAGATAAATTTAAGCTTATATACTAGTGCTTAGAATGATCATATCAACTAATGTCGTATCTAAGTGATCTGTTTACACATTTCGAAATTTATAATACATTGGTGGATAAAGTGGCGATTCATAACGACATAATAAATTTTTGTAAAAATAAAATTAGATATATTTATTTTATTTAATATTATTAATATTAAATTTTAATTGTTAACACGGTTCTCTATAATGAACCGGTCTCTCGTTAAACACTATTGTTCCTATCGAGTCACTCTCTCAATAAAGTCAAATCTCAGAAAGTCGTATTTCGTGGTGGCTTTATAATTTTTTTAAAAAAAACTTACTATATACTTATCTTATATTATATCACTAATATTAAATTTTAACAATTAACATGGTATTTTATAATGAACTGCACTCTCGTTAAACACCATTCTTCCTATTTAGCTGCTTTCTCATTAAAATCGAATCTCCAACTTTAACATATATTATGAGTATTTATATGATAATTTTAATTCATAAAAATCGAAACCTAAAAATAAAATAATGTTTATAACGTCAATATCGACTCTTAATCATTAATACCATCTTTTCTAGTATGTCGTCCTCACTTTCGTTTGAGATCGAAATCCAAACTTCATTGGTTTAGTTATCAAATCTCACTTATTGAACTCCAATATATCAAAAGCATCATCAGAAAATTTTTGTTCTCAATTTTTGGCTACTCAATGGATGACATGTAGCAATTTGTTAAATATTTTAATAATGATAGACAGAGAAATTAGATCTGAGTTTTGCAATGTTTGCATTCCATGTAAGACTCAATACACACAAATATATATCTCAGTGAATGACTTAGAGCATCTCCAATAGAGGTTGTTAACATAGTTGTTAACTTTCATCACATCATTAAATATATTACTTTTTTATTTCTTCTCTCCTCCATCTCATTATTTGCAACTTTTATTACAAATTTACTCTAATAGTTGGCAACTTTAAAAGTTTCCAATGTGGTCCCATACATAAATTTTATATTATCTTATAAATATATTTAAAATATGGGAGATATAAAAAAGGGTAAAGTTAAATACATTTTTGGGAGTTGTATGTGTTTTAACTAAATGAGGAAGTTGCCAACTTTTGGCAACTTTGATGGGCAACTTGTTGGTAATATTGATACTCCAATAGGTGAGCAATCAAGGGTGTCATGCCAGATAGGACTTGGCAACCCCTATTGGAGATGCTCTTAATAGAGACCAAAAATTTCTCGGTGACTTGCTTGATATATTGGAGTGGCATAAGTGATTTATTTGATAATCAACCCAAACTTCTTTATATATTATTGATAGTTATCTTATAACCTTTTTTTTCTTAGAATTAAAACCTAAGATGAGAGTGAATTTCAATTTTTACTTTTTCTAAACTTTTTAATATTTATAAAATCTCAAACTGTGAAAATACATCTTATTATAGATACCCCTGTATTTATTTTCTTACTTAAAATTTATAACCTAAAAATTGAATAATTGAATTTTTATTTACATTTTTTGATAAAATCTAAAAATATTATATAGTATACTTATTTGTTTACACCCCCTGAATATTTTATTATATAAATTAATATGTATAATATGATATAATAATATAAAAGAGATGATATAATTTTTCTATGTATTTGAATTCCTTTTTTAACTTAAATTTGTTAAAATAAACTTTTGTTATATGTTTACATTATAAATTTGAATTCTCATTTTCTATAAATTTATACGGTTTTCAAATAAATTATATAATTGCAGAAACAGATACATGTATATGTGTGCGTGCAAAAAATATATACACATACTAAGAGATTAAAATAAAGTGCATTGATTTGTAAAGTGAAACATTTTATCCTGAAAAATTCAATAAAAACTACTTATCCTAAATTCTAATAATAAAAGTACGGCACATATACAAACCTAATCATAATGATCCATTCATGTAAAAAACATTTTACGAAACAAAGCAATAACATGATTGCTACATGAATAAAGAAATATATCTGTTGTGACCAGAATCTTGCCTGGGTTAGATTTAGGTCCACTAGAGGATTAGGGTCCAGACCCATGAAGAAAGTAAGTGATCTGTTAGGCATCCAAGGACCCATGGTAGCCCTAGGGGTTACCATGTACAGGGCAGAAGGCAGCCCTTTGTGGATAACCTGTAACCATTGTCTGTCATCCAATAGGGCTTCCAGAGTAGTTTTCGTAGTGGGGCTGTCAGAGGGGTTACCGGAGCCAGGCTACCGGGCGGTACCCCCAGCTTCCACCGGAAGCCTGATTAGGCTGCCAATTCGGATAAGGCAGACCTCCTATTTTTTAGGAGTACGTCTTTACAGTTGATTTACACTTCTAAATAGATATATATTCAGTTATTAAAGGATATATGTCATATATACTTGATTAAATCATGATAATTCATACATTCTTGAGATAAAAATCAATGGATGGGCTTCCAACAGTCCTAATACAGCTTGGTAACGTGATTATATACGTCACACACGATTATTATCTGAAATATCAGTCGTAATCCCTTCAGAATTGGGATAATTCATTATAAACAATCGAACATATCATTTCAAGAACTACATACGGGCTTGATCTCCTATAAATAGGAGTATGTAGGCAGTTTACGGGATCTCTTAGACACTTTGACACCTTGAGTAATATAGAACACGTATACTCTTGTGTGACACATCATTATTAGGGTTCTTGGCAGGCCAACATTCGGTCCTTGAGCTCTAATTCCCCTGAATCCAGTTCGATCCTCCGAGGAACCACCTCTCGTGTTCTTCGGAAACCACTAGCCGTGAGCCTTTCTGGGCGGCTAGCCTTTAATCTCCAGTTGTGAGCCTTTCTGGGAAGTTAGACGATTCCATATTCATTGGCGCTATTCCAGCAACGGCCTCCTTAATTTGTTGTGACAAATTCCTCCCACGACAATATGAATCGTACATTGTTAGATAAATAAAGTAATGAGATTATTTTAGAAATATTTAATTCTTCCTCCCTCAAAAAATAAATAAATGAGGCATTTATTTTTTTACACATTTCAATACACCGTTTGTATTGTGGTAATAATTGACCGTGCTTTGCATAGACTGTCATACTTGTTTTAATATTATTTTAAAAATAACTCACTCTAAGAGTGAGCTTAACAAATTAAAAGGTAAAAACGCATTTCACTTCAATATTTTAAACCATACTTACTTGGGTATTTTACAATTCGGTATTTTGAACCTTTAATCTCAAAATATGATAATTATAGTTTTGGATATAATTTGAGTAAAGCTGGTGTCATAATTTGGTGTGGTCATCACACGGATCTCAATTTCATATAATTTTAAAAAAAAATTAAATATTTTAAAAAATATTATCGCACAAGCAGCTCTATAGTAAAAGATTGCATCAAAATATCGATTTCATATAATTTTGAAAAAATTAAATATTTAAAAAAATATAATATCACACAAGTAGATCTACGGTAAAAGATTACATCAAAATACTTTACATCTGGTGTTAAACGGGTACAAGATATGAAAAAAACATATAAAAATATAAATAAAGAAAAATAAAATATTCATGTAAATATATAATCCCTTTCAAAATTAAAACATTCTTTTTGTAATTTTAAATGTTATAAAACGAAATTGTAGTCATGTGAAAAAGGTATACTATAATAAAATTTAGAAAAATAAGGATGATCAAATAAATAGATATACAAATTAAATAAAATACATTCAATAATGAAATGATTATAAAATGTAGTAGTATTTTTTTAAATGAAAATTAAAGATTATATCTTATTAAAAAAAATTTAAAAATGTAAACATATAATAATTAAAATATTAAAGAAAATTGTAATAATATTGAAAATATTAATGAAAACTTAAAAATTAATTATTTACAAAAAAAAAAAAGAAATTAATTTATAAAGCATACCACGGGTATCAAGTTAGTGAAAAATACTAGATGTATTAAACTGGGGTACAAATTTTTTCACAAAATGAAACGTACCTTAATTTGATTAGTTATAAATCAATAAAATATAATGGTCCCCACATTCATCATCATACAGTGAGGGAGAAAGGAAATAGGCGAGTTTTTCAAATTTCAAACTTCGTCGGTAACGGTATTAGTAGATCCATCTTAGGGGAGGGGTTAAAACTCAAGAGTATAGAAGATAATGGTGACTCGCTTCTGGGAGATTTCATCAGGGATCACAAGAAGTTGGTGGATAAAGAAGTTTTTCTGAAGTTTTGTCAAGATGATGAACAGGCTGAGAAGGACGCCTTAAACCAGATTCATTGGAGAAGCTTAAAAGCAGAAACTTTAATGAAGGTAAAGGTTTGTCTAATGTCTCTCTCAATCTTAGTATAGTTGGGGGGAAATCTTATTTGAAAATTGCAAAGAGGGCACCGAAATATGCAAAAAGTACTAGGCATATGGACTCGGGATATAAAGATTCTACCAGATGGAAACTTATCAGCGTTAGGAAAAATTCAGCTCCGAAAAAACGTATTGAGGGATGCACAATTTTTATGTCAAAAATTCCAGAGCAAACGTTGGTCAAAGACATTTGGGATTTATTTAAGAGGAATGGGGAAGCTATAGATATCATACTCCCTCGAAAGAGAGATAGGCTCAATAATAGATTTGGATTTGTTAAGACAACAAATGAATCAAAAGCAGGTAAAATGATCAATAATATCAAGCAATGAAAGGGTTTGGGTATGAGATTGAGGCTATCAATCAATTCTCTGAAAGAAAGTTTGATACCTAGAAGTGCTCCTCGTAAGGTAAAGGAGAAACCAATGACTTTTGCAAAAGAGGAAAAGGCTAAATTAGTAGAAACTGTGAAACATTTTGAATATACAGAATGTGAAATTGATAGTAATATTGACAATGGTCTCTCTTAAAGTTTGGTAGCATTTACGGAGGATGATTCTTCTCCTAGTGATTTGTTAAGTGGTATTAAAAATGAAGGTTTCAAGGATGTAAGGATATTGGGTATCAACCCGAGGCAATTCCTAATATCATCAAACATCCATGATGATGATATAAATTCCAAGACGGACTTATTGAACAAATGGTTTAATAAAATTAGACCTTTTAATAAGAAGAATTTATTAGTGCAGAGGCTGGCAACAGTAGAATGCATAGGCTTACCTATACAGGTTTGGCTTGAGGAGAATATTAAGGCTTTTTCGAGTTTGGAGAATGGTTATCGTGGAAGTATCAAATTTTGGAAGAATGCTTTATTTTTAACCCTCAGGTAACCATATCAACTCCGTGTTTTAATAGAATAGAATACTCAATTGATGTTTTGGTACAAGGGAATAATCAAAAAATTGTATTTAAAGAGCTTGTTGAAGAACATAGTACTTTTAATTAATGGTACGGTATTTCTCATAAAGGGGAATATGATAATGGTAATCAGAATGGACACACTCCTATTGTTAAGAAAGGTGAAGATGGCACCAATGCTCATCCATCCCCTTCAAAAACAAATGATTCTGATGACTCAGCAATCTCAAAAGTCCCAGGATCCATGGAATTAGTGAAAGACAAGATGGGTGATCAAGTATTGAAGATTCAGTTTGTGAGACCAAATGATACAGATCTAGGTGGGTTAGCAGATGTTAGTAAGGATGTGAATCCTGCTATAGAGGATGATGCCCAGGATAATCTTCATGAAGATATAAGTAATGCTTTTACGAGAGATGAGGATTTGGAAATGCATAGTGAGGAGAAGAGTAGTCAATCTATGGATGATAGGGTGGGGAGACAATTAAGGGATAACAATAGTTCAAAAACATCCTTTAATAGCCAAGAAACATCTTCTAATTTTAATGCAGACTCTTCTCATCATAACGAGTTGGTTATAATTTCTCAAAGCTCGATTTGTGAGAATTTTGATAAGTTGAAAATAGGCACGAAAAGAGGTAGACCAAAGAAAAAAATAAAGATGAGAAAAAATCCTTTTGATTTAAAGTTGGGGAGGAAGAAATCTGTAGGAAAATTTAAGAACAAAGGTCAAAATTCAATAATTTTTGGTACTCAAAAAGAGGTTGAGGATAGGAATGTAGATCATACAGATGAAGCAACTGCAATTGTGGATACAACAATAGCTTTGGGTTTGAATGTAACATTAGGCAGAGAAGCAAGTATTGTGAAACTTGTGAGTGGTTTGAGGGCGGAGATTCTATAATTGTTGAGGATGATTTATCTTTTGTTATTTCTTTAGTTAACGATTTTGAAATGAATGATTTGTCAGTAATTTCATGGAATGTAAGGGGTGTAAATAATTGTACTACTAGGAACTAGTAAAGGAAATAGTATCTGTTAACAAAGCTAACTTTGTTTGCTTACAAGAAACAAAGTGTAGTAAGTGGTCAGCCAATATGATATCCTCCATTTGGGGTTCAAATGGAAATTAATGGGTGGAGGTAGAATCAAGGGGTATGTCTGGTGGAATTTTATGTAGTTGGATTCATGGGCTCTCCAATCTGATGAACGTTCATAGAGATGGGGACTGGATATGGTGTAGAATGCAAAGTGTTAGTGATTCTAAGTTCTTTAACATTGTAAATATCTATGCACCTTAAAAGGTAATTCATAAAAGATTCTTATGGTTTTCTATAGAGAATCTGTTATTCCAGTTAGGTGATGAAGAATGCTGTCTCATTGGAGATTTTAATTGCGTTAGGATAGCAGATGAGAGACTAAACTATGTATGTAGAGAAGCTGATTCTGATCACATTAATGATTTCATAGCAAGAGTAACCCTTTTGGAACTATCTCTGCTAGACTCTTAGTTCACATGGTATGGACCGAATAACAAGAATAGTAAGCTAGACAGAGCATTTGTTAACCCAAATTGGTATGGATTAGGTCATTGGAAGCTTACAGCTTTAAACAGGAAAAATAGTGATCATAAGCCTCTCTTACTTAGCATGGAGACAATCAACTGGGGTCCTAAATCATTCAGGATTTATAATTGTTGGCTTAAGGATAAATCCCTAAAATCAATCTTGCTTGGCTATATGAGTGTTAATGCAGAACACAATTCCCTTGATGCTCAAGATCTAATAAGAAAATTCAAGTCAATTATCAGAGATTGGTTGAGAAGCCCTGAAAACAATGTTGATATCAAGATTAAATCTCTCGAACATGATTTGAATGTGCTGGATGCCTCTATCAATGAAGAAGATTTTAAGAAATCTGTAAAGATAAGAGAAGATTTAGTGCATCTGTATGACCTTAGGGCTTCTATGTTGAAGCAAAGGTCAAGAATTTCATGGGATATCTCAGGTGATAGGAATTCTAAATTTTTTCATCTTTTCTGGGATTGTGAATTGGCAAAAAAATCATGGGAGGCTTTATTTAACTGGTGGGATATTAAAGTTAAGGTTTCCAGTCAGAGTTTATCTAGTATATGGTTCTGGCAAAAATGGTTCTTGAATTCTACTGTTAAAGCTAGTTGGAATATCTCAGTTGCTTCTTGTTTGTGGACCATATGGATTTGTAGAAATCAATTGATTTTCGATTAGTCAAAAGTAAACACAAGTCATTTGAGTTATATCATAAGAATGAGATCATGGAATTGGACCACTGCTGCAGGTATTATTTCCATGTCTACAGAGGACCTTTGACATGTATGTTTGGAGCAGTGTGTCCCTATGGAATCAAAAAGTTATCAAGCTAATCTACTGAAGGAGGATGCTGATTTTTATGGTTTTGTTGATGGAGCTTTTCAAAGAAATTCTTTTGATGAATGTCATGCAGGTATAGGAGGCTTTCTAAAGAATAAAAATGAGACTCTGTGTTTCATCTTCTCAGGACCTATGTCCACCTCCAGCTCTATTCAAACCGAATGGTTTGCCCTGAAGCATTTGATTAATGCTTTCTTGATAAGTTCCAAGGCAAATGACAAGTGTGTCTTTTTCTCGGATTGTGCCTCTCTAGTTATGGCCATTGATAAAATAAAAGCTGGGTTTTTTGTTCAAGGTTTTACTGATATCGAAGATTACATGGAAAAATTCCGTTTGAAAAATCTATCTTTTAAACTCATTGCAAGAGAACAGAACAGTGGGACTGATGACCTTGCCAGACAAGGTTTCAAAAGGATTAAATTTTTAGAAGCTTGGTGTTAGTAGTTGTTATTCCCAGATTACACACTTGTATAATTGTAGAAAGGGGGGTTGAATACAATTCTTGATATTTATAAATTTCTGATAAGAACTCCAGAAATCTATACTTAGATAATTGCTGTAAACAGATTGATGCACAAACACATAAAAATCAGGTGGTTAAATGCACCACTTGAAGCTTTTATTCGAAGAAAACTCTGTGATACAAAAGTACACAGCTTCTGTTTTACAACTCTTTGCTTTCTAAGGATATTCAATAAAAATCCTAAACAAATGTATCTGTTTTCTTGGCTTCTAAAGAGTTGCTGCACTTGGTTATAAATCCCAAGTTTACAAGTACTACTGGAATAAGATAATATTAATCTAATTCAATTTGACTTGCTACTACACTCCAAATACACATGTAGCCGAAAGGTTGTCCTTGTGAACATACATGTCTCCTGCACCTTTATTGTATTCATAGTGTAAACGGAATGCTTCTTTCTTCTGTGTTTCCAAAGTATGGCTGCCATACTGCTTTTTGTATCTACTATCAACCCATGTGATCTGTCAGTCAAACCTGTCCTTATCAACTGCTAATCCTCAGCTTAGCATAGAAGTAAGTGTCAATGATTATCCGTTGATATTGTACACTGACATCCGTTGATGATATATTGAGCTGTATCCGTTGATATTGAGATTTGAGATGTATCCGTTGATAGACTGGATTTGAGTTGTATTCGTTGATAGAGTTTTGTCTTCATCCGTTGATACACTTTCACTTAGACAGAATTACATAGCATAGCTTATTTACAATTGGCTACCCTATTCTGCCTATCCATTGATGGTCAACATGACTGTGGATAAAAAAACACTATCAACTGATAACATAGAGATACTGCAGTATGCTATAAAACCTCATCCGTTGATGAGCTACCTGTCAACGGATAGAGTTATAAATCCTTATCCGTTGACAGCTACAAAACCTTATACAATTTGATTGATTGTGAAGTTATCATCAAGTACAACTGTAACACCCCCAGATCCGGGGTCCGGGATCCGGTGGTTACGGTTTCCAATTCTGTCCACAACAATTGAACTTTCCTTAACATAAAATAAATTACGTCTCTATGACCCAACACAACAATATAAAACACACCCGTTATAGTCCCAGAGATGAAATCAGAGTCACAATCAAATTTTTCTTAATCACATTATGAGTTCTTACAATCCAAAAGAATTTCAATATAATTACATACTCTTTGCCATCCATTTAAATAAGTCATACTAGACTATATTCTTGGTACTGAAAGAATAAATATATCCTACCAATAGCTTCTTCTTCAGCTCTGGTAGTCTCATCGTCCTCGCCCGCGTCGAGTGCGCCTTGTGCGAGTCATCTGGTCTAGCTGTTGTTGTGATATAATAATAAAGCAAGGGTGAGCAATAGCCCACCAACAATAATATATAACTGAACGATAAAGTATAACAGTTCAAAAGTATCTTTCAAACCATATGCCATGCATTTACGGAAATGATGCCAGTATAATATGAACGATGAAGTTACAAGGTAACTTAAAGTATTTGTTTGTAGAAATATCTGCTACGTCAAAAGTAAGCGAGATATTCTCATTGTTATTTAGAAGAGGAACTTGCATGAAAAGGTTGCAATTCCAGTTATGAACATTTTTCCAGTTTTGCCAACAGTAATCATGTTGCCGGAAATAAATAAGTTTGGATGATGAACCAATGATGGAGTATTCACCGCGCCCGCTGTTCCAATCTTGATGATCAGTCGAGATCGTACAGCTCAATTTAGATTTACTACCGGTAGAAGGAAGAACTGACGGCTTTACTTGTATACCGCCTTACTAGCTCTCCCCGGCCAACGGTTGGGCCAAAGGGGATGGACCGGCGCTACTCGGCCTCTTACACGACTCCTAGTTCAAATAGAATTCATGATTCTGAATGTAACGTTCGTCCCCCTTTCCCCAAGTATAATACTTGTTGATAAGACTCCACAAAGTAGTCGTATCTAGTTGGAAAGGAAAATTTACCAATAACTCCCAAGCTATTACTTGGTGACGGATATCAACTTGTTCCAGTAATCTTACCCCTCGAAAGATGAGAAGGTAAGCAACGACTTAATAAGTCAACAGTACCCGAGTTGCGGGTGAAGGGAATACTTTATGACCGGGAAGTCGACAAGATAAATAACATTTTTCCAAGAAAGGTTCCCTTATTATTAAGGAGATAGACTCAAAGAAGAATGATGTCTGAGAACCTTTCTTGATATAAGATTAATAATAATATGACTCCGAAATATTTTCTGTAATAATCGAAGAAGATAAACCTTATCGAGGTTATACTAAGTATGGAATAAATATTCAGAGAATATTTATTGAGTTAAAATATTTAAAGAATCATTGGGAATATGAAAGAATATCTTTAATCAGAGTATTTCTCAAAATAATCCCTGAAGAAATATCAGGAGAATATTTATTGAATAAATAAATATTTAAATGAATACTCAAAACAATATTCATTAATTAATAAGACCTGAAAAGAATATTTAAGGTAATATTCATAATTAATTAGGAATTTAAATGAATATTCAAAAGTAATATTCATTTAATGAATAATATCCTAAATGAATATCAAGTAATATTCATTTAGTAATCCAAGCCTTAAGGAATATTCGAGATAATATTCGATAATTAAATCAAGCTTCAGATGAATATTAAAATAATATTCATCAAGTATTCAATATCTTAAATGAATATATTCAAACGTAATATTTATTTAATAAAATAATATTCTAAAAGAATATCCAAATAATATTCATTTAGTAGTCTCATCTTTAGAAGAATATTCGAAATAATAATCGATAATCAATTCGACTCTGAATGAATATTGAGAAATATTATTCGTTGAATAGTTACGTTCAAATAATTATTTGAAGTAAGGATCGTTAAAATAATTAGTCTCGAACGAATATTCAAATAATATTCGTCGCCCAAATAATAGAAAATATTTACTTAAATATTTTCCTCCGAGGTAATCTCGATATATCAAGGAATATTGACTCCCGGTCTATTTTTGATTAATAAGATGTATACGCCCTTCTATGAGGGTCTTACAATAACCGGCTTATAACTGATATATAACTATCTAGCTTATAAGCCAACAATAACATTCAGGGAACAAGTATATCAATTCAACTTGAAAGTAGGCATGCATGCAATGGCATATGCATATCAGCAATCATATATATATATATTTATTCAATCACAACAACAGCCTAAAAGAAGGGAATTGAAACTTGCCTGATAGTCGAGTACGGTAAGGGGTAGTGGTAGCGGGTCCCGGTTCAGCTTGGTGATCTATAAATAGCCAAGGCATTCGGGATTAATCACTTAACATATAAAAAGTTAAGTTATACTTAATTCGAAACACGTTCTCGAGTTATCTCGTTATACCCCTTTTAGTGGATTACTTTTATCACTGATCCGACCCGACATTCGTTCGTTAATACGACATGTCATTGTACTTATACTTGGGACATACTTAAGTCATATGAGTTCTAAAGTCGATCGTTACGAACCAATACTATACTCCGAGTTTTATCGCCCGTTTTCTAAGTGTTTTACCGAAGTTATAAAAGAGTCGTCTTTTAGGGGTTCGTTCGCGTTTAACCTCGACTCGAACATTTTTAATAAATCGAAAAATGATCCTTTTGACATACGGTTTTCTTTCACACCTTCCTTTTTACCTCTAGTATTTATTTACCAAGATTCGCCATGACGTTACATAGTTTACGAGGGTTCAATTACAGTTACGAATTCTCGGTTACGGTTTCGATATACTTTTAGTAAACCGGCCGTAACTCCTAAACCGTAAGTCCGTTTCATGCGATCTTTATATCAAAACGAAGCTTGAAACATAATCTATCCTATCATGGCAGAAAATGAAGCTGTACAGTGAGTTATAGCTACTGTGATGCTCGGTGTTTAATAGTCTAACGAAAATTCGGCATTACGACGGCTATAAATCGAACGTTCTAAAATTCATAACAATCAATCCAAGCCACACCGGGCATACTATACATGGTTCTCATCTTAACCAGTCCAAGAAGGTTTCAATTAACCATCATAATCATCAAAACTCTTAAATCATCACTACTAACTACATAATCATGCTTTTATGCATATAACAACACCAAAATCTTAACTAATCTAAAACCATCAAGAACATATATAAAACTCAAAGTAAGATCTTGGGTTCTTAAGAATTATACCTTCCTTGGAGAGTGTACAAGCTATAATAACCCTTATATAGTCCTTGTATGGCTTTAACAAAGCTTAAATCATCCAAAGAAACCAAGAAATCAAAGTTAGTTTCTTGAAAACACTATTCACCCTCATCTTTGAGGATTTATTTGAAAATGGAAAACATGGAGTTTGAAGCTAAGATTTCTATGAGATCATTTTTATGAAATATAGGACTCACCATAAAAATTTGGAGATCAAACAATGGTTGGAAGGTGGATTTTGAAATCTTAAAACTCCAAAATTCGAAGTGCCTTGGTTTTGGGGGAAAAACAGTGAACTTCTCGAATTTATTTACCCATCCAAACGATCTTCAAAAATTATGAAATTAAATCCCCAACTTCACCTTGATGTGTAGAAGCTCCATAAATTTTTTCATGATTTTTAGATGAGTAGATCTAGGTGAAAAAAAATGGCAAAGACCCCTGCCCTGGAAAATGCAACTGCTGGAAAAATGGGGGAGAGGTGGTGTTTGCTTGGCTTTGATCTTGCTCTCATCTTATCTAAAGTGAATTATTGAATGTCTTTGGATAATATCTTGTCCATAAAGTAGCTTTAATAAAGTTCTAGGTCATGCATGATGTAATTAAATGGACAAGTGTTGGTTTGTAATGGTAAGATGATGACAAGAAGCTAAGTACTTGGTTATGTTTGCTAAGTATACTAGTTGCTCATGTAACTACTTAGTTACTTGGTCTTATCTCCTTGTACATGCATGCATCTTGATCCTCTGTTTGTTCTTTGTCCGGTTATTGCTCAATTCGTTGCTCGTTCGAGGGACTAACTCATTCGTTTCTAGTTAGGGTTTTACCGAAAACCTTCTTAATATTTATACTACTATTCCTCATCTTTCTTAATACTTCTCGAATTTAAATTCCTTAATTCTCTTTTATAAATCCTTAAGTCTTGCAGTGTCCAGGGAAATCTCGGAGAAAATAAAAGTGCTATTTTTCTGAATCCGACAGCTTTTACATACACTTATTTTCCTCCTGGATCACTAATACGAACTCAGAAATCCGTTCCGAATACCGGGTATAACATTATTATAATAATATTCCAAATTCCACCAAAATCACTATTCATCACTTATTTTTATTTAATTCCTATAGTTGGGAAAATGAACCTGGTTCACCCTCGAGTGTTCCTTAACCTTTTTACGGAACCGCTGGGCTTATAATAGATATTGATTTGGATGACATGAGGGTATCTATTTCTCTCTAGGGAATCTTATCTTAACTTTCTAGGAGATAGATTATTCTAACCTTAGTTATCACCCAATAGCATCCTTCAGGCCATATAACCTTGGAATATATATCCTTTCATTATTCATTCATTAAAACCAGTATTACATTCTAGTTGTAACCCCTATTCATTCTTACATCAATACATAATAAAAAGTTTTAATTCTACCCAAAAATCTGGGTTCTTACAGTCTCCCCTCCTTAAAAGGATTCCGTCCCGGAATCAGGTAGAAGACAATTGGGTATTTGTTGGTTATTTCACTTTCCAATTCTCTGGTCGATCCTTACACACTCCAATCTTTCTAAAGCATCTCATACTGGTGTTACAATACACCCTTATCCGTTCTACCAATTCTTTGATACTTTCGCACAACACATCATCCGGTATACGCCCTTGTCCGTTCTTATACTATTAACCTTATTGGTACGTGCAGTGACTTCGGTATCACTAACGCGCTACGAAGTCCGGAGATAACCTCACTCGTAATTTTGCAATTCCTAATCGTTTTAATCTTCGCAATCTCGATGTATATATATTTAGGTGGAAAATTTTATCGAGAGATCACTGTGATCAATGAACATTTGTTATATTGCATAGTTAGTACAAAAGGGGGCCAGCCTTTAGTACTTGACAAGCAATTAAACAATTAATGGCATTCCACTTAGACTCCTATCACACAGACAGAGAGTCACGTAGTATTACCTCCCCTCCTTAAAGGGTTGTTCTTCTCAATTTAGAAGAAGATAAATAAGGGAGAAGAAAAGAACGAATTTCAAAGAATCATATATGAAAGTTTTCATGATTGTCAAAATATCATATTTAGAATTTACCTCTGAACTATAGAGGTTTATTAGAGAAGAGAAATAATCATATTCGTATCAAATTCCACTTTTTCGTAATCTCACATATCACATGTCCTTGTTGCTCTGTCCATCATTCGTTGGACCTATACTCTTGTTCGATATTAGTATCAACTACTTTTTGGAAAATCCTTCAACCTCTCAGGTTAAATCTTGGATTTCCCGCTTGACATTATTATTACTCACATTTCATGCCCCGACACTGGCTCTTTCATACTCATAATTCTAACACTATCAGGTTGTCATTCCGAGAGCTCATTAAGAAGAACCCATTCATCAATCCATTCATAACATTTCTTGCTTCACATTCAATTATTATTTCCCATTCTTTTCTTTATCAATCACATCCATCTTATCATCTAGTTCTCATTCACTTCTGTTATTGAACTCCACCGTCACCTTATTAGGGGAACGCGTGTTACCTTTATTCAATATACGTGGCACGTTTGTGGTCAAACTTTCCTTTGTTCAACCATCTAGATTTCACTTTCTCATTCCATGAGTCTTTTTTTTTTATTACTCAATCAAACTATTCCATATTTCCTCGGATTTTCCAGTCTTAAAAAGGAGCCAATTTGTATGTCATTCATGCTCCTAATTCCAACTTTCCGTTTTGGCCAATACCCTTACCTTGCCAATTCCATACTCTTCTCGCTTCATTACTAGAGCTTCTCATGAGTCCGCATACCTGACTTTCTTATTAATCCTCGACTCTTCATTCATCTCAATCAGTTGCTTGTCTTCATTTCTACTATAATCATTCTATGAACCATCATAGCCTAATCATTTATTTCAAATATCCCGTCATTCCAGAAATTACACCATCCGAAATAAACCTGGATGATTTCTCTAACTTAGATTCAATTCGACATTTCCACAGTCGTTACCACCTAATTTCTCATAAGGATCACCATCGCTTATCGTTTACGCAGTGCTTTAATAACTAAGCATCATAATTGTCAATTCAAGATCCTCTAGGAAAACAAAATAATCACTATTTCCTATCCATAAGGAACGCTTCCTGAACTTGACGTAGATATTACCTGAAGCAGAAAAAAAAAAATTGCAGGAAAGCTTCCAGCATCGCAGCTGGAACAGGCTGGTGAGATTATTAATCATATATCTCCGGTAGAAGACTAAAAGCTTAGCGGTTTGCTTAATCGCTTGCCAACCTCATAATTCTCTATCTTGTTTACACAGAAATACACCAACATAAACTTGCTTGTCATTCATCATCGTGCCATTTGGCTTATCAGTATTTGTACCTTCTCTACTTCTGGTCATTTACTACCAATTCATTGTTACTTAACCTCCCCTCTCTCTTTCCAAAGAAAAGGCGAGTCTCTTGGGGAATTTGGTCTGGTCTGTCGTAGAGCCTCCTAATGTCGGTAATGTGCTACTGGCAACATCAGGAATCGAATCTTTACTTAAACCATTCTTATAGTTGATCCTGGCACAATCATCAAACGGAATGTAACTTCCTCTACCACATTATGACCATCAAGGTCCTTACATTATCATTCTATTTCTTTGGTCTGAGCATTTATGCTTACTCCCCTATATTTAAAGTGTCGGCCACCTCGTTGGCCTTTCCTGATTATAATAATTTCTTGAGATCAATGTTTTCTGGATCTATTCCAACTCAGGGTGGAAGCATTCTCCCTTAAATTCTGCTGAATGAGAGAAAACCTCTATCAGTCTTTTCCAAAAGTCATTGCTCCCACCTACCCGTGGGAACTTTATCACGTTTATTCCCAATCCTACTTAGGATACTTCTTTTCTTAGTTCTTTCTTTATCTTAGGATAATCTCAACCATTATAGGTTCAACCCATACTTCCTCAGGGTTTCATACATGCCTCATCTGGCATTATTGTTACGATGTCATACTTTCCTTACCAAACTTCCATTTTTGCAGTTCGGAATATTACCCTTTTTCCTTGTAAGGTTTCGTAGGCCATCCTTATCATTCCTCCGGTATTTTCTGGGTACCGGGTATATCAAAATGTCATTGATCAATACTCTAATAATTCTATCTATGTTCTTCCCAGAACTCTTTTTAATAATCCTTACCGGTCATCGTTGCCTTAGCAAGTCCAGCTCATATCATCTGAAGTCATAATGTCGTTATTAGGGTTAATGCCACCCCTTGTGCATTCCCCAGGGTTTGTCTTAATTTATGGATATCCTATCCTTAATTCAACTGTCAAGGAATTCTTGCATCTTATAATTGGCAATCAGATCATGTATCCTTAATAAAGGTCTCTTTTCAATCATTCTCATTTGATAATCGATCGGTGGTTTAATGCCACCCTCTTCTTTCAGATAGTTGTCAGCCTATTTGGCCTTCCAAAAAGGCAACGTATGCCAATCTCTTCTCTTACCGAACTTGTTAACAGTAGCAAGGATGTTCTGGAAGATATTGGTCGAGTTCAACGTGAATCTCTTAGTGCTTATCGTTCTTCGCAAAGGTACTTGCCTCAGACAAAATTCCTACAGCATACTGTTCAATTTCTGACCTTTTCTATACCCTCTTCATATACCTTCATTGTTTACTTTCTTCCGTCATAATATATTCATGGTATTCATGATACCCTAACATCATACATCTCAAGTCACTATACTTCCATTTTACTCGAAATCTTGGACAACCATATACACATGAGTCACTTTAGTACGGGTGACCCCATCCTAAAAAGGTCTAGTGAATTCCCAATCAAAACATGGGTTGTTCGGCAGAAGATTCAAACGATCTCATTAATGTTTCCTTTATATCAGAAGCCCTTGCAGTCGGTGCTTTCTTAGAAGCAACCCTGCTTTGTCTTTTCATTGCTGGTCTAGTCACTTTATAGTCCGTTGTGACTTGGCCTCAACTGGCCACACATAAAAAAAAAAAAAAAAAAAAAAATGATTTTAGGGGTTGGCTAATAGCATTATTTTTCTAGCAATTGCCGGCATAGTGCCTTCTTTGATACCTTTCCACCTTTCCAAAACTTTACTTTATATAAGTCTTAATCGACTATTCGGCACCGTCTCTGGTCACCTTTCCTCTACTTTTATCTTTCATCTATTATTATCAATCCCGCGTGCCACGCAAGCTTACCATTCCTGGCATAACAGCCTTTTCACTTAAGTCAATCCCGGAGTTTCTCCGTCCGGCTAGTTTCTTACTTACATTTCCTGTTTTCGTCCAATCTCACTTCATCATTTTATCACTACCGTCGATTGTAATGCTCAGGGTCCGTTTAATAACCCATTTTACAGCATCCTTACCCGAATCACAGGGTTTGCTCCAGTTTCTACTCTCTTCCATGACATTCTCTGATAATCAGAAAGACAAGGTTTGCCAGAATTCACCGAATTCCTTTCCAGACTCAGGGAAATTTTGATCAATCTACCCACCTACTGGTAACATCAAGGAGACCAGTTTCGAAACCTGAAGAATAGTTCTATGAACCTCCAAGCAGGTGGAATCATAAGCAGTCATAGTTAACGAAATAATCATCATCGGATTGGAAGTTTACCCACTGGAGAGGAATCAATTATATCCATCCCTTAGAAGGGAATCAATACTTTCCAACTGAAACCTGTCACAACGTCCTGATATTCAATACTACCAAATGTCGGTCTACCTAACCCTTTATGCGAAGCGTCATTGGAAGCACAAAGTTTCCTTTTTCCATTAAGCAATGCCAGCTCTTGGTCATTACCAATTTCACCTTTTAGCTCCAGGAAGATTTTCTCACATTTTTCTCTTTAACTGCTGATCGTATTACTTGATCTATTATAATTCCGCATCGGAATAAACTTAAGGTACTACTATAATCCATTCAAAGAGAAGAAGGAATTTAATATTCCTCTGAATCACATGCATCTAACGTTTCTGGTTCATCATTTAACTGAGTTGAATTAACTCTATACTCAGTCTCTGGCAGTAGTCTCATTACGAGTTCATCTTGACTCACAGGTCTTATCTTCCGGTAAGTTCTGAGATCATTGTCTTGCTTACTACTTCCTTATATAATTTTACCCAATCATGCTGTCACTTCCCAATGTCTTTACTTTATACTGATTCATTCATGAACATTTCCCTGAATAAAACCACCTCATTAACCTCACTTTGGTTTCGTAATTTATAACCTATGACATCTGCCTTCCCGTGGCAAATTATTACTGACAATATTCATACTGATTCATTTATCAAATGATATGGCACTTACTGCCTCATTCTCAACTATTCCTAGGGACTCTTCTCCTCGCCCTAAATCGATGTCTTTGATAATCATACATCCCTCTAGCTCTGTCTTTGTTAAGATTAAAATCTCTAAGGATTCTCATCTATTTCCGTATAAGATCTCAAGTAATTCTTCCAATCCTTCTTTCTTGCTGGTACTACATCTGGTAGTCCGGCTATGAATTCAACATGCATCTTCAGATCTCTTAATAATATCTCGGTTCTTTATACTCACTTTTCTGAGCACCATATCTTAATCATCACAGTCATTCTGGCTGCGACCCTCATTACCCATGGGTAAGCTCCTTATCCTCACAGGATTTTCCTTATCTGCTGGAACCTCTTCCGGGTCTCCAGTAGGGTACTCCATCGAATTACCCGTTGATCTTCAGCATATAAAGCATCATCGCGCTGTTGCTCGTATGCCTCAAGGTCAGTCGCCTTACTCGTCGATACGATATCGAGCTAAGTTACTATCATTATACTTACGAGTTCCCATAAGGGTTTTATATGTCATCACTACATTAAGTAGTCCGACTATGAACTTGGCAAGAGTTCTTATTATCTTAGTGAATTTATTGTTTTAACGTCGCCTCATCTCTGGGGTTTATAACGTACGCTCTGATACCACTTCTGTAACACCCCCAGATCCGGGGTCCGGGATCCGGTGGTTACGGTTTCCAATTCTGTCCACAACAATTGAACTTTCCTTAACATAAAATAAATTACGTCTCTATGACCCAACACAACAATATAAAACACACCCGTTATAGTCCCAGAGATGAAATCAGAGTCACAATCAAATTTTTCTTAATCACATTATGAGTTCTTACAATCCAAAAGAATTTCAATATAATTACATACTCTTTGCCATCCATTTACATAAGTCATACTAGACTATATTCTTGGTACTGAAAGAATAAATATATCCTACCAATAGCTTCTTCTTCAGCTCTGGTAGTCTCATCGTCCTCGCCCGCGTCGAGTGCGCCTTGTGCGAGTCATCTGGTCTAGCTGTTGTTGTGATATAATAATAAAGCAAGGGTGAGCAATAGCCCACCAACAATAATATATAACTGAACGATAAAGTATAACAGTTCAAAAGTATCTTTCAAACCATATGCCATGCATTTACGGAAATGATGCCAGTATAATATGAACGATGAAGTTACAATGTAACTTAAAGTATTTGTTTGT
The DNA here is from genome assembly GCA_036435485.1 of Saposhnikovia divaricata. Lineage (NCBI taxonomy): Eukaryota > Viridiplantae > Streptophyta > Magnoliopsida > Apiales > Apiaceae > Saposhnikovia > Saposhnikovia divaricata. The sequence goes on from CM071601.1 coordinate 103,732,147, forward strand.
AGAAATATCTGCTACGTCAAAAGTAAGCGAGATATTCTCATTGTTATTTAAGAAGAGGAACTTGCATGAAAAGGTTGCAATTCCAGTTATGAACATTTTTCCAGTTTTGCCAACAGTAATCATGTTGCCGGAAATAAATAAGTTTGGATGATGAACCAATGATGGAGTATTCACCGCGCCCGCTGTTCCAATCTTGATGATCAGTCGAGATCGTACAGCTCAATTTAGATTTACTACCGGTAGAAGGAAGAACTGACGGCTTTACTTGTATACCGCCTTACTAGCTCTCCCCGGCCAACGGTTGGGCCAAAGGGGATGGACCGGCGCTACTCGGCCTCTTACACGACTCCTAGTTCAAATAGAATTCATGATTCTGAATGTAACGTTCGTCCCCCTTTCCCCAAGTATAATACTTGTTGATAAGACTCCACAAAGTAGTCGTATCTAGTTGGAAAGGAAAATTTACCAATAACTCCCAAGCTATTACTTGGTGACGGATATCAACTTGTTCCAGTAATCTTACCCCTCGAAAGATGAGAAGGTAAGCAACGACTTAATAAGTCAACAGTACCCGAGTTGCGGGTGAAGGGAATACTTTATGACCGGGAAGTCGACAAGATAAATAACATTTTTCCAAGAAAGGTTCCCTTATTATTAAGGAGATAGACTCAAAGAAGAATGATGTCTGAGAACCTTTCTTGATATAAGATTAATAATAATATGACTCCGAAATATTTTCTGTAATAATCGAAGAAGATAAACCTTATCGAGGTTATACTAAGTATGGAATAAATATTCAGAGAATATTTATTGAGTTAAAATATTTAAAGAATCATTGGGAATATGAAAGAATATCTTTAATCAGAGTATTTCTCAAAATAATCCCTGAAGAAATATCAGGAGAATATTTATTGAATAAATAAATATTTAAATGAATACTCAAAACAATATTCATTAATTAATAAGACCTGAAAAGAATATTTAAGGTAATATTCATAATTAATTAGGAATTTAAATGAATATTCAAAAGTAATATTCATTTAATGAATAATATCCTAAATGAATATCAAGTAATATTCATTTAGTAATCCAAGCCTTAAGGAATATTCGAGATAATATTCGATAATTAAATCAAGCTTCAGATGAATATTAAAATAATATTCATCAAGTATTCAATATCTTAAATGAATATTCAAACGTAATATTTATTTAATAAAATAATATTCTAAAAGAATATCCAAATAATATTCATTTAGTAGTCTCATCTTTAGAAGAATATTCGAAATAATAATCGATAATCAATTCGACTCTGAATGAATATTGAGAAATATTATTCGTTGAATAGTTACGTTCAAATAATTATTTGAAGTAAGGATCGTTAAAATAATTAGTCTCGAACGAATATTCAAATAATATTCGTCGCCCAAATAATAGAAAATATTTACTTAAATATTTTCCTCCGAGGTAATCTCGATATATCAAGGAATATTGACTCCCGGTCTATTTTTGATTAATAAGATGTATACGCCCTTCTATGAGGGTCTTACAATAACCGGCTTATAACTGATATATAACTATCTAGCTTATAAGCCAACAATAACATTCAGGGAACAAGTATATCAATTCAACTTGAAAGTAGGCATGCATGCAATGGCATATGCATATCAGCAATCATATATATATATTTATTCAATCACAACAACAGCCTAAAAGAAGGGAATTGAAACTTGCCTGATAGTCGAGTACGGTAAGGGGTAGTGGTAGCGGGTCCCGGTTCAGCTTGGTGATCTATAAATAGCCAAGGCATTCGGGATTAATCACTTAACATATAAAAAGTTAAGTTATACTTAATTCGAAACACGTTCTCGAGTTATCTCGTTATACCCCTTTTAGTGGATTACTTTTATCACTGATCCGACCCGACATTCGTTCGTTAATACGACATGTCATTGTACTTATACTTGGGACATACTTAAGTCATATGAGTTCTAAAGTCGATCGTTACGAACCAATACTATACTCCGAGTTTTATCGCCCGTTTTCTAAGTGTTTACCGAAGTTATAAAAGAGTCGTCTTTTAGGGGTTCGTTCGCGTTTAACCTCGACTCGAACATTTTTAATAAATCGAAAAATGATCCTTTTGACATACGGTTTTCTTTCACACCTTTTTTTTTACCTCTAGTATTTATTTACCAAGATTCGCCATGACGTTACATAGTTTACGAGGGTTCAATTACAGTTACGAATTCTCGGTTACGGTTTCGATATACTTTTAGTAAACCGGCCGTAACTCCTAAACCGTAAGTCCGTTTCATGCGATCTTTATATCAAAACGAAGCTTGAAACATAATCTATCCTATCATGGCAGAAAATGAAGCTGTACAGTGAGTTATAGCTACTGTGATGCTCGGTGTTTAATAGTCTAACGAAAATTCGGCATTACGACGGCTATAAATCGAACGTTCTAAAATTCATAACAATCAATCCAAGCCACACCGGGCATACTATACATGGTTTTCATCTTAACCAGTCCAAGAAGGTTTCAATTAACCATCATAATCATCAAAACTCTTAAATCATCACTACTAACTACATAATCATGCTTTTATGCATATAACAACACCAAAATCTTAACTAATCTAAAACCATCAAGAACATATATAAAACTCAAAGTAAGATCTTGGGTTCTTAAGAATTATACCTTCCTTGGAGAGTGTACAAGCTATAATAACCCTTATATAGTCCTTGTATGGCTTTAACAAAGCTTAAATCATCCAAAGAAACCAAGAAATCAAAGTTAGTTTCTTGAAAACACTATTCACCCTCATCTTTGAGGATTTATTTGAAAATGGAAAACATGGAGTTTGAAGCTAAGATTTCTAGGAGATCATTTTTATGAAATATAGGACTCACCATAAAAATTTGGAGATCAAACAATGGTTGGAAGGTGGATTTTGAAATCTTAAAACTCCAAAATTCGAAGTGCCTTGGTTTTGGGGGAAAAACAGTGAACTTCTCGAATTTATTTACCCATCCAAACGATCTTCAAAAATTATGAAATTAAATCCCCAACTTCATCTTGATGTGTAGAAGCTCCATGAATTTTTTCATGATTTTTAGATGAGTAGATCTAGGTGAAAAAAAATGGCAAAGACCCCTGCCCTGGAAAATGCAACTGCTGGAAAAATGGGGGAGAGGTGGTGTTTGCTTGGCTTTGATCTTGCTCTCATCTTATCTAAAGTGAATTATTGAATGTCTTTGGATAATATCTTGTCCATAAAGTAGCTTTAATAAAGTTCTAGGTCATGCATGATGTAATTAAATGGACAAGTGTTGGTTTGTAATGGTAAGATGATGACAAGAAGCTAAGTACTTGGTTATGTTTGCTAAGTATACTAGTTGCTCATGTAACTACTTAGTTACTTGGTCTTATCTCCTTGTACATGCATGCATCTTGATCCTCTGTTTGTTCTTTGTCCGGTTATTGCTCAATTCGTTGCTCGTTCGAGGGACTAACTCATTCGTTTCTAGTTAGGGTTTTACCGAAAACCTTCTTAATATTTATACTACTATTCCTCATCTTTCTTAATACTTCTCGAATTTAAATTCCTTAATTCTCTTTTATAAATCCTTAAGTCTTGCAGTGTCCAGGGAAATCTCGGAGAAAATAAAAGTGCTATTTTTCTGAATCCGACAGCTTTTACATACACTTATTTTCCTCCTGGATCACTAATACGAACTCAGAAATCCGTTCCGAATACCGGGTATAACATTATTATAATAATATTCCAAATTCCACCAAAATCACTATTCATCACTTATTTTTATTTAATTCCTATAGTTGGGAAAATGAACCTGGTTCACCCTCGAGTGTTCCTTAACCTTTTTACGGAACCGCTGGGCTTATAATAGATATTGATTTGGATGACATGAGGGTATCTATTTCTCTCTAGGGAATCTTATCTTAACTTTCTAGGAGATAGATTATTCTAACCTTAGTTATCACCCAATAGCATCCTTCAGGCCATATAACCTTGGAATATATATCCTTTCATTATTCATTCATTAAAACCAGTATTACATTCTAGTTGTAACCCCTATTCATTCTTACATCAATACATAATAAAAATTTTTAATTCTACCCAAAAATCTGGGTTCTTACAACAACATATTCCTAACAATCTCCCCCAATTTATACTTGATGGCAATAAAGCATAAATTCAGGACCTTGATGATAACAAAACATTCCTAAAGATATATATAGAACAATGCAAAAATTGTATTAAGCTACAAAAATTAAAAACTGAAAGTTTGAGAAATTTACAAAGAAGTTCTCCTCTAGACTCAGCAGATTAAAACTGTTTCTTCTCTCTTGTTGGCATCACCCTTGATTTTCCTTCTTTGGCAGAGTTGGACTCAATCTGCATTTGGAGTTGCCTATAGAAGGCATCTTCTTCATCAACTTTTGGATTTAGCTTTTGTTGTAACCATCTCAGGTATTTAGAACTAGCCTTTGATAGTTGGTCTTCTAACCTGAAGAATCTCCTATTACCATCTTCATCCCTGAACTCCATCATCCAGAAGGGTTGAAGGTGGATTTTCTGTCCATTGTATGGGATCTTCATCTTCCTTGGAAGACTTGATGGTGAGTTCCATTCTCTCCTTACTTGTTCTATTCTGTCCAGCATCTCCCCTTTTGCTATCTTGGAGAACCCTGTGTATCTCTTCATTGCAGAGAACACCTTGGTTAATGTCAGATAATTTTCTCCAAGAACCCTCTGTAGTGGCCATGTCCTTTCCTTTCCTCCCTTGTATACAAAGACCAATCTCTCAGGCAAATGTTTATATTTGTGAATTCCTCTTACTTCTGACAATTCATCCAGATACAGATTCATGCCAGAGTATTCTTCAATATCTGCCTGATAGATAAAATCATCCTTGTTTTCCAAGATTGGCTGCTTGACAATAGCAGGTACCCTAGCAACTTGAATTGGTTCCTTTGAAGGTTGCTTTGGTATCCTTTTCTTCTGTATATGCTTCTGCTGAGGCTTCAGCAAGAAAGAAGGAACCTCAATGGAGTCAAGATTCGTTGGTTCCTCTTTAGGTACTATAGGGTCACCATGGAAATTCACAGCTGGGTTGAATACTTTTGCAGAAATAGGTTGTGATGAGCAAACTGTTTCCTTGCTTTCAATTTCTGGAGAGACAGGCCTCCCTGCCTTTGATTTCACTCTCCTTTTAGGTTTGGATTTGGGGACTGATTTCACTTTCCTTTTAGGTTTGGATTTGGGAACTTCCTCAGGTTCCCTCATTTCATCCTCTACCTCATCCATTAACTCCTAAGCTAGCCTGGCTTACTTCTCATCTGAGTTTTCATATTGATATTCTTCACTTGGATGAGCTTCCCTTAGAAGTTTGGAGGTCTCCTCTCTTTTTGCTTCAACAAATCTAGGATGGCTGTTGGATATATTTAACACTTTTCCAATCCTTATTATTACAGCCATCCAATCTCTTACACTCTTATTTGTCTTTTCCTTGAACTCTTTGATTGTCTTTCCCATTAGCTTCTCATCATCATCCTTGGGAAACGGAAAGTCCAATTGTAACTTGTTCTTCCCATTTGCCTTTGGTGGAGAGTAGGCTCTGAATTTTATGTATGGTTCAAATTCTTTGACATAAGATGGTTCAGCATCATAGAATGTAGGAGCCACAATCTCTGGAGTGAGCACCTTCAGAATTGTAGTTGATATTGTTGGAGCTGAGGACTGAGTAGAGAACAGAGTTGATACAATTGATTCATTGATCATCCTTTCTGTTCTCATCATTCTTTCATTTGCCTCCTTGTTGATCTTCTCTAATTCTTTAATTCTGGCTTGCCTCTCATCTTCTGAGATTTTTGATAAGTCAGGAATCACAAGCAAAGCCTTTTGTTTCTTCACAGGGGAAGCCTCTATAGTAAACTCTTTTGGATTGACCACTATCATTGGCTGTTGCTCCCCCTCAATTTGTGCTATCTTGCTACTGGAAGCTGGAATTTGACTAGAAGTAGCTGCAACCTCTTCTACCTTTTTCTCCCCCTTTTTGTTAGCATCAAGGGCTGGAGGTGAGGCTGCAAGTAGCCTTTCCAGTAGCTCAGTCTGTTTGGCTTGATTGGCAATGAGTGTCTGCATTTAAGATTCCATACTATCCACTCTGGAGGAGAGATGCTGAACAGATTTGGCCAGGCTATTTTCCTTCAATAGTTTGCTAGTCAACACCTTCTGAGTGGTAGTAGGGGCTAGTGCCTCAATCCTGGCATCTAGTTCCACTTTCATTTCTCTAATTGCAGTTTGGACCTCCTCCTGTTGTGTTCTTTGAATGACCATGTGCATCTTGTGAAGTTTCAGGGAGTCCATTATTTGTTGAAGGATAGCCTTTCTATGTGGATCTGTATTTTGGTGCTCAGCCCTAACAGATTGATATTGCTTCATAATCTCCACATTGAAGTCACCAGCCACAGTGGCAGTAGAAAATAGCCATTCTGGAGTATCTGCCACATTGACTTCTTCATCATTTTCTGTGTTGTCACTGTCATCACTGCCAAACTCTTCACTGTCAGCATCTGAAGGCAGAGTTGTCAAAGCTTCCTTTGCTCTTTGTAGAGATTGTGAGGTGTGCACTAGGTGCATTGCCTCCTCTGCCTCCACATTGCCCTGTTGTGCCATGACTTGATAGGCAGAAACAAGATGAGTAAAGGTTTCAGGATCCAAAGAGATGGAGTCAATGATTGACTGATATTCTTGTCGAAATTCCATCTATTTAGAAGCTTCATTAACCTCCATTAACTCACTTGCAATGGCTGGAGCTTCCTGCCTTGTTTCTCCTGTAGTCCCTTCTCTCCACGCATCTCTCTTTTCTTGCATCAGGGGCTCCCCCTGGCTCACACCTCTCACACCCTCACCTTCACCTACTAAGGTGGAACTCTCTTGCTCTCCTTTTGCCTGACCTGAAGAAATGGTCAGCCTCTTATTATTTGCCTCTTCTTTTGCCTGCTCACAAGGCAGCCTCTCACTCCCTTCCCTCAATCCTAAAAGTGTTTCAACTACTGAGAACTCCTCCACACTTGACCCGGGAATGTCAGATATAGCAGTGGTAGAGTGAGTTATCAACGGATAAGGGATATCCGTTGATGGAGTAGTTATAACTATCAACGGATAGCTATACATAGGCGCATCCGTTGATGGAGAAACACTTGTCAACGGATGAAGGATATCCATTAATGAAGGAATGATAGTATCCGTTGAAGCGAAGACCAACACTGAATCTGTGGAGATTGATTTTAAAGATGAGGCCACAGATGTTGTTGAGAATTCAGGAATGGAAGGTTGATGGCCCAACAAATCATCTAAAAGATGATGACCACCAATTGCAGAGTGGGGCTTCTCCAAGAATCTTAAAGATGGAGAATCAGGAATTGATGTAGATATCATATCCACATCCAGAGATGGAGTTGGTGATGGTGGATTGTAATGTGTATCGATTTGAAGGTTAAGATCAAGGGGCTGTGACTCCACATTTATTGAAGTCACATCAAACTGAATTTGAGAAGGTACAGTTTGCTGTACTGTGTGTGCACCCTGTGCTTCCCCTATGGTTTTAGATTTTACTCTTCTTTCATAGGTTTTTGAGAGAGAGCTAGTGTCCCTTACCCTTTTGTGCAGAGTTGCTGTAGAACTAGTAGTCACACCCTATTGAGAGGATGTAACTTGGGCTTGGCTATTTGGTACACTTGCCTCACCTACCTTATTCTTAGGGCTTACACACTGTCCCTCACCACTCACTACCTCCTTCACACTCCCCTCAAGAGTTGTGGTAGTTTTTGCAACAGGTGCTTTTTGAGAAACACCTGAGGTTTGTCTCTTAGATTTTGGTTTGGAAACTTTTGTTTTAGTCAATTGGGTAGGAGCCTGTTTGGTCACTACTACAGACTCCATTGTGACTGTGGAAGGCAAAGAAATTTGGGGGTTAGAGATAGGAGTTTCAAGGTTAGAAAGAGTTACCTGAACAATTGGTAGATATACCAATTGTACTTCTGCATTGGAGTTCATTCGAATTAAATCACTTAAGACTCTCTTCTCCTGAACAAAACATGTGAACTTGCTATTCGGGTTAGCAATGGATAGCTCATTCTCAGATACATGCAGTGCTATGAGCATCAAAAATCTAGCAAAATATATATTCTTGCTCCTAGTTTCCTTTTTACCTAATTTTGCTGCTATCTCATACATGACTAGTGTGCCAAAGTTATAGAATTTATCAGTCAGAAGCATACACAACATAACTAGCATGGAATGGGTAACAACATCAAAGTTACTAATTTTGCCTGAAAAAGTTTTAATGAAGGCATCACAAAAATAACTCCATTCTTTAACCATCCCTTTCCTAACAATTTTCCCTAAATTATCAGTACTAAGGGCATAATTTATGGAATTAAGCATGGCAACTATTTCAGCATCACTTGGTACTTTCAGACAGTTATTCTCAGGCAATTTTAAACAGGCAATTATCACATCAGAGTTAACTACATAGTTTTTATCCTTTAAGGAAAAACAATTGTACCGTCTGTGCCATTGAACTCAGCAGATGCCCACACCTCTTCAATTACCTCGTGGATTAGAAGAGTGGTGGCAGTCATAGCATACGAAAGTTTACAGTTCTTCATAAAGTTCATCATGGTGTGATAAGCTTCTGGGGCATTCACTGTATCGACATAGGCCGCGAAGTTGTTCTTCTCATAGGTGAACCCAGTCGAAGACATCATCTTAACAATAGGCGCCATTGAAGTGTTTGAACTTTTGTTGCAGAGAGTTTTTGTGAAGAAGATGCAGTTTACTTAAGAGAATCTTGAAAGTCGATAAAAGTGAGATGTGAGAGCACAAGACAGCCTTTTATACTTTTCAAGAATTGAAAATGAAATAATTAAAAGTAATTACCCATTGGTCAAAAGTAACTGTCAAATAATAAAAGAAAATAAATATAACCAGTCCTATATAGATACACGTTTACCAACGGTTATATTTAAAAGAAAATATGTATACCAACGGATATGAAATGAACGGTTGAGAAACAGTTTATCCGTTGATGACGTGGATAACCTGTTATCCGTTGATATACGAAAATCTAGGAATGTGTTTATGCTATCAACGGATAAAAGGATATCCGTTGATAAGATAATTTTGCATTGGACAAAATTTCTGAAGAAAATTTTTCTGAGAGTTTTTAATTCTCAAGTAAATCAAAACACATTCCTAGCTGCAATGCAGTAAAATCAAATATCACTAGGAATTATGACAAGTTAAGCATACCTAGCTCACCTACCAATCTTGTGAATGTGGATTCATCAAGAGGCTTGGTGAAGATATCTGCAAGCTGCATTTCACTTGGCACAAAGTGCATTTCTACTGTACCATTCATCACATGTTATCTAATGAAGTGGTATTTGATGTCAATGTGCTTGGTTCTCGAATGTTGCACTGGATTCCCTGTGATGGCAATAGCACTTGTGTTGTCATAGAAAATTGGAATCTTCTCAACTTTTAGACCATAGTCAATAAGTTGATTTCTCATCCATAGAATCTGTGTACAACAACTTCCAGCAGCAATGTACTCAGCTTCAGCTGTAGAAGTGGAGACTGAGTTCTGTTTCTTACTGAACCATGAAACAAGCCTGTTTCCTAGAAATTGACAGGAACCTGTAGTACTTTTCCTATCAACTCTGCAACCTGCATAATCTGCATCTGAATAGCTAGTTAGATCAAAACCAGATTCTCTTGGGTACCAAATGCCAAGGTTTGGTGTTCCCTTGAGATACCTGAAAATTCTCTTAATAGCTATCAAGTGAGACTCTCTAGGGTCAGCTTAAAATCTAGCACAAAGACAAGTAGAAAACATTATATCAGGTCTACTAGCTGTTAGGTATAGAAGTGAACCTACCATGCCTCTATAGCTTGAGATGTCCAGAGACTTTTCCTTAGTATTCAACTCAAGCTTAGTTGCAGTGGCCATAGGTGTTTTTGCAGAGGTACAATCCATTAAGTCAAATTTCTTTAAGAGATCATAAATATATTTTGTTTGACTTATGAAAATTCCCTCATTAACTTGCTTTACTTGTAGGCCAAGAAAGTAAGTTAATTCACCCATCATGCTCATTTCATACCTACTTTGCATAAGTTTGTCAAACCTTTTGCAAAGCTTCTCATCTGTAGACCCAAAAATAATATCATCTACATAGATTTGAACAAGTATTGAAGAGCCATTGATATTCCTATGAAACAAGGTTTTATCTACTGTACCTCTAGTGAAGTGATTCTCCAAAAGAAATTGAGATAAAGTGTCATACCAGGCTCTTGGTGCTTGCTTCAAACCATAAAGTGCTTTCATGAGAAGATATACATATTCTGGAAATTCTGGATCTTCAAAACCAGGAGGTTGATGGACATAGACCTCTTCTTCCAGTTCCCCATTTAGAAAGGCACTTTTGACATCCAATTGATAGACCTTGAAATTGGCATGTGCTGCATAGGCTAGGAAGATTCTTATTGCCTCAAGTCTTGCCACTAGAGCAAAATTTTCATCAAAATCTATCCCTTCTTCTTGAGAATAGCCCTTTGCCACTAATCTAGCTTTATTCCTCACAATTATGCCATTTTCATCTGTCTTATTCTTGAGAACCCATTTAGTACCTATGACACTTCTATCATCAGGTTTGGGCACAAGGTTCCATACATTATTTTTTTCAAATTGGTTTAGCTCTTCTTGCATTGCTAAGACCCAATCTGGATCTAGAAGGGCATCTTCCACTTTCTTAGGTTCCTCTTGAGACAGGAAGCTACTGTATAGACATTCTGCTTGAGTGGCCCTTCTAGTTTGGACTCTTGAATTTGATTCACCAATAATTAACTCAAATGGATGATCTCTAGTCCATTTTCTTGCAGGTGGAAGGTTTGATCTTGATGAGGTTGCTTCATTTTCATGAGCATGATCATGTTGATTTAGCATTAATTTTTGACCTTGAGAAACTCCCCCTGAGTTTGTTGTCCTTGCTGAATTATGAATTTGACTGTCAACGGATGCATCATTTTGCCTGCCGACGGATGCTTGAGAATCTCTGTCAACGGATGCATCTCTAATATTGTCAACGGATGCTCCAGAATGACTGTCAACGGATGCTTCATTTCCAGTGTAAGCATCACTTCTAGTTGGTACAACAACTCCTCGTGGATCTCTGTGGTCATGATCTTCATCTTCCTCATCATCATCATAGTACATTCTTCCTTCACCTTCATTCTCAAATTCCAACTTTTCATGGGAGCCTTCATCATTTAGACCTAGAATCTTTTGATCATCAAACACAACATGTACAGATTCCATAACAATGTTGGTTCTTAGATTGTAGATTTTGTAGGCTTTCCCTACTGCATATCCAACAAAAATAGCTTCATCTGCCTTTGCTTCAAATTTGCCCAAGTTATCTCTATGATTCCTTAGCACAAAACACTTACATCCAAAGACATGAAGGAAAACTAAAGTTGGTTTCTTGTTGGTTAACAACTGATAAGGAGTCATTCCTCTAGCTTGATTGACCAAGGAAATATTCTGAGTACAGCATGCAGTGTTGACAGCGTCAACCCAGAAATATGTTGGTAACCTTGATTCACTTAACATTGTTCTAGCTGCTTCAATGAGAGTTCTGTTTTTCCTTTCAACAACCCCATTTTGTTGAGGTGTTCTGGCAGCAGAAAACTCATGGACAATTCCATTTTCTTCACAGAAAATCTTCATTGTAGAATTCTTGAATTCAGTACTATTGTCACTCCTGATTCTTTGTACTCTGTCTTCAGAACCATTGTTTAGTATTCTGAGGTGATTGATGATGATTTCACTTGCACAATCCTTGGAGTGCAGGAAGAAGGTCCATGTGAACTTAGAAAAATCATCTACAATCACCAGACAGTATTTCTTCTTTGAAATAGACATGACATTTACTGGACCAAATAAGTCCATATGCAGCAATTGAAGAGGCTTAACAATGGATGACTATGTCTTGCTTTTGAAGGATGATTTCTTTTGTTTCCCTAATTGGCAGGCATCACACAGTCCATCTCTGACAAATTCCAATTGAGGGATTCCTCTAGCAAGATCCTTTTTTACCAAATCATTCATAACTTTAAAATTCAAATGTGACAGCTTCTTATGCCATAGCCAACTCTCATCCTTACTTGCTTTGCTGAAGAGACAAGTAATGGATTCCGAGCATGCTGAATTGAAGTCAGATATGTAAACATTTCCTTTTCTAAAGCCTGTCAATACCACATTGTTGTCTTCCTTGGCAGAAACAACACAGGCTTCTTTTGTGAACTTTACTTCATAGTCTTTGTCACAAATCTGACTGACACTCAGCAAATTGTGCTTCAAACCTTCAACTAAAGCCACTTCTTCAATGATGACATTGTCTTTTGAAATCAGGCCATATCCCTTCCTTGAACTCTGTGAGCAGGGTTGAATCTCCTGTCATGTGCCTAGAGCATCCACTGTCTAGGTACAATAGATTCCTTCTGTTTCCCTGCACACATTCCAAAAACAAATCAAGTTGATTTTGGTACCCAAGATTCCTTGGGTCCTTTCTTGTTAGCCTTTGACTTTGCACTCTTAGCATTATTCAGCTTAGGTGTAGATGCTTGAGTGATGGGGTTTGAAAAATGCTCATTTGCATGAATATTTGATGCATGCATTCGTGGAAAATTAGCATACATATTATTCATGCTAGGAATGCTCCATGACATTTGTGGCACATTCACAGATTGAAAATAAGGATTAGACACATATGGCATGTTCACATATGGATTTGAAAAACTAACATTTTGATACAAACCAGGCATTGCAGGCATACATGGTATTGTTTGAGGTACATGAACAGGAGCCTTGTTGACAATCTTGCAATTAGAAGATAGGTGATTGACACTATTACAATTACTACAAGTTTTCCTAGGAGCAAACTTGTCAGGAGAATAATTGTTTTTCTTGTTGATGCCTATCTTACCATTCCTGTTCTTTTTCTTTTTACCCTCAATTTCTACCTTTTCATTATCTGATTTACCAACAGCCTTTTTGTTATGTAAATCACCTGCCTTAGCCTTCCCACTAGATTTGGTTTTGCTACTCTCACCACTAACAAAGTTCTTGTTGACTGGACCATACTTGATATCCAGTTTCTTGAGTTCCTTCTTACTAACAAACTTTTTGTTAGTCGACGGATACATCTCATCCGTTGATGGTTCATCTGTCAACAGATGATCACTATCCGTTGATTCACAAATAGTCTCTAGATCCTCAAGGCCAGGTTCTAGCTCCTTTTTCTTTTGAGTCCAGGTATCCTTCACAAACGATTCTATTCCCTGGACTTCTATTATGTTTTGAGAAATATTCCTACAACTTTGAAATTTAGCAATTATCCCTAGTTCTTTTTTAAGCTGGTCTTTTAAAATCAGTTCTCTTTTTAACACAGCTTCAAGTTCACTTTTAGCATTATTGCAATCAACTCTCATTTTCTCAAATTCTAGAAATTGAGCTTCTAGAGCAGCATTTCTATCACTTAAAAACAGATTAGACTATTTAATCTTATTGTTCTCTTTAGTAAGTGATTTAAGAGTAACACTTAAGTGATATAGTTCAGTGGACATTTCATCTATAACACTATTGCATTCCTCTTTGGTGAGCTCAAAGAGATTAGTAGAAAATACCTGATTGCTAGCTGAACTTGCTTCCTGCTCTCCAGAATCAGCCATCAATGCAAGGTTGACAAACTCAACATCATCATCAAAATGATTGTCATCAGCAGCCCAGTCATACTCTTGGGTCAAGAATGCCTTTCCTTTCTGCCTGAGAAGATCAAAATATTTCTTCTTGTAGTCAACAGTCTCAGTTGACTTTCCCTTGTTCTCAGATCTAGGTTTCCTGCATTCACTTATCATGTGACCAACAATTCCACAATTGTAGCATTTAATTTTGGATTTATCCACATAGTTGCTTGTGGAAAAATCCTTGTTAAATGGCTTGGCCACCCCAGAGTTTCTCTTGAATTTCAGCTTAGAGAATCTCCTAGACAGAAAAGCTAAGTGCTCATCTATCTCATCCAATTCATCCAGCTGAAGGACATTCAATTCCTCAGACACCTTTTCCTTGCTCCTGCTTGATTCTGCTCTACCTTTACAAACCTCCCTGCTTGGTGTAGAACTAGCAGCTTCTGTCCTTTCCTCCTTCTGCTCTAAGTTGGTAACAAGTGCAACTGACCCACTTTTCTTTTGAGACTTCTCAATCTCTTCATCCTGCTCCATTTCCAGCTCATATGTCTTTAAAGTTCCATAGAGCCTTTCAAGAGTAAATGTCTTGTACTCTTGAGTGTTTCTTAGAGAAACAGTCATTGGCTTCCATTCCTTGGGCAGTGATCTCAGAAATTTGAGATTAGAATCTTTAACTTGATAGATTCTTCCATACAGTTTCAAACCATTTAATAGCTTTTGAAATCTACTAAATGTATCATTCAATGTTTCGCCACTCTTAAAGTGGAAATGTTCATACTGTTGGATTAGTTGTTGCATCTTGTTTTCCCTCACCTGTTCTGTTCCTTCACAAAGGGTTTGAACATTGTCCCATACTTCCTTGGAGGTAGTACAGTTAATAACATTGTCAATCATGTCTGTTTCTAGACCATTGAACAATATATTCATGGTCTTTTTGTCTTTGTGGACTTCTGCAATATCTTCAAGACTCCATTCAGAAACAGGTTTGGGAATGAGAGTGTCAGGCACATCTTCAGCCAGGCCAACTCTTGTTGCAGTCTTCATTGGAACGTGAGGACCCTTGTCAATGCAATCCACAAAGCCCTCATCAATAGACAAGAGATGTAGACGCATTTTTACTTTCCAGTGAAAGTAATTCTCTATATTAAGAACTGGAATCTTTACTCCATAATCCTTCTTAGACATGTTGGAAGTGTGTTGATCTTTAAACTTCAAATATGTTAGAAGCTTGCTCTGATACCAATTGTTATTCCAAGATTACACACTTGTATAATTGTAGAAGGGGGGGTTGAATACAATTCTTGATATTTATAAATTTCTGATAAGAACTCCAGAAATCTATACTTAAATAATTGTTGTAAACAGATTGATGCACAAACACATAAAAATCTGATGGTTAAATGCACCACCTGAAGCTTTTATTCGAAGAAAACTCTGTGATACAAAAGTACACAGCTTCTGTTTTACAACTCTTTGCTTTCTAAGGATATTCAATAAAAACCCTAAGCAAATGTATCCGTTTTCTTGGCTTCTAAAGAGTTGCTGCACTTGGTTATAAATCCCAAGTTTACAAGTACTACTGGAATAAGATAAATATTAATCTAATTCAATTTGACTTGCTACTACACTCCAAATACACATGTAGCCGAAAGGTTGTCCTTGTGAACAGACATGTCTCCTGCACCTTTCTTGTATTCATAGTGTAAACGGAATGCTTCTTTCTTCTTTGTTTCCAAAGTATGGCTGCCATACTGCTTTTTGTATCTACTATCAACCGTTGTGATCTGTCAGTCAAACCTGTCCTTATCAACTGCTAATCCTCAGCTTAGCATAGAAGTAAGTGTCAATGATTATCCGTTGATATTGTACACTGACATCCGTTGATGATATATTGAGCTGTATCCGTTGATATTGAGATTTGAGCTGTATCCGTTGGTAGAGTGGATTTGAGTTGTATTCGTTGATAGAGTTTTGTCTTCATCCGTTGATACACTTTCACATAGACAGAATTACATAGCATGGCTTATTTACAATTGGCTACCCTATTCTACCTATCCATTGATGGTCAACATGATTGTGGATAAAAAAACACTATCAACTGATAACATAGAGATACTGCAGTATGCTACAAAATCTCATCCGTTGATGAGCTACCTATCAACGGATAGAGTTATAAATCCTCATCCGTTGACAGCTACAAAACCTTATACAATTTGATTGATTGTGAAGTTATCATGAAGTACAACATATTCCTAACAGTAGTCTAGCTAACTCTTGGGCCAGTAACACAAACTTATAGAGGTCTTAATATTAATTTTATGGGTTGGGCCTGTGTTTGTGTTGACTGTTTTCATCTAAGTAATACGATTTTCTGTAATAAATATTTTCTTAGAAAATATCTACTATTGCATTTCTTAGGAAATACCAAGTGTTCCAAGTACATACTCTTTGAATCCCAATAGTGGCTTAGGCATTCGTGCTAAGCATTTACTATAACCCTACTCTCTGGTTCTATTTATTCACAGCCCCTAATGTTGTTTTACCACTCAATAAACTTTTTCTCTCTTCTTACCTGCCCCAATGGAAGCTGTGAACATTCTCTAGCATCTTCCCCCACAAGGAAGATTTAAGATTAATGTTCACGGCTTTCATGCTGATCTTCCATTTCCGAATGGTAATATTTCGGGGATTGGTGTTGTCATTTGTAATCATAGAGGCAGAAATTTTCGCATGGTTGCTGGCACACTGGGTATTCAGGAAAGGCGTCTCAATGAGATTTATACTATGTTGGAAGGATTAAAAGGGGCTTACTTAGATGATGGGTTTGATATTGAGTTAGAGACTAATAACGAGGATGCATACTGGGAATGGAGGAATGCTGCAGAGTTGGGTGTAGTTCATGAGCATAAATATGTGGTGCATCAGTTGACTCAGAGGAGAGCTGATTGTAACTTCAGAATTGATGTGAGGCCTATTCATCACAATTCTAACGCCTTAGTGCGTTATCTTGTTAGTTATGGTGCTGAAAGTTGGGACAGGTTGGTAATAGTTGTTGGACCTTTTGGTCGAATCTTCGAGATGTGGTGTAATGATATGGGCTTGGGCCCGATTGGAGATCAGTTTATGGCGGTTCATGAGATTGATATAAATGCAGAGATAGATGATGATGAAGTTATAGGGGAAGATGAAGCTATGCTTGCTCAAGAAATGATTCAGTAGCTTGTCGTTGCAGGGAAGAGTATCCGTTTATGCTCGTGTTTTGTATCTTAAGTTATTATTATATTACAAGCTGGTGGTTCATTGTGGGCTTTTGGAAGTAGGGTTTTGTTCTCTGGGGTTATTGATTTTTTTGTCTTGGGAACTGGGTAATTCAGATTGTTCTTCGATCCTGGTGCATTCTAAGTAATGGCCAGTTTATGTATTCCTGTTTTTGGGCTTTAGCCCTATTAATGCAATTTCTGTTTTTCAAAAAAAAATATAATGATCCCCTTACATTCACACCAATATCAAATAATAAAAACATTCATTTCTGCCTTATCACCCTTGCATTTTGTAATTACTTTTGGTACACAATTTGTACAACTAACATTATTATAAAATGTACCAGCTTACAGCCTGTGCGATGCACGAGTAATTTTTTTTATATTTTTTAGCTTATAAGAGTAGTTTAAAAGATAATATAGATATTTAATAATAATATGATGATAACAGATAATATAAAATTATAATTTTGTAATATGTTATTGACGAAAATCGAATCTTGAACTTTCGGTAGTATTTTATACGATAATATAAATGTTTAATAACAATATATTGATAACGGGATTCATACCTTAACTAATAGAAGTATTTTAAATATTAAAAAAGAGCATTCTTTTAACATTAGTCTAATAATTTAATATTAATCTAATATTTTAATATTAGACAAAAATATATTGGTCTAAATTTTTGAAGATAGACAAAAAACAGATAAATTTTAATATTTTAATAATTTTGAATATATTAATTTAAGAGTTGAATGCATTTCGTGTACCTGAAGTATGTACATTATGCAATTTGTTTACCTAAACTATCAATTGTGCAATTTGTGGAGAAAATGCCCTAAATAACTAATATTCATGTACTATATACCCAAAATAACAGATGTCGGGTTTTTTGTCCAAAACAACCAATCGAACCCGCATTCACAGAATGCGCATACTTAGTACTTGAAATCAACTAAAAAACCCAATTGTCTGTCTATTTCCTTATCGTATTTTTACCCAGGCTATCTTCCCCTTCTCCTTGCCTCTTTTGCCACCATTTAATCTGCAATCACAATACACATGAAGGAAAAAATCCCATAACCTCTACACACACAAAATTTCCCTCGATGTCATGAACAACTCACTCTCCAGTCGATTTCGGTATCACCTCACTCCGTTCAAATGTCTTCTACGAATTCAACATAGATCCGTGTCAACGAAGTAGATGGACAGTGAGTCAGTGATTAATGGAGATGTTTGGTGATGTGTATGAGGTCGTAAAGAACTGGAGATTGGGATAGGGTTTTAACTTATTTTGTGTTGAATCCAGTTCGTTTATGTGGTATAAGTTATTGAACGATTTAGGAGGGGATGTGTTACAAGTAAAGAATTGGGGATGGGCTATGTTATGAGGTGGAGAGGATGGGGATTTCAAACGATTTGGGGATATTGGACCTGTGTTCAATAAAAAAAATTGCAGTAATTCGGTGAAATACGCATATTGTAAATGCGTATACGGATACTCACATTCTCTGAATGCGTATTCTCCCCATTTCTTGCGCAGCGGGGCAATGCGTGGGTTGATTAAAAAAAAAAAAAAGAACCAACGCATGTGTGGAATGCGTATTCTACCCTACGCATGTCTGAAATGCGTATGCCTCTGGTCATTTTGGGCACTGTTTCCGCGCATGGTCATTTTGGGCTGTGTGATTTAAATTTTGGTTATTGGGGGCTTTCACCCCACTTTGTGTACCTGAACTTTATAAAAACAATTAAATTGTGTACCTAACCTTTAATCTATTTATATATATATATATATAGTAATAAATTTTTTTGATTTGAAACATTCTTTATTGCATAAAATTTAAACTTTATAAAATTGGTGTAAATATAAAATAAATTTACTATTATTCTCCAAAAATCTACAATAATGAATGTTACAAATTTATTGTAAAAATTTAAAATAAATATAAAACAAATATATTATTTATCGTTTAAAAAAACAAATATATTATTCGTCTCTTATTTTTTTTCTTACTTTATATATAATATCTAATATATTACTATTTTACTTTAAATTTTTAATTAAAATTTTCTAAATTTTAATATGAAATATAAAATTTGCACATGCATATAAAGTTCGGGTACACAAATTGAATATTCTTGTCACATTTAGGTACACAAAATGCATACTTAAAAGTTAAGTACACAAATTGATTGTTTTTATAAAGTTCAGGTACACAAAATGCATAATTGATAGTTTAGGTACACAAATTGCATAATATACCTATTTCAGGTACACAAAATGCATTTAACTCTTAATTTAATTTATGATTTAATATACCATTTAAAAATATTTCATGATGATAAATCGGATTTTAAAAATCATATCGTTTATATACTTTTTAACAATAAATCGATGATTTATAGGTGATTTTTTAAAAAATTGGACAATTTTTAAAACACTATTATTTTAATTATTCTATTCGAGAAAAGTTCTATGGAGTACTCATTTAATTGGAGTACTTGGAGTATATATACATTCTGCATTCAAAATATTTTAAAATTTATTATTTTGTAAACCTTGTTATATGAATATCATAATTTCATTGATAATCTTGAAAATCATGTATGTTTTGCAATATGTTCATTTTGAAAATCCTTTATGTTTTGCAATCAGAACATATATGTTTTGCAACCCAAATGTGTTGCGCAGAATAATTCATTTTGCAATATTTTGTTAGCAAAACATACAAAATTTTCAAGATTTTCAATGAAATAGTGATATTCATGTAATAAGCTTTGTAAAATGATAAAATTTGCAAAATTTTGAATGCAAAATGTATATGTACTCCAAGTACTCCAATTAAATGAGTACTCCATAGAACTTTACTATATTCTTTTAAATCTATCATGCTATTGAACATATCAAAAGAAGTAGGTTTAATGACCTTTTGGCCCTTCAAGTTTGCACACTTATACCCATAAAGCCCTAACGTTTAAATTCGTTCCTTTTTGCCACCCGAACTTCACAAATGTACCTTACAGCCACTTTAGCGTGCCAAAGTAAATATCGGGTTATATCGGTAGGGGTAAAACAAACATTTTATATTCCCACAAATTAGATCTTTACGATTGACTTTGTACGTTTTAAAATTAAAAAAAAAAATCTTTTCTCTCTTAATAATTCCACCCACCCTTTCCCAATTTCTTCCCCCTCATATTTTCTCTCGTTTTTCTCTCCAAATCTCTCTCCCTCCACCTTCACCACCACCACCTGAAAACACCGCCTCCACGCCGATTTTTTTTGAAGCCTAATAGCCCAGCACGAAGCCATCTTCTCCCCTGTGCCTCTCTCCCTCTCTTTTTCTCCGGTCAACTCTCTCTCTCTCTCTCATAATTTCTCTTAGTTTTTGGCATTAAAACGATCCTAGCTCTCATTCTCCTCTTTCATTCCACTCTATCTTCTTTCCCCCTCTCTCTATCTCATTACCTACAAACACCCACCGCCTGTTACTCTCCATCCAACACAGCCACACCTTCACCTCTGTCCTTCAACAACCATCCTCCCCTTCTTTCCCCAACAACCCACCACTGCTCTCCGCTTCACTACGCCACCACCAATCCCGCCGGATCTACACCACATCTCTGTTTCTCCATTCGTCATCGAGCAGCTCCCTTTCTCCACCATACCTCCCCTTTTAAACACCTCCGCTGTTCCGCCCCTCTTCCGTTCTTCTTCATCCTCCGACTAACTCTTCTTCCTCCCTTCACCCCGAACCCACCACTCCTGCCATTCACCCCTGCAATTAATCTATAGCCCCAATCACGCAATAATCATTCAAACCCACCTCGCAGCCATTTTCTCCGCCGCATCAACAACCCTCTCCGCCACCACCACTCCGGCACCAGTCTCCACAGCCCTTCATCATCCTTAAAAATCAAACCCTAACTTTTTACTATTTGCAGAGAACGGAATTAACATCCAAAATCGAATAGAGGATGAAGAAATGGGGGTTTTGATTACCACATCTTGCAATTACAGAGACTCAGAAAAAGTAAAAGAAAGAATAGGGTGGGAGAGATTGAGAGGAGAGAGAGAGAGAGAGAGAGAGTTTACGGGGTGAGAGGAAAAAGGAGAGTCGAGAGTTTAGAAAGAAAAAAGACACAGCCCAGAAGCCTATATATTATTATTAATATAATAAAATTAATCTTAAGTAAATTTGATTAATAATTAATTAATTCAATTAAATTAGGTGAAATGTCTGTTATACCCTTACCGATATAACCCGATATGTCCATCTGACCCGATATAGGACAAAATGGTACATGTTCGAGTGGCAAAAAAGAACGAGTTTAAACGTCAGGACTTTATGGGTATAAGGAAGTATAACAAATATAGGGCCTGTTTGTTTTATCATATTACTGTTAACTTATATCTTATAAGGGCATAAGAACTTATGAGGGGTGTTTGCCTATTTTAGTTTTAGCTCAACTTATGATTTATATGTTGATAAGTTGAATGTTAGGAAATCCTCACATTCAACTTATGCTTATAACTTATTTCTCGATACACGCAATATATAATATCATTCAAATCTTCAAAATCATATATCATTTGATCCGTTCATTAGAAAATTGATATGTATATATCAAATTACTCTACTCATCGAGATCTATCCATTGACATCCATTGATATATATTAAAAAACAAATATTTTGAAAATAATAAAAAAATTAACTTATAAGTTCTGATTTACCAAACACTCTACTGATTTATAAGTTCTGATTTACCAAACACTTTACTAACTTAAAAGTTCTGCTCTACTTATGACATTTATGCTTATAATAAGCTACCCTTATTAAGATACCCCAAACACACTTATAGGGGTGTGCATCGGGTGGTTTGGGCGGTTTGGGACGGCCAAACCAACCAAACCATAAATTTCGGGTTTTTAATATTTCAAACCATAACCAAACCAAAAACCATATCATTCTAAAAAAACCAACCAAATTATAACGGTTTGGTTTGGTCGGTTTCGGTTTAAAACC
Source organism: Saposhnikovia divaricata (assembly GCA_036435485.1). Lineage (NCBI taxonomy): Eukaryota > Viridiplantae > Streptophyta > Magnoliopsida > Apiales > Apiaceae > Saposhnikovia > Saposhnikovia divaricata. The sequence continues at coordinate 103,754,282 of CM071601.1, forward strand.
GTTATTAAATATATATTTATACTTGATGTTATTTATTTTCTCCAACACTAAATACAAGATTCAATTTTATTTTAAAAGAGCCAACAAAATAAATGCACAAATAGTAGCACAAAATATCATCAAAAATAGTTATAAAATAAATTATACTCCTCAAATATTTTCATTAAATCATAAAATAAGTCTCAAAAGTCTTATATATAGCTTTCTGGTACTTTCTTCTTTTAACTGGTTTTTGACATGAAATAAAACAAGTTAACCACTATAAATCTAACTAAATATAAAACACACGTGCACACACGTAAGCATGGTTAAGGTATATAATATTATAGTCTATAAGTGTGTTGAAGATAGGTGTTTTGAAGAAATAACCACACAAAAAATACAATATATATATATATATATATATATAATATTTTTATACGACTTGATGGTCGGGTTGATTTAATCGGATGGGTAAACTAATGAAACCAAACCCAAACCAAAATTTTCGGTTTTTAAAAATATAAAACCATAACCAAACCAAACCCAAAAAAAACTTAAATTTTCGATTTGGTTGGTTTGGTTTGATCGGGTTGGTTGGTTTTTGGAAAACCATGCTCACCCCTACACACATACATAGATACGGCACTGTATCCAAACATAAGTGAAACGCGCACGACAAGTGAGTGTTTCAATTAGATCTCGCCCCTACTTCGAATTACACACAAATAAATACACCCCCTATTTCTACGCCACCTGAAAGCTTTGACGTCTGTGACTTCGAAGTCCAATGCAAAAATAATGACCATTTCAATGGAATCCGAGCTTAAACCCATCCCCAACCCCACTTCTAAATCCGACAACCGACCTCTCCTCAAACCCGACCCGTCTTCCCCGATCCGACCCGACCTTCATGACCTCGAAACCAAGTGCGCCGCCTATGTCCGCCACGACGTGTACGGCACAATGGGCCGGGCCCAGATTCCTTGGACTGAGAAAATCTTACTTGGGTTTGCTTTAATTACGCTTTTGCCACTCAGAGTGGCGCTCTCGCTGACTATAATCGTGGTTTATTACTTGATATGTAGAGTTTGTACTATGTTTTCGAAGCCTAGTGGAGATGATGATGAGCAAGAAGATTATGCTCATATGGGTGGGTGGAGACAGCGTGTTGTGGTCTCAAGTGGCATGTTTTTGTCTAGGGCTTTGCTTTTTGTTATTGGCTTTTATTGGATTCCTGAAAATTCTCAGGTAAATTTGTGGTTATATATGTTGTTTTATGTATGTTTCCGTGCGCTATATGAATGATTAGATAGTTATTAATTCGAGGTATTTCGGAATTTATTGACTAGGGACTAGGTTTGGCTAATTAGTCATTTGTATATTTGTGTATTTGGATATTGAGGTATTGATATAGGGGGAGTTTACGTAATGATAAAGGTTGAAAATTTCGGTGGATATAATTATGAAGAGAAGAAATGTTTGTTGATTGATCGACGGTTGTATCTTTAATTCTTGATTTGTAGTTATTATTTTGGTTGCCGCCAATTAATGCTTTTTGAAGTGATAAGTTGTGATGATTCTGGATACGGGGATGATGTATTTGGGAATCGAACATGCCAAAAAGTGATATCAATTGACTTGGATGTGTCTTTACTACTCGGGGTATTCATATTGGTTCTACACGTGGAGTGACAGTTAAATCACGACAAACCAATTTTTGTACTATTCGACATATATAATTTGGCATGTGTATCCTTAATCTCAAGGATATTAAAGCGGGGAGATATCTTGGGAACCACAAGTAGGAGTAACTGATTTGAAACAGTTCTATAAAACCTAAAAAGTCATCATTTGTTGTGAGGTTTGTTGTTTGGCTCTTTAATTATGATTACTTTGTTCTGAAAATTGATACTATGACAATAAACTCTGTGATTTGTCGTTTGCCTATGTTAAATTTTCTCATTGAGCAGTAAATGTTTTAATAGTTTAAAGTTTAGGTTGCGAACTAGGGCTTCTTATTCTGGTATCTACCCTCAGTCACGTGCATTTTCCGTGTATTTTATGCATATTTTTAACTTTATCAGGCGGAGCGCGGTGATCAATCTAATGAAGATGAAAGACCTGGGGCAATTGTATCTAATCATGTCTCTTATTTAGATATATTGTACCATATGTCGGCTTCTTTTCCGAGCTTTGTTGCCAAGGTTTGTTAACTCCTGATGATATTTTTTGAAATTTCTGTATGAATCTTTTGGTGATGAAGCCGAATCTTCATTTACTAATTTTACTTTTCATATTCTTGATGAAGAGATCAGTGGGTAAACTACCTCTTGTTGGTCTCATCAGGTTTGTTGACGTTCAATTTCTCCTTTTCAATTCTTTGTTATACTATTATAAATTAGGGACAGTGGGTAACAGCCTTTTATGTCTTTTTATTTGTGGTCTTTATAAAGATAGACTCTTGCTTTAAGGTTATTTTCTTATTGAATTTTTATTTATTGATTTTACAGCAAATGCCTTGGTTGTGTTTATGTCCAACGGGAGTCAAAATCTTCGGACTTTAAGGGTGTCTCAGGTATTTAGATCTTCAATTCACATATAGCAGTAATTGCATTTCATCTGTCATCTTCTGTCAGTGTAAGTCACATGCGTGCTGACAATTCAAAATGCTCAATGCTCATATAGATCAAATTTGGCCAAAGCTGAACTCCTTTGCCTTGAATATAAATTATGCAAAATTCTGCCAACATCATATTCCTTTTCTCTGATAATTAAGCTTGATCTACTCGAGGACAACAGACTTTAACTTGTCCTAAATTCAGAACTTTGTCTTTGACTTTATCTACGCACATACACATTAAGCATCTGTCATCTTTTACATATTTTGCTTTATGATGCTAACACCACCACCATCCTATAAGTTTCCCTTCAATGTTGTTGGATTTTCTTGCTCTACAGTAATTTTCTTCCTCTACAGTAATTTTCTTCCTCATCCCTTTCATTTATTGTGTTCTTGTAGGTCTCTAACTCTACATATCAATGTGTACTCCGTGATTAAAATAATAAAAATCAAATTATATCATGGTATTTTGATTTTTGAGATGAACTGATAAATTATTGTGGGTTGTATCCTCACAGTTACATGTTGGGATATGTGGGATGTGGATGTATTTCATGCTATTTATTATCTATGGTCGTTTGCAGGTGTTGTTAACGAAAGAGTCCGGGAAGCTCATCAGAACAAGTCTGCTCCAATTATGATGCTGTTTCCAGGTTATGCTTTGTTTTGCTAATAACTACCATTCTTGTGATACCCAACACACTGAACAATGACTTTGAGTCTCTCCACTATAATGATTGATGAGAATTGAACTGTAGAAGTAAGGAAATTTTAGCTATCAAATTTTGAAGGAATAAGTTTAAAGATTTAATGTGATGGGAAAATACTATGACCTGATGCATGCTAAAATAAACAGTGCAAGCCAGAAAATCTGTACTTATACCGAAAGAGAGCATCAAAAATCAAACAAATCCCTAATAGGTACTCCCTCCGTCCCCCGTGTTTGTTTACATTGGGTTTTTCACGGAGACCAAGAATTATAATTAAAATAAGTGAAGTAGTGGGTGTAATAGTAATTTTATTGTTAAAATAAGTGAAGTAGTGGGTGTAATAGTGATTTTATTGTAAAAATAGGTGAAGTAGTGGGTGTAATAGTGTAAAGTGTTGAAAAAGTGGAGTGAAGTAGTGGATGTAATAATGCATTTTATTGTTAAAAGTTACTATTTATAGTATGTAAAGAAATGAGAGGGAAATCCCAAAATAGAAACTGTAAAGAAATGAGAGGGACGGAGGGAGTATATACTTGTTCCTGAAGCTAGTAGGTAACTTTCTGTTTCCATATTCAGATGACCAATGGCATGGGTTCACTTGATGTTTACAACACAATGACGATTTATATGATGAAGTCTTTGTTTTCAGTTTGTCCATGCGAACATATTGTGTGAATGTGGAGATAATATTGCTGTAGATTATCATTATAAATGCCCGCCTTTTCTTTTTTACAGAAGGCACAACTACAAATGGAGATTATTTACTCCCGTTTAAGACTGGTGCATTTTTACCAAAAGCTCCAGTTCTTCCAGTAATCTTACGATATCCGTACCAGAGGTTTAGTCCTGCCTGGGACACCATATCCGGAGTGAGTTTTATTTGGTGACTGCCAAAGTTTGTGCCACGAGCTAGTTTTAGGTTTTGCTTATGCATGGACTTCCATTTGCAGGTGCGACATGTGATTCTTCTGTTTTGTCAATTTGTAAATCATTTAGAAGTTACAAGACTTCCAGTGTACTGCCCTTCACAAGAGGAAAAGGATGATCCTAAGCTTTATGCTGATAATGTTCGGAAGTTGATGGCTAACAAGGTATACTCTTTCTCTAATTCTCCTTAAAGTTACCAATTCTCCCATAACCTTAAGGTGTTAGGAGGAGGCCTTAATTGGATGATATTATAATCAACAGAATACTTCGTTTGGATAGTTGAAGAGAATGATGGCAAGCTTACCTTGCTTCTTATATTTCTTTTATCTGGTCGAAGGCTTTTGCCCAATACCCTAGGCCACAGACAAGTTGCAGCGCCGAAAAGTTAGTTGAACTTTTTTCTAAATGTCACATTTCTGAAATTTGCTAGTCAGTGGCTACTACTGGATGAAAGTGTAGAAGTATATATTGGATGAAAATTTACTTGTATGAAGCAGGAAGTCTTTTTTGTACTTCTTTATGGTCCAACAACCTTCATTAAGATGAGATTCCCCCCCCCCCCCCCGGGTGCCCAAAGATTTAGCCAATATTAAGAGATGCGTCTTTATAATGTTGAGTTTACTATTTTTCATCTTAAAGTGGGTTTTAGAACCCAAATATCAGTAATTTTTATCGCGTAGCTTTTTCCTTCCTTCCTGTCCAGTCTCATTTTCTTTTTGCTGGTCGTGCAGGGTAATTTGATAATGGCTGATATTGGTTTAGCGGAGAAACGAGAATATCATGCTGCACTCAATGGTAATAATAGCATGCGTACTGTTTTGCATCAGAAAGACGAATGATAATATCATGGCATGGCTTTCAAAAGATATTTTAGGTTACCTAGTTCTTGTTAGGATTGACTTTGGAAATACAGCAATTGAAGGGTGGAGATTGCACCCAGTAAAACAAGAAAATTGTTGTTTGGGGTTTACCAACCAGTAACGAGTATTGTGTGTGATTATAGTCTTGTAATACTTTTATAAAATAAAGTTTAATAGTGACCATATTTCGATGTTTTTTGTGGTGTCTCAGAATTGGAGCACCCAGTGTTTTTTTAGCAATTTTTTTTATTATAGTTTTTTCAGATTTGTTTATCAATATATTAGTGCCCTTACCAGTCCTTGGGGAATAAATGCAAGGAAACTGCATCTGAAATCTGAAGCATCTGTTTCATGTTCCTGCAGGTTTGTTTTCTCAAAGCTAATTCGGATACGCGATCTGTATATTCCTTGTAGTTTTGTGTTGTCTAGAAAAGTAAAAAAATTACTTGCAGGGACTTAGGGAGGAACAGTCATTTGAATCCTTATAATGTAATGCCCGAATTTGCAATATACTAATATATTTGTTCCTCCACATTAAAGATGGCTTCTGTGTTGTCTTTTGTGGAGACTACATTATAGTGACTATACCAGTTTATGAGGTTAGTTAGCTAGATATGTTTCTCAAGGGCCAAGGCCGAGGGAGAGCTTGCTTCCAATTTTCCATGTATGATCTAGCTGTTAAGTGATCTGTTTGGTTGGTTGGATATGGTTTATAAAACTTAACAGGACGTACCTACATTGGCCTTGTATGATTAATGATTTTAAACATTTAACAAACAAAAAATAAAGTGGGGTGAAGATAAAGTCTGGGAATAGAAGAATTCCTACTGTCACGTCCTCTGTCAATGCAAACCTCAGATGTTATGGTTTACTTGTATATTAGATTGTAGATCAACAGTGGAACGGAGGACGTTTAATTTTAAACGTTGCAGATCCTCTTTTTGCTGATATTGCCTTTTCTGGTTAGCCAGGGCAAGAAATTGTGATGAAGCTGGAAAGAACTCAGGAAGAAAATGGTGTTTAGTTTTTGAGATTTTTTTGTGAGGAACAGGATGGTCTTAGTCTAGTCCCCTTTCTCATGACCTAGAGAGCAAAGAAGTCTGTGCTGCAATAAGGCTAGCATCTAGTGAAACGGGAATTGAATTCTATGAGATTACTAATCTCTCCTTGTTTCTCACTAAGCTCAAAGGTGTTAATGTGGTGACTATGGCAAAGATTTAGATTTTTCCATTTTGCAGTCCTATAGAAAGCCTTCATGGCAAGAAGTCTTTTTCTTTTGGATTGCAATCAAGGGGCTTAAGGGCATCTCCAATAAGAAGTTGCTTTTAAGGGTTGCCAATCTATGCCAAATCAATATTTATATTATATTTTATTTTCTCTTACATCCATGTCATTGTTAGCAACTTTTATTAAAATTTTACTCCAATAGTTGACAACTCCAAAAGTTGCTAATGTGGTCTCCATATACACTTTATTTTAAAAATTAAAAATATCAAAAATATAAAAGTGGGTAGAGGTAAATATGCTTTTGGATTGTTTAATGAGTTTTATCCAAATTAGGAAGTTGCCAATTTTTGGCAACCTTGCTAGGCAATCAAGAGGCAACCTCCCCACTCCAATAGGTTGGCAACCAAGATTGCCTTGCCATGTAGGCTTGGCAACCTTCTTAGCAAACCGCATTGGAGTTGCTCTAAATAGGAAGGTTTCCATGACGAGCCACACCAAATCATTTTGTGGTGGTCAGAATTGTGAAACTAAATGAGTGAATATTACAGTCTTTGTAGGGGTAAAATTTTATAATGTTGAATAATAGAAGTGTACTTGAACGTATGGATATGCTTACAGCTATAGTTATTAAGCATTTTAGTAAACCCATTTTCTTCAATCTTCCTAGAATGGCTTCTTTAAATACCAAGATATTATCTGAAACTCATGTGTTTGAAAAATATTTTTAAAAGATGTAAACTGAATAACTACATTGATATGTATGGAAATAAACATTCAGTAAGCCTCCATGGAATCAAATTGTCGCATAATATTAGGTTCTGTTTGGGGATACCGTCAAAAGTTGGTGATGAAATAAGTTTTACGAAAATCAAATAATTTTTTGTAAATATTTTTTATAAGTACGTTTCTGGTGTAATATATAGAGGAGAAATTATCAAAAAAAAAATTCATATTTTTAATTTTTTTTTGTAAAAATATGTAAAAGTTGTAGATTTGGTTGCGCAATAGATTGTAAGTAGTTGCATTTCAGGTTGCAAGTTGCAACAGTTGTATTTTGGGATTGCATGAGGTTGCACAGTATTTTTGAAAAAAAATTATGTAACTTGGATATTTTTGAAAAAAATACTATAAAATATAGTAATATTTTTTTTTAACCGGGAACTACCCCACACACTTGTATGTGGGATTTCAAACCCGGGGAGATATATCGTTGAGCCCTACCACCCAGTACTCCCACGTAAATCCGAAGCTTTCGCTCCGAGGTAGGTTCGAACCCCTGACCTTGGCTGAACCAGGGAAAGGGGGTGTCCACTCAGCCAAAGCTTTGTAGACTAAAAAAAATAATAATAATAAAATAAAAAAATATAGTAATATTGTGGGTAAGATTTAGGGGTTTATATGCTGACAGGGGTTCCTGGAAGCGGCAGATCAGAGTGGTGGATTCGCTTTTAGGGAGCGGCTCTGTGGTGGAGAACCTCAGAGTTGGGTTATCTCGTTTAGCATTATCTTAGAAGTGCGGTTTGGTTAGTGCTCATGTTATCGTCTTGTTGTCCTCTGTTTTTTTGGTTCTGCAGGTGCAGGGCGCTTAGCTCGGTGTGGGAGAAGAGATGGCCTCAGTGCCTTTGGAGCTTAGCCTGGTCCATCATGGGGGCGGGGAAGGTAAGACCCGTGTGGAGAAAGCCATGGGCTCAGGTATTCGTTGAACTTTCTCGCAGATCATTTAGATTCTTTAGTATTGATCGCCCACCTTAATTGTCGTGCACATAGCCGAGGGTCTACACGGAAACAGCCTCCCTATCCTAAAAAGTAGGGGCATGGTCTGCGTACATCTTACCCTCCCCAGACCCAGCTATGAGTGGGATATATTGGGTATGTTTGGTTTGGTTTGGTTTTTTATATCAAAGTTGCCACCCATTGCACTCGAATGTATCAAGTAGAACACCCATTCGAAAACGATATCATTTGAATCACTAAATCATAATAAATATCAAATGGGAACCTTTAAAATGTACTCGAGAAGTAAAAATAATTTTTCATTGAGTTCTACACATTTTTCTTGAATACTTCCATAACCAAACAAAAGATTAATAATTCTAGTATTTCTGATAATATATTTAGATTTTTAAAAATTCGTTTACTATTTATTTTTAATTTTATTGTCATTTTACTTGTTTTAATTAAAAATAAATAGTAAATAAACTTTTTAAATTCTAAATATATTATCAAAAATACAAGAATTCATAACCTTTCATTTGATTAGAGTAGTATTTAAGAAAAATGTGTAGAACTTGATGAAAAATTACTTTTACTTCTCAAGTAGATTTATAAAGGTATTTTTTTGATATTTATTATGAATTTAATGATATCGTTTTTGAACTTGATACATTAGAGTGAAACGGGTGGCCACTTTAATATAAAACCCGTAAGATTTATTGTTGAAACAATAATTGTTTCTCACAAAAATTGGAAAATATTTTTTTCAAAAAATATATAAGGACCTGCTTTATCTGAAGCAGCTTTTTAGGCTTAAAAACATTTTTCTAAAAAACTATTTTATAATTTACCAAACTGCTTTGAAAACCGACATTATTATCTGCAACAACGATACCAACGGGACCATACTAAACAATAATAAATATATATGCATAAACATTTTTTATTTGTGAATAATCAAAAATAATTTCCTTTTATGATATATTAAATAATTTCAATTTTTTCATCTCAAATTAATTTTTACTACATTGACATAGTATGTGATTCATGACCATATTTTGAAAATTATTTACCACCACCTAACTGGAAACCTTCTTTTATGTGTTGGTCAAATGTTCTACCCTCAACCTCACAGGCTAGAAGAGGAAAATATGTATAAAACTACAAGCATGATGCTATGCCATAAAAGCAAAGAAGATGATGGCTGGTGGTGAATCTGCTAACCTTTCCAATGCCTGCATGAGTGATAAAATACAATGTTACAATTTACAAACAATTTCTATTCAAAGGCTAATAAATAATCAATCAAAACATTTGGAAATGAAGCTAGGGCTTGTCTTACAAAAGTTCTAGGAGACACTTCTCTTACTAATATTAAATCTTTGCCATCTACTCAGCAAATTTTTTTCGAACGACTTAATTCCCATGTTGGTAAACAGCCTTTTAATGGAGACTGTATAAACAACGAAGACGAAGATAACTGTTTCTGCCTTGTTGAGATTGATGAGAGGCAACTACTGAAGCTACTTCTCAGCCTCCTCTTGTCACTATCATATTCTTGGTAACTGGGGTCGTGTTGCACTGCAGAAATTTTAAGTGCTTCAGGCAGCACAAAATTGAAGATTGAACCTAAGAAGCAAAGTTAAATTATAAAATATTTTTAAAGCATTCTGAGCAGCATTTCCAGAGCTAATTATGACTTATGACTAGGTATGGGCAAACAAAGATTAAAAAAAAAAAAAAAAAAGGCACATGAAAACGTAGTAGATTGTGCCTAGAAGAAGTTGCAAATTTCTGAAGGTCATGCAGGACACTTATCTATATGATGTGAAAAAAGGTAAGACGGGATCATAAGTCTTTGCTACCGCAAAAAATGGTGAATTTATGGATATAAGGCAGCAGCTAATTTTGTCAAACATTTATGATAGGAAACTGATTTGTAAAGAGCATGGGGCTTTAAGTGATGACTAGATATACCTATTTTTGCAAGTCGATTCACCCATTTTGGAATATGCTTTCCAGTCAATTTGTAGCAGATATCTTTGCAGAAATGATTGCAGTTCTTGGCAATTAAGTGATAAGTATCACCGTTATAGCTTGCTGCGTTATGCTCCATGAATTCCCTAACCTGGTCAGAATCCATACATGTAGTCCCAATATATATCGACTTCCTAAATTTGAAACCAGGGCATTGCCGAGGCTCAACCTCAAAGACACCACTGGTCGGATAGTCATGAGCACCAAATGCATATTCTACACCATGAACTGTCAAAAGACATGTAAGATTAATTAAAGACTTGAAAAGGAAATACATGTCCATAGGTATGGTCAATATCCAAAGAACTATAAGAATACGAGTGCTTATAAATTTGTCAAAAAAAAAACATAATTAACTTTGAATATGTTTACCTATTGTATGTGACATTGACATATCACATATCTTTTGCGAATTAAAAACTACTTAATTGTGAACCTTTTTCAATGTGTTGGTCGACTGGTTCCACATATCTTAGTTATTGACTTATTCGGTTTTAACACTCGAGTTTGGTGAGGCAACTAACGATTAGAATACTAGTACCATGGTGTTTGATGAAACTTGGCTTGTTTACACCCCTACTATTCCTTTCATCATTTATGAACAAATTGATAAGGAAGATATGTGACAGGAATATAATATATATACAGACATGATAGCAACAGGTGATGCATGATATAGTTAACAGCTACTTTCTAGTGTGCCTACCTTCCACACCAGAATGAAATATACCAAAACCAGCCCAGTATGCATAGCCATTCATGGGTGTCAAGTCATACACATTGAGATAAACTGGTGTACTTCCTGAACACTGATCAGCTGATTTCTGCTTGGGAAATAGACAAAAACGTGCGGCGGATTTCCCTTTCAAGCGAAGTGGTACTATAGCCTTCCAGGATCCTTTCTTTACTCCAAATTTCATGGTGCTTGAGTGATGACCAAGAAGTCAAACCATACTCAGTGGCATTCTATTCACATCAGAAGCATACATAAAAGGATGAGATCAACCTTCTTAACTACAAGTCTACAACTATGATAAACTTTCGGAGGGAGATGACCAGTAAAATTTGGTAACACCCTAAACAAAAGCCACTTCATCAAGGGTTTTATAAATTAGAATACCAGCGAAGGTAAAAGGCTTTAAGTTGTCATCTAACATCACACCAGACTACTAAAACAAGACGCATAACTCATTTATACTATAAAGGAAAAATTACCACCTTGAAGGACACAAACAACAAAGTTTCATACAATGTTATAGGTGAGAATTGAGAAGGACAATAACAAAATGGTATAGATAGATAATGTTTAACACTCAAAAGAGTTATTAATGCATTATACTGCTATACCTATACCTACTTTTAATAAGTACCACCAGTCACTGAAATCAATTCAAGTGTATTGACCTCAAGATGTGGCAGGAATATTTTAGTGCATTATTAAATCATACACAAAACAAATAAACATATATAGGTAGTTGCCAAAAATCAAGGGTTAGCACATGTCCAGCCCAAAATATAAAGTGATCACAAATTTTTTAAAAAGAAAAACAGAGATGGCATGAGTGGGAGTCCATGATACAGCTAGGGATTTGTATATGCTTGCTTATAAATATCAACTAATATCCATTGAAAAATATAGAATAAGAAGCTACATAAATATTCACCTACTTAACAACATGGGATGAGAGTTAAAATTTCGTTTAATTCTGCAAACTCTGCAGTAGGAGAATCTTTATCTCGAAAGAATCTTCCGGCTTAAATTCCATAGAAATTTGGCCATTTTTGAGGATCATGGATTTCAAATATTAAAAACTTGGAGTGTTTATTAATGTATAACTCATTCAGTTTCCATATAATAGAGAGTTTGCACTTTGCAGCCTTCATAGATCTGTAATTCTACTCATGCCAAACAACCAAGCAACTCTAAAAAAGCTAGTAATTGTTATTGTACCACAATGATAGAGATGAAAAGTTACAACCCACCATGAGTCCATGACATTGACCAATACCTTCCAAGCTATGACTTCACTAAAGCTTATAAATTTGACTAAATTTTATCAACAAAATGAATAAAACAACTATTAAGGATCATCAAGAACAGAGAGTGAGCATCAGAAAACAAGACTGCCATGCACAAGCATTTCAGATCTGAATAATAAATCTTGCACTTCCACTATTTGCCAGAAGTGGAAATTCAAACAAAAATTATGCACAAAAAATATAAGAAACAAACTTTAGAATACTAGATCAGGCAAATGAGACCACAAAGATACAAAACCCAAAGAAGAAATTAAAAAAAAAAAAAAAAGAGAGGTAATTTAAAGAAACAATATTGAAGAGACACCCACAAGACAAAAAGTTCAGATAAACAAGTGGAAAGTCTAAACTTACCGAGTAGTAGAGATTCAAGCATGGCCCAAAATGAAAATCCTGGTCTAAAAAGAAAATGTAGCAAACCCAACTTACTAAAAGGAGCAAAGAAAAGAATCACCTGGTAAAATAAAAACAAAACTGTTTAGGTGTATAGCCTAGAATGTATGATTGTTGATGTAATAAATAGGCCAATCTTAATTCTTGTTCAAATACACGCATATATGATTTATGTATTATTGAATGAGGAGTTGAATATGGAGATAAGAGAAATGAGAGAGAGAGAGAGAGAGAGGCTCCAATTTGTGGAAGCAATTAAAGGGAAGAACTGGCATTAGTCCCCCACCACCACCTTCTATCACCAGCACTCTGTCCCGTTGCTTTTTAAATTATTTAAATGTTATACAGAGATTGGAGGTCGAGTCATTTTTTAGTTTGGTTCTAGAAATTTTAGATTTAGCCGATTAATTTTTGATTAATTTTTTATAAAGTAATTTATTAATTCGATTTTTGAAATCCGTTTAATCCTGTAAATTTAATTAAAATAATATGTTTAATTATAAATTAGACTAATATATTAAATATTATTATAATATTCGATTAATATTCCGATTAATCCTTCCAATTAATCCCCGGTTACCCGATTAATCTCAAATAAATAACTCAACCGACCTATATCGATTACCGATTTTTACAAGCATGTTGTCCGAGATATTCGAGGAGTCTCTCGGTTCGGTATCAATAACAGTACTAGTATAAATTAGCAAGTTGCTTTACCAATTATTATGTCAGCTTCAATATAATTTTTTATATTTTTTCATATTTATATTTTATTATTATTTCAAATCTACTCTAATACATAGATAGAGAAAAGTATTTTTAAAAATTAGTGTGAATGAATATTTTATTGGAAAAAAAAATTAAAAGTTATGTAACTACTTTTTAAAATAGAAAATAGAAAAAAGGTTCTTGAATTTTTAAAGAACCTCTAAAAGTTTATTGAAGCTTCAATTTAATCAATACTCTTTATTTTTTGTTTAAGAGCTTGTTTAAAAAGATAATCTCCAAGAGTTTCTCGAATTACTCTTATAAAGAATAAAAATTGGATTTTTGGATTTAATATAGATTCATCTCTAACGGTATTTCTTATTCATTCGATATTGGTTTTATATTATTAAAAGTAAGTGACATTCATAAAAGTACAAAAAAGAGAAAAAGTGGATTCATAAAAGTACAAAAAAGAGAAAAAGTGGATAAAAAGAGAATATTTTGTGAAAAAATTATTGTAAAAGATTGATTAAGGATGGCTAGTAAACTACAATCCGAGAGAGAATTTTAGTGAATTTAAGAGTCATTAAAAATATGTTGAAACAAAAAAATGTTACATTTCTCTTCAAATTTTAAATCAAAAGCCATTACGAAGTTCTTTGTGATGCTCTCTTTTAAGTCACTCTTATATATAATATAAAATACTTCATTCGTCCCACTCCAATTGGCTTATTTAATTTTTTTGGTAAATTGACCAAATTTTGAATTATTTTTAATAGTTATTGGCTTACAATTTTATAAATTTAAAAAATGTAGGTTATAATAGATTATCTATATTTTCTTATCATATTTTTGTCATTAATTACATTTAACATATGATAAACGTAATTTAAATTACAAATTAGTCAATTTGACAAAAAAAAAAAAAATCAAACAAGCCAGTTTGAAACAGAGGGAGTGTTGATTATTAGCAATTTAATGTGTATTCATTTCTAACAACACTCTTTGTATGCACTTCTAATATTACTCCATCTGTCTCTCTCATTTCTTTACATTACCATAAATAGTAAGTTTCCTCCACTATTACACCCACTATCTCATATTTAATAATAAAAAACACTATTACACTCACTACTTTCCTCCACTATCTCAAATCTATTATTAAATATTAATAGGTCCCACCACTTTACTCACTTTTCATCTAACTTTATTCATTTTTTATGCATTGTCTTGGTCTCCGTGTCCCCCTCCAATGTAAACAACTGAGGGGGACGGAGGGAGTATATATTTAATAGCACAACACGGGTTTGTAAGACAATATAATCCAGGTCATCCAGCCACCTCATAACCACATCAGCAGCCACATAGATGCCAACAGTACTCCAACAACATCAGCAGCCACATAGATGCCAACAGTACTCCATTATATTTCCGTTTAACCAGTACTCCGTTATATTTCCGTTTAACGTAAATATATTATTTACGCATCACACTACATCTCTCCATCTACGATCCCTCTTTCTTCCCATATATTTTTGTCCATCCTGAACCCCAATCTTCTACAGGTCTGAAATTTTAATTTTAATTTTTTGATATTTTGGATTAAAGTTTTTTGTGTTAATCAAGAATTCCGAGCAAATTATCGAATAGCCCTAATTGGAGATGGTTTTTTGTTTTGTTATATTGTTATTTTGTTGGTTGTTTCTGCTTCCAACCGCATAGGCCACTCTCGGTACATATATCAAACATGGTGTTTGATTTAATGTTTGAATGAACTGAAAATAAATGCGGAAAATCCTAGATAATCCTTATCTGGCGCTAAAATTTTTGTTTGGTATGTAGGCTTTTTGGATGACAACCAAGGTATTCTGTGATAACAACGACAGCGCAACTGCGAAGACAGTCTAAGGCAACAAAATATCGATTGTATGCATTCCAATTATCTTAATACAATTTCCAGTAAAATAAAGTATATTAGTGAATGGTTGGGTAAAGCTGGGTCTATTTTTTTGCTTGGTTATTAGATTTTGGACTTCTGTTGATTTACATTGATTAGGTTTTTGTGGTTGGAGTTGGAATCTAAATATAAATTTCAGGGAAAATAAAATGTATTAGTGAATAGTTGGGTAAAGCTAGATTTTTTGTTTTTTTGTTTCGTCTGGTGAGGCAATTTAATCGGCATGCAAATAGAGTTTTTCCCCTGGATTACATGTTGTAATACCTTTTTGTTTGTGTGTTGATGCAGTTGGTGCTGCACTCATGGATCTTTCACGCCGAAAGAGAGGCAGGCCTAGTGTTCCTGTGACAGAGGAGCTGATCGAGGCACGCCGATTGTCTAAGCAAAGTCGCAACCGGCAACAAAAAGGAGGTAGATTTATTTTCCAATTGTATGTTAGCTCCCATTACATGGTTTTGTGCTTTTGGGCTTTGCAGTTGAAATTATTTTGGCGCTGTGACTAACCTTTTAAAAGCACGTCTTTGCATTTGCAGAAAGAGGATTGGCCGGCCCTTCCCACTTGGCTGCTGCGCAACCCGGTGTGGTGCATGATTGTAGGATTTAAACATGAATTATATGGTTGGGAAGGTCAAGCTCGCACTCTATACAAATTAATTTATGTATGCGTTGGTTGTGGTTGTTGCCTGTTTATGCATATTTTATAAATGCCTCTTTTCTTTATAACTTAAAAAATGCGTGCTACAAAGTTAAATTGGCCAAAGCTAAAAGTTATAAAATCTTATATCATATATATGGTCTCTCGTAGTTAGAAAGAAATGGCTCATGCACATTTTTGCATACGAAAACTAGATGCACAGATAACTTTATGGTCTTCAAATCAAGATTTGGAATCTTTGTACTGCCAAGTCGTGGCAGCATAACTTTAAACCACTGAAAAATATTATCCCCGAGCAATTCTTAATATAAGAAGAATCCAGTCATTTTATATTCACGCTATCCGACTTAGAAACCTGAAACGTGAACAGAAACATGGTTGTCACGACATCCATTTGGCATCGTGACGTGTAAAATGACTGAAACGTCGTTGTCGCCTTGCTATCATGCACTGAGGCGGGCGCCTTGGATGCCACGAGACGCCTTAGTCGTCCTAGGACGCCTCACACGCCACAGCTACTTAAAATAAAAGATAAACTGTAAATCGGTCTATTGAGCTTTGCCCGACCCAGCCCAATCCAATGAAACAACCCAGTCCAATTATATAAAACCGGTAAGTAAACCCTAAATCTACACAAAAGAAGCAGACTCCAGAATCAAATGGTCGTATTCTCTCAAGCGGACTCCAGTTCTTCTCAAACGGGTAATCTTCTTCTTCATCTTCTTACTTTCTTTTCTCTATCTTCTTATTTTTCTTCTTATCTTCTTATCTTTCTTCTTATCTCTTATCTTTCTCTTCTTCTCTTTCTTGTGATATATACAGTATATATATACACGTATATATACGTATATATAATTTTATAAATCTTATATCAAATAATATGGGCTTTTATTTGCAAATCTATTTACATATTTTCTTTTGCTTTTTAATTCTTTTAATATGAGATTTTAATTCTTTTAATCTGAGAAAAAAATTATAAAATTTAATAAAAATATCGAATTTAACATGAGATTTTAATTCTTTTTTTTTTTGCTTAATGTTTGATTGTTGGTAGCAAAATATCGAAGTTCTTTAATTTTTACACAACTTATGTGATTTTTATTATATGTGTTTTGCAAATATAATACTGTGATGAATTCCCCAAGTGTTAACACTGAAATTCAGCCCAAGGATGATCCAAAAAGAAAACCGAGAAATTCAACTGATCCGGGTTGGAAATAAGCTTTCTGGCCAAATCTTGACAAGAGAGACATGGTGGAATGTATCTTATGTGCAAGACAAATGACTGGTGGAATTAAACGGATAAAACAACATCTTGCTGGAGGTTTCGGAGATATTACAATTTGTCCGAAAACAACAACTGAATTAAGAAAGCAGATGGTTGAATATATTTTGAGTAAAAAAAGACTAAAGTTTCCTTAGATGATGATGGTGAAGATGGTGACGAGAATGATGTCCAGGAACTACATTCTTCTGTTGGGGATTCCAATTTCGTGAAAATGCCCAGTTCTGGTACAGCTACAAAGCAGAAAAAGAGGCAGCTTCAATACTCAATTTTATCAAGCCGAAGCCCCCAACAATTAAAGGCAAGTCAATTGTGCAAATGTTGATAAAAAGTCCTGAAGATGTTATTAAAGATAGGCATGATAAGAACAAAACTCAAACAACAATTGAATCATATACAAAAACACTAGAAGAGAAAGAACGAGTGTTTATGCATATTACAAATTTGTTCTATGAAAATGGAATACCTTTTAATGTTACACACTCTTTGAGCTATGAGATCATGATTGAATCCATAGGACAATACGGGCCTGGGTTGAAACCTCCGTCGTATCATGAGCTTCGAGTTCCTTTGCTTGAAAAAGCAAAGAAAAATACAGAAAAGCTGCGTGCAGATCATGAGAAGGCGTGGGAAAGATTTGGTTGTACAATTATTGCAGATGGATGGACTGATAGAAGACAAAGACACTTGATAAATTTTCTTGTTAACAGCCCCGAAGGTACCTTTTTCCTTGGATCCGTGAATGCTTCAGATAAGTCACATGATGCAGCAATGTTAGCAGAATTCGTGAAATTGGGATTCATAATGTTGTTCAGGTATTCCACCTGCTCCCTATTTTACATAATTCATATTTTGTAAATGCCTAAATGGGTGCATCTATGTACTGGACCTGGTCAGTTTTATGATTATATTTTTTATGCAGGTGATTAGTGATAATGGTGCCAATTACAAGGCATCTGGTCAATTACTTGAGTGGAGATTTCCTGGACTTTGGTGGACTCCTGAAATAATGTATGTAATGGAGCAGGCCAAAGACACCGTCTCAAAAAATTTTAAAGATAGAAAAAGACTTGAACAAAAACTAGTTGGAATCATCAAAAGGAGGCGGGATAATCAGATGGGAACGAAGTTATATGGGGCTGGTTTGTTTCTAAATCCAGGGAAGTTTTTTGATATTCAAAGGGATAATCCTGACTATGCTACGACTCTACGGGAAGACTTTAATGATGTTCTAGAGCATATGGTGTCAGATAGAGAATTACGAGCTACTATAAGTGACCAAGTTGATGAGTACGAGAACTTAAGAAATAGCTTTTCAATGGAAACACTATTTGATCTCCGAAAGAAGAAGAGGCCTCGTAAGTAAAAAATATATAATAGTATAGTCCTAAATCTGATTAGGTTACTTTTTTATTCACCATTTACTATGTGATTTAATTAGTTTATTGGTGGAGCTGTTATGCGGGGGGTACTAAAGAACTTCAAAAATTTGCAAAAAGGATTGTTTGACTTTGTTGTTCGTCTTCGGGATGTGAACGTAATTGGAGTACCTTTGAATTTGTAAGTTAGTGAGTAGAAATATTTATTTACTTGAATTTCCTTCTAATAGTTAATGCATAAATTTAATTTGTTACTTTTATGTTTTAGATTCACACAAAAAGGAGAAATCGATTAGAATGGAAGCGATTAAATGACCTGGTCTATGTACAGTGTAATCGGAAGATAACAACAAGGTTTGAGAAGTTGCGTCGTAGTAAGAAAGTTTATAATCCATTAGTTATCGAGGACTTTCAATGGGAAAATGAGTGGGTTGCAGATGATCCTTTGTGGGTTCATGTAGATTATTTTAATGGTGCATCAAATGCAAATCAGCCACGCAATGTTCCTAGAGCTGCTCGTGGTGATTATGTATATGCTCGGCGTCGTAATCGTGATGATGATGCTTCAAGGATGCAGGAGGAATCGAATGTTAAATTGCACAGTGAGTCAGACTCAGAGCCGGATGATGTTGTTGTGGAAATGGATGAAGAAAATATTCTAATTGATGACGAAGAAGTTGATGATTTTGGTGAACCATCTAGTGCACACGAAGTGTTGGACATACGGGGAGTGGAAGTTTTGTTAGGGAGGACTTGGTGCTTGAGGATTTTACCTGAGTACCTGACTTGCTTTACTAGGCACTGCCATGCTAGTTGCTAGTTACTATTTTACTCTATTTGCTACTACCACCTAGATCACCCACCTAGTTCAGTGTTATGTTTTATAATTTAAGTTCTCATTTCTGACTTCTTGTTGCTGACTTGCCGGTATTCTATTTATAAGTATTAATGTTTTCATCTTATAGTGCTTGTGTTATTATTAGTAACTAATTATAGTAATATACTAATATAATATAAATAGATACTTAGAGTAATATAGTAATATATATTATAAATTTATAATATATATATATATATATATATATATATCTATATGAACGTTTTGAGCACCATACGGACGCCAAGAGTGACGCTACGACGCCATATTTTTGTGAAGGTCCTCGAGCGCCGCGACTCGCTGCGGCGCCGTAACAACCTTGATCAGAAATATACCAACTGAAGTGAATAGCTGCCCAAGTAAGAACTGATTAAATTCTTAGCTTGAGCAATTCCTGATGAGTCACGTTTGGTAAAATTATGGCTGCTTGTATACGGCTAAAGGGATTTGTATTAATATTCAAAGTTAGAGAAGTATTTGCCTTGAATGCTTTAGAAATACCGAAAGATATAGATTTATATTGGTTAGGAATAATATATATTTTTAAAAATACATAATCATTTAAATAACTTCATTTATACGATAAACTTATATTTTATAATTTGATAATTGTTTCAGTAATATCTACCATTCAATAAGGTGGAGGGTGGGGCAGTAAGCTTTAAATAGCGCCAAAATTTATGTTTATTGTTAGTTGTTTTTTCATTATTGAGTAATAAAAACATTTGATAATGGTCATCACAATTCACATGTTCATGAGGTGATAAAGTTGTAGCAGATGAGGACAATGGTGGTGTGGACCTTCAAGCAAGCTAAGTTCACATGCAAGTTCCGCATCTGAAGTCATTCTGACATCAAATTTTCTAAGGGGGTATGGACTTATGGTTGGTGATATTGCTACTTATTTTCTGACAAAAAACTGAAACCAAAATCCAATAAAGAATAACAATTAAATTTAGAAAGGTTTTTTTTACTGCAAGAAGGAGACAAATTGTTATTACATTACATTAATATTTTATATATATACATAATAGAATGGGTGCTGTACAATTAATATACCAGTTTAATTTTTTTCCCCGATTCTATATATATGTATATGTATATTACACTTTTTAATAATCAATCCATTTTTCGTGACCTTGATTTTTGTAAGTTATTGTTTAAATCAATAGGATGGATGGTTAGAGTAGTGGCTTAACAACCTGTCGGCTGCTTTAAAAGCGCCATATACTGTAGATTATAGCTTCAATCAGGTAGGAATATGTCGATTGCAACAAATGATTATGATCATGCACGAAATTAGTTACAAACTTTTGAGTGTATAAATTTTACATAGAGTTGCCGTAACTGAAAGAATTTTGGAACAACGAAGATTATCAAGGCAGATGGTTAATACTTGCCGATCAAAAGGTAAGTGACTATAAAGCTACTGTAATATACATTAACCTTGTCACGCACACTCATTTTCTAAGTGGCCTGATTCTCTGTGTAGCTCTTGGTCATGATATTTAAGCATCTTCTCGAGCTGCATCTTGGGGTGAGCTGTTGAATGCTATGTACTTTGTTAAAATTTTAAATGTACCTCTAGCCCCCTTGTTCATATATCTAAATCTATATTATTATGGCTTAATCCAGGAGATATCAATGTTGGTGATTGTATATACTTTCCTATCACTCTAATTTATATTTCAAGAATTCATGTTTTGAAAATTTTCTATCAGGTATAATCAGCCATAGCCTCAGTATTACTTAAATACAGTTACGCGTCATTATTTTCGATATTTTCAATAAACCCTTCATATTTGAATTGTTGTTTCTTGTATTACGCATCTGTATGCATCTTTGTATTTTTCCAGTTTATTAGCTCTCATATTTTATATTTGTGAAAAAAGATTCAACCCTTTTCCCTATTACGAGTCTTAACGTGACAGAGCAAATGCAGGCTCTCACTGTTTATCATATTGTTGCTGTCAAAGTTATTCAACTTTTTACTATATCTTTAGTACTCATAGAGTTGCTTGTTGCAGTACCGGAAAAGATAAATGGTTGTGATAACGCCTATTAAAGAGGAATAATATACTGACTTCATTGTTGATATTGTAAAAGTCTATGAGAAACATATACTCATTTTTGGGTTGAAGACTTGTAGGTACTTAGAATTTGCTCATTGATATGCCGCGTTAAAAATATTTTTTGTACCTGCATCTTGGAGTGGCTGTTGGATGCTATATAATTTGTAAAAAATTTAGATTTAACTATGGCCCTGAGCTTAGTGTTTACATCTGTGAAATTCTTCTCGCCCCCAACCCCCTGGGTTTAAAACCATTTGCATTCATTGTTTCTTAAGACCATGACACTGTTTATTTTGTGTGAACCTTTTGCTTATTAGGTGTTTAAACTTTAGTCTGATTGCGACAGAATGGGGGAAGGGAACTAATATCAGGTTTGTCAGCCTATTTGGTATTTGGTTTTTTCAGTAAAAAAAACCTAACAGATATCTACATTATTAATTGAAAAACGTTTAGTGGTATGTTATTTCACCGCAATTTGAATTATTTTTTTGTATGGATCATTAATCTAATGAATAAATCTTGGGCTACACCCTTATACACTACTAAAACACTACCTAGATTATAGGACTAGTATATTACTCTATAATTGTATTTTTTTTATTTTTTATTTTCTTAAAATGGGCCCCGCTAGGGGCACTTTTTTAATACTAATAGTGTTTTAGTAGTGCATAAAGATGTATCCCAAGATTTACTCCTAATCTAATAGGAGATGAATTGTAGGGTTGCCAGTGTTTATCTATATCAATGAACTACCACTTATAAACGTGGATTATACCGTACAATGTGGAGCCTTTGATTCTAATCATATATACGATCAGACCATTTTGACTCGGTCATTTCCATGGAATTACGGAAGGGCCTTAAGCATGTGCCACATAATACTCCAAAGACACTGGCTACAAGTTTTAAATCTTTCTTGCTCACTGGTACATAATGCTCTAAGTCCGGAAGTACATGATCTAGAGCTTGCCCGTGCCTAGCACGGGCTTTAAAGCTAGTTTAGTTTTATATTATTAAAATTAAATTGCCTACATAAAGATACAAAAGAAAGTAAAGAGAGAGTGTTTGTCTAATTAATTTATTATATAATATTAGTTAAAAGTGGATAATATCTCTTAAAATTGAGGAAAGATGTGAGATTTTAGTGAGTTTAACAGTCACTAAAAGTCTCTTGGAACAAAAAAAGGTTGCCACCTGTTATTCCCAGATTACACACTTGTATAATTGTAGAAGGGGGGTTGAATACAATTCTTGATATTTATAAATTTCTGATAAGAACTCCAGAAATCTATACTTAGATAATTGCTGTAAAAAGATTAATGCACAAACACATAAAAATCAGGTGGTTAAATGCACCACCTGAAGCTTTTATTCGAAGAAAACTCTGTGATACAAAAGTACACAGCTTCTATTTTACAACTCTTTGCTTTCTAAGGATATTCAATAAAAACCCTAAGCAAATGTATCTATTTTCTTAGCTTCTAAAGAGTTGCTGCACTTGGTTATAAATCCCAAGTTTACAAGTACTACTGGAATAAGATAATATTAATCTAATTCAAGTTGACTTGCTACTACACTCCAAATACACATGTAGCCGAAAGGTTGTCCTTGTGAACAGACATGTCTCCTGCACCTTTCTTGTATTCATAGTGTAAACGGAATGCTTCTTTCTTCTGTGTTTCCAAAGTATGGCTGCCATACTGTTTTTTGTATCTACTATCAACCCATGTGATCTGTCAGTCAAACCTGTCCTTATCAATTGCTAATCCCCAGCTTAGCATAGAAGTAAGTGTCAATGATTATCCGTTGATATTGTACACTGACATCCGTTGATGATATATTGAGCTGTATCCGTTAATATTGAGATTTGAGCAGTATCCGTTGATAGAGTGGATTTGAGTTGTATCCGTTGATAGAGTTTTGTCTTCATCCGTTGATACACTTTCACTTAGACAGAATTACATAGCATAGCTTATTTACAATTGGCTACCCTATTCTGCCTATCCATTGATGGTCAACAAGACTGTGGATAAAAACACTATCAACTGATAACATAGAGATACTGTAGTATGCTACAAAACCTCATCCGTTGATGAGCTACCTGTCAACGGATAGAGTTACAAATCCTCATCCGTTGACAGCTACAAAACCTTATATAATTTGATTGATTGTGAAGTTATCATCAAGTACAACATATTCCTAACAATCTCCCCCAATTTATACTTGATGGCAATAAAGCATAAATTCAGGACCTTAATGATAACAAAACATTCCTAAAGATATATATAGAACAATGCAAAAATTGTATTAAGCTACAAAAATTAAAAACTGAAAGTTTGAGAAATTTACAGAGAAGTGCTCCTCTAGACTGAGCAGATTAAAACTGTTTCTTCTCTCTTGTTGGCATCACCCTTGATTTTCCTTCTTTGGCAGAGTTGGACTCAATCTGCATTTGGAGTTGCCTATAGAAGGCATCTTCTTCATCAACCTTTGGATTTAGCTTTTGTTGTAACCATCTCAGGTATTGAGAACTAACCTTTGATAGTTGGTCTTCTAACCTGAAGAATCTCCTGTTACCATCTTCATCCCTGAACTCCATCATCCAGAATGGTTGAAGGTGGATTTTCTGTCCATTGTATGGGATCTTCATCTTCCTTGGTAGACTTGATGGTGAGTTCCATTCTCTCCTTATCTGCTCTATTCTGTCCAGTATCTCCCTTTTTGCTATCTTGGTGAACCCTGTGTATCTCTTAATTGCAGAGAACACCTTGGTTAATGTCAGATAATTTTCTCCAAGAACCCTCTGTAGTGGCCATGTCCTTTCCTTTCCTCCCTTGTATACAAAGACCAATCTCTCAGGCAAATGTTTATATTTGTCAATTCCTCTTACTTCTGACAATTCATCCAGATAAAGATTCATGCCAGAGTATTCTTCAATATCTGCCTGATAGATAAAATCATCCTTGTTTTCCAAGATTGGCTGCTTGACAATAGCAGGTACCCTAGCAACTTGAATTGGTTCCTTTGAAGGTTGCTTCCTTGGTATCCTTTTCTTCTATTTAGGCTTCTGTTGAGGCTTCAGCAAGAATGAAGGAACCTCAATGGAGTCAAGATTCATTGGTTCCTCTTTAGGTACTATAGGGTCACCATGGAAATTCACAGCTGGGTTGAATACTTTTGTAGAAATAGGTTGTGATGAGCCAACTGTTTCCTTGCTTTCAATTTCTGGAGAGACAGGCCTCCTTGCCTTTGATTTCACTCTCCTTTTAGGTTTGGATTTGGGGACTGATTTCACTTTCCTTTTAGGTTTGGATTTAGGGACTTCCTCAGGTTCCCTCATTTCATCCTCTACCTCATCCATTAACTCTTGAGCCAGCCTGGCTTGCTTCTCATCTGAGTTTTCATATTGATTTTCTTCATTTGGATGAGCTTCCCTTAGAAGTTTGGAGGTCTCCTCTCTTTTTGCTTCAACAAATCTAGGATGGCTGTTGGATATATTTAACACTTTTCCATTCCTTATTATTACAGCCATCCAATCTCTTACACTCTTATTTGTCTTTTCCTTGAACTCTTTGATTGTCTTTACCATTAGCTTCTCATCATCATCCTTGGGAAATGGAAAGTCCAATTGTAACTTTTTCTTCCCATTTGCCTTTGGTGGAGAGTAGGCTCTGGTTTTTATGTATGGTTCAAATTCTTTGACATAAGATAGTTTAGCATCATAGAATGTAGGAGCCACAATCTCTGGAGTGAGCACCTTCAGAATTGTAGTTGATATTGTTAGAGCTGAGGACTGAGTAGAGAACAGAGTTGATACAATTGATTCATTGATCATCCTTTCTGTTCTCATCATTCTTTCATTTGCCTCCATGTTGTCTTCTCTAATTCTTTAATTCTGGCTTGCCTATCATCTTCTAAGATTTTTGATAAGTCAGGAATCACAAGCAAAGCCTTTTGTTTCTTCATAGGGGAAGCCTCTATAGTAAACTCTTTTGGATTGACCACTATCATTGGCTGTTGCTCCCCCTCAATTTGTGCTATCTTGCTACTGGAAGCTAGAATTTGACTAGAAGTAGCTGCAACCTCTTCTACTTTTTTCTCCCCCTTTTTGTTAGCATCAAGGGCTGGAGGTGAGGCTGCAAGTAGCCTTTCCAGTAGCTCAGTCTGTTTGGCTTGATTGACAATGAGTGTCTGCATTTGAGATTCCATACTATCCACTCTGGAGGAGAGATGCTGAACAGATTTGGCCAGGCTATCTTCCTTCAATAGTTTGCTAGTCAGCACCTTCTGAGTGGTAGTAGGGGCTAGTGCCTCAATCCTGGCATCTAGTTCCACTTTCATTTCTCTAATTGCAGTTTGGACCTCCTCTGGTTGTGTTCTTTGAATGACCATATGCATCTTGTGAAGTTTCAGGGAGTCCATTATTTGCTGAAGGACAGCCTTTCTCTGTGGATCTGCATTTTGGTGCTCAGCCCTAGCAGATTGATATTGCTTCATAATCTCCACATTGAAGTCACCAGCCACAGTGGCAGTAGAAAATAGCCATTCTAGAGTATCTGCCACATTGACTTCTTCATCATTTGATGTGTTGTCACTGTCAGCACTGCCAAACTCTTCACTGTCAGCATCTGAAGGCAGAGTTGTCAAAGCTTCCTTTGCTCTTTGAAGAGATTGTGAGGTGTGCACTAGGTGCATTGCCTCCTCTGCCTCCACATTGCCCTGTTGTGCCATGACTTGTTTCAGGATCCAAAGAGATGGAGTCAATGATTGACTGATATTCTTGTTGAAATTCCATCTCTTTAGAAGCTTCGTTAACCTCCATTAACTCACTTGTAATGGCTGGATCTTCCTGCCTTATTTCTCCTGTAGTCCCTTCTCTCCTCTCATCTCTCTTTTCTTGCATCAGGGGCTCCCCCTGGCTCACACCTCTCACACCCTCACCGTCACCTACTAAGGTGGAACTCTCTTGCTCTCCTTTTGCCTGACCTGAAGAAATGGTCAGCCTCTTATTATTTGCCTCTCCTTTTGTCTGCTCACAAGGCAGCCTCTCACTCCCTTCCCTCAATCCTAAAAGTGTTTCAACTACTGAGAACTCCTCCACAATTGACACAGGAATGTCAGATATAGCAGTGGTAGAGTGAGTTATCAAAGGTTCCGTTGATGGAGTAGTTATAGCTGTCAACGGATTGCTAGACATAGGCGCATCCGTTGATGGAGAAACACTTGTCAACGGATGAAGGATATCCGTTGATGAAGGAATGATAGTATCCGTTGAAGCGAAGACCAACACTGAATCTGTGGAGATTGATTTTAAAGATGAGGCCACATATGTTGTTGTGAATTCAGGAATGGAAGATTGATGGCCCAACAAATCATCTAAAAGATGATGACCACCAATTGCAGAGTGGGGCTTCTCCAAGAATCTTAAAGATGGAGAATCAGGAATTGATGTAGATATCATATCCACATCCAAAGATGGAGTTGGTGAAGGTGGATTGTAATGTGTATCGATTTGAAGGTTAAGATCAAGGGGCTGTGACTCAACATTTATTGAAGTCGCATCAAACTGAATTTGAGAAGGTATAGTTTGCTGTACTGTGTGTGCACCCTGTGCTTCCCCTATGGTTTTAGATTTTACTCTTCTTTCATAGGTTTTTGAGAGAGGGCTAGTGTCCCTTACCCTTTTGTGCAGAGTTGCTGTAGAACTAGTAGTCACACCCTGTTGAGAGGATGTAACTTGGGCTTGGCTATTTGGTGCACTTTCCTCACCTACCTTATTCTTAGGGCTTGCACCCTGTCCCTCACCACTCACTACCTCCTTCACACTCCCCTCAAGAGTTGTGGTAGTTTTTGCAACAGGTGCTTTTTGAGAAACACCTGAGGTTTGTCTCTTAGATTTTGGTTTGGAAACTTTTGTTTTAGTCACTTGGGTAGGAGCCTGTTTGGTCACTACTACAGACTCCATTGTGACTGTGGAAGGCAAAGAAATTTGGGGTTTAGAGATAGGAGTTTCAAGGTTAGAAAGAGTTACCTGAACAATTGGTAGATATACCAATTGTACTTCAGCATTGGAGTTCATTCGAATTAAATCACTTAAGACTCTCTTCTCCTGAACAAAACATGTGAACTTGCTATCCGGGTTAGCAATGGATAGCTCATTCTCAGATATATGCAGTGCTAAGAGCATAAAAAATCTAGCAAAATAGATATTCTTGCTCCTAGTTTCCTTTTTACCTAATTTTGCTGATATCTCATACATGACTAGTGTGCCAAAGTTATAGAATTTATCAGTCAGAAGCATACACAACATAACTAGCATGGAATGGGTAACAACATCAAAGTTACTAATTTTACCTGAAAAAGTTTTAATGAAGGCATCACAAAAATAACTCCATTCTTTAACCATCCCTTTCCTAACAATTTTCCCTAAATTATCAGTACTAAGGGCATAATTTATGGAATTAAGCATGGCAACTATTTCAGCATCTCTGGGTACTTTCAGACAGTTATTCTCAGGCAATTTTAAACAAGCAGTTATCACATCAGAGTTAACTACATAGTTTTTACCCTTTAAGGAAAAAGCAATTGTACCGTCTGTGCTATTGAACTCAGCAGATGCCCACACCTCTTCAATTACCTCGTGGATTAGAGGAGTGGTGGCAGTCATAGCATACGAAAGTTTACAGTTCTTCACAAAGTTCATCATTGTGTGATAAGCTTCTGGGGCATTCACTGTATCGACATAGGCCGCGAAGTTGTTCTTCTCATAGGTGAAACCAGTCGAAGACATCATCTTAACAATAGGTGCCATTGAAGTGTTTGAACTTTTGTTGCAGAGAGTTTTTGTGAAGAAGATGCAGTTTACTTAAGAGAATCTTGAAAGTCGATAAAAGTGAGATGTGAGAGCACAAGACAGCCTTTTATACTTTTCAAGAATTGAAAATGAAATAATTAAAAGTAATTACCCATTGGTCAAAAGTAACTGTCAAATAATAAAAGAAAATAAATATAACCAGTCCTATATAGATACACGTTTACCAACGGTTATATTTAAAAGAAAATATGTATATCAACGGATATGAAATGAACGGTTGAGAAACAGTTTATTTGTTGATGACGTGGATAACCTGTTATCCGTTGATATACGAAAATCTAGGAATGTGTTTATGCTATCAACGGGTAAAAGGATATCCGCTGATAAGATAATTTTGCCTTGGACAAAATTTCTGAAGAAAATTTTTCTGAGAGTTTTTAATTCTCAAGTAAATCAAAACACATTCCTAGCTGCAATGCAGTAAAATCAAATATCACTAGGAATTATGAATGTGGATTCATCAAGAGGCTTGGTGAAGATATCTACAAGCTGCATTTCACTTGGCACAAAGTGCATTTCTACTGTACCATTCATCACATGTTCTCTAATGAAGTGGTATTTGATGTCAATGTGCTTGGTTCTCGAATGTTGCACTGGATTCCCTGTGATGGCAATAGTACTTGTGTTGTCACAGAAAATTGGAATCTTCACAACTTTTAGACCATAGTCAATAAGTTGATTTCTCATCCATAGAATCTGTGTACAACAACTTCCAGCAGCAATGTACTCAGCTTCAGCTGTAGAAGTGGAGGCTGAGTTCTATTTCTTACTGAACCATGAAACAAGCCCGTTTCCTAGAAATTGACAAGAACCTGTAGTACTTTTCCTATCAACTCTACAACCTGCATAATCTGCATCTGAATAGCCAGTTAGATCAAAACAAGATTCTCTTGGGTACCAAATGCCAAGGTTTGGTGTTCCCTTGAGATACCTGAAAATTCTCTTAATAGCTATCAAGTGAGACTCTCTAGGGTCAGCTTGAAATCTAGCACAAAGACAAGTAGAAAACATTATATCAGGTCTACTAGCTGTTAGGTATAGAAGTGAACCTACCATGCCTCTATAGCTTGAGATGTCCACAAACTTTTCCTTAGTATTCAACTCAAGCTTAGTTGCAGTGGCCATAGGTGTTTTTGCAGAGGTACAATCCATTAAGTCAAATTTCTTTAAGAGATCATAAATATATTTGTTTGACTTATGAAAATGCCCTATTTAACTTGCTTTACTTGTAGGCCAAGAAAGTAAGTTAATTCACCCATCATGCTCATTTCATACCTACTTTGCATAAGTTTGGCAAACCTTTTGCAAAGCTTCTCATCTGTAGACCCAAAAATAATATCATCTACATAGATTTGAATAAGTATTGAAGAGCCATTGATATTCCTATGAAACAAGGTTTTATCTACTGTACCTCTAGTGAAGTGATTCTTCAAAAGAAATTGAGATAAGGTGTCATACCAGGCTTTTGGTGCTTGCTTCAAACCATAAAGTGCTTTCATGAGAAGATATACATATTCTGGAAATTCTGGATCTTCAAAGCCAGGAGGTTGATGGACATAGACCTCTTCTTCCAGTTCCCCATTTAGAAAGGCACTTTTGACATCCATCTGATAGACCTTGAAATTGGCATGTGCTGCATAGGCTAGGAAGATTCTGATTGCCTCTAGTCTTGCCACTGGAGCAAAAGTTTCATCAAAATCTATCCCTTCTTCTTGAGAATAGCCCTTTGCCACTAATCTAGCTTTATTCCTCACAATTATGCTATTTTCATCTATCTTATTCTTGAGAACCCATTTGGTACCTATGACACTTCTATCATCAGGTTTGGGCACAAGTTTCCATACTTTATTTCTTTCAAATTGGTTTAGCTCTTCTTGCATTGCTAAGACCCAATCTGGATCTAGAAGGGCATCTTCCACTTTCTTAGGTTCCTCTTGAGACAGGAAGCTACTGTATAGACATTCTGCTTGAGTGGCCTTTCTAGTTTGGACTCTTGAATTTGATTCACCAATGATTAACTCAAATGGATGATCTCTAGTCCATTTTCTTGCAGGTGGAAGGTTTGATCTTGATGAGGTTGCTTCATTTTCATGAGCATGATCATGTTGATTTAGCATTGAATTTTGACCTTGAGAAACTCCCCCTGAGTTTGTTGTCCTTGCTGAATTATGAAATTGACTGTCAACGGATGCATCATTTTCAGTGTAAGCATCACTTCTAGTTGGCACAACAACTCTTGGTGGATCTCTGTGGTCATGATCTTCATCTTCCTCATCATCATCATAGTACATTCTTCCTTCACCTTCATTCTCAAATTCCAACTTTTCATGGGAGCCTTCATCATTTAGACCTAGAATCTTTTGATCATCAAACACAACATGTACAGATTCCATAACAATGTTGGTTCTTAGATTGTAGACTTTGTAGGCTTTCCCTGCTGCATATCCAACAAAAATAGCTTCATCTGCCTTTACTTCAAATTTTCCCAAGTTATCTCCATGATTCCTTAGCACAAAACACTTACATCCAAAGACATGAAGGAAAGCTAAAGTTGGTTTCTTGTTGGTTAACAACTGATAAGGAGTCATTCCTCTAGCTTGATTGACCAAGGAAATATTCTGAGTAAAGCATGCAGTGTTGACAGCTTCAGCCAAGAAATATGTTGGTAACCTTGATTCACTTAACATTGTTCTAGCTGCTTCAATGAGATTTCTGTTTTTCTTTTCAACAACCCCATTTTGTTGAGGTGTTCTGGCAGCAGAAAACTCATGGACAATTCCATTTTCTTCACATAAAATCTTCATTGTGGAATTCTTGAATTCAGTACCATTGTCACTCCTGATTCTTTGTACTCTGTCTTTAGAACCATTGTTTAGTATTCTGAGGTGATTGGTGATGATTTCACTTGCAGAATCCTTGGAGTGCAGGAAGAAGGTCCATGTGAACTTAGAAAAATCATCTACAATTACCAGACAGTATTTCTTCTTTGAGATAGACATGACATTTACTGGACCAAATAAGTCCATATGCAGCAATTGAAGAGGCTTAACAATGGATGACTCTGTCTTGCTTTCGAATGATGATTTCTTTTGTTTCCCTAATTGGCAGGCATCACACAGTCCATCTCTGACAAATTCCAATTGAGGGATTCCTCTAGCAAGATCCTTTCTTACCAAATCATTCATAACTTTAAAATTCAAATGTGACAGCTTCTTATGCCATAGCCAACTCTCATCCTTACTTGCTTTGCTGAAGAGACAAGTAATGGATTCTGAGCATGCTGAATTGAAGTCAGCTATGTAAACATTTCCTTTTCCAAAGCCTGTCAATACCACATTGTTGTCTTCCTTGGCAGAAACAACACAGGTTTCTTTTGTGAACTTTACTTCATAGTCTTTATCACAAATATGACTGACACTCAGCAAATTGTGCTTCAAACCTTCAACTAAAGCCACTTCTTCAATAATGACATTGTCTTTTGAAATCAGGCCATATCCCTTAGTATATCCTTTGCTGTCATCTCCAAAGGTAATTCTAGGGCCAGCTCCTTCCTTGAACTTGATAAGTGGATTTTATATCCACTTGGAATGCTTCGTATCGGCTTAAATTGATTACTTGGACTCAAGTATGTGGTGTGTTTAATGTGTTTACATTGAGTTTTGCAGAACTAAGAGTTGGAGGTTAAATTGTGTAAAATTCGGATTTTCCGGGTAGGTTGCGCAGTCTTCACTGTTTTGGCCATATCTGGAGTTCTAGAAGTCCGTTTTCAGTGATCTTATAGCTCACGCGAAGCCTGGGAGATTTCTACAACTTTGGACAGGTCGTTCACGCTTAGGCTGCGCGTGGTGGGCGCAGGCAGCGCGACAAACAGACTGCTGGGCGCAGGTTGCGCGCGAAAAATCCTGAAAATTACTGTTTTTGCCATATCTTGAGTTCTACAAGTCTGTTTTGAACGATCTTACTGTCCACGCGAAGATAATGGAATTCTCTTTCATTCTAAAGTGGTTCAGAGGTCCAATTACGACTGGAACGGTCCAGAAATATTGAAGAAAAGTCAGCTACGAATTTTCCTTCAAAACCGAATCAGTTATTCAGTTTAGGAAACGTATTATGTGCCGAACTGCAGAAATTCAACTTTGACAAGGAAATTGCTATAATTTATACTTCTAATAAGTATGGTAATTGCTCTGGGTGGCTAGAACATTCCAGAATCAGATCTACACATTGAATTTGCAATTCTACCATACTCCTATTCCAACTCTAAAACGAAAATTGCTTGATGGAGAGGCAAATTGAGGCTATAAATACACATCTTGGGGGACAAAAAAAAACACACCATTACATATCAATTACTTAATTTTATTTGTATCTTTTCATACTTTGTTTTTATCATGGTTTCAGCAGATCCCATGATGACGAGAGGTTCAATTATGAACTAATCGTTGTCATGGGATTCTAACGGATTTATTTATGGAGTTTAGTATCTTGATTGCTTTAAAGATCTGTGTGTGATGTATATCTGATATCCTCATATGGTTGTGCTTAATTGTTAGATGCGTAGCTAACATCTAATTTGTTAATCTCTTGTGAAGTGAAAGTGGATCTTGAGATTTAGAACTTGCCATGCTAGCATAGGTTCATGATTGTTTATCAACATGATTCGTAGTATGAGATGAAAATACTTATATTGCCCTGTGTGATCTTCATGGATAACTTGTTCTTCAACCGTTATGTTTTCAAATTCTATAGACATATAGGGTCTAAGCATAATTGGTGTCTATTCATCTTCTATCTCTTTTGTGGATGTATGTTTAGTTTGGTATACGTATGCTGACAGGTAGCGTGTACTTGTTTCGTGTTATCCAATCAGATATCATAACCATTGCATATAGTGATTAAAGGTGTCAGATCTAAGCGAAGTATTTAATGAAGTTAGGATCCCATGTTACTCTTGTAGACGTAATTCAATTTCAATTCTTGTTAGTTAGTTAATTCTTAGTTGTTAATTTACTTTCTAGTTAATTTAGTTAATTAAACCCAATTTGTTATTTGTCTTAGCAGTGATTAATAACCATACATTATTGCATAGGTACAATAACTGACTTAAAACCATAACCAGATCTCTGTGGGAACGAACTCAACTTTATTCTATATTACTTGTGACCGCGTACGCTTGCTTGATTTTGTGAAAACAAGTTTTTGGCGCCGCTGCCGGGGATCATCGTTGTTTTATTTTTTGTTTATGTGCTTGTCAATAGTGGTCGTTAGCATTCACTGACTCGGATTTCTTATCTATCTTGTTTAGTTCGGTGTGTTTCAGGTACTTGAGTGTTTGAAGATGGCATGCGAGGAGTTGCCATGGTGGGCATATTCGATGACATCCATGCCTTATCGATATGAGCGGTGTTTTGGCGTTCATGATCCCTCACAATATTGTTACTACGAAGAAGTTGATCCATATGTCACTTATGAGGAACAACCATATTTTCAATACCATCCTCAGCAGTACCAACAAGATGTTCCAGATATGTCATATTTCTTTGGAAGTGAAGAGTTTCAACATCAGCAACCTACTCCTACTTTTCAGTCAGACGAGGTTGTTACTATGGAGGAGCTTAGGATGCTTGTAAAGAGTAACGAGGAGTCTATCAATTCTTTGGAGACACTAGTTGCTCAAGCTGTGAGATCATTGGAACAAGAGACTCTGGAAGAGATTAGGATGCGTGTAAAGAGTAACGAGGCGTCTATCAAATCTTTGGAAACAATGGTTGCTCAAGTTAGGAGTGCCTTGGAACAAGAGAATCAGCAATTCATACCAGAGGCATTTCCAGAAAATAACGGTGACTTGGAGCAAGGTACTGCATGCTTAATTGAAGAAGACAAATTCCAAGGTGAGGTGAGCGTTCACAAGTCATGTGAGGAATTTGATCATGCTGGTGAGGTGGATGCTTTGGAAAGGGCACTATTTGGGACAGACACTAATGAGATGCATAAATTTCAAGAATTGGTATGTGCGTACCAAGAGGCTGAAGAACATGGGAAAGATGCAGGTCTTCTACTTGACTCAGAGTTTAAAGATGGAGGTAGCGCATTAGAGCCAATAGAGGAAGTTCTCTTTGAGGAACCAAAGGCTTCAGCAACTTACATTTACCCTCCTCCATTATATTCAAGCGAAGCTCGCGAATGTGTGTTGTTCTACAAATTGACAGATTTTGGGTCAACAGATGAAGGCATTGGAATAGGACATATTTGTTATACGAATAAGCCAAGCGATGAGAAGGGGCAGAAAGTGTGCCGTCGTGATGATGATGAAGTCTCGCGAAGAGAGGACCAAGCAAACTATTATCATCCTTAATGGAGGCTTGGAAGTAACGTCAAGCTATTGACGTTAAAGAAGCGCTTCTTGGGAGGCAACCCAAGCATTGTTGTATACTGGTATGTTTTCTACTTTCCCTCGAATTTACTTCCATTCAATGAGGACATTGAATATTTTAAGTTTGGGGGTGGTTTGAGGGATAAGTAGTGTATATGTAGTTCTATGTGATTGTTAGTCATTGTGTTGATGTAGGATATCATGTTTGCATTTTAGTTGTAATTCATGCATGTTTGTGAGTTCATAATAGTTTGCATTTGCACCCATGCTTGATAGGAATTTTGTGTTGTTGACGCTTTTTGATTGAGAAGTGATATGCTTTGTTCTTGTGCACACACATACACTAGTAAGTTGAAGCTAGTAGACTTATTGAATGTTGTGAGTAATTAGAAGGACATGAATATGTGCAAGATGATTTAGTTTGCATGCTTTGAATACAAGTCGGTGCGTTAGAGAGATTTTTTTGCTTGGGATTGAGTATGTTTTCCTACCAAGTGAGCTTTTGAGCCTTATTGCATATTTGTTGCAATTTATTCGTTTGCTTGAGTGTCCACGGATTGTTTGCATTGCTAGCAGTTGTTTGAGGTCTTTCTTGAAACGCATGACATTATTTGACGATTAAAATGATAAAGGCATTTAGGAATAACCACATATTTTCCCATATTACCACACCATGTTTACATGATCAGTTAGTTAACCCGTTGAGCTTAATCCTATTTTTTCGGTGACATACCACATTACTTGCCTAGACCTTTTTCTTGTATTGGCCTTACATTAATTTGAACCCACATTGTCAAAGGCTAGTAGAGTGCTTAAGGGAGTAATAAGGTGTGCAATGAGGGGTTTATTGTTGGTCATAATATTGGGGGAAATATTGAAAATTGGGTTTGTTTACTTGATAGTTGGCATGTGTAATAAAATCATGGGATCATTGTATTGTCTATATTATTGTTGCTTTAGCTCTCGAAAAAAAAAGAAAAAAAACAAAAGAAAAAAAGAAAAAAAAAAGAGAGAAAAAAAAAGTTATATTATGAGAGCATATTTGTGTTATTGTGATCCTACTTTAGTCGACTAGTCGAGTGTTTTTGTTGGAAGAAAAATAGTAAAAGTATGTGGGGGGAAAATAGGTGGTTGTGTATGATTTATTAAAAGTTCCTACTAGCTTTTGGCACTTCACCTGTTTTGGCTTATCTGACATACCTTGTCCCTAGCCCCGTTACAACCCAAATAAAGACCCTTTGATTATCGTCATTGATGTATGTTGTGTTAAGAGTTAGATTGATACCAAATGTCAAGCATGCTTATGATTTTGTTGGAATTAAGTGATACACTTACCCTTGTTCTTGAGTGAATATTCTTTTATGAGTGGATTGTGAGTGTTTGCTTGTTTTTGCGTATGAGATCCCGAGTTTTGTCTCAAAGATGTGCTCTTGTAGGCTTAGCATGGTTACTAACTTATTCTTACACTTGACATGGACTTGTGAGAACTTATGCATGTTCATTGAGTAGACTATGTGAATACTTGCACTTTCGACACCAAGACATTGCGTATTTACTTTGATTCTTAAGTTGATATGGCATGAGAGGATTTGAAGGTATGGTAGAATATTAGTACTAGATTAGTTGCATTTTTCATATTAGTTGCATTCATGCATTGCATTTCATTGAATTTTGTGAGTACATTCGCTATAGGCCCTCACGAGACCTTACTCGTCCACTAGGGCTGCCTAGGGGTTTAAAGGGCTTGTTGCATATGACAAATGCAACCGTGATCACCTACGGAAGTGGTACTAGTTAGTTGTATATAGTTATATTTGTTTATGTTTGAGGACAAGCATCGGTTTAAGTTTGGGGGTGTGATAAGTGGATTTTATATCCACTTGGAATGCTTCGTATCGGCTTAAATTGATTACTTGGACTCAAGTATGTAGTGTGTTTAATGTGTTTTCATTGAGTTTTGCAGAACTAAGAGTTGGAGGTTAAATTGTGTAAAATTCGGATTTTCCGGGTAGGTTGCGCAGTCTTCACTGTTTTGGCCATATCTGGGTTCTAGAAGTCCGTTTTCAGTGATCTTACAGCTCACGCGAAGCCTGGGAGATTTTCTACAACTTTGGACAGGTCGTCCACGCGCAGGCTGCGCGTGGTGGGCGCAGGCAGCGCGACAAACAGACTGCTGGGCGCAGGTTGCGCGCGAAAAATCCTGAAAATTACTGTTTTGGCCATATCTTGAGTTCTACAAGTCTGTTTTGGACGATCTTACTGTCCACGCGAAGATAACGGAATTCTCTTTCATTCTAAAGTGGTTCAGAGGTCCAATTACGACTGGAACGGTCCAGAAATATTGAAGAAAAGTCAGCTACGAATTTTCCTTCAAAACCGAATCAGTTATTCAGTTTAGGAAACGTATTATGTGCCGAACTGCAGAAATTCAACTTTGACAAGGAAATTGTTATAATTTCTACTTCTAATAAGTATGGTAATTGCTCTGGGTGGCTAGAACATTCAAGAATCAGATCTACACATTGAATTTGCAATTCTACCATACTCCTATTCCAACTCTAAAACGGCAATTGCTTGATGGAGAGGCAAATTGAGGCTATAAATACACATCTTGGGGGACAAAAAAAAAACAAACCATTACATATCAATTACTTAATTTTATTTGTATCTTTTCATACTTTGTTTTTATCATGGTTTCATCAGATCCCATGATGATGAGAGGTTCAATTATGAACTAATCGTTGTCATGGGATTCTAACGGATTTATTTATGAAGTTTAGTATCTTGATTGCTTTAAAGATCTGTGTGTGATGTATATCTGATATCCTCGTATGGTTGTGCTTAATTGTTAGATGCGTAGCTAACATCTAATTTGTTAATCTCTTGTGAAGTGAAAGTGGATCTTGAGATTTAGAACTTGCCATGCTAGCATAGGTTCATGATTGTTTTTCAACATGATTCGTAGTATGAGATGAAAATACTTATATTGCCCTGTGTGATCTTTATGGATAACTTGTTCTTCAACCGTTATGTTTTCAAATTCTATAGACATATAGGGTCTAAGCATAATTGGTGTCTATTCATCTTCTATCTCTTTTGTGGATGTATGTTTAGTTTGGTATACGTATGCTGACAGGTAGCGTGTACTTGTTTCGTGTTATCCAATCAGATATCATAACCATTGCATATAGTGATTAAAGGTGTCAGATCTAAGCGAAGTATTTAATGAAGTTAGGATCCCATGTTACTCTTGTAGACGTAATTCAATTTCAATTCTTGTTAGTTAGTTAATTCTTAGTTGTTAATTTACTTTCTAGTTAATTTAGTTAATTAAACCCAATTTGTTATTTGTCTTAGCAGTGATTAATAACCATACATTGTTGCATAGGTACAATAACTGAATTAAAACCATAACCAGATCTCTGTGGGAACGAACTCAACTTTATTCTATATTACTTGTGACCGCGTACGCTTGCGTGTATTAGTGTAAACAGAACTCTGTGAGCAGGGTTGAATCTCCTGTCATGTGCCTAGAGCATCCACTGTCTAGGTACCATAGATTCCTTCTGTTTCCCTGCACACATTCCAAAAACAAATCAAGTTGATTTTGGTACCCAAGCTTCCTTGGGTCCTTTCTTGTTAGCCTTTGACTTTTCACTCTTAGCATTTTTCAACTTAGGTGTAGATGCTTGAGTGATGGGGTTTGACAAATGCTCATTTGCATGAATATTTGATGCATGCATTTGTGGAAAATTGGCATACATATTATTCATGCTAGGAATGCTCCATGACATTTGTGGCACATTCACAGATTGAAAATAAGGATTAGACACATATGGCATGTTCACATATGGATTTGAAAAACTAACATTTTGATACAAACAAGGCATTGCAGGCATACATGGTATTGTTTGAGGTACATGAACAGGAGCCTTGTTGACAATCTTGCAATTAGAAGATAGGTGATTGACACTATTACAATTACTACAAGTTTTCCTAGGAGCAAACTTGTCAGGAGAATAATTGTTTTTCTTGTTGATGCCTATCTTACCATTTCTGTTCTTTTTCTTTTTACCCTCAATTTCTACCTTTTCATTATCTGATTTACCAACAGCCTTTTTGTTATGTAAATCACCTGCCTTAGCCTTCCCACTAGATTTGGTTTTGCTACTCTCACCACTAACGAAGTTCTTGTTGACTGGACCATACTTGATACCCAGTTTCTTGAGTTCCTTCTTACTAACAAACTTTTTGTTAATCGACGGATACCTCTCATCCGTTGATGGTTCATCTATCAACGGATGATCACTATCCGTTGATTCACAAATAGTCTCTAGATCCTCAAGGCCATGTTCTAGCTCCTTTTTCTTTTGAGTCCAGGTATCCTTCACAAACGATTCTATTCCCAGGACTTCTATTATGTTTTGAGAAATATTCCTACAACTTTGAAATTTAGCAATTATCCCTTGTTCTTTTTCAAGCTGGTCTTTTAAATCAGTTCTCTTTTTAACACAGCTTCAAGTTCACTTTTAGCATTATTGCAATCAACTCTCATTTCTCAAATTCTAGAAATTGAGCTTCTAGAGCAGCATTTCTATCACTTAAAAACAGATTAGACTCTTTAATCCTATTGTTCTCTTTAGTAATTGATTTAAGAGTAACACTTAAGTGATATAGTTCAGTAGACATTTCATCTATAACACTATTGCATTCCTCTTTGGTGAGCTCAGAGAGATTAGTAGAAAATACCTAATTGCTAGCTGAACTTGCTTCCTGCTCTCCAGAATCAGCCATTAATGCAAGGTTGACAAATTTAACATCATCATCAGAATGATTGTCATCAGCAGCCCAGTCATACTCTTGGGTCAAGAATGCCTTTCCTTTCTGCCTGAGAAGATCAAAATATTTCTTCTTATAGTCAACAGTCTTAGTTGACTTTCCCTTGTTAGCAGATCTAGGTTTCCTGCATTCACTTATCATGTGACCAGCAATTCCACAATTGTAGCATTTAATTTTGGATTTATCCACATAGTTTCTTGTGGAAAAATCCTTGTTAAATGGTTTGGCCACCCCAGAGTTTCTCTTGAATTTCAGCTTAGAGAATCTCCTAGACAGAAAAGATAAGTGCTCATCTATCTCATCCAATTCATCCTGCTGAAGGACATTCAATTCCTCAGATACCTTTTCCTTGCTCCTGCTTGATTCTGCTCTACCTTTACAAACCTCCCTGTTTGGTGTAGAACTAGCAGCTTCTGTCCTTTCCTCCTTCTGCTCCAAGTTGGCAACAAGTGCAACTGACCCACTTTTCTTTTGAGACTTCTCAATCTCTTCATCCTGCTCCATTTCCAGCTCATATGTCTTTAAAGTTCCATAGAGCCTTTCAAGAGTAAATGTCTTGTACTCTTGAGTGTTTCTTAGAGAAACAATCATTGGCTTCCATTCCTTGGGCAGTGATCTCAGAAATTTGAGATTAGAATCTTTAACTTGATAGATTCTTCCATACAGTTTCAAACCATTTAGTAGCTTTTGAAATCTACTAAATGTATCATTCAATGTTTCTCCACTCTTAAAGTGGAAATGTTCATACTGTTGGATTAGTAGTTGCATCTTGTTTTCCCTCACCTGTTCTGTTCCTTCACAAAGGGTTTGAACAGTGTCCCATACTTCCTTGGAGGTAGTACAGTTAATAACATTGTCAACCATGTCTGTTTCTAGACCATTGAACAGTATATTCATGGTCTTTTTGTCTTTGTGGACTTCTGCAATATCTTCAAGACTCCATTCAGAAATAGGTTTGGAAATGAGAGTCTCAGGCACATCTTCAGCCAGGCCAACTCTTGTTGCAGTCTTCATTGGAACGTGAGGACCCTTGTCAATGCAATCCACAAAACCCTCATCAATAGATGAGAGATGTAGACGCATTTTTACTTTCCAGTGAAAGTAATTCTCTCTATCAAGAACTGGAATCTTTACTCCATAATCCTTCTTAGACATGTTGGAAGTGTGTTGATCTTTAAACTTCAAATATGTTAGAAGCTTGCTCTGATACCAATTGTTATTCCCAGATTACACACTTGTATAATTGTAGAAGGGGGATTGAATACAATTCTTGATATTTATGAATTTCTGATAAGAACTCCAGAAATCTATACTTAGATAATTGCTGTAAAAAGATTAATGCACAAACACATAAAATTAGGTGGTTAAATGCACCACCTGAAGCTTTTATTCGAAGAAAACTCTGTGATACAAAAGTACACAGCTTCTGTTTTACAACTCTTTGCTTTCTAAGGATATTCAATAAAAACCCTAAGCAAATGTATCTGTTTTCTTGGCTTCTAAAGAGTTGCTGCACTTGGTTATAAATCCCAAGTTTACAAGTACTACTGGAATAAGATAATATTAATCTAATTCAAGTTGACTTGCTACTACACTCCAAATACACATGTAGCCGAAAGGTTGTCCTTGTGAACAGACATGTCTCCTGCACCTTTCTTGTATTCATAGTGTAAACGGAATGCTTCTTTCTTCTGTGTTTCCAAAGTATGGCTGCCATACTGCTTTTTGTATCTACTATCAACCCATGTGATCTGTCAGTCAAACCTGTCCTTATCAACTGCTAATCCCCAGCTTAGCATAGAAGTAAGTGTCAATGATTATCCATTGATATTGTACACTGACATCCGTTGATGATATATTGAGCTGTATCCGTTGATATTGAGATTTGAGCTGTATCCGTTGATAGAGTGGATTTGAGTTGTATCCGTTGATAGAGTTTTGTCTTCATCCGTTGATACACTTTCACTTAGACAGAATTACATAGCATAGCTTATTTACAATTGGCTACCCTATTCTGCCTATCCATTGATGGTCAACATGACCGTGGATAAAAACACTATCAACTGATAACATAGAGATACTGATAACGGATGAGCTACAAAACCTCATCCGTTGATGAGCTACCTGTCAATGGATAAAGTTATAAATCCTCATCCGTTGACAGCTACAAAACCTTATACAATTTGATTGATTGTGAAGTTATCATTAAGTACAACATATTCCTAACACCACCCTCCTCAAATTTGAAGTTAAGAGATGCTCAAAAAGCAAGTCCAATAATTTACTTATACGATGTCTTAACTCAAAATCTAGGAAATGCATCACGAGTGCTACAAAATGTCCTAGTGATTACTTAAAACCCCATGACATTCATCCCATTACTTGTTTTTAGGTAACCACTAGCCATTACCTACTTCATTCTTATGAATAAAATATTCATTTTCCTTCTTTTCTCCCTTTCTTTTCTCTATCTTTTTTTCACTAATTTTTCCTTTCAAATTTATTATTATAATAATAATGAATGAATGAAAATAAGGAATATTGTTGAAGTTGATATACAAAATTATGTCCCTAAATTACTAGGACTCATTGTTATATATAATATATATATATATATATATATATATATATATATATATATATATATATATATATATATATATATATATATATATATATATATATATATATATATATATATATATATATATATATAAGTAACATGCTAAAACATTGTTGGACTTACTCTAAGGCCCTAAACCTTACGAATCGAGTTGAACACATAAGACTCAATTTTTGGTTCAACAAAATATTGTGAGCTAACGGTAAAATTCAAGTTCGAAATTTGGCTCGACATAAGTTCAATATGTTCGAGTTTGGCTCAAAATATCGAGTTGATTTTATTATTTTTTTATAAAAAGCTCGAATGCGTTAAGTTTGGCTCAAGTTCGACTCGATTTGTCAAGCCAAATTTGAATATTTTACAAGTCGTTTGAGTATTTCACGAACCGTTTGACTCATTAACATCCTTATTTTCAACCACATTAGTTGTGTGCTTGGATAAAATAAAAATAAATAATCATTCTTTAAAATATAAAGAACTAGAGCATCTCCAACCATGCAAATTCCTTAGCTAAAAGTGTGTAGAACATGCCATAAATAAAATTATAAAGAATGTGTAAAAAATTTCATCTCCAACGTGACATTACTCTTAGCTAAAATTTTAGATAACCCTATCATATTTGCTATATTTATCGAACCTCTAGAGATCTGTAGTGAAAATCCTCCAAATCATCGGTTACGATATCAAAATAACATATTTAACTTTTAACAAATTGAAATAATAATAACATATTTTAAAATATAATCAATCATTATAACCAACTTCATTGAAGTACAACACTTTATAAATTCAATAAATTTTACATAATCATTATTATATATATCATTTTAACCAACCATTTTAGCAAATATCATTGGAAATGCTCTAAGAATGTGTTATACTCAAATGTTATTCTATATTTTGGTTAATTATAATGTAAAAATTATTAATTTTTTTACTTTTCAAAAATAAAGAAAGAAGTCATTGGATTTGAAACTAAAGCTATTTTATATTATCTTGTTGTAATGTTGTTTATAATTACTAGCACGAGTGGAATGCTTGT
Source organism: Saposhnikovia divaricata (assembly GCA_036435485.1). Lineage (NCBI taxonomy): Eukaryota > Viridiplantae > Streptophyta > Magnoliopsida > Apiales > Apiaceae > Saposhnikovia > Saposhnikovia divaricata. Next base: position 103,797,472 of record CM071601.1, read on the forward strand.
GTGTCATGGTGCTTATAACAGACTTGCGCTCGCACACGCGCATGTCATCGCGACCGCTTATTTTCATAATTAGATTCTGAAATATATTTCATAATATTAATATTACTTAATCAAAATAATATAAAAATAGATAAAACTAATTTTTGTTATTCCTAATCTAAACAGTGAGATATATTGTAGAAAGGGAGGGGGGTTGAATACAATATATGAAATCTTAATATCTTTTTGTGTTTATCTTTGGTTTTATGATGTAGAACAATATCGAAGTGAGTAAAGAACAATATAAACAAGAAACACTTTAAATAATTTTAGGTTGATGTTCGTAATATCAACCTGAGATTGTTTTTGCATTCCTTGAAGAATATGTGAAAAATTATTCACAACTGCTTACACAGTTTGATTATTTTCGCCTTGCAAGATTTCTCTCTAAAAAAATAGCAAAAATAATTGTGTTCTACACACCTGAAACTATGCTACACACTTAGTTTTTATATATATCAAGTATTGTAGAAGTTTTACATCTATAATTCATAAGTACGTTTCAGGTAAAGTTTTGTCACATGCACATTCTGCTTGCTTAGCCATTTCAAGAAATGTCTCGTGCTCCAACTTTATTTTTGACCTCCTTCCAGAATGCTTTAGCTCTGTGCATGCTTCTAAGCTTCAAGGAACAGTAAGTTGACCTAGCTCCCAAGACCATGTAATTTCTCTGCAAGGTGTTATCGTTACGATTTGTCTCTTCTCTACTATTAAGTCAATTTCATCTCCTTGGTTGAAGATAGACTTGATAATCGACTGCTACTTGCATTTGTTAAGTCATATTTGAATATAGCAATCGATCCAATCTCAAATGCCAGTATTTGTAATTATTTATTTTTAAGCCTCATAACAGATGGATAGCTGTTGATTCCACACTTCACTTGCAAGAACTTGTACTCTGGAATATTTATAGTTCAGTACCATGCTCTGTGCATCTTCAAGAACTAACAATCAGTTACAGACTTATTTGCACACATGAATTATAACACATACTAGTTGTCGATTATTCAATGACCTAATTGATACATCACATACAAAATAAATTCATAGTCTAAGTGCACTACTATCCATCAAAGAATATTGACATGAATATAGATATGTAAGAACACAAATCTAGCTACCTGATCGATCGCTACTCATAAATCATTATCCATCGATCAGTTACCAGTTCATAAATAAAATTCTTGTCCAAGTTATTTGTTATCATCAAAGCAAAACATGTAATTCCTAACAATTTCTGTTTAATGCATTAAATCCCACCTTGAGTAAACTAAAAGACAAACAACTTAAGTTACTTATATATTGAAATACACACATCATGTTTTTGTGTGCCTCTTTCTCCTACCTCACAAACATACAAAATTGCATGAGTTTTTGGGCGAACTAAGGTGGCTGTTGATGTTAAGCATTATCGGACTGTGACGTGGTTACTTTATGTTGTTTTATCCTGAAAGAAATCGTGGCATACCATCGTAGTAAGTGGGGTGATAGTTTCTTTAAATAAATCATGTCTTTTTGAAGGCTCAGCGACTCAGTTGTTTATTTTATTTAAGCAACTATATGGCTAAAATTTTCAAACTTCTCTTTTAGTTGTTGATGCTAATATTTATTTATTTTATATTGCCTTCCTGATTTGTTTTGTTTATCTATTCTTGAATTTGCGATAGATTATAGAATATAATTACCCTATTATTGCTTAAATTTCCAACATACATGTGCTTCAGTTTTGTTTCTTAAAAAATCTTTAAAAATGTGTCTGTTATTAACTTTGAAATTTGGCTAATTACTCTTGCCGTGAACTCTAATGGATGATTAGACTTGTCGATATAGTATAATACTTGATTCTGAGACATCACGATATAGTGCTTGTTGATGAGTGGATTTTGTAATAACTTTTGAGATGTTTACGGTGAGTTGTAAAGGCTAACGAAAACTATTCTATGGAGAATAGGGGTTGTGTTTGTGGGATGAGCTGTACTTGAGAGTGCTTCCAACCATCTCAGGTTCTCTTAGAGATAGTCAGAATGCAAAAGTCTTGGTCCCCTCTCAAGTTGCCTACATACCCTTTATATAGGAATCAAGCTCACGTAATTCTAAGTTTATGTTGATTCTGCTTGACCAGCAATATGTCGAGGTTCTTGTCCGAGTAGGTCTCTTTTTCCTCTAAAGCCAACTATGAACACGTTGTATAAGTAGAGCAGAACTCGAGTTCGTACCCTACTATAAGTTGTCTGTCTAATGTCTGTCTATTAGAGGTAATCTAGGATCAACCGCGTACTAGAAGTACTCTCCAATAATAAGTTTGTCTCTCTTTTGGCTAGTTTCTAGATCTTTCTGTCTGCTGTCTATGCTCATGAACCTAGTTTTTTGGAACCTATTTCATGGAACCTGGTTCTCAGGAACCTTTATCTCTGGACCTGTTTCTCAGTAACCTCATAACAGGAAACTATACCTGAAAAATACAAATGCATTAGTCTAGGGAACCTTTCAGAGGTTCCCATGTACTTTTTGCTGCTTCCATCGCTGTTGTATGACTGACTTGAACTCTTCTTTGAAGAGGAACCTGGTCCAATCGTAATCTGTTCAGCTACTGGTTCATAAGAAAACTTTTGATACTTGTAATGTCTCAACAATCTTCTTGGTTAATTCTCATTTCTTCATGTCTAATCCTTATTTCTCTTGTTGTTATTGTCTTATGTCTCATATGATGCTTATGGATTGGACCTTATAGCTTAATGAGCCTAAAACTACCCCACGATGATTCTAGGCACAACAGTGCTAAATGATATCGTGTAGTCCAATTTGTTACATGGTACTTAGACTTGTTGACAACCTAACTTATCGATATGTTACTTTGGCTAATCAACATGTACACTTCTCGATACAACTATTAGACTTTGCTATATAATAACTTATCGACATAGTGTATCCCAGGCTTCTCGATATAATTACTTCACGACATAGAAGCTTGACTTCTCGACCTGATTCTCGTAGACTTCTCGATATAGCTTTCCAGGACTTCTCGATACATTGCCTTGGAAAATTCTCTTCGTTCTACGACTCCATTATTTATAGCCATTCTCCTGGTGCACAATCAACTTGAACTTCTACCAAACTTTATTTCCAGGCTTATTTACAGAGTGAACATTATAAAGAATGAAAAATCTATTCTAGGTATATGAATTTTCAAACACATATACATGGAAAATAGATATCCTAGTGAAGGAGTTCATTAGATCATGTAAGCAACGTCATTGCACTACTATAGCCTTGTAATTAGATGTAATAGTCATGCGCTTATGCCCAACAGAATTAACATGGTTGGAAGTGTAGACTTGTAATATGATCAGTATTATGAGAGTTTGCTATATTAAAGTTTACTAAGTAGTAACTTCACAACATAGATTTTTTGGAATTTGCTATATGGTTATTTCGACTTCTCGATACAGACATTCTGGACTTCTCGATATATAACTTAGCATACTTTTCATCAAACTTTGCAACTCCATCATTTTGAAAGCCTTCTTCTTCACTTGATGCATGATAAACTTCATCTTCTTTCGGGCATTGTTACATGAGTTATTTACATTGAGTAATATAGGAATTTCATTACACCTACAAAATAGAATACTAAAAGTATTTTGGACAAATGATTCCCCAGTTAAGGGTCATGTAACTAATGCACTGCATTACTATACAATATAGTTATTATAAGATGTATCTCAACATGTTCATGCATATGAGGAAGTACATATGGCACATTTAGAAAATGGTAATTGACTAGTACATATAGTCAATGAGTTTAAAGTTTTCTATCATTTTAGCTAAGTGGTCAAAATAGTAGGAGTTTATTTTATTTTTTTTGGTTCCAGTTCTCTAAAAATTGATGTCACATAGGATTTATCTATTGATTTTGATATGGCTCAGGATGTTAAGGCATTTAAAAAAACAAAATTGAATCTGCAAAAGATACTCATTATAACAACATGCTATACATAAATGGCAAAAGAAAAAATAATTATACAATATAATATTAGTTAACTGTAAAGAAAAAGGAATAGTAGAAACATGCTTAAGTACGAAAAATCTCATTTCTTAATGTAAATTTTAAAATAGTTAAGTTCTATGGAGACCAACGTTTTTAGTGGAGACCGGAACCATATATCAATCAAAACATTGTAAAAATCTATTCATTGAAAATCATGTTCTATGAAAATCATTACTGCATTTATGTCATTGAAAATCTTGAAAATCATATATGTTTTACATGCAAATTTCATTAAAAATCTTGAAAATCATGTATGTTCTGCAAACAAAATATTGCCGAAGGTATTATTCTTCAAAACATGTTCTGCTAGCAAATCATATATGACTTTTAAGATTTTGAATAAAATAATAATGTTCATTGAACATTCTTTGCAAATATATATGTTTTGTAATATTTTGAGTGCATAATGTATATGGTCTCCACGGTCTCTACTCAAATGTTGGTCTCCATAGAACTTAACTATATATATATATATATATATATATATATATATATATATATATATATATATATATATATATATGTCTTCAAACAAAATAATAGATATTATTTTGTTAAACAAGGATATGCATATTTGTTAACAAAACTATAATTATTGAAACCAGATTTTATTACTTAAATAATTTGGTATTCCTTGTACATCCACACACGCATCCAAACACACACACACACACACACACACACACACATATAAGAGGGTGTCTTAGAACAACAAATAACGAGTACAACGAATAGAGCCACGTCGAAAAACCCGGTTTCATTGTTGATTTATATTTTAGTTATATTTCTTCATTTGACAACATGTTTTTCGAAATCCCATGTTCACATCACCAACCATCTTCACAAGAACAACTCGTCTTTTTTTTTTTTTATATCTGTTTTGCTCCTTCACTGCAGGTCAGGGGATGACGATTTGGGATTTCACGCCCTAAATTTCAATGAATTTTATACATGGAGTTTTCGAATGAATTTTTGGGAAACCACTCTATTCTATTGTGACTTTTGGTGGGAGGATAAGCTTGCAGCTTTTCATGCTTTTAATAGTAATATCTACTATTTAATAGGGCCGCCAAAAGCGACCGGTGGTGATCATTACTATTATTATGTTGAAACTGATGGCTTTTACTTCTGGTTGTGGGATATTAATACCATTACATCATCATGGAAGCGAGTACATGAATGGGATGACATACAATCATTAAAATGACAGATTATATGTATAATTTCACTTGATCAAAATCACATTGTCATTTTTATTTAACTAATAAATCTCAAATGTCACTACACAAATTGAAATTATGAGATTAATGCATGAAATAAGTATTGTGTCGATAATACATAACAAGATTGTGTAAGATCGTGAATTTTAAAAATCTTTAACTCCCTGCATTGCTTAATTCCTAACTTACATGTTCCCGGACGAATAGTAATACAAACAATCATAATTTTCAATATAAATTTTCCAGCAAGATTTACATATAATTTTGGTTCTTGGGTTATGGATGATTCATTAAATGTGAGTAAGATTATTACCAAACATTAGCTATATTATAGGAAAGAAATCAACAATTGATATCCTAAATTAGAATTTTAGTACATTATAAATAGTTGATATCTAAAATTTCTGATCCCCACATAATAAAATAATCTAGAAATCAATAAATAAAATCATATTCTCTCCAACAAACATTTACAATTTGAAGTATGATGCTTATTTGTAGTATTACTAAAAGAAAATTCTAAGAATTTCCAAGGAAAAAATTTAAAGTCATAAGGACTTGAAAAGTAAAAGGTTCGAATAATAAAATTTTGGAGAGATACATTTATATTTTCCTAACATTTTTTAAATGAGGTATCTCGCTCAGAAAAATTATTTTGAAAAATAAAATCATTACGAAAAAGAGAACATCAATTTTGAAAATTAATTTCAAGTGTTAAAGCCATGTATCCCAGTCCTACCTACTAATTTTTGAAAAGTTAAGAATAACGTTGTATTGGTGATATTTTTCTTTGTTATATCGGAACATCTTCAATACAGGATGCCAAGAAAGGTGTCAAAATGTACGTGACATCGCACTTTGGTGCCTTTAGAGTTAGAAAGGTTCCCTTAGGATGCCAAGAGAAGTTGTCAACTTTTGGTACCCTCCTGGCACTTCTTCTATATGGAAAAAAAAACCAAATACTTGTACTAAAAGTACATATTATCCATGCTTATTATTTATATCTAGCATTTTTTTTTATTATTTGTTTGATGACCATCTAGGCACTTTATATGGGATGCAAACTATTGGAATTAGAGGATGCCAAATATGACATGAATGGAAGATAATATATAATTTATATATAGGATGGTAAGGTCTTATCCTCTGTTGTTCCAAGACCTGGGTTCGACTCTAACTCACCCCGAGATTTTTCTTAGAATAGATACTAAATTGTAATACTATAAGCCTAATTATTCAAAAAAAAATTATGATATTGTGAGAACTGAGAGACCATGTTTATATCCATAGATTATGATTTTGATCTAATGGTTCAAAAATTTCACATGTAAATTATTAAGAATCGTCAATATTACCTTGTATATAGTAGAGGGTAGGTTTGGAAATCATTGCGTGTGTAAATAATCAGCTTAGATATGATTAAAATATATAATATTTTCTCAATCAATCAAGAAATGACTAACCAGTATCAATAGGAATCGAATAATAAATCATACTAGCTGCATAAATAGATTTAACTATTTACAGAAACAATTAAAATAGGTAACATGGTGCATCAGTTCATAAACATTTATAATTAGTCTTAGATAAATTTCTATATTTCTTATGAACATAACTAGAATTGCAGATGGAGAATTCAAACCCATGAAAATATGCATGATGGCGGTATGGAGGGGTTTAAATTAGTTAAAAAGAATATTGTGTGATTTCTTTGTTGATACATAAGATATTCATCTATTGTGTTACGAGGAACCCAAGAACTGTCATAAATCATGTTCTATGTCCAGACACCTCGTTTTAGTGATGAACACGCCTTAAAACATGATAGTGAATGTTTTTCGAAAAAAATATCATCTAAACATGACTTAAAAAGAAAAATAAGAAATGATAACTTGTTTGGTAGAAACCTTATAAACCATAATCTGCACTGTTAATTTTTATAGTAATTGGCAAAATTTAAAATTTGACTAATAATGGTAACATTTTAATTTAAATTCCAAAATTTTTTGTTAATGATTAAAAACATAAAGAAGGTAATTACTTCAATCTATCGTTGATTTAAATCAATGATTAATGATATCAATCATATAATTATGTTAATTTCACAATAAAATCTAATCTTGAATAAGATTCTCATGACTATTTCACATAAGAATCCCACTATTAATAAGATATGAGATCTAATCTCAGGCCTTCATTTAATTTAATCATAACCATCCAATTGAATTATATTCATATACATTTGTATGTATCACCCTTAACATCTCTTTCAACCATCATTACACATCGTTTTTAACCACCATCTACGTCCAAACTACGACACTAATTCCCAGCCGCCTACACAATTTCAGATATGCTCTCAACGCTTTCATCGTTTATGTTCATTGCATGATTTTTCTAATCGATGACAAATTTAAACTTCGATCGTCAGAAAACTTTTCAAAATCTTCAGATTCGAGTTTTACTTATGATTTCGTTTAAATTTTAGTGATTGTTGCAATCTAGTAGTGATTATGTGGTGCATACAGTATGCTAGCGGGTTGTGGTGATGGTGATCGGTAGTGGTGACGGTATTGATTACGGTGGTGAGGGCGGTGATTGTTGGTTCCTACATTCAAAAAGTATTGATTTTGTGCTAATTTTGGTAATATAAAGATGGTGCTGGAGTGACTGTGTAATGTGGTGATTTTGAGGTGATGTTAATGGTGGTCGTGGTTGTACTTGTGGTGGCAGAGGGAGTGACAGTGTGAAAAATATTATTTATTTATGATGATTTTTGGTCTGGTGTTGATGATTTATAGAGGTAATGGCCGAAATGGTGATCGGAGATGGTGGTTGACGATGATCAGAGGTGATGATTGAAATAGAAAGGAGATGGTGATCCAATATTACATAGCTAAAATATGCTCTTCAACCGTTTAGTTTCTTATAGGAAAACATTATGTTTATACCTATATCGTTCATGTCATGATATCATTAAATCATTTTAGTATAATGAGATATTAATTAAGTATCTCATATTTCGAATATTTTCAAAAAGATTTTTTATTTTTATGTTAATTTTAATTCAATAAAATTCTAAACTAATGATAAGATCTGGCAAATCAATTTTTCGAACCTAAAGTAGAAACATAGGCTTGTTTTGTTTTATACAACAAATTACTAATGTATATTTTTAAATATAATTTATTATTTTTATAATACTTAATTTATAAGATTTATACGTACATAATATGTTTACAATTTTATATATCTCATAAATAAATTTTTTAATGAATATATATAAAATCATATATTAAAAATGAACATAATGAATTCTAAATTATACATATTCTTAATTCCGAAATGAATATTTTCGGATACAAATGTATTCGTATTTATAGTCATATCCAAAATATCGGATCCAGATACAGATAATGTCCAATTTATTTTGAATAAATATATTCTTTTTTTTAAAACAAATATCGAGTTTTTTGAATTATTTCGACAACACTAGTTACTAAAACATATAACAACTTTACCGCTATGTTAGTATCCAGCAGTGTTGTTCTAAAAATGGAGAAGATCTAGGGATAGGCATCGATTCTGGCCAGTCCAATCCCGATCCAATTCCCGCATTCAAGGGGTTGGGAATTCGAGGATTTCTTTTGTTACGGACCGGGAACGGAACAATTTTTTTTTAAAAAAACCGAGGACCCGGCCAGGATCGGTAATATATGTGTCCCTTACCTGATATCCTGCCTGGCTCGTTCCCCGATCTTCGACCCGATTTTCCCCACTCTACATTCATCATATATAATATATATTAAATATTTATATACTAAATTTCTAAATATATTATAATTATATAATATATATTATAATAATTCATCCATAAATTTTCTTAAATATGTTTAAAGAATATTATTTAAGAAAATTTATATGCTAGGAATCGAACTTGCATCACCATATTTGCATGACAATAATGAACTACTTTACGTATCAAGGATTGGTTCTTTAAGTGATTTTATTTTTCTATCAAAATTCAGTGCCTAATTAGCTATTACAGACGTGATTTCATTTTGACATTTTGTATTAAAAATTTAAGATTTTATGGTGATCAAAACTAATATATTTGTAAGTTTTAGTACAACATGTAGCAAATGTAGCAACTTCATATGCAACCTCAAATGCAATTTTTGTAACTTAAAGTGCAAACATTTTCAACCTGCAATGCAATGCAACTTTTTTTATTTTTTTTTAAAAAGGGTTTGAAAATATGGATAATTTTGAAAATTTTCCAAAAATTAATCGGGGGTTGAATCGGTAATTTTCATAACAATGGTGTCCGGACTCCTTAGCAAGCAGAAAGCACTAGTGTTGATTCTTTAAGTAGTTGTTCTTTTGGTAAACAGGAAAAGGAAAAAGAGAATTATTGCTTTTTGTTCATCGTCGACAATTTTTAAATTAAGAAAATGACAAAGATTTACATATTAATCTACTGCACTCATCAATCATACATTGATGAAATACAGAGTGATGCATTAGAATAAGACAACCGGAAAAAACAGGAAATTTACTGTCTCTACTAGTCAACAATCAACTCCTAGAACACATTCAGGTGAATTATCGCAATAATAATTATTGTTATCTTCCTCCTTGCACATTCCTAGTAACTATTCTGTTTATTTATTAGAAGAGAAAAAGGATGTTTGAGACAAATTTCATGGAACTTTTTCTAAAATATATACAAAAATAATTTTAAATTTTACTGAATTCGTAGGATTAATTAAAAAATTCTGAAATTACTAAAACATTCATCCAATTTTTACATATAAAAAATAGGTATCTCAGATAACTTAGCTCAAATATATCTGAGACTCCCTAATCTCTTATTAGAATAGTAGTAAATCGGCGAACAAGTCGTTTAAAGGAAAAAGAACAAATAGGAGTGTTGTTTATTGAAATGACAGGAATGGCGTGTAAAGATACAGCTTGCTCGTGTACTCGGCTTCCTTAATAATGACTCAACTGTGTGATCGTTTTGCTTACCATAAAAAATGTAACTTATTATGTAACTTATTGCTTTAAGTTAATAAGACATAAGTTGATTATAAGTGATAAGTAAATCATAACTTATAAGTCAGTAAAGTATTTGGTAAATCAGAAATTATAAGTTTACTGTAGTATAATTTTTCTAAATCGCGTTATATGGTATGCAAAATGATCGTTCGGAGATGGAGAAAAATATGGTAAAGTTAGATTTGAAAAAAATATCGACTTTATCCCAGCCAAACGGCCACTGTATCTTACAATCCTGGCTCCTGGGTGTTCGTTTTATCACGCTGTCTGTAATAACAAAGATGCAGTAGGCTGCTTATCCACTGGAGGTCCAGTACTAGGAAGCCAATTGATCATGTCCAATTTATTTCCATCAATGAGAATGAGATTATAGTACAAAAATGTAATGAAACCTCATAATCCATTCGGAACCTAATCGTTTTGCTGGCTTGCTGCCATTATATAGAAGATAAGAAAGGGAACTTCAATATTTCAACAAAATATTCAGTCAGGTCGACAGTGCACTAACCTTGGTATTCTGACATGACAAAGAATGATTTATCAAATTTTATCCACCCTATATATACAAGTCTGAGAAACTGTACAAAAGTTATTACTCTAATAGCCAATCTTTTATCGTTCAATTGACGAAAATGTCGCCAATAAATCAAGTTTAGCAGACATATTCAACAAAACATACGACTGAAGTTTAATTAAGCTGACTATATGAAACTCATTTTTGCAAAGTCAGCCTCGATATGTTTTGTATGTGTACGTGGTCCGTGCGAGTGCAGGAAAGGAAGAGAACAAAAGGTGCTAGGCAGCATCAACATTGGCTATGTATGAAACAACAACAGTGATGTCGTCGAGCTTTCCACCATGGTAACGGAATCCAGCTTCTTGAGCTGCAGTTGAAAATGGAGTCTGTCGATTCTTATCCTGTGCCCTTTGGCGTGCCAATGCCGCTATCTTCTGAGCTGTCACTTGAGGACCTAAACCAGCTCTCACAGCATGAACCACCACAGCAGTAATATCATTATTGTACAAGTTATCAAATAGCCCATCTGTGCCTGCTACTATGACATCTCCTGCAGCGACAGGGAATGCTGACACCTGCACCATAAGTAACTCATGATAGTAACGATATTTGATAGCTATTAAGTTGAAACATATGAAGTCCTAAAAATAAAGGACTCTCTTCGAATTCAAGTTTGAGTAGTGGAAAGGGTATTTCAAACTAAGGTTGCTTGAACTAACCTCACCAGAGCTGGGCAAATCACTGTGACTTCCATTCTCCAATTGATACGTAAAATTGAAATCATGCTGTTGCGCAGTGGACCGGAAAATGGTGCATCCTTCTCTTGTAACCATAAACCCACTATCGCCTAAATTTATAGCATGGACACCCTGCATATAGAGGTACAATCAGTCCAACTCCACAGGGAAGAATTCATACATTATTTACAATTGCTCAAACTGGTGCAATAAATTTTAGAATTTGAAAACCATCAAACTTCTTACAACTAGGGAAGTTTGGAAACTGATCAAACACGTTAATTTAATAATTTTCGTTTGGGTAGATCAAGACAGATACTAATAAAGCTATTCAACCATGTCACCTGTATGCCAGAAAATGATTCATCAACAAAAGTATCACCAACAGAATAAGATTATGGGTTTAAAGACGATACACGTGTGATTTAGTATTTGGGATAACTCTCCACTGTAAAGTAATTAGTTCTTTTCAGGAAAAAAAAATAAATTGAACTTAAATCTAAAATCTAAAAAATATACAAAGAGTATCACTAAATCAAAATAACTACAACGATCCACTTAATGACTGCTGATTATGTACTGAATCAGGTAGCAAATAGATAATTACCATGTAAATTAAACCAGAAGTCCTAAACCACTTGAAGAATAACATTATAAAGATAGAACAATATGATTTTAGCAGAATTAGTATTATGATGCAGGACAACAATAAAAACAAGTAGAATGATAGATATTTGTGGATTAACCGCAAAAAATCCACACCCCAAGATGATACCCCAAGGATTCTCAATTGCACAAGAGAAGTTTGTTAGGATCGCAACCCAAGAGAGAACAATCTCAATTCATTTAATCAATCAAAGTCTCCATAATAATAAAAGATTGGGATATTCCATTAGGTACCATTGTACAATTGACATTTCCATTTGGTACCACTCGAAATTTTTGACTTCCAAGTGGCACCATTATATTTTTTATTTCATCCACATAATACCACTTCGTTAACCAAAAGTTAGTCGACCGTTATAAAATTGTGGGATTTTCCATTTGATACCACTCAAATTTTTTTACTTCTAAGTGGTACCATTCTACTTTCGACTTCAGCTCCAAATTACCATTATGTTAATGAATATGTTCATTCTGATCAAATTCCTTGGCTTTTGGTTCGCAAAGGGATGCTCAACAATATTTCAAGGGGCATAAAATCAAAGAGTTTGAACAGATTCATAAAAAAAGTGGTATTTTGAAGCCGAAACCCAAAGTAGAATGGTGTCACTTAGAAGTCAAAAATTTAGAGTGGTACTAGATGAAAAATCCCATAATATTTTAACGGTCAACTAACGTTTGGTTAATGGAGTGTTATTATGTGGATGAACCTAAAAGTATAATGGTACCACTTAGAAGTCAAAAAGTTTGAGTGGTTCCAAATGGGAAAGTCAGTTGTACAATGGTACCTAGAGTTGTTAACGAAACTAGCTGTTCGTGAACAAGCTCGAGCTCGGCTCGTTAAGGGCTCGATTCGGCTCGCTTCGTTAAGAACTCGAGCTCAAGCTCGAACACAAAAAAGTGTTCGTTAAGCTAACGAGCTCGAGCCGAGCTTTTAGCATGTGCGGCTCGAGCTCGGTTCGATTTTGTTCGGCTCGGTTCGGTTAGAGCTCGAAAAAATTGTATATGTTTTATATTTTTATATATTATGTATATATATTTTTATATTATTTTATATATAATTGTTATATATAGACTAGGAAGTGAGGGTTAGAGTATGAACATACAACCATCCATTTTAGTGTCAAGTGTTAGGCCACCAACCAAGTTAGGCAAGCCTATACATGGCCACGGTTCGTGAACCGCCGGTTCCGGTTCGTGAACCGCCGGTTCCGGTTTGTAAAAATCTTGAACCGGAACCTAAACCTTAACAGGATATAAATCGCCGATTCCGGTTCAGACGGTTCAGGTTCAGGGTTTGACCCGGTTTTGACCCGGTTCAAGACCCGGTTCCGGTTCCGGTTTGAACCTTATATATACATTATACTTAATACGTTTTTTTTTCGAAATACGATAAGTTTTTCTGAATTTGGATGGAATGAATTATAATTTAGAAGTATTGTAATGCTAAGTAATTTTTTAAAATTTGTAAGATGCAAACCGTTTTAAAAGTTCAAGGATATAATAGTTCACTTTTATTAAGTGGTACTTTCACGTAAATTAATTTAATGTTAAATTCATTGGTACTTTTTTTTTATTAAAACATTAGTAAATATATTACAATAAATTTTTATAATCTATACTACATTAATACATAGCCAGTCATTACTAACGGTTAACCACCGGTTCGAACCACCGGTTCACCGGTTTCAATACACACAAACCTGAACCTGAACCTTTAAAATAAATAAACCGGCGGTTTAGGGCCGGTTCCGGTTCGGGCCGGTTTTGACCGGTTTTGACCCGGTCCGGTCCGGTCCGGTTTTCCGGTTCCGGTTCCGGTTCCGGTTTGGCCATGTATAGGCAAGCCATAATCTTTGACTAACATTAATGGTTGGTGACATTGAGGCCTATAAATATAGTCTTATGTAAATGGTCTCAAGTACAACAACAACAATAACATTTACCGTGTTTTTCTTTCCTCTCTACTAGTTCCGTTTATTACTTCCGCATTGCTCATATTCTGACATGGTATCAGAGCGGGAGTAGAGGGGAGGAGATTATCAATTGAAGCTTTGAGGTTTCTCAAGAGAAACTCAAGCTGCCCATATCTTCCAGCAGAGGGGAGTAATTTTCTGCCCAGTTTTTCTGTCCAGATTCAGTTGTTTACATTTCTGACCCCCAAGCCAGATCCAAAAATAAGATGGGCTGCTCCTGCATATTCAGGTCAGGCCCTTGACAGTGGTAAAGGGGTTGAAAACCCCTTAATAAGGCTGTTTTCAGGTTGTTTCTGGCAGATCTGAGTCTTCGCAGGGAAAGCAGCAGGAGCTCCATTCCAAAAAAAAGTTTAGGGAGCTCAGTTCCAGTGAAGTTATTAGGTGATGATCCTTGTCAAGGCGAGTTCATTCATCAAGAAAAGAGCGAAGTAGCAGAAGTAGTGTATATAACAGATGTACACACAGTTCACTGCCACAAATGACAAAGCAGCAGAAGTAGTAGTATGTATACAAATACATACACACAATTCACTGCTATATCTTGCATTTCATTCTTATAAAAGAAGCAGAAGGACCAGTTCATGGATGATCTTAAGGGATGCAGTCTACCAAATACGGTTCCAGTTGCTTATAGTTAAAGGGGTGACAGATGCAGATTCCTCCTGTGTTCAGACATAGGCTTGTTAATACTGAGTGATCACAAAGTCGAGTCTCAGTTTCTTCAAAATAATCAGTTCAAGGACTGATTGGTGGTTATCCACCGTTGTGCTGAAAGCAGCACTTTCTATTATTTGACATAGCCTAAAATATACCGTGTGGTCGAAAATTCGATAATAGGTATCCCAAAAGACTCAATAAACTCAAGATCGGTCAATCCTAAAAATGGGTATAGTTGGACGCTCAGATTAAGCTCAAGGGCTACTAGTGTCCACTCTTCAATCCCAAGATAGGTCTTTCATCCGAAGATGGAATTTCGAGTGAGGGGGCGTGTTAAATATAAACTAGGAAGTGAGGGTTAGAGTATGAACATACAACCATCCATGTTAGTGTCAAGTGTTAGGCCACCAACCAAGTTAGGCAAGCCATAATCTTTAACTAACATTAATGGTTGGTGAGATTGAAGCCTATAAATATAGTCTTTATGTAAATGGTCTCAAGTACAACAACAACAATAACATCAACACAATGTAGTTCTAATATTACTACCGTGTTTTTCTCTCCTCTCTACTAGTTCCGTTTATTACTTCCGCATTGCTAATATTCTGACAATAATATATATTTTATATAGCTTGGGATGGGTTAAAAAATGATTGAGTGATATTTACTTGGGCTATTAGTGGATTTAAGTCTTGGTTAATTTCTAATATTATTTTAACAATTAAAAAAAAATGTTAACGAGCTGTTCGATAAGAGCTCGAGCTCGGCTCGGCTCGTTTTTGTTCGATAAAAGCTCGAGCTCGGCTCGGTTCATTAACGAGCTCGAGCTCGAACACATATTTTGTTCGATAAGAAAGCTCGGCTCGGCTCGTCACAAAAAAAAAAAAGTTAAGCTCGGCTCGGTTCGTTTACAGCTCTAATGGTACCAAATGGTATATCCCTAAAAGATTACATGTTATATAGAACTAAATCCCTAAACTTCGCCAAGTAAAAATCTTCTAATAAAGGAAACAAATCCTTTTTATTTTCTACTCCTATAATCTTGAATAATCTTAATAAGCTATTATCTAATATAACTAATATCTAATAAATTAGAGTCAAATCTATTCTTAATTAATAACATAAAATAAAAACAAATTAATGCTTTAATTCCTTGTTCCGCATCATATTACCTGTTCTGTGAGAGCAATGATGCAAGCAGTTGAAGACCCTCTGGCTTTAGTGCTCGAGTACGCTTTCTCCAGCACCCGAGATGGGTCAATGGAACCCTTAGGTTCATCACGAATTGCAGTAACCGAATGTGACATAAGTTCTCTTGCATAAAGCCCTGCATTAACACCAAGATCAGCCCAGCCACCAACTCCATCAGCCACACCAATCGCTTGTTCATCCGAGCATATAAAGTGAGCATCCTCCCCACCAGTTTCTTCTTTATCGGGATGTGGAAGATAACAAGATCCTGAATTTAGCTTCAATGACCTGCCTGCTGTGATTTTTCTGCAGTTAAACACAGGTAGTAACATGATACTTTCAAATATACTGCTTAGAAGAGTTTTCTGGAAATATAAATCTTGTAATGGTAGGCATGTTTATTCAGTTAAATCCACTCCTGTTGTCATCTATTATTTGTTTTAGATCTGCATCACATAATTAGCCCACAAGACACATACACATACTGGTATACTAACAGTACCAGTGAAGTAGTCACAGTACTGATGTACCCTGAACCATCCACGACATTTCATAATCTAAAAACCACCATTCACAAGATATTAATACAATTATTACATTAAAGGACAGGCTACAAAAAAATTCATACTTTTCAGAAGAATCAGCAGAACTAGCGACCTGTTCCTCACGAGCAGGGTTTTTAACGCTCACATCAGAAGCAGTCCGTGCAGAGAACATAGAAGGTGCTGTGTGTAAAATTCTCATGCCAAACCCCAGTGCTGGACAGGAATTCCCACTCCAATTCACCACATGATATGAGAAGAATCCAAATAAAGAGTTATTACTTGGTCGTTCTTTATTTCTTGATTTCATGCAGGCTTTTCTGGAACTGTCAAAACATATATTCCAGTAAGTAGTATCTGCATTACGTGTTTTCCGTAGTAGATGCCCATGCCAAGATTTTATGTTATTCACTGAACAGTCAGCAAGCAAAGCAGTGGAACTACTAATGGCCATAGGTGTCTTCTCTAAGTGAATGCAAAAAGACAAATGCATAGGTTCAATAAGCAGACGATCTGTGTGATACCCACAGACTTGAAGCGAGGGCCCAGAAACAGACGGAATAGAAAATGTACGAGAAATTGCTCCCACTACGGAAATATTTTTTCTTCGGTTCACTAGATGTAAACTTGATTGAGCAGCAACAACACTAGGCTCTAAAAGTACATTCACATTAGGAACACATGTGTTTGGTACAGAATGCAACAGCCTAGGGCTGCCAAACAATTTTCCTATGGCACCACGAACTTTAACAGAATCCTGGATACCAGCTTCTGGCCCAACAAATGTTTTTTTTATTTCCTGCCTGATGGCACGCCCCAGTGTAGATAGGTAAGTAGATGGCATCTTAGTTTCTCACACAAAGAACTGTCAATTGCAGTGATGCATCCGAGAGAAAAAAGCCGCTAGAGCAGCCTCCGACAAATTTTATCATAATTCTAGTACATCTATGTACAAGTAAGAAAGCAAAAACCTCCGGTTGCCTCCTGTAATGAAGGTAGCTAGAAACCTGAAATGCAAATACAGAAACACATCACATCTTGAGAAACCAACATCCATTTAAATGGGTCCGAAATTGGAAGTAGAACAAGTGAACAGAATATAAAAGATACAATATAAGTGAACAACTATTAAAGATACAATATAAGTGAACAAAATATAAAATTGCCCTTGTTCAATGCAATGCCAAACTTGGTGCTATTGCTATAATTTGGCACCAAATGCTAAAAAAATCAACTCCAAAGGAGTTCCATACTTGGATGCAAATATGCATAAATGCATACTTGGTGCCAAATTTGCACCCAAGGATGCATATATGCATCTAGCCACATCATCAATTAACTATAAAAGCAATGCAAGTTGGTCTACTTTAAATGAAACTTGGGTGAGTTAGACAAAAAATTAGCTAAATATGGAATTTTTTTTGTTGCAAAATGCAACTAGCATTGGAGTGCATGTTGTAATTTAGCACCAAAAATTACTTTTTGATGCCATATTATAGCAATGGATATAGCCATTTTGCATTTAGCATTGGACCTGCTCTACGAAGTTGAAGGTAAATCTTCATTGCAGACCACTAAGTAACAACTCGTCAGCAGTGGTGGAGCCAAAAAAAGTGTTGAGCAGAACCAAATTGCACTTATAATTTTAAAATTGCTGACGTTGAGCCAGATTGTACTTATGGATGGGCAAAAAAAATTTAAATCCTTCACTTAAATCTAGTCGAATACTATTGTATTTAATTGTTTGTAACTGACACTATTTATATTTAAAAAACATAAAAACAAGGGCATGCAATATCAGCACCCCCGCTTCTTGTCCTTTACAATTTCTTAATCACATATATTTAAATCGTGAATGATGAGAATATGACAGATGTGGATACAGGATATACATATTTGGACCCAAAACGAAGACGGCCCAATGACAATAAGCATCCCAACCCAACTGATAGAAATAGTGGGCTCTCAAAAAACTTGCAAGAGGCAGGCCTCGAGGCAGAGGTCTGCCTAGACCAATGAGTACGTGGTCATGGAACTGTCGTGGGCTTGGGAACCCACGAGTTATTCAGTTCCTAATGGATATTATTCAGTTCCTAATGGACAATAATACCCATAAGTTAAAACTTACTCTAGTACTATTTAAATGTCCTTTTTGACAAAGACTCGGTGAAATTTACCTTGACCATAAAAAGGACATGTAAATAGTACTAGAGTAAGTTTTAACTTATACGTTCTAATGATCTGTGTTTTGAAAACCGGACCGGCCGGTTCGACCGGTCGGACCGCTAACCGGTGGCAGGTCCGGTTCGGTTCACCCCTAAAACCAGTCCTCCGGTTTTCCTGTTCAGAACCGGCCAGAACCGGCCAAAAACCGGTAAAAACCGGACCGGCCGCCGGTTTTTTTCAGTTTAGTTTTTTTTTTTTTTTTTGAAATATTGTTCAGTTTAGTTTATTTAAGTATGTTGGGCTTTAAATTTAAGACTTTACTACTAAATACTAAACCCATAGTATTCTTAGGCTATGATCCATCATCCGTGCTAACAAATTCATGTCTATAACTGCTCATTTTTCTCCTTGTAATATATATAATTATTTATATAATTATATATATAATTAAATATATATATAATTATATATTACATAATTATGACGTCACACCGGTTGAACCACTAGTCGAGCCGGTTGAACCAATCGAACCAGTAACCAGTAGGGCTTCCGGTTCGATGTCCGGTCCGGTTATGAGAACACAGCTGATGATCCATCAAATTGTTTAAAACTGCAGAGCATATCTCAATACTTGCATTTCTTCCTATATATCTTTAACAACATATATTGATCACAAAATATATTCTAAATCGATATCCGATTCACTGTATTATTTTTAAAAAACTACATATTAATTTCATAATTTTACGCGACACACAGCATCTACAAGGTTAACTAATGCCAAATTATGTAAATTTGAGCAGCACTTGAAAAAATTGCTCTATCATGGCTTAAAGAGAGTACCAGTACAAAACCTTACTACGAGCATAGAATTATACATATAAATAATCAGCAAAAATTGATAATAAGTGTGAATATAAACACATAACAAGCAAATGAATGAAGTAGCCAAATCAATAGGAGTATTAATCATACCTTACTTCTACAATAGAATAATCGCCTGTTCTTGAAGTGACGCAAGCCCTAAATCGATGATTTTCAATTCAATCGAGTATGAAATGCTGGAGTAGAAAAGCTGTGATAATTAGGGGTGATATTAAGAGCTCAGAACAAACCCTGATAATACCAAAATAAAGGATACAGAGACAGACAAGTCAAATTGGGGAATAAACGTATTTATATTATTTTTCACTTGCCATTTTGAGGAAGGTGCGTATTTTTATTGTTTTTCATTTTGTTTTAAATGTATAAAATTCCACGCGATAATGGCGCATACGTATAAATTCAAAAAATTCATGTTTTAATATATTGATTTAAACATCTCATGATATAGCAAATTCTTCTAAAGTAATATCGTTGGGACAGAAAAAAATTATCATTTTAAATAATTTATCACATAAAAGAGATTTTAACTTTTCTAATTTTAAAATAATTAAAATTTATTTTCTATTCAATAATGTTTATAATGTGTTGTGACCAAAATCTCGCATGGGTCAGATTTAGGCCCAATGGAGATGTAGGGTCCAATCTGTAAATGAACTAGATGATTTAAGAGGCTTTCAAGAGCCCAAGGCAGTCCATAAAAGCTACTATAAGAAGAATCATGACTAGATACAAAGCCTAGGATTTCAGGAACTAGCTTCCATTGACTAATCCCTAGCTCCCAACTGTTATTATGAGGCTCCCGGACATCAGGCTTCTATAGTCAGCCTACCGGAGGGGCTATCATGAGATGAATACTAAGTGAACATGAGGCTTAGGATCCCATGGGAGACTCCTTGTGGGTGATCCATTGCCCATAATTGTCATATCATTATTACTAGGATAGCTATGAGATAGGACTTCCAGTACAGCTTCCATAGACAGCCAGCCATAAGGGCTACCGTAGTAAGGCTACCGCGGAACCCCAGCTTCCTCGGAAGCATGGCAGAAACACCAATTCAGATAAGGATATCCTCCTATCTTTTAGGAGCACGTCTCTACAGCTCAAATACACTTCATATCAGATAATTACACGATTATTCAGAGATATACACTATTAATACATGATAATTCATACAATCTTGAGATAAACATCAGTGGATAGGCTTCCAACAGTCCTGATGGCTTGGAAACCTGATAACTACATCACAATCAGTTGATATACGTAAATACAATCATAATCCCATCACAAACGGGATAATTCATAACAAATGATCGATCATATCACTCAAGAACTACATACGGGCTTGATCCACTATAAATGGTGGTATGTAGGCAGTTTACGGGATCTTCTTCGACACTTTAACACCTTGAGGTACTGAGAGCACGGTACTCTTATGTGACACAGTCAAATTAGGGTTCTTGGCAGGCCAACACATCAATATTGTGCGACTATTGAGCTCTATCCCGCAGATTCAGTCCCAATCATCATCAAAACATCTTCCCGTGTTCTTCGGAAGGCTAGCTGTGAGCCTTCATGGACAGCTAGTCAACACCATATTTTACGGCGCTATTCCAGCAACGACCTCCACGTAATTGTGCTAAAATCCTCCCACAACATAATGGAAATGATTTTTTGAATTTTAGAATATACTATAAAAGTATGCACATGAACACTTTTACGTTAACTAATTATATATTCAATGACATTATTTTATTTCTATCAATATCTTCCACAATATAAAGATCACAACGATCAATTAAGACAATAAAAATAGTTTTAAATAGTTAGTAGATAAGAAAATCTTTGTCAAAATATTATCATAAATAATTTCCATACTCATAAAATATATAAAAGTGTGTATTTTATCAAAAATGTCGCTTTATTTGAATGTTAAGATCGATATTTAACATTACAATTTTTAGAACAATATTAAATATCACGATAGAGAGGTTATTAAATTTTAATACTGATCCCGATTTAGGACAGGAACATTTTATTAATTTAAAAAGGTTATCATTTAAAGAGTATTAATTTAAAGGAGTTCAACTGTATTTAAGTTGAAATTGTATTTATTTAATTGTATTATTAAATTTTTTAAATAATACTAGTATATTTATTATTATATTTATCATAATTGATTATGTATTCATTTATGATTTATGTTAACTAGGTTATCAGCTTTTTCGTTGGCCTGATGACATCGTACTTTACTGTAGATCGAGGGTGTCTTTTCTATTAGTAAAAAATCTGTTTGAATGTAGTTGCATAAAAGTGATTTTCTTGTTTTCTATTACTGAGACGCCTAGGGCGAACCGTCTCCGCTAGGCACTTCGCTTTCAGTCTTTGATTAACCATTAGTACAAATGGGATTTATGCAGAAAACGTGAGATTAAAAGATTTCAGATGACAGAGATAGCTTATGCATACATTTTATGTCTTCTTCACATAATCATTAATTAGTGATCCTCCTAACAAGGACATGAGCACCATATCGCGGCTGCAATGTGAGCGACATTGTTGGAGCATGAACGTATGATGGTGAAACCACAAAGGAAAACTTCTTGATAAGCATAGCTAGGGTAATTTTAGCTTCAACCAATGCCAAATTTCGGCCAACACAATTTCTGGATCCCAGCCCAAATGCTAAGTATGAACCCAAATGCTTTGGAGGTTCAGCAAACCTTGAAGGATTAAATTCATTCGCATCGGGTCCCCAGATCTCTTTGTCGTGATGGACATCGGCTAGTGCCACGTAGAATTCTGTTCCAGCTGGGATGTTTAAGCCGCCAACCTTGACATTCTTGAAGGTCCGTCTCAGGAGACGATTAAGAGGATTATAGAGTCTAAGTGTTTCTTTCAGTATCATAGTAACCTGTCAACAAGAAAAAAAAAATCTAATATTAAACTAAAGGACCTTTCCTTGAAAAAGGACTATATCGATGAAAGTCGTTAACAAGATTCAGATTCATTTAGCATGTACCATGTCACAAGCACACACAAAGATGCATCCGGTTCTAATTGTTATGAAATCTACACTAAACCGAGGATGTAGACAAACTACATATGTAACATGTGTTTTCTAGACAGATTTAATTAGTTTACTAACAACTCACAAGTAACTTGAAAGAGCTTAAATGAAGCATGTCATGTCATGTTAATTACTGACAACTTAACAAGAGCCAGAGAGACTTCTAGTAAATATTTAACTTACAACTTTGAACTCATGCAACTTCTCAGCAGTTGGAAGCTCATTCTCTTTGCACACTTGAAGAACTTCCTTACGGGCTTTCCTTTGCCATTCTTGATGCTGTGCTAGAAGGAGAACTGCCCAAGTCAGAACACCTGATGTTGTTTCTTTGCCCGCAAAATAGAATGACTTGCACTCATCAATGACTTCCTCAATCTCCAACCCAGATCCAAGTTCTTTCATGTTACTACCACCAGACATTAATAGGCTTAATAAATTCTTTGAATCTTCAGTTGTTTTGCTATTTTTCTTTATAATCATCCTGATTGAATCTCGAGTTTCCTTCTCTAATTTCCACCTCAATTTGTTCATTTTAGTGGGCAGGAACCTGAATGTAAAGTGATTTTGAAATGTTGCAGGCATTAAAATATCGAATTCAACTGACAGATGCAAGTACAGTGTTTGAGACAAGTTTAACTCTTAAGGAGACTTGTAAAAAAAAAAAAAAAAAATTAACTTCACAAATCTTGGATCACCTGAATCCAGGAACATAGACATTCTGCAAGGCCTGCATTGTAAGGCTTATTTGTTTTTCTTGCAACTCAAATATGCGCTTCCCCTCCTCAAAACTACTCCCAAAAGCTGTTTTTGATAAGATCTCAGCTGACAAGTCATGGAATTCTTTGTGAACTTCCATCTCAAATTCATCTCTCTCCCCTCTTTTATCTTCCCAATTATCCAACATATTTGTAATACTAGCCACCATCTCTGGCACCCAAGCCTATTTAACACCAAAAACTATAAAATAAATGTGCAACTCAAGATTGGTTGATTAATAGATTATTCAGAGGCCATGTCAAGGCATTCGGTGCAAGGGTCATCTAAATCCAGACCAAATTTAAGACGCAATTGAGGTCTCCCCAAGTAAATATCGAAGTTTCACAAGTTTGGTATTTGGTATATTTCGTTGTGAGACAATGAATTAATAAATTGATCCCATGGTCATACAGGTATAACCTTCTACATGCTAATAAGACAGTTAGTGTCATCTAATGAATATATTATAACTCCAACCTTATTTTATGATTCTTTTATTGACATGTAGAATCTACAACTTTAGCATCTCCTCTACAAGTATGTTCATGTTAATTTAGCAAAAAAAAAGTATGTTCATGTTACTCTCATTTTAGTTAGACATATAGTACCAATACAACAAAAGAAAACCATATATATAATTTATGTATCTCATGCAACAAAATTTGAAATTTACTGAAATTGCTCAAACCTTCACTTCTTCAATATTAAATGCAGGGGTTACTATCCTTCGGTGTGCAGCCCATTTGTGACCCATCAACCCTGGAAGTCCCTGGCCATAGAGCAGCTTAGACAATGGATTAAAGGCAAGCCTATCAATGGTATCGGTTGTATTAGGCAAGATGTCTTTGATCATATCTGGATCTGATAAAGCCAGTCTTGGCTTGACCCCAAACCAAAACAAAAAAGTCTTGCCATACTTGGCAGACCACTGGTGATAATCCGGGGACACAAGGTGCACAATATCATGAGTGAAAGGAATAGATTTTGATTTAGCTTCCTTAGTCATTTGCCTTATCTCTGCTATGTTTCCATAAAACGGGCGGTAGCTAGGGCCGTTCACGCCTTGTTTCCTGAAGAATTGTTGAATTCTCCAGGGCACCCATATAATTGAGTAGAGAGATTTCAAACATGCAAGAATCAGCAAGATTACAAGCAGCAAAAAGACCATTGTCATAATAAAAAGATTTCAGATCAAAATGTTGAAAGTGTTGAACAAAAAAACTAGATGTAGAGTAAGTGGCTAAACTAAGGCCGAATCAGGGAAGGCTAGATTAGACTTCAGTCTCAGCTGAATAGTTCACAATGGCCAAACCAGAAATTAATAATAGAGGGAGCGTCATTTACATTGAAAAAAAATAGCATTGTCTTGAAATCCACAAAACCAATAACTTAATACATCTATAACACTTTCCGGTCTTACTATATTATTTTCGCAGTATTAAGGAACCAACTCATCTAAAACCTTAAAATGTTTAGAGGAAGGCCCAACTGGATCTTTATATTATATTTTAACGAAAACCCATTTTTGGGTCGAAGAGTGGATCATGACGCTCTTCTTCGGAGCATAACTTGCTTTCGTGTTCATAGAACCTCTGCGTGTCTGAGCTCTGATACCATGTTAAGGAACCAATTCATCTAAAACCTTAACGTGTTAGACGGGGCCTTGTATGGATCTTATTATATTCCAACACCCAGAAAAGCTCAACAGTAGGAAAACTGCTAAAAAACTGCACACTGTTTCAGCAGAATCAATTTCGCAGATCTCAAGCAAAACACTTAGCAGTAAACAATTACTCTAAACAAAAAATATTACTGACTGCATGAACTGCAATTGTGTTCATTTCTCTTTAGCAGATTTGCTTCTCCAGATAACTAGAATAAAATCGAGACAGCATCGCTAGTTAAGCTCCCCTAGATGGAAGAACTGGTGCATCTAGATAATGTATATGTATAGAGTTGTGGGCTAGTGGCCAGACATATAATAACATTAATTCTAATCAGTGGCGGACCCAGACTTTTTATCCAGGGCCAAAATTACTTTTCGACAATTTCTAAGAAAATGTTAACGAAGAACAAAGAAGTTCAATAAATATTAAGTGCAAATTCTATAATTTGTTTGCGATTTTCTAGCTTGATGAAACCTATGCTTGTAATGAATGAATATGATATATGATATAATAGTTTATAGACTATATTCATACTAATACATGGTGATAAATTGATTAAGTATAATACTGACTAACAAATTAATGTAAGTTATGCATAATGTATAGTTGTACAGCTGAATTTCCGGGAGGGCCAAGGGAGGTGCTGGCCTTCACTTGGGTCCGCCACTGATTCTAATTATAGAGATAGCAATAGGCCATCCTATGAACAAGTGAAAGCCCATTTCAAGAGATGATGGAAATAATGCATGGGTCAGCAAAGTCAATATAGAGTGTATGGATGCAAAAAAATTGAAAATTTCAGTGCCTAAATTGGGCTGATTTCCATTTACAGTTTATAGAACAGGGGGAATAGTAAAATTGGTATGTAGTAGTATATATAGTATTTATATGTCTTTTAAGAACTGTAATACTACATGAACTAGTCACTTCGCTTGCGGTCTTAAATGAAGAATAGATGCACAAAAGTGGAAATTTAAAGGTTTCAGATGACATACATTAACTTATGCATACAATTATGTTCGGGACAATCATTTATTATTAGTGATATTCCTAACCAGGATATGAGCACCATACTGAGGCTGCAATGTGAGCGACATCTTTGGAGCATGAACATATGATGGTGAAACCACAAAGGAAAACTGCTTAATGATCATAGCTAGGATTATTTTAGCTTCAACCAATGCCAAATTTCGACTAATACAATTTTTGGATCCTAAGCCAAATGGAAAGTATGAACCCAAAATGCTTTGGATGTTCGGCAAACCTTGAAGGATTGAACTCATTGGCATCTGGTCCCCATATCTCTGTTTCATGATGGACATCGGCTAGTGCCACATAGAATTCTGTTCCAGCTGGAATGTTCAAGCTCCCAACCTTGACATTCTTGAAGGTCCGTCTTAATAAATGATTAACAGGATTATAGAGTAAGTGTTTCTTTTAGTATCATAGTTACCTGTCAAGAAGAGATTTAACATACAGTTTATTTCTACTAGAAAGGACTATGTGGACAAAAGTTGTTAGCAAGATAGTTTGGCATAAACGATGTCACAAGCACATACGAATATGCATCCACCTGTAACTGATTCCAGTACTGAACTAAACAAAGGATGCCCGCCAGCTACATCTGTGCCATGAATTTTCTAGACATATGTTACTAGTTTACTTGCAAGCAGCAAGTATATTGGCAAAGTTTAGTTGCAGCCTGTCACGTTAGTTACTAAAAATGTATGAAGACTCAAAAGCTTTAGAGACTACTAGTAAAGATTCAACTCACTATCTTGAACTCGTGCAATTTCTCTGCAGTTGGAAGCTCATTGTCTTTGCACACTTGAAAAACTTCCTTCCGGGCTTTGCTTTGCCATTCTGGATGTCGTGCTAGAAGGAGAACTGCCCAAGTAACAGCATTTGCTGTTGTTTCTTTTCCAGCAAAATAGAATGTCTTGCACTCATCAATGACTTCCTCAATTTTCAACCCAAGTACAAGTTCTTTCATGTTACTACTACCGGACATTAATAGGCTTATTAAATTCTTCGAATTCCCAGTTGTTTTGCCATTTTTCTCAGCAATCGTCCTGATTGAATCTCGAGTTTCCTTCTCTAATCTCCCCCTCAATTTGTTCATTTTAGTAGGAAATAACCTAAATGCAATGTGATGTAAAATGTTCCAGGTATTACAAAAAAATTGAGTTCAGCTGTTATATGTAAGTACCACATTTAAGATATGTTCAATTCCAAAAGATGGACTTTGAAATAAGAAATTAAATAACTTATCCCAAATCTTGGATCACCTGAATCCAGGAATATAGACATTCGGCTAAGCCTGCATTGTAAGACTGACTTGTTCTTGCAACTCAAAAATGCGCTTTCCCTCTTCAAAACTACTCCCGAAAACTGTTTTTGATAGAATCTCAGCTGACAGGTCAAATTCTTTGTAAATATCCATCTCAAATTCATCCCTTTCTCCTCTTTTATATTCCCAATTCTCCAGCATTTTTGTAACACTAGCCACCATCTCTGGCACCCAAGCCTATGTAACAACAAATTGAATAAAAAAATTTATGTACATAAATTACTGATTGAAGTTATTGCAACTAAAGATGAGTGATTAACTGTTTCAGAGGCCATGCAAATGCGTTTAGTACAAGGGTCATCTAAAACCAGGCCAAAATCAAGATGCAGTGGTTTTCTCCTGAAGTCCTTATCCAAAATTTCACATGTTTAGGATGAGTTAGGGGCATTCAAAATCAGTAAATTGTCCTCAGTTTGGTTCTTTCTTCATAATTTATAAATATGCATAATTTACAACTTGAGCAACTACTCTGCAAGCATGTTCATGTCAGAAGATAAACCTCTAGGTGGCTTGCTTATCACTTCTGTCTTCACATTCTTCTTATATTAGCATTCTTTTTAAGTTTTAACTCCTCATTTTATTTAGAGATATGAGACCAATACAGCAAAAGAATACCATACATCTATATCTCAAACAACCAATTCTTAAGTGTAGTGAAAATAACTCAAACCTTCACTTCTTCCATATGGAATGCGGGGTTGCTATCCTTCGATGAGCAGCCCATTTGTTACACGTCTACAATCCACTTGACAGACCACTGGTAATAATCCGGGCACACACGGTGCACAATATCATGAGTGAATGGAATGGATTTTTATTGATCTCCCTTAGTCATTTGCATGATCTCTGCTATGTTTCCATAAAACGGACGTAGCTAGGGCCGTACACACCTTGTTTCCTGAAGAATTGTTGAATTCTCCAGGGAACCCATATGATTGAGTATAGAGATTTCAAACATACAAGAATCAGCAAAATGAAAAGAAGCAAAAAGATCACGGAAACAATAAATAAAAGATATCAAAGCAAGATGTAAGCTAAAAGCTAGAAATGTAGAAATTTTTGAAACCAAGTACAAGGACGAACTAGTGGCAGACTAATACAAGTTTCGTGCATGGTTAGTTGGTGATTGTTTTTAAATATTGCAATTCTTTTGTTATTGATACTTTAACAAATTTTAAAAAAAATACAATTACAAGATGCCTCAAAGTTCAGAACAGAAAGAAAAGTAGATGATAAAATACTTTGAGCAAGTACCAAGTACTAAAGTTTTGTATATTGGTCACTGATAGAGTGTACTTTATATATATTTTATAGGATTTTGTTCCCACATTTACGGTGCTTTTGTGAATAATCGTGTGGATTTAATTAGTTTTTGATGAGTTTGTCGCAGGAAATAAAGAATTGCCAAGTGGAAGGAGTTTAATAATTTTTAATGATTTTACGGAGTTTTTAGCTCAAAAGAATTATTTAGTGAACTTCCGAGAAGAATTGATGAAATCTTGGTTCGTTGTTTGAGATTTCGGGATAAAATGAAGAGCTCAACAGTTTAGGCGAGGCGCTACAGCGCGCTCCAAGGCGCAACAGCGCGAGGTTACTGCTGTCTAGGAAGCGCCATAGCGCGATATTGATGCGCAACAGCGCGAGAACGAGGCTGCCTTTGTACTGATGAGCAGAAAATCCAAGGCGCTATAGCGCCACTTGAGGCGCAGCAGTGCGCGTAGCAGTCTGGGCAAGGCGCTGTAGCGCGACGGTTCAGCGCTGCAGCGCTTGTGCGGGATTTTGAACAGAATTTTTATATTCCAACTTGTATTCTGATTTTTATTAACAGCTGGGTCTCCTTATTTAAGGCAATTATTTAAGTCCTTGGGCACTATATAAACACATCTAGGGTATAGTTTTGGGACACGAAAAACATTGGAGAGAATCATCATAGAAACAATTGTATACACGTTTGCAATGAGAAGATTGTTCTGGGAGAATTTCGTCATAGGGATTTTTCTTCTACATCTCATCTTTGTATTGTATTCTCATCTCTTAATTAATTATTTGTATTTGATTATGGCTATGGTAGGCTAAAACCTTTATTGTTGGAGGACTGTTATGAAGCCCTAAATCTTATGGCAAATATGTTTTGATTTTCTGAGATGTGTTCTTGATTGTGCTTATACATGCTTCAATGCTTATAGATTATCTTTCATCAACTATGGTATGTGGTCCATTCAATATGGTTATATGATTGATATATCTGTAAAGTCAATTAATCTTTCTATGTGGTCCATGGGATTAATTGTATCAGTGTGTAATTTGTTCTGGCTTTTCTATGTGGTCCATGGAGTTAGACGAATAGCAGAGCTTGTTTCTATGTGGTCCATGGCAAGCTCTATATAAGTATCTGTCAGAACACGTTAACGAATCTCAGGATATGTCATGAGTTTAGTGGTGGATTTACATGCTTTCCAACATATTTCTCCAATTGTTTTCACAACCTTATTTTATTAAGCATTAGTTACATTAGTTAAAAACAACAAAATTAATCTTTGAAGTATAACTCAGAATATAAGAAAAGTAACCCTTAATCCTTGGCGTAGAACGATACCCTATTTACTCTACATTACAAACGACACAAAAAGGGTTTAAATTGAGTCACATCAATTTTTGGCGCCGCGCCGCCGGGGATTGAATTTGCTTTGCTTTTATTTTGTGTTAGTGTGGTTTAATCGGTTCGTGTTTTCAGGTACATGGTCAACAGCCGCACATCTGAAAAACCTCTTGAACCGTTTGAAGATAATCCTGAGAAGCTCTTTCACAAGAAGAGTGAGAATTTAACTGATCAAGCAAAGAAAGAGAGTGAAGGGAAAATTGTTATAGCTAACATGGCAATTGTACCAACACTTCGTGATGATGTTGCTGTCTCGATTGCTAATATTGGCCATTCATGTATGGTCTATCCTGATCCCGCAGCTGGAAAGAGCAGCAGCTTTGAGATCAAGCAAAATTTACTCATGAGGCTGCCTGTCTTTCATGATCTTCCAACTGAGGAACCTAATCAACATCTCTCTAGGTTCGTGACTATTGTGGAAAGCATGTGACCAGATGGGGCAGATCCTCAGATTCTGAAGATGATGGCTTTTCCATTTTCTCTTGATGGAGCAGCTTTGGATTGGCTAGAGGAATTGCCTATTGGGTTTATTACTTCTTGGGAAAAGCTAGCCCAGGAATTCTTGCAGAAATTCTATCCAGCAACTAGAGTCATGAACATGAGAAGCCAAATAGCTGGAATTCGTCAAAATGCAACTGAAACTTATGCTGAGTACTATGCAAGATTCCAGAAGCTACAGAAAAGATGCCCGCAATATGGTTTTTCTAAGGGGAGTCTATTGCATTTTTTCTACCAAGGTCTTCTTGAAGGTGAAAAGAGACTCTTGGATTCTGCTGCACAAGGTGCTTATGTGGACTTATCTCATGATGCTGCTGAGAAACTTATTGCTAAGGGAGCTGCAAATGAACTTCAATATGGGAGTCGCGGAAGGTCAAGCGTAACTCAAGGAGCTGGATCTGACCAAAGACTTTCAAATATTGAGCAGAGTATTGAGAAGCTGAATGCATTAATTTTGAGTGGTAAAACACCAAAGGCTCAACTTTGTGGTATTTGCTCAAATCCGGGACATTTCACTGATGCATGTCCTACATTGATGGACCCGTCTTATCAAGACGTTAATGCTGTTGGTTTTTCCAATCAAGGTGGAAATCAGTTCTTGAACACCTATAATCCAAGATGGAGGGATCACCCCAATCTGAGGTATGGCAACACTAACAATGCTTTGAATGGGTTTCAATTCCAAAATACTTCTGAACCCCCTGGTTTTCAACAACGGGGACAAGGCTCTCAGAACATGAGTAGTGATAACAACGTTGAGAAATTATTGTCCAAGCTGGTTGATGGGCAAATGGAGATGCAAAAGCAGTGCACTACAAACTCTCAAGACATTAAGGAGATGCAGAAGCAGCTTGGGGATGTGATTAAGAAGATGAATCAAGAGCATGAGCCGGGAAGATTGCCTGGAAATACACAACCCAATTTGAAATTTGAGCAGGCAAACATCATTACCACTAAAAGTGGTAGGAACATCATCCCAACTCGGAAGGTATTGGAGAATGAAATTTCGAAGCATGGGATGGAGAGAGATCCTGCAACTGAGAAGACTCCACACAACAAAAGGGTTGAAGAAGCTGAGATTTCAAGAGAAAGTGAAGTCATTCATGAGAAAGAGAAGGAAGCTGAGAAAGTACTTGAAGATGTGGAGGTACATGTTCCGCCTACTCCAGAAAGTAAGTCTCCTAACCCTTCAAATTCAGTTATTGCTAATAGTCGCTTCGATTATGTGCCTTTTCCCGCTAGGTTGGCTCAAACAAAAAAGAGTGCATTACAGACAAATATTTTGGAGACCTTTCGCAAAGTGCAGATAAATTTGCCTCTACTGGAATGCATTCAGAATCTACCAGCCTATGCAAAAGTATTGAAGGACTTATGTACTAAACGAAGAAGACTGAATGGAAGGGAAGTTGTTGAGATGAAGGAAAATGTGTCTGCAGTTTTGCAAGGAAGGTTGCCAACCAAATGCAAAGATCCAGGGAGTTTTACAATTCCTTGTACAATTGGTAACTCGGAATTTGAAAATGCTTTACTTGATTTGGGTGCGTCCATTAATGTTATGTCATCTAGTCTATATGAGAAATTGTGTACTAAAACTGAACTCAAAACGGATGGAGTTACGATTTTATTAGCTGACAGATCTCACGTTTATCCGAAGGGTGTTTTGGAATATGTTCTTGTGCGGGTTGGCAGGTTCCAATACCCAGCTGATTTTTATATCTTGGACATGGGAGATGCACCTAATACGCAACTGATTCTGGGAAGACCATTCATGTGTACTGCTCAGACAAGAATTGACGTGGCAAGAGGAGAGCTTAGCATGGATTTTGACAATGAAACAATCAAATTCAACATGTTTGCGATGATGAGGTACCCAGTGGATACCGAGACTTGCTACTCATTGAGCACAACGGGAAATCTTGCGCAAAAGTATTTTGAGTTGATGCAAGGTGATGAGCTTGAGACATTGATTTCTCAAGGCATCAGGGTTGACAAGGAAGGGAATTATGAAGTCCTTGTGAAAAATTCAGATTTGTACACCGATGGTATTTTGGAGCATTGTAAGGCATTACATGAAGCAGCTTATGTTGAAGGAGGTCAAAGCTTGTTACTTCCTAGTTCTACAAAGAAACAATTGCCTTCTATTGATCAAGCTCCTCAACTGGAACTCAAGCCATTGCCTTCTCATCTCAAGTATGTATTTCTAGGGAAGGAGAAGACATTACCAATCATAGTTTCATCAAAGCTCACATTTGAACAAGAGGAAAAAGTGGTGAAGGTAGTTGGCAAACACATCAAAGCAATTGGCTGGAGCTTGGCAGACATTAGGGGAATCATCCCGACACTTTGTGTTCACCGTATTCACTTGGAAGAAGGTGCTAAGCCTGTGAGAGTACCTCAACGTCGACTCAATCCGCCTATGATGGAGGTTGTGAGGAAGGAAGTCATCAAGCTATTGGATAATGGAATCATATATCCTATTTCTGATTCACAGTGGGTTTCTGCAGTGCATGTTGTTCCTAAAAAGTCGGGAGTTACAATGGTGGCTAATGAGGAGAATGAGTTGGTGCCTCAAAGAACAGTGACTGGTCATCGTGTTTGTGTTGATTATAGGCCTCTCAACAATGCTACTAGGAAGGATCATTTTCCGTTGCCGTTCATTGATCAAATGTTGGAGAGGTTGGCTGGTCGAGCGTACTACTGTTTCTTGGATGGATATTCTGGATATAATCAAATTGCTATAGCTCCTGAAGATCAAGAGAAAACGACTTTCACTTGTCCTTTTGGCACCTTTGCCTTTAGGCGTTTATCGTTTGGGCAGTGCAATGCCCCTGGAACCTTTCAGCGATGCATGATGAGTATTTTCTCTTATTATGTGGGGAAGATCATCGAGGTTTTTATGGATGATTTCAGTGTCTTTGGTGATGATTTTGATGGTTGCTTGAAGAACTTAGGGCTGATTTTGCAAAGGTGTGAAGAAACAAATTTAGTGCTAAATTGGGGAAAATGTCATTTTATGGTGACTCAAGGGATTGTGCTTGGGCATGTGATTTCTGCGAAAGGTATTGAAGTAGATAAGGCTAAAATTGACTTGATACGGTACTTGCCTGTTCCATCAAGTGTAAAGGAGATTAGATCTTTTCTCGGCCATGCTGGTTTTTATAGAAGATTCATACAGGATTTTTCCAAGATTGCAAGGCCTCTAACTAATCTTCTTCAGAAGGATATACCATTTGAGTTCAATGCTGATTGCAAGAAGGCATTCGAGGAGTTGAAATTGAAGCTTACTTCATCACCTATCATACAAGCACCAGATTGGAATTTGCCATTTGAGATAATGTGTGATGCTTCAGATTATGCTGTTGAAGCAGTACTTGGGCAAAGAAAGGACAAGAAGATGCATGCTATTTATTATGCCTCTAGGACCTTGAATGATGCACAACTAAATTATGCAACCACTGAGAAGGAACTCCTAGCTGTTGTTTTTGCTTTGGAGAAGTTCCGTTCATATTTGCTTGGTACAAAGGTGATTGTATACAGTGATCATGCGGCCTTAAAGTATTTGTTGGCCAAAAAGGAGGCAAAGCCTAGACTCATTCGATGGATCCTACTGTTGCAAGAGTTGGACATTGAAATTAAAGACAAGAAGGGATCCGAGAATGTTGTAGCTAATCATCTAAGTCGTTTGGTGAGGGACGAGGAAGATGTGCCCATTACTGAGACGTTTCCGGATGAACAACTTCTCCGAATTGAGGTAAGTGCTCTAACTAATCTTAGTCCATGGTATGCAGATATGGTGAATTATTTACATACTAGAATGTTTCCTGACACATTGACTCGTGCTCAAAAAGATAAAATCAAACATGATGATAAATTTTATGTCTGGGATGATCCATATTTGTGGAAACATTGTCCCGATTTAGTAATACGAAGATGTTTGCCTGATAATGAATTTGAGTCTTTGTTAAAATTTTGTCATAGTTATGCATGTGGGGGACATTTTGGTACTAAACGAACTGCACACAAGGTGTTAGAATGTGGTTTTTATTGGCCTACAATTTTTAAAGATGCTAAGGAATTTTGTAGGACTTGTGATAGATGTCAAAGAGTAGGTAACATAAGTGCTAGGAATGAGATGCCCATGAATCCTATGTTTAATGTGGAAATATTTGATGTTTGGGGTATTGATTTTATGGGACCCTTTCCGAATTCTAATGGTTTTGAATACATACTTTTGGCTGTTGATTATGTGTCGAAGTGGGTGGAAGCTAAAGCCACCCGTACTAATGATTCTAAAGTTGTTTCATAATTTTTGAGGACACGGATTTTTGCTAGGTTTGGAATGCCAAGAGTTATTATCAGTGATGGAGGATCACACTTTTGCAACAGAACTGTGGATGCACTATTTCGCAAGTACAACATCAAACATAAGGTTTCCACACCTTATCATCCGCAGACCAATGGACAGGCAGAGGTGTCCAATAGGGAGATAAAGCAGATTTTGGAAAAGACTGTGGGAGCTACACGGAAAGATTGGAGTCAACAGTTAGATGATGCACTTTGGGCTTATCGGACGGCATACAAGACTCCTATTGGTATGTCACCTTATCGCATTGTCTATGGGAAGCCTTGTCATCTACCGGTGGAACTTGAGCATAAAGCGTACTGGGTTATAAAGAAATTCAACATGAGCTTGGATGAGGCTGGTTTACATCGCAAGTTGCAGTTGTCTGAATTGGAGGAATTACGCAATGAAGCTTATGAGAGTGCTCGCATTTACAAAGACAAAACTAAGGTGTTTCATGATAAGATGATTCAACGAAAGCATTTTGAGGTTGGTTAGAAAGTTCTTTTATATCACTCGAGGTTGCGTCTTTTTCCTGGTAAATTGAGATCAAGGTGGATTGGTCCGTTTGAAGTGGTCGAGGTATTTTCTCATGGAGCTGTGGTCATTAAGAAAGATGATGGAAGTACATTTAAGGTGAATGGACAGCGTCTCAAGCCATATTTGGAGGATTCTTCAGGTCACATAGAGGAGAGTGAGGAGACTGTTACTTTGGGATTGATTATGCTTTGTCACACCAAGTGAGTTTTGAGCTTATAATGCATATCTTTTGCATGACTATTCGTTTGTTTGAGTGTCCACTTGTCGTTTGCATTGCTAGTACTTGCTTGAAGTCTTTCTTGAGATGCATGACGTTAATTGATGATAAGATGATAAAGGCAATTAGGTATAACCTCATATTTCCCATAATTCCAAACCATTTATACATGATCAATTAGTTAACCCTTTGAGCCTAATCCTATTCTTTCGGTGACACACTACGTTACTTGCCATATATCCTTTTTATTGTATTGGCCTTACATTGAATTTGAACCCAATTGTCAAAGGCTAGTATTGTTCGTAAGGGAGTGATAAGGTGTGCAAAAAGGGGGGTTTTTATTGATGATCATAATTTTTGGGGAATATTTGGGCTTTGGTTGTTAGCTTGTTAGTCGAAGTTTGAAAATATATCTTTTGGATCATTGTTCTTACTATTATTTAGCTCTCTTTAAAAAAAAGAAAAAAAATAGAAAAAAATAGAAAAAGAAATAAATACGAGAGCATATTTATCCTTTGTGATCCTACTTAGATTCGACTAGACAAGGTGTTTATTGGACTATGATAAAAGTTCAAGTGTGGGGAAGTATTTATTGGTTTTAATAAGTATGGGAGTTGTTTGAATTTCATTGTCGGGTACTAGCTTTTGACTTAACCTTCTTTGGCTTTCTTGACATACCTTGTCCCTAGCCCCGTTTCAACCTGTACAAAGACCTTTTGATTGTCATCGATGATGTATGTTGCGTTAAAGGTTAGATTGATACCAAGGACGAAGCATGTTTATGATATTGTTGGAATTGAGTGATACACTTACCCTTTGTTTTGAGTGAATATTATTGTGAGTGAACGGTGAGTTGTTGCTTTTGCATAGGATATCCCGAGGTTGTCTCAAAGATGTGCTTTTGTGTGCTTAGCATGTTTACCAACCTATTCTTACATTTGACATGAATTTCTATGATTTTATGCATCTTCTTTGAGTAGACTATGTGGATACTTGCACTTTAGACACCAAGGCATTGCATTTTCATTTTGATTCTTAAGTTGAAGTGGCATGAGAGGACGGGTGTGTGTGGTGTTGTGTTGATGTGTGATCTTTTGCATGAACTAGATGAATTTTGTGGGTATATTCACTATAAACCCTCACGAGACCTTACTCGTCCACTAGGGCCACCTAGGTGTTTAAAGGGCTTGTTGCATATGCCAAATGCAACCGTGATCACCTACGGAAGTGGTACTAATTAGTTAGTATAGTTATTATGTTAGTTTGCACGAGGACGCGCAAAGTGCTAAGTGTGGGGATATTTTATAGAGTGTATTTTATATATACTTTATAGGATTTTGTTCCCACATTTACGGTGCTTTTGTGAATAATCGTGTGGATTTAATTAGTTTTTGATGAGTTTGTCGCAGGAAATAAAGAATTGCCAAGTGGAAGGAGTTTAATGATTTTTAATGATTTTACGGAGTTTTTAGCTCAAAAGAATTATTTAGTGAAC
Source organism: Saposhnikovia divaricata (assembly GCA_036435485.1). Classification (NCBI taxonomy): domain Eukaryota; kingdom Viridiplantae; phylum Streptophyta; class Magnoliopsida; order Apiales; family Apiaceae; genus Saposhnikovia; species Saposhnikovia divaricata. Next base: position 103,834,766 of record CM071601.1, read on the forward strand.
TTCCGAGAAGAATTGATGAAATCTTGGTTCATTGTTTGAGATTTCGGGATAAAATGAAGAGCTCAACAGTTTAGGCGAGGCGCTACAGCGCGCTCCAAGGCGCAACAGCGCGAGGTTACTGCTGTCTAGGAAGCGCCATAGCGCGATATTGATGCGCAACAGCGCGAGAACGAGGCTGCCTTTGTACTGATGAGCAGAAAATCCAAGGCGCTATAGCGCCACTTGAGGTGCAGCAGCGCGCGTAGCAGTCTGGGCAAGGCGCTGTAGCGCGACGGTTCAGCGCTGCAGCGCTTGTGCGGGATTTTGAACAGAATTTTTATATTCCAACTTGTATTCTGATTTTTATTAACAGCTGGGTCTCCTTATTTAAGGCAATTATTTAAGTCCTTGGGCACTATATAAACACATCTAGGGTATAGTTTTGGGACACGAAAAACATTGGAGAGAATCATCATAGAAACAATTGTATACACGTTTGCAAGGAGAAGATTGTTCTGGGAGAATTTTGTCATAGGGATTTTTCTTCTACATCTCATCTTTGTATTGTATTCTCATCTCTTAATTAATTATTTGTATTTGATTATGGCTATGGTAGGCTAAAACCTATATTGTTGGAGGACTGTTATGAAGCCCTAAATCTTATGGCAAATATGTTTTGATTTTCTGAGATGTGTTCTTGATTGTGCTTATACATGCTTCAATGCTTATAGATTATCTTTCATCAACTATGGTATGTGGTCCATTCAATATGGTTATGTGATTGATATATCTGTAAAGTCAATTAATCTTTATATGTGGTCCATGGGATTAATTGTATCAATGTGTAATTTGTTCTGGCTTTTCTATGTGGTCCATGGAGTTAGACGAATAGCAGAGATTGTTTCTATGTGGTCCATGGCAAGCTCTATATAAGTATCTGTCAGAACACGTTAACGAATCTCAGGATATGTCATGAGTTTAGTGGTGAATTTACATGTTTTCCAACATATTTCTCCAATTGTTTTCACAACCTTATTTTATTAAGCATTAGTTACATTAGTTAAAAACAACAAAATCAATCTTTGAAGTATAACTCAGAATATAAGAAAAGTAACCCTTAATCCTTGGCGTAGAACGATACCCTATTTACTCTACATTACAAACGACACAAAAAGATTTAAATCGAGTCACATCAATCACTCTTACCACTCACCTAACAACAAGCTCCAGGCAATCATAAATTCATAATTCACCAAATGGTTAAACAATCAGTGTGTCGGGGAGCATTGTTTGGATTCTCATGTTTATTTGACTTTCTAAAAAATATTCTTCGGATTTTTTCCTGAATGAAAATCAGTATCCGAGGAAGTTTTTTTGAGATAAATAATTTCCGAGTTCAAAATTAGATTATTTCCGACAACTAGGAAATGAAAATCAGCTTCCGAGATTTTTTTTTCAGATAAATATTTTCCAAGTTCAAAATTAAATTATTTTCCGGCAAATAAAAGTAGCCTGATATACATTCTTAATTACATACAATCTGTTCATTATATCTAACACAGTTAATCTTATTATCAATTTATCATACCTAGTGTTGCAGATCATGCAACTGTACAAGTCTACAGATTTGTGGCCACTGTAATTCATATTTCTTTACTGCGTGAATGAAATCTTATTATTTTTTAGTGCCTAATATTTCATGAAAATATTTGAACGTTTAGTTGAAGCTTTGGTCCATTTCGAGGATAACACCGACTCACTGAGGAACTGCAGTTGCAGTAGCACAGTAGCGAAGCTTGGAAGAAAATGGAGGAAGGAAACGTGGACGTTAAGTTAAGTAGGACTGATAGCATTCTATGTTTTAAAAAATGACTTAATGACACTGCACAGTGGTAGGATAAATGCTACAAAACTGCACATTGTTTTGGCTGAATCTTTTTCTGAGATCTTAAGATAAACATTTTGCCATCAACAATTTCCCAGATATTAAGCCTTATATTTGGAACCATTTTGCTTGAAAATCTACCAGCTAAATCCACAACTGTGCTGACTATGAACAGCCACTACATGTCAATCAATTCATTGCTGCATTCGGTTAAATTTTATTAATGTTTAATAACCTTCACAGGATACAGGAGATTTACTATAAAATGCAAAAGCAAACATTTTGACAATGTAAACATAAAACATTACCAGTTGCCTGAGAATTGAGAAGCAGTTTCGTTTATATATCTGTAAGCAACAGATTGCTTCTCCGGACTCCAGGTGATTAAAATGCTATCGAGACAGCATCGTTGGTTAAGCTCAGCTAGATAGAAAAGCTGGTGCATCTACAGCTGCTTACTAGACAGTGTAAATGTAATTTTAGAGATAGCAATAGGTCATACCATGAACAACTGAAAACCCATTTGAAGAGATGATGAGAATAGTGCATGGGCCAGCATGGTCAATATAGAGTATATGAATGAAAACAACATCCAGTGTTTAAATTGCGCTGATTTCCATTTACAGTATCTAGAACTTAGCCAACCAATTCTCATTATTTTTATCATAAAGCTCAAATTACAAAGTTACAATTGTAGCGAGCTGTGTTGTGGAAATAAAATTACAAAATGGACCAACTTTGTAATACCTTAAAAGATGAAAATGACTTTACAATTTAACTGCTATCATCTCCAACTGGGCTGTTTCCGTATAAGCTCTCTCTCCTATGCGAGTATGTAGTGGAGTCCACATTAGGCCTATATTTTAACTCTGATGCTGCTCGATAATTTGGATCGACAGAGGAGGGTATGGAGTTGGTGTCAGAGGAGTAAGCTGCGGATTCCAGTTTCGGTCTAAATTTCAACTCTGACGCTGCCCTGTAATTCGGATCAACAGAATGATGTCTGGAGTTGGTCTCAGTGGAGTAAGTTGTGGGCCTATAATTTGGTTCAGCAGAGGCAGGTCTGGAATTGGAATTGGTATCATTGGAGTTTGGCCTAAATGAATTTGGTGCCGTGCCAGTGTACCGAGATGGTGAGCCATATCTTCTCGATCGACCTCTTAGACCACTACCCCGCAAGTCCATTATTTCACTTCGAGAAGAATCCATGAAAGATCTTTCACCTGAATTAGATACTAAAGGAGCTTCATTTTCATTTGTGACCGATGTAGAAGTGAAAGGATCTTCAGGTCCCCACAAAGAATACGCTTCTTTCTTATTGGCGAAAAATTTCCATGCTCCAAACACGAAAACAATGAAGATTACTAAAGGAGTGCCCCATATCATAGAACTGGATTCTCCTCGGTAAATTGGAAGATTTGAGCGATACACTCCCACGTATCCACTTCCAAGACTGAGAACAACTAGTTTTTCCTGATCACTTCCTATCAATGGTAATACCCCATCCTTTTCCGTATCTAACTCCACCTGATAATTGAGAAAGGAGGCTACTATTTCATCAAGGCCAGCAGAAAACAAAAGCCGAGGCCCGCCAGACCTAGCGTAATGTGGAGATGAAACATTATAGACGAATACCTTCTCCCTGTTGGAAACAAGCAAATAACCTTTAATAGTCTGGATAGCTAGAGGTTCATCCATATCTAACTTCTTAATAGATCTAACCCTGCATTTGAAGGTCTTTGTATCACCTAACAGTAGTAAGTGGATCAATTCATTCTCTGATGTAAAACCATAGGCTTTTGACCTCTCTGTAGCATCGAACACATAGTTCCAGACATAAGAATAGTTTAGACCTTCACAACCAGACTCCAGAATTTTCATGGTCCTTAAATCCAGTGATCCTGCCCCTGTCTCGGTAAGAAACAAGAGCTTTTGCTTCAGAAACACAAGCGGTTTGCTCGTTGGCACTGCCAACCCATGAAGAGATCCGTTCTCTTTAAAAACCTTAATTTTTCCACTATCATCAGTGGATATAATGTACCTTGTCCTCCCAATATGATGTACTTCCAAGATAGTAATAGGCGACCCCCCTTCTTCGATATCCAATACGACAAATTTTTTGTCATTCTCCATAACAAGTGAATTCCCTTCCTCTCCACTTGACAACTCCGATATGCTATGCCTTAAAATGATTCCATTTTCATGCCCCGTAACCAAAACACTTTGATTATAAGAAGACATATAGGACAAGATGGCTGTAACCGGTGAATCCGACAACGTACTAAACTCAAGCAACACATTCCCATTTCTCGAAAACACGAAAACTTTCCCTTGGTCATTACCGACCGCAACATACTTGCTCAATCCATCCAAATCTTTAAAGGGCAATACACTAACACAAGTAACATTGGAATCCAGCCTCACAGCCGACACAAACTGAAACCTCTCAGACCAAAAAAGACTATGCTTGGTAATTGAAACAGCTCCACTTATCTCTCCATCTCTCACATTCCTCTCAGAACCACCATCCACACTCTTTCTTTTAACCTTTTTAAAAATAGGGTCTTTTTTATTGCCATCTAAAGTTTGAATCTTTATTGACTCTGGAATCAAAGACTCTAACTTATTCACCAACTGGGTAAGATTTTTGACTACCTCTTCAAGCTTTTTAATCTGAATTTGTTGTTGATTCAATACATCTAAATCATCTATATTAGTACTGGGTGTCTGAGATATTATATTAAGGGGTTCATTAGAATTATCAAAACTTGCATTTGCACAAACAATAGATATATAGAGAATATTAAAGATTAAGAGAAAATAACGAGAAAAAGACTTGCCTTTCAAGGGGAGTGCCATGGATCAAAGAGTGGGGTTTGGAAGTGAGGAGATCCAGGAATTGATTTTGGGTTGTCTTATTTTGACTAGACTTTCCTGTTTGGGTTGTAGATTTGGTTGCACACTCCTTTTCTTTTTACTTGGTCAATCTAGTGGCCAGAATTGATGTTTTCTAGCCTAGCAACTTATATTTTAAATCTTGAACACTACGTGGGATTATGGGTTTATTTTTGTAACACTTAAATTTTTTGAGTTTTTAAAAATTTTATATTTTGAAGCGTAGAATTTTTGAAAAACAAATTGTTTTTACTGCAGTTTCTTAAATTTCATCTTAAGCCAAATTGGCATTGTTACGTATTTAAAGGTTTCGTTTGGAAAATCTTAATTCTCAGAAATAAATTATTTATTCTAAAAATAAGTATATAAATATGTACTTTTTTCTGAAATAAGTAACTTAGAATGAGTCCACAGTCTCCTAACATATTCTTTATAAATATTTTCAACTCCTAAGAATTTAGGACATTATATTATATATCTACTCCAACAAGATTCCTTATAATTGATCCTTATAGTTATTAAATAATAAAGAAGGGGAAGGAAGCAAGAAAAAAAAAGGGAAACAATTGGAAATGGGAGGAAAAATAATATTTATTGATAAAAGTGAAATACGGGAGTCTTTAAAGATAAGGGGTGACCTCATATTGAGAAAAAACCCTCTTTATCACAATTTAAAGGTAAAATGTCCTAAATATCACAAACTGAAAAAATGACCCTTATTATCACAAAGAAACGCAATAACGTGTAGCGTTTCTATTTTTGGGGAGTAACGCAACTGCATGTTTCGTTTTTATTTTTATTTTTTTTAGGTAACGCATCTTGAAGATGTGTTTCTCATTTTTTTTATTTTTTTTAGGTAATGCATCTTAAAGATGTGTTTCTCTTTTTTAAAAAAAAAAAATTCACGTGTTGGAAAATAAAAAGGGCAAAAAAGCCACACGACAATGCGTTTTAAAGAAACCCAACATTAAGTTGCGTTTTTCTATGATACAAAGGGCCATTTTTTTGGGTTGTGAGATTTAGGGTCTTTTGACTCCAAATTGTGATAGTAAAGGCCAACACCCTGACATAATGATCTTAAATTTTTAAGGAAAAATTAAGAGGCTGTTGAAGCACAATTTTAGACCTAATTCCTTATAATTTAAGTTAGGAGGTCATATAAGGAGTGTGTTGGACTTAGAGCATCTCCAAGAGCCTCTTCATTTTGGCTCTTAAGTGAGATCTGAGGAGAGAGAAGAAAAAAATGAGCTCCAAGAGACTCTTAGTCACTCCTAAATTCATTAAAAATGTAATCTCTCTCCTCAATTGTAAGAGCTCCTATCCACTCCTAACTAATATTTTATACTAAATTTATAAGATACATTCTCTCTCTTCCCCACTTTTCTTTTGTCTTTTCATGAATTCCACTTACTTTTAATAATATAAAATTAAATATGGAGTGAATATAAAGAGTATTGTTGGAGATGAATGTACATTAAGTTACTAAGAGCCAATATTTTATATTATATTTAAGAGTGAGTTAAGAGACTCTTGGAGATGCTCTTACTCTTATTTTTACAAGATAACGAATGTTAAAGTCTCCTTACACATTTTTTCCTAAAATGAAATATGTAAATTTGAAATTTTTTTCAAAATAGATAACTTATAAATTAGCAATAAGGCTCCCGGTCCCTGGCAAACATATGTCAGGGACCTCTCATTCAACATACTACTTTTCTGCCGTTGAATCAAGTCATTAACGATTAGGATTAGAACAAAAAGTTAAATAGGTATCGCAGAAAGTTTCTGCGGTACGTGTAAACTCACCCACTTTCTGCGGTATGTAGCCTCCCTGTTTTCACACCAAAAACCCTACTGTACACGTACCGTAGAAAGTTTCTGCGATACTGTTTGCTGTAACATACGTTTACTCTGGACCGGACCCCTAGCAATAAACGGTGCCAAAGACTATATTCATAGTTCTGATTTAGATATAAGTTGGACTGTGGGCTCAGTATTCTTTTACTACTAACCAAAAAAGATAATACACATAAACCAAGCATTAATGCATGCATAAATTTGATAATTGGAAAATAACAATCCAACATACGTTACTTAAAAATGGATTTAATATTTCGAACACAATCTTAGCCATCTCCATGATTTGTAGGAACTGCCTTGTTGTATAAATATTTATAGTACTATGAATAATCTGTTATTCTGTTACAAGAAAATTTGACTCCTACGAAGTGAAAACCCAAGAGAGCTACAACTTCAATTTAAAAAAAAAACAAAAAAAAAAAAATCTGTACTTAATCGAGATTACAAGACGGGGCATGTTCTTTAACAAGCAAGTTTCTAAAGTAAAAATTTATAGTTATGCTCGCTTACAACTCTGGATTACCCACAATCTACAAATACCTTGATGAAAATATTCATTGCAAGGACCGAAGACTGAAACAATTCTATTAATTCCCTTACAATACACCACCTAACCGGGCATGAAATTCCAGCAAATGTGGCACAAAATTAAAATTAATGTGTAAGCTTTCAGACTTTGTAATATCACAAGTACAACTTTAATGTACGAAATTACATATGCCAATATATAACTGTACGAAATTATAGCAGCCTTTGTTATGAAGGGCACAAGAACCAGGTCTCCGGCTTCGATACCCACCAACAAGAATCATTTATTGATAATATCCTAAACAAATAAGTCATCACATTTCAAAATCCCATGAACTCTCAGCACATATATTTGGGGTTTTTAGCTGCTCTCCCACGACGAATGACGCTGAAATCTGGCAAAAGAAGGAATCTGGAGTTAAGAGTTTACTTATTGTAAGCCAATAAACTGATCAAAAAGAATTGCATTCAATCATCATAGGTAGAGGAACAACTCAATTAACATCGAGAAAGAAGAGAGATTTCTCAAGGATTCATGAATTCACAGCAATCACAGTGTTTTTCAATATTTGAAAGTTATATCCTCAAAGGGCAAGAGAGAGAGAGACCTTTTACATATGGGGGTTTCCACCCCACAGTTGTGGAAACTCACCTATCCAATATTAAAAAAGCTAAAGGATGAAAAAGTTAAAATTATAAATATCTTCTCGTGGAATGGAGGGAAGTACTATTTATATAGACGTTGCACAATGAACGCTGCCCAGAGCACGGATCAAACACGTAGCAAAGATTCATTATGTAAACAGAGAGCGCAAAAATCAAGACAACAGTCAGACGGAATGCTTAGTGTGGAACAACATTATTGAACACTACAAAAATTTCCATCCCAATTCAAATTCAATTTACAGAACACTAAAAATAAACTGGAAGTTTCTACATTATTCTATATGTTCAAAAGAAACTTTATAACTGATTGCCTAAATTCAGCCTTGCATGTTTCCAGAGCAGAACAATTTACTTGCAAAATGACATCAGTGAAACAAAACTTAAATATATTTTGAGCAGGAAAGAATATTGCTGATGTAGTATCATTAACAACTCTCTACAAACCTAGTTCTGTGTATGCACTGTGTTCACTAAATAAGGTCACCTGCCCTTTCTGTGGAGTTGGAGCCCCTTCAGAAGAAAGGGTCGGTAGTGACTTTACTTGAGTCTAACAGAGCTTTAGGATTAAAGTAATTCTTGGGTCTGATAAGGATTCGCCTGCTCATATATACCAATTTTATTAATGCGTTCTGGAGAACCTGCTCCTGCTGTATAGTGTATAGTTTTCATACACTGATTGTGGTTTCCTTAATGCTACGAAGGAACCAGGATCTAGGAGAGGGCAAGGACAAAGTTTGAGACTGCTAACCTGGCATGAGATGACGAGAACCAGTAAAACAAAGGAGTCTGTTTCTTCGATATAATATTGAATATTCACTCCTCACATTGTTCTGGTCTGATACTCTGATACGATTCCTTAGTTGTTTTAACCAACTTGGAAGATGTGCAGCTGCAACTCCATGCCCACCAACAGGGCAGAAGCACAAGGGATTTGGGTGGGCTCACCAAGTAATACGACATATACACATATAATAAACTATATTGCTAGATTGTAAAGAATGGATAGGAGTCGCTCATACCTTATTCTATGTCGTTGTTTTAAATTCTTATTGTAAGTTCTTGTTTTAGATCTTATTTTATATTTCTACTTTACATCTACTAAATTACAATGTTTTAGTATTCAGTAGTGTACCTGTATTGATGCAGGACAGGATTAAAAACAAGGAAAAGATAGATAATGTGAGTTTACCGTAGAAAACCCACGCCCTAAGGTGATCCAACCGCACAAGAACCACTATCCCTAGGATTTCTCAACGCAGAAGAAAAGAATTTGTAATGGATTGCAACCCATAACAAGAGAGCGCACAATCTCAATCTAAATAATTGCAACCCATAACAAGAGAGCACACAATCTCAATCTAAATAATTTCTTAAAGTCTTTTTAATGATAGAAGATTACATCTTTCTTCTTTTATATATGAGTAAATCCCTAAAACATAAAAGGAAACAAATCCTTTTCGTATTCTCTACTACCATAATCTAGAATATTTCTACTAATATTAATATATAATATAACTATAAATTAAATAACAATTATATCTAGTATAAAATAACAAAAAAATAAATACAAATTAATATTTGAATTTTTAGTTCTGCATCATGTATCCTAAATTGAGACGAATTTTATGTGCTTTGATTTGAAGACGTGAAATTTTTCCCAGCAACAAAAGTAGCTCCTCCGTTAATTTCTGATCCACCACCACCCACCAATCATTTTTTGAATCGATGACAGCCTGAATAACAAACCAATTCGACCACTCTGGTAATGCTAAAAGAATTAAAGTATAACACTTTAAACAAGAATTAATATCTTATATGAGTCTACAATAAGGCAGAAAAAAGATGCCTATCCTCGTATATGATCAAGAAGTATACATAATAGGACTGGCCACCAGCTATATACACTCTATAATCAAAATTAAATGACCTCAAACTTACTGCATCTCGACTTTGTGACTACTGTAAATTGTGTTTCAAGCTTCATACGTAGAGACATCATCTAAGTCTTATGCTCGAGTTATGGCTTCTGTTGCAATGAAATAACTGGTCTACTGTTCTATCAGGTGATATTAATATTATATTAAGCCACCTCAAATGGGTCGGTCAAAAACAGATTTGAGCAGGGTCAACACAGTTTTGGGCCGCCAAGGGTTCTCATTGAGGCCAAGGACCACACAGTGACGCCAAATGCTGAAAACCATGGCTACCAGGAAGCCTGGTCTATTCCTCATGTCACGTCATGACGATGCCCTGATGACAAAATACTAAACAGAAGCAACGAACATATTGTTCTCCTAAGATAGAGTGGATAAACCAAAGCTAACATCATAACCATTTACTTTTTACTGCAATAGAGTAGCAGCTCAGATGCCTCAACTTATGGCTTTACAATGGACCGAGTGGGGACCATAACCAAGGAGAATATGCGGTAGGTGACTTCAATCACAATACTATAAAAAAAAGAAGAATTTGACAACCCTTACTGCTAAGAGAATTGTAGTTACTTTGAGAAGCTCTACGAAGATACCATAAATTTCACCACACATGCAAATTTAGTAAACTAGCATATTTTTTGCTTCCTTGTCTACGTTCTTCTTAATGACACACAACCAGTTACAATTAACATCAAAGAAACCACTAAACATAACAATAAACAACAAAATCATACCTTAAAAGATCCATTTTGCTTAGTCGTCCTACTCCAATCAAGCCCTAACAACTTGTTCGAAGTTTGATACGAAGCCTTAACCACATCATCTCCGTAAACCTTTCTGGAAACCGCAAAATCCCAAGTCTCCTTAGCCACATCATAACTCTGTTCAAACGTAGTCACTCCCGCGTGCAAATAAGTGTACTTCAACTTAGCATTTCCCGAACCAACCACATGATTAACGGAGACCTTATTAGCGGAATCAAACACTATAGTCCCATCAAGTATGGTGCGGTTATCATTTCTAAAATGAATATAATTCAAGTTTATCGGTTTCTCCGCAACCTTAATCGAGTTGATAAACTGAAATCTAATATCCTGATTCACATATAACACAATTGAATCACAAACTAGCGAAAAATAATTGCCGAACTAGAATATATTAAAAGTGTAAATTTATCGAATTTAAAAAAAAAAAAAAAAAAACACCGTCTCTATTAGATTTAAGGAGATTGTAGGGGTGGAATGAAACCTTTTTGGGGACGTTGTAATCGATGATGAAGGAACCGGGTTTTTCGAGGGAGAGAGCAAGGGCGTTGAAGGAAGGGCCGTTGACTATGATGGCCTCGGCCATGGAAGCTCGGAGTTTGACATTGCCGGCGTTGACGGTGAAGGTGGCGCCGGCGGAGTTTTTGTCATTGGTGTTTTTGACTTTAAGTGACCCCTTAATCATCTTCTCAAAGGATAATCAAATTACAGAGATAAGGAAATTGGGTGTACACAATTTCAGTTTATTCACCCCTCACACAAGTGCACAAGCATATATGGCCCCTCTGTCTGGAGTACGGGTATACGGCTCACGAAACCGACCGACCAACCCGACTTAAACCGTCCTTATTATATTCGGTTAATTTAAATTGATTAATTTCAAACTGAGATAAGTTTGATTTTAATGACTTAAGTATGGGTTTTGATTTTTTAAACTCAATCCGTTCAAAATTTAGACAACTTAATAAATATATATTAATAAATCTACTAGTCTAGTACATTATCCATTTATTCAATCCCGTCCATATATTGTAACACCCCTAGATCCGGGATCATTGATCCAGGTTGTTACATAGTCCTTAATTCCATTTTTATAATTACCTTTTCCGATTATTCATTTATTATTTGTGCTTATCTTTTTCTTATGCAATGACCCTTGTACCTTTAATACTAACCACAGGTTATAGGCCCAGAGCGAAAGTAAAACATCACATTGATTACCAAATCCAATCCAGAATATAAAGTTATTACAAACCCAAATGTTATCATCTCAAAAGATTTAAAACCCACAAAAGGCTACTACCTGCGGTGGCGGCGAGTACGGGATAGTTTCCAAGTTTTTAAAAGCTTACACAAGTCATGCTTGTATACAAACCTAACTAGTCGGAGCTGATAACCTATCCAACTGAGTCCACTCACCTGAGGTAATGGAGCGCTAAATAGTCTATGGTACTGCTGCGCGTTTCCCACGCGCTTTCTGGGGGTCTGATGTGTCCGGGCCATGCTTACCTGTTGTTGTTTGTGATATATATAAATAAAGCAAGAGTGAGCATACTCGCTCAGATATAAAATTGTTTTGCAAAAATACTTTTAACTTATACGTATAACTGCATGACATAACATAACCTCATCTTTCAATTATCATTTAACCATTCCTTTATCATTTTAAAACGTAACAATTTGGATTCTCAAGTTCCTTGATGAGTTCAACACTGACAACACTATCGATAATGGAGCACCTGGGCTACCATTACAGCGTTGCAGCACAATTCCAATTGGAAGAATGGGACTATTCCGGAGTACACTCCGATACAAGGTGATCAGCCATTGTATCGAACACAACTTCACTACTAGTAGATGGGAAGCGGTCATTCTTTCGAGATCGTGGCCCTGACCGCATTCGGGTCTTAAAATGGACTCGCCAACTTTCAAGCCTCTTACACTTGTATGTACATCTCGAAGGACTCGCCCACCTGCAAGCCTCTTACACTTGTATGTATATCTTGATGGACTCGCCCACCTACAAGCCTCTTACACCATCATCACCCTCCAGTCCCAAGAGTAATCTTATCCATATTCGAAACGAAACTTTTTAATATTTACTTCCGGAAGTATTTGAGGAAGCAAGCTCATGTGGATTGACCTTAGTTAACAGATTTTCTTTACTCAGGAAATTATATCCAAAATTTGATTGGGAATTATTCGGAGTTTTCTTATGGTTTTTAAATCCTAACCCTCCTTGTTAAGGTAGGGTTATTGCGCTGAATACACTTTAGTTTGTAGCGAAGGGAGAAAACATGTTTATTGCTCCCAAAACCTTGGGTTCCAAAGTTTTTGATAAGTTCGCGAGCAGTTGGGATGTTAATTATGATGTATACTTAATCATAACTAATATTTGGGAACCCCTGCTATTTTTAAATATTTTTCTGAAGGTCATAAAATATTTTAAATAATTTTTAAAGGCCATAAATATTTTAAATAGGGCCTAATAAATTTTAAATAATTTTTGGAATATTTAAATCATTTTTAAATAATATTTACTAATTATTAAATAATTAATAAATAAATGAATCATTAAACAAATAATTAAATAAATTAACTTTGAATGAATATTGAAATTAATAAATATTTGAATAATATTAATTAAATAACTCAAGGAATTTTAATTCCGATATTTTAAATTTTATTCCTCGAAATCTTAACGATTATTGAAAATATCGGTCTCCGGTGGTTACCGGGTTTTTACACAAAATATCTCTGACTCCCGATTTTTCATCTGAATGTACTTACGCTCCGTCCGAGCCTTGAGTACACACACACACACACACACACACACACACATATATATATATATATATATATATATATATATATATATATATATATATAGTTGCGTACATGCTCACGTATAGGGTAAAAGGACATTTTCACCACTGTACTATTTCCGTAATTGCAATTGCACTACTGTACTACAAACAGACTACTGTACTTTAGCGTTTTTAACAAATTCACCACTCCCGTCAGTCAAATTATAACAAATTCACCATTACTGTTTTACAATTTGACTGACGGTAGTGGTGAATTTGTTAAAAATGCTAAAGTACAGTAGTCCGTTTGTAGTACAGTAGTGCAATTGTAATTCCGGAAATAGTACTGTGGTGAAAATGTTCTTTTCCCCTATATATATATATATATATATATATATATATATATATATATATAACATAATTTTGTTCAACAAGTACTTAGGGAAATCATACATACATTTGCAAACATTGCTCGTGCAGTAATTAAAACAGTTCAAGTTTCATATCACAACAACAACAGTATTTGAAATACTTAAAGCTCGGTTTTAGAAAACTTGCCTGACAGTGCTGGTGGGGTAGGATCTCGGGCTCTAGGACGATGATCTATAATAAACAAAGAAACGCTCGGTTAGCCCCTTAAACGATCCGATTAATCAACACTTATATTATACCTCCAAGTTCTTAGGGACATCTTATTGTCCTGGGTTGATCCTTTATATCTCGATGACGTTCCTTGGTCGTATAAGGTTACCAAATTTATTCGGGTTGAGTTTTGGGATTAGTTTGATTTTTAATCGGTATTAAATTTCTTAACGTTCGTCCCCTAAAGGTGTTTTTCATTCGCATGACTTGCATTCAAACATTTCTCTAAAATTGAAAAATCCATATTTTATTATGATTCTTTTTCCCATGCCTTCTTTATAAACCAAGCTACTTGTCATAATTTTCCCAGAATTCTTAATACCATCCAAGTGCCTCTTTCATTGTCTACAAGGGTGTTTAATTTTGCAGTTGATATTTTGTGCGCAGTTTTGACTTAAACATTTTCACAAAATCGAAAAATTAATATCTTTACTTGATTCTTTTTGGGTTGTCTTCTACACTGTAAGGACTGAAGGAATTTACGGATGAGCGGAAGCGCAAATAACAATTATTTCCGTAAAAACCGTGTATCGCACATATAGAAAATCATATAAAATGAAAAGAGCGAGGGAATCGTGATCATACCTTAAAATCGAAGGTTTTCAAAAATGGTGTTGCAAGCAGTTGCTCCTCAGAGTGTGAAGCACTCTACCGGTATCCACCAAGAATTGTTCTTCGACGAAACCTTTTATAAAATCTTGATTTTATAAAAATGGAGTTTAAGAAATTTGAGAGAGAGAGAGAGATGAAGAAGAAGATGGAGGAGGCAACTAGGTTTTTCACAAAAACCAAAAGTATGTTTAACTCCTTCATCTCATTCTATTTATAGGGATAAAGTAGGGTTTTAATATAATTAATATATCATTATATATTAATATATAAATCCTACACTTTATCTAATAAAATGATTAAATAATAATTAAAACTATTTTAATCATTATTTCTTTTTCTAAACTATTTAGAAAATAATTCTCTCTCTCATAATTTAAAACCTTTCATCAAAGAAAATATTCTTTTATGGTGTGACCCTGTAGGTTCAATATTAAGCCGGTAGTAGAAATAAATAATAATAAACATTTTATTTATTATTTATATGAATTCTAATAATTCATTAAATATAATTAACTGATTAATTATATTTATTCTACATCGTGAGTGATGCTTCTCAACATATCGCGACTATCCGGATAATATGAATTCACTGCTTAGAATACCAAGAACCTGCTAGTGACTAGTTACCGTACAATCAATTCCTTCTACCCTACAATATCCCGATTAAATACAAGGCATGGATCTCGTGTCAAGCCTATCAAATTTAATCATATGATTTCTTATTCATAATGCAAAGTTCATATTAATGCAAATTAGAAACTCCTTTCTAATTTCATACACTCTGGCCAGAGATTCCAGAACTTGCATACTAAAAATAACATAGGATATTCACTTCCTTACTAGAAGGGGTAGATTCTTTATTGATCGTTAACTATCTCCATACATAAATCCCTGTACCCAGAATAGACCTAATGGATGTCCTTGAGACTAAGGACTAAGCCAAAGCACAGTTCATTATATATAAGATAACTTTAACGATCTCAAGTCTAAGGACACTTGTACAACTATCACTCAGTGAATAACTATTGACACGTGAGTAAACTCCATTAGTTGTCCAACTTATCGAGTCATGTTCAGTGAACTTATTCCCTAATAAGCACCTACATACTAGCTATAGTGTCACCACACAAATGCCTATGAGAACAGACATCCTCCTGACGGGAGCAAGCATAATATGTACCGATCTTTGCGGATTCACTAACTTCCGATTAGTTATCCTATGATCAGGAACTGTTTAAGTCTAGAGTTATCATCTTCTAGATCTCACTATTATAATCTCATTATAATTATAGAAGCTTTACTCTAAACTATGGAACATCTTATTTAAAACACTTTAAACAGATAATGCCCGTAATAAAATCAAAACAAGTCTTTTATTATTATTAATGAAATCAAACAAGAATACATGAAAGTTCTTCCTAACTCATCATACATGATTGGATTTAGGACAAACACTTTCAATCTCCCACTTGAACTAAAGCCAATCACCCTGGTATCTAATACCCATCTTCTCTTTATGACGATCAAAGTGAATCTGAGACAATGACTTTGTGAGTGGGTCTGCTATGTTGTTATGTGTGTCAACTCTCTCAACCTTGACATCTCCCCTTTCAATGATCTCCCTAATCAAATGAAAGCGCCGCAAAACATGTTTGGAATTTTTATGAGACCTAGGTTCCTTGGCTTGTGCTATTGCTGCATTGTTATCACAATACAACACAATAGGCTCTTCAATGCTTGGAACAACTCCCAACTCAGAAACAAATTTCCTCATCCAAACGGCTTCTTTTGCAGCCTCACTTGCAGCTATATACTCTGCTTCCGCTGTGGAGTCAGCCGTTGTCGATTGTTTGGAACTCTTCCAACTAATCGCACCACCATTCAGAGTAAACACATACCCTGACATGGATTTGCTATCACTTTCTGATTGAAAACTAGAGTCAGTATAACCCTCTATTTTCAATTCAGATCCACCAAAAACAAGAAAAATATCCTTAGTCCTTCGCAAGTACTTAAGGATGTTCTTCACTGCTTTCCAGTGGTCTTCACCTGGATTGGACTGATATCTACTCGTTACACTAATTGAATAAGCAACATCAGGCCTAGTACATAACATCGCGTACATGATAGATCCTATTGCTGAAGCATAAGGAATCTTACTCATGCGCTCTCTTTCCTCAGGTGTCTTAGGAGACATCTTTTCGGAAAGGGATACTCCATGGCTCATCGGTATGAGACCTCTCTTGGAGTTTTCCATGCTAAACCTTTTAAGCACTTTCTCGATGTATGTACCCTGGGTAAGACCTATCATTCTTCTAGATCTATCTCTATAGATCTTCATACCGAGAATGTAGGATGCTTCACCCAAGTCCTTCATAGTGAAGTTCTTTGATAACCACACTTTGACTGATTGCAGCATCGGTATATCATTTCCTATAAGAAGTATGTCATCCACATACAATACAAGAAATGTTACCGCGCTCCCACTAACCTTCTTGTAGACACATGGTTCATCTATGTTCTTGATAAAATCAAACTCTTTGATTGTCTCATCAAAACGAATGTTCCATCTACGAGAAGCTTGCTTTAATCCATATATGGTCCTTAGCAGCTTACACACTAGGTGTTCATTCCCTTTAGAAACAAACCCCTCTGGCTGTGTCATATACACTTCCTCTTCAAGTTTCCCATTGAGGAAGGCCGTTTTCACGTCCATTTGCCAGATCTCATAGTCGTAGTAAGCAGCAATCGCAAGCAAAATCCGAATTGATTTTAACAGGGCTACAGGCGAAAAAGTTTCATCAAAGTCAATCCCTTGCCTTTGTCTGAATCCTTTTGCCACGAGCCTGGCCTTATAGGTCTCCACCTGGCCATCTGCTCCAATCTTTCTTTTGTATACCCATTTGCACCCAATAGGATTCACATCCTTTGGTGCTTCAACCAAAGTCCATACTTGGTTGGCATACATAGAATCCATTTCGGATTTCATGGCACTCTGCCATTTCTCTGAGTCAACACTACTCATAGCTTCATTATAGGTCATAGGGTCGTCATCATCAACGATTGATAACTCATTGTCATTCTCAATGACAAGGCCATAATACCTCTCAGGTTGGCGAGACACTCTTTCTGACCTACGAATGGGCTGTACCACAGAAGGTTGTTCAGTTTGAACAGGTGTTTCCTCTTGAACCGTAGTAGTTTGTGCTTCTTGAACTTCATTAAGTTCTATTTTGCTCCCACTGTTTCCTTCTAGGATAAACTGTTTTTCCAAGAAGGTAGCATGTCTGGAGACAAATACACTATGATTGGTGTAGAAGTAATACCCTAAAGTTTCTTTAGGATATCCCACAAAACTACATTTCACGGATCGAGATTCCAGCTTATCAGGGTCAACTTTCTTGACATAAGCCGGACATCCCCAAATCTTAACGTGTTTAAGACTCGGTTTCCTTTCTTTCCATATCTCATATGGAGTTTGAGGAACAGATTTGGAAGGCACCTTATTCTGTAAATATGCTGAGGTTTCCAATGCATAACCCCAAAGGAATACTGGAAGATTTGCGTAGCTCATCATGGACCGAACCATGTCTAACAAAGTTCGATTTCTCCTTTCAGATACTCCATTCAACTGTGGAGTATATGGAGGAGTCCACTGAGAGACTATACCATTTTCTTTGAGATAATCTAGAAATTCTCCACTCAAGTATTCACCACCTCGATCTGATCGAAGAGTTTTAATACTACGTTTGGTTTGTTTCTCCACTTCATTCTTATATTCTTTGAACTTTTCAAAGGCCTCAGACTTGTGTTTCATCAAATACACATATCCGAATCTAGATCGATCATCTATGAAAGTAATGAAGTACGAAAATCCACCCATGGCTTGCGTAGACATCGGTCCACATACATCTGTGTGTACCAGTCCTAGCAATTCTGCAGCCCTCTCTCCATGTCCACTAAATGGAGATTTGGTCATTTTACCCAATAGACAAGACTCGCATGTAGGATATGATTCAAAATCAAAGGGGTCAAGTAACCCTTCCTTATGCAATGTCCGCAGTCTATTTTCACTAATATGACCAAGTCTGCAGTGCCACAAATAGGTGAGATTTTCATCATCTCTTTTCCTTTTATTAGTATGTTCAATTTGTAGTAAATCATGTTCTATGTCACACACATATAGACCATTATTTAAAATACCACTACCATAAAGAACATTATCTCTAAGAATTGAACATTCATTATTCTTAATAACAAACGAAAATCCATCCAAGTCTAACATGGGAATAGAAATAATATTCCTCACAATCGAGGGAACAAAATAACAATTATTTAAAACAATAGTCTTGCCCGTAGGCATATGTAAATCAAACGATCCTACAGATTCAGCAGCAACTCTTGCTCCATTTCCCATCCGTAGAATCACCTCCTCTTCCTCGAGAGTCCTACTTCTCCTTAGTCCCTGCAACGAATTGCAAATGTGAGAACCACAGGCGGTATCTAATACCCAAGTAGAATTTTGATTTATTGACATATTCACTTCAATCATGAACATACCTGAACCAGAAGCGACAGTCTCACTATCTTTCTTCTTTTTCATTTCTGCAAGGTAAACCTTGCAGTTCCTCTTCCAGTGCCCCACCTTGTTACAGTGAAAGCAAACAGCTTTGCTCTTGGGGTCTTCAGCTTTTGGTGGAACCGGCTTTTTCTCACCAACTTTCTTCTTCTTGGAAGGGTTCTTCTTCCTTTTCTTAGGATTGGAACCCTCACCAATTAGAAGAACAGAACTCTTCTTAGAGGGAAAATTCGATTCCGCAGTCTTCAACATGTTGTGGAGTTCAGCCAGGCTGACGTCCAACTTATTCATGTGAAAGTTCACAACAAACTGCGAAAATGAACCCGGAAGTGATTGCAAGACCAAGTCTTGAGTCAGTTCCCTATCCATGACAAAACCAAGTTGCCCAAGACGTTCAATCAAATTGATCATCTTAAGTACATGGTCATTCACGGATGATCCCTCAGACATCCTACAACGGAACAGCTCCTTCGATATCTCATATCGAGCTGTCCTCCCTGCCACATCATACAACTCTTGCAGATGCTCTAGGATAGTGTGAGCATCCATAAGCTCATGTTGCTTCTGTAGCTCATCGTTCATGGAAGCTAGCATGATACATTGAGCAACATTAGCATCATCTATCCACTTACGATACACAACATGTTCATCATTATGTGCATCGTCAGCAGGTGCAGCAGGCTTAGGTGAGTCAAGCACATATTCCAGCTTCTCAACCCTGAGAACAATTCTCAAGTTTCGAAGCCAGTTAGCAAAATTCGGACCAGTCAATTTGTGAGCATCTAGTATGCTCCGGAGTGATAGTGCACCAGACATAGTGTATATAGTAAATCTGTAAATGATAAACACATAACAACACTTAGCAAATATTCAATTTCATTTTAAAAACACTATATGAATCGGGTCTTTATTCATAAGTGACTCCCACTAGTTTATCTAATTTATTTAACCCCCTTAAGTGAAAAATTAAGCATTCATAATGCTAGTGGGAATAGGGATCCTATATTCCATTACACAACCTCGGCTGTGGCACGAAACGCCATGTGATGTTCAATAGGCAGACAACTCTTGTCAATTACATCTCATGTTATTCCCTAATAAAACTTTAGCCTCTTGAATAATTGAGTCACGGCTGTGGCACGACAAACTCAATATTCTAAGTCAAGTCTAACCCAACATTCCGTACAACTGAATCAGTCTCCAACGGCCCACGGCTGTAGCACGTAACGACCATTAGATTCTAATTCATTGTACACATCTCTATGTAATAGACAAGTATTTCTTATTTCAAAATCAGAGCCCTCGGCTGTAGCACGAAACGACAATGATTCAAAAATGAGAACTACTTTCTACCATGTTGGAAGGCTATGACCGACACAAGCCCGTTGTGTCATTGGCCAATTACTACTTGATATTATTTAATTTTAGAGGGATTATATTATGTTACAATCATAATCATATTATAAAGAGATTCTTCCTTTTAAATTAAATATTTCAAATCAATAATCGATAATTGGATGATTCCCAGATCGGGGGGAGCATTGTCAAGAGGCGTCACTTAATACCCCTTTCTTACAGATCGAAATCCGTTTTTGACAGAATCATCCATTCTCTCAATATTGAAAATTCATATTTAATTACGTGTTTCACAAACACAAGAATCTCATGATTGTATTCATAATATTATTATTAAGGCAAGAAACGATTCCTATTCTAGATTTTCTAGAGCACGCCTTATGTTGATTTAAGTTCACCTAGATCTATCATCGCATGGTAAACTTAGGCATATATCTCATATATAAACATAAATAAACATGTATGCATGCAAGCAATATCATGTCACACATTGATATAATGATGTATGGATTTATTATAGTATTTAAAAGCAATTAATCCAATTAAAACATGCTTTAAAACACTCCCATAAATATAAATAATTCAAAATTATTATATAAAAAATATTTGACCACTCCATTAGATCCGTCTCGGAAAAACGAATCCAACGATATATTGCACGCCCAAAACGGAGTTACGAAACTCCCAGAAAATCAAATTTAATGTGGACAGAAGACTGTAACGCATTTATGATATGCGTTACAACGACTAAAACAATTTTATTGTGTAACGCATGTCGTAAATGCGCGACTAGACCTGTCACGCATTCCTTAAATGCGTGACACCTTCTCCCCGCGTGCGCTTCACGCGCCTGACACAGCAGTTCAGTTTTTTTTTTTAAGTTCCGTATTACAGTACTAACTCCTCCGCAACAGTTACAAAGGAAAAAACCAAAACGCTGCAGTGCTTTATGAACCATAATAACTATTATTATTATCCTATAATTTTAATATCAAGAAATTAATTAACAATTAATTAATAAATTAATAAAAAAAAAATATTTGGACATGATTTCTTAAAATCAACAGCAGCAAATATTACCAGGTAACTATGGGGTCCTTGTGCAAATTTTAAATCATAATATTTTCACATGCATAATTATTTTATGAATTTTAACTAAAACAATTTTAAAAAATTCATAACAAATAATCTACACATCACAAAATTATGAGAAAAATACCCAGATCATCTACAACACTTGTAGAACTCAGATTAGTGGTCAAAATCATATGCAAAAATTATTTCGAATTAATTCATAATTAAATCCAAATAAACTTACAAAAATCATAATAAATCCATACATGCATAAAAAAATCTGAAATTTTTATATGACTCTCTATATGCAAGAACCTAGCTCTGATGCCATTGAAGGAATTTACGGATGAGCGGAAGCGCAAATAACAATTATTTCCGTAAAAATCGTGTATCGCACATATAGAAAATCATATAAAATGAAAAGAGCGAGGGAATCGTGATCATACCTTAAAATCGAAGGTTTTCAAAAATGGTGTTGCAAGCAGTTGCTCCTCAGAGTGTGAAGCACTCTACCGGTATCCACCAAGAATTGTTCTTCGACGAAACCTTTTATAAAATCTTGATTTTATAAAAATGGAGTTTAAGAAATTTGAGAGAGAGAGAGAGATGAAGAAGAAGATGGAGGAGGCAACTAGGTTTTTCACAAAAACCAAAAGTATGTTTAACTCCTTCATCTCATTCTATTTATAGGGATAAAGTAGGGTTTTAATATAATTAATATATCATTATATATTAATATATAAATCCTACACTTTATCTAATAAAATGATTAAATAATAATTAAAACTATTTTAATCATTATTTCTTTTTCTAAACTATTTAGAAAATAATTCTCTCTCTCATAATTTAAAACCTTTCATCAAAGAAAATATTCTTTTATGGTGTGACCCTGTAGGTTCAATATTAAGCCGGTAGTAGAAATAAATAATAATAAACATTTTATTTATTATTTATATGAATTCTAATAATTCATTAAATATAATTAACTGATTAATTATATTTATTCTACATCGTGAGTGATGCTTCTCAACATATCGCGACTATCCGGATAATATGAATTCACTGCTTAGAATACCAAGAACCTGCTAGTGACTAGTTACCGTACAATCAATTCCTTCTACCCTACAATATCCCGATTAAATACAAGGCATGGATCTCGTGTCAAGCCTATCAAATTTAATCATATGATTTCTTATTCATAATGCAAAGTTCATATTAATGCAAATTAGAAACTCCTTTCTAATTTCATACACTCTGGCCAGAGATTCCAGAACTTGCATACTAAGAATAACATAGGATATTCACTTCCTTACTAGAAGGGGTAGATTCTTTATTGATCGTTAACTATCTCCATACATAAATCCCTGTACCCAGAATAGACCTAATGGATGTCCTTGAGACTAAGGACTAAGCCAAAGCACAGTTCATTATATATAAGATAACTTTAACGATCTCAAGTCTAAGGACACTTGTACAACTATCACTCAGTGAATAACTATTGACACGTGAGTAAACTCCATTAGTTGTCCAACTTATCGAGTCATGTTCAGTGAACTTATTCCCTAATAAGCACCAACATACTAGCTATAGTGTCACCACACAAATGCCTATGAGAACAGACATCCTCCTGACGGGAGCAAGCATAATATGTACCGATCTTTGCGGATTCACTAACTTCCGATTAGTTATCCTATGATCAGGAACTGTTTAAGTCTAGAGTTATCATCTTCTAGATCTCACTATTATAATCTCATTATAATTATAGAAGCTTTACTCTAAACTATGGAACATCTTATTTAAAACACTTTAAACAGATAATGCCCGTAATAAAATCAAAACAAGTCTTTTATTATTATTAATGAAATCAAACAAGAATACATGAAAGTTCTTCCTAACTCATCATACATGATTGGATTTAGGACAAACACTTTCAAGGACTAGTTATACAAAATTTTCATAATTTTACTCGTTCTGCAAGGGTTTCAAACATAGTGACGAAATCACCAAACCGCATCAGTTCGCACCACTTGAACTAGCTCGACTAAAATGGCTCTAACTGTCTAACCACGAATCTCCTCAAGGTGTTATTTATATGGTTACAATCTGTGAGTCCAGATCTACACTGTCATGGCCAGTGATATTTTAATAATTAAATTTTTCTGGTCTGAAATTTGGAAGCAAGGCATCCCCTTATTCAAGAAGTCACTAACATGCTTGCATCAAACATACTTTCCATTAACCATCAAGATCTTTAACATAAATTCTAACAACCATCAAGAACACTTGTTCTACTCATCATGACGTATTAAACTCAAGTTCATAATATCCACAAGATTTTTACTAGCATATATCGACCAAGAATCCATCAAGAACACAACTACTATATCATAACTCATGTTAATAACATCATCTATTACCCACCATTAAATTTTGCTATAACTAAGAGTGAAAAGAGATTATACCTTCCTTGAAGAGGTACTAACACTAACTAGAGCTTGGGAGCTTCAAAGAACCTTGATCTATGTCTATAAGCTTTAATCTCTCAAGAAAACACAAAAGAAAATTTTGTTAGTTACTATTCACCTTGAACTTTGATTAAATTTTTCACTAGGTTAAACATTAAATAAAATTATAGGAATTACAGTAGAAACTCGATAAATTAATACTCGATTATTTAATAAATTCTTTAAGATAATATTTTTGGCCGGTCCCAACTCGGGGATAGGGTGCTAATTTAATAATTCGCTAAAATTATAAAATAATACATTTTTGATAATTTCTTTAGACCCCATATAAAATATAAATTAATAATTCCTTATATATAGCATATTACATCGCCTCTTTCGGGAGCAAGTGAGAGATGCTCTAAAGACCGCTTAACTGTATTCGATATTGTCGCTTGACTCACCTGCAAACCATAGTTACTATGAACCCATTCTTGCAATTGCTTTTGAGTGAGACTTGGATTATCCTTGTGCTTGCATAATGCTCTTCGAATCTCGTCTGTCATTGTTGTTTTTTTCACACCTTTAAGATGGGAAGCCATGTTGTGTGTATGATTTGTTTGTGTTAACCTATTTTGATCTTGTATTTATATAGAAAATATTTTTAATGTCCATAAAGTGATACATTGAACACAAGAAGCATAATAAGGTGGGAGATTGAAGGTTTCTTTCAAATTGGGCCCTTCATTTGATATACATGCATTGTATACAATAATTAAGTGGAAGCTTGAAAGGTGTTTGTAAACTAAGTATTTTACTATAAATTAATAAAATATTAATTAATATATAAATTATTAATTATTAATTTATCGATTAATTAATAACTCTTTTAATTAATAAGTTTTGGTGGTCCCAAGTGTATTATTTTATAGAGTTTCTACTGTAGAACATACCTTAAGGATACCTTGTAGAAGCTAGGGATTTAATTTGGTGATTTAAGAAGTAGTGGAAGTGAGAGAAAAATATTTCTTCTTTCTCTCCTTTGTAGCTCTCGACCGAATGGTTCAAAATGGGGAGGGGAGTGGTTTGCTTGCTTCTCTTTGACAATAATATCAATATAAGAGATGTATTATAGATATGTATAAAGTTTAGTAGGCTTGCTAGCTAGAACCTAAGCCTAAGACTAAAACTCATGGTGATCCATGTTTTTAGGGACTATGTTACTCACTATCTAGTTAGTAAATGTTGTGCAAAAAATTTGCACAACACCCCGAGTAAGTTTTGTTGGAAAATAACAGAATTATCATTGGTTTTCGGATAATTGAGTAGGTACGACAGTCGCAGCTGTTTCCTAACAGCTTCACCTAAGAGTAATGGAGAGTGTTTGAGGGCTGAGTTGGCAAGGTCACCGGACAGAAATGGCATCCAAAATCCGGCCAAAACGTGCCCAGAAAAAGATCACTGAGGTCACACTTGGCTTGTGTGTAAAAGAGTGAAATTATAGAACCCCTTACCAATTGCCTACATATCTTATTTATAGGAATCAAGCCCCAATGTAGTTCTTTTAGGATACAACTCTCCTTTTGGGCCAACCATGGTAGAAATTTTGCTCAAGTCGAAATCACCAAGTAGAAATTGTCCAAGTCGAAATTCTATGTAGAAATTCTCAAGTAGAAATTCTATGTAGAACTTTTGTCCTTAGAATAATTTTTCTGCAGATTACTTTAATATTGAATAAACAATATTATCTCTTTAACACCTTTTGACTTTGAATGCTTTACTCACCTAACCCACCTAACCCACATGCTAGGTACTGAGTATGTCTGTATACTTTCGGCCGAATAAAGCAAATAAAAAAAATCCAAAACCACCTTTTTATTCTTTTACTTTTGAAAAGGAGATCAAAAAGTTGTTGGGTTGTCTTCTTTGATAAGAACAGATGATGAACACTCAAGAACACCAAATATGAACGAACCCAGATAAATTCACAAAAATTAGTTAAAATACACCCAAGCTAAATAATCACACCTGGAGTATTTAAATAATTTTTCAGATGAGTTTTCACTACCAACGAATTAAAACACACTTTTCGAGAAAATGAAAAGTAGATCTGAAAAATGAAAACTCACGATTCTTCTACTCAACACAAGGATCTATGTTTTGTATGTTAAACATATAGCTCTGATACCAATTGTTAGGTCCAAATGTGTTGTAGAGGGGGGGTGAATACAACTTTTCGAATATGAGAAGCAATAAATACGATGCAATAAATGAACACACAGATTCAAGGAATATATGTCTTATATATAACTTGAAAGGGTTGCTACAACATTCATTACAAAGTATAACAGAAGTTGAGAGAGAAGTGAATGATACTAAGCTCTGTGAATGCACTCTCTCTTTCTCTCTTGTGTTTTTCTCTAGAATTGCTCACTAACTAAAACATTACACAAGTACTTCTATTTATACTACATGTAATCTATGTCCTGTTGTCTTCAAAGACTAAGATGTACGTGGCCCAATGATGTCCACATAAATCTTGCCTTATCTTGAAAGCTTGGAAATCTGCCAATCAGAAGATGCCATGTGTCATGTTGAAGCTGCACTCTAAGTAGAACTTCTACTTGAGAATTTCTACTTAGCCATCTCGAAGTTCTAAGTAGAACTTCTACTTAGAAACTTCTACTTGGCCATCTAGAATATTTAGTACTTAGAAAATATTCTGGTCTTCAACTTGAAACTTCAATGCACATCTTGAACTTGTGATATCTTCATGTCTTCTTTATTCTTCACCAAGCTCTTGAATATGGATCTTTATTACTGACATAAACTTGCTATCAATGTCCTGACACTTGATGCAACGGTCTGGTTCATAAGTGACTAGTCTTGATAGGGTTTTTGCTTCTTGAATAAATTACCATATCCAATTACAAATGTGGCTTTCCAATATTTGCTTTCCTTCTTGTTCACTTGAAATCAATTGGTCTTATTGATACTGATAGTTATGATCTTGATTCTTGGCTTTCCAAATCACTGAGGCATGAACAACTTTGACTTGAACTTCTCTCAATGATTTCTTCTTGGATTGATCATAGTTAACATGTTGAATTGTATCAATTACCTTGTCTTCATTTAGTGTTGATTTCTTGTGACCTCTTGTTCTTGATTGTCTTCTGGTTAAGTATCTTTTCCTTTAGTTTGAGTTACGTTAGTTATAGTGTTACAAGTTTATACACTCTGCCTTTCAATCTCCCCCAATTTGATTGTCTAACAATGACATTCAAATTAATGAAGGATAACTCAACTAAACAATGAGACGAGAAAAGATAATTAACATTACAGTCTTGAATAATTTACAATTGAAATTTACATGAAAACAATACAAAGAACTTAAACTAGAAACAGAATTCGAACTTCGAATTAAAGATCATTTGAGTGATTCCTATCACCTGGATTATTTCATACCTTTTAGTCAAACTTGTATCACCTTATTGGATTCACTCTAAGGTGAATTTTCCTCAAGTGAGTTAAAGCAACCAAAAGACATGAAGTTTTTCCAACTTCAAGTTCACACCACTCTGACCTTTAACCCTAATTCCGTTTCCTCTTTCTAGCTTCAGCAGCTTGGTCTCTCTCTTCTTTCTGCCTTTTGCTCTTCTCCTTCTGCTGCTTTTCTTTCTTGTATACTGGATCTTTAAGCTGCTTCCACCTAGCATTCAACAGACTCACAGCTTCCATTTCTAGAGGGTTCTTGGGCTCTGGATAAGGATGTTTGAAAAGCCTTCTGAGTTTGTCAACCTCCTGAGTAGTTCTGATCTTTGGAATATCCTCGAAGTTCTTCATGATGAGCTGAGGTTTCCAGTGAGATTTATCAGATTTGAACTGACAATAGATCATCTTGGGGTAACCCTTGACACGGTCAGTATTGTGGACACTGGCCGCATCTCGCTCCATTCTCTTCTTTTCCACCACTACTTCAGACAGGTAACTCATGAGTCTCTGCTTTTCTTCAACAAACTTATCTTCCACTTCGCCCCATTTGAATACATATAATACTCTCTCCAGAAATGCAGCATCTTGAGTCCGTAGCAGCCATTGTCTACTCATATGCAAGATTGTTTGATTTTGGTCTGCATCTATGAATACTAAGGCATCAGCTGTATCTTCAACATAAGCATGTATCCAGTATACACTTTCACTTCCTGGAACACCAATAGCCTCCCTTATTTCTCCTTGTTCAAGTGCTCCAGAAGGAACAGTCAGAGCTTCATCTACATTCTTCATGGCTTGAAGAATATTCCATTTCTTCTCTATCAGCTCCGGCTCAATCTTCACGTCATCAAGAGGGTTTGGAGCAATGACATCACACTTCCACACCTCATTGCTCTTCTTGAATATTGCTCTTTCAATGATCTTCACGGATTTATCTTTAAGCTCAGAAGCGAATCCCTTACTCATCATTTGTCTACAGACAGCTTTGAGAGATTCTACTGAAAGCTCCATTAGATCATTTTCCTCCATGCTAACCCTCTTCATCTTTCCGTCAACTACCATCCGGATAAAATTTGGATATGCTGAGAATTCTGGACCCTTGTCCTCTGCTAGCTGCATTAACTGATCCCTGTACAGAATGCTTAGCTCCTCAGATTGAGAGTACTGAATTTTAGTCGCTAGCAAGAACAACTCTGACGCAGATCTTCTCATTATGAATTGGTCATCCACATATAGGAAAGATGTTGGGACTCCTTCTACCAAAGACAAGATAACCTGCCACTCCTTAAGATTTGCATTGTAACCAACCCTGACTTTAGAAATTAATCTCTTCAAAGCATTTATATAGTCCCCAATCATTGGATTCTGCAAATTCAAGTTGTAGAACAGATCATCTGCATCCTTGTTATGAACTCCTTTCGCACATGGTCCCATCATTATCTTCCTTGCTTCATCCCATTTCTGCCCTATCCTTCGTTTGTCCAGATCAACTTGAGGATTAGCTAGCCTTCCAAGCTCATACTCATACTGCTTCCCTTGTAGCTCCCCTTTCTTTTCTAGGAATGCAGCATGTTCTTGCATCATTTTCATTTTATGGAACTGAGCTTGTTCCAAGGCTAACTGTTGAGCTTTTAGGGTTTCCTCATCAACAGGAAATTCTTCAGGCAGTCCGGAAGACATCCCAGCACCTCCACCTTGTTCCTTCAAAGATCTTTTTATAGCGTGTGCCATCGGTACGTCTTCCATGTCAGAATCTGAGTCAAGTACCTCCTGTACTGTTTCCTGATGACTCAGATCAACAAATGGTTCATCAACCATTACTGCCTTACCCTTTCTCATCCTCAGAGCCTCTTCATCAACAGACGGCTCAACTTCTGGTTCCTTGACAAGATCAGCGGGTTCTTCAATTTCTTCGATGTGAACTGCCTGCTGTCTCGTCTCCTTTCCACTCTCCCCCTTAGGTGAGTTATCCTGAGCTCCACCATGGTCTTCAGATCCATCAGCTGCATAGGAACCTCCAAAACCAGAACCAGAGGCTCCCGCTCCACTAGCACCACCTGCACCACCTGCACCAGCATCGGGGGGAGGTTGTTGCGACTCGAAGCACTCCGGGGGCACAAAACTCCTGACTGCGAACATCATTCTACTGATCTCCACAGTCATTGTATGCATTGTAGACTCCAATGCCCCCATCCTCTCATTGAGAGTGCTTCCCAAGACACCACCAGCATGGCCCAAGTCATTGACCTTATTTGTCAAATCATCAAAAGCTGTAGCTTGACTTGCCATTCTTGCTGCGTAGTCGTCTAGAGCCCTTTGGTTGTTTCCAATATTGATCCCGAACTGCCCCATTGTCTGCCCGAACTGCCTCATCTGATTTTCCATTGAAGTCATACGCGTATCAAGATTTTCAGTGTTAAGGGACGGTGTTTGGTTTAGGTGACCTCGCTCTAATACTCGTTCTGTTGGTATTTGACGCTCGGTTTCGGGCCTTGAAAATGAAGGTCCCTCTCTCCCTAACCTCTCACACACACTCCCTGTCTCACGCTCGTGTATGTCTTCAATGATTGATCCAAATAGTGAAGCAGTACCTGCAGAAAATTGATAAGAAATGTTGTTGACAGTTATGGGATCAAATTCTGTTTGTTCCTGAGTTGGAATCTCAGGCTGAGAGGCTGCAAAGTGTCCTTGTACGACATCAGAACCGATCCTCTTTGCAGCATCAGTACGTACCGGTGAAGGTACGGCTGAAGTTCTTAAGACTTCATGTCCTCTTGAAGCAATAGTATCTTCAAGAGGTACATCATCCTCACCAAAATCAAAATCCCTATGTGCAGAATGTTCAAGGGGTGAACCACTCGCGTGAGGTGGAGTGGTTGCGTGTGACACGCTAGGGTTTGACTGTGGTTGTGAAGTAGCAGCGTGGAAAAGTTTGGCTTTCTTGCGAATAAGTTGCTGCTCTTCGGGTTCACTCTCCTCATCATCTTGTATATATATACGTGCTGGTTTTCTGACTTCCGTTAACAGGGGTGATAGAGAATAGGAATGTGTATCAGACTCAGAGTCAGAAATATGGCTCTTACCCTGGGATAGATCCTGCGGGTTAGCAGTCTCTTGGGTCGCGGAATCAGAAACATAGGAGGAGGAATGAATAGTATGCAGGGAGAGATTACCTGATTGATTACCTTGTGCATCATCGCTTTCCTCATCAGGGATCTCATCAAATGCCTCAGCATGAACAGATGGATTTTGAGCATGTGATGAAACTTGTGATGATGCCTCCAAATTGGTAACTCCTGCATCATATCTAAGCCACATTTGAATATTTTCAGGAGTAGACATCGGCTTACCTTGATGTTTATCCTGATTTGAAATGGTTGAAAGTGACTTAGTGCCCATCCCTAGCGATTCAGATGTGGGGCTTCTGGCAAATCCCTGTCTAATAGCAAGAGCATCCTTCGGTATTAAGTCGTTGATCAGCATTTGAAGAAACCGAGGAAACCAGCAGACAACATCATTTGCAGTGAGGTCTCTGCTTGCAAGGGATCCCATTGAGGCCACTATCTCAGAGAGAACTATACGTCCATAGTTTATATCCAGTTCTCTTGCTAGGGCAACTGCAAAGGTTTGCATTGGAATTGGAATTTGATGAAAGTCTTTTTCGCGTGCCCGAAAACATCTTGTGATGGCCTCGAAAAAGTAATTCCATTCCGCATGGAAGAATTGCTTTTGGATATTTCCTGTGATTGGGCCTTTCGGAGGATAACATCCAATTTCTTCAAAGAATCTGAGGCGTTCTGCAGCAGTAGGTTCTGGGTCATAGGCATCTTTAATTGGGAATCCCAGAACTCTGTTGACAATTTGTTCGGTCACCTCATATTCCTGACCCGCTAAGGTAAACCTGAAACCGAAGGGGGTTGATTTACTCCCAAAAGTAACCGCACTAGTCCATAATTGCTGTAAAGCATCATGTACTAGTGTAGGTTTAGCAGTAAAAGCATGGCTAGCTTTGGAATACAAATTGAGAAATCGTATCCAAAACTTAAACCGCGGGAGTTGATCACCAATTTCCGTAGAAATGTTATAAAAATTGTTTTTAGCAAGGGAAAATTGGTGAGCCATTTTGATTAAATGTTTTTCTTTAAAAAGATGTGATTTTTTTTTAATTTTGAAAAACAAATAATTTACGAATTAAATGATGTATCCCTTTTAATTTATCAAAAAGAACAAAAGTCCCTTAGAGAAAATTAAACTACGGGATGAACAATCAAAAACCAATGACCAAATCTGAATATTCAAAGAAGATGAATATTTGTGTGTACCAGTGAAATCGTGTGTGTTTTTGAATGGTGAATATGGAATTGCGTTTTATGAACAGTACACAAACACTATATGTTCGTGTGTATGTATATGCGCGTGTATATTGATGAACACAAAACACACCCACACAAAGATTAAGGATAACACAGTCAAGATTTGTCCAAAAATTGGCAGTAATTCGTGATTAGTACGAGTTTAATCACAAAAACAAGGGTTAACGGTATGAAGTTATGAAATCGCACTGTTCTTGTGAAACGGCTGCTGTGAAAAAGAAATTAGGTAAAGTGAATTGGGCATCGAGTTAGAGATGTATATATAGGTGAATGTGGAATGACAAAAATGTCCCTGTTTAAAAATGTGAAAAGTACTAAGTCCATACAGGGGACATCTAAGTCGAACTCTATCTCGAACATTTCTATCTCGAACATCTCTATCTCGAACATCAAGTCGAACTTCGAGATAAAGTTCGAGATAGAGGGTAACTCGAACAATCATGCACAAATAAGCACTTTAACCAATTTTACAGCAGAAACTATAGGGAAATGCTATCTTGAACATTATTGATTTGTAGTAAACTTGGAAAAATTCCCTTCTAAGAAAGACAAGGAAATTCAAGATATTTTTCGAGTTAGAGTCTATCTCGAACATCAAGTCGAAATTCGAGTTGAATTTCGAGATAGACTAAGAACTCTATCTCGAACATCAAGTCGAAATTCGAGTTGAGTTTCGAGATAGACTAACTCGAAGTTAATCTCAAATTCTTTCCAAAATACCTCCTTGAACCAAAAAGGTACAGGGTAATTCAAGATATGTTTCGAGTTAGGAGTGTAACTCGAAAAATTCCCTTTAGCTTAACTGAGAATTCTATCTCGAACACCAAGTCGAAATTCGAGTTGAGTTTCGAGATAGACTAAGAACTCTATCTCGAACATCAAGTCGAAATTCGAGATAATTTTCGAGATAGACTAACTCGAAGTTAATTCTCAGTTCCTTTCAAAATATTCCCTTAAATGGAAATCTCATCTCAACTTTTGAGATAAAATTCGAGATAGAATTTATCTCGAATATTTTGAAGATAGAATTAGGCACACTGGTAACTCGAACTCGAACTCTAAGTCGAATTTCGAGATGAATTTCGAGATAGCCAACTCGAAATTCTTCCCAGACTTAGAATTTTTCAAAAACTTCACTCTGACAGCTTAAGTCGAAATTCAAGTCGAATTTCTAGATGAGTTTCGAGATAGAACCTAACTCGAAATTTTGAAGTTTTTCAATTCTAAGGCCTCTTATTACATGAAAATCAAAGGTAAATTCATCTAAAAATCATGCAATATTTAGAATAATATGAATTTAACTCCCCCTATGATCATGCAATCTAACAAGCATAAATTCACAGATTTGTGCTATAAAAGACACTTAAAACACAATGAATTCATGCAAAAACACACTATATGCAACCTATAACAATCATTGATTAGGCATATTAAAGTCTAAGCACATAATGATTGAGTAGCTTGCACATACAAACATAAACATGGATTTTACAGATAGAGGGCTTTACTAACTTGTGTTAAGCATTCCCAATTCACCAACCAATCTATTGAATGTTACTTCATCAAGAGGTTTGGTGAATATATCTGCAATTTGTTGCATTGTGGGCACAAAATGTAGCTCCACAGTCCCCTCCTCGACATGTTCTCTTATGAAATGATACCTGATGTCAATATGCTTGGTTCTTGAGTGATCTACAGGATTGTTGGTTATGGCAATGGCACTTGTGTTGTCACACATGATTGGAATTTTCTTGTGCTCCATGCCATAATCCTTCAGTTGGTTCCTCATCCACAGTATTTGAGCTACACAGCTTCCAGCAGCAATGTACTCAGCTTCAGCAGTAGAAGTAGATACTGTATGTTGCTTTTTACTTTGCCAGGACACCAATCTTCTGCCAAGAAATTGGCAAGCACCAGATGTGCTTTTCCTATCAATCCTGCAACCTGCATAGTCTGAATCCGAATAGCCAATAAGATTAAAACCTGTATCTCTTGGGTACCAAATCCCTAGATTTGGTGTGCCCTTGAGATACCTAAAAATTCTTTTGACGGCTACGAGATGTGATTCTCTAGGATCCGCTTGGAACCTTGCACATAAACAAGTTGCGAACATTATATCTGGTCTACTTGCAGTTAAATAGAGGAGTGAGCCAATCATACCTCGATAGCTTGTGATGTCAACTGATTTACCTGATTTGTCTTCATCAAGCTTCGTGGCTGTTGCCATGGGAGTCTTAGCTGCTGATGCATCTTCTAGATTATACTTCTTGAGTAAATCTCTGACGTACTTGGATTGACAGATAAAGATACCATCTTTTCTCTGACTGATCTGTAATCCAAGGAAGAAGGACAGCTCTCCCATCATGCTCATCTCATATTTTTCCTGCATTAGCTTGGCAAATTTCTCGCACAAGCGCTCATTTGATGACCCAAAAATAATATCGTCCACATATACTTGAACAAGTATTAAGTCATTTCTCACAACTTTATAGAACAATGTTTTATCAATTACTCCCCTAACAAAACCA
Source organism: Saposhnikovia divaricata (assembly GCA_036435485.1). Lineage (NCBI taxonomy): Eukaryota > Viridiplantae > Streptophyta > Magnoliopsida > Apiales > Apiaceae > Saposhnikovia > Saposhnikovia divaricata. The sequence continues at coordinate 103,869,184 of CM071601.1, forward strand.
TTTTCAATTAAGAATAAGGATAGGGTTTCATACCATCACCTTGGGGATTGCCTGAGGCCATAGACAGATTTGAAGAGTAGATACACAAAATCTGCATGTTCTGGATCAACGAAGCCAGGCGGCTGTTCCAGATACACTTCTTCTTCTAACTCTCCGTTCAGGAAGGCACTTTTCACGTCCATCTGGAAAACTTTGAAGTTCTTATGTGCTGCAAATGCCAAGAACATCCTGACTGCCTCAAGTCTTGCAACTGGTGCATAGGTTTCATCATAATCAATTCCTTCTCGCAGAGAATAACCTTTTGCAACCAAACGAGCCTTGTTTCGTGTTACAAGTCCGTTTTCATCCAGTTTATTTCTGAATACCCACCTAGCTCCAATTACGGATTTGTTCTTTGGTCGGGGTACCAGTTTCCAAACTTTCTGTCTTTCAAACTGATTGAGTTCCTCTTGCATTGCAATCACCCAATCAGCATCGCCAAGAGCTTCTTCTATTTCTTTAGGTTCAAGCTTGGATAAGAACCCAGAATATAAGGAGATATTAGCCATGTCAGCTCTTGCAGTTCTTCTAGTAGTCACACCAGCATCTGGATCACCAATAATTAACTCAAACGGATGGTCTCTATTCCATACCCGTTCACCTGGAAATTGTCTTGATGATTCAGCTTGACTTTCTGAGTTGGGATGCTGACTACTTTGATTATTTTCACTAACTCCCCCTGAGTTAGTGCCAGCTCCTACAGAACTAGAGTCAACTCGACTCGAGCCTTGAACAGTAGTCCTTGAGCTGCTATTTACTCCCCCTGAGTTGTTGCCGGTTGGTACTGAAGAAGTCTCTCCTGATCTTGTAGAATTAGCTTGTTCACTAGACTCAGGTTCTTCACGTACACTTGGAACATTTAATGGAACAACCAACTCAGGTTCATCTTCAAGATCTTCTAAGTCCAGATTCTGAAATTTTAGGGACTCAGGTTCACTAGAATCTCTTGAAATTGATGAGAGTTTGGTATCGTCGAATCTGACGTTGTAACTTTCAGTCACTTTTCGATCATTCACCAAGAACACTCTATAAGCTGCCACCACGTCTGTAGAGAAACCAACAAAGATTCCTTCACGAGCTTTTGCTGCAAACTTGCCTAGATTTTCATCATCTATAAGCACATAGCATTTTGCTCCGAAGACATGAAAGTATTTGATTGTTGGTCTTCTGTTGTTCATTAGCTCACATGGTGTCTTTTCTTTATCTTTTATGATCAAGGTTCTATTTTGAGTGTAACAAGCGGTACTCACTGCTTCGGCCCAGAAATACAAAGGAAGTTTTGAATCATACAACAAAGTTCTTGCTGCTTCAACCAGAGTTCTATTCTTCCTTTCAACTACTCCATTTTGCTGTGGAGTTCTCGGGGCTGAATACTGACGACGTATTCCTTTAGATACACAGAAGTCATTTAGCACTGCGTTTTTGAATTCAGTGCCATTGTCTGATCTAATCGTCTTCACAGTAAGTGTTGAAACATTCCCAATTTGAGTGATGTGATCAATGATTAAGAAAGGTACTTCGTCTTTCGTCATTGCGAACAATACCCATGTATACTTGGAGAAGTCATCCACGATTACTAAAGCATATCTTTTCCTAGACAAAGATAGGACATTCACTGGGCCAAACAAATCCATATGAAGAAGTTGCAGAGGCTCAGTAATACTAGAAATTTCTTTGCTTTTATGCGATGCTCGCTTCGACTTTCCCATTTCACAAGCTTCACAGAGTCCTTTCGGAGCGAACTCCATTTGAGGTAGATCTCTCACCAATTCTCGCCTTGCGAGAGCATTCATCGTTTTGAAGTTTAAGTGAGATAGCTTTTTGTGCCATAACCAGCTTTCATCATCCGAGGCTTTGCTGTAGAAACAGGTGACCTCATCCTGATTTGCTGAATCCATATCTGCAACAAAAAGATCTGCCTTTCGAACTCCTCTCAAAGCTAGTGAACCTTCCTTGATGTGAGTGATTGAGACACCTTTCTTGTTGAAGACAATTTCGTAACCTTTGTCACAGAATTGACTTATACTCAACAGATTGTGCTTTAGTCCCTCAACATAGGAAATATCTTCAATGATGACATTGCCAGTTTTCAGTTTGCCATATCCCTTAGTCACACCTATGCTGTCATCTCCAAAGGTAACATAAGGGCCAGCTTTCATAACCAACTCTGTAAGCAGGGACTTGTTTCCAGTCATATGCCTCGATGCTCCACTGTCTAGCACCCATATAACTTTATTTCTATTCTGCTTAATGCCCTGCAATGACAGATTGGTTAGACATTCTTCGGAACCCAACTTTGATTGGGCCCGGCTTTTCGATAAGATCGAGAATCAACAGATTTAACAACAGGAGATGCACTTTTCTTCACATTACTAGAGCTTTCGACTATCTCCTTTCCTTTCTCAGACTTGACAGATTTGTCAGTCTTAGGAGAAGGTTTGTCACTCCTAACTTTAGGAGGACTGACAGTCTTGGCTCTACCATACTTTTTCTTGATATTTGAACTAGCAACAGTATTTGAGCATGACTGGCTAGATGCATTCATTAAATGCACAAAAGTTTGCATGATATTAAAAGTGCATGGCATACAGTTAGGTTGACCACACTGTGCATGATTCTGATACAGATTATTCATTGTATGTGTAGCAGGCATGGCATGTGCAGCAGGAACATTCATGTTAGCTTTGCATGCATAAGAAAGATGTTCAGTAGATTTACAATGATAACATGCTTTCTTTATTCGTTCAGCCTTAACCTCTTTTATGCCTTTCTCTCTCTTTCCTTGTTGTTTAACAGCCTTAGCTCCTAATCCTAGTCTAGATTCATCTCTAGGGAAATTGATTTTAACTTGTTTGATAGGAGTTACAGGTTGTTCTTTCTGGCGATCTTCCATCTCAATCTCATATCTAGCTATCAATTCAGTCTCTTCTTCTTCTATTCTAGGAACAAGATGTTTGTAGATAGGTTTGACAGCTGATTTAAGAATTCTAGGTGTTTCCTGTTTAAGGTCACTGGAACTAGGGTCAATAGGTCTCTTTCCTTCTTTCTTAGGAAGATCAGAATAATCAAGTCCTATACCTACTCCAGTTATTTTCTTAAATGTGTCATTATCTACATACACTTTACTAGCCGCTAGTTTGTAAGCTTCGCATTTTGTTTCTAACTCAGCTAGATTGTTCCTAAGACATGCTTCTACTTCTTCCTTAAGGACGAGCTTGTGTTCCAAAGATTTAATAAAGTCTCTTAGAGAAGTATCTACAGTGCAAGCAGCCTCTAACTCTTCCACTTTTGCCTCAAGCATTCTGCATTTGGCAACAAGTGTTTTCTGTTCTTTTTGAGAAGAGTCTAGGCTTTTGCACAACATATAGATCTCTTCACTAAGAGCCCCGTTCTGTTCTTTATAATCATCAATAGACATTTCTACTTTAAGAGTCAGAACTGGTACCTCTGGTTCCTCTGATGTCTCAGCCATGAGGGCAAAGTTTGCTACATGAGTAACATCTTCCTCATCTGAATCATCCCAAGCTCTTCCTTCTGTCACCAATAAAGCTCGTTTTCCATGTCTTTCCTTCAACAGTGCTTCATAGTTGCTTTTGAGAGCTTCAAATGTCTCTTTAGGATAAGTCTGTTTAGGCTTTTTGCAGTCCGAGGCAAAGTGTCCAGCTTCACCACAATTATAGCATTTGAACTTCATTTTGAAATCCAAAGGAGATTTGTAGCTGGTATTCTTGCCTTTTCCTTTGTAGCCTGACGAACTACCACCACCCTTAGCAACCCGATAATAAGATGAAGATTTTCTCTGTGGTCGGTTGCTCTTTCTGAATCTCATGTTGCTGAACTTCCTTGCCATGTATGCCACGACACTATCGTCCATGTTGTCCAGCTCTTCTTGGGTGTAGTAGTCATCATCACTGTCAGATGCGCACTCGTCATCATTATCAACTTGATGTGGTGCAAGTGATGATTTAGGCTTTGCTGCAACCATTGCCTTCTTAGACTCTTCCTCATCAGCAACTAATCCTGATGCACTTTCTTTTCCCTTTGAATCATTGTCCCATGCTTGATCTTGAAGAGTTTCCAGCTCATAGGTCTTTAATATTCCATAATATTCTTCCAGAGAAGTTGTATGCAAATCTCTGGTTTCTCTTATTGCGTAGACCCTATGTTCAATGCTTTTTGGCTGGTTCCTCAAATATCTCGTATTAGTCTCAACCATGGGGAGAGTTACACCTCTCAGATTCAAATCCAATACCAACTGACTGAATCGTAGGTAGACATCTGTTATGCCTTCTCCTTTCCTTATTCTAAAGGTGTCATACTCCATCTTGAGTATGAGTGTTTTGTTGCTTCTGACCTCTGCAGATCCTTCCATGACAACTTCTATCTTGTCCCAAATCTTCTTCGCTGTAGTCAGACCTTTGACTATATTGAACATTTCATGATCAAGAGATTCCATCAAGGTTTGTCGTATGGCAGTATCATAAGCTATTTGTTCCTTGTCAGCATCCGAAAACTCCGAGACCTTTTTAGGCTCAGACCGAGGCGGTATAACCACTCCTCCTTCCGTATGTGAAGGAATAACTACCATTGGGACAAATTTACCCTTGTCAAGGACTTCCAGATATTCAGGGTTAACAGTCTCTAGATATAGTCTCATTCTGAAAACCCATTCTTCATAGTGATCTTTGTTGAACATTGGGATCTTGAATGCATTTTTAGGAGCCATCTCAATTCTAGTCACTAAAAGTTTCTAAGTACCCAAGACTAGGCTATGTAGAATATTTATGTAGAACTTTTGCCTAAGTCGAAATTTCTCTAAGTAGAAATTTTGCTCAAGTCGAAATCACCAAGTAGAAATTGTCCAAGTCGAAATTCTATGTAGAAATTCTCAAGTAGAAATTCTATGTAGAACTTTTGTCCTTAGAATAATTTTTCTGCAGATTACTTTAATATTGAATAAACAATATTATCTCTTTAACACCTTTTGACTTTGAATGCTTTACTCACCTAACCCACCTAACCCACATGCTAGGTACTGAGTATGTCTGTATACTTTCGGCCGAATAAAGCAAATAAAAAAAATCCAAAACCACCTTTTTATTCTTTTACTTTTGAAAAGGAGATCAAAAAGTTGTTGGGTTGTCTTCTTTGATAAGAACAGATGATGAACACTCAAGAACACCAAATATGAACGAACCCAGATAAATTCACAAAAATTAGTTAAAATACACCCAAGCTAAATAATCACACCTGGAGTATTTAAATAATTTTTCAGATGAGTTTTCACTACCAACGAATTAAAACACACTTTTCGAGAAAATGAAAAGTAGATCTGAAAAATGAAAACTCACGATTCTTCTACTCAACACAAGGATCTATGTTTTGTATGTTAAACATATAGCTCTGATACCAATTGTTAGGTCCAAATGTGTTGTAGAGGGGGGGTGAATACAACTTTTCGAATATGAGAAGCAATAAATACGATGCAATAAATGAACACACAGATTCAAGGAATATATGTCTTATATATAACTTGAAAGGGTTGCTACAACATTCATTACAAAGTATAACAGAAGTTGAGAGAGAAGTGAATGATACTAAGCTCTGTGAATGCACTCTCTCTTTCTCTCTTGTGTTTTTCTCTAGAATTGCTCACTAACTAAAACATTACACAAGTACTTCTATTTATACTACATGTAATCTATGTCCTGTTGTCTTCAAAGACTACGATGTACGTGGCCCAATGATGTCCACATAAATCTTGCCTTATCTTGAAAGCTTGGAAATCTGCCAATCAAAAGATGCCATGTGTCATGTTGAAGCTGCACTCTAAGTAGAACTTCTACTTGAGAATTTCTACTTAGCCATCTCGAAGTTCTAAGTAGAACTTCTACTTAGAAACTTCTACTTGGCCATCTAGAATATTTAGTACTTAGAAAATATTCTGGTCTTCAACTTGAAACTTCAATGCACATCTTGAACTTGTGATATCTTCATGTCTTCTTTATTCTTCACCAAGCTCTTGAATATGGATCTTTATTACTGACATAAACTTGCTATCAATGTCCTGACACTTGATGCAACGGTCTGGTTCATAAGTGACTAGTCTTGATAGGGTTTTTGCTTCTTGAATAAATTACCATATCCAATTACAAATGTGGCTTTCCAATATTTGCTTTCCTTCTTGTTCACTTGAAATCAATTGGTCTTATTGATACTGATAGTTATGATCTTGATTCTTGGCTTTCCAAATCACTGAGGCATGAACAACTTTGACTTGAACTTCTCTCAATGATTTCTTCTTGGATTGATCATAGTTAACATGTTGAATTGTATCAATTACCTTGTCTTCATTTAGTGTTGATTTCTTGTGACCTCTTGTTCTTGATTGTCTTCTGGTTAAGTATCTTTTCCTTTAGTTTGAGTTACGTTAGTTATAGTGTTACAAGTTTATACACTCTGCCTTTCACTTGAAAACACAACCGATTTAAAATTAAGCTTCCATTAATTATCACATAAGGTAGTATGATTTTGTCAAACCAACACCACTAATATGACGGTGAATCCATCATAAACCTATGCTAGCATGGCAACTTCTCAATTCCTAAATCCACTTTCGCAATCATTAGGAATTAACAGATAGATGTTGATCATTCATCTATAATTAAGCACAACCAGACAAGGAATCTGAAATTAGTCGCACGCCCAATTTATCAAAGCACAATATTGCTAAACTCCATAAATTAATCCATTAAAATCCCATGATAGCGTTTAGTTCATATCTGAACTGCGCACCATCATGGGTTCATATGAAAACATAATTAAAAACAAATCTTGGAAAAGATATATAAACTGAATTCTTTTTGCCAGAAAGGATGAATTCTATTGATCATTTAAGTCATTTGATAATACATGAAACAAATCCGGATGGACATCCCCCATCCGCCATCTACGATCAGCTAAAGAATTTGAGTGTCTCGCAATGTAGTGAGCTACCAAATTCGCGGATCGTCTTACAAACTTTAAAGTCACGTTTCTCGACTTTAGTTCTCCTAACAGGTTCTTGCATTCATCAACCACTCGTCCAAAGTATGACAAGTTAATTGAGGAACATCGAATGGCTTGAATTGCGCCCAAACAATCAGATTCAATCTGAGTTGCTGGCCACTGCATTTCTTTAATCCAGCTTAGTGCCTCCCTTATACCGATTGCTTCCACCAGTTCTGGGTTCAATTTACCCTGTTTGCAGGTTGATCTTGCTTCTATCAGATTCCCGTTGTGGTCTCGAGCTATAATGGCATAGCTATAGAGATTGGAGTCTTCAAAAATAGCTGCATCAGTATTAACCTTGATTGTTCCTTCCGTTGGTTGTTTCCAGCACATATCTCCTTCCGTTTGAGTAATAAACCCAAAGGAATTATCGAAGGATTTGTCTTGTGCATCTTCCCAGTTATTAAGGCTTTGTATAGCTGATGTAACGATCTCATAAAATCCTCTCCCTTTTTGCTTCCAGACTATGTCATTCCTATTATTCCATATAGCCCATGCCACCATAAAAATTTTATTGATGATATTCCTCCTGCTATGCTTCAACACTTCTGTTATCCAGTCTTTAAAAATCGTGGGTGTGTGCTCATCATGCGTGTAGTTCAACTGTTGCCAGCATAATACTGACATAGGACATGTAATTAGTATATGAACCACCGTTTCTTCAGCTAGGTTGCAAACTGGGCATCTGCTATCCACCTCAACCTTCTTACTGCGCAGCTGGATTTTTGTTGGAAGGCAGTCACATATAGCTCGCCACATGAAATGTTTCACCTTTAACGGAATTTTCAAGTTCCAGATTTTGTTCCAAAAACCAGAAGAACTGCTTGTATGATTGGCCGTTGCACTGTCTGTAATGCTAGCGTACGCACTTTTAACCGTGTATTGGCCCAACCTGTCTTTTCTCCAATACCAGGAATCGTTGTCCATTACCTGCACTGGAATCGTTGTCCATTACCTGCACTGGAATCGAGAGGATCAGATTAGCATCTCGTTCAATAAAAATTTCTTTCACCAAGTCTATGTCCCAACTACCATGATTCCCGGTCATTAGTGCAGAAACTTTAATTCCTCTCAGAGCTTCGTGCTTTGTGTGAACATATGGATCGCTTTCAGAGGGCAACCAGGGGACATCTTCAATGTCTATAGTAGACCCATTTCCTACACGACAAGCCAAGCCTGATTTCAGCAGATCCTGTGCTGCAATGATACTTCTCCATACGAAACTTGCGTTTGATCCTAGTTTAGCTGTCAGATAATTCCCAGCGGGATAATATCTTGCTTTGAAAACTTTGCTCGTCATGCTTTCTGGTTGTGTGACTAACCTCCAAGCCTGTTTCCCTAAAAGAGCCAGGTTGTAATCGTGCAACTTTCTGAAGCCAATACCTCCGTCTGATTTTTTCTTGCACATTCTGTCCCATGACATCCAATGAATCCCTTTTGGTTTATTTGCAGAGGTTTTCCACCAATATTTGCACATCAAGCTCTCCATCTCAGTACATAATTGCTTAGGAAGCAAGAATATACTCATTGCATAGCTCGGCATGGTTTGGGAAACTGTTTTCAACATTATTTCTTTTCCACCCTTCGACAAGTATTTCTTATCCCAACCCTCAATCTTCTTCTGCATTCGATTTTTGAGATAACCAAATGCCACCTTTTTATTCCTTCCCACAAAATTTGGTAGTCCAAGGTATTTTGTCTCCTCTGTAGCTTCCGCAAAACCAAGAATATTGCACACTGAGTCCTTATCCTCCTGCACAGTGTTGCAGCTAAATAGGATAGAGGACTTTGCTTTGTTTATTTGCTGGCCTGATGCCTTCTCGTACACTTGCAACATATTGTCGATTTTCGCAGCTGTTTCTTCATTTGCTTTAGAATAAATGTATGAATCATCAGCGAAAAACATATGAGTCAACACTGGGGCACCTCTTGCGACTTTTATACCTGTTAAAAACCTTCTCTTTTCGTATTCATTAATCAATGCTGTAAGCCCTTCCATACAAATTAGAAAAATGTAAGAGGATAGTGGGTCGCCTTGTCTGATTCCTCTCTTTGGCACAATTAAGCCAAACTCCTTCCCTGAATGGTTTATTGTGTATCTGACAGAGGTGATACATTCCATGAATAAAGAAACCAGCTTGTCATCAAAGCCCAACTTCTCAAACATTTTCTTCAAAAAAATCCATTCCACTCGGTCATAAGCTTTGCTCATGTCCAGATTGAGAGCCATCCATCCTGTTTTTCCAGCTGTTTTACGCTTCATATAGTGCATGACTTCATAAGAAATCATTATATTATCAGAGATTAATCTGCCTGGAATGAATGCGCTTTGGGTTGCAGAAATAATGCTTCCAATAACACCCTTAAGCCTGTTTGCCAGAACTTTTGACACTATTTTATAAGCCACATTACACAGCGAAATTGGCCTAAGTTCTGTCATGCATGTTGGGTCTTGTTTCTTTGGAATCAACACGATATTTGTGTCTGTTATACACTGATCAAGCTTACCAGTTGTAAAGAAATGTTGTGTCAGCTGCACTAGGTCTGCTCCCACCACCCTCCAATATTTCTGGTAAAAACCTGGGCTCATACCATCTGGCCCAGGTGACTTGTCAGGATGCATATTGAATAAGGCTGCCTTTACTTCTTTTCCTTGAACTGCAGTGAGCATAGTTGAGTTTTGAATTTCAGTGACAAGCCTTTTGACACAGTCAATTACCTCTGAGCACTCCGTGTCCGTTTCTGCAAATAGATTCGTAAAATAGCTCACCATTGTTTCCTCCAAACCCGAGCCCCAGCCAACTGTTTCTCCAGCATCACTTATCAAAGACTCAATCCTATTCATTTTTCTTCGAACTTTGGTAGCTGCATGGAAAAATTTACTATTACTGTCTCCCTCTCGCAACCAGAGTTGTTTACATCGTTGACGCCAAAAGACTTCTTGCTCACTGTATAATTCCATCAGATTCTTCGAGCTATCTTGATACAGATTGACAGAATGAGCGTCCACTTTTCCTTTAGTACAGTGCATTATTCTCTTCAGCTGTTTCACTCGAGTTCTGAAGCTACCCGTTATTTCCTTACTCCATTTGGCCAATACTTCTGAAGTGAAACTTATTTTCTCTGCTAATGTTTTACCTTGGTTAACCTGCCACGATTCTTCAATAATTTTACCACACATCGGGTCCCTTAACCATGCATTCTCGAATCTAAAGCGGTGAACTCTGACCGGTTGAGTATGAGAGATAGGCTCCAAAAGAATGGGACTGTGATCGGATGTCGAAATTTTTAGATTTACCAACTTGGCATCTGCGAAAAGACTCATAAAGCTATTAGAAATTAAAGCTCTGTCGAGTCTTATTTCAGTCCACGCTTCTGTGCCATAGCCTCTCTCCCAAGTATAAGGATACCCTTCAAGATCTAAATCGTGTAGCCCACAGTCGTCCAAACACTGCTGGAAACCCTGTATCAACCATGTTGGGTAGGCACGACCACCTCTTTTGTCTTCTTGGCGGGCCACATTGTTCATATCCCCTATTAAGACCCACGGTAAAGACATTTGATCTTTCAGAGTACAAATGAGCTCCCATGTCTCCCTCCTTTTTGCTCGATCAGGCTCTCCATAGATTCCTGTTAATCTATACTTACTCCATCCCTTCATCTCGATTACTACATCAATGTGGTTTTTGCTTATATAAACTGAATTCTAAGAAACATTAAAACATTAAAATTTATTTAATCTCCAAATTTTCTCTAAAAAATCTCCAAATTCAGCTCTTTATTCTCCAATCCTTCCAAGTTTAGGATTCCTTGCTTCCTACAATAAAACATTAAAATTTATTTAATAAAAATCCAATTAAATGCAAAATAGAATTAATATGAGGAATAAAATCATGTAAAATACATATAAATATATACTCTATCAAATATCCCCACACTTAGCATTTTGCACGTCCTCGGGCAAATAAGTGAAATAAAAACTAAGTCCTAACAAACATCACTTTCGTAGATGACACGATTGCATTGAGCATATGCAACAAGCCGTTAAACCCCTAGGCTGCCCTAGTAGGACGAGTGTTGTCTCGTGAGGGTTTATAGAAGATATACCCACAAAATCAAATTTTTTTCAATCACCAAGTCTTAAACACGCAACAATTCATAGTACTCCACATATGCAAACCTCAATCACACAACAATCTGAGAAGATCTGAAAGCACACCACTTGTACAAAACAATCCGAGTATGCACACGTTGTCTTGATAGACAAAAATATCATGAAATAAATATCAAAGTCGCCTTCAATAAGTAAGCATGCTATGGATAGAAAATCTCACATTGCTCTCAATTCACACAAGTGTATAGGTGTAAGTGTTTCACTCAAGTTCAATCAAAATAGACATGTGCTACCATAGGCTTGGTTGTCCACCTAATCTCCACTACTTCGTATATGTGCATGCATAAATCAAAAGGTCTTCATTAAAGGTTGTAATGGGGCTTAGGAATGGGGTGGGATATCAAAGAAAAAGGCTCACAAGTGGCTAAGCTTGATAAACTAATAGAGCATAATGTTCAATTTTAATTAAAAAAAACCCAACATGAATAGTAGATCATGTAAAAGATGATTTAACTTTCACAAGCATTAAACCCATAAGCACATCATTATATACTTACCCACTTTCACATTGCAACAAACAATGAACAATAACTCTCATTCGATCTTCTTCAAAAAAATTTATTGTTTTGTTTTCTTTATTTTGTTTTTTTTTGTTTTTTTCACTTTTTTTTTCAAAGAACGAAGATCAAGTAACCACATCATATAATTCCCACCAAAATATCAAACCTTAACAACGAAATCCCCACACTTGAACATTCACCCACCCTTAAATTAAATCACAATGCTCTACTAGTAAATCAAGATAACAATAAACAAGTAGGCTCAAAAATTATAGAGTGGTGATAATTGAAAGAAATAGATATAAGCTCAAGGGGGTTCATTAAGGATATAACTCATAAGGATAGTGTTTAGGTCAATGAGGTTAATCCTAGTGCCTTTATCATTTTCATGCACACACACAACATTTAGTCTCAATAAGGTATCAAAACAAGTTCTAGAGCAATGCTAATTGACGAACAACACACAACAAAGAAATTCGATTGATATAAAATGTATCAATCATTAATTAGGCTCAAAATCTCACAAGGTGAAAGCATGCTCGACTCACTCAATTTGACTAAGAAGCATCTCAAGTTTTAAAATTTTCGAAAGCACACGCAAGGAATTATCAAGCAATAAATGATTTTTATTCTATGATACAACACTCAGAATTAATCATGCAAATAAAATTATAAAAAAAACTAATCCCTAAAAAAAACACAAAAATATTATATAATAAATTAATAATATACAATAATTTACCGCACACATACCATAGGTTGCCTCCCAAGAAGCGCTTGTTTAAAGTCATTAGCTTGACATTTCTTTTCCGACTCACGTAGTAGCAAGAATAGCGGTAACCGCTTCACGGTTCACCGTGCCACCAATGTAATGCTTGAGTCTTTGACCGTTCACTTTGAATGATTGATCAGGTAGCTTATCATAAATTTTTATTGCGCCATGCGGAAACACTATCTTCACTATGAAAGGACGAGACCATCTTGACTTGAGTTTTCCGGGAAAAAGTCTGAGATGAGAATTGTAAAGCAGAACTGTTTCACCTGGTACAAATGTCTTATGCACCAATCTTCTATCATGCCATCTCTTGACTTTCTCCTTGTACATTTTATTATTCTCATAAGCTTATGAACAAAACTCATAAAGTTCGTTCAGCTGAAGTAGACGTTTTTCACCCGCAGCTTTCATGTCGAAGTTCAATTTCTTTAAGGCCCAGTATGCCTTGTGCTCTAGCTCGGTAGGCAAATGACAAGCCTTACCATACACCAACTGAAAAGGAGACATACCCAAGGGTGTTTTATACGCAGTTCTGTACGCCCATACAGTTTAGTCTAACTTTAATGACCAATCTTTTCTTGACGGATTCACCACTTTCTCCAGAATTCTCTTAATTTCTTTGTTAGAGACTTCTGCTTGACCATTAGTTTGAGGATGGTAAGCAGTAGCAACATGATGCGTCACATGATACTTTTCCATCAACGCAGTAAATTGATGATTGCAAAAGTGTGTCCCCTCATCACTGATTATTGCTCGTGGAGTTCTGAAACGCGTGAATATGTTCTTATGCAGAAAATTTAGCACCACCTTAGCATCATTGGTCGGTAAAGCCTTCACCTCGACCCATTTAGACACGTAATCCATAGCTAACAGAATGTACTGATTGTTGCACGATGAGACAAACGGTCCCATGAAGTCTATTCCCCATACATCGAAAATCTCAACTTCAAGAAGCATGTTGAGAGGCATCTCATTCCTCTTGGAGATACTTCCAACCCGTTGACAGCGATCACATCTCAACACAAACTTATAAGCATCTTTAAACAAAGTTGGCAAGAAAAAACCTGCCTGAAGTACTCGAGCAGCGGTCCTCTCTCCACCATAATGACCACCGTACGTGGTAGAGTGACAATCTCGCAAAACTCCCTCCGTCTCACTATAAGGAATGCATCTCCTGATCATTCGGTCTGTTCCCTGCCTGAACAAAAATGGTTCATCCCATTGATACCACCTCACATCATGCAGAAACTTCTTCTTTTGAGCATAAGAGAATTCCGAAGGAATGACGTTGCTCACCAGATATTTCACAATATCTGCAAACCATGGCACTTCTTCTTGCACCACAAACAATTGCTCATCTGGAAAAGATTCATTGATTAGAGTTTTATCCACTGTATCTTTACCGTGATCTTCCAAACGTGATGGATGATCTGCCACCTAATTTTCTGTACCTTTTATGTCCTTGATTTCCAGCTCAAACTCTTGTAGCAATAGAATCCAACGAATCAACCGAGGCTTTGCATCTTTCTTCGAGATCAGATATTTAATTGCTGCATGAGCCGTATAGACTATCACCTTAGTGCCAAGCAAATAGGACCTGAATTTCTCAAAACCATAGACAACTGCCAAAAGCTCCTTCTCCATAGTGGTGTAATTCAACTGTGCATCGTTGAGGGTTTTACTAGCATAGTAAACCACATGAAATATATTCTTCTTTCGCTGTCCCAATACAGCTCCCACGGCAAAATCACTTGTATCGCACATCATCTCAAATGGCTCTTCCCAATTAGGTGCTGTAATAATCGGGGCTGATGTCAACTTCTTTTTCAAACCAAACAATCATCATCAAACTTGAATGGGATGTCCTTCTCCAACAAATTGCATAAAGGCTTAGAAATTTTGGAGAAGTCTTGTATGAATCGCCGATAGAAACCTGCATGTCCAAGAAAGCTACGAATTCCTCTAACTGAGATAGGAGGAGGAAGTCTTTCAATATTCTCCACCTTAGCCTTGTCCACTTCAAGTCCCTTGCTAGATACCTTATGCCCGAGAATAATTCCCACTTGTACCATGAAATGGCATTTTTCCCAATTGAGTACAAATTGGTCTCAACACATATTTTCAGCACCAGACTCAGATTATTCAAAGCCTCATCATAAGAAGTTCCAAAAACTAAAAAATCATCCATGAAAACCTCCACATTTATTACAATCATGTCAGAGAATATGGCCATCATGCATCTCTGAAAGGTAGCAGGTGCATCACAGATCCCGAAAGAAACACGTTGGAAAGCAAAAGTGCCAAAAGGACAAGTGAATCTGGTCTTCTCCTGATCTTCTGGAGCAATACAAATCTGATCATAACCTGAATACCCATCAAGAAGGTAATAATACTCATGGCCAGCCAACCTATCCAGCATTTGATCGATGAATGGAAGAGGAAAATGATCTTTTCGGGTGGCCTTGTTTAGCTTCCGATAATCCATGCATACTCTCCACCCTGTGACTGTCCGAGTAGGGATGAGCTCATTCTTCTCATTTGCTACCACTGTCATGCCTCCTTTCTTAGGCACACATTGCACCGGACTCACCCAAGAACTGTCCGAAATAGGATAAATGATCGATGCATCCAGCCATTTAAGAATTTCCTTCTTCACCACTTCTTTCATGATTGGGTTGAGTCTTCTCTACTACTCTACAGATGGTTTGTTGCCTTCCTCAAGAAGAATTTTATGCATGTAATAAGAAGGGCTGATTCCTTTAATATCTGCTATGGTCCATCCAATCGCTGATTTGAACTCTCTCAAAATTCGCAACAGCTTGTCCTCTTCACTTCCTAACAGGTTAGCAGCAATAATAACAGGTAATGTAGATAAATCACCTAAATATGCATACCTCAAGTGATCCGGCAAAGGTTTGAGCTCAAGAGAAGGAGCTTCTTCAATAGATGGTTTAAGGCGCACCTGCGACTTTTTAAGATCTTCTAACCCAAGAGACTCAATTGGAAAATCAAAGCTCCTTTTCCACGGGGCTGAATTCAACATCTGAATTTGCTCTGCTCCTTCTCCATCTTCCTCATTAGAATCCCCTATTAAAGCTCTTTCTAAAGGGTCAGAAATCAGCAGCTGCTCAATTTCTCTATTTACGGACGTTTCCACCATGTCCACTTTAAAACACTCATCTTCCTCTATTGGAAATTTCATTGCTGAGAACACATTAAAAGTGACATTATGCTCATGCACTCTCATGGTAATCTCTCATTTTTTTACGTCGATCAAAGTTCGGCCTGTGGCTAGGAAGGGCCTTCCCAAGATGATGGGAATCTTCTTATCTTCCTCAAAGTCTAGAATGACAAAATCAGTAGGAAAGATAAGCTTATCCACCTTTACTAAGACATCTTCCACTATACCTCTTGGATACGTTATCGACCGGTCTGCTAGCTGTAAGGAGATATTTCTAGGTTTTGGATCAGGTAGACCAAGTTGCACGAAGACAAACAGAGGCATCAAATTAATGCTAGCTCCCAAATCACATAAGCATTTGTCGAAAGACAGATTACCAATAGTACATGGTATGGTGAAGCTTCCAGGATCTTTGAGCTTCGGAGACAATTTCTGTTGCAGAACAGCACTGCATTCTTCCGTTAAAGCAACGGTTTCCAATTCCTCAAGTTTCAGCTTCTTTAATAGAATACCCTTCATGAACTTAGCATAACTCGGCATCTGTTCCAATACTTCTGCAAAAGGTATATTAATATGTAACTTTTTAAATACCTCAAGAAATTTGGCGAATTGCTTGTCTAGCCTCTGCTTCTGGAGTCTCTGAGGATAAGGTGGAGGAGGATAGATATGCTCCTTATCTTTCTTCTGCTCCGGGTCTGATTTTTCAGAAGTCTTTTTACTTCCCTCTGCTCCGCTGTTCAACATAGCTTTTGACAAATCAAATTCAGCTTTCAGGGGGCGCGGGGGCGCTGTTAGTGGCGCGACCTCCCTGCTCCTGCAGCTCTTCTTTCCCCTGTTCTGCTTCTTGGCTTCCCATGACTTTCCCTGATCTTAATGTAACGGCCTTAACATGCTCCTTGCCATCACTTTTCCCTGGATTAGTCTCTGTATCACTAGGTAGAGTTCCTTATAGCCTATTCAGCAAGGCGTTTACAATTTGAACAATCTGATTTTCCAAGGTCTTGATCGATACTACTTGGCTTTTACACATCAACCTCAATTCTTCTAATTCTGATTTTTCACTAGAAGACTGACCAGCACTCCTATGAGATTGTTGTTGAAATCCTGGTGGCTGATATTGTTGCCTTGGAGCATACGATTGCTGATGAAACTGTTGCCCCTGCTGCTGTTGAAAACCTGAAGGATTGTATGGCCTAGCTCCAAATTGCTGACCTTGAAATTGCTGATAAGACTATCGTGGCTGCTGCATGCCACCTTGATTGTTACTCCAGCTGAAATTAGGATGGTTCCTGTTGTTAGGATGATAAGTGTTGGGAGCTGATTGCTGCTATCTCTTAAAATTGCTCACAAACTGTACCGATTCATGAGATATGGCACATTGATTCGTCTCATGTATGCCCGCACATAGTTCACAAACACTAGCAGTCTGATGAACTCTGATAACGTGTATTTTATACACGTTTTGTCTTTTATTCTTCTGCATTTTTGTTAGTTTCGAATGATGTTTTATTAATATTTGTTATGTTTTTCATCTTTCAGTGCCTCATGCTTAATTGTTGAAAAGATGGATTATTTTGGGCTTGAAAGCGAAGATTATTCAAGAGGGAAGTTAGAAGATGCAAGCTCGCGTTTCCGGGAGGTTTTTATTGTATAATCTTGAAGATTTTGTCTCGCACAGGCTACTGCACGGCCGTGCAACAGGCCGTGCAGAGAGTTACAAGTAGTGCAGAATGGGCAGATTTTCTCACGGGCTGATGCACGGCCGTGCAACAGGCTGTGCAGCCCCTGTTGTGTACTAAAAGAAGCCAAAACCTACTTCTAACATATCTTATCTTCACATCTTATTTTCCTTTCATCTTAGCCTCTTCAAGAACACAATTAGGGTTAGTAGGAATTAGAGAGGAGACATTAATTACTTGTAATCTAGCATTGATTATGAGTAACTAACTCCATATATTTGGCTCAAGGAAGCATCTCTTGTACTAAACCCATTCAATTTAAGTAAGATCTATTTCACTCTATCTTGAATTCTTGAGTTGTATTGTTTATGATTTTGCTTGGAGAATTGTAAGTTGCTTCAATTTGCTCTTCTTGTAATATCAATTGCTAATTGTTTGTGCTAATCCGTAATTGTTAGTACATTCATTATAGTAGCACAAGTTTAGTGTACCTAAATTCTCAAGATTCAAGAGCAAATACCTAGGTTGAGCTCCTCATCCTTGGGTTTGTCCTAGCCTCTCTTTGTTTAATTCCTTGACTTGGTTAAATTGATAGTACTTCATTATTGGTTGCTAGTGTCAAGAGAGCTAATTTATGTGCTTCACTAAATTAGTGTTTATAATAGAAGAGAAATAAGTGATTGTGTGTTTCACCAATTATCTTGGTTGGGTAGAGTTGGATATATTTTGCTTGTTGGGTTGAAGTGCTTGATTTGCATTAATCCTTGGGTCAAATAACTCTTGTCTTGCTAATTCCCTCATTGTGTTGTGTTGGTAAATTTAGATGTTTGTCATTAACATAGTTGTATCTTTGTAGTAATTTATTTATTGTATGCAAGGTGTTTGATAGAACACCTCAACCAAAATAAAACCCCCCATTTACACACTTCTAGATTGTAAGAGATAATATACTCGAAATCAATATTGAGAGTCCTTCCCTGTGAACGAACTTCGAAAACACTACCTTCAAATTGGCGCCGCTGCCGGGGAAGGCAACAATATTAATTTTGAGTTAATTGTTTCTTATGTTTTAGATTTTATCTTTGTATATAATTCTTTTCTTTCTTTCTTTGTTTTTTTTTTTTGGTGTGTCTTCATGTTTATTGGAGATAGACAACTAACCCTTTCAGGAGACAATGGAGAATTATTTTGGTTGGAATAACGCTCAAGATTTCACCTATGATCAAGAACGATATCAAGATTTTAATTCTTTTCAGAATTTTAATGCGTATCAGGTGAATTCTTTATATTCTACAAACTCATGCTATGCTTCTTACCCTCCTAGCATCGATTATTCATATGCTTGTGAAAATCAATGTTATGATCCGCAATATAATTCCCAAGACCATCAAGGGTCTTCTTCATCTACATTGTCAACACTTGAAGAAATGATGAAGCAAATGGCGGCAAACAACCTCCAATTTCAAAACACCACTTTTCAAAGTATATCCAACTTGGAAAAGATCACTTCTCAAATGGAAAAGAACATTTCTCAAAGCATATCCAACTTGGAAGAGCAAATGAGTCAACTAGCCGAATCCGTGAGTCGATTAGAGGAGGTCAATTCTTCTACTAATCATGATTCTTGTTTTGTAGTTGATGAAAATGTTGTGCATGATGAATTTGCTTGTTTAGTTGACGATTGCCCTAAACTTGACAATGATAAATTGGATGTAGTTGAGGATCTACCAAACATAGAAAATACTTTTGTGCTTAATGAATTGGTAGATGAGATAAAAATTGATGATTGTCCAATTAAAATTGAGAAGGAATTTGAGCTTAAGATTGATGAGGTTGAAATTTTTGCTTGGGTATATAAGGATCCAATTTGGGAACAATTTTTGAGTCGTAGTTATAATGATTATTCTGACGATTTTTCTAACTATTTTGCCTTTTCAAAGTCTCCCGAAGATGTGAAGATCATAATATTTTTATATTTTTATGGATCGAATGTATATTTGCACACCTTGTTCTTATTATTGATTCGTAGGTATGTGCATTTATTTGCTTTTTCACCTCATTAGTTATGGTACTTGTATAAATAAGTCGAGCCAACGACAATAAACAGAGCGCTTTTTGGGAGGCAACCCAAGGTACGTATGTGTTTATATATTATTATGTGTGTGTTAGATTTTGTTCCTCGATTGCATTTATGTAGGTGTTATTCATATTGTGGGTTTGAGGATTGATGTAAATATTAGTGAGTGGGGATTCCATTTTTTTTCTTCTATTTTAATTTTAAAAAAATAATAATAATAAAAATAATAATAATAATAATAATAATAATAAAATATGTATTTTTGTGGTGTGATTACTGAATTTTATAATAGATTTTTCAAAAAAAAATATTGTAAGAATAATACCCCGCTCAATAATATTTAGTGTCATTAATTCTAATTTTTATATTTATTCCACACTTGCCTTGATATGTTTGTTTCATGTTTTCAGGATTTAATATTTTATTCAAGCATTCAAGAATTTATGCAAGTGTTATTTAGAAAAAAATAGAGAGTTTGTATAAATTTTTTTTGTTGCAATGTTGGAATTGTACGGGCATTCAGTGGATTGTGCAACAGACCGTGAGTTTTTAGAACCATTCTGCATTGTACAATCAAAATCATTCAGGAACGTACAGGCGTGCACTAGACTGTGCAACAAGCCGTGAGGTGTGGATTTCGCTTGTTGATTATTTTCGTTGGGATGATTGTGATTGGTGGCATTAGTTCAATTCTTGGCATGCAACTTCGGAGTTGGATTTTGGCAAATATGAGTGGTGCTCCCGGTCCTTGTTCTTTATTTTCAGGGAAGTTCTCTTTCACTCATATCTCTACTTCGTTTTATTGTCATGCATGAGGACATGCCTTGTTTTAAGTGGGGGAAGGATTGTTTATGTTCATCCTTGTATAATATGTGTAGCTAGTATTAGTAATCTTTTTTTGTTTCATTTGATGTCCGTTTTGTTTGCATTTGGGAAATAAGTTTAGTCGTGAGTGTGTTTACTTGTTTTTGAAATTATGACATTGTGAGCTTGTAGCCTTGTTTTCTCCTATTTTGTGCCTAGCATTACCAATTTGATGTGAATCTATAAGTTTGATGCACCTTATTGCACACATGCACACACTTAAAATGACATGAAAAGTCTAGATTGTTTGTAATTAAATTGTGGACATGACGATTATCTCTTAGAATGCATGGAATCAAATCGAGAAGATGTTATTACAACTTAAACCTTGTGAGGCCTTGAACGATGATTCTTTTGCTTGTGTGTTGCTCCCTCTTTATGTGTGTTTGTTGCTCTAGGGCTTGCATTAAATCTTCATTCATGGATGCACCATAATAAGGAAATTCTATTTAGGATAACCTTTTTGACCTTTTTTGCTTGTGAACCATAAAAATAATCCCTAGTTACCCCTTTGAAGCTTATATCCATATTTTTTCTTCGTCACTTTCCCCCTTTTATACATGAGTCAAAGCCAAATACTTCACTCTCGACCTAGTTGAGCTAGTTGAGTCTTGGAAAGAATTGTTTGATGAGCATGTGAATTTGGAGAAGTTGTGAAGAGGAAGAATTCTATTTATTGTAAGCGGGAACTAGTTCGATGTGTATATCTAGATGTGGTTCAAGGTTCATTGTAATATTTATATTTAATGCATCCCCTTTGCTAAAAAAAAAGCAATAAGAAAGGGGATGTTAAAAAAAAGAAAAGAAAAAGAAAAAGAACAAAAAGAGCAATAAATTTTTGTACATTATTTTGTTTCAATTTTCTTGGTAAACGTGGTTGTGTTTTGTAATTGTAAATGAGTGAAGATATTCTTTAGTTTGGAATTTGGTGGATGAAGCGAGCAAGCGTCATTTTGACTCAACTGGCGAAACTTTTACACCTTCTTTGAACTTAAATTTTCACACCTTCACCCTAGCCTCATTACAACTCATTTTATGAATTCCTTGTTTTTGGTGCAATCCGGAATTTAGGTGGACATGCAAGGTTAAGTAGAGCGCATGCATTTAGACTTGGAGTTGAGTGAAATCTCTATCCCATACTTGTGTGATGCATAATTGAGAGATGTGAGATTTTTCACCATACAATTTCATCTTCTTAATGCGAAGCCATGTATGCTTTGTGATAATCTTGTCTAGTGTTCACGATTGAAGTGCATTCATTCTATCTTTAATGTCTTTGTTACATCTTGCATAAGGTGTGTTATCTTGATTCTTGAATTGGTTGTTAGTTCGTTTTAGTGGATGACAAGGTGAATAGCTCTATATGTTTGATTTTAGTTACAAGTAGAAGACTCGAACATGTGAGTGTAGTAGTTAGTTTAATTAGTAGATATTGTTAGTTTCTTGTTTATTAGTGGTTTTTGTGATTTTGTGGGTACATCATCTATAAACCCTCACGAGTCCTCACTCGTCCACTAGGGCTACCTAGGGGTTCCAAGGGCTTGTTGCATATGCCAAATGCAACCGTGATCACCTACGGAAGTGGTACAAGTTAGGAGTATATGGTTATGTTAATTTTAGTTTGCTCGGGACTAGCAAAGTTTAAGTGGGGGAAGATTTGATAACGTGTATTTTATACACGTTTTGTCTTTTATTCTTCTGCATTTTTGTTAGTTTCGAATGATGTTTTATTAATATTTGTTATGTTTTTCATCTTTCAGTGCCTCATGCTTAATTGTTGAAAAGATGGATTATTTTGGGCTTGAAAGCGAAGATTATTCAAGAGGGAAGTTAGAAGATGCAAGCTCGCGTTTCCGGGAGGTTTTTATTGTATAATCTTGAAGATTTTGTCTCGCACAGGCTACTGCACGGCCGTGCAACAGGCCGTGCAGAGAGTTACAAGTAGTGCAGAATGGGCAGATTTTCTCACGGGCTGATGCACGGCCGTGCAACAGGCTGTGCAGCCCCTGTTGTGTACTAAAAGAAGCCAAAACCTACTTCTAACATATCTTATCTTCACATCTTATTTTCCTTTCATCTTAGCCTCTTCAAGAACACAATTAGGGTTAGTAGGAATTAGAGAGGAGACATTAATTACTTGTAATCTAGCATTGATTATGAGTAACTAACTCCATATATTTGGCTCAAGGAAGCATCTCTTGTACTAAACCCATTCAATTTAAGTAAGATCTATTTCACTCTATCTTGAATTCTTGAGTTGTATTGTTTATGATTTTGCTTGGAGAATTGTAAGTTGCTTCAATTTGCTCTTCTTGTAATATCAATTGCTAATTGTTTGTGTTAATCCGTAATTGTTAGTACATTCATTATAGTAGCACAAGTTTAGTGTACCTAAATTCTCAAGATTCAAGTGCAAATACCTAGGTTGAGCTCCTCATCCTTGGGTTTGTCCTAGCCTCTCTTTGTTTAATTCCTTGACTTGGTTAAATTGATAGTGCTTCATTATTGGTTGCTAGTGTCAAGAGAGCTAATTTATGTGCTTCACTAAATTAGTGTTTATAATAGAAGAGAAATAAGTGATTGTGTGCTTCACCAATTATCTTGGTTGGGTAGAGTTGGATATATTTTGCTTGTTGGGTTGAAGTGCTTGATTTGCATTAATCCTTGGGTCAAATAACTCTTGTCTTGCTAATTCCCTCATTGTGTTGTGTTGGTAAATTTAGATGTTTGTCATTAACATAGTTGTATCTTTGTAGTAATTTATTTATTGTATGCAAGGTGTTTGATAGAACACCTCAACCAAAATCAAAACCCCCCATTTACACACTTCTAGATTGTAAGAGATAATATACTCGAAATCAATATTGAGAGTCCTTCCCTGTGAACGAACTTCGAAAACACTACCTTCAAACTCCATGATTTGTCAATGCATCCACCTTCAAATTCAATGCCTCCAGCTGAGCTGCTAGAGAAGTAGCCTTGTCAACATCCAGAATTCCTGCCACCTTTGTTGTGGCATTCTCAGAGTAGGATTCTGATACTCGTTTGCTACCAGCATCTCAATAAGATCATGAGCTGCCTCATAGCTCTTAACCCAAAGTGCTCCTCTTGAAGCTGCGTCCACAATTGGTTTTGATTGCCATCCTAGTCCATTGTAGAAACAGTTAATCACCATCCAATCGGGCATACCATGATGAGGACATTTCCTGAGCATCTCCTTATAACGCTCCCAAGCTTCACATAAAGATTCTCCCGATTGCTGTGAGAATTGAGTGAGAGCATTTCTTATTGCTACAGTCTTAGCCATAGGGAAGAATTTGGTGAGAAACTTTTGAGCAAGATTCCCCCATGTTGTTATAGAACCTGCAGGAAGAGAATGTAACCAGCCCTTGGCTTTATCCCTGAGAGAGAACGGGAAAGCCTCAATTTTACAGCATCCTCCGACACATTGTTAAACTTGAAAGTGTCGCATATCTCGATGAAGTTCCGGATGTGCATATTGGGATCCTCTGTTGCAGCTCCCCCAAACTGAACTGAATTCTGTACCATTTGAATTATGCCAGGTTTGATTTCAAAGGTATTAGCTACAATGGTTGGTCTGACGATACTAGATTGAATATCATCGATTTTTGGTTGAGAGTAATCCATTAATGCTCTCGTTGCTAGTGTTGGTTCTCCCATCTCTATGTTTGCTTCAAGTTCTCTTGCCTCTTTTGCTTTAAGACTCTGAGCACGCGTTATCATAAAACTCAGGTACCTGAAACACACAGAGCAAGGCAACACGAGATAGGTAAGAAAAATAATCCAAGTCAATTAATTTTAACAACCACTGATGTCAAGCACATAAACACTTGATAACATCGAAGTCCCCGGCAGCGGTGCCAAAAACTTGTTCGCTAAAACTACGCAAGCGTATGCGGTCACAAGTAATAAACTGATAAAATTAGTTCATTTCCACGAAGACCTGGTGTATCTATGTGAATATGCTCATCCAACAATGTATGGTCAATTTCAATGCTCGGACAAGTATCACAAGTTGGCTGATTTTTATACTAACTTACTTAAATACTGAATTTATGTAAAATGATTTAGCTTTATGAGAGAAAACATGGGGTTCTAATTTCATAATCTACTTTGTCTAGCTCAATGCTGAAATTTAGTGCTATGCGATCATCCTCAGAAACTAGTTGGAAACACAAAACTAGTGCGAATCACCTTTCAGTTAATTCACACCGTACCACACATACATCCACAAAAAGATAGAAGTAGCAGGACATCAATTATGCCAAAATCCCTATATGTCTATGAGACTTGAAAACACAACCGATTTAAAATTAAGCTTCAATTAATTACCACATAAGATAGTATGATTTTGTCAAACCAACACCACTAATATGACGGTGAATCCGTCATAAACCTATACTATCATGGAAAGTTCTCAATTCCTAAATCCACTTTCGCAATCATTAGGAATTAACAGATAGATGTTGATCGATCATTCATCTATAATTAAGCACAACCACACAAGGAATCTGAAATTAGTTGCACACCCAATTTATCAAAGCACAATATTGCTAAACTCCATAAATTAATCCATTAAAATCTCATGACAGCATTTAGTTCATATCTGAACTGCGCACCATCATGGGTTCAGATGAAAACATAATTAAAAACAAATCTTGGAATAGATATATAAACTGAATTCTGAGAAACAAATCCGTAGCGAAGTAATTAAGTAAAACAATAATTGAAATCCAAACCAAGTACTAAGAACCAATTGTTCTAATGAAAATACAGATTAATTCTCCTTGCTTTGCTTCTGAAAGAGGTGTCAATCTCTTTCTTTTTTTTCTCTCCGTGTCAAACCCTAGATAGAGAGTATGTAAAAGTAATAGCGTGTGTATCTTTCTTCCTAAAACTAATAATAAAAACCCTTCATAAAATCTGATCTCTATCCCCTAATAAAAGTATTTTTAATGTTTTAATAAATTTACAAAAAGATATCCATAATTGAATAGGATTTCATGTAAAATTCGCTGCTAACTTTGCTCCTCTGTTTCTGGACTCTTCCAGTTGTAATTGGACATCTGGACCACTTTAGAATGAAAGAGAATTCTGTTATCTTCGCGTGGGTTGTTAAATCGTCCAAAACGGACTAGTAGAACTCAAGATATGGACCAAACAGTGAAGCTCGCGCGTGCAGCCCAATAAATCCGAATTTCCTCTGAAAAAATCTCCAAATTCAGCTCTTTATTCTCCAATCCTTCCAAGTTTAGGATTCCTTGCTTCCTACAATAAAACATTAAAATTTATTTAATAAAAATCCAATTAAATGCGAAATAGAATTAATATGAGGAATAAAATCATGTAAAATACATATAAATATATACTCTATCAGTCCTAATCCGAATATAACTCATAAACTCATAAATCCACAATTATAAATAAAGAAAGCCATATATATCCTTCTTGTATCATATTTATCTCGTTTAAAGTGATTATATACTAGCCAAACTCCATTTTATGAAGATATTCCCGTGCCCCTAAAAAATAGGAACAAGAGTCCTTATATAACTTCTCTTCCGGTAAGCATAGGTGGAGCTACGCCTACACCCGTACCTCACAGCTACGGCTCTACCCGTACCTCACAACCACGACTATACTCGTACCTTACAGCTACGATTGTACTAGGGCCTGCTCCTATCCATGATAAATCCAACCCACTTAAATTGGGCCTACTGAGCCCATGGACCTTAAATTGAACCCTTGTGAAATTTTGGGCACAACAGTAAGCTAACTAGTTTTCTAGCCACTTAGTTGCTAGTTCCTTGACTAGTCCCTTGCTTTGACCAACTACTTGCATGTATTTTGCATGGAATTTGCATGGTTGCTTGCCAACTTTTCTATTTTCTAATATTTATTTCTAATTGCCATGCTATTCTTAATTAATCCTTGAAATATTCCTTGTGTAGAAATTCTCAGTTTATTTCCAATATTCCAATTCTCCCACCTTAATATGTTGTTTGTACGGAGTTTCAAAATTATAATTCTCTCGGCCTCGTCACCGTTTTCATGTTTATTTATTTCTCGTAAAATGTAGATCACTAGCGAAGTAGGATTTTTCGAATTCTAACGATTTTTGCATACACTCATTTCACTTATATAATTACAATACGAATTCTCGAATTCTCAATTTTTCTATTACTCATAAGTGGGTGGGAATTGCTTTCCTTAAATACCAGAATTACTATTCATCCAAGTCTTTTACCATTGTACAAAAATTAGGGTTATTACATATATTATTAGGTTTAGTTTATATTTTATGTCTCGGCTCTCAGTCAGTACTCTCTCACACTTATTTACTACATTTTATTTTACATATTATTTTTAATGGATTCTATCTTAATTTGTGTTGTACAATTAGACATTTTTATTTATATCATATACGAAGCAAACTATTGAAACAACCTTATGGAATCATGTTGACTCAACTACAATCACTGAAACACATATATAGTATTATGTATTCTTGTCATTAAGAAATTTGCAGTGCAGACCTCTCTCTAGTTTCTGTTTCGTCATCCGAAAGTTTTACAAACATTTGGATATAATGTAGTTTTGTAGTCTGCATCTAACATGAAAGTGGAAGACATATATTGTCTACTCTTCTGCTTTAAATAGCATAGAAACTTTTCATTTTCTTTTGGCATTGCTGGTTGTTATTTTATCCACTAAAATGTTAGTTATTTGTTTACTTTCTATTGAGACCTGGGAACATGCAACCAGTTAATAACTTCTGAGCTGCTATCGAATATTCGAATATTGAAAATGCGTTGATTGTTTGGATTTGATCCAGTGGAGTGGTAAGTTGAATTTGATTATGCTTAATTTGTTTCCTTTTTATGTAATTTTTTATTTTAAACAACTCATTCAAACCGACCCAACCCAACCCAAAGTTACCTTTTAATATATAGGGTTGGGTTAAAATTTTATTTTCCATGAATTAGATTGAAATTTTTCAAATCGATTGAAATTTTTCAATGGGTTGGGTTGAGATATTTCTTTAAGCCCGCCAACACAACACCCCTACTATGGAATTTGACCGGTCTTGGAAAAGCCCAAATTGAATCGTGGAAATCATTGGTTCATCCTTTTCTTTTTATCATGCGGGCTC
Source organism: Saposhnikovia divaricata (assembly GCA_036435485.1). Taxonomy (NCBI): domain Eukaryota; kingdom Viridiplantae; phylum Streptophyta; class Magnoliopsida; order Apiales; family Apiaceae; genus Saposhnikovia; species Saposhnikovia divaricata. The sequence continues at coordinate 103,896,697 of CM071601.1, forward strand.
TACCTGCTGCTATGCTATCTGCTACGTACACCGCCAAAGCTTTTTTGTTATGTTATCATATGTTGCCTTGATGCCTCGCTACATAGTATTTTTGTATTCCAAAATTACGATCGCCTATGTGTTTTTTTAATATTGCTTGGTTTGTCATCAACGAGTTCTCGTTGTAGCCCCCGTTGCTGCTGTTGTCGTCTCCATTGTCAGAGTTACGTATGCTATGCTTATATGTATGTAATATAAAATCCAAAATCTTGTGTATTTAATAAAATTATTTGTCCTCTACGAATAATAAAATTGTCTCCTTCTAACTCCAAATGTTGTTGAAAGAATTTCGTAACAACACGAAATCGAAGGTGTGTTGGAATAGTAGAATGAATATTATGAGTATGTGGTAGTTTAAAGGGATTAGGGATTTAGGGTATGTGAAAAATAGAGGGACTGGACTTGATAGCTGTCTCGATTTGTCTTGTGTATCGGATCTCTTTGCATGTGTACCAATTTATATTGGATCAAGCTCATATAATTTTGTGAAATTTTATTTATCCGTGTGAGACTTTAGGTACTGATTTTACCATATTTAATATTGGCGTTGTGATCTTTCGAATATTGTTTGAAGATATTTTCCGGTATTCGGTAATATTTATTCTTTTTTCGTTTGAGAGAGAGAGGATAAAATTTAGTGGTTAATCAACAATTATTAACCCGAATTAATAATTAATGCATATTAGAAATTTGGGAGTTCATAGACCATGCCAAAAATGTGACATAACAAATATGTTTTGTCTATTTAATTTGTATTGTTTTTCGTCTCATTTTTTCCATCCGGTTTTGTAATCCAAATCGAATCTTTACAACCAAATCAAAAGTTTTAAAATTGAAATCGACGGTTCGGTTAAAATTACGATTTTCATTTTTTGACATCAATAATATATGGTTTTGATTCCAATTTAATCTAAAAACTAAGCCGAATCGACCACACTCTTCCCTACCGTTGGCTCTGATCATGATTTTTAATACTTTCAGCTCTAAAAAAATATTAAACAATATAGTAATCCACTACTATTTGTATAATTATTATTTATTCATATAGTGGAATGTAAGCTTTTTTACATTAAAAATCAGTCCGTATATGCATCGTAGTCAAGTATCATCATGAATTCATGATACCTCGAAAATATCTTTAGCCACACTGATAGGCTAAGGAGTCATGTTTTGACTAGTGAAAAATGGCTGTGAAGTTTTGACGTAGTTAAAGGAATTAAAAAAATAGCATAAATGGTAATTTCAAATATCGAATAGTTCTTCGTCGCCTTTTCCACACTTGGAAGTGGTGTAGCAAAACAATATTGAAGGGGATTTTGGGTTTCGCAACGCCTCAAGTGTGAAAATAAGAACAGGTTTTGTAAGTAATAATCGAGAAATAAGAGTGATCTTAAATATGAAGGATATATGTATGAGTGTGAGAGTAAAGAGTGCGTAACCATCAACAAAGGGTTGGTCCAGTGGTAAGACTCTTGCCTCTCTAATACAGAGGTCAAGAGTTCGATCTCTGTGGTGTGCTCGTGTAATCAATTAGCAAAAAAAAAAAAAAATGTGTAACCCAAATCCTTCTTTTCTTTTCTTGCACTACATATAGATTAAGAATTAGGATTTTGGGATTGTACATGAGCATTGAATCCTAGATAAAAAGGATATATGGGACTTATGGATGAGCTACACCAAGATTGTGGATAATTGTGACGAGGACCATCCTTCTTTTCTTTTCTTTTCTTGCACTACATATAGATTAAGAATTAGGATTTTGGGGTTGTACATGAGCATTGAATCCTAGATAAAAAGGATACATAGGACTTATGGATGAGCTACACCAAGATTGTGGATAATTGTGACGAGGACCACTCTAACATGTGGTTAACTTATTCTTGAATTATATTACCTCCGTCCCACATCAAGCGATTTATTTGACTTTTCAACAGTTAAACTTAATCAACTTTGATTGATAATTAAAATTTATATATTTATAATTTTCAAAATTCGAAAAATGCATTTTAAATAAAATTTAATATATTTTCTAATGATATATATTTTGTAATTATTTTTAATTATATGATATATATAAATTTCAATCAAAGTTCAAAAAATTTGACCATTGAAAAGTCAAATGAGCCAACTGAAGTGGGACAGAGGGAATACCAATTATTAGCCATTATTAGTTGTCATTGTCAAGCGGAGCCTCCAAGCATGACTTGGATTCCATGTGTCCTAACCGCTACTCCCTCTATCTCATGAAACCTTGCTCATTCAGAATGTTGGTTTTGTTCATTACATTAGATAAATCATTAATTTACACCTAATCTATAAGACCAAATATAATCATGGGTGATCGTGTTAGATTCGTATATGTTAGTACTTTAATACAATTAAGTTTTTATAATTAATAATAATATAAAATTAAAAATATTAATGATAAAAAATGTGTACCAGCAAACGTGTACAAAGCAAACAGAAAACGTTTTTAAAGACGGAGGAAGTACCGGTTAAGATTGGAGTTGGTCTGGGCTGATGTTTCCCACTCTTAGTGGTCCGACCGCCTGACTGTTATTTATAGCCTATCAATATGTTATGTAAGAAGATGGGTTTTATCGTTTCTTACCCCTCTTTTTAAGCTTGTCCCACGTCCAGACATGATAAATTGTGAACATGTTTATGAATCGGCCATCGCCAGTACTTGACATGCCAACGTTTCTTCAAGATAAGCCAAGTTTATAATGCTACATCTATCAACCTCTTCTATATCATAATTCAGACTCATCTTTTTAATCTACCTTCGGTATCATTCAAAAAAAACGCGAAACACCAATGCTGGCCTACGTGCAAATGAACATTAAATGGCCCAAGTGCAAATGAACATTAAATTAAACGTTTTGTTCCGAAGTCCATCCATTCAAGTCCATGCCTGTCCAGTTGCTTCTAGTGCAAACTGTGCAGATATTTGCTCAGTTGTATAACTTGAGCCCGTGCCTCGGTACAAATTCGAATTAATTATACAATGTCGTCGGTATATTGATGATTTCTCAACTAAGTTCAGCAGCAAACATATTTGTTTCTCCTAGTGTCATATATAATGGGTAGACATGATTTGGTTAAGTTCAAAGCATCAATTATTTCCAGAAATAAGACATGCAACACTCTCTCAAATAAAGGATGAGGCTTCATTTGGTCCAAGCTCAATTGTTTTTGGATAGCATTTACTTAGATAGATACATATAAATTTAGCTGAGGCAATAAAGTTATTAAAAAATCCCATCGCAAAGGAATCGAAGGAGTCAGCAGCTACAGCTACATCACATCAGATGCCTACACAGGAAGAAAAAAGTATTTTTAACTCAACTGTTGCAAAATTTATGTTAGAATGAACATAACTTTTGTCAAGATCACCTGCTATTTAACATAGGCATTCGGAGAACCCAAAATGCGAACAAAAGAACAACTCTACAATTCATTATCACTATCTTAATTTGTGAGAATCCTAAAACAATATTATAAGGCCCAAGTAGGATAAAACACTAAGGGAATGTAAAACATCCCAACAAGTTCTAAGATCAAGAATGTAGATGAAGTTCACAGATAAAGCAATGCAACACCGCAAGATGCTGGTAATCTACTCTAATAGAAAACCCGACAAATCAAGAAATAAGATCCTGGATGAAAAACTGTTTGATAATATTATCAGCATATTAAAAATATCAAAGTAAAATTCTATCACCTTTTTAATAGTATTTTATAAAACTGTGGCATAGACTCTATCAGCATACATGGATCGACCTCCGCTCCTAGAAGTGGGGCTCAAGCCAGTGCCAACAGAAGCCATTAAAATTTCTTTGCCTTCAGAATCGTACATGCTAAAGACACAAGATAAGACCTAAGATGTACTTTAAAAATAAAAACAAGCTTGTAGTGTAGCAACTAACCAGGATTTCAACTATTTTAATTCGGTGGTCTCTAGATCCACTACAATTACACTTCTGCCTAATGAAGACAAAGACCTATAACATGAAAATAGAGCTTATTTTTTCCAATGCATCACATGTGTTAAACATCATCGATATAGAAAATTTATGATTACCTTGAAAGTCTCCAACTTTAGGGTTTAAACGCGACTACAGGAGATTAATCAGCAATATCCAACAGTTCTTGTCCAACAGTGGAAGCAAGATCGCACTACATGAAACCAAAACAGTTTTCTAACAGCAAATAATACACCATTTTATTCCCACAGAGTTATGTCACACTTCGAAATAGTCCCCATTGTTACTTTCTCTCCGATTAATCATTGTAGAAGATACACTTTAGACCACACCAATAACATTTGCAATTGGTATAGTATTGAACATGATAAGTTCACTAAAGGTACAATAACATAACTAATTATATAGTCAAGGCTTAAATCTTAAAACACAGTCTTACCTTCTGGCATTCTTATAGTTGTGCATGTTTGCTTTTCTGGGTTCGAAGAAACAAGTGGATGAACTCTGTGTGACATTCCCATTCATGCAGAAGGGGTCATACTGAAACTTATAAAAAAAGCATCATTAGTTCCCAGCCACAAAGATGTCAACATTTAGAAAGCATACATGTTATTAACATCATTAGCTGCTGGACCTCAATATTTACATACAATAACAATCTAGTACTAATCATATTACTCACTTTTCATTTTGTTCATGGAACTTTCGTGCATTCTATTTAGTAAACATTGCTTGCTTTCGCTTCAAAAAATCTAAGTTCTATAGTATGCAATTTATTTTGTAACCTTTTAGGTGGTGAAACAAAGGTACAACTTGACACAATTGTAAGTTCTTTTTCTGGACAAATAATGCAACTACATGTAATCGCCCACGGCCACAAATTCAACTGGTGACTTGAGTTATACATTCAAACATTCATAATAATCAATGTAATTACATCATTTCTGAAATTCGAATGTTTTCACCCTATGTTAGTCAACTAATGTGATGGTCTTGTTTAAAAATAACAGATATAATTTATAATATAGGAAGGCAATGCCTGGGAGGATCCTAGACCAGGAAATAGAAAATCTATAAGAATCTGTTCCCATATTCTTAAATAGCCGCACATCTCCCTGTAGGATTAACAGTTCCAGAGTTTACATTATGTTCCAAAAAATATAAAACTAGTACCCAGACTGGTTGAAAAGCGAACATTGTGAGCATTTATATTTTTGTTAGGTTCAGCTAAAATTATTGCAAAACCAATAACTTATGAAAACATAATAAAACATATCCACTGCTATATATTCATGATCAATCCCTGTTTACAAAGAAACCAATAGCTATTAAGAATCTTGATCATATATTTGGTGAAGCTCGTGTCTATATTGGTGAATTTTGATTGTTAGAGGTTGTTTGCAGGCTAAGACGATTTGCAAAATGACATGACCCTATGCACATATATGTACATAAAATATACACAAGCAAATATAAAAGTTAAGGTTTAATTACGTAATTTCAAGAACCTTTCAGTCAGAGAGCTATACAAAAACGGAAAGAGCATGAACTCAAGTAATGAGAATACAACATCATCAACAGCAATCAAAATTCAAACATAAATATGTTATGCAGCTGTTGTATTGGAAGATAAGATGATGTTGTGTCTTAGAAGACAGGTACCACTATAGTTCACTGATAGTACAAAACCTATAAAGAATGTGCTTAAAGAAATAGAAAGATGATAACATAATAGCAGATGCCCTTGTGTAGCAACGGTCAGACTCTCTAGAAGAGAAAATGAAATTTATGCTTAAGATGGTCAACTGCATATTGTTCAAGACTTGACGCAAAGGACTTACCCACTAACGATGCCTATTACGCTCCATTTTCACCAGTTTGATCTGCAGCATTTTAGAAATTGCAACACTACCGCTTATCTTTTTTATCAATCAGCATGCTACGCATTTTGAATCATCATAATTTCCATAAGTGATACCTAGCTTTATTTTCATTGACAATTCATCCAAAATATCAAGAATTTGTCCAATTTGTGGATGTGATGGGGACCCTGCAAGAAATTCATGGACAGTTCCTTCTATGCTGATCCAACTATTTCCTGAATGTTTTTTCACGCCCTTTTCTTTCATGAAACACCTTAGTTCTGAGACATCACCCCATCGACGATCACTAGCATATGCATTGGACAACAACACATAACCAGCAGAATTTTCAGGATCGGCTCTGATAAGCATTTTGGAAATGTTTTCGCCATATTCTAATTTTTTGTGAAGAACGCATCCCGCAAGTAAAGACCCCCATACAAAACCATTAGGTTCATATGGCATTGACATAACGACTTCAAGCGCTTCTTGAATGCATCCTGATCGTGAAAGAAGATCAACATAACAAGCGTAGTGTTCCAACTTTGGATAGATAAAAAAATGTAGGCTCATGTCTGCAAACAGACAACGTCCTTTCTCTAAGAATCCTGAGTGACTACATGCACATAGAACTCCAAGAAAAGTTCCAGCATCGGGGATCAAGCCAACATCTTGCATTTTGAAAAACATGGACAAAGCATCATGTCCTTCACCATTTATTGCAAGACCCATGATCATCACATTGAATGAGACAACATCCTTAGTGAACATTCCTCCAAAAACATCTCTAGCCCTTTTCAAATCCCCGCACTTACAGTACATATCAATCAATGTAGTATTCAAGTTTCGGTTCGAAGCAAGACAACCTTTCCATCCTTCAGATTTCATGTAATTATGAATCTTGACACCAAGTTCTAAATCACCAATTTGTGCACAAGCTGAAAGCACAGAAACCATTGTAACATGGTTGGGATAACTGTTATAATCTTCCATCTGCCTAAACAAACCCAACGCCTCCAACGCATCTGCATTTTGAACATATGCACCTATGACTACATTCCATGAAATCACACTTGTCTTCCCATGCGCAGAAATTTTATTAAATACATGCCTACCATCTTCAACCTTTCCCAATTTTCCATATAAATAAACAAGTACAATATTCACCGCATCAAAACAAAATCTGTTGGAACCACAATTTCCTTCAAACTCAGATAGAACCTTTGCCCACTTCTCATAGTTCTCTATGTCAAGATTCGAGCAAGCAGATAAAACACTAACCAAGGTCTCATCATCCGGCCTCAAATTATCCCGTACCATAAATAAAAACAGCTGCAGAGCTTCCTCAGACTGTCCTAACTTAGCATACCCCGCGATTAGGGATGTCCAGCAACAAACCAAACCCTTATCAGGAATATCATCAAAAACCTTACGCGCAGACACTAAATCACTAAAACCCCTAGCATAAACAGCAAGCAATCCATTACTAACAAAAGAATCATCACCATACCCCAATTTCAAAACAAGGGTATGAACCTGTCTAACATAAACAACATCACCAGCTCGAAAACACGCCTTACAAATAAAAGAAAAGGTCAAGTCATTAGGCAAAAGAGACAAAAATATCAATCTTTTAAAGATGAAGAAAGCAGAAGAGAAATGACCCTCTTCAGCCAATGATCTTATAATAGCATTACAGGGGAATATATTAGGTGACCTCAAGTAACTAAAAACAGAAAGACCTGATTGAGAAGGGTAATGACCAATGAGACGGGTAGCTATAAGATTATCTTGATGGGCACCCAAAACAAAAACTTTGGCATGAATTTTAGCCAGGTGGGGTTTGGAAATTCGACCCTTTAAGAGATTCGAAAGGGTTTTCAATGGTAAAGAGTTTAAAGAAAGATGACTAAACTCCATAACCAAAAGGGCATCCATTAATTGTTCTTATTTCATTATTATATCGTAGTTGCAATTGCAGTCGGAAGTCGCAAGTCGGACGTTGAACAAGCAGACCGCCAGTCCAGTAGACCACCACCTAAATTTTGAGGTATTTCATGGTGAGATAATGCCCAAGCGAAAAAGGATCTGACATTGACGTCAGGAAACTTTTTCCTAACATATACTATATAAAATATATTTTAAATATAAATGGGCTCGCAGGATTAATTAAAAATGTTTGATTTTACAAAATTGTCCATCTTATTTTTACATATAAATCTCATATATCTCATGTAATTTACCTGAGATACATCTCAGGTTCCCTATCCTCAATGCCCAAAATGGTAGTATAAAATTGGGATTCAATGTCTAAAAGAGTTCACTGTGATCACCCGAACCGAGTGGTTAGGACAAAATAAACTTTAAGTTAGGGTTAAATTTGTAAATTCAGAAGGATGAATTTTATTATTACAAAATTGTCATCCAAGATTTATACTAAAATTAATGTAACCTTGGGTAAAGGTCCCTGAGATCATCCTCAGGGCCATTTTTCTCATGTCTGCACTTTCTGAAAATCTTGCCTGTCCAATAACACTTTCTTACGAGCTACATAAATGTTTTAATTTTTTGAAAATTTAGCAAAAATGCTAAAAAAATACAATCTTTTTTAATTAAGAGAGTAGGGAGTCTGAGATATAATTCCCTGATATAACTTCTTTTTATATATAAAAATGGGGTAGGTATTTTAGTAATTTCAGATATTTTTAATTAGTCCTGCGGGCCCAGCAAAATTTAAATATTATTTTATATATATCTTAGGAAAAGTTCCCTGCTCGGGGTCCTTTTTCTCTTTAATTAATTGCATATTTACTATCTTATATTTTCTAAATTGTAATTTTACTAAACTAAATTTCAAAATTGCAAAAATACTACAAATTAGGTCAACCCCTCCCCCTCCCCCTCTTCCAGCCGACTTCAACACCTTTTTTTTTAGGTGGGGTGATATTTTGGTGGATTTGGGTTCCTCCTTGCTGCCCAGCATTTGCCCAGCCGACTTCAACACCTTTTTTTTTTTAAGGTAGGGTGATATTTTGGTGGATTTGGGTTCCTCCTTGCTGCCCAGCATTTGCCCAACCGACTTCAACACTTTTTTTTTTAAAGGTGGGGTGATATTTTGGTGAATTTGGGTTTCAACTGAATGCAACCACATGCAACTTTTTTTTTTAAGGTGGGGTGATTTTGGTGGATTTGGGTTGCAAGGCCCCGCTAGGGGCCATATTCAACTGAATGCAACTGAAAACAACCACATGCAACTGAATGCAACCACATGCAACTTTTTTTATAAAAAAAAAAAGTGGGGTGATTTTAGTGGATTTGGGTTGCAAGGTCCCGCCAGGGGCCATATTCAACTGAATGCAACTGAAACCAACCACATGCAACTGAATGCAACCACATGCAACATTTTTTTTAAAAAAAAAAGGTGGGGTGATTTTGGTGGATTTGGGTTGCAAGGCCCCGCCAGGGGCCATATTCAACTGAATGCAACTGAAAGCAACCACATGCAACTGAATTCAACCACATGTAACTTTTTTTTTAAAAAAAAAGGTGAGATGATTTTGGTGGATTTGGGTTGCAAGGCCCCGCCAGGGGCCATATTCAACTGAATGCAACTGAAAGCAACCACATGCAACTGAATGCAATCATATGCAACTTTTTTTTAAAAAAAAAAGGTGGGGAGATTTTGGTGGATTTGGGTTGCAAGGTCCCGCTAGGGGCCATATTCAACTGAATGCAACTGAAAAACGAAAGTTGCATTCAGTTGCATGTGGTTGCATTCAGTTGAATGTGGTTGATTTTAGTTGAATATGGCCCCTGCGGGGCCTTGCAACCCAAAAGCACCCCACCTTAAAAAAAATATTAAAAAAAAGTGTCGAAAGGAAGAACAGTTGAATGTGGTTGATTTTAGTTGAATATGGCCCCTGCGGGACCTTGCAACCCAAAGGCACCCCTTAAAAAAAAGTGTTGAAATCGGCTTGAAGTCGACTGGGCAGACAAGCGGGCAGCTGGGCAGGGGGAAGAAGGGTTGCCCTAATTTGTAGTATTTTTGCAATTTTGAAACTTAGTATAGTAAAATTGCAATTAGCTTTTCTTAACAAAAGTAAAATTGCAAAAATTTACTTTTTTATATATATTTATCAAAAAATCTCTATTTTTTTATTTATTTTTTTAAAAATAATATTTGGACTTTTTCATAAATATCCCAACATATGAATATTTTTGCAAAAATACTATTATTTTAAAGTTCTTTTGCAAAAATACCATCTTTTGAAAATTTTTGCAAAAATACGGGATGCAACTACATTCAACTGAATGCAACTAAAAATTGTAATTTTAATTTTCATTTTTTTTACCAATTTCCAGATCTATATAAGGGCTGAGCATCATTGAAAAATGGAAATTTAACTTTTAATTTTTAGTTGCATTCAGTTGCATATGCACATATGCAACTAGGGCTGATTATTCGGTTATAACCGAACCGAAATACCGAAAACCGAAATACCGAATAAGCTCAAAACCATAACTGATTAGTAAACCGAAATTATTTCGGATATTTTACCGAACCGAAATTTTTATTTCAGTTAAAACCGAATTAAATAACCGAATTAGAAAAAAAACAATTTTTATGCAATTGAGCTGCTGAACGAGCCTACAGCACCAGGGGTGTCCCTGGATACTCTGACTAAGTATTACCGTGATGGTTATGATGTGGTTCGCAAGCACACATCTAGTGCTCATGTGATAATGTGCAACAAATTGTCAGCGGATAACACTGAGCTCCTCTCTTTAGGCAGTGGACTAGATAGAGTGGTCATTGACGTGCATTACTACAACCTCTTTACTGATTATTTTGATAGAATGACAGTGCAGCAACATATCGATTATGTTAACAACAACAGACCATCGGAATTAAGCACATCAAATTGGTTACTCGGGTTTATTAGGTTATTTCGGATTTTCGGTTAAATATCATATGTATATATAATATATTATATTTTATATATTTCGGTAATTTCGGTAAAAAATATCGAAATAACCGAAATACCGAATAACACAAAAAACCATACCCGAATTAAAACCGAATTATTTCGGTTCGGTTAACCGAATTATTTCGGTTATTTCGGTTCGGTATTCGGTTAACCGAACTGAATGCTCTGCCCTATATATAACTGAATGCAACTAAAAATTGTAATTTGAATTTTCATATTTATTACCAACATCCAGATATATATAAGGGCTGAGCATCATCAAAAATGGAAATTTAACTTCTAGTTTTTAGTTACATTCAGTTGCATATGTAGTTGCGTTCAGTTGCATGTGGTTACATTCAGTTGCAACGGTAAGAAATAGAAAGTTACGAGTGCCCCTGCGGGGCCTTGCAACTGAAATCAACCAAAATCAACCATATATACAACTTTCAATTTTTGAATCTAATGATTAAGATGGATGCCCTGCGGGGTCTGCTCCATAAAATCAATAAAAATAATCAGATATAATTACAAAAAACAACTAAAATATATGTATATATATATATATATATCAGTATTTCTCATCCGTTGCATCCACCTTCACTGTCATCATCTCCACCAAATCTAAACCAACATCCTAATATGTGTATATATATCTATGTGTATGTATATATGTGTGTAGAAAGAGAAGACGAAAAGAGAGGAGGGAAGGAAAGAGAGAAAATTGAAGTTAGGAGATGGGGCACAGTAACGTGTAAGCATGAGTAAAAAATAATCAAACATGGATTGATGAGAGAGACCTGGTTTGATGAGAGTGTATGAAATCAGAGTGTGTGTGTGTGAAGCTGTTAGTGGATGTGGTGAATACACCGTACTTTTTCAAATTAAACCTTTTAATTTTGAAAAGATGATATAAATGCAATTTAATTACAATGATGGTATTTTTGCAATAACTAATTAAAAATCTAGTATATTTGTTAAATTACCATAATATTTTCATTATTTTAGAAGTCATTCTCAATACTACACAAACAACATCAACAAATATTTTAAATATAAAAATATTATTATTAAACTATTAAAATTTTAAAATTTTATTTTATTTTTTTAATTAAAATTTTTAAATTTTATCTGTATTCTCTTAGGGGTTCAACAGTTAACTTTTAGGGTTCAATAATTCCATTATGGGTTCTAAAAATATTTAGAATGACTAATAAACCATATACAGACTTAGGGTTTAGGGTTGTTTCCTAAACCATAACTTATCCAGATTTTTAAAAAATTGTGGCTAGGCCACCGGACTCAGTACATTTTACATGTATTCCCTATATTTTGTCTTTGTACAATTATAAACTATAACGGCAAGATAGTAACATCATAAACTTGTTGTATGCAATATTTCTATTAAATTATAAATAAAATTTATAAAACTACTAATGACTCTAGGTGTAGGGTGCCTATTTTGAAAAAACTTAACACATATAAGCTCACAATCAAAAAATGTTTCACATTTTATTATTCTTATTATCATCGTTTACTAGTTAAGATGCTTAGATAGTTAGATGCATAATCTGTAATAAAGATAAAATTTATCTGTAAATATATATGAATAGAATAAACTAAAAGTTTACTTAATTAATTGGAAAAGTTGATCATCGAAATCATAAAATATAAAATTTCTGAAGTTTGTTGTCATTTGAAATTGGGGAAAAAAATTAGGTTAAACTGAAAGGAAAATAATATAAACAAATACTCCATCCGTTCCTAAAAACCTTTCTGGTTTTGACTTTGGACACTGTTTATTATAAGCGATTGACTACTAATTTACGCATAATTTATAAGACAAAATATAGTCATGAGTGATTTTGTTTGATTCGTATTTATGAGTACTTTAATACAATGAAGTTTTTATATTTAGTACTAATACGAAATTGAAGATATTAACGATCAAAAGTGTGTGTTGGCAAACGTTAGGGCTGTAAATGAACTGATACACTCGCGAACGGTTCGGTGTTCGGTTCGAAAAAAGCTCGATTCGGGTTCGGCTCGATTAATAAACGAGTCGATCTTGAATATGATTTTAAGGATCGATTTATAAATGAGCTAAACTTGATTACGGTAAAGTTCGACTCGATAGCTCGCGAACAAGATCGATTAACGTGTTCGTGAACAGGCACGTGAACATAGCTCATGAACATGTTCGTGAATAAGTTCGATTATTGAGCTCGTTAACATGCTCGGTATTCGAGTTCATTAGCGGTTCATAAACAAATTCGATGGATAATCTCCTGTATATAATATATGTTTGATGAGTTAATGAGTTGTTCGAAAGCAAATGTTCGTGAGTAAGTTCATGAGACATGTTCGTGAGCTGTTCATGAATGGTTCGCGAACAACATTTTATCTTAATGAACTGAGCTCAAACATATTTTTTGGCTCGATTCAAGTTCGAGTTCGAGTTCGATAATTTCTTAACAAACGATACATGAACATTTTAGAGTTCGGCTCGGCTCGGCTCATTTACACCCTAGCAAACGTGTCCAAAGTAAACAGGAAAAGTATTATGGAACAGAGGGAGTAGCTTTCATGGAACTAAGTCAAAACTCAAAAACTCGATAAGCTCGAAAACTCGGTAAGAACTCGAAGACTCGGTAAAAACTCGAAAACCTCGAAAACTCGATATAGCTCGATAAACTCGAAAACTTGATAAAAGCTTGAAGCTCGTTTAAAAATTCGATAAGCTCGAAAGCTCGATAACAGTTCGAACTTGACTCACATAGTAAACGAGTCGAGTTCGAAGACAAATTTCAAGTTCGATAAATTTTTCACTCGACTTGACTCAAAAAAAAAAACTCGAACTCGAAAAAAAAGCTCGAACTCGACTCGACTCGAATTACACCCCTATAACAAAAATTTATCTCGCATGTAAACATATAATTTTAAGGTCGTCTTTCGTTTTTTTTCCCCTTCAATTCGTTAATTGTAAAGTTCAGACTCCAATGTCCAATGTAACAGCAAGAACAAAGAAGCGTATCTATATATGTAAGTAATAAAATGGCGGGAGTTTTGGCGCCAATATACACGCCTAAAACTCTATTTCGCGGGAAATCAGAGTCCTATATAACAATCTCCTCACGACCATCCCCACTTTGTTTTCCCACAACAAAATCACAACCCATTTCTCTTGTTGCCCTAAATTCAATCAAAATGGCCCAAACCCAGAACACTTGTCCAGAAGTCAACGAGCCGACCCCCAAAATCCAGAAGATCGATGAAAATGGGGTCCACCAGACCCGACCCGCACACTATTTCCGGGTGAAGAAGCTGTCGGAAAAGGCCATTCTGCCTTCCAGAGGCTCCCCTCTTTCTGCTGGCTATGATCTCTCTAGGTACTCTCCCTTCTCATATGGAATCGTCAATTCGTGTATGTGTATCGGTGTGTGTAATACTTTTGGTTGTTTATGAAATGCAGTGCATCAGAGATCAAAGTACCTGCTAGAGGCAAAGCCTTGGTCCCCACAGATCTTAGCATAGCAGTATCTGAAGGAACTTATGCTCGTATTGGTATATTTATCTTTTATAATTGTTTGTTTACAAACTGTTTGATCAGTGTTTACTACGAAATTTTTCTTATATAATTATTTGTTTTATTTTATAGTAGCATGATTTTTATTTATGTTCACAAACTGTTTGATCAATGTTCCCTACTAATTTTTTTTTGAAATTAGTGCGCTTACATCTACTTGGTAATTATTGATAATATTAATAAACACGGGGAAACTTGCTGTGTAGTGATATAATAGAAGTATAGATATGAATATCGGAACTGAAAAGTGTAATCCAAATTTGCTTGCTATTAAGGGTGGTGTATATAAATTGTATATGAAGCATATATAATATCATAGAGATTGTTTGTCCTGCCTCTATCCATGGATACATTCATGCTGTTATTTTGTTAATGTAATCTGGAGGTGTGCATGGAAAAATTAAAGTTTTGTAAACCTTCCCACGCAGAGCAATTCGATTGACAGAGGATGAATAATGATATATTTCTGTCAATGGTCAATCAGGTGGTAGTTTGTGTATAGGAAAAGTTACATGATTTGCGTCAAGTGCTCCAAACAGAGCAGTTCACTTGTTAAGATGTTTATATATTAAAAAAAAAGAAGATCAGTGTCATTTATTCAGAAATTAACGCAATGATGTTATGATGTATCTGTTTTGATTGTCTGAATGTCTTTCTGCATTAGGTAAATGGGTTACCTGATTGTCTGAGTACTTAATTTCACAAACAAGTATTTTGTTTAGCTGTATCAAATGGGCTCAGTGTCGTGTGTAAATTTTGATCTGCAGCACCACGATCTGGTTTGGCATGGAAGCATTCAATTGATGTTGGTGCTGGTGTAATTGATGCTGACTACAGAGGTCCTGTTGGGGTGATCTTGTTCAACTACTCTGATGTTGATTTTGAAGTCAAGGCTGGTGACAGGATTGCTCAGTTGATTATTGAGCAGATTGTGACACCTGAAGTTACTGAGGTTGATGATCTTGATTTGACTGTGAGAGGTGCTGGTGGCTTTGGTTCTACTGGTATTTAGACTTAAGTGACTCGTTAGAATGTTTCATATGCTTATTATGTTTTGTTTAATCAGTTTGCCCAAATCCTTGTACGTGTTGCAAATACTTATGTAAGGGTGGTTTCTATATCTGAATTCTAAATATATGCAGTTACCTAGATAATGTGTTTGACCAATGTGTTCATTACAATTTTTTGTGGTAATCTCCCAAAAATTCGGTTAATGCTATTTAATTTTAGGATCTAAAACAAATAAGATTTCCAATGTAGGCACGCAGCTTCTAACCAAATAGTGTGCATTATCCTCACTTAACTCGCATCATTGCATGGTATAAAATTCGATAGAATATCATTTTACTTTGAACAAATACATTTTCATAGAGGAATAAAGATTGAATATGCATTCTGGTGCACTCTTTGATTAACATGAACATCTTTGTACAGAAGTTTCTCATTACATCGATCATTTGCTAAGTTATTGATATAATAAAACTTGCATTGATCATAAGTATACAACAAGATTATTCTATTAATTTCCACTATACTTAACACGACCTACAAGATGGATCCATGGGACTATGAGAGACTCCATCCCGGGTACAAACGAAAGAATGGAGTCGTGGACCGACTCAGCTTAACAATTGTTCACACGCGATACTAAAGGTTTTTCCCACATTGAGAACTTGTTGAGATATATAGGCCCAATGTGTTAAGGCCCAATCTAGTATTGTAGTATAGTCCAGTTCATTAGCTTAGTCTATAAATATAGGACCATGGACTCGGTTTATTGTGCTCAGTTTTACAAAATGTAGTTCTATCATCTTGTAACCGTATTCTATTGTAAATATACAATTCTGTTCAATTAGTTGCTTTCTATATTGCTTGTTCAACTCCATCAATGGAGGTTTAATAATTGTAACATGGTATCAGAGTCTCACCTCGATCTGTGAGCTCGGTATGTTGTCTTCACATCATTTCCGCCATTAAAGCTTCGTGCGAAAGCTTCGATTTCGATCTCTGTGTTCTTGTGCTCTTCGATTCATGTTTCTTGCTGTGATTGTTACGATTCCATTAAAGCTTCATCCAGCTTCTTATCTCGTCTGCGTTTCGTTGTAGTCTTCTTCGTCTACATCAAAACACAGGTTCAATCTCTGATTTTCGTTCTTTCCATCATTGTTAATGAGTTTCTGTCATTGTTTCTGTTCTTCGTTTGCACTCGCAATTGCAATTCTGCATCATTTTGTTCGATAATTTTGCGAATTTTGTGTTCGTTAATGGCGTTGTTATCTCCGAGACGCAGTTGTGATCTCTCTCGTGTTCTAAACATAATCATCATCTATCTACAGGTAGAGCTGTTAACGAACCGAGCCGAGCCGAGCTTTGAGCTAAACGAGCCGAGCTTTACTTTTTTTTTTAACGAACCGAGCCGAGCCGAGCTTTATTATCACACAAAATATTTGTTCAAGCTAGCGTTCGTTAAGAAATCGAGCCGCACACGAGCCGTTATCGAGCAGCTAGTTTGCATTTTTTAAAAAATATTTTTAAAAAATATATTTCGACGATCCAACCATACGGATGTCAAGATATATCTAATTTAGTGATATTCCCAAATTTTCAAAAAATAAAAAATTAATTTGGTTGGAGATCTTAGTAGATCACTACTAATTTTACTAGTACTAGTAACTAGTGCTTTGTCACGAATTGTTGTTTCTATTTTTTAAAAAATATTTTTCGACGATCCAACCGTACGGATGTCAAGATATATCTAATTTAGTGATATTCCCAAATTTTCAAAAAATAAAAAATTAATTTGGTTGGAGATCTTAGTAGATCACCACTAATTTCACTAGTACTAGTAACTAGTGCTTTGTCACGAATTGTTGTTTCTATTTTTTAAAAAATATTTTTCGACGATCCAACCGTATGGATGTCAAGATATATCTAATTTATTGATATTCCCAAATTTTCAAAAAATAAAAAATTAATTTGGTTGGAGATCTTAGTAGATCACCACTAATTTCACTAGTACTAGTAACTAGTGCTTTGTCACGAATTGTTGTTTCTATTTTTTAAAAAATATTTTTCGACGATCCAACCGTACGAATGTCAAGATATATCTAATATAGTTATATTCCCAAATTTTCAAAAAATAAAAAATTAATTTGGTTGGAGATCTTAGTAGATCACTACTAATTTTACTAGTACTAGTAACTAGTGCTTTGTCACGAATTGTTGTTTCTATTTTTTAAAAAATATTTTTCGACGATCCAACCGTACGGATGTCAAGATATATCTAATTTAGTGATATTCCCAAATTTTCAAAAAATAAAAAATTAATTTGGTTGGAGATCTTAGTAGATCACCACTAATTTCACTAGTACTAGTAACTAGTGCTTTGTCACGAATTGTTGTTTCTATTTTTTAAAAAATATTTTTCGACGATCCAACCGTACGGATGTCAAGATATATCTAATTTAGTGATATTCCCAAATTTTTAAAAAATAAAAAATTAATTTGGTTGGAGATCTTAGTAGATCACCACTAATTTCACTAGTACTAGTAACTAGTGCTTTGTCACGAATTGTTGTTTCTATTTTTTAAAAAATATTTTTCGACGATCCAACCGTACGAATGTCAAGATATATCTAATTTAGTGATATTCCCAAATTTTCAAAAAATAAAAAATTAATTTGGTTCCAGATCTTAGTAGATCACTACTAATTTTACTAGTACTAGTAACTAGTGCTTTGTCACGAATTGTTGTTTCTATTTTTTGAAAAATATTTTTCGACGATCCAACCGTACGGATGTCAAGATATATCTAATTTAGTGATATTCCCAAATTTTCAAAAAATAAAAAATTAATTTGGTTGGAGATCTTAGTAGATCACCACTAATTTCACTAGTACTAGTAACTAGTGCTTTGTCACGAATTGTTGTTTCTATTTTTTAAAAAATATTTTTCGACGATCCAACCGTACGGATGTCAAGATATATCTAATTTAGTGATATTCCCAAATTTTTAAAAAATAAAAAATTAATTTGGTTGGAGATCTTAGTAGATCACCACTAATTTCACTAGTACTAGTAACTAGTGCTTTGTCACGAATTGTTGTTTCTATTTTTTAAAAAATATTTTTCGACGATCCAACCGTACGAATGTCAAGATATATCTAATTTAGTGATATTCCCAAATTTTCAAAAAATAAAAAATTAATTTGGTTCCAGATCTTAGTAGATCACTACTAATTTTACTAGTACTAGTAACTAGTGCTTTGTCACGAATTGTTGTTTCTATTTTTTGAAAAATATTTTTCGACGATCCAACCGTACGGATGTCAAGATATATCTAATTTAGTGATATTCCCAAATTTTCAAAAAATAAAAAATTAATTGGTTGGAGATCTTAGTAGATCACTACTAATTTTACTAGTACTAGTAACTAGTGCTTTGTCACGAATTGTTGTTTCTATTTTTTAAAAAATATTTTTCGACGATCCAACCGTACGGATGTCAAGATATATCTAATTTAGTGATATTCCCAAATTTTCAAAAAATAAAAAATTAATTTGGTTGGAGATCTTAGTAGATCACTACTAATTTTACTAGTACTGGTAACTAGTGCTTTGTCACGAATTGTTGTTTCTATTTTTTAAAAAATATTTTTCGACGATCCAACCGTACGGATGTCAAGATATATCTAATTTAGTGATATTCCCAAATTTTCAAAAAATAAAAAATTAATTTGATTGAAGATAAAAAAATAAAAAGTAAAAATTTTGATTTTTTTTCGAGCTTTTAACGAGCCGAACCGAGCCGAACGAGCTCGAGCCGAGCTCGAGCCGAGCTCGAGCCGAGCTCGAGCCGAGCTCGAGCCGAGCTCGAGCCGCACATGTTAAAAACTCGGCTCGAGCTCGTTAGCTTAACGAGCTTTTTTTGTGTTCGAGCTCGAGCTCGAGCTCTTAACGAACCGAGCCGAGCCGAGCTCGAGCTTGCTCACGAACAGCTCGGTTCGTTAACAGCTCTATCTACAGGTGTATTCATATGATTTTTGATCTTTGTTCATTATTATCTGCTTGATTTTTCTTCTTTGTGTTTGTGATCTTCACAATTTCTGTGTGCATATGTGGTGTTTGATATATTGTGTAACTGAATTGTACTCAATTTACTCATCCTCTATCATATCTGTTTTTTGTTCATCGACTTCTCTGTTTTTCGATCATCGTGATTCGTGTTCGTCATCTCTAAACCTATTCTCTAAACTGTGTAATTCGTGTGCGTATGTGCTCTGTTCTTGTAAATACTGCTATTGCAATCGATCTCTTGTTTGGTATTGGTACGATCATGGCGATCTTGTGCTCATTCTCGAGCGTGTGTCTTCGATCTATCTCGATTTATCGACTGATCGGTAATATCTTCTGCAATTACTCTCTGATCTCTCTAAACTGATTGGTTGTGACTATCTGTGGTCGCTCCTTGTTAGCACTACTGGACAGTTCAGTTTGTTTAGTTACGCACTTCAAGTGCAAGTTTAGATGTGTGTTCTTACACTACGACACTAGAAAAACATTTGTTCACATCAATTTCAAGTCAAGTCATGACTCATACCCACTACTACTCCTTCTGAATGGTGTTGTTGTCAAGGCATTACAGATTTTGTTGCTCTTTACTACAATCATTGAGATTTTGCTGATAATGATTGCTCATTTATGAGCTCCTGCCGCTATTAACTACTGTTACCTGATAACACTTCTTTCTGTCAAGAAGTTATGTTACCTGCTACTTGCCGTATAGGCTGACATTGTTGACACTGTCTTCGAGTAAATGGAGGACATTGGCTTCTAGTAATTGGACGCCTACATTACCTTGATACTGTTTTGAACGATTCTGCTGTGCAGTTTTCTACACAACCTGATAAAACTTTTCATCTTGGCACTTGTCTATTTCTACCAAGTGATGCTACTTGCTGCTTACTTGTTACTTGTTGCTCCTTTGAGAGTTTGATATATCCCTTTGTGGAATTGATATGCCTAAATCGCTTGGAGGTCTTCTAAACCTCTTGTTGCTCTTTGTGAGCTTATTTGCCCCTAGTGGGTTCTAATTGTCGTATTGGCTGTTTCTTGTTGTTGTATTGGTCTTCTATCATGGCGTATTACTCGATCAATTGTCACAGATTGCAGGTTACTTTCTGTTTTCTTGTTTGCCGTTTGCAACTTATGATAAAACTCTGAAGGATTACTAAATCTGGAGTTGTTTGCCTACCCGTGATGCTACCATTTTGATCTCTAGTTGAGTCCATTAATTACTCTGATATGAGCTTTGTAAGCTCCTTCCTACTTTGATGTTGTCGACAAGAAACTGCTGACGGAGTTTGGTTAGATTGGTTGCTTCTGGACTTCTACAATAAATGTTATGAGTTGATACTGCTTGAACATGTTGGATAGCTAAAGCTGATAGACTGTGATACACTACAAGTCTCTGTTAAATCCTTGTTCTTCCTGTCATGGTTCCAGATTGTCCGACTCTCCCACCTTCAACTCGAGGGGGGATGTTGAGATATATAGGCCCAATTTGTTAAGGCCCAATCTAGTATTGTAGTATAGTCCAGTCCATTAGCTTAGTCTATAAATATAGGACCATGGACTCAGTTTATTGTACTCAGTTTTACAAAATGTAGTTCTATCATCTTGTAACCGTATTCTATTGTAAATATACAATTCTGTTCAATTAGTTACTTTCTATATTGCTTGTTCAACTCCATCAATGGAGGTTTAATAATTGTAACAGAACTCCTCATTCCTGTAACTTTGATCATTTCTCTACAAAGGGGCAACTCGAGTTAAACTACCAAGGTAAAGGATTACCAAATTGTCAAGTCTGCGAACCTGACAAATCTGCAAAAAAACTGAAATTAGGGCACAAAAAAATTGAAATTAAGGCACAAAAAACTTAACATGAAAATAAAATTTGTACAGAAGAAATGATTTCAAGAAAAAGTTTGTCAAAGCGCAAATGCAATGTGTCATTTCCCCAACTGCTAAGCTGGATTACAAATTGCTGCAAATTGTTGCTCTTGCATTAATTTAAAAACATGCTAAAATTAAGTTACGCAACTTTGGGCAAGAATTGTACTAATTACATAGTTCCTGAATAAAGTATTGTAAACAAAAAAGGATTGCGAGACCATAGGATTTTCTTGTGTAGAGTTCAGAATCATTATATTCAAAGCAAAATAATTGCAATTTGAGAATCCCGGAATATTACTAAACACACAAGCATGGCGCAATCAGCCAGCTTCCAAGTTATTTGCCTTCACCTCCAAACCAGTTTTACGAATATTTAGGAACCCAGGTGGAGTCGAACCACCAACCTCTCAAATAGTACAGTTGAGCGCTCTTCCAATTTGAGCTTATGGGTTCATCACATATTTCAGTAAGTCGCACATTCCAGCAATCTGGAAGTTCAACATGAATCCTTTCCACCCATTAAGTAAACACCCCTACCAATTTTTTGGACTGAACTCGTTCCGTAATCATAGTTTTCCTTCAACTCGTCCTTCAAATCCATTCGTCACTAGCATCATTATAGATTGGCAAGAACTAATACTTGGTTTTAAAAGTACTTTCAAATCCATTCCTCACTACCATCATTATAGATTGGCAAGAACTAATACTTATTAGTTTTAAAAATAGGTACAATAATTGCTGCAAGTAGACGTTGTCTACAAGGGTTTCACAGGCCCCAAGAACAGTTGGTCGATATTATTTTAAACCCAAATATTATACTTGACCCTTCAAAACCAAAATTTTCACTTGGCAAATAAATGTATAACTACAACTGTATAAAAGTCTTGGTAGAGTTGGTACCAATCTATCCTTACAATATAATATAATAATTAATTGTTTAATAACTTTCACAAAAAATAAATTAGACTAGTTTCAAAAAAATAAAAAATTTATACTACACATGAATATATTCAATCCAGTTTGTAATATTTAAGTTTAGAAATGATGGCTACAGTATAATTACAGCATTTCCCTGAAATATATAAATATTGTCGATTAAATACTCAGCCAAAACCAACACAGGCATTGGCCCAACAAAATTTACAATTATAAAATCAATTTTTTTGAAAAAAGAATCCCCATCATTAATAATATAAAATTACTAAGGAGGTGTTTGAGGGAACTTTTTTTCAGAATAAATCAACTTATTTTAAGACAAAGATAGAGATTTCTAATTTTTCAATTTATTTTTGCAACTTATTGAATCTCAAACATACATTAAATACTTGTATAAAAAAATAAATTCAAAATATAAAATTTTTACCCGAAAATAAATCAACTTATTTTAAGACAAAGATAGAGATTTCTAATTTTTCAATTTATTTTTGCAACTTATTGAATCTCAAACATACATTAAATACTTGTATAAAAAAATAAATTCAAAATATAAAATTTTTACCCGAAAATAAGTCCATAAATCCGTAAAATAAGATAAGGTGAGGCAGACAGGCTCTAGGATGGGCATTTGTAACACATTAATCAACCCATATCAAAGGTTTCATAAACACACTCAAACCACTGTTAAGCTTACAAACGATGCTTGAAGAAAAACATAAATTAACAAGGTCAGACTATACCAATGAAGATGAAATAAAGGTTTCAGAATAATAAACATCCAAAAACTATTATCGAAAAAGTAAGAGCTCCAAATAAAGATCAATAAGGTGAGAGAATAAATACCACCCAGAAGTAGAAAGCATGAAACCTCCAAATTACGCACCCACTCCTCAAATAGCGCTCCTCAGTCCATTACATAAACTTGTCAGCATCAACTACATTATCTTATCCATATACTACACCTAAATGATAATACATTTCACCGTAATTTGAAACACGACACACAACACGAACCTTGAAAGATTTCTGAGTTACTTAAAAAAATGCACAGCCCCCTCAAGACACACATCAATTCATTTAATCTTCATGCAAGAAAGGGGTGAGGCATGGGAACATTGTGTTGGCTCAACTCACGCAGCTACAAAAGCAGCACCTACATGAGAGTGTATATTAACCAAGTTAAACATTATATGCAAAAAATTGGATCCGTGCTTCAATGATTCCAGTTGTTTCCCTCCTGCCAAAGGATGATGGTTTCCTGCAGCGGTACTTGTTTCCACAATTGCTGAACCGGTCTAAACATAAAATCCTTAGGGAGAACATCTGATCTTGCAGATTATGAGAAATTAACGGGCCCAAATTGAAAATTCTAGTACACAAGTCATGTTTAATACGCGCTCTAGAACCACAAGTTGGTGCTTCCAAAGAGGATAACTCAAAACTAGTGCTTTACAAATATTTTGCCATAACAGGCCAGCACTTTTACAAGCATCATCTCTAACCTTGCCAGTAATAATATGATAGCATAGTACTACAGTTCTATGATTGTCCCAATTGTACAAGAAACAATATTAACTTCAACATCAACGTTAAAAACTGAAAAAAAAGAATGTAACGAGTAAAAAAATGCGTGCTTAGGTGTATTGAGTTTTTCCGAGACCGTATGATCCCAGTGAATTGCTTATATGCATATTAAACAAGTTAAGATGTCAAAGTTGCATTCAACTCATTTAAAGTGTGGCTTAGGCTTGTATAAATATCGGAACTTGTTTGAATTCCAACTATATTATGGCAAGAATATAAACTATACTATGGCAAGAATATGTTTGATATATTATTATATATTGTGAGAAGTCTAATGATGTGCAAGGTCAATTCAAATAAAAACCATATTGCTCATGCTGCCAACAGTGGTTCAGTGAGTAAGAATGCTTAAAACAGAGATTAATACTGTGTTTTGCAGACAAAATTTGAAATTGTGTAGAATTAAGTTGGCTGAACTAAAAATAAATGAATAGTAATTTGCTTGTGTACCTTGCCATGTTGCAGTGTGGTGCTAGATTCAGTTGATCATCAGCGAATTTAGTGTAAAATTCAGTTCATCATTCCTTGCTCAGTGAAGTTAGTGCGAAACCGGTAGTTGAAATATTTAAAGCCGTGGGATCTTGCAACCTAACATCGTGGTTCTGGTGCTATGATAGATAAGTGAAGATAGCTCGAAGCTGTGCAGATAACGCAAACAAAAATAAAAGACGAAGGTCGAAACGAGACGAGACAGCAACACAAGGGGAGGAAGGGAGAGCCGAGCAAAACCCCCGTGCCATCTCCCTCCCACAACACAAAAAAAGAGGTTATACTTTTATTAGGGACTAGTTTTGACCTGCCAAGCAAGCGCACCTGACATGGCAAAGGCCAGACTCACACATCTAACACACACAACAATATTCATAATACCTCTCTCTCTCTCTTACCTCTATTTCTCTCTCGACTAGTACATAAACATAAACTTATCTTTTAACACAGCCATAACAATTAAATTAACATTAACAATACCAATTTTAATTATCTTCATCGCCGACGCTACGCTATCTGCCGTGAACGAAGACGGTGAATGATTTGACATCCAGCAAACACCTCCATATCAGTAACCAAACACCATAGCTTGCTTCAATCACCAAGTCAACGGTCTCGTATGGCCTAGAGTCATCAAATCTGAAATCTGAAACCAATAATCATATATCAGCAAATAGACCAAATGAAAAATCAATTAAAAACAGTCAACCAAACAAATCTAAATAATTCTTGAGTAAAATGAATCATTCGTGTATGCACCTCAACAGATCCGTACATCCTCGATCTATCTCCGTCGAAAAGGCCTTCTGACGAGAGATTTGATCGGAGAAGACAAACATTCCGGCATGAAATGACTTGAATCCATAGGCAAAACGTAGATCGGAGAGCGATCTACAAGAATCTGAAATTCATTTGGATGCATAAACAGCGCCGGGGAATAGATCTGAGAAGAGAGATTGAGGGAAATGAAGGTGAATGTAGAAAAGTTAGACGCAGAAATGAAATGAAGACGGTTAGGATATTTTATGGAGGGAGGAAATGTGATCCAACGGCTGGGAATGAAAATAGGGCTGGCGAGATTAACGGTGATTTAAATAAAAATTGGACCCATTCTTTTCTGTCTACGTGTGTCATTGCTTTTTTTTTTTTTTTTTTAAATATGTCATTGCTGTTTAACGACCACAAATGAGCGTACACAATTTTAAAACGCAAAGGGCCTTTACATATTTTTTTAAAGTTTTTAAAATGTAAAATAATTTTCATTTTAAAACATGTCAATGTCACATCCACCGAGAAATCTAGAACACAGCTTAAAATCCACCTCCACAATTTGGGCTTACCCATTTAAGTGGGTCAATACAAGGTCTAAAACAAGAAACCTCAATAAATGAATAATATTAGGATCAAGAAAATATATTTATTTAATAAAATTATTTATTTATTAACAAACATATATATTATTTAATTATTAATAAACGAATACTTATTTATTTAGACATAATTTTTCTTTTTTTCTTATGATAATAATATTTCAAAATTTAATGTTCGAATGTAACTAAAGTATAATAGCTATAAATTCAAAATTCTTATCATAAATTTTCATCATTGTTACTAATATGAATATATTTATTAAACATATATATTATATAGTATGTATTTGGAGACACTTAATTATTCGGTATTTGAAAATTATTAAATATAATGTATTTGGAGGTTATTTTCATGTACTTAAGATTTTTTACAAGATTGTACCTGTGAAAATATTTAGATTCTACAAAACTATATACATGTATATAAATATTTTTGATTAGATAACATATATTATAAAAATATATATATTTTCAAATTTAGTAAATATTCATTTTTATTTAAATGGGACCTTTAAACACTCCTAAAAAATTTATTCATTAATACATTTAGCAAAATTATTCATTTATCATATTATTCCAAGTTGGGACTGAAAAAATTATTTATTTGATGAAATTATTTATTTATCTAATATTTATTTATAGAAATTTTAGTGTATGGATTTGATGCTCAGGCAAATTAAGAAGATTTTCATATATGAATACACTTCCAATTACAAAAATTTCTTCATATTTATAAATATCACACAATCAATTTATATTACAAAATCATCTAATCTTATAGACATTTTTCTCTATAATTACTATGCTTTCGATTATAATTACATCTTAGACTATACAAAATTGAATCTTGATTCAAAAAACAAACCAAAATTCACGAAATTATGATTTGTTTTTTAGTTTGACATAAATAATTTAGAATTTAACCAAATTTGAAATAATTTGTTTCAAATTAATATAAATAAAATGTATTCACATTGGTTGATAATCCGAAGATCAATTTGATCCGATCAGAAAATTATCCGAATCGAAAATTTAATGGAAAATTACCTAAACTACTATATTCAATAATTACCTAAAATCGATCCAAATCGAATAAAAATTATTTGAACCGAAAAGGACTTAAAATATTGGATTCGACATTATTCCGAATTTGAAAAGTGACAAATTAAATTTTAGTTTAAAGTGATGAATTCAAAATTTACTGTTATTTTGGATGTTTTGGTGTTGAATTTGGTACGAGCTATAGCTATGATACGACAAAGGTCTACAACAAGACTTTTTCATTTTGTCACATGTTTTTTTTTACAAAATTGAAAAAATTTCAAGTTCTAGGAGAACATAGAACAATAGTAAAGGTAAAGGTGAAGGTAAGCCAATGGCCAGTAATGGAAACTAATAAATGATATATTGTCAAAGTTGTTGGTAGAGTCATTGCGTTGTCGAGCTGGTCTTCATTGTTGGACCATAACCTTGGCCATGACAATATCCAACCTGCCCTGTTTTTCGGAACCTGTTCACTTTTTTGGGGTTTGGGAAACAAATCTGTAATAGCCAGCCATAAAACCCAAAAAAACTTATTGTGTGCATATTTGTTCGTTGTTAAGTAACTGTAAAAACAAGTGCTTACGCATGCCTTTGTTCTTCTTTATCACTTTAAGCTAACGTCGCAGACAATCTATTGAAAATTTAATTTTGGCAAGTAACTAAGGGCAACAAAAATGTACTAATTTTTTCCGTTGCTGCATGTATTTTGTCCCCAAACATATTCCCAGCTTCACCGAAATTACACCAACAGGAATTTTTTAAAACATGAAGCAATAAAAGTAAAGCCGAGTAATGTTTATGAGGTATGTTATGAATTATGGGATAACAAATGAGTTTATCTCTTCCGTAAATCGACTTACCCCAAACAAGTTGTTCATAGTTATTTCTAATTACACCATAATCCATGAGTATATTAATACATTAAACATTACAACTGTTAAAATACAATAACTTAATTAAGTTTCATTTTTAGAAACACGCACCACAAGAAGTAATCGAATGAGAGGTTCTGCTAAAAATAACTCAAGCAAGTTGTTAGTCACAGAGGCATACCTGAATACATCTAATAACAAGCCTAAGTGTGTGTAATGCTATGCATTACCTACATGACCTCTTAACTGAGGGAACCTCTAGTTGTAGAGTTTCTATTTGTTCTGTACTTGTAATAGGCATCAAATTCTAGTTGTGTTACTGTAACTATAAAGTCAGGAATAATGCTTGAAAGAAGTTCCAAGGTTCATGCCTCAAGTAAGGAGATAAAGATTGCCAAATAATCACAGTTGGGATTTGAAGAAAAGAAGAATTTGCCTAAGTACCAATTCGAGAAGTACATTTGTCTATTCGAGAAGTCTAGCATTCGAGAAGTTAGAGATTCGATATCTCATAAGACACTATTCGATATCTCTGAATACACTGTTCGATATCTCATTCGATATCTCAGAGATTCGATATGTCTATCACTCTATTCGAGAACTCATGGAGTCAACAAGTCAAAGCATCATTCGAGTTCTCTAAGAGTCAACAAGTCAATGATCTATTCGATATCTCAAGGACTAAAGAAGCTATTCGACATCTCAGGGATTCAATATGTCAAAATGCTCTATTCGATATCTGAAGGAGTCCCAGAGAAAAGAGCTATTCGAGAAGTGATTCGATATGTCAATATAACACTATTCGAGAACTCAGAGTTATCGATTAAGTCAATTCGAGTTCTCGAATCAATCACTTAGCCACTTCTCGAATACATTCATGGAGACAAAATACTGAAGAATTGTACAAGTCAGAAACCTGCAACAAGCCAAGACGCTTTATTTGACTATGTACTATAAAGCAGATTGGAAAGCCTACAAAGAAGCTTGGAGAGATAAGACAAAGGAAAAAGGAGCTAAAGAAGTGGATCTGAATAGGCTTTGCAAAGTCAAATCTGTAACCGTTTGGACTCTTACTCAAATAAGATAGACAGACTGGAAAGTATTTTGTTTACCTACCTTATTTGTAGTAAGTAGGTGTATCCATGTCTATAAGTATACAGCCTCACTTCCTTAGCTAAGATATAGAAGTTTTTCTATATACATCTCAAGAAATATCTCTCTAAGAAAAACGAAGCTGAGAATACTACCATTTGTATTCACAGATTGTAGCAAAATCTTTATCTAATAAAATATTAGATTAAAGTGATATTGTGTTGTGTTTGTCTTTGTTATCTGTTCTTACATATTTTACACATTCAACACATATCTTGCTGCAAAGATTCAAGAACGAAGAAAAGTTCAAGAATCCGCTCACCCCCCCTCTGTATTCTTTTACTGTATTCAATACTCAACAAGTGGTATCAGAGCAGGCTGTTTAATCTAAACAGAAAACGATCATGAGTTCGAATACACCAAAGACTACAGGTACGGTGAAGGTCCCTAAGTTCGACAAAGAGAATTACAACCTCTGGAAAATAAAAATGCTGTTGTTCATCAAAGCTGCCAATCCTCTCTATCCTGACATCCTCAAGAATGGTCCATTTGTACCACAACAAGAAATTGCTGAATCTACAGTGGGCACAATAGTTATTCCTAGATCATATGTTGCAAAAGAGCCATCCAAATGGACGGACTCAGAGAAGGAGAAGGTTGCCCTAGACAGTCATCTCATGTTGCTGATTATAGACTCCATGGATATGTCGATGTTTGCTAATATAGCATCATGCACATCAGCCAAGGACATGTGGAACCACATCGAGGTGTTATGTGAAGGGACAGAGGAGGTAAGAGAAAATAGGAAACAGATATTGGTCACACAGTATGAAGCTTTCATGGCACAGTCCAAAGAAAGCATTACTGATATGTTTGAGAAATTTCACAAACTGGTGACTGAGCTTCAAATGAATGGGAAGGTTTACAGCACTAAGGAATTAAACATGAAGTTTCTACTATCTGCACCAAACCATCTAGAGCAAAGGGTCATATCTCTAAGAGAAAGAGATTTGAACAAAGTCACATATGATGTGCTCTATGGGGTTTTAAAAACTCATGAGCTTGAGTTGCTTCAGAAGAGGGCTATCCAAGCCAACCAAGGCAGAATGATAAACACATCCTGTGCCTTGATTGTCAACAAATCCGTTCAAGACCTGGAAGCATCTACAAGTCAACTGAGAATAGAAGAAATAGTAGATGATGAAGAGACTGATGAAGAAGTGACTGAACCTGTTGATGAAAAGGAAGAAGATGAGTTCTATACTCTTGAAGAGTTGGATACCATGGAAAACACTTCATATGCTTTTATGGCTAGAAAATTCCCAAACATCAGATTTAAGAGGAATCAGCCCTTCAAGTCTAGATCTCAAAATCATTCATTCAACAAGAGCAAGGCACCTGTGAAAGCAAACAAAAACAAATTCAAAACTAGCTATGTGGATAGGTCATCTGTGAGATGTTATAGATGCAATGACCTAGGGCATTTTGCCAGTGAATGCAAGAAGCCTAAGAAGAAGGATAAGGAGTTTCGTGAGCTTGAAGCTAAGTATGAGGCTCTGCTAAAGAAGCATGCACCAGGTAAGGCCTACATAGCTGAAGGGAAGTGTTGGGATGATTCTGATAGTGATGGAGAAGAACAAGAATTCTGCAACTATGCCTTGATGGCCAACTCCAAGGAAGAACCATCTGAATCAGACTCTCAGGTACCATCCCTCACTACTATAGACATGTCTGTTTCTGAATACAAACCTATTGTTGAACAATTATCTGTTGAGATGTTTAATATTCATACTAGTATGACTGCTGCTAATGAAGAAATTTCTAAACTGTCCACTAGGAATGAACTGTTAAACAAAAGAAATGAGGAACTAGAACTAACTGCTATGCAAATAGAAAACCTTAAACAAGAAATCGAATATCTAAAGAATAAGGTTCTATGTGCTAGTCAAGTTGAGAAAGCTCTTAGGGATGAACTAGCTGAAAATGAATTTAAATTGAAAACATTCAAGAATTCCTCCAGTCTATTACAGTCCTACCATGAGAAAAATCTAGCTAGACCTAAGGCTGCTATTGGACTTGATTATGACACTCTCAAACAGAGGAAAGGCTATGCAGTCATTGAAGATGACATTGTTGTTCAAGAGGAAGTGCCTCAGGTTTTGAAAAAGGCTGAGACCCCAATATTTAAAACACCAACACTTGAGATTGATGAGGATGCCTTACTCATTAAGCAAATGTTGGATGATGAAGATAAGGCACAATAAAATGAACAACAAGCATCCTCTAAGAGTGAGAATGTCAAAACCAAAGCCAAGGAGTCAGTAGGAGGTAAACCTAGACTTGAGAAATTTGTGAAGTTTGTTTCAGCTGGGAATAATAAGGTTGAGAAGAAAGTGGCTAAAAAGAAACAAAACAGGAATGGCAAATAAGGGATTAACAAGGACAACAACTATGCTTATGTGCCCAATGCCCCTAGGAAAGTATGTCAAAATTGTTTTAGCACTAATCATTTAACTCATGCATGTAAGAAACCATCTGGTAGTGTTGCTAAACCGTTCTATGATTGCTCTGTGCCTTTAAGACATAGAGACTCTCCCTTCTGTGATAAATTTGATTGTATGCCATGTAACATGAATGTAATGACTAGTTGCTTTAATTTGAGAAGACAATTCATGGAAGGATGCATCAGTCACAATGTTCACACACACTACACAAGAACAAAGTCTTCAAGTCCTCCTAAAGTTAGGAAGGTGCCTCTGTCACCTAAGTCTAAGAACCCTGATTCTAAGACTTCTAACAGTGACAAGAAGACTAACATCAAGAAAATTGATAAGCATGTTGTTTATGATAAGACTGTTGCTAAACCACATGGACCCAAACTTGTTTGGGTACCAAAGGAGAAGTAATACCTTTGTGTTTTCAGGACAAAGAAAGTGAAAGAAAGGTCATGTGGATTTTGGACAGTGGATGCTCAAACCATATGACTGGTGATATGGCCCTGCTATCACAGTATGAGGAGAAGGCTGGCCCAATGGTTGCTTTTGGAGATGACAACATTGGCAACACACTGGGATATGGCAAGTTGGAAATTGGAAATGTCATCATTGAGAATGTAGCACTGGTCAAGGGACTCAAGCACAATCTACTGAGTGTTGGTCAATTTACTGACAGAGGCTTCAAAGTGAATTTTGACAAAGATGAATGTTTGATCACCCACAAAAAGACTGGTGACTTTGCTCTATCTGGAGTAAGGAAAGGAAGCCTGTTTGTAGCCAATATGAACTCTGCAAACAAGGACAAAATTTGTTGCTTTTACTCAAAAGCATCAATTGAAGATAGTTGGTTGTGGCATAAGAAGCATCACACTTGAACTTCAAAGGCATTAATTCTCTAGTCAAAAGAGAGTTAGTAAGAGGCATGCCCACACTTGAATTCTGTCAAGAAGGAGTGTGTGAGGCTTGTCAAAAGGGAAGAATGAAAAGATCAAGCCACAAGTCAAAGACAGTGACATCAATAACCAAGCCCCTACAACTAATTCATATGGACTTGTTTGGGCCTGTCAATATTATGTCACTAGGAAGGAAAAGTATGCTCTGGTGATGGTTGATGATTTCACAAGGTATACATGGGTTGAATTTCTGGCATCAAAAGATGAGGCTCCCCAAGTAATCATTGAGCATATAAAGAAAATTGACAAGGAAGCAAAGGCCAACAATGCAAGTGTGATTGCATTAAGGAGTGATAATGGAACAGAGTTCAGAAATGCCATGCTTGAAGCATTCTGCAAAGAAAATGGTATTTCTCAACAATTCTCAGCTCAAAGGACTCCACAACAAAATGGAGTTGTTGAAAGAAAGAATAGAACTCTGATTGAGGCTGCTATAACAATGTTACTTGATGCAAAGATGCCTACATGTTTTTGGGCTGAGGCTGTGAGCACTGCATGCTATATCCAAAACAGAACCCTCATCAACAAAAACACTGGAAAGACACCTTACAACTTGATGACTGGAAAGAAGCCCACCCTAAAGTATGTTCATACTTTTGGAAGCAAATGCTTTGTGTTAAAAGACAACTCAGAATATGTTGGAAAGTTTGATGCAAAAGCATTTGAAGGAATTTTTCTTGGCTACTATATGGAAAGAATTGCATACAAAGTTTATGTCATCACTCAAAAGAAAGTTATGGAAAGCACAGATGTGACATTTGATGACAGCAAACTACCTGGATTAGAAGAAGCCAATGATGAAGATAAAGATCCTTTGAAGTTTGACAATCTAGATGATTCTGATGAGGAGATTGAAACTGAATTTGAGCCCACAATTCAACAAACTCAAGTGAATGAAGAACCTGTGTCAACCAACAATGAAGAAACAAGCATCCAAGACACACCTGTGATTAGTGGAAACTTCACAGGGGGAGGAAATGTAAATGATCATGATCTGGATGATGAAGCAACATCAAGGCTGAGGAATCAATCTGAACATACAAGGAAATGGGATAGATCACATACTGCAGATCAGATAATTGAAGATCCAAATACAGGAGTGAAAACAAGGAGAGCAACTCTAAATGAATGTCTCTATGGTTGCTTTCTATCCCAAGTTGAGCCTAAGAAACTTGAAGATGCATTGTTGGATCCTGATTGGATAATTGCTATGCAAGAGGAGCTAAACCAATTTGAAAGAAGCAAAGTATGGGAACTTGTGCCTGCACCAAAGGATAGAACCATTGTTGGAACAAAATGGGTTCTAAGGAATAAGATGGATGAAAATGGTGTAGTCATAAGAAACAAAGCAAGGTTGGTTGCAAAAGGATACTCTCAACAGGAGGGCATTGACTATGATGAGACTTTTGCCCCTGTTGCCAGACTAGAGGCCATCAGAATTTTCTTGGCATTTGCTGCACATTCTAATTTCAAGGTCTATCAAATGTATGTCAAGAGTGCATTTCTGAATGGGGAGTTGGAAGAAGAAGTATATGTGCAACAGCCACCTGGCTTTGAGGATCCACAATTCCCTCACTTTGTCTACAGATTGCTTAAAGCATTATATGGACTTAAGCAAGCTCCTAGGGCATGGTATGACACATTGTCACAATTTCTACTTGAAAATCAATTCACTAGAGGCACACTAGACAAAACACTGTTTTACAAGAAACATGGTGATGATATTATCTTAGTTCAAATCTATGTGGATGATATCATATTTGGCTCTACAAATGAGAAGCTGTG
Source organism: Saposhnikovia divaricata (assembly GCA_036435485.1). Classification (NCBI taxonomy): domain Eukaryota; kingdom Viridiplantae; phylum Streptophyta; class Magnoliopsida; order Apiales; family Apiaceae; genus Saposhnikovia; species Saposhnikovia divaricata. Next base: position 103,930,713 of record CM071601.1, read on the forward strand.
TGAGAAATTCTCTAAGCTCATGCAGAGCAGATATGAGATGAGTATGATGGGAGAATTAACATTCTTTCTTGGGCTGTAAGTGAGTCAAAGGAAGGATGGCATTTTTATAAGTCAAACCAAATACATCAAGGATCTATTGAAGAAATTTGACTTAGAAGAATGCTCACCTACAAAGACACCCATGGCCAGTGCCACCAAGTTAGATGAAGATAGTAAGGGCAAGAAGGTAGATATCTCAATCTACAGAGGCATGGTTGGTTCTCTACTCTACCTCACTGCCAGTAGGCCAGACATCATGTTTGCAACATGCTCGTGTGCAAGGTTTCAATCAAATACAAAGGAATCACATATGATAGCAATAAAGAGGATTTTCAGATATATGAAGGGCACACCAAACTTGGGGTTATGGTATCCTAAGGACACAGGGTTCAATCTGGTTGGTTATTCTGATGCTGATTATGCTGGATGCAGAGTGGATAGGAAAAGCACCTCAGGTAGCTGCCAGTTTCTTGGATAAAGGTTAGTCTCTTGGTACAGCAAGAAACAACAATCTGTGTCAACTTCCACAGCTGAAGCTGAGTACATAGCTGCTGGAAGTTGCTGTGCTCAAGTGCTTTGGATCATAAACCAACTTAGAGATTATGGACTTGTGTTGGAAAGAATTCCAATCATGTGTGACAACACAAGTGCAATCTCTATAGTTTCCAATCCTGTCAATCATTCTAGGACAAAGCACATTGACATCAGATATCACTTCATAAGGGAGCATGCAACTAATGGAACCATTGAGTTACATTATGTTCCCACAGAGAAACAACTAGCTGACATATTCACTAAGCCATTAGATGAAGCCACCTTCACAAGGTTGGTTAGTGAGATTGGAATGCTGAATTCTTCAAATTCTGGCTGAGTGAATATATCAACTAGATTGTTGCAGCAGTAAATACTTACTTTATCAAATGCTCAATATTTCTAAAGTAAGTATTGGCTGGATTATGATTTATAAATATTTCACAATGCTGCATATGTTGAAAATCATACATCTTTAGCTTGAAATTTCTGTGAAATTTTGAGAAAATCACTATTTAATTTAGTAGAATATTCTTCAATGAATATTTCTGGTAAATTTTAAAAGATAGTGAAAATTGAATTTTATGAGTGAAAAGTATAGTTCGATGAGTCAGACTTCTCGAATGGTTCATTGTTTTGTCATGGCTCGAGTTCTCGAATAGGCCTATCAAGAACCCTCCTGAGTTCTCGAATAGTGTCTTTTGAGAAATCGAATAGCACACTTTGAGTTCTCGAATAGAGTATTTTAGTTCTCTAATGATGGAGTTCTCGAATACTGTATTTGAGTTATCGAATCATTTGAGAAGGCTGATTTCTCGCTGACACTTAATCGCTTTTTGGATTTATTCAAAATTTCATTTCACTCATAAAAACATATTTTATTTAGCTTAGAATTATTTTCTGAGTTAAATAACTGCCAGCTGTGAGTTACAAACTGCTTGAGATATCGAATAAGCCTTTCTTGACTTATCGAATAGTTGTTTTATACTTCTCGAATGACTGACTTGTCGATACAGAACCTATATCTAATCGACAACTCAAGTCACTCACATATATACAATTCCACAACTGTTCAAATCATTTTATTCGATTTCTCAGGCAGCTAAAGTTCCAAAACCTCTATAAACCCTAACGTCAAAAGCTAAATTTCTTCTTCAACCTTCATTCTCTTCTCATCTCTCTGTGTAACAATGGCAAATACCCAACTCACAATTCCTAAACACACCAATTTCATAGCAATAACCAACGATGTTGAAGCACCCAATGCAAACTTTAAGTGCTTCGTTCGATGGATGGCTGAATCATACATCAAGGATGCACTCTCAGCTAACACAACTCTGTATCTAGATTTACTAGAACAGTTTTGGAGATCTGCTACTGTGGAGGTCGTGGCCCTAGAGAATGCAATAACTTCATACGTAATCTATTGCAAGATTCAGGACAAGGAAATCACCATCACTACTGAAAATATGAATCAAGCACTGGGGTTACAACAAGGAGTGTATGACAATCAAGCAACTGATCAGGAATTGGAAGATTTCTTTGATTTTATCAACTACTCAGATAGAATCAAGCTTGGAAATTTGAATAGGAAGTACTTGAGGAAGGAATGGAGCTATGTCTTTGCCACTCTTCTTCAAGTCTTCACAGCAAGGAAGTCCAGCTTTGATCAAATCAGCACACATGTTCAACAAATAGGATATGCTCTAGCATATGGGAGAAAGATTGATGTTGGTTTGATCATAATGCAAGAATTGTATGGGAGACTTGGTAAGAACTCAGCCAAGAGAGGTAATGAAATTTTCTTCCCTCGCTTTATTCAATCTGTACTTAATTTCATAGATGTTAAATTGATTGAATTGCCCGGGTTAGACAAAAATAGAATAGGCTATCCGAAATCCATGACCAAACTCATTTTTGGTAGCTTGGAGACTATGAATGATGTGGATGTAAGGCTCAAAATAACTCCCCTTATGGAGAGTTTATTTAGGACTTACCCCCACAACATGCCAATATGTGCCTCAAAATCTGAGTTAGCTAGGCCCAAGCAAGTAGAGCAAAATGCTAACCCAGGGCCTGCTAACCAACCCTCTCAGCCAAACACTTTACCAAACCACAGAGACAACTGCATCATCCTCTCAAAAGGGTGATGTTAGTAAAAAGAAGAGAAAATAGGTTGCTTCTGAACCTCTAAAAATATTAACTGAAGCAGCCTTGGCTGTAGAATTAGGCATAGCAAGTGAGGAACCTGAGTCACCCTTACTAAGGCCAAAGAAGAAGAAGAAGTCTAAAACCACCTCTTCAGTCACCCAAATGGCTGAAGTTGTAAAATCAGGGGCAAACAGCTCACTAGGTGTATCCTCTCAACAGGGTGCATCTATAGAATCAAGCATTCTCCCCAATGCACCTACTTGTACAGAGTCAGCACATGGGAGTGATAAGGCTGGCACAACACTGAGTGGAGATCACATCACAATTGAAACTCCCTCTATCTCTCAGGGGGAGTTGCCAAAATCTAATCTACAACACACTTCTCTTCCAGAATCTACCACTCATATTTCTTTGGAGCCTGCAACTCAAGCAATTGAGGAGCAAGGCATTGATCATCAAGAATTCTTTTCTCTTGATGAGCCAATGGATTCAAGTGACTTGGTGCATGACACCTTGCTCACCACCCAGGTACCACATTTAGATGGTCAGGGAATGCATGCTGGGGCATCTCCTAATGACACCATAAAAAATACAGAGGATTCACTAGTTTTAACTAGAGACTCTGTGCCTGTGTCAACTACTGTTGTAACTCATCCCACTTCTGTGGAGACAACAGTAGCAGAGTCTTTTCATCCGGTTACAGAAGTTGCATCTGTAACTGAGGAGTCTATCTTGCCTAGCTCTAGCTCTCACTTTTTGTCTCAATGGCTGAAGCCTGTGCAACATGACAGTGCTTCAGGATCAGGGTCTGTTCCACCACAAATGTCCATTGACGCTCTTCAAAGCTATGTTGTGGATCAGATTCCTGAGTTTGTCAAAATAGCCCAGAACCTTGTCACCTCCAACATCTCAAATCCAGATTATGTAGCCATCCTACTATGTCATAGGGATGATGTGGAGATGCAGAAGGCCAAGATTATTGATGATGCTGAGAGAGATGGCAATGTAGATGCCTGGATGCAAGGAAAGTATGATGTAACTCTCAGTGAAGCACTTCAATATCTCAGAGAGGAATACATCACTTCACTGGGTTCAAATGCAAAATCTCTGTCCCCTAGTGAAGTGTTTGAAGCTGTCAATGATTCCTACAAGGGTTTCCTCAAGGCTGCACACTATCTTGGCAAGGGAGTCAAAACTGAAGTCAACAAGGTGAGTGACAGGACAGCCACTTCAGTAGAAGAGATCAAGAGTGCCTTTGATGCCAAATTTCCTCAACTAGACAGTGTGGTCAAAGATATCAGACACTGCAACACCACCTGCACCAAGATGGATAATGGTCTAGCTCTCCTTAAAGATACAGTCACAGGTCTAGGAAGCAAATTTCAAATTCTATCTGATCAGACTACAGATGCCAATGCCATGCTTAGGACACTCTTTGCAAATCAATATGGAGACAAGCTGGTAACTGAGGTTCCTGTGCATGAGCTGTCTAGATTTGAAGTGCAGAGACTTAAAGAACAATCCCTGTCTGGCTTCAAATCTACTGCATTATTCAGTAAGGTAGATGCACTTGAAAAGGAGGTAGCTACTCTCACTCAGTCCAATGTTCATCTTACAGACAAGGTACAAACTCTAACTGAGCAGTTGAACACTCAAGCCACCACCACAGCTGATGTTCTTCTGCATCAACAATCAATGTTGTCTGCAATGATGAAGCACATGGGTCTCCCTCTACCTGAAGAATCTTCAACCCCAAAGGTCAATACTACAGCCTCTGTGCCTGACAACAAGCCTAAGGGGGAGAAGAGGACATCAAGGAACTCAAATACAAAGGGGGAGAAACCACCAGTAAAGGGCATCAAAATCACTGAAGGTGCTCATCAAAGAACTTCAAAATCTCTAATTCATGTGCCTGGCAAAGGAAAAGACAAATTTGATGAGCCTCCTACTTCTCTGCCAGTTGTCACTCTACCAACTGTGCACATCACTACTTCCAGTGGTCAAAAGCAAACTGATTTTGTCTAGAAGTGCCAAGCCTGTAGAAGTGAAGGTGGTCACTGAGGCCAAGCTACAAGAAATTGCAAACTCAAATGTTTATCATGATGATGCATTCTTGGAGTTTCTGAAAGTCTCAAGAGAACAGGATGGTGACACTCAATTGTATCTAAGGAGCTTGAAGGATCAGATCGATTACTTCACTGTGGTACCTAGAAAAGTTAATAGCTCATGGCTCAAGGAAGTAATGATGGTAGCAAAATCCAGAATCTAGCATCTAACCTACAAAACTCTACATGCCCTGAAACATTCAGAGATAGATGCACTGATAGAGCTCATAGAGAAGAGGAATGTAAATGAAAACAATAAGAGTCTATATGATGACTTGAGGAATGGCCAACCTTAAAGGCTGCCAGAAGTGATTAAGAAGCCATGGACCATTATCTATCAGTCTGGCACCAGAATTGAAGAGATTAAACAATTGGTCATTCCAAATGATCTCACCTCTCGAAATCACAGACTCATTATTGCCATCATTGATCTACTGCAAAAGAAAAAGGGGACAAGTACTGCTGAAGAGATAGAGGCACTGCACATTCTTAGATCATTCATTGCAACTGGTGTAATTCCAGAAATGGCCAAGCCAAGGAGGAATAAGGATGATGAAGATGAAGACAAGAGTGATGGGAGGAAAAGTCATCACAGGAGTGATAAGGGGGATGAGGATAAGAAGAAGAAGAAAGACAGCAAGGATAAAAAGGATGATGACCAAGGCAAAGTCTATGAGAGGAAGAATAGAAAATAGCAAGCCTTAGGCATTGCTAGCAGTAATCTCACCACAACACAAGACTCTAAGTCTAGGGTGAATGCTGTTAGTAATGACCTACCAAAATCTAATCCCATGGCTTCTGCAATTATTTTACCACCTCAAGAAGAGAAGAAGATTCAAGTCAAGAAACCATCTGTACATTTCAAAAAGCATACTGCTAATGGAATACTACAATGGTCCACGAACAAAGGTCACATGCTACTGTCAGGCAACCATGTCAAAAGGATCAAATTCAAACAAGCTGCAAGGAAACCAAAGCTATCCAAGTCAAGGACTCTGACAATCTATCCAGGCTTAAAACTCCAACCACTAGATGAAGATTTTGATGAAGACCAACTGCAATTCTTACAAGCTCAAAGAATCTATCATGTTGCCATTGTTGATAACTGCCTTGAGATCAAATATACTGATGGAAGGGAGGATAAATTCAAACAAGGAGGATGTCAACACTGGGGCAAACTACATGACATAGAAAGAATCATTGCATTGTTGAGCTCAGAAGATAAAGTGGAAAGAGTATAGAAGCTGGAGCTAATTGATTTTGTGAAGATGAAGAGAGATCATAAGGAGAAAATCAGAAAAGAGTGTCTTGAAAAATGGCTAGCAAGGGAGAAAGAAATTGAGAGACTGGAGATTGAAGCAGAAAAGCTAAGGGCAAAGGGATTGTGTAGAGTTCAGCTTAACCCCTATGTGGTGAAGTATAGGAGGAGAAATGGGGATCAGGTCCACATCAGAATGAATCTACTCAATCACTATCCTGTAAACATTCTGAAACCAGTACTTGAAGATTTCAAAGACTAAATTTTGCTTGAGGAACTGGATGCTATGACAGAAATATTAAAAGCTATGGATGAGCATACAAGGAAGGAGAAAGAAAGAAGACAGAAAGCATATGATGATTTGCAAGCCAAAGCTATGGAAAGGGAAACAAATGACAATGGCTAGTACTTCATTATAGGCTGTAAGATTACTCACCCTGTAGTTCTATTCACATTGCTGATCAAAATTCATACATGTACTGTCAAGTTTTATCTTTATGTATGTTAGGCTTGTTATCAGACATGAAATTGTGACTAAGGGTCTTACTCACAATTTGGGGGAGATTGTTAGTCACAGAGGCATGCCTGAATACATCTAATAACAAGCCTAAGTGTGTGTAATGCTATGCATTACCTACATGACCTCTTAACTGAGGGAACCTCTAGTTGTAGAGTTTCTATTTGTTCTGTACTTGTAATAGGCATCAAATTCTAGTTGTGTTACTGTAACTATAAAGTCAGGAATAATGCTTGAAAGAAGTTCCAAGGTTCATGCCTCAAGCAAGGAGATAAAGACTGCCAAATAATCACAGTTGGGATTTGAAGAAAAGAAGAATTTGCCTAAGTACCAATTCGAGAGGTACATTTGTCTATTCGAGAAGTCTAGCATTCGAGAAGTTAGAGATTCGATATCTCAGAAGACACTATTCGATATCTCTGAATACACTGTTCGATATCTCATTCGATATCTCAGAGATTCGATATGTCTATCACTCTATTCGAGAACTCATGGAGTCAACAAGTCAAAGCATCATTCGAGTTCTCTAAGAGTCAACAAGTCAATGATCTATTCGATATCTCAAGGACTAAAGAAGCTATTCGACATCTCAGGGATTCAATATGTCAAAATGCTCTATTCGATATCTGAAGGAGTCCCAGAGAAAAGAGCTATTCGAGAAGTGATTCGATATGTCAATATAACACTATTCGAGAACTCAGAGTTATCGATTAAGTCAATTCGAGTTCTTGAATCAATCACTTAGCCACTTCTCGAATACATTCATGGAGACAAAATACTGAAGAATTGTACAAGTCAAAAACCTGCAACAAGCCAAGACGCTTTATTTGACTATGTACTATAAAGCAGGTTTGAAAGCCTACAAAGAAGCTTGGAGAGATAAGACAAAAGGACAAGGAGCTAAAGAAGTGGATCTGAACAGGCTTTGCAAAGTCAAATCTGTAACCGTTTGGACTCTTACTCAGATAAGATAGACAGACTGGAAAGTATTTTGTTTACCTACCTTATTTGTAGTAAGTAGGTGTATCCATGTCTATAAGTATACAGCCTCACTTCCTTAGCTAAGATATAGAAGTTTTTCTATATACATCTCAAGAAATATCTCTCTAAGAAAAACGAAGCTGAGAATACTACCATTTGTATTCACAGATTGTAGCAAAATCTTTATCTAATAAAATATTAGATTAAAGTGATATTGTGTTGTGTTTGTCTTTGTTATCTGTTCTTACATATTTTACACATTCAACACATATCTTGCTGCAAAGATTCAAGAACGAAGAAAAGTTCAAGAATCCATTCACCCCCCCTCTGTATTCTTTTACTGTATTCAATACTCAACACAAGTGACTCGAGAAGTGTGGATTTGAGAAGTCTACAGTATGACCAATTCGAGAAGTCTAGAATTCATTCATTCGAGAAGTCTACAAAGTAGCCTATTCGAGAACTCTAGAAAATGGCTAATTCGATAAGTGCTAACTTATTCATTTGAGAAGTCAAGCTACATTAGTTCGAGAACTCGGACATTGGATTCAAGAAGTCAAGAAAAAAACTCATTCGAAATCTCTTGATTGAATGAGTTGTACCAGAGTTCTCTAATGGAACATATCAAATGAAAAGCTGACACAGAATCACTTTACAACCCGTGACTTATAAGCAGCGGTCAATTACACTAAGGATGTAACGAGTAGGTCAAAGTGTATATATTCGAAGGTTCAAGCTCTTACAAATGAAATATGAAATCAATCACTGTTTATCCAGTTTCGAAGACAATAATAAGAGTGGAAGCAACCTCCAAACATGATAACCTTTTAATTAAAGAACTCAAAGGATAACTCGATAAGTGCATAAGGATTACTCTGTTTGTCTGAGAAGTTCAAGGATTGCTCAATAAGCAGAAAAGCTTATTGACTTGCTAAAATTTCATACCTTTAGCTAAAGTAACTTTTCAAGAATGAAGATTCAATCAAATAGTGAATTTTGCATAAAGCATCACGTGGGCTTAGAAGCTAATTCAATACAAGAGTTTAGTAGCTTACGAAGAAAGCAACATGCACGGAGTTGAAACATGCTGGAATTGTTCAAATCAAGAAGAGAAGACTTTCAAGATAATTCCATAAATGGTAACCCTTCAAGCAGATGCGTGTGACAAGCAATTCCAAAAATGTATTTCCATTTTAAGTACACTGTTTGTCTTTATACAACATAAATAGGCTGTATGAGTAGCATAATGAGATATAAAGAAACACTGAGCTGTTTGAGATAAATCTTTAGGTTTCTTTTATCAAATTTTGTAATTCGCAGCTGTGTTTTTGTAACACGGATTTTCTTCAATATACCTCAAGTAGATCGATTCAACTCCACCTGAAATTTTAAAAATCAGTGTGTTTATATACCTCCTTTAAGATTACTCGCTATCATCTTGTTCTCGCATAAGAATACACATTTAACTCTATATCTTGTGTATAGTGAAAATTTCATAGTTCGAAAGAAAAGTGAAAATTTAACTAGATTGTATTTAACCCCACTTCTACAACCTAGGTTGCATTGTTGGGACTCAACATAACATATTTATAAAACAAAGACGACTACATGATATTACATGAAATTATATACTAAAAATATAATTTTTCGATTTTGAGGCAATATATGATAAAGAATAATAGAAAACGACCAATCTACCGATTTTTTAGGCTTGTTGGCCCGATTTACTGATTTCTGGAAACTTGGCCCAAAATGCCGACGGGATACGCCGTTGTGTGTGGCGTATCTCGTGTCACTATATCAGTCAAAATTACGAAAGCTCTCGCCTCTCCTCTCTAGAGCACTCTCTCTGCCGGCGACTTCTCGTCGTCGAGAAAGGCTCTCCCCACCACCATAGATACACCAAAGCACCACAGTCTCATCTTCCTTCTCCTACCCGTCTCTGTTTCTCATCTTCGTATTCTTCGGCACCACAGGGGCTTGTACGAAGCTTGTCGGAATGGTTCGAACTCGTCACAATCGCGTTTAGGTTTCAGATTGGGGTTTCATAATCCAGCATTAGAAATGATAAAGGAATGGTACAGGGTTTAGAGGATGAGAAGCCGATTTCAATGATGTATAGAATGTAACGGGAAACTGACCAATGTTGTTGAACTAAGATTAGATGAGAAATGAATAAAATCGTCGAATTCATCGCCTCCTCTGCAGAAATGAAGCCTGGCGTGGATACGCATTTGGAAAATGCGTATCTTAAGATACAGGACACGCTCATGCGTAACATGAGCATAATAACTTTCCCAGTAGCGTATGTGCTTGGTACTACTTCCCTAGTATCGTATGTGATTGATACTCCATCACTAGTAGCGTGTTTAGTTGATATTTACGGCCTCCAATTCCGCCCGTGGGTATTTTGGCATCCTATAATTAAAATATGATTATTTGGGGCCTTCACCCCTACTTAATTTGTATTTTTTTAAACATTAAAATGAGTAATTTATCTGTTTATAAAATTCACATATCTATCTATTGTATATATAGGGTCTTGCTCAGGTGAGAATTGAGATCTAATCTCAGCACTACAATTTTTAAACCATTTTATGTCTTAGCCACATAAATTAAACACCCACCAGCATGATACATACACTCGCACACAACACCCAGTCACCCACACATACTCTCTCTCTCTCTCTCTCTCTCTCTCTCTCACAGCCAAACACTGCCTTAACAAAACAAGCACACTAATGGAGTCTTCTTAGTCAATTTTTCTACACGGACTGCACAGACACGACCATATTATGACGCCCCCATATCCGGGGTCGGAGATCTAGGCGCTCACGGTCCATTTTCCATTGATAACATACATGTTCTTGTTCATAGCCAATTGATGAGTGGATATTTTATTCACTTAAAACATTTCCATTTGGCTTAAAACGAATGTTTGTACTCGAGTTGTGGTATTTTTGATCTCTTTTAAAGGTATTGTGCAGGAATGTCAATCACAGGTGTTAAAGGAATGAAGCGGAGCAATCGGAGCGCAAATTGGAGTTATAATGAAGAAAAAGGGAAAAATGCAGTTTGCTGAACAGAAGGCACGGCGCGGCAGCGCCGTGTTTGAACTTGTATATGGCGCGGCAGCGCTGAGGGACGTCTGTGGCGCGGCAACGCCGGTTTCATGCACAGATGTGGCGCGGCAGCGCCGGTTGTTCTGACGGGAAATTCCTGATTTGCTGATTTTTCGAGATGAAGTAAAAAAATAAAATTCTTTACGAACTACTTGCACCTGGAGGCCTATATAAAGGAAGAAAAAAACCCTAGAATAGAGAGGAGGTCTTACCACGTATTGTATCTACGGAGTTTTGAAGCACGAAGAAGCGAGGAAGAAGATAGTTTTCAATTTATTCTTGTATTCTTCCTAGTTTGTGGATGCTTGGTTTGGGTGTATTCTTTAGAACCCTTGATATTTATTTAAATCATTATTCGTTTTCTTCTATCATGTTTACATTGGAACCCATGGTGACGATTAGTTTGATTATGAACTAATTCGTTGTCATGGGGTTTTAGCGGATTTATTCATGAAATCTATTTGTTAAATCTTCTCGATGCCTATAGTGTGATTGATGTGATATCCTATCATGGTTGATTTAATTCGTTATAGGAGAGTAGCTAACTCATGTAATTGTGTGTTAACTTTTATTGAAGCGAAAGTGGATATAAGAGTTTAGAACTTGCCATGCTAGCATAGGTTTATGCGTGAGAATATCATTCATAATTAGTGTCGTAACTCTAACCGTTTTATGACGACTATGTGATCAATTGAATGCTTGTACTTCAACCATTATGTTTCAATCTATATAGACATATAGAGATTAGGTATAATTGGGAGACTAAGTGATTTCTATCTTTATTGTGGATGTTATTTAGGATGGTATTTGTGCAACGAAGGTTGGCTTATATCAGTTTTGTGTATTCGATCAGGTATTAACAAATCACATGAAAAGGCTAGAGAAGTGGAGACTATAGATGGATTGTTTAATGAAGTTAAAATCCCATGTTTTATTTTCATAAGTAATTCGACATAATTCTTAGTTCAAGTAGTTGATATTTAGTTATAAATCTTAGAGTAAGTGTAGTGATAAACAAAAATCCAATTGTTAATTTGTCGTAGCATCGAATAATAATCATACATCGGTGAGTGAATTAACTAGACAATACAATGAGTCCCTGTAGGAACGAATCTTATTTGCTATCTATATTACTTGAGATCATGTGCACTTGCGTGTTGAGTTTGGTCGTAACAAGTTTTTGGCGCCGCTGCCGGGGACGCGATTTTGTTTATTTAGTTTCAGTATTTACCATCAGTGGTCATTAAAGTTCGGTGACTAGGACGTTTCTCACCAAATTTCTTGTTGGTGAATTTCAGGTACTTTTTGAGAGTGTATGCGTACACGAGCTCAAGCACGTAGAGAAGAACTACTAAGGAGAAAACTTGACTTTGAGAACGTCGGGTTAGAAGACGATCTTGAATCAATAGAAGAAATGGCAGATCAAGCACAACCAGAGAAGGCTTTGAGTGAATTCTCTCAGCCAAAAGTGGAGGATATTCATACCATTATTGTTCGCCCAGTTATTGGGGCTAATAATTTCGAGCTTAAGCCAAACATCATTCAGATGATTCAGGATACAGTACAGTTTAGGGGTAGTCCTACTGAAGATCCAAATGCTCATATTAGGGACTTCCTTGAGATCTGTGACACCTTCAAATTCAACGGAGTTACAGATGACGCAATCAGATTGAAACTATTTCCCCTTCTCTCTTAGGGATAAAGCCAAGAGTTGGTTACATTCTATGCCATCAGGCTCTATTAAAACATGGACAGACTGTGCTCAAAAGTTTTTGACGAAGTATTTCTCCTTGGCGAAGACAGCAGCTTATCGGAATTCTATTTCCCAGTTTGCTCAACAACCTCAGGAATCTTTGGGGGAAGCTTGGGAAAGGTACAAGGAGATATTGGCACGTTGTCCTCATCATGGGATGCCGGATTGGATGATAATTAGCAATTTCTATAACGTGTTGGGAGCTCAGTCCAGGCCTATGTTAGATGCAGCTTCTGGAGGTGCGCTATGGGCAAAAAGCTATGAGGATGCCTATAATCTTATTGAAATGATGGCGGCCAATGAGTTTCAGAATCCTACTCAACGCTTGCCACCTGCTAAAGTGGCTGGAGTTCTTGACTTGGATGTAGCTACTGCTATTGCTGCTCAACTCAAGGCGTTGACAATGAAGGTAGATTCCCTTTCTAATCATGGGACTAACCAGGTTGCTATGGTGTGTGAATTGTGTGCAGGGGCTCATGACACGAATCTGTGTGCTATCTCATCTGAATCTGCACAATTTGTTAGTAATTTTCAAAGAGCTCAGCAACCAGTGCCTAATGTTTATCATCCCAACAATCGGAATCATCCTAATTTCAGTTGGAGCAACAATCAGGGTGGTGTTCAGCAACCCCAAAATCAGCAGTTCAATGCAAGGCCATATAATCAGAACTATCAACCACCACCTTATGCTCCAAGGCAACCATTCAATCCACCGGGATTTCAACCATCTCAAGGGAATTCATTGAATCAGTCTGAGAAGTCTGAATTGGAAGAGCTTCGAATGATGTACAAGAGTCAGGCGGTGTCATTGAAAACTTTAGAGAATCAAATTGGTCAACTGGCCAATGCATTGTTAAACCGTCAACCAGGAACGCTTCCGAGTGACACAGAGATGAATCCAGGAAAGAAAGATCACAAGAAACAGGTCCAGGCAGTAACATTACGATCAGGAAGAATTCTACAAGGTCAGAACAATGAAAAATCAACCGAGGAAAAAAATGAAAAATCTGAACAGACTGCACGGCGCGGCAGCGCCGTTTCCCAGTATAATACTGGCGCGGCAGCGCCGCAGCTTCTGGAAGAAAAAAGTGATTTTGATGCTGGGGTCGAATCTGGTCCTAAATTGCTACCTAATGCTACTCCCTCGACTCCTATAACTTGTAAGAATGATAATGCTCAGAAAGAAGTAGAAGATAAGGTGTTTCCACCTCCTCCATACCCAAAATGAATTCAAAGGCAAAAGTTCGACAAGCAATTTACTAAGTTCTTGGAGGTCTTCAAGAAGTTTCAGATTAACATACCATTTGCGGAGGCTCTTGAGCAAATGCCGAGCTATGCGAAGTTTATGAAGGGCATTCTCTCGAAGAAATTGAAACTTGAGGAGCTAGAGACCGTTGCCTTGACGGAGGAATGTAGTGCCATCTTGCAACAAAAGTTGCCGCCTAAGTTGAAGGACCCCGGGAGCTTTACCATTCCATGTACTATTGGAGATCTCTCATTCAGCAAATGCTTGTGTGATTTGGGTGCAAGTATTAATCTCATGCCCTTATCAGTTTTCATGCAACTTGGTCTGCCGGAGCCAAAGCCAACTAACATCTCCTTGCAGTTGGCTGATAGGACGATCATGTATCCGAGGGGTATAGTAGAGGACGTCATGGTGAAGGTTGATAAGCTCATCTTTCCTGCCGATTTTGTGATTCTAGATTTTGAAGAAGATAAGAAGATTCCCATAATCTTGGGAAGGCCTTTTCTAGCTACGGGTCGTACTTTGATCGATGTGCAAAAAGGGGAGCTTACAATGAGGGTGCAAGATCAGAATGTCACCTTTAATGTGTTCAAGGCCATGAAATTTCCGACAGAGGATGAGGAGTGTTTCAGTGTGGAGTTAGTTGATACGGGTCAGGCAGAAGAGTTTGATCATTTGTTGAGCAAAAAGTTAGACGTGCACAAGCTCGAGCATCACATCAGTGATTCCATTGATAATTCTTCCATTCAAGATCTCTCGAAGGTGAAGCTTGGGAAGCTACCACCACACTTGAAGTATGTCCTTGTGGATGATGAACTTGTGATTTTTGAAGTATGCCAAGATAACGTGTTAAGAAGGTGGATGACCGATGATGAAGTAGAAGAGAGTGTTGTTCAGCCGTCCGAATCGAATAAGCACCTTAGAGGTGTGAGGAAGAAAAAGAAGGTGAAGAAGTCGACGGGTGGAAAAATCAAGTTGAAGAGTGAAAGAAAAGTTGTGTTGGGAGGAAACAAACATGTCAACGTGTGCATGAATGGTCTTTCGGTTGAGGACGGTTCGGTTATTCTTTTGAAACCGCCGTGAGTTGAGGAAGTGACGTCCGGCTAAATGACGTTAACGACAACGCTTCGTGGGAGGCAACCCATGTGTTTCGTCGAGTAGGTATGTTTTCTGCTTTCCCTCGTATTTACTTCCATTCAATACGAACATTGAATTTTTCAAGTTTGGGGGTGGTTTGGGGGATAAGCAGTGTATAGTAGTATTTGTGTGTTATTGTGTTTTATGTAGATTGCATATATTTTGCATAGTAGTAATAGTTCATGCATATATGTTCGTATTATTTATGTTTGTTTCATATAGGACATTCTGTTATTGTGATATTTATGTTCATATAGTTGCATGAGCATGGCATGCATTTTCATGATCCCGTAGAACTTGCTAATTCCGACTGGTAGGTAAGTGTCTAATTGAGTGTGGTAATAATGAATAGAGGGTTGATTTATAGTGCCTATGAAATTGACTTGCGTGTTTCAGAAACAAAACTTTTACACAGACTCATTGGGTGCTTTTGGGCTAGGTTAGGTGAAAGGCATATGACATAGCCTATTTGTATTTCGAGGATACAACTCAACTCAAACAAGAATGTAATAGTAAATAGTATATGTACTGTCACAGGGATCTCAAATGTATAAGTGTCAAGAGAAAGAAGACAAAGTCAATCTACTGTTTTGAGGAATACTACACTTGAAGAAGTTCATTGAGTTGATCAAGCATCAGTGGAGTAATCAAGACAGTGGATTCTATTTATAGTGACAAGAGATTCCTACAGTGGCAGAATACAGATTACAAAGGTTTGAAAAAGAAGACATGAACCTCAACTTTAAAGTCAATATATGAAGAACAGTCATTGCGGTTAGTCACTCATGAACCAGACAGTACATCGAGTGTCAACATTAAACAGTGGTTGTTTATCATTAACTTCAGTGGTTCAAGCTGTCAAGACTGGTATGTTAAGAAAAGAAAGGAACCAAATCATAGAGTCAAAAATAAAGAAAAGCCGTTGGAGTTAGTCGCTCATGAACCAGACCGTGCATCGAGCGTCAACAAAAATTCGGTGGTAATTCTTTATTACTTTCAGTGGTTCAAGCTATCATGACTGGTATATGGAAGAAATCATTGTGCAAGCAACAGAGGTGCTAAATTAATTAACCACAATGGTTTTGCAATCAATACTTGCTAAGGAATAATCTTTGTGGAGGATCAAATTTATCAAGACATAGAAGACCACAAGGGTTATGCTATCAAGGAGGTATATTAATTTTATCTTAATTAATTAAGTCATTTGAATTATTTATTTGATAAATTAATTCTATTCGAATTAATTTATTCAATAAATTAATTAAAAGATTAATTAAGTTGGAATTAAAATAATTATAAAAAGACTTCATATTAATTCTCTTTTAATTAAATTAAATTAGTTGGCTAATTTATTTTATAAATTAATTCGATCAGAATTAATTTATTCTTTAAATTAATCAATTAATTAATTAAATCAGAATTAATATAAGTGTTTAAAGACTTAAAACAATTCTGCTCAGCGAATATGACCTAATGGAGGTCGGTATGACCTATTCTAAAGTCATACCGAAGCTACTCAGATTGATTAAGTCATACTGATCTAAGTCATTCTGATCTACTCACACTGATTAAGTCATACCGAAGATACTTAGACTGATTAGGTCATACCGAGCAGATTAAGTCTTACCGACTTGAAGATATTTCTGAAAAGCAAATTAGGTCATACCGACAAAGTGCTTTATGTCATACCCAAAGGCTGCTCAGAAATTAGGTCATACCGACACATTATTAAGTCATACCGCCCAAGATTTAAGTCATACCTAAGGAAAATTATGTCTTGGAGCAAGTTTAAGTCATGCCGACAGCTGATTTATTATGTCTTGAAGCAGTTTAAGTCATACCAGATCAGTACAAGACTTAAATGGCTATAAATACACCAGCAGACACAGCAGAACAGCTCTGGAATTTTTCACTTCTCCAGCAGAACACGGCAGAGAGAGACCAAGAGAAAAATAGTTCCTTGAACATCAAATAAATTCTTGTAAATTATTTCTAGCTTGTATTGATAAATCTAAACCACTAGAAATTGTTTACTTGCACTTGTGGAACTATCTAGCGGATTAAGTTCCCTAGAATCTCTCGATCTTTTTATTACAAATATAGAAAAATTCATGTCGAATTTTCTATAGAATTTGTAATAATAAATTTCGATCTTTTTATTTACAAATATAGAAAAATTCATGTCGAATTTTCTATGAATTTGTAATAATTAGTTTGGTCATCAAACCTTGTAATTTGTACCCGTGTATTTAGACACACCCCATCAAGTTAATGTAATTTTATATTCAACTTGAAATATCGGTATTCGTTTTATTCCGCATCAATTTGTTCTTGATTTAATATTTTAATATTTTTAAGAAAAGAGCAAATTCGATAAAACGGTATAGTTTGTATTCAACCCCCCTTCTACAAACTATTTTGGACCTAACAATTGGTATCAGAGCCTTTTGATTGACGCACAAATCAAGATCCTTATTTTTGTGGTCCTCCAATTGGTTTTCGAGTTTGTTGACCCATACAGAAATTAAATCCGGTATTAGACCAAAAAGTCAACTCCTCTATTTTCGATTTTTTAACCTTCAAAAAATTCAATACTTGAGATTTTTGAACTTTAAATAATTTGAACTTATTTTTGGATTCTTTAACTTTCAAAATTTTCAATATTGAGATTTTTGAATTTTAAATAATCTAAATTTATTTTCGGATTCTTTAACCTTTAAAAATTCTCAATTTATGATATTTTTGATTTTTAAACAATATGCGTTTATTTTCAATTGTTAATTAAATTGAATTTATTCTCAAATTGTTTAATCTTCAAAAATTTTCATTTTATGATATTTTTGATTGTTAAGTAATCTTAACTTATATTCGAATTTTTTAATTCTTGAAATGATTAATTCTTGGGAATTTGTGATTTTTAAACAACTTGAGTTTATTTTCAAATTGTTTAATTTTCAAAATTTTTAATTCTTGATAATTTCGAATTTTAATTAACTTGAATTTATTTTCGGATTCTTTAACTCTAAAAAATTTCATTTCTTGAGATCTTTTGATTCTTAATTAATTTGACTCTAATTTCGAATTTTAATTAATTTGAACTTACTTTCAGATTTTTTATTTCTCAAAAAATTTTCGAGACCTTGAAGTTTTTGAATTTTAAATATTTTGAATTTATTCTAAACCAATAGTTCCAAGAAGGTTGTTAGTTGAAGATTCCTACGAATTGTCAAAGATGATTTGAATCTTTTGAAGAAAATGCATTTTTCAATGAAATTAATTTCTACCTACTGAAGAAAATTTTGTGGAAGCTCCTCAAAATTATATCCATAGAATTCACTGGTTTTTCAAAAGCAGGAATGGAAGAGGTTTTAGTGGATAGAATTTTTCTCGAAGATTTGAATTAAGTCTATTGATTCTGTGATATACAAACACTAAGTGGATTGCTCCAATGTAACATCTACTATACTTAGTGGATTGTACCAAGAAATATCTTTCAAGGAATCAATAGAGATTTTAGAAAAGTGGAATCAAGGAGGTTTGAGAATGAACTAAACAGTTAGACATCTCAGTCAGGAATTAATGATGGAATCTCAGAACATACATGAAGAGTTACTAATTTAGAAAGAGTACAAATGTTTAATCCAGGAATTAGGCCTATCTATTCCGAAGTAGAAACTCTTCAGGATACAGTTCAAGAGGTGGCTCCAAGACTGAGTTGGTGGAAAGAACAAAACATGATAGTTGTAGTTATGAAAAGTTTTATGTGATAAGTAACTATCAAGGTGTGCAACATGGTACAGAATTCTGACAGATAAGGATGAATAGGGATTCATTAAATGAGATGAAACAGAAGCATCAATGCAGAACTTATTTTGCTGAAGGAAAGAGTTGGGATGGATCAGATGATGATGAGAAGAGCATAATTAATATCTTGCCTTCATAGCAATCTCTGAAGATGATTCATCTCACATGTCTCAGGTATCAATTCTTCGAACTAGTGTAATATATAATTCTCAGAAATTCAAAGCATGTTAAGATCTTAGTTTTTAATTATTATATCTTTGGTTAGAAGATCTTATTATGTGTATGAATATTTGTTGAATTTAATTAATTGCAATAGTGAGTTAGAAGTGTTCCTTAGACAATATCTCTCAATTCTTAAAATGATATATGTCAAGCATATATGACCTCTGCTTATGCTAGTTTCAGGATCCCTAGTAGAACAAGATTTGCTTATTCATTCTGAATTGTTTGTTAAGGTTTAAAAAGTTTAAAAGATGGAATAATTACCTAGGGTGTCAGTAGAACATCAAGTCATTTGTAAAACTGACTTAGGTAATAGAGATTATATAATATAATATAACAATAGGAATGGATTGGATTGGATAGAATTAGTGATTAATTGTTAATTCTTCTATTCCATGCATGTTTAGAAAATTATTGAATATCTGTAAATCTACTTGCTACCTGTTACACAAGTGTACATAGGTTAAAGTAGATAGTACTGAATTTTCTAAAATGCATAACATGCCTAATTTGCATAATTCTTATCTGCAATGTTTTAATGCTGAATGTATGCAATGTATTCTTATTATCATGCCTGCTTATTTCAAATGTCATAAATACATTTCCTAGTATTTGCATTGATCATAGAAAAAGCATGTTTAAGAATAACAATAAGGTACAGACTGCTAGTCCTCCTTATGTTAGGAAGGAACCATTATTCTCCTTGCTCAGTGAATATTTTATCAATGACATTAAAAAGGACAAATGGTCAGTCTAAGATAAGAATGAGCTTGTTAAGGTTAAAACTGTTGTTAACTCTGATAAAAGAGAAATCTCTAATCCATCTAGACCCAATTAAAACAATTTGGGTACCAAGAACTTTTTATTAATTTGTGAATGTAGGGCTAAACAGGTTAATCGATTATGCATTATTATTGATTTATTTAAAGCATATCATCGAAGAAAGAACCCTGCTATCAAATGTGAATGTGAAGACAGGCCAAGTGGTTCTTCCCTTGGAGACAACAGCAAGGGTATGACCTAGGGTCAAGGCTATTCAATAGCAAAGGAATGTTGTCAGTAATAAAGCATCTTTTATAAGATGAAGAGCCTACTGTTCGAGGATTAAGGAAAGAGAACTTATCTGTAGCTGACATGGAATCTCAGTCAAAGGTGAAGTCAACAAGGTCAAATCTAAAGCTTCATCAGACAAGAGTTCAGCTATGACATAAGGAGCTCTCTCACCTGAATGTCATATCAAGAGATTCTTTCCGGGAAATCGAATTAGTAAAGGAGACTACCTCATCTGGAATTAAAGTAAAATAAAATTATGAGGCATGTCATAAAGAGAAGTCAAAGAAGCATCACACAGAAGTTCTACATTAAAGTAAAATATACCTTAGTGATGATGACTGATGACTTCTCTCAAGAAACAAGTTGTTGTTCAGACAATCTGAAGACAAGACACCACTGATGATGATTGATCACATCTTAAACCCTGATCCGTAGGAATTTTAGGAAGACCCCATAAGTATGAAGGAAATTGTTTTGCAAGATTAAATCGAAATTGAGCATCCTAGCAATCAGCTAATGCTCAAGAGGAAAATTTCCTTTGTTACTCAATGGAGTCAACAGCCTACAGGGTGATTGTTATTAATCAACAGAAGGTGATTGAAAGTCGTAGTGATGTTCAACAACTTCTAGCTCCCAGTTGTCAATGGTGATGATTATTTTGATCCAATCAATGTCAAACATGGAGAATCTTCATGTAAACCCAACAGCAGCTTAGGGGGAGCAACTGAAGATCAACTAGTCAACTCAACACCACACTGAAAGTCAAAGGATACTATGAGAACATGTCTGCCAAGACAAAGAATGTTGACTCAATTAATTCTTTGTCCTAGTTCTTAGTGTTTCTAATGGTGGAAGTAAAAGACTAGCAGAGCTTCAAGTACTAATGATTATTTCTTTAGTTTTCTTTTAGAAGAAACTAAGAAAGCTACAAAAGCTCTGAAAGATTCAAATTGATTGATTGCAATGCAAGATGATCTCAATCACTACAAAAGGTAGATTGAAGGGAAGCTGGTATCCAGACCAAACAACAAGGCTGTATTTGGTATAAGGATAACCAGAAGTTTAACTGGATGTCAAGGCATTGTTATGAGGGACAAAGCCAAACTGGGTGCAAGGCTACAATTTGATCAAACAGTATATTTGACAAGAAGCACCAGTGATAAGACTTGAGGATATCAGGCACCTGCTGCACATTCAAGATTATAATGGACATCTGGACCTACTGAATCTGGATGCTAGAGGAATGTGAACAAGTGCACTCCTAGTTGGTGAGATAATTGAAAATCTCTACAGGTTAGTATGAACTGGTATCATCACTCAAGCAAGCATGGAAGACATGGTATGACACCCTACCTATAATTTAATATTTGGTATCAATCTTTAACAGCTGGTATCTTTTAACAATTGGTGTCACATTTATAGAACTCTCTACATCTTTAGGCACAAATACAATGATAAATATGTGCAATGATATCTTGACTATATTTTATGTTGGTTTATTAACTAAAAATTGGTATCAAGATATTTGCTGTTTTGATGTTGGTAAAGTTGCAATTCTTTTGAATTACTTCATGCAAGCCAATAGAAGAATCCTTTTAGGAGCTCAGGCAAGCCAAAAGAATAATTCTATTTGGAGCACAAGTAAGCCAAAAGAATGATGACAATAAAAGTAAGTCCAGGATCATTTGTTTCTATTCAGAAGATTCTAGACCTGTCAAGACTACCTACCAACACATCACTATAGCTGGCTTTTGACCTATTAGTTTGGACCTAACAAGTTGGTAATCAAAAATCTTAAGATGGACCCGGATCTGAGGAAATGGTACCCTAGAGATATTTGACCCAATAAGTTCAGGATCTACTAATTAGGACCTAATCAGGCTATAGAGTAATCATCAGCTTATTATCTTATTCAATTGCTAATAGATCACTTACACACATATTTTATTCTCAATATGCAAATTTGCAAGGCCCCAAGTGGATCCTAGAGAATCTATTCTTGTAGTTATTACACTTGATTTTCAGATGTCTTAAGTTGGACCCATCTCCGGAGATGGTACCCTAGAAACATCAGTTCTGACATGTTTTGCTGCATAGTGACAGATCAAATGAGTTGTAGGAAAGTAGGAGAACACAAGGAAACAACTTCATCTCCAACAACTCTGTGGAACGCTCAAGGCTAAGCAACTTGCATAAGGTATCAATTATTTCGAGAGCTTGTCTTTCATTAAAATTAACTTACAGACATGTTTGCTAAATCACTTGATGAAATTAATTTTTCAAGATTGGTTTGTAAACTTGGGATTTTATTAATGCTATATGATTTGTATATCCCATCTGTTAAGTAATTCTTAAGTAAGCTCACAAGTATTCAATTGTTCGTATTGAAAGGACTTGTGAACTTATTTACATCCAGACCTCATGCTGAGAATTATCTGTTGAATGATTGCCATGTGTATAATTGCAATATATTTTAGTGGTGATTATTTAAGGATAATTTGAATACTTAAATGCTAAAATCTAACTCATAGAGATTTAGTATTTAATTATTTGTTTTGATTAATATGAGCTATAGAACCTGAAACAATTCAATTTAGTATTTGCTCTGTATCTCATATTTATTAAAATAAATAAACAACATAACTAATTTTGACCTAATCTGTATTGGTCTTCAATCAGTTATGAGATGTTAATTCTAGTGAACTTTAATATCCCATTTTCAGGAATTCACTATAATTAATATCATGGTTCTAACAATTGGTTGTATTGAAGTTTTGACTTATATCAGTTGATGATATTTAGTTAGAATTCTATTTACTAACTAATTGTAAGATGTATTGGTATGTGTGAAATTACTTAGAACTCCTCTAAGTAATCATTGTTATATCTTTTAAAATTCACTCATATTACTATGCATAGTATGAAAATTCTCTAAGTAGAACTATGGATATTGAAATATCTAAAGTGACCATTGTTCAGTTACTTGGAATAATTTTTGTGCTTATTTGCAAGCTTCTAATCACTTTGATAATAAATGTTATATACTATGGATCAAGGTGTATAGGACTTAGAATATCATTTCTAAGATTGCAGACAAAACATCTTTGGTAATCTAGTCTTATTTATAGAACCAAGGTTGTCTACCAGTAAACAGTTGTTAGGAGTTAACAATTGTTATTATCGAGGAGTTGCCTTGAAGTCATAAGTTTGAAATGTTATTTCTTAAGAGCTTGTGTATTTCTTGTTAACTAGTTCCTCGTACTTATGAATATCAGTGAATGATGTTCTTAAGTAGTTAGATGCTAATATTCATTCTGTCAATTGGTATTCAATGTAACAATTCAATCTTCACTGAATTGAATTTATCAAACAATTGGTATCATTGAATATTTAGTATTTAACAATGATTATTTATATCCTAGTTAAATTATGACGTGAAGCAATTCAATGGTTTATTTGCTCATAATTTAATTTTGGTAAAGTAATCATAAACACAATTACTTGCATTTTAAAGTATTTGATAAATACTAGCAGTTGGTATCAAATAGTATAATATTTGTTTACTGACAATTGCTAGTTGTTCTGATATTTTATTGCAAACTAATTGTGATGTATATATTATCTCTGATGATATTACTTAGGATTTATTCTGAGTAAATGTGTCTTATCTATGAATCATTAGTATTAGTATATATTAAGGTGTTCAACTTTCTAAGTAAGTGAGACTTAAAATTAGATTCGGTCTCCTATCATATTTTGAAGTGGTGAAGATTTTTCAAAATTAAATTCTCTAATTCTGGTTATACACCACTTTATACATATGATAGTTCTTAGAATATTTTACATCCATCAGTCAATTACTTAGTTTATGTTGTGCTAAGTAATAAAGTGCCAAAGGAGAGACATTGGTTATCTGTACTTATGTACTTGGTAATCTTTGTTACCTAAACGACATTCAGTGCTTGTATGAGTCTTTTCACTAACTTTTGTGTTAAAGTTCTCTATACGTAATAAGCACTTAAAGAAAATCTTTCTTTCTAAATTACTGCGAAGTCAAGAGTTTGTGTCTTTTAAAATTAAAACGACCTAGTTTTCATTAAAAGACATGATAATACATTGTTTTATGCATAAATACAAACTCTTGCACATTAACAGTTTTTAAAAGAAAACTCAATTTTTCTGCAGTTGTGATTGCTTATATTGTAAAACTTTTTAAAGTCACAACTGTACATCATTTCTCTCACATGATATAATGCATACGTTTTCACACAATGTTATGGTATGTTGTAAATGCATTCTATCTCTATTTTGCTCTATTGCTATGTGATGCAGGTTCAGCTCCTAGTGGAAGATTTCTCACATTGTAAGTCATGAGGTTGTAAACCCAACAACTTCTATCCCGGACTATAAATCCAAATTTAAACACATCCTAACTTACCCCTGAAGTGGAAGTAATTTATTTGACTCGAGGTCAATAAGGGAGTAACTGCACTTGATGCAGCAAATAAGGATGTGAGGGATAGTAAACCCACAGCTCTACCTCTCAAGGAGAATAGATGTATATAACTTGAGGTATCTGTAAGCTCGCCTGCATTCTCCCAAAAGAATGCAGAGCTGAAAATGGCACTAAAACAGTCTCTGGATTAATTATCTTAAAATGATGAGTTTATTGAAATTCGCCTGTCGGTCAGGGAATCTGTTGGTAAGTCACTACCTCATACACAATTCTAAAATACTTTCTATGCACAAAGTGAGATTGCACACACTAAGGACGAATTGACGGAAACAACTAGTACTCCGACCATTTTACGGTTAGGATTATAAGTTGAAGGTTCCTCAAAGAACTAAGAGTCTTCACAGACCTCGAGAGAAGGTATTGATCTCAATGCAAAATTCAACAAGATCATTATCTAACTCCCCAAATGGAACATCTCTGGATCCTGCAGGTATCGGATCCGACATAGGTGCGGATCGGCAACTTGTTAACTATGATTCAGATTTACCTGATGAGTTTAACAAGGTGATGTCTTCATAGACATTAGATGGAAACATGATTTTAATTCTAAGTTTTGATTTCATTGTTTACCTTCTCAGAATTCAAATCTGAAACCCATAAAAAGGGAAAATTTTTATCAACTTGTAGATTATGACTCAGATTCGTCTGACGAGTCTAACGAGGATCGGGGATTTGCGAAACCCCATTGCACCACCAGTGACCTCTCTAGAAGGGGCTATGGTGAATTTTCCTTGCAGGTACACATGGATGTTGGAGCTATGAGAGATAAGAGTGATACACTAGTGAGCATGAGTGTAAACACTTGAGAGTTGAGAGATGAGATCACTCATTTTAAGTGATATGAGTGGAGAGATGAGCTAAACACTTGTGAGGTACACGAAACAGAATCACACACTCACAGTGAGGAAGAAAGATAAACACCAAATCTCATTCCCTATTCCCAAACAAAGTTACTTACAAGATTTGGGAGATACAAGGAAATTGTAGGAAGATTTGGTTGTCAGGATGATCAATAGTGAGGCCATTCTATAATATCTAAAGGGCAATGTTGATCAGTCTACATACTTCTATTCTGGAAGTCTTCATGAAAATCCTTCAACACAAGCAAAGTTTCTTTTCTTTATTGCAGCAGACAATGTTATATGTATGAAGAATCTATTGTACTAAAGGTAAGAGGTGAGTTATAATTGAAAATATGGTATCATCTAATTTACATTTGGATGTTTGCTATAATTGAATGCTTGAAGGATTACTCAACTAAGGGGGGAGATATACTGAAGAAGATATACTCAAAGATTGCCTTAGTAAGAGATACTCAACTAAGGGGGAGATTATAAGCTTACCTTAGTGAGGGGGAGATTTTCTATCTAAGGGGGAGAGATATGAAAAAGGGATATACCTTAGAATGGGGGAGTATTCACCTTGTCAGGGGGAGATAGATTTATTCGCCTTGTCAGGGGAGATGAGAAGTATTCATCGTTATAAGGAGAAGTCATATCACCTTAGGTAGGGAGACATGAGGAAGGAGAGAAGTATAAAATGACAAAGAAGAATTCTTCAGTATGTGGCTGACAAGTCGTATTCTTTACCACTGAAGAATTCCCAAGTATCTGCTGATAATGTTCAATATTAGATGTAAAGGGTTATCAGGCAGATATGTCAAGAAAGGAAGATGAGTTACTTAATTCATTGTTAGAGAAACAATCATCTATCATTTCATCTACTGAGATTCTGGAATTGTAATATCTAAACCAGAAATTTTTTTATGTATTATTTACTATAGCTCTTTAAAGCTTTATCTTCTTCTTGTTTGTAGTTGAGTTATCCTCTAGGAATTTGTATGTTAATGTTTAACAAACAAATAGGGGGAGATTGAAAGGCATATGACATAGCCTATTTGTATTTCGAGGATACAACTCAACTCAAACAAGAATGTAATAGTAAATAGTATATGTTGTAAGATCCCGGATTATTTTAGGATTTATTATTATTATTTTTTATTGTTTTAATTATGTTAATTAGTATTTAAAGTATGGAATTGGATTTGAGAATATCGTTGTGGAATTCAACGATATTTAGTATCGAGTTTATATGAGTATATATGGATTTATGTGTGCCAATGTGTGCCCCAATATTTTTATTGTATTTTAGTGATTTAAAAGTATTTAAATAAAGTATTATTAATCTTCGAAAATCTTTATTTATTTATCGAAGATGGATAAAATCATGAAATCTTTTATGAAATTATCTTTATATATTTATTGAGTTTTTAAAAGTGTTGGGTGGATTAATTTGGGTGTTTTAGTATTTTAAAATGATTTTAAGAGTTTTATAGTTTTTAAAGGATCAAAACTTTGAAAATTCGTATTTAATTCATTTTTGATCCGAAAAATATTTCAAAAATATGTGGGTGTTCGTAATTTTATTTTCTTTATTTTAAAAATGAAAAGTTTAATTTTTCGAATATTATATTTGATTTCGAATTGTAAGCGTCGTTTAGTAGTGTTTTAACTGGGCCGAAGAGTAAGGTTAGTAGTTATAATTGGTAATTGGGCCAAGCCCATTAGTTGAAAACAAGAGCAGCAGTCAGAAGGTTCGAGAGAATACAGGAGAAGAAAAAAAAAAGAAAGGAAAGAATTGGGGGAAGAGAAGAGATGGGGGATGAGTATTAAATAC
This sequence comes from Saposhnikovia divaricata, assembly GCA_036435485.1. NCBI lineage: Eukaryota > Viridiplantae > Streptophyta > Magnoliopsida > Apiales > Apiaceae > Saposhnikovia > Saposhnikovia divaricata. The sequence continues at coordinate 103,957,824 of CM071601.1, forward strand.
ATATATAGATACATATATGTGTGTATATGCAAGAATTCGTGGCAGGTGCTGGGTGCTGGAAGAACGCACGTCGGGGAAGAAAGGGAGAAGGAGGACAGGTCGGGCGGCATCGCCGCCGTGGTGGGGTGGCGCGGTGGCGCACAGCTACAGCGGAAGGAGGAAGGTGAAGACGTGGGAGTTGCAGGTCGAAAGAGAGAGAGAGGAGAGAGATGGCAGGAGGGAGATGAAAGAGGAGCTGGAAAGAGATTTTCGGGGGTAGTTCTCCGGTGAGTTGACTTTTCCGGCGAGACGGAGCAAACCGAAATGGTATAATTTCGTGTCTACCTATTTAATTTCCGTATTTTAAATTATTTAATTGTTTTAATTTAGTTAGTTGTAAATTATGAGATGTATGTGTTAATTTTGATAATTAGTGTATATTGAATTTGGAGAATATGGTTGTGATTTAATTAGTTAAATTGTGAGTATATAGCTTAATTGTAGTAGTTTAATTATTAAATTTAATTTGTGAGTTAATGTGTAAATTTTAGTAGTTAGATTAAATTCCGAGAGTATATGTTTGTTAATTGCAATTAGTGGTATTAATTGCGAGTTTATGTGTTAATTGTTAAAGTATAATTGTTGAGTTTAATTATGAGTCCGATTAAATGTTCGGGTTTATAATTGTTATTTAATTAGTTTTAGATTGTGAGATTATCGTTTTAATTTCCGTATTTAGTTCGGAAAGCATATCGTAAAGTATAATTGTGATGAATGTTAGTTGTTAATCGTTATTACGTAGTAAGTGAAGTTTTAATTTCGAAAGTTGAACTTGGGAGATTTTGATGGATGTCGGGAGTTATATGGTTTTATTAAGTTATAAATGCTATGTGTTAAGTGTTATAGGTCGAAAAATCGTATTTGCTAAGTGCTTACCTGTTAAATTCTTGGTGGTAAATTATATGTGGTCGAGTAATTTTGATTAAGAAATTATATGGATGTACTAGTCGGTAAATGCTTATATGCTAAATGGTATTAAGCGAGTCGTAGTATTTAATGGCTTTACTAATTATGAATGGTACATGTTAAATGTCAGAATCTTATAATAATTAGAATTGTGCTAGGGGTTATGAGAAGATCACAAGTTTTTAAATGTCAATATTTAAAGGACTTGTGCAATTCTTTTCGACTAATCCCTAGGGCTTACGAATATCCATGATTAACTATCACGGGTATAATTCATATACTTATGTGGTGTGATCATCGATATAGCGTAAGTAATAGTTAGTGCTAGGGGTTGTTCCCTAGGGCTTACGAACATCAATGATTGGTTGTCACGTGTATCATTAAAATGCGTGAGAAATACGATCATTGGTGTAGAGTAAGTAGTAGTGTAAATCATTATGTGCTAGGTGCCGCATGTTTGGGCGGGTTTTATTTGTTTACTTTTTGTTGCTGCAAGTTGAGGCAGCTTTATTTTATTTTATTTTTGTAAAACAGGGTTTGAATTGTATTTGAGGGGCTGTGCCCATAGTCCGATAAACGAATAGGTCATGCCGAAATTTTCTAAAAATCCCCTACTTTTTAAGTTATTTAAATTATTTGATTATTTGATTTAAAGGCATGTATGTGTATGAGTGTTTAAGTACATATGTGATGATTAATGAGGGTGGATATATATATATATATATATATATATATATATATATATGTATGTATTGCTGTGTGAGTTATAAGTAATTAGTTATCAATTGGGTGTTTATGTACTAAATAGTACTTTATTATTATTTCAAGTATGATTAGGGATTCGATATAGAGCCAATGTACATGTTGACGGATTATTGAAGAAGATGTATGCGTGATCAAATAAGGGCCGAGGTGAAGTAAGTAGCGAATCGACGCATTGGAATCGAGGCAAGTGTACTAACCTCACTTATCGTTCAAGTGATGTGAAACTGTTTTATGTTATTTATCTGATATGTCTTTCAATTCCTTTTTGCTTGTATCTATACCCCATTCTTTTGTTGCCAGTGACTCGAACCTTGTATTTAAGTTCAGATTCCTTGAACTGCTTATGAATTGTTGTTTAAATTCTTATACCTTAATGTCATTCCTTTTTAATTATTTTGAACCTTTTATACCTTATTGTTTATTCCTTATAAATTACTATTGAAACACATGTACCTTATTATTTACCCTATTTTTCGTCGAACTATAACCCTTGACTTACAATTTATGTCTTGCTTTATCGTAGCCTTTTGCCTTATGTTTATTCCTTTAAACCATATCAGCGAAACCAAATTTTATAACCCTTGAATTAAATTCTAAAACCCTAACCCTTGTTTTGTTCTTCGATTCTTCAATTGTTTATGACCAGTGCAGTAACTTAAATCCTCCTTGAACTTCAGATTTCTCTATTCCATGTATATTCTATAAATGGTTGTTAAATCCTTGAATCTTAATAGTTGCTTCGTTCTTTAATTGATTTATGCCTCCTTGTTTATATATGATTCTGTTTTGCTGCACCATGCTATGTTAATTCAATCTTATTGCTTTACTGTTTATGATTCTTTATATCGAATGCTTCCCTGATCCTCAGTCTTTTATAATTGCAAATGAAATTGGATTAATTAATTAAAAATGTTTTAAAATTCCTTATACTGGGCTGATCTGTTATCAGTGAGTATAAAGGACTTAAAAGTGAAATGTTTTAAATTATTAATAATAAACTTGTTTATAAATTGGAAAAGCGTAAGAGGCTAGGGTGGTCCTAGTCCAGCACTTTTATTTAGCGTAAGAGGCTAGGGTGGTCCTAGTCCAGCACTTTTATTTAGCGTAAGAGGCTAGGGTGGTCCTAGTCCAGCATTAAAGGCCAATGTCAATAAGTGCCTAGTGAGGGGATCCCAGAGTATTGTTTTCAGCTGGACTTTACGTGGCTGATCACCCGTAATGTCTAGAGTATGATTAAAACTCCAATTCTATTAAATGTTTTTATGTAAGTATATTCTGAGTATAGAACTGTTTAAGTTTAAAGTATGTTGGATATCAAGTATGATTTGAGTTAATAAGTACTTTTAGTATAAAAATGGAAAGTTATTTATGTTAGTATTTTGAACGGTGAAAACTAATTCACGGTTATTACGGTCACTGTGGCATGTGTTGCGCTGTGATAGTGAGAACCGAGAATGATTTGAGATCTTCCCATTTATTCAAACTCATGATTGTCAGGCCGGTTAGGCAGCTAGGTATGCAAATGCTTAGCGACATGAATGAAATTTGAGTAATTGAGAATTTCTTGGAGATTTTGTTAAAGTGATAGTTAAAGTATTTTGCAAGTATTAAAAGTATTGAATCTAGTACTACAAACCTTCCCAGATTTATATGTTTCAAGGTAAATGGTTTCTAGTTTCGAAATTGTGGATATCAGAGTTAGTTGTTTTCTACTTGATAAAATTTGGAACTCAGTAAAATATTGGGATTAAGGATGGATAGAGATTTCCTAGTTATTCTCTTCGCGAGTAACATTGTACGTGAAAGTGGAGTAAGAATGATTGGGGAATTTCTTGATATTCTTTTTCTCAAAGTTTTATCTGAGGCAGTATAGTAGAAGAAAATGGAAAAGTTTTACTCTATGATTGAAACTGATTGATCTTTTGAGATAAAGTATTCATCGATATTGTTCATCAATGAATTATTAAGATATTATCGTTTCGCTATATTATTAACTTGCTGAGCATTCTTTGGCTCACACTTGTTGTTTTTTTTTAAATCTAATCTTTTCAGTAAACTAGTTGGCGAGGCTTAGCATGCGCAGTTCAGAAAGTGGAAAGAAGAAGCAGGATGCTGTTATGAAGCTAACGTGGATCAGGGTAATTAGATGTACAGTTTGAATTGTTGTATGTAATTATAGCTTTAGTAGTTATAATATGTATTTGATTAGTTGGCCTGGTATACTTCTATTCGAAGTTATACCAGTGATTTAAGTTTGTATAAGTTTTGTAATTAGAGTTGTATTTAAGTTGGTTTTGGGTTTTCTTGTTTCTAGAACTGTAACCTAAGATCCTGAGTTTGGGAGTTGGGGTCAAAGAGCTTTTGATTGAGTTTTATTTTTAGTTCAGTTTTATTTTAATTTCAGATTTTTAGTTTAGTATTCAGCAGGTTTATGTTGTATTTACGAATACATCATGGCCGATTTTTGTTAGAACTTTTGAGTTTGTTAGCGTGACGCCCAAATCTACTGACCCCGGGATTTGGGGGCGTTACATATGTACTGTCACAGGGATCTCAAATGTATAAGTGTCAAGAGAAAGAAGACAAAGTCAATCTACTGTTTTGAGGAATACTACACTTGAAGAAGTTCATTGAGTTGATCAAGCATCAGTGGAGTAATCAAGATAGTGGATTCTATTTATAGTGACAAGAGATTCCTACAGTGGCAGAATACAGATTATAAAGGTTTGAAAAAGAGTGAAGAAAAAGAAGACATGAACCACAACTTTAAAGTAAATATATGAAGAACAGTCATTGCGGTTAGTCACTCATGAACCAGACAGTACATCGAGTGTCAACATTAAACAGTGGTTGTTTATCATTAACTTCAGTGGTTCAAGCTGTCAAGACTGGTATGTTAAGAGAAGAAAGGAACCAAATCATAGAGTCAAAAATAAAGAAAAGCCGTTGGAGTTAGTCGCTCATGAACCAGACCGTGCATCGAGCGTCAACAAAAATTCGGTGGTAATTCTTTATTACTTTCAGTGGTTCAAGCTATCATGACTGGTATATGGAAGAAATCATTGTGCAAGCAACAGAGGTGCTAAATTAATTAACCACAATGGTTTTGCAATCAAGACTTGCTAAGGAATAATCTTTGTGGAGGATCAAATTTATCAAGACATAGAAGACCACAAGGGTTATGCTATCAAGGAGGTATATTAATTTTATCTTAATTAATTAAGTCATTTGAATTATTTATTTGATAAATTAATTCTATCCGAATTAATTTATTCAATAAATTATTTAAAAGATTAATTAAGTTAGAATTAATATAATTATCAAACAAGGAGGTATATTAATTTTCTCTTAATTAATTAAGTCATTTGATTTATTTATTTGATAAATTAATTCTATTCGAATTAATTTATTCAATAAATTAATTAAAAGATTAATTAAGTTGGAATTAATATAATTATAAAAAGACTTCATATTAATTCTCTTTTAATTAAATTAAATTAGTTGGCTAATTTATTTTATAAATTAATTCGATCAGAATTAATTTATTCTTTAAATTAATCAATTAATTAATTAAATCAGAATTAATATAAGTGTTTAAAGACTTAAAACAATTCTGCTCAGCGAATATGACCTAATGGAGGTCGGTATGACCTATTCCTAAGTCATACCGAAGCTACTCAGACTGATTAAGTCATACTGATCTAAGTCATTCTGATATACTCAGACTGATTAAGTCATACCGAAGATACTCAGACTGATTAGGTCATACCGAGCAGATTAAGTCTTACCGACTTGAAGATATTTCTGAAAAGCAAATTAGGTCATACCGACAAAGTGCTTTATGTCATACCCAAAGGCTGCTCAGAAATTAGGTCATACCGACACATTATTAAGTCATATCGCCCAAGATTTAAGTCATACCTAAGGAAAATTATGTCTTGGAGCAAGTTTAAGTCACGCTGACAGCTGATTTATTATGTCTTGAAGCAGTTTAAGTCATACCAGATCAGTACAAGACTTAAATGGCTATAAATACACCACCAGACACAACAGAACAGCTCTGGAATTTTTCACTTCTCCAGCAGAACACGGCAGAGAGAGACCAAGAGAAAAATAGTTCATTGAACATCAAATAAATTCTTGTAAATTATTTCTAGCTTGTATTGATAAATCTAAACCACTAGAAATTGTTTACTTGCACTTGTGGAACTATCTAGCGGATTAAGTTCCCTAGAATCTCTCGATCTTTTTATTACAAATATAGAAAAGTTCATGTCGAATTTTCTATAGAATTTGTAATAATAAATTTCGATCTTTTTATTTACAAATATAGAAAAATTCATGTCGAATTTTCTATGAATTTGTAATAATTAGTTTGGTCATCAAACCTTGTAATTTGTACCCGTGTATTTAGACACACCCCATCAATTTAATATAATTTTATATTCAACTTGAAATATCGGTATTCGTTTTATTCCGCATCAATTTGTTCTTGATTTAATATTTTAATATTTTTAAGAAAAGAGCAAATTCGATAAAACGGTATAGTTTGTATTCAACCCCCCCTTCTACAAACTATTTTGGACCTAACATTAGGGTCATGCTTGTTGGATGTTTAGAGATTTAATCGCTTGATTATATTTAGAATTTACGTTATTCCCTTGATAGCGTAGGAGCACTAAAGTCTAAGTTTGGGGGAAAAACACGGATTTCATGCTAATTGTAAATATTTGTTAATAATGGCTAGATGTCAAATGGCTAGTAGCCGGCTCATATTTATATGAGTAGTCTAGGGTTGGAAATGAGAAAGGATCATTCCAGATTGCATTGACAAGAAAAAAAACAGAAAAAAAATAAATCAAAAGTCTAATTGTTAAATGCAAAATTAACCAGAGTGAGCTCTTTAATACTCGAGTAATTAAGTCTGAGGGGACTTAGTCTTAGTGACCTAAGGCTTTTATAGTCTGGGATCCACTGACCCAACATTCGTTACATGGGTATTATTGTATAAGCCTTTGGGGTCTCATTCATTGCACGGTTAAATAAGCATGAGTATTGTATATAGTATTATGTGTCATAGTAATAAAGCATGAGTTTCTATCTACCTTGGATAAGGGTGGAGGTGTTCCTAGGTTATGAAGTGTCTACAGTCTATTCTAGTTATAAACCTGTGATTGTCCTGACTGAAAGCATGTATGATTTTTGACCTAGTTTTGGGAGTATTTCTGATGAGCATCGCACACACGCACGTTTCTGTTCATGTATTGTTAGTATACAGGGACTTAGTCGAGCTCTATTTGGATTTGTTGCATTCTTTGAGATAGTTGCTTGTTAGTTGGTTTTGGTGAGTTTAAAGGGGATCCTTGCATTTTTCATGTAGTTGCATACATATAGTTAGTTGCATTGTTTAGTTGATATTTACGGCCTCCAATTCCGCCCGTGGGTATTTTGGCATCCTATAATTAAAATATGATTATTTGGGGCCTTCACCCCTACTTAATTTGTATTTTTTTAAACATTAAAATCAGTAATTTATCTGTTTATAAAATTCACATATCTATCTATTGTATATATAGGGTCTTGCTCAGGTGAGAATTGAGATCTAATCTCAGCACTACAATTTTTAAACCATTTTAAGTCTTAGCCACATAAATTAAACACCCACCAGCATGATACATACACTCGCACACAACACCCAGTCACCCACACATACTCTCCCTCTCTCTCACAGCCAAACACTGCCTTAACAAAACAAGCACACTAATGGAGTCTTCTTAGTCAATTTTTCTACACGGACTGCACAGACACGACCATATTGTGACGCCCCCATATCCGGGATCGGAGATCTAGGCGCTCACGGTCCATTTTCCATTGATAACAAACATGTTCTTGTTCATAGCCAATTGATGAGTGGATATTTTATTCACTTAAAACGTTTCCATTTGGCTTAAAACGAATGTTTGTACTCGAGTTGTGGTATTTTTGATCTCTTTTAAGGGTATTGTGCAGGAATGTCAATCACAGGTGTTAAAGGAATGAAGCGGAGCAATCGGAGCGCAAATTGGAGTTATAATGAAGAAAAGGGGAAAAATGCAGTTTGCTGAACAGAAGGCACGGCGCGGCAGCGCCGTGTTTGAACTTGTATATGGCGCGGCAGCGCTGAGGGACGTATGTGGCGCGGCAGCGCCGGTTTCATGCAAAGATGTGGCGCGGCAGCGCCGGTTGTTCTGACGGGAAATTCCTGATTTGCTGATTTTTCGAGATGAAGTAAAAAAATAAAATTCCTTACGAACTACTTGCACCTGGAGGCCTATAATAGAGAGGAGGTCTGACCACGTATTGTTTCTAAGGAGTTTTGAAGCACGAAGAAGCGAGGAAGAAGATAGTTTTCAATTTATTCTTGTATTCTTCCTAGTTTGTGGATGCTTGGTTTGGGTGTATTCTTTAGAACCCTTGATATTTATTTAAATCATTATTCGTTTTCTTCTATCATGTTTACATTGGAACCCATGGTGACGATTAGTTTGATTATGAACTAATTCGTTGTCATGGGGTTTTAGCGGATTTATTCATGAAATCTATTTGTTAAATCTTCTCGATGCCTATAGTGTGATTGATGTGATATCCTATCATGGTTGATTTAATTCGTTATAGGAGAGTAGCTAACTCCTGTAATTGTGTGTTAACTTTTATTGAAGCGAAAGTGGATATAATAGTTTAGAACTTGCCATGCTAGCATAGGTTTATGCGTGAGAATATCATTCATAATTAGTGTCGTAACTCTAACCGTTTTATGACGACTATGTGATCAATTGAATGCTTGTACTTCAACCATTATGTTTCAATCTATATAGACATATAGAGATTAGGTATAATTGGGAGACTAAGTGATTTCTATCTTTATTGTGGATGTTATTTAGGATGGTATTTGTGCAACGAAGGTTGGCTTATATCAGTTTTGTGTATTCGATCAGGTATTAACAAATCACATGAAAAGGCTAGAGAAGTGGAGACTATAGATGGATTGTTTAATGAAGTTAAAATCCCATGTTTTATTTTCATAAGTAATTCGACATAATTCTTAGTTCAAGTAGTTGATAATTAGTTATAAATCTTAGAGTAAGTGTAGTGATAAACAAAAATCCAATTGTTAATTTGTCGTAGCATCGAATAATAATCATACATCGGTGAGTGAATTAACTAGACAATACAACGAGTCCCTGTAGGAACGAATCTTATTTGCTATCTATATTACTTGAGATCACGTGCACTTGCGTGTTGAGTTTGGTCATAACACCAATATAACACAATATCGACCCCACAATAATATTCACACATACACACACACACACACATACAGGCTAGAGTCTCAGAAACGTCATGCAACGAAATTAAACAGGAGTAAAAGCTTTAGAGTTATTACAGATCAGATTGAATAGAGTTTACGCCACAAACAATAACTTCTACTTGAAGCTACGTTAGCGGCTTGAATGTTTGTTTCGGTACACTGCCTTACACAGGTTATATTTATAAATAAAACATACTAACAAAAGTTGCCAGCCAATCCGGATAATGGTGCCTACCGGAAGGATCACAGCTGCTGCCAGGGTATTGGTCACTTGCTTTCTGACAGTCTGGTGGGTTCTTGCCATCTCTCTTAGCAGTTGTGTTTATAAATTTGAAAACAAGCAAGTGTGAACAACTATAGCTCAGCAAGTTCTAGGTATACAATTGAAATAATATAAGTAATTTTTCTGGGATATAAAATATATAACTCAATAGCTTCAAAATCATTGAACCATCTTTCATCTCTTAAATACTTTCAAAGGTGCACTACACACGTGTCATTAAAATAATCTTGCAGTTCTAGATACTGCATGACATCGTCATCATCTCTTATATTACAAACAACACTATCGGCAACTTGGCACTTAGGCCTAAGAAGCAATGTTTTGAGTATTTTTCCAAAGTGGAGGAAGGAACTTAAAGAGAACATAAAACCTGACAAGGATTGATAATGATCAGTCGCCACATCCAAGTCCAACAATCTGCGGGTCTTCTCTACCGGTAGAAGGATAGAAACTACATTTGTAACTACCCTTGGGTGAAAACTACATCCGTGATCACCCTTGATGAAAACTACTTTCGTAATCATCCTTCGTCAACACCTGGGCCGGAATAAATGATGGACCGCTTGGCTCACGGCCTCTTACACGACAATTCGAGATCGCTCGTCAACGATCCCGCTCCTGCCAGAGTCCCCATTTTTCCTTTTCTTTCTAAATTCATTTTGATCGAAAAAATGAGTAGTTGAGGTCCGACATCGGTCGACCGATAATTTCTTGAAAAACGTGCGAGTGAGTAAAACATGACCGGGGGTTTTCGAAAACCTTTTGAGTTCGAGGAAATCCGAGTTTGAAAATCCTTGAAGTATTTTGAGCGAATTTTTCTTTACGAAAATAATATTTTGAGAATTTAGTAATAAATAATTATTAAATTATTAATCGATTAAAATAATCATTTAATCCCAAAAGCAATATTTTTGAGTATATTAATAAAATATAATTAATAAATAATTATACGTGTGCAACACTTCCAGAATGACCCTTCGGGTTTTCGCAACCTAATACGATAAAATAATACACCACTCCTCGATCAATAATATATTTGGACCGATACGATCTCTATTGCTAGAGTCGATGTCCGCAAAAAACACCTTTGTTCTTAAAGTTCATGTATAGGTATGCACTTATGCATCTATCAATCTTAACATAAGGATTGTAACACATACAGAAAATAGTGCGCATAAAGCTTATAAACACCACAGTGTAAAACCATTTATATAAGTTTTTGAAAATTAAACTTGCCTTGGTAGGGTAAGGGTGGTAGAGCTCGCGACGTAGTACGATGATCTAGAAATATCCAACATTCGTCCGTTAGTAACTTAGCGAAACCACTTAATCATAATATATAAAAAATATATACCCTAGCGACTCCACAATTTAATCCACTAACCCCCTACATGTCCATAACATCCCACAATCATGTCCGCTAATAATCCGACTCGAGATAATTACTAAATTCGAACTATACTAGTGTATGTTCCGAAACTACGTTAAACTAACTCTTTTCGAGGGTTTTCATTCGCGCGCACCTCGCTCTAATATTTTGTAAAATTGAAAAATTAGGATCTTGACCTAATTCTTTTTGGATTGACTTTACTACTGCAATACCTTGTTATCCTCAATTTTTCATAATATTGACATAATTTTTAAGGATCCAAAAGTTGTTCACAAGTGAGTCAAAACGTAGCAGTTTTGTCCAGGACCACTCTCTACTAAATTGGCCATAATTCCCAAACCATAAATCATCTCATTATGAGCCTTGTATGTCTATAAATTAAAAATTAAGGCCTTTCCAGAAATGTAAAGTGGGTTTCCAGGAGATAACAATTGATGGTCCGAAATTCAGTTACAAACAGATCATGTTGCAAGAACTCCAACAATTCACTTTTACGTACTACAACTTTTTAACATCCACTACCTACTTCACTACCACCATCAAATCCACCAAAGTCCTCATAATTAACGTATATAAGACTTCTTAATTCAAGAACATAGCTTGCATCATAATAACAAACATCACTTCTTGAGAATTTATCATCAAAGGTTGAACTAACATAATTCATGCTAATACTTACAAGATCTCAAAATATCAACCCATAAACTTGTCATGGCTAGAAAGGGTGAGATGTTAATACCTTCCTTAGAGCTTCGGTAACCTTGTAGAAGCTTGCTAAGCCTTAAGAACACCTTGGTTAGCCTAAATAAGCCTTAATCTTCAAGATCAAAACATAACTACATAGAAGTTACTATTTATTTAGAAACTTTGACAATTCTATAACTATGCTAGGCTTCATAGAAAATTATGAAATTAATATCATACCTTCACAATAACTAGGAGGAACCATGGTTTAAATTTGGAGAATTTTGGAGTAGTGGAAGAGGGTGGAATTTTTTTTCTTTCTCCTTCCTTTTTCTAGCTATGCCAAGAGCTCCATTGCAAGGGGGTCGGTTTCTTCTTTTTGATTTCTTGTGTTGGCTATACAAACAAGTGGTTTATAATTGCTTGGTAAAAAGGCTAGTAGCTAGTTTAGTCAAAATTTCCAATCCTAGTTTAGCCTTTACATGCTTGGTGATCCATGAATTTAGGAGCTTGTTTCTTAAGTACTAGTTAGGTTGGTTACTAGTTCGGTTGGTTTGCAACTATTTTACTAACTACTTGGTTGCTTGACTTTTTGACTTAATGCCTCTTACTAACCATCTTGCATGGACTTTGCATGGATGCATGCCACCTTTTTATATTTCTAATATTTATTTCCAATTTTCCATGCAAATCTTGGTTACTCCTTAAAAGATATTTCAAGTATTCCTCTAATAATTTAATCTCCTCATTCAAGCATATTGGTTTCTTGGGGCTTTCTAATTTATGAATCCTTGGCCCTGTAGTAGTATTCGTGTTTATCGATATCTCGGAAAATGTAAGCATTTAGCGAAATAGGATTCTTCGAATTCCGTCGACATTTACATACACTCATTTTTCTTAAGGAAACATAATATAAATTCAAATCTTCATTTTTCCTTCATATATCAGTGGTGGTTGAAATCACCTTCTTTACATAACGGGATTACTATTCATCTGATTATTTTACAATAGTACAAAAATTAGGGTTATTACACATACCCACCCCCTCAATTCCTTCAATCCAGCATTCCTCAACTCCTTAATTCCACACACACTTGCCGCAACAGGCCTCAAATCAACAAACTTACCCACATCGATCCCTCTCTCTCCGGCCACCTCCGCCGCCACTTCACCTCCCGGTGCCACCAGAACTGACACCTCAATTTCCGATTATTTATGTCGGAGACTTCATTATCGCTTCTCCAGCGACTCACACTTCCGATCTCAATGCGAAAATTGTTGCTCCGATTATTTATGCTCGGAAGGATTATCGACCTCTCGAGTGATTTTTGAATTTGAAAAAAGTCGTCGAAGATGATTTTATGATTTAGATTGGAATTGATGCCAAATTTTTATAGTTCGTGGTGATTTGTCTTCGGCATGAGAATGGTGGTTTGATTGAGGATGGAAAAGGTGGAGTGGTGGATTTTGTGGTGATTTTTGGGCTTCTGGTGGTGATTTTCGGAATAGAGAACAAGATGATGGTTGGTTAGATGAAGAATAATAAAATTTAAAATATTAGTTGTGGGGCTAAGACTTAATTTAAATATAAAAATGTGTGGCTGGAATTAGATCTCATATCTCACCATATTGGGGGTTCTCACTTGAACAAGATCCTTAATAATATATATGATAGACCGACAATGGATAAAAATCATGAGACATTTTAATCAGTTGAAAATATTTTTTTACCCCTTTTTACAAAAAAACCATGGAGACATTTTATTCCTCTTTGTATGCCCAATATTTTTACCCGGCTTCCCGATCGCTTCCCATCCGCTGCTTGCAAACAATGATGGTTTTGAGCCCGTTTGGCAATGGGATTTAAGTGGGGCTTAAAGCCATTTTCTATTTTAAGTTCAAAAAATGTCTGTTTGTGTAATAAGTCAAAAATTGATTTAAAGTTATAAAAACAGCTTAAAGTCAAAAGTTGGTAGGAGGAACTTTTTTGAATGACTTATTTTTTTTTGAGGATTTTATTTGATTAAAGTTAATATCATCATTCAAATAGATAATTTATCAAATTTAATTTTATGTTTACATTTTTAATAATTCGTAAGTCACTCATAATATAAAATTACCTAAACAGATATTGACGTAAAATTTTTACTTTTCACTTTAAGCAACTTTAAGTCATAAGTAATAATTTTAAACTTAGCCAAACGGCCTCTTTATGTTCTGTCTCCCCAAGTTACTTTCATCGCCCAGGATACCACGAACAGAGGTGATTTGAAGCACTTACAAACCCGCCTCATACGAACCAAACACATATTGCTCTATCTCACAGAATTGATCCTAAAACTCTCTAAAGAAGATAAAGAGAATAAATATGTTGAAGAAGGTTTTCACTATTTTTTACCAAGAAGCTCTCAACCCCAAGTATAAAAAACTACTCACCATTTCTAACTTACCAACTCATTCAATATAATAATCTCCCCATAATAACCCATTAATATAGGAGTTACAAAATAAAATAAAGAAATGCAATTAATTTTATTCACATAATTCCAACAATCCCCCACATGAATAAAATTGACACTGCAAAACGACTCTTTGACACAGAGATAGAGCGCACGGTAGAAACCAGCATAGGATAGGTAGGCATAAACCCTTGAACCTTCCTTTGAAAGAACATATTTACATTTCTAGAATTTCAGTAGTCGCGTTGACCTTGAACTGCCATTCTGTATTGTGAAATGATGATACATCCCCCATTGGAGCCCTTTCCCTATATTTGTTCGGTTCTCACTGTTAAGCCCATTTTGGTCCTGAGCTTTAGCCTGGTTCTGTGAGTTTTTCCCAGAATTAGTCCCCACAATTCCTCCTTGAAGCGACCCCACTTCACTCACATAGGTGATCTCTTGAACAATACAAAAGTATTATTTGTTCGACATATTGACACATAAGGATCATTAAAAGCATAGCTTAGCCTTACCCAAATTGTATCACTATTTTTCATCATAAGAATGGACCCGGGAGTAAAACCCCCACAGTGATCTCACTAAGTCTTTGCAGTTAGGTTGTCCCATTGAACCAAGATCTTGGGATCTCCAGTCAACATGGTTGGGTTTCCTTTGTATCGACTTTTATTATGGGCTTTAGTCCCATTCCTTTCGATGATTTGTCAACTAACTCTCTTGTTAACCCTTTGGTTAGCGGATCCGCCTTATTATCCTTTGACTTGATATAGTCAAGAAAGATAACTTCAATCGAGAGTAATTGTGTAACTTGAATTGCGTCGACGATAAAGATGTTTCGACATTCCATTACAATCATTTTCACTATACTCGTGCATCTTCACTTTGGCAAATGTCACATTTTGGTAATCACTTTACCAGTCATCAGCCAAGGCTTCAATTCGTTATTGACATTACCAATTTTTAGCGTCCCAAAAATTAGTAACTTCAATCTATCATATTATCAAGATTAAGCATCCCTAAACTGATAATACTCAAAATGGCAGTAATTATTTATTATGCATTCCGCAACAATATCAGGATTTCATATGCCATTTTTCGTGTTTATGTTGTTTCACTCAACATAATCACCAAATCGCAGTCTTTCTACACTTGCCTTAGCAATGAAACCCTAAGGTTATCTCACGTAGATTTCCTTCAATTCTTTATTTAGAAAAACTACCTCAATGTTCATTGATGTATTTCGTGTTTTGCAATGCCAACAATTTAAGTAACATCTTGATGAACCATACTCTCGTAACTCAAGAATAATCGTAAAGTACGTTAAGTCTTTACTTTTGACTGTAATATCTAATTATCAACCTATATTTCTTTTTTTTCCACACGATTCTATCACAAAGAATCTCTTCTCTCTATTTCTTAACATCCTTTTTCCCCCACAAAGGACATAGAGAGATCATATTTATTTGAAAAGTGTCACCATCCATTTCCTAACATTGTGTTAGAAATCTTGATTTATTGACTTCTCAACTCTAGTTAATTTCTTTATTGATATCTTTTTTCTCGTTGGATCATCAGAGAATTTTCATAGCTTCTCCCAAACTTTGGGTTCTACCTTTAAGTGATTTTTCAGACAATTTTAGACTTAGAAATTTTTCCAAGTCTTTTACTCTTTCTAGGTTCAAACCCATTTCATCCAATAACTCATAAGTTTATTCGGATAAATTTTAATTACAGATTTACAAGAAACTACTAGCTCATCAAAGAAGCATCCCTAGATTCCGTAATTGCATTTCAATGATCTCACAAATTAGAATCATCTGCATGCTACAAGATATCATTAGACTCAAACGTTCTCTATATATCCATCCCAAATACCTCAATTGGTTTTGGATCTCTTTTTACCTTAATAGGTATTGGTATTATGACATCTTCAAGATACCCCCACATTACGAATATTTCTAAGAAAGACAAAATGCATTCCAAAACTAATAGGAACCAATTATTTCCTTTCATGGTATCTTGTTTAAGGAATGATTAATCTTTTCATAGCTAATATCCTCATATTCAGTGATAGTCTGAACTGATCACAATCATTTCTGCATCTCCCGTTAGAATGCAACTCATACTTGTAGCTACTCCATTCATCTAATGCGAGTAAAGTGCAGTGGCCTCACAAAATTTACCCAGTGAACATTCACCACCAAAGTCACTAATTACCATTTTAATTTTCTGTATGAAGTTGGTTTTCAACCTCAATCTTATAGAGTAATTATTTTCTATAATGCTTCATTTTATACTCTTTAATGAGTACATGTAATTTATGTATTACTATAAAGTAATCACACAACTTATTACCACCTCTCACTAGAGCAGGTTTCACGTTAATATCATGTTCAAAGAACTTTCTTGTTCTTGAAAAATTCAACTATTGAATTTTTTCTCAAATTTCAATTTGGTTCACAAGTGAACCTAATTTTCTGGCTCACCAACCAGTACAACCACAAGAGGTCCGAGGAAGAACATAAACTTCCAATAAACCCACATTCAGTGATCCTTGATCAACTAATGCGTTAGGGTTAACAACATTCTGGATTTCTCCAAATTTCAGCATACAGAGCTGATCGCAATGTTACCGTATTAGGTATCACATGGACTATCATAATAGGCTCGTGTGTCAATATCGTAATAGACCGACATCAACACGAGAATTAATAATTTAACTAGAGAAACAAACAGAATCAGAAAAATATAAATCTCATGCTGACCCATAACCTGTACTTTATGTTCTGAATATCCACGAAGGATTATAGTTCCAATGAACTTTCTCACAAATTGAGCGGCAATATTCAGTCGTCTTTATTTGTCTAAAAATTTATTTTAAAACCAATTAAACAGATCATTTATGACTCAATATCATAACAATAAATAATTGCTAATTATTTATTTTTAGAGATTAAATAAATGCTACACATGCGGTAGAGCTAACACTTAAGTAGTACCGATTTGACCAAATAAATTAAAATGGTTAAACATCAAATTCAAGTTCATGTAACATTAATACATCCGGTACAAGCAGGAATACCAAATAATTAATAAATTATTGGCCCTATTCATATATTACACTTACACATAATAATGCTTGCGTCAAGTGCACTCAAATAAATCTTTGACTTTTAATATTTTAAAAGTCACCAATAAATGAAATTTACCACAATATGCTCATTCAATTATAAACTTGAAGCAAGAGCAACTACTATTATATAAGAATTTGGCCGCAATATATGCCTACCTTGTACATAAAATACTGCTTTAATACATTAGCATCCAAAATAGCCAACAAGTACAAGAAATACACAAGAATGGTCTCCAGTTTGTCACCATATAATTAGAATATTCCATGGCACAAATATATACGCGTAAATAATGTCCAGTTTCACATTGAAACAAATCAACTTGCCTAGAATTGATCCTCGGTTGTCATAATAATATTTTTATATAATTAAGCTAGTGGTCATATAAGAATTTATGTCAATTCCACATTCGCATAGCATTAAAACAATTACACTAGCATAACTCAATCCAGACCATTAACAATATGAAATGAGCTATAAAACTTTAGTAATGAGGCATATTACCAGGCTCATATTTATTTGGTATAAAATCTACACATCCGTCATCACGTACAGGACTAGGGGAAAACAAATTTATCAACCATATTTTTTCCTCTTTTTTCCTTTTTTTCCTTTTTTTTTAAATTGTCAAAGTTAAGCAAACAATGACCAATATAAAGCGTGCACGACAAAAAGGAAAAAAAATAATAATAAAATGCTCATAAATTCTAAATTGGTAGGTCAAATTATTTTACTCTTCAAATCAAACTAAAACTAGCAATTTGAACTAATCAAAACACCAAAGAAATGGTGACTTGAAACACTTTTAAACATGCATGTAGGGCCGCGAGCGAGCCACAACCCCACATTAGTATGATATTGTCCGCCGGATTTGCTTTTGGGTAACTCCTAAAAGGCCTCATACTAATAACGTTAATCTGGCTACTTATTAACTAGCAATCTGCCCATCCCACAAACGATGTGGGACAATTCCTAACAATCTCCCCCTTCACACATCGGGATCGACACCTACCGAATCTGCCACCATTTTGTGTGATTTGCTCCCCTTGACCCATTCTGTGTGATCTGCTCCCCTTGACCCATACTGGAAGTTCCTGGCTCCCCTTAGGCCCACACTGGAAGGCCCACCTGCTCCTCCTTAAGCCCAACTTGGGATAACCTATCTGCCTTCTTCCTGGATCCATTCTGGAACCCATTCTGTGTGATCTGCTCCCCTTGACCCATACTGGAAGCTCCTGACTATCTGCCACTTGTGATTTGGCTCCCCCTCGAACCATACTAGAAGTTCCTGGCTATCTGGCTCCCCCTAGGCCCACACTGGAAGGCCCTCTTGCTCCTCCTTAAGCCCGTATGGGGATAGCCCATCTGCCTCGTCCTGGATCCATTCTGGAGCCCATCTGAGATGGTTATGGATCATTATAACCTGGCTCTGATACCACTTGTAGGGCCGCGAGTGAGCCATAACCCCACATTAGTATGATATTGTCCGCTTTGGGCCGAGCCAACACGAAATTTGTTTTTGGGCACATCCCAAAAGACCTCATACTAATAGAGTTAACTGACTGCTTATATACTAGCAATCTGCCCCTCCCACAAATGATGTGGGACTACTCCCAACAATGCATGTATGGGAAATAAACTGATTGCATTAACATACTCGTATAAATCACTAACATTACCAATGCATTTTTTGACACAAATCCATAACAATTAGTTAATGCCAAGTACTCTAATACTGCATATACAAGAGATATTGCATAGCCATGACAAGATCTCATCACCTTAAACAACAACAAATGTTATATAGAACCAATATATAAGTCAGTTGAGGGATATTAGTCATGGGAGGAACAAACAAAAAAAATCTACATGTTGCCATCAAAAAATCTCAAACATAACTAGTCTCAACATTTATATAAACACCAATATGTAAGATAAAAGTTGTCACCATAAGCGACGCACTATTTAAATAATATACTTCCAAAAACAAAAAATAAATTAAGCTAGATTAGCCAATAAACTAGTCCATATAGATTGGTTTATCTGTTTTAAGCTTGTAGGAAGTATAGTTCAAGAGTATACCTGAAATCAAGATTAAAAGGAAGAAAATACCAAAAATATGTTCGAGGCACGTGAAAACCATGTTGTCCTTAAAACAGATAAGCCCCTTCTATGTGGTGCTTGAAGGTTGATCGACTTTCGTTTCCCAGGATACAACGAACATAGGTGATTTGAAGCACTTACAAACCCGTCTCCTACGAACCGAACACATATTGCTCTATCTCACAGAATTGATCCTAAAACTCTCTAAAGAAGATAAAGAGAATAAATTATGTTGAAGAAGGTTTTCACTATTTTTTACCAAGAAGCTCTCAATCCCAAGTATAAAAAACTACTCACCATTTCTAACTTACCAACTCATTCAATATAATAACCTCCCCATAATAACCCATTAATATAGGAGTTACAAAATAAAATAAAGAAATGCAATTAATTTTATTCACATAATTCCAACATTTCGTTCCCTCCCGTTATTTTAATAGAATTGTAAACAGGCATTGGATTAGATTCTAAAGAGGGTGTTAACCCACAACCAACAAATATTGACATTTATTATAGAAATTCATTCTTAGGATACTAAGTAGTTCAGGTCCTGCAACTCCTAGATTCTAAATATAAGCTACGCCTAATGAGCATTTGAGTTGAGGGTGCTAAAAATTTCAGGCTTCCCTATGTACAAAGAATGTAAAATGATAGGAACTGTGTATTATCCATATTTTACAGGGTGCTGGGCGTTTTGACTCTATGAACAGGGTGCTAGTGATTTTTACTCTATAGCATATGATCATATAACTATAAATAAAATGCAAAACAACTCAAATTATAATGTAAATAAAATTGTTATAGGGGCACATTAAAAAATCCGAAACACTTTATTCCAATGTATTTCCTGCGAATATTCATAAAAAAAAGGCAAATTTATTTTCCAAATCATTATTTCAAGCTATAATTTTTACTTGTTTAGGACAGAAACCAACTGCGGCTCAAGTCCACTAAGCCTGGCAGGTACTTGTCTGTTGAACCATTTGGTGGATCAGTTTCGGTTACCAATCGAATTTTAGCTAGCAACTGGAACACTTTCATTACCTTTGCCATTGGGAAGATACTGAATTTGCAGAAGATCCAAAAATAGGGCTCAGGACATCTAATGATCGTTATCCGCAGGTATCAAATGATTTAATTTTTTTATCTGTTACATATTGGTAAGCTTGCCTTTCGTATTTAATTCAAGTGAATGACAAGTTGTTTGCCTCAGTGTATTAAATTATAAAAGATGAGTTGCAATTTGAATTTCGATGCTCATTCCTTTTGTAAGCTGCTTTTGTGTATCTCTTGTCACTCTATATTTACAACTATACGTACAAATATTTATATTTAAAGATACTCGGAGAACTGCAAACTTAGTTGTCTAATTAAAAATTGTATGTGCAAAATGTTCATGTTATACAGTATCTTATTAATAGATGAGTCGTATTCCAAAATGAGAGGAACCAACTTGTACAGAGTGTACCCCTTCGTGGAGATTTTCAGTTTGAATGTTTGCCCTGGTTCTGTGATGTGGCATTTGCTCACTGCATTATGCAACAGAAAATAATGTCATGACTTTATGAATCTGGTAAGCAATCACGAAAGAGTTATTAAATGGTTACCTTTTACTTTTGTTTTATTTGTATTAAATCACTTTCCAACTGCCATTTTTGGTTTTGATACAAGTTGGACCAGAGGTCTTATTGTCGACTGTGGTGTGCCACTTATGGTTTTAGTTTATACAGATATTTCCTACATACCCAATGAAAGTGTTTCAAAAGGGATTCGACGATGACTCTTCAACCCAAATCTATGGTTGCCTGGTGCATATGACAATCGAACTATGATCAAGGTATGCTTAAATACTTAAAGCTTAGATACTGAGTTATTTTTCTTCATACTAACATGACTATAACTTAATCTTAAATGTTAAAATGCTGAATATGCACATTCTTTATATAATTGAAGCTTTTGTTCATGTAACAATGATAGTGAAGCTTTACTACTTTGACTATGATGTAGCATCTCCGCTGGCTTAGTAGAAAGAATTTTATTTTATTGGAGGATCCTTATGTGTGGTTTACTTGGAATCCTTCCAGCAAATAGTGTGATCCCTCCGTCCCCAATGCATACTGTTGTGACCAAAATCCTGCATGGATTAAATTTGGGCCCACTAGAGGATTAGGGTCCAGACCCATGAGGAAAACAAGTGATCTGGAAGGCTTCCAAGGGCCCATGGCAGCCCTAAAGATTACAATGTACAGAGCAGTAGGCGAGTATCGGGCTTAGGGTCCCAAGGGCACCCCCTTGTGGATAACCTATAGCCATTGCTAACCATCCAATAGGGCTTCCAGAACGGCTTCCGTTTTAGGGGCTGAGGGGCTACCGGAGCCAGGCTACCGGGCGGTACCCCCAGCTTCCATCGGAAGCCTGATTAGGCTGCCAATTCGAATAAGGCAGACCTCCTACTTTTTAGGAACACGTCTTTGCAGTTGATTTACATTTCTAAATAGATATATATTTATTTATTAGAGGATATATGTCATATATACTTGATTAAATCGTGATAATTCATACATTCTTGAGATAAACATCAATGGATGGGCTTCCAACAGTCCTAATACAACTTGGTAACGTGATTATATACATCATACATGATTTATATCAGAAATATCAGTCATAATCCCTTCAGAAATGGGATAATTCATCATAAATAATCGAACATATCAATTCAAGAACTACATACGGGCTTGATCTCTTATAAATAGGAGTATGTAAGCAGTTTACGGGTCTCTTAGACACTTTGACACCTTGAGTAACATAGAGCACGAATACTCTTGTGTGACACATCATTATTAGGGTTCTTGGCAGGCCAACATTCGGTCCTTGAGCTCTAATTCCCGTAAATCCAGTCCGATCCTCCAAGGAACCACCTCCCGTGTTCTTCGGAAACCCCTAGCCGTGAGCCTTTCTGGGCGGCTAGCCTCTAATCTCTAGTTGTGAGCCTTTATGGGCAGTTAGACGATTCCGTATTCATTGGCGCTATTCCAGCAACGGCCTCCTAGTTTGTTGTGACAAATTCCTCCCACAACACATACCAAGGGTCTCGCAACTGTCAAGCTTCAGGTAGTTTACCTTGTACTATCTCCAGAAAACATTACATTCTTAATTTTTAGATTCAAAATAACATTATAAACTTTATATCATGTGAACTTTACTACTTGGATGATAATTAAACTAATTTTTTTATGCGAAGTATTAGATAAAGTGCTTATATATTCTAATAAATTACAGCTCACACCAATATTAAATAACAATGTGTTGTCAATTGACATAAAGTCAAATGCTCTTTTATTTGAGTGGAGGGAGTAACATTAACAAAGATACAATCAAAAGTGATGATTTATTTTATTCCTTTTGCAAGAATGTTGCATTCATACCTATATTTTCGTTATGCAGCTGCTTCAAAACTGACTTGCCCGATGATATTTTAAGATTTTTTCTATACTTTTGCATTATTCATTTATGTATTTAAATATTCTATTTGTGCTATAAATTATAGCTTGAATTATTGACTGATTGGCAAGAAAGACAGCTCCATTTTGGTTTTCATTTGTGCTACTCAATATTATAGTTACACGATTATGAATTCTTAATTTTTAGATCTCTATTTTAATAGTTTTCTAGTGCTTTAACTATTGTTATGATTATTTGGAGTAATAATGTATGCAAATATGAACTTTATTACAAACGATCTTTGATTCTTATTAAACATATGTATCTTTTGTTATTACAGTTCTGACCTCAAGCAAGTGGCCTGGTATTCTAGAGGGTTCTGTGGATTTTGGTTATGGTCACTGATAATAAATATATAGGTGAGGTGTCTCTGGTGTGATTTGGAGAATATGGAAATGTGTTGTTACATGTTCTATTTTTCTCTCTGTAAGCTTACCCTCTCTATAAATAATATTGTGTCTACCAATGATACCCATATAATTGAATTTATAACGGGTTAAAAGATTACACATGTTTCTTGCATAGCTTTAAAAAAAACTCCTTTGGACTCCATTACTTTAAGTATAATAAAATCAGTTTTGATTACCGGGTACTAAGAAATGCTAATTCAAGATATATGACATGCCCTTCATAATCTTCTGTTGTCACAACTTTGCTCTTGTAAATTTCTCCTCCGTATTTGACTACAATGCCATTGGCCCATTGCCGTCCTGATGCCACCAAAGCTATTACCCATATGACATTTTCCATTATCAGCGCTTTACTCTTATAAATTCTTCCCTGTGATTGACTATAATGTTGATCCTGTATTTCTCACATGTTGCAATTATATGGGTGCAGTAATAATTGTCAGTTGTGGAATCGCATGATGAGATAAGTTGTAGCGGATGAAGTTACTTATATATAATGCATTAACCTTAGGTCAAGTAAACTAGCACTATATGCTTAAGAACTCGTATATCTATACTCATTTATGTGTCTATGCATCCTTATTGGCATGAATTGATCATATTTTAGAAATACATTTTCTTATGTGTTCAAGCATGTGATGTCTCTTCGAAGGTTTTGTAAGTGAATATGCTTTGTAATTGTATCAAAGTGTTGCAAGAATTTGATTGGAAATTTCTATAGTTAGAACCATGTAATATACTCTTTTCAAAAATGTTGTATTCTGTTCATACTGTCTATAGTAGAAAGAGTCCAGTAGACCACGATTAGAAATAGATCCATTTTGACTTAAGAATACGGGCTTTTGATGCCCTGGAAAGTATTTTTTGTGCCTCTTTGACCTCGACCAGGTAGAAGGAGGCTGTAAGAATAGGATACCCGTAATTATTGTTATATTTGACTTATTTTAATCAAATATAATAAAAGAAAATAAATACATAAATAATGTATTTAGAGAATTTATAATGTGAGTTATTGTGTAAAAGTTACAAAATACATCTATTAAATATATGTGGGAGTTACATATGTTTATTATGTAGTGAATAATGACAAAAGGAGTTACAAATAAGAATATTAATTATATTGGTTGGACAATGAATAAATCATTGGGCAGTTACATTTTATGGGGTGGAGGCATGAGAGGTTAAGCCTATATATAGAGGATCATATCCTACAAGAAAAAGTACTAGAAATAATAAGAGCTTGTTCATTCTCTTTCCAGAACCCTTAAAATATTTCATCAATATTCACATTGTTTTTTATTTTGCGGGTAAAACTATCATTGGTATCAGAGCTATATCGGTGGCTCTTGGTTCCTGTTTTTCTGCGTTGCATGTTGAGCCCGCCATTTCTTCGTGCTGCACATCGTCCTCTATATATGGTTTCATTTCTTATATTTTCGTAGCCATAATCATGCGTGGTCTGGATTGTAGTTTAAGTACATACTATAGTTATAATTAATTATATTATCTCATATATGCCATCTTGACATATGTTTAGCTGGGATATTGGTTTTCTGTATGTGCTAATCAGTCTTGATTGTTTACGTTTATATTATTTTCACTTGTCTAGCGTACTAAATAGGCTCTTGTTTTCTCCATGTTTTTGGTTATTCTTGTTTAATTTATAGCCTAGTTGTGATCTAGATGATCGTTTTTGTTTGACTT
Organism: Saposhnikovia divaricata; assembly: GCA_036435485.1. Classification (NCBI taxonomy): domain Eukaryota; kingdom Viridiplantae; phylum Streptophyta; class Magnoliopsida; order Apiales; family Apiaceae; genus Saposhnikovia; species Saposhnikovia divaricata. The sequence goes on from CM071601.1 coordinate 103,982,547, forward strand.
TAGTAGGTCAATTTTTTTTGGTGCAATATTCTTTTTCTTGATGTTTAGCATGTGACATTTGTTGTCTTGTTTTTCCCAAATTATTTATGCATGTTTTACGTTTTTTTTGTAACTAAGTTTTTATAAATCTTGCATACATCTTTTGTTTCATATATTTATTTATCGTGCTTAGATTGTATGTTATGTTATGTTCTGTTCTTGTATGGTTTTTGTTTCATAGTTTTTTTTGGTCCTTTATATTTTATTCTAGTTAGAATTGTATATTGGAGTCCCATAATAATGATATCTATTTTTTTTTCTTCCCAAAATCATGTTTCTCTGGTTTTGATCAATACGTGATCTTTTATTTAAATAAACTTGTTCTTGTAGCTATTTGTTGCCTAATTTCGTGATATTATTTCGAGATCATGTTGGTTAAATAATATTTTTTTGATTTTTATATGTTGTCTCTACATTTGTTTATTCCTGGTAACATAGTACGTATGTACAAATGGACTAATTTTTCGGATCGTGACAATTTGAAAGATTGAGAAATAAATTATTTTCGAATAATTTGGAAGCTATCGTTGAAATATACGGAATTGTACTAGAGGAAATTTCTAGTGAACTAAAAGGGGAGTATAAAATTTGTAAATAATAATTGGGTGTAAATTTTGAGTTAGGAATTATCATTGAAATAGACGATACCGTATTAATTAGAGAGAATTTTATTAATGCTTGGAAATTGAGCATAAAATAATAATAATGATAATAATAATAATAATAATGAGTTGGCTATATATTTTTGGTTTGGAAAATACAAAAAAAAAAGGATTAATTTTAAAAAAATTGTACTTACCAGAATACAAATTTTGCCGGAATTGTTAAATACATTGGTTATGTCTGAATTTGTTATTGAGAGAAAAGAATAACGCCAACATTGCTAGTTTGGAGCCAGAAAATAAAATTTGATTTTATTGAAATAAATTGTTTCGAGATAATTTGGAAAGTGATGCTCATGATAGAGAGCATGTGAAATATTAGTTTGCTAACAAGAATTTTTTTTGACTGAGTTAGAGGAACTCATAAAAGGAATAAGGGCGAATGCCTTGAAATGGGAAATATCATTGACATCCACCTAGATGTGGGAAGGAACGGAAAATTGTTAAATGATTGAAAATAGAAAAGCTATTTTCAGAAATATTCCGAGGAATAAGAAACTTATTGGAGGACACAAGACATTTAGTTGTCATCTATGTGATTATGACAATAAAAGTTTTTTTTTAATATTGAGTCATGTGTTGAAATAGATCGAAATGAATATTATGATCATGATATGAATACGAGATTGAATATAATAGTGTGTAATCTTGTTTTTTGCACGAATTAGAATTATCAAAGGAAAATAACGAAAAATAATTTTGAAAGAATCAAGTGTGGGAGTTGTGTGATCAACCCCAATATAGAAAATTCATAGGTTGTATATGGATTATTGAAAGGGAAAGATGAGAAAAATGTGTCTAAAAGTATGTCCAATTGCGAAAGGTTTTACGCATAAATTGAGAAAATTTTGCCGAAAATGAATTAGACAATAGTGTCTGTATTTTGAAAAGTGGGAATTTGTTTACAATATTATTAATATACGTTAATGATATATTGTTGTCAGTAATTAATAAAGGAATGCTCAACAAAATTAAGTTGGAACTTAGTGGGAAAGTTGAGAATTAGTGAAATCTGATAAGTTCAGGGAATTAAATATTTTGAATATGTAGTGTGAACCAGAAAGGTATCCGAGTGAAATACTTAATTGCTTTAGGATGCAAAATTGCAGTCCGGTGCCAACCCATTGGTAATGGGAAAATGGTTAATGCGGAAAAGACACTTGATGTATCATATGCGCACGTAATCGGAAGTTCGATGTTGTGTAATCGATTGACTTGACTTCGCGTATTTAATTGGCCTAGTGAATGAATACGAAAGAAATCCTAATTAAGTCTAGTGAGAGGTTGTGAATAGGATAATTAAGTACTTGAAGTGTACATTGCACCACTAACTGGTTATGAGGCAGACGTGCCTGAATTTATTGATTGTTCTGGTGCAGATTTTGAAGGTGATAAGATATTGAGAATTTAACTTTGGAAGACCTATTAATTTTTGGTGGATCCAAAGTTATGAATGTGTTGAAAGTGACTATGTTTAATTAGAGATTGTGAATTTTTTTAACAGAAAGCAATTCTGTAAAAGTATTTGGTCAAACGTGTTGGTTTGATTGGACTCGGAAAATTTTAATCATAGAATATATTTGATAAAAAAGTCAAGTGGGAGATGTTATATTTGACTTATTTTAATCAAATATAATAAAAGAAAATAAATACATGAATAATGTATTTAGAGAATTTATAATGTGTGTTATTGTGTAAAAGTTACAAAATACATCTATTAAATATATGTGGGAGTTACATATGTTTATTATGTAGTGAATAATGACAAAAGGAGTTACAAATAAGAATATTAATTATATTGGTTGGACAATGAATAAATTATTGGGCAGTTACATTTTATGGGGTGGAGGCATGAGAGGTTAAGCCTATATATAGAGGATCATATCCTACAAGAAAAAGCACTAGAAATAATGAGAGCTTGTTCATTCTCTTTCCAGAACCCTTAAAATATTTCATCAATATTCACATTGTTTTTTATTTTGCAGGTAAAACTATCAATTATGTGTCATTATTGATATATATGCTACACTTTTTGATCGACAAAGTTTCACCATTTACGTGTCTAATACCTCTCCACTGTCTAATGTAAGTTCCACCTGTATTAGCCCATTTGGTTCATCCACGTCATTCGTTATTGTTTTTTGGCTTGTTAAAGTCATTATTTGTAGCATTTTTTATGTGTATTGTTTAAGGAATAAAGGCCTAATCTTAGGGCAGGGCTTATTTATTTAGTATTGACAATTAATCTGGGACTAGATATGTTGCAACCGGACCTTTATTATACTTATTAATATTATTATACCTTTTTTTATCATTACACGTAGGCAACATTGTGTACTTGAAGCTGGCAGATAATTTCATCCTTGGTATTGAAAAAAGCAGCACACAACTGTGTATTTTGTCATCCCCAACAAGAGCTTTTACCTTAGTACACAGTAATACACAAAATTTTAAAACTACCACCTTAAAATCATAGAAGATTCTGCGTATAATTCCCATCAAGATATTGTTTTTCTAATTCAGGTGCACTGCCTAACACTCTGTATCTTTCAATTTATTTATAGATTTGGGATGCCTCACGATGTAAAAGGATACGAACTATGGGCGGACATCGGCTGGTGTTGGGACCAGCCTGGATTACATCTCAACTATCTTCTGGAAGTAGGGATAAAAGTCAGAGGTCAATTATCATTATTTTTTAAGCATATAGTAAACTATGTTAGTGCTCAGGAGAACTATGTTAGTAAACTAAGCGGACACAAGTTAGATGTCAGTTACCAGTATTTTTTAAGCTTGGTTTGCTCTGCTTGTATCTTCTTTTATTACCCCCATTTACATATTCTGTTGATTTTCAGGCATGTCAGTGGTCTGAAGTTGTCATACGATAACTGTAAATTAGCATTTGGCAAAAATGATAACAGAGTATGTAACTAGAGTGGCCTGTACTTTTCCCAAATTAAATTTTAAATTTTTCTGTCCATACAGTGCTATCTAGAGGAAATACTAATTGTCAATATATACTTTGGTCTTTTAGAAGTAAACGAGGGTTATGAGAATATTTACAACTTTTTCATGAAATTTAGATAATTTTTTAAAAATTATTGACTTAGTTTTTTTAGAAAGAGTTCTATTTTGAGCTTTCTGCGTAATTTTTTTTTATGCTAAATCTTTCTGCGTAATTATATTTGGTTATATGACGCTAACCTTTTCGATTTAAATTTTTATTTTCATTATTGATAAACAACCAAATGTGTTTTAAAACTTAAAATTTGCACATTATGTTATCGTTAAATTCTTCGCACATTTAAAATTTTACTTAAAACATTCTATTATATTAATCACAAATAAGCAAATTATTTACAAGAAAATATGAAGAAGAAACATGATATATAAATATTTAATAGTAGAACTCTATATATTATATTTTTGAAGAGGTATTAAGTAAAAGAAAAAATATATTAGTTCTGAGGATCACTTTGTTCAAGATAGTTATGATCACTAATGTTAGCTGCATTGTTTAGTATATAATCTACTTATATCTGTATTACGCCTTACCAGGTTACATGGGTAACCCAAACATGTAATAAATTTCTTGCTGACTAAATTAGATGCAAGTGGGTTGTTGGATGGACAACATATATTGGTACTTGGGGGCAAGGTTTCCTCTAAAAAGTTCTATAAGGTAATATGTCTATTATCCAGTATTATCCAGTCTCATAAGTCATAACCTAAGTTAACATTGGTCATTTTGTACATAATATATGTTTGTAGTTTTTGTTTGTGCTGTTTGTTTAAGGAGTTACAATATGGTCACATAGATGAAATTATGAAATTGTTGTAGTAGTCGGCTTTCTACCACAAAGGTAAGAGACATCATCCACAACATGTTATAATCAGGGCGGACACAGTGTATGACCACTGGTGGCCGTGGCCCCCACCAGGTTTTCAACAGAAGGGGGTAATATACATGTATGTATGGTTGTAGTATGGTTCTTGTTAGGTAATACAAGTCACTTGTCCTTTACTATATTTTGGATTTTGTTGATCCATCGATCTAATTGTACAAGCCCACAACTTAAAAAACTATATAGCCATTAGTTCAATTTATAGCCCAAACTAAAATAAAAGTAGAATACATATTATTTTCACCCGTTTGTACGTCTGTTAAAAAATGAATATTATTAGTCAGTACTCATACATTTATCAGATAATAAGGTTGTTTAATGTTATATATGGAAAAAGAAATTGATCGTAGTATTAGTATAAATGCTATTACAAATGATTTTTTCATGGCTTAAAAAAGTGACGGTCTCAATTTTAATATATTAAAACAATATTTATTTTAATATGCAATGAATTATATAATATATTTTGGCCCCCCTAATAAATTTTCTGCGTCCGCCCCAGGTTATAATTGTACACCAACATACAAATTATGGTTGCTATAATAAACACAATGTACATCGTACCAAGTGAGGTCAGTACTATGTGTATTGAACATGGATCATCAACAATTTAATAGCAATATGTGGTTATTTTCCCTGAAATGGTGATGTGGTATCTTATTGGATGGGATATTATTTGTTTATAGATTTTGCAGGACACCAGATTCTCTTGGCATTTGAGTTGATAAATGAAGCCACTTGTGCCAAGTAGACCTGGCAAAATGGGTCTGGATCCGAAAAACCGAACCGAAATATGTGGAACCGAATCCGAAATTGGATCCGAAATAGATTATCCGAAATTGTATCCGAAACCGAAACAATCCGAATCCGAACCGAAACCGGTTCAATTTAATTAAATCCGATAATGATCCGAAAACCGATTTGACCCGATCCGAAAATTAACCGAACCGAAAATTTAACCAAAAATTATCCGAAATACTGTATCCAATGATAACCATGTATCCGATTATAATCAGAACCGATCAAATCCGAATAAAAATTTACCCGAATCGAATATGACTTGAATCCGATGTAAATCCGAAACTAAAAATAACTGAATCGAAAATTATCCGATTAAATAATTTTATATAAATTAATATTTTCTTGACCTTTATTTGTTTAGTTTTGTCAATTTTTATATTTTCTGATTTGCTATATATTTATTATTGTCATTGAATATTGCTTACGATATTTTGTATATAATAATATTTTAATTCAATTTGCAAATATAAATTAATAAATTCTGCACATAATTAGCAAATAAATAAATAAATAAATAAATTCTGCATATTCTGGGCAGAAATTAAAGTGCACTCACTTATCCGATTAAAGTGCATATTCTGGGCAGAAATAATTTTTAAAAAATAGAATCAACAATCCGTGACAAAGCACTAGTTACGAGTACTAGTCAATTTGGTAGTTGACTACTATGTTCTCCAACCAAATTAATTTTTTATATTTTAAAAATTTGGGAATGTCACTAGATTAGATATATCTTGAGATCCGTACGATTGGATCGTCGAGAAATAATGTTTCAAATATAGAATCAACAATTCGTGACAAAGCACTAGTTACGAGTAATATTCAATTCGGTAGTTGACAACTAAGATCTCCAAACAAATTAATTTTTTATTTTTTGAAAATTTCATAATATCACTAGGTTTGATATATTTTGAGATCCGTGTGGTTGGATCGTCGAGAAATAATTTTTAAAAAATAGAATCAACAATCCGTGACAAAACACTAGTTACGAGTACTAGTCAATTCGATGGTTGACTACTAAGATTTTAAACCAAATTAATTTTTTATTTTTTACAAATTTGAGAATATCACTAAATTAGATATATCTTTAAATCCGTATGGTTGGATCGTCGAGATATATTTTTTAAAAAATAGAATCAACAATCCGTGATAAAACACTAGTTACGAGTACTAGTCAATTCAGTAGTTGACTACTAAGATCTCCAACCAAATTAATTTTTTCTTTTTTGAAAATTTGGGAATATCACTAGATTAGATATATCTTGAGATCCGTACGGTTGGATCGTCGAGAAATAATTTTTAATAAATAGAATCAACAATCCGTGACAAAGCACTAGTTACGAGTACTAGTCAATTCGATAGCTGACTACTAAGATCTCCAACTAAATTAATTTTTAATTTTTTGAAAATTTGGAAATATCACTAAATTAGATATATCTTGAGATCCGTACGGTTGGATTGTCGAGATATATTTTTTTAAAAATAGAATCAACAATCCGTGACAAAACACTAGTTACGAGTACTAGTCAATTCGGTAGTTGACTACTAAGATCTCCAACCAAATTAATTTTTTATTTTATGAAAATTTGGGAATATTACTAGATTAGATATATCTTGAGATCCGTACGGTTGGATCGTCGAGAAATAATTTTTAAAAAATAGAATAACAATCCGTGACAAAACACTAGTTACGAGTACTAGTCAATTCGGTAGTTGACTACTAAGATTTCCAACTAAATTAATTTATTTATTTTTAAAAATTTGCGAATATCACCAAATTAGATATATTTTGACATCCGATAGTTGGATCGTTAAGAAATATTTTTTTTAAAACGAAACAAAAAGCCGTAACAAAACACTAGTTACTAGTACTAGTCAATTTAGTTGTTCATTGCTAAGATCTCAAGCCAAAATAATTTTTTGGTTTTTGGAAAATTTGGGTACCTCAAAAAATTAGATATATCTCGACAATCCGATCCGAACCGAATGTTCCTACGTCCAAACAAAACCCGATCCGAACAGTAAAAATCCGAAAGAGAACCGAACCCAATTTGATCCGATTTTAATCCAAAATTTATCCGATTTTAATCCAAATTTTACCCGAACCGAATCAGATCCGATCCGAACCGAACATGCTCTAAATAATACCTTAACCGAAAGTGGATCCGAACCGAATCAGATCCGATCCGAACCGAGCAGGCTCTAAAAAGTACCTTAACCGAAAGTGGATCCGATCCGAAACCGATCCGTTTACCCGATTTGCCATGTCTAATGCCAAGTGTTATTTTGGATGCCTTAACCAGATACGACCAAGAAGGTTATAATGCAGTAATGATCAGAAAATGGAGTTACTTCAGCTTGCAAACACCCTTGCACGTACACTCAGTCATTGTTGTTCACCACTATAGTGTATATATAATCAACTTTCGTATGATAGTCCACAAGAGAATGTCAAATATGTATATAATGATTCAACTGTGTGAACAATTATTTTACTATGTAAATGTAATTTTTGACGCTTAAACACTTTTTTCTAATGCAGCCAGAATCTTGCTTACCAAAAAATAGGGTTCTAAGCGACCTCACAACATGTAAAGAGATGATAATTCAACTTGTACCACCTGCACATTTGAACCCATTTTTTTCGAAATATAGATAACATGCTAGAGAAATATATTAAAACGAAAACATTAAAAATTTGTTTGTTTGTTTTTTGGTACGGTTCTCCTAATTATTAAAATAAATAATATCATAATATAATTAATGGTAATTAGTATATTTTCACGTTTAATTTTAGATAAAACATTACCATTTTTAAACACCTGAAAATATCAATCATACCATAATTTTCAATCATTTTTATAACTAAAACACGTTACGTTTTAATATGAAACTAATCTTGCAATAATTAATCTATACTAAAAAATGTCACAACATATTTTCCGGTTGTTAATAAAATAAATTAAAAATTCGTGTGCGTTGTTTCTAATCCATAATTATGAGTATATTAAACAGTATTAAACTAAAATTAAAAAAAATTATTAAGAATAATGATTATATAAAAATATAATTTTAATATTAAATAAAATTTGTAACATATCAAAAGAAACTCATGCATCGCACGGGTTTAGAGGTTTTTGGGGAGATTATTTTCCCGAAAAGTTGACTTATTTTAAGAAATAAGCTAAGATTCCTAGTTTTTTTCTAAAAAAAAAAATTCTTTTTTTGCAATTTATGGAATCTCAAACATAACCATTGTTCAAGAGAGAACCATCTTATATAGAGAATCGGAGAGAACCACTAATTTTCTGATTCTATAGTAGAATCAAAGTTTTAATTTTTGGTTCTATAAAAAAAACCAATTTTTTTTGGTTCTACAATAAAAAAAGGACCAATTTTCTACTTGTGTTATAGAACCAAATGCTGACGTGGCACTACTGCTAACGTGGCAATGCTGACGCCACTACCACGTCATTAATGCTGACGTGGTAGTGCCACATCATCAATGATGACGTCACTGCTGACGTGGCACTGCCACGTCGACATTGATGACGTGGCAGATGAGCAGTGATTATGTGGCGTCATCAATACTGACGTGACAGTATTAATAGAGAATCAGAGAGAACCACTAATTTTCTGATTCTATAGTAGAATCAAAGTTTTAATTTTTGGTTCTATAAAAAAAAACCAATTTTTTTTTGGTTTTACAATAAAAAAGGACCAATTTTTCTATTTGTGTTATAGAACCAAATGCTGACGCGACACCATTGCTAACGTGGCAATGCTGACGTCACTACCACGTCATCAATGTTGACGTGGTAGTGCCACATCATCAATGATGAAGTCGCTGATGACGTGGCACTGCCACATCATCAGTGATGATGTGGCATCATCAATACTGAAGTGGCAGTGATGACGTGACAGTGGCAGGTTTTTTTTTTTCTTCGAAAAAAATTTGAATTTTTTTTTAAAAAAATTTGGTTCTGCTATAAAATTAGAAAAAAATTAGATGGTTCTCTCCGATTCTCTATATACAGTAAAACCTCTATAAATTAATAATATTGGGACCGGTAAATTTTGACAAATTTTTATTAATTTATAGAAATTATTAATTAATCGAGGTAAAATTTATACTGTTGCTATTATGTTGGGACTAAAAATCTGCATTCAAAATATTAATTTATCATGGTATCGAGTATTAATTTAATGAGGTTTTATTGTAACAAGTTCTCTCTAGAAGTGAACTCTATATCAAATATTTATATAAAAAAAATTATGAAAATATGAAATTTTCACCCAAAAAAAAGTCTATCAGCACCGTAGTATTTTTTATAATTGAATGCATGAATACAAAAATTAGGAAATGACATCAAGTGCCTCGTACCTCCAACCAATGAAATCTTGTCTTTCTTCCAGCGTCGCACTCAACGAGTCAATTTATAAGTAAGAGCTCACCCCCACGCGCATAACCACACGCGCCTCCTCTAATAACGCTCATAAACATTCACAAAAGCTGTAGAAGTAAAGCCTATCGCGCCTGACAAAACCCCAACGCTAATTTGCAAGCCAAGTGGGATCGAATCACCCAATTCAGATCATCATTTCATTCCAGGTATACATACAAATATTTGCATCTATATATTCAATTGTAGTTTTTTATTCCATTATCTTGTTTTAATTGTGTAACTATGTGTTTTTTACTGTTAGGTTTTTTAATTTGGAGCAATATTTATCATTTTGATTTGGGGATTCGATTGTATTAGAGCATTATTTTTCGTTGATAAATCATCAAATATATTAACTTTTTTTATTTTCTCATTCATACGCGTCACTCTGCGGCAAAAATTGCTCCATTAGTTGGTAACCTCAAAGTTGCCGATGTGATTCCTTACTTAAATTAAAGAAATAATATAATAATAGAAAGAGACAATATAAAAATGGATATAAATATATATATTTTTGGACAATTATACAAGTTTTAACTAATTTGAAAAATTACCAATTTTTGTCAATTTTAATTGGCAAAATGGTTAGAAAATTGTACTCCTTGATTAGAAAAATGGTTGGGTCAGTCACACACAACTCGTGTTCGGCCCATTGCTTTGAAAGACGCATGTTTCTGACTTCCTTTCGCCAACTTTCTTCGCAAGAAAAATACGAGACCCTAGGATCAGAATGATGCCGAATTGAACGTAGCACTACCAATCCACTAATGTTTTTTTTTATTACTCGCATTATTTGAGGCTATAATATGGGAATTGATAAAAAAATTCCTATTTTTATTATTTAAGTTCCAATTTTAATTTTTAAATATGTTAATTATGTTAATTATACTACTATCCATATGATTTCTAAATAATGAATTTCATTAATTTTATTTTAATCATGGGTAACTATATCATTTACATATATATATATATATCAATTGAAGCTTAAATATCAAGAGCTTATTTATCAGTTCTCTCTCTTCTCTATAATATCTTATTTATTTTTCTCCTTCTTCGCTTTACTTGAACATCACAATTTCTCAATCCATAGGCATAGCCAGCCTCCATCACTTTTCTAAATTTCTCAGCTTCGTTCTCTCAAATATATAAATATAAATAATCGTGTTTGAATCGTAAAATCAATTGCAGATGGCTTCGTCAACTTTAATATGCGAAACACAGCCATGGAAAGATTTGAAGGTAATCAATTATCCTATATACTGTTCTGTATGTATGTATGTATGTATGTATGTATATATATTCATCTGTTTTATACAGCATCTAATTTATTCGATTGATATGAAAGATGAACAGTGTTTTAATTTGATGCACAGGCTCACCTGGATGATATTAAAAAGACACATTTACGTAATTTGATGACCGATACTGAACGCTGCAAGTCAATGATGCTGTATGCTTTCATATAGTATATTTTTGTATTTTTGGAATTTTTTTACAATTTTTGAAGTTAATGGAATAATGTCGAAATTGTAGCGAATTCGATAATCTGTTCTTGGATTACTCGAGGCAGTGTGCCACTACTGACACTATTGATAAACTCCTCAAGCTGGCAGAGGTGTGTTTATGTTAATTTTATTGGGAACGATTAAGATATCGTGATTATACATGTCGTAATGGACTAATTGTTCGTGTTGTGTCGAAATGCAGGCAGCTCGCCTCAAGGAAAAAATTGCTAGTATGTTTAATGGAGAGCGCGTAAGAGTCCTTTAACATTTTCAGTTCATCTTAAAGCTTAATAAGTGCAGCTTGATAGTGAGATTGATTAGTGCCTCTTGTGTGGCGTTTATTAATCTGGCGTTTTGTATTTCGCTTGTGAGCTAATTGCATATCGGTAGTTTGGATTATTATTGTTCCCAAGTATTGTGTATTACTTTTAATCTGGGTAAATATACTAGTACTACAAAAGTTGTCTTTGTAGTGTTTGTATATCTGCAATTAACCTATTGATGGACAGTAAAATTATGACATATCAGTGTGATGGTAAGCAGTACTTATATAACAGGAAGCCTTTAAATTTCTAAAAGTTATTTTGGTTTTATTTTGTAGATTAACAGCACAGAGAATAGATCTGTTCTTCATGTAGCTCTTCGTGCTTCAAGAGATGCAGTTATTCAAAGTGATGGCACCAATGTAGTCCCTGAGGTGTGGCAAGTTTTGGATAAAATTCGTGATTTCTCTGAGAAGATCCGCACCGGTGCTTGGGTAGGTTTGTAACTTGTACATGATATTGTTTAGCTATATTCACAATTATTGGTTTCTAATAGGCAAGCATTGGTAGGTTGGAGCTACAGGAAAAACACTGACGGATGTCATTGCAGTTGGTATTGGCGGAAGCTTTCTAGGTCCTCTTTTTGTGCATACTGCTCTTCAAACAGGTGGGTTTTAGGGCTCAATAGACATTTATTTGATGTTAATGAATAATGTTCACTCTTAGCTCGTAAGCTATATAGCAATAGCACAATCCATGATGTAGTACTTACAGATTAATATTTGACCACTTGCAGATTCCGAAGCTATTGAATCTGCAGCAGGGAGAAAACTACGTTTGTAAGAGTGTGTGTGTGTGTGTGTATTTCAACATTGAAACTATTTAATATTATTTTAACCGAATTGCCCTGTCAATATTCCTGATTTAGTTTAGCGTATGTCAATATGACTTTCTTAATTCTTAATATGCCATAAACTTAATTTACATTATTCTTTCCTACCTTTCTAAAAATGTATTGGAGAAATGCTCAACTATAATCCCCTTCTTCTTTTTCAAAATTATGATCTTCCACCCATGTATGTGTAAAACATACATAATTTGAACCTGTATCAACTTGTGTTTGCAGTATATGACATTTTTTTTTGCAATTAGGTTTAAAATTGTGTATTCTGAAAGAAATAATTTTGAAAGTCATCATTTTGGAAAAATGTATTTATGAAAAAAAAAACCCTATAGTAAAAAAAATTAAGGCTTACCCTGAACACCTCGAGTTAGTTTGGTTTTGGTGGGAAATATGATAGTTTTGTATTTTGTAGGTTTATTTTTTTTATTTCAAACAAAGACATTTATATGATAATATCACAATTCACATGATGATATGAATCTAAAAATATATTTCTCAAGACTCAGCATTACCCAAATCTGATAGATATCTACTCACAAAAGAACAGGAGTTATGTCAACATGCTAAATCTTTATGTTTATCCTTGACGGAATCTGTTTTTGTGATTAGATGAGGAATGGCAGTTTTACCATAACAATTCGGGTCTTGCAGTTGGGATATACTGTTGCACTTCATATGAGCACTTGAGCATATAAATATGATGTAAATGGTGTAAGACTAATCTATTCTTTTCCTATTTCAGTCTAGCGAATGTTGATCCTATAGATGTTGCTAGAAATATCACAGGCTTGACCCCTGAAACCACCTTAGGTAACATTTATGTTTCTTATACTTATAATTTTCTTTCTTATGTATTATATTAATATTTATATATCTAGGTGAGCAGTTATATGTTTCATTTGTGGTGCTTGGGTTTATTAAATTAGTAATTTGCCTTGTTTCAATTGCAGTTGTTGTGGTCTCGAAGACTTTTACAACTGCTGAAACTATGTTGAACGCTCGCACACTGAGAGAATGGATCTCGTCTTCTTTGGGGTTAGTTAAATAAACTGCTGGTTGTTCTTTGTGATTTTGGAAGTAGCCAGAGACACTGATTTCTATTAACTATATTGCGTTTACTCAATACCTGCAAATTGTCTTGTGATAATCCGATGTAGTCTAAGATTTGTATACCTGAGCAGCTATTGCATTCACATAATATAAGAACTTTCTCTCTCTTGACAATTGACTATATTCTTCTTACCAGGCCTGAGGCTGTTGCAAAGCATATGGTTGCTGTCAGTACTAATCTCACTGTATGATCACTTTCTTATCTTTATTCAAAAAGTTGATCATATATCATGCACTGAAAGACTATACACATGTTCTGTGCACAGAGTTGCTAGAGTAGATTTATGGTTTTGCGCCTTTCTGTTAGCCACTTCTTTTGTGTGAATACCGAATGGAAGTATGAAACAATAACTAAGTTTGCATGCTTAGAGACATTGTTATTATGGTGTCGCCATGGCATTGTTAAGGCGAAGACATTGTGTCCTGGCACTGAAAAAGTGCATGGCGTGCTAGTCGCCATATTCTCTGGCTTAGACTGTTTTACCTGCCTAGATCTGATTTTTTGCACAATTATATATCTATACAATACTTTTCAAAATAAACCGGAGACTTTTTGCAGTCGGTTATTGTTTCTCGGTTAAACTTAGTTGTAAGTTAGCACAATTTTTATTGTAACATCAATGCTTAGAAATCTGGTCAGTGATGACCTCTTTAAAATACCAATGGAGGTGAATGTATCTGCCTCCAGTTCCTTTCACAGAATATATACAAACTAACACAAAAAACATTAGATAACAAAAGCTACTTGCAAAAAGAAAAGGATTTTTTTAAGGGAAAACTGTTTTAAGATTATGCTGTTTGGTGCTATTGTATACAGTAACTAGTATATGTTACAAAGAAGAGGACGCTCTTTAATAGAAGTTCCAAGTCCTAGTCCGGCGTGTATAGCTACCTAGACAACCTAGCAAGTAAAAATGAAATTTCATCTAATTTTGAAACCACGCAAGCTGAAATCTGTATTAGTATGACTTTGATGAGTATGTTATTAGGTGTGGCATGCATAGTTATTTAAATTACATAGACTGTAAATATTTAAGTCTTACCGCCAAAATAGCAGAATACAGAACTTTTTTGAGGATGATTGGCCATCATTTTTATTGTTCTTTTACCTTTCATCCCTCTTCATGAGTTAAGGCAATCACAAAATATGAAGTACATGATCTGATCACAGTAGTCTTTCCAGCATGCTTATCTGTAGTACATTTTATCTCATGTTTTTCTGAATGCTACAGCTGCAACAATCCTTTCAGTTTTACTCTGCTATCCATATTCAGTTTTTGTGCATGTGATTACTTAAAAAACATTATTAGCTTAATATGAAGTATGAACGTGGTACCTATTTGTATAATTAACAATAAAATATGGACAATGAAGTATGCATGGACAATTAGGGGAAAGAATTATGCTTGGGACTTTTAGTGGTCACCTTTCAATTTAAGCACTTCATTGAAAGATGACAATATTATATATAACAGTAAAATTATCTAAATTATCACTAAACAATCACTTTCATTTCAATACTTCTTTTTATCATTCTTTCGTTTATCGGATTACTTGCATTGCTGGTCCTAAATATTATCACAATTTCACATTATGTTTTTTGTCAATATACTTTCAACGGGATCCTGTATTGAGGGGGAAAATAGTACTAATGGGCATCTGTGCATGTTATGTTCGAGGCTTTAATATCTTAATTTGGATCTTTTGGTGACATATTTAATGCCTTCATTCAGCTTGTGGAAAAGTTTGGCATTGATCCAAAAAATGCTTTTGCGTTCTGGGACTGGGTCGGTGGTCGATACAGTGGTAAGTATAACCAATTCTCCAGTTTTCTCGAACATAAAATTGGTACTCTGCTGTTTGTTCAGTTCTTTTGAAATGCTATTTTCAGTTTGCAGTGCTGTTGGTGTCCTGCCATTATCGCTCCAATATGGTTTTCCTGTTGTTGAAAAGTATGGTAACCGGGAAACTTTCATGATTGGAAGATATTAATTTTTTATTGTATGTTGGGTTTTATGTAGAAGTTATAACAACCAATATGGAAGTAATAGTATGTTGTGATTATTGTTTTCTAAATAAGAGGTTGTATATTTTCTGTTGCCTAGAAGAATGTCGACATTTTAACAATAATTTGCAATAGATGTGACCTGCTGTCCTGCTCTGTCGTATGCACATCATCTGTGGAAACTCTTATCTTTCCATTTTACTGAGCAGTCTGTTTTGTCGGATTTCTAACTTTTTTTTTCTTTTCATTTTGTTCAAGTCCTCTGCTTTGATGCAAATTAGTGGATATAGAAAGACCTCGCATGACTATCGAATTTACATCTTTCTTAAACTATTTCTGCCTTTATGATTTTATATTGTACGTCTCGTGGAATAATTTAAATTTTATTCACTTGGATCTCTCAATGTTTTTCCATCTGTTTGATAATGTAGGACAGCTGAATTGCCATGTGTCACATTCCATTATGTTTGTCCAAGTGATTGCATTTCATGATTACCACATTGTAATTCTTTTAGTCAAGTACATGTAAGAAGAATTGTCATTCTGTGTAATTAAAAAGAAAGAGGATACTAAGGGATAACAGCAAAAATATGACGTTGGTAAATGGCAATATATATTGGACTAGAGTTGGGCAGCCGAAATACTTGTAACCTGTGGAAGGAGGTACCTATATATTTAAAAATGTAAATTAGTGCTTCTATTCTTATCTGTTAATCTATTTTGAAGTGTCTGAAGCTTTTTACACTTGGTAAAGTAGCATTTCTGTCTGGGCTTTGTGGATTATTTATTCATTTCTGTTATATCAGTGAGCTCCTGGCTAATGGCTATTGAAATTTTTTTCAGGTTCCTAAACGGAGCTTCAAGCATTGATCAACACTTCCATTCAACGCCTTTTGAAAGTAACATACCTGTATGTGCTCCCATTGACCTGATATTTTATTTAAACATAAAATTTACATGCTATATACATTACGTAAAGATAATCTTTTCTCCAATGCATCTTACAAGGTAAACTTTATTTAAAAGGATACAATGGGATTTACACATCGCTTTATAATTGATCCTCACTATACCTTCCCACCTCAAAATACGAAACCACTTCAATTTTATTTGAAAATAGAGAACTTCTTTCCCTGTGTGTTTCCTAGTTTTATATTTGACATTCTAACATTAATACACATTCTTATGAGAAAAAGCCTAACAAGTGTTTGCTAATCAGTTATTCGTAACAAATCACAGTTTATTTGGATTTTGGTATGGAGGGAGTACATCTTCAGTAGATCAACTTATCATTATTTTTTTTTATTTTTTTTTTTTGAATTCAGTTATTGAGATGGCTTATTTGTTTATTATTATCAATGAATGACATGTCATGATTGTTTCAGGTGCTTTTGGGCTTGTTGAGTGTGTGGAATGTTTCATTCCTGGGGTATCCTGCAAGAGTGAGTGCAGTTATCTGATATATCTATTTAGTCGACACTTTCTGTTTTGTTTTTTACTTTCTTTCGCGCTGCATATAATCTCACTTCAAACTTTTATATTTGTAAAAGAAAATGATTGCACTTGAGTTGGTATATATTTGTCATCTTTTTTGAGGACGGATTAACGATTTGAGTCTCTTCAAAAAGCCAGTTATATATTTCACTTCAAAAATAATTTGAAGATAGGTTGTCACTAACATTGGTGCCTTAAAATTGTTTTTAGGCCATTTTACCTTATTCTCAGGCCCTGGAAAAATTTGCTCCGCATATTCAACAGGTGAGGCTACAGCGCCTTCCTTTGGTAAACTATTTTGCAAAGGCTTTATGATGTTCTTATACCCTATCCATTTTGTTACCAATTTAGGTCAGCATGGAGAGCAATGGGAAAGGGGTTTCTATTGAAGGTGTTCCCCTTCCTTTTGAAGCTGGTGAAATTGATTTCGGCGAACCTGGAACAAATGGTCAGCACAGCTTTTACCAATTAATTCACCAGGTAATATGGTTATAGTAATTTGTTTGACCTTATAAGCTATATGTTTTAAAGTTGGATTATGTGCAGACGGATAAAGCTCTGTAGATACTTGATTGTGTTACTTGTAAATACTTGATTGTGTTACTTGTAAATACCAGTGGCTCATTGTCTGCGTCCTCTCTACTGTTCTTAAGATTGTGCATACAAATTAAGCGCAGTAGATACTTGACTGTTACTTGTAAATACCACTGGTTCGATGTCTGTGTCTTCTCTACTGTTATTATATGAGATTTATTAATTTCCGCAATCTGGATCTCTTTGAAGGTCCCCACAAGACTTTTCTAGAAGAGATAAAACTTATAACTGTATTATTACTTGCTGTAATGGTGTTAAAGAATCTCATACAAAAGTTTCACTTGGGAAAATAAGGTTATGTTTCGGGTTTCTGGTGATTGTTCTGTTAAGTATACTCTGCTTTATATATTTCTTAGATAATTCTGCATCCTACTGACGTCGTTGAATTTTCTAGGGACGTATAATTCCTTGTGACTTTATTGGAGTGGTGAAGAGTCAGCAACCTGTCTACCTTAAAGGTACCTAAAAGTTTACACTTTTTTTTTATTACTCCCATTTCCCATTTTATCCATTTTTTCTTTTCACAACCTTTCTCGGTGGCAAGAGTGTTTTTTTTCACACTTTTTGGTTAAATTGCAGGAGAAGTGGTTAACAATCATGATGAGCTCATGTCTAACTTTTTCGCACAACCAGATGCCCTTGCTTATGGGAAGGTACATTAGTTTCTGCATGTAGAAGTTCAACGTCTTCCATTGATCTGTATTAGTTGCAAAGTAAAAAAGATAAACGACGAACCGGAAAATAACATACAATGAAAAAACAGCATTAAGAAGGTGTTAGAACCTGTTGGGGCTGCTATAGATGTCTGGTTTAATATATTATAGGCTGCCAAGAGAGTATATAAAAAGAACGAATTCTTTTATTGATAAACTCACAAGCACGACGACCTAATCTTCCCAAACACACAATTTAATCTTATTTCTTCATGCCTAGAAACATGCAAAATGCCTTCCTATTTATAATCCCAACATCAAACTCCTTATTCCTAAACTTAGCTGATATATTATTAGTACCACAAACTCCTCCATTCCAAATCTATAACTGATGCACAAATCACTTATTCTAATTATGTAACCGATCCACCAAATCCTCCAGTCTGATTATGTAACTGATAAGATAATAAGTGTGTTTCCTAACAGAAGGATATGTATTCTCTTTGTACGAAGTAACTCTATGAAGTCAAGTTGTAACATATAGTAATTCAGAAGTTAACATAAACTGAGATATTTAGGTACTATAATTGTAACTAACATAAACTGATATAATTAGGTACTGTAATTGTACATATTCTTAAGTTTTAGATGTAATCATTTTGTCACTGTACTATATTAATTTTTGCAGCATGAGGCACACTTACACAGAAGTTTGAATATTCAATAATCCATTTGCTATTCAAACCTATGATCCGAGTGTCAGAACTTGATACTTTTATAGCAGTACCTACTGTCTGTAGAACATTATCCTCAAGTCGTAGGTCGTAGGCAAGACCATCTCAAGTATTTAAGGGCATTGTGCTACCCTTTAATATTAGGCCCTTAAAGTAACAATATTAATGATGTGTATATATTAGTATTAGACCCTTAAGTCATAATAAAAGACAAATCTATAATATATATATATATATAATATATATATATATATATATATATATATATATATATATATATATATATATATATATAGGAAACTGGTCAACAGCCACAGTTGGATATTTTAATATATCCAACCAACCCATCTTATACCATTAAAACGTCCAGTCAACGGGCAGGATGAACAGTAGTTACGCTATATTATATAGCGTACTACGCTCTATTATAGAGCGTATACGCAATATAATATAGCGTAACAAATATTCCCATTTTACCCTTATTCTGTTCCGCTCTATTATATATCTTAGCCGAGAACAACACCAATTTCAGCTCAAACAGCCCTTCATGTTTTGAAATATCATTTCAAGAGTGTTCTTGAGTTTATACCCAATCTTAAATCATTTGGAGATATATTTTACACCATTACAAACTTAATCTACACCAATCTATACCTATTTCTACTTTACCAATCTTAGTTTATTTGTCAAATCTTACCCAAATTTGAAGATTTTGAAGATTGAGCTTGGAGTACCATTCCCAAATTAAGATTTTTAAAGATTGAGCTTGGAATTCAAGGTTAGCTCTCTATTTAACCCATGGCTTCTTTCATTTTTTCGAAATTAAAATCTCCTAATAAGACACCTAGTAAGATTGAGATTGAGGTAGAAAATGAAGATGTTAACGAACGTCCACACACACCTAAGAGAAAAAGAGATTCTCTTGGTAGAACGAAATGTAAGGCGCGAATGTATGTTGTTCATAGAGAGAAATCAAATAAGTGGGAGGTAACATTGGTTCATTTGGTACACAATCATGAGATGGTTTCACCTAGTAAGGTACATTTCATGCAAAGGCCAAGAAACATAACACCCATCATGCGAGAATTGATTATAATTTTGAGTAAGTCGGGTATTGGGCCTCAACAATCTTTGAATGTAATGGGTGAGCTTACGGGAAGCTTAGAGAATATTGGATTTACTAGTCAAGACATTAGGAATGTTTTGCGTGATATTAGACATCATGTATTTGATTCGAGTGATGCCAAAGAAGGTTTGACATTACTCCAAGAATTAAAATGTAATAGTTTTGGGGATTTTTTCTATCGAGTAGATGTTGATGAGGATAATCGGGTGCGTTCCATGTTGTGGGTTGATCCAAGATCATTAAATGCATATAAAAATTTTGGAGACGTGGTAGTATTTGACTCCACATACCGCACAAATAGGTATAGTATGCCATTTGTACCTATTACGGGGGTGAACCACCACTACCAATCCATATTGTTTGGTTTTGCACTAATAAGGGATGAGAAAGAAAGTTCTTATATATGGGTTTTGAAGAATTGGTTGGAAGCTATAGGAAACAACCCTCCAATCTCCATCATCACCGATCAAATACATATAAAAAACTTTAATGCATCCACAATTCAAACTTAATCCACAATTCAAACTTAATCCACAATTCAAACTTTAATCCAATAAATTTTAATCCTAATAATTAGAAAATTATCCACAAATTCGAACCCTAATCGAAAATTATCCACAAATTCGAACCCTAATTCGAAAATTATCCACAAATTCGAACCCTAATTCGAAATTATACACAAATTTGAACCCTAATTCGAAAAATTATCAACAAATTCGAAAATTATCCACAAATTCGAACCTTAATTCGACCCTATTCGAAAATTATATACATACATGCATACATGTACACAAATCTACAATTAGATGATTTTGGTGATATATACATACATACATACATGTACACAAATCTACACACATCTTAATAATTAGATGACATCTACATACAAGAAATAGACACGAAGTTACTCACTTTATATGCAGAAATGATGAAATTGATGATGATTTACTTCCGATTCCGGTGGATTTGCGATGTCCGGTGGTCTGTGGATGATTTGCTAAATGTTTTGTAAAATTATGTATATGAACCACAATACGCTATATGATATTCTATGTGAAATAAACCCGGTTTCGATAAAAAAAACCGTGTACGCTATATAATATAGCGTACTACGCTATATAATATAGCGTAAGTTTAAACCGCTGCACGTGACAGATTTAGGGATAAAAAGGTAAAAAGGCTTACGCTATATTATATAGCGTACTACGCTATATAATATAGCGTATACTTTTAAATCCCAACCGCCCATATCTTTAGTGGACGGTTATAGATGGGTTGGTTGGATATTAGATTATATCCAACTTTGGCTGTAGAAGGCGTCCCATATATATATATATATATATATATATATATACATACAGTATTTGGCCTTTGGCCCAGGGGTCTGACCTCCCCTTTTAGTAGGTTGGGGGTTTGGACCATATGGTTTTGTGAGTCTTAAATTTTATTGATGATGACTGTCTGACAAAGAAAGGGCCCTCACCTGAAATTGGGGGCCTGTGCAGTTGCACACCTTGCAACTGCTTTTAGGATTTTGTTCGTACCAGCTGAATCACCAAATATTAATCTTCTTATAGCTTAATCACAATTTGCTTTTCTTCAGACTGCAGAACAGTTGCTTAATGAAAATGTTGCGCAGCACCTTATCAATCATAAGGTGATGTAACACTTTTACTTTCAGCTTGTAATGTGCCACTGCTGCTTCCAATTGTATGTATGTGCTGACAATTACCTGATATGTTACAGACATTCTCTGGGAATCGCCCTTCTCTCAGTCTTCTTCTTCCATCTCTAAGTGCATATAATATCGGCCAGGTTTGCTCTTTGATCACCCGTAAATTTCTTTAGTTAAACATTGAAGATGTTTGTACATGTTTTACCAAAAGTGGGATTTGTGTTGTATCACGTGTAGTATTAAGATTAGGATAGCTAAACTGTTGCTGCAGTAGGACCTGACCTGACCTGATTTTCCTATTGGTTATGGTCCTTGTAAATCAATTTTTTATTGCACTAAACCCTTAAAGAGTTTTTTTTTTTTTTTTTTAAATATCCCCGAAGCCTTGTTTTAGAATAAGGCTTTAGCATATTATACTTGCTATATCATAAATAAACTTTACAATATGTTCACACTTTATGGTATATGCTTAAGGTTCATCCCACATTATACAGGACGACTTTATAAAATATGTATAGCTAGGAAGTTGAGATGATGGGAGAGAATAAATTCGATTATGTGTAACATTGTATATGTGTACTATATAAATTGTAGTCCACTTGGTAGGTAGGTAGGAGTGCTAATTGAATACTGTAATTCTGAATAAGCATGCATATTTACTTTCATATTTACATGATTTACATTTAACAATATATTTTCAAGAGTCCAGTACATATATTGAGGAGTTGTAAAAATGTAATTCACTTCCACAGATTAGGTCCTCCGGACATTTCACAGCTTTGTTTGTGCAGTACTGCATAGTATTGTTGTGTTTCTGTTTTCTTTACTCGGTTCTTTTTTGGAATGATATGATCCTTATGTTTATGAGATCAAAATGAAGTAGTTATCAGCAAATATATCACAATCTTATCATTATTGATTTCTCAACTTGGTTAACCTTGTAGTTTTCTTCTTTTTGCTCCAGTTGTTGGCAATATATGAACACCGAGTTGCTGTAGAAGGCTTCATTTGGGGAATTAATTCTTTTGACCAGTGGGGAGTCGAGTTGGGAAAGGTATACATTTCCCAAGAGGATCCCCAATAATTGAAATCATTGTGGATAATTGTACTAGCTAATCCTTCAAATCTGAAATCTTCTACTTGCCATGCATTACCTTTGTCAAATTACTAATGACTTGAGAATATGAAAATTGCAGTCACTGGCTTCTCAAGTTAGAAAGCAGCTTCACGCATCACGTAAGAAAGAACCAGTTGAAGGCTTCAATTTCAGTACCACAACAATGTTGACAAGATATCTAGAGGTAAGGAAAGACATGTTGTCTTGCAACTGTTCGTATCATCTGATATATATATAAGCAATTTAGACAAGAAACCTGCCGCACATGAACAATGCTTGTAGGATGGAAAATTATAGTTATGCAATGCACCTACAATTGACATAAGTATGCGAGAATAGGAATATATAGGATTTCAACAACTAAAAGAATATTCCTGTATTTTAGTATTTCAGGTTCATCGACTTACGAATATATATGTTTTGTTCCCGTATAACTTGACTGAAAAATGTACCCCATGCTGTATTTGCAGGCAAGTGAAGATGTTCCTGCAGATCCTTCTACTCATCTACCAAATATGTAACTGCACTTGGTCCTACACCATCAGCAATAAAGTTGAAATGGCTTGCGTCAAAGTAGTCATCACCAACTCTTGTAGTCTTGTACAATCAATGCGTAACTAAGAACTCTGTGAACTGAGTTCCTTCTCCTTGGAAACTGTCATCACATTTTGACAACAATAAGCAGTTTCTTCAGTTTTCCTCGCTGCATATATGTATACATTTGAATATACATAGACTGGAAAGTGTTAAAAATACAAAATGAGAATGACAAGCGGATTGGATAACAGAGAACAAGACCTTGTGGGAGATGTGTACATCATGACCACTCCCAGTTTCATAATTCATAAATAATTTAGTCAGAAAATAAGCGTGGGTAGATATGTCTACTTGTATGAATTATTGACATAGTTATAAGTAATGCGGAATTTCTTAAAATAAAATAAAGTAAATCGTAATGTAATTTTTTCTTAAACATAACTTTTGAGATGAGGTAGTGTTTGTCAAGGTATTTTATTATTGGCCCAGCTTAATATAAGAAATTATGGACTTATTTTCGTGTAAAATTTTATATTTTGATAATTTTTTTTATACAAGTATTTAATGTATGTTTGAGATTTAATAAGTTACAAAAATAAGTTGGAAAATAAGTTAGAAAGTTAGGAATCTTAACTTTTCTGGTAAAATTTTTATATTTTGATATTTTTTTTATACTAGTATTTAATGTATGTTTGAGATTTAATAAGTTGCAAAAATAAGTTGGAAAATAAGTTAGAAAGTTAGGAATCTTAACTTTCAACTTAAAATAAGTTGACTTATTCTGAAAAATAAATGGGATAAGTTCAAGACTACCTATGTCAACTATTGGGTTTTTAAAAATATACAGCCCAACTTTCTAAAATTCTAAAATTACCACCATACTTTTCTTAATTTTAAAAATACGTTTTGCAACCTCATTTGCAACTTCAGGGCGGCGCCAACCGTGTAAGTTGCAAATGAGGTTGCAACTGAAAACTGGAAGTTGCAAATGAGGTTGCAACTGAAAACTGGAAGTTGTAAATGAGGTTGCAACTGAAAACTGGAAGTTGCAAATGAGGTTGCAAAAGTTGCAACTGAAAATTGGAACTTACAATCAGAAATTCGTTTGATTGCAACCTTATATGCAACCGAAAACTAAAAACTCGAAGTTCAAGTTCCAATTTTCAGTTGTCATTTTCGACCTGTTTTTTGAAATCTATTACTATATATATATATATTAGATTTCAAAAAACAGGTCGAAAATGACAACTGAAAACTGGAACTTGTCATCAGAAATTCGTCTGCAACTTGGAAAAAAGGCATGTTCATTTGCAACTTTCAATTTTCAGTTGCAACTTTTGCAACCTCATTTGCAACTTCCAGTTTTCAGTTGCAACCTCATTTGCAACTTCCAGTTTTCAGTTGCAACCTCATTTGCAACCTTATTTGCAACTTCCAGTTTTCAGTTGCAACCTCATTTGCAACTTTCAGTTGCAACCTCATTTGCAATTCACACTGCTGGCGCCGCCCTGAAGTTGCAAATGAGGTTGCAACACATATTTTTAAAAAATTAAAAAGTTAAAAACAAAATTGATACTCCCTCCGTCCCATATTTCTTTTCCCACTTTCCTTTTAAGGATATTCAATATACTTTTCTCATTTCTATTTTTGTCCATACAAATCAAATATTATACTCTTAATAAAACATAACGAGGTGACAGCTGTTCACTACTCACACCTACTCCCACTAACCCTATTCTCTCTATTCACTCTCGTCCCTCTCTATTCTCTCTCGTCCCTCTTTATTCTCTCTATTTTCCGCCTCCAAACCCTAATTAATTACAGAGAAACATGAGTTTACATTTAGGCTTTTCCGATTCCGATGATGAATCTTGTAATATGCTTAAATACGAGTGCTCCGATCCCGCTCATTGTGACAAAGGTGATAGTTGTGATGGGGAACACGGGTACAGTCGTGAATATCTTCGATTGAGATGTGGTACAACTAAATCTGAGGAATCGGCGCCCAAATCGGAGGTGACGGTGAATCAAAACCCTCGATCGCCGTTGCATGAAACTGTTATTCAAGTCCCCTTGGATGAATATGATGCTCCTCCCTCCCCTCATTCAGATCCGGTTGAAGTGGCCATTGTTGCTCCGGATCCGTCGACCGATGACTTGGATTTGGATGTTGTGTCTGATTCCGAAGATGCATGCTCTCGCTCTTAATCGGAGTAAAGTTGTTCTATCTTCAATTGTTATTCAAGTCCCCTTGGTCTTGTAATTAATTGTAATATGCTTTGTAGTTTAACCGATTGTTAATCGAATGTTAAATGCTCCTGTGTTGTTAATCGAAATAGGCTTTTGTTCGTAGTTTGTTGTTCGTATGCCTATTCTATTCTATTTTGATTATGTTCGTAATTTATATGGTTGTTTGTGTACTGAAATTTGCTTGATCTTGATCGTGTACTGAAATTTTAATTATGTCGTTCGTATGCCTATTCGATTTGATTTTTATTAGGTTGTTCGTATGCCTATTCTATTTGATTTTGATCATGTTGCTCGTATACCTAATTGTTTTCACTGTGTCCTGTTGTCAAATTATATGTCTAATTGATATGCTTTCAATTTATATGGTTGTTTGTGTACTGAAATTTGCTTAATCTTGATCGTGTGCTGAAATTTTAATTATGTCGTTCGTATGCCTATTCGATTTGATTTTGATTAGGTTGTTCGTATGCCTATTCTATTTGATTTTGATTATGTTGCTCGTATACCTAATTGTTTTCACAGTGTCCTGTTGTCAAATTATATGTCTAATTGATATGCTTTCAGTTTATATGTGTAATCTGTGTACTTATATGCTTGTTTATGTGCATGTAGTCACATTATATGCCTATGTCCTGTGTCCTGTTGTCAAATTATATGCCTATGCTTGTTTATGATCTATGATGATAGTTCAAATTGCTGAGACAATGTATGCCCTAGTGTGCCATAAGCAACCAATTGCACTGATTGGAGGCTTGTGTGTGCTTAGTGGTTGTACTTACATGTCGATGATGCTTGGGGACGATCTGAGATCATGAAAGTATATATACATGAAATGCTTACTGCCAAGTCTCTTATGCATGCTCTGTCCCCCATGCTTATCTCAGTTACTGCATTAGGGTGCAGTTGTAGTCTTTTTCTCCCTGCATTATGCCCCTTTGTTGCCATGTTGTATGCCTGACCTGCTGCCTTTTGACTACTTACAGTGCTCCATATTGTGCTGATTGTTCTTCTTGTTACATTGAACAGCTTGGCCACTTCCTGAATTGCACCATGCTTAAGCTTCCCCTCTATCTGGTTGTTCAAAAGCCACATGACTACTTGCATCCTTGAGTCACAGCTGAGCTTTGGCCTCTTTTTGTGATGATGAGCATTGGTTTCTTCATGTCTTTCCCCTTCTGTGTCCCCATCTGCTGGCTGATTCAAATCAAAAGGGAAAGAAAATTCCATTTCTGAACAAATGGAGGCAAAGCAATGATGCAAGGCTTTTTATAGATGTAAATATGTTTTCTGATATTTGTAATTTACTTGTATTAGTGGCACAATCTGTGTGCATGTAATACTTAAATCTGATTGGTGCTTCAGTTTTGCTGTTGTAATCTTATTGGTGCATATTTGTAATTGTGGATTGATTAATCTAATCCAAGTTTAGGCGGTTTGATTTCCCACTTCTTTTTCAAATTTATTCATTTTGCCTCCTAATTAGTTGCTAATCATTGCCTTGCATAAAAACCTGTGACAATCAAGAAATGAGCAAAAAAATTAGAGACAGAGGGAGTAGTATTTTTGTAAAAGTAAAAGTATAGAATTGAAAGAGAAAGTTAATGATAATAAAAACGTAAAAAAAAAGTTAAAAACATATATATTTTCATAAATATTCTTAAATAAATTCCCCCAAACACCGCTACGTTGTCAGCTTAAAAGCAGAGAATGTAATGATAATGATATGAAGAATAAGATTCGTGTTAATATAATACGACAGACTTGTTTGTAGCTACTCGCCCTTTCTTGCTCGACGACTTTTTGGTTATCATCAAGAACGTGCCTTTTTTCTTGTTTTAATTTTGAATAGCAATTTTTTTTTGTTTATTCAAACATGACATGCTTTCTAAAAAAAATACTAATGAACTACAATTTCTAATTTGTATCTCCAATGTTTGCCAAATGTATGTTCTTTCTCCGATATTTAATCAAATTCCTTATGATACAATTTCAAGATTCGGTGGATAAATTAGTATT
The DNA here is from genome assembly GCA_036435485.1 of Saposhnikovia divaricata. Taxonomy (NCBI): domain Eukaryota; kingdom Viridiplantae; phylum Streptophyta; class Magnoliopsida; order Apiales; family Apiaceae; genus Saposhnikovia; species Saposhnikovia divaricata. The sequence continues at coordinate 104,010,385 of CM071601.1, forward strand.
TTCTTTAAAGAAAGTGGGTTATGTTCTTTAAAAACATTTTATCTACTTGCATTATACTTGCTAAATAAATTTTAGGTAAATAAAAATAAGCAATCAATTATCATTTATCCATTTTTTTGTGTTAGTTGAGTATCCATTCCAGTTATCATGCTAAAATGGATAAATATAGGAGTAACTTAGAAGCAAGTAAATTACTTATTTACAGAAGTCAAAATATACAATTAATTTAGTCAGATTAATGGGGGTATTTGGGGGAACTTATTCTTCAGAATAAGTCAACTTATTTTAAGTTGAAAGTTAGAATTCCTAACTTTCCAACTTATTTTCCAACTTATTTTTGTAACTTATTGAAGCTGAAACATACATTAAATACTTGTTTAGAAAAGAGTTATCAAAACATAAAATTTTTACCCGAAAATAAGTACATAAATCCTTAATTTAAGTTTAACCAAACATGCCCAATATAACAACCGAGTATTTGTCTTTATATAATTTTGTCTTTCTGAAATACATGTGCCAGCAGCCAGCAGTATTTTCATTTGTTTAACTTAAGCGGAGGGAAATCTATAATACATATCCGAGCATCATCCTTGGCCGTCAACTTAGTCAAAGGAGAAAAATCAAAGGGTTGGAAATAAAAGTAAGGGAGGAACAAACACCAATGCTGACGAAAATAGACAGACTGAGACACTGCAATTTGTGTCGTACAGCTGAGCACTGCCCCCTCCATACACTCTTAACCTTTACCAAGTTACCATCCACTCCCCAAGTCCCAATCCCAATTTTTTTTTTTTAAGTGACCATTCACAAAAATATCGCATAAACCTACTTTTTCTATCATTAATTATATTTCTTTATAAAATTTTGACCATAGAAATAGAATGTATCCTATTATATGAGAAAACTAGGGCACGGTTGTCCTCAAGATTTCTCCCGAGGTTATAATATAAAAAGGTTATAAAATAAATGGGTCCCGTAGGAACATTTTTGTAAATATCAAATTTTTCTCAATAATTTACCTAAATATCTGATATGGGCTAAAAATAAGCCCTAAAGACACATTTAATGTTGCACTAATTAGACCCAGCATGGTCCAAACGTGGGGCCCATTAATGAGGTCAGAATCCCTATTTTAATATTAATTTCGTAATTAATATTAAGGGAAATAAACAGCTCAGCAATAAGAGTTGGATAAGGATATTATCTCCATTAGACTTAGCTACCAAGGCATCCAATTCGATATGGAAACTGATTCCTACAAGGAATTGATCTGGAACCTTCCTCAGGGAGGTGACTTGCCCACCAAGTCTCCGAATCCTACCATAATTCTAAGGCTTCTCAGCCTATATAAAGGGCCTGACCCCTCATTCTCAGAACTACGTTTTCTTGGCTTGATTCTCTAATATAGAGATACGTAGGCATTCTGTGAGGACCGCTTAGTCTCGAACGCAGAAGCAGCCATTAAAGCACGAAGCTCACGAACCCTAGCATTAAATATACAAACCCTAGCCGCAATATTTTCAACCTAGTTTTTATTCCACAACATTTGGCGCCGTCTGTGGGAAGACAACATCAACCATGGTTCAAACACGAAGAACAACACCAGTTGCAGCTGAGGTCATACCTCTCAGATCTGCTCCACCCATCATCGAACAGGTTCCCCCAGCATCAGGGGCGATTGCCCAACAAGCTCCGCCAGCATCAGGGGCGATCGCCCAATCTCAAGTTTCTCAACAATCAGGGGGGATCCCCCACGTTGAGAGTACATTACCACCGATTACCCGTACAAGACGAGAAACCAATCCTCTTCAGATGGTGGCCTCTCCTCTGATTGATCCGAACAACCCATCGCATGGGGTCCAGATCCACACTACAGATCTCCCCGTGAGTACTAACCCGACATACGGGCTGCCTAATTATCCTCCTATCCAAGGGACAGGCCCAAGTGGTCACGCTTTGCAGATCCGAGATCGAGAGTATCACGATTATTCGGGTCCTTATACTGATGAAACCTCCTCCGACGATGAGGATGATGACCGTGATGAAGCCCCGAGGAGGCGACGTGCTAGTAGGGAACCTCGAAGGAGGACTCAAGACATCCGTGATGGACAATCTTTGACAACTGCTGAAAGGATCAAGGCTTATGAGGCCGAGATCTTAAAATTGAAGGAAGACATGGCAAGGGAACAGGCAAGACTGAGTCTAATTCGACCCCCTCCAATCTCAGGAAGGATTCCCGTTATAGATTTGGAGAGGTCCTCAAGAAGACAGAAGAGGGCTGATGTCCCATCAAGAGAAGCTATGAGGGTGGAAACCCCCAGGAGTAACCCCAAGGATCTGATGCCACTTGGGGACCCTGACGATCCCACACCTCCGTTTACTGAGGAAGTGATGAATGCTCACATCTCTAGGAAGTTTAAGATGCCTACAATAAAGGCTTATGATGGAACGGGTGATCCCGCAAACCATGTGAGAACATTCTCGAACGCACTGCTGTTGCAGCCTGCTAGTGACGCTCTCAAGTGTAGGGCGTTCCCTCAAACCCTGTCGGGTATGGCTCAAAGGTGGTACAGCCGTTTGCCTGCAAATTCGATTGGATCTTTTAAGGAATTGAGCACTGCTTTTATCAGCCAATTCATTAGTGGAAGAGTTCATGAGAAGAGCTTTGCGTCTCTTATGTATGTGGTACAAGGAAAGAATGAAAATCTAAGGGATTACCTTAAGCGATTCACTAAGGAGACTCTAAATATCACTGACTTGGAGAATAAGGTGGCCATGGTAGCCCTGGAGCACGGAACCACTGACCTCTTCTTTAAAAGGTCATTAGCGAAGCATCCCCCAGAAAATATGGCTGAGCTCCAACGAAGGGCTGATAAGTATATTAAAGCTGAGGATAGCTTGAAGAAAGAAACCACTGTAGGTGGAGGGGGAGGTAACAATGACTCCAAGAAGCGAAAGCAAGACCAGGACTATGATGATCAAGAGTATGATGCTAGGGACAAGTATCCCCGAACTAGCGAGGACTCCGACTCTGCCCCTAAAAAGAACCAAGGGTCAAGGTTCACTGAGTATGCAAGGTTGAATACTCCTAGGAGTCGAATCTTGTTGGACATTGAGAATGATAAGGATTTCAGATGGCCGAAGCCACTCAGGGGTGATCCCGCAAAGAGAAACCAGAATCAGTATTGCAGATTCCATAGAGACGTGGGGCATGACACTGGCGATTGCAAGCAACTCAAAGATGAGATCGAGTTTTTGATCCGTAGAGGGAAGCTGAGGCACTTCACTAAGGGTGAAGACCATGGTAATCAGAGAAGAGACTATAATAGAAGGGATGACGATCAAGATCGCAACCCACAGCCCCGAGGGCCAGTAATCAACATGATCTCAGGAGGCCCGACTGCGGCCGGGATAACTAGGAACTCTCGAAAGGCTTATGCCCGAGAGGTGTTGCACATCGTGGGAGAGGCCCCGAAGCGTGCAAAAACTGAGGTAGCGATTAACTTTGATGATTCAGACTTGGAAGGGGTGAAGTTCCCCCATGACGACCCGTTGGTCATAACTCCTGTGATTGGAAACTCGGAGGTGAAGCGAGTCTTGATAGACAATGGAGCTTCCATTGACATTCTGTTTCATGATGCATTTGTGAAGATGGGATACACTGATTCTCAGTTGACCCCCAATAACATGCCTATATATGGATTCAATGGAGTAGAATCCAAAGTTGAAGGGACTATTCAGCTGCCTGTAACTATCGGGCAAGAGCCCAAGGAGGCCACTCGGATGTTGAACTTCCTGGTAATCAAGGCGGCTTCAACGTACAACGCTATCCTTGGAAGGACTGGACTTCATGCATTCAAGGCTGTTGCCTCAACCTATCATGTGAAGATCAAGTTCCCTACCAGGAATGGTGTTGGAGAACATAAAGGTGATCAGAAGATGGCACGAAGCTGTTATGTAGCCTCGTTAAGGCCTGATGGAGTCGGGGGGCAGGTCCTTCCGATTGAAGACATGGATGTCTACAGTGGTAAGAAACACAAAGAAAGGTCAGCAGAGGACATCACACAGAAGCCTCGGACAGCCATTGAGGCTAAGGCGTTAACTGACTTTGTGGTTGAGTGTACCATTGGCAACCAAGAAGTCGGGGGGCAGGAGGTAGTACCCCGAGCAGGAAGTGAATTGCAGAATAAGAATGAGGAGACCAGAAGGAGTGGTGGGTGCTCTATTTTGATGGAGCATCAAAAACAAAATCAAGTGGTGCAAACCTAGTCTTGAAAAGGCTCGATTGGGCTTAAGTTATCCTAGTAGGACTTAGCTTCATATTTATATAGTAGAAGTAGAAATAAGGTTTATTAAAACCATTGCAGAGCATGTTGCTCCGAGTAGGACAGTAGTACTCTATGTAAGGGTTGAACCCATTTCAAGTTATTAATGCAAGTTTGTTTTCCATTCATTGATTGTGATTTTATTTATGTGCCAAGCACCTGATGTGTGAGTCAAAGAAGACCAAGTACCGAAAATAAAAGAATACACGAATGAAAACAAACAAATGCAGACCCCGAAGGGTAGAGTTAGGTTACAGCAGATAAGAGTTTAAGTCCTCGAAAGACCCTGGATAAAGACAAACGTTGAAGTCCTGATGGAACACCCGTTGAAGAAACATATTGCATAGCCCGAAAGCCAATGGAAGGCTCATAAAGTGGGCAATCAAACTAGGAGAATTCGATGTTAATTACAAGCCTAGGACGACCATCAAAGCCCAGGCTCTAGCTAACTTCGTGGTTGAATATACCATTGACAACCAAGAAGTCGGGGGGCAGGAGGTAATAGACCAGGAAGGTCAGCAAGGTGAGAAACCCCTGGAAGAGAAGAAGGAATATTGGATGCTCTATTTTGATGGGGCATCAAAAACAAAAAGCTCTATTTTCATGGGGCATCAAAAACAAAAACCAGTGGTGCAGGTTAAGTTCTGCAAAGCCCCGATGGGTTCACACTCGAGTATGCCTTGAAGTTGGACTTCCAAACAACCTACAATGAGGCGGAGTATGAAGCTCTGATAGCCGACCTTAGACTGACAAGAGCCCTGAGGGTCAAGAACCTGAAAGTCTGTGGAGACTCAAAGTTGGTAGTCTCACAAGTCAATGGAGACTTTGAGGTTAGAGAAAAGAATATGGCCAAATGCTTGAGGATTGTGAAAGCTGCGATAGCCCAGTTAGATGAGTGCCAGGTATATCCCAAGGAAGGAGAATACAAAGGTCAATGCCTTATCTCAATTCAAGGGTCGAGACCCATTCTGGGAGCGTCTACTTCCAAGTCCTGAAGACCCCCACCATCGATTCGAAGCTGGTGGCACCGTTTGATGTAGGAAGCTATCAGATAGACCCTATCAAAGCTCATCTTAAGACTGGTTGGCTCCTTGATATTTCGTTGAAAGCACGGAAACTGTCTGTGAGAGTGTTAAGATACGCATTGATTGAAGGTCTCCTCTATAAGAGGTCCATTGTCATTACATACTTAAAGTCTTGAATTTCAAATCCCGACACAAAATTTAAGCCTTGATGGCCAACAAGGAAGTCTGTCTCCAATCGAGCTTGTCATTAGAAATTAAGAGCCGCCAGCCAAAATTGAAACTTAAGCAAGGTCCTATGAGTATAAGAAGAAGGTTGGAAACCTAGAAGTAAGATAGAGGGTTGAAAACCAGCCAAGGCACACCAGACTTGAAGTCAAGTGCTCAGTGGCAAGTGAACTTCTTGAAGGATCAACCGAGAAGCAAGACCCCCACTATATGAAGCAAGAGGGCAAAAACTAAGGGACTCCATCATTTCAACATCTTAGAATGAGAGTTAAAGGTTGAATGGTTGATGATAACCAACAACCACGAATGAATTCTCGTTTTCGAATCAAGGACTCAACAAACGAATTAAGGCCCTGAAGGTCACGAAAGCTAAGAAACGGGTCGTTTCAAGGTTCTGCAGGAATCTCAAAAATTCGAAAATAATAAGGCTGAGAGCCCGACAAAAACCAAAGAAACGGTCCACAAATAAAAATTGGCCCAAAGGATAGGAGCCTAGAACACCAACGCCCAAGAAGCTAAATCTCCTAGGCGTTGGATCAAATAAAGCCTCCTTGGCGGGGATACCCACGCCAAGGCTGGAGTAACAAATGAAGGGTATTAAAGTACCCACGCCAAGAAGACTTAAAATCATAAGACAAGGTATCACAAAGTGCCTCCTTGGCGGGGGTACCCACGCCAAGGTTGCACGAATTGAGGGTGAAAAAATACCCACGGTCAGGAAGGCATATCTCCTAAACGTGGTTGGCAAAAACATCTCCTAGGCGGGGATACCCACGCCTAGAGTGGTTGTACAAATTGAAGGCATGAAATACCCACGCCCAGGAGACCAACTTCCTTGGCGTGCCTAAGGAGAAGGTCTCCTTGGCGGGGGTACCCACGCCCAGAATAAATTTTGAAAATTGAAGGCATGAAATACCCACGCCCAGGAGACCAACTTCCTTGGCGTGCCTAAGGAGAAGGTCTCCTTGGCGGGGGTACCCACGCCCAGAATAAATTTTGAAAATTGAAGGCATGAAATACCCACGCCCAGGAGACCAACTTCCTTGGCATGCCTAAGGAAAGTGTCTCCTTGGCGGGGGTACCCACGCCCAGCTCGATTTTCTTTAGAGAAGGGTATACCCACGCCCAGGAGACCAAACTTCCTAGGCGTGCCTAAGGAAAGTGTCTCCTTGGCGGGGGTACCCACGCCCAGGAAGCATTTCAAGGGACAAAGATCACCCACGCCCAGGAGACCAAACCCCCTAGGCGTGCCTAAGGAGAAGGTCTCCTTGGCGGGGGTACCCACGCCCAGGGCTCCTCTTCGAACGACAAGCCATTTTTCAGAAATTAAAAAAGGAATAAAATCCTTAAAAATTCTGAAAATAGGCTAAAAATGATGAAAAAATAGGTAAAAATACCTATTAAATCAAGAAAAAATAAGGAAATAATTTAAAAAATTATTTTTAAGGCATGAGGCCCAATATTTTATTTTTGGTATAATTATCAAAAATAAAATGTATAAAACCTGAAGGTTCAAAAAAAAAAAAAAAAAAAAAAAAAAAAAAAAAAAACAAGAAAAACACCCACGCCACCCAGGCAACTCCTCCTGGGCGTGGGAAGTGATGTAGCCTTCTACGCGGGTGCACCCCCGCCAAGCTTGTATTACATGGTTAAATGGTCAAATTGCTGTTTAGTACCCTATGTTTTGGCCATTTGCAAAATGGTCCCTGATGCTAAAAAAAAAAAAAAAAAATCCTAAATTATTAGGAATAATTACGAAAAATACCTGTTGGTACATAAAAATTCCTAAATTATTAGGAATAATTACGGAAAATATCTGTGGGTACATAAAAATTCTTAAATTATTAGGAATAATTACGGAAAATATGTGTGGGTACATAAAAATTCCTAAATTGTTAGAAATAATTACGAAAAATACCTGTGGGTACATAAAAATTCCTAAATTATTAGGAATAATTACGGAAAATACCTGTGGGTACATAAAAATTCCTAAATTATTAGGAATAATTACGAAAAATACCCGTGGGTACATAAAAATTCCTAAATTATTAGGAATAATTAAGAAAAATACCTGTTGGTACATAAAAATTCCTAAATTATTAGGAATAGTTACGGAAAATACCCGTGGGTACATAAAAATTCCTAAATTTTTAGGAAAAATTAAGAAAAATACCTGTGGGTACATTAAAAATTCCTAAATTATTAGGAAAAGTACAGAAAAATACGAGGAAGATTATAGAAATACCTTCTTAACAAATTGAGCAATAATTTATGCTAATAATGCATAAAAGCTCTATGAAAGTGCCGAAATTGCTAAAAGCAAGCACAAATTAAAGCCTCGAATAAGGCAAATCGTCGTAAATGTGTAGGTCGCTCCACACTTTACAATCAAGACGATACTCGTGAAACACTAGTGTAAACCAAAATTCCCATATAAGGGTAGAAAAATTAAGAAGTCCCAGGTAAGGGATAAAAACGACCCCGAGTCTCGATTAAGGCAAATATAACTTCTACGAAAACCTGATCAGTTTTCCTAGAAGTTGGGGGGCAAATGATATGGGCTAAAAATAAGCCCTAAAGACACATTTAATGTTGCACTAATTAGACCCAGCATGGTCCAAACGTGGGGCCCATTAATGAGGTCAGAATCCCTATTTTAATATTAATTTCGTAATTAATATTAAGGGAAATAAACAGCTCAGCAATAAGAGTTGGATAAGGATATTATCTCCATTAGACTTAGCTACCAAGGCATCCAATTCGATATGGAAACTGATTCCTACAAGGAATTGATCTGGAACCTTCCTCAGGGAGGTGACTTGCCCACCAAGTCTCCGAATCCTACCATAATTCTAAGGCTTCTCAGCCTATATAAAGGGCCTGACCCCTCATTCTCAGAACTACGTTTTCTTGGCTTGATTCTCTAATATAGAGATACGTAGGCATTCTGTGAGGACCGCTTAGTCTCGAACGCAGAAGCAGCCATTAAAGCACGAAGCTCACGAACCCTAGCATTAAATATACAAACCCTAGCCGCAATATTTTCAACCTAGTTTTTATTCCACAACAATATCCTTATTTTCGTATTAAAATTTTTTTAACCTCAAGATTCTATCTGAGGTAATCCTTGGACATATTTTATATAGAACATGGTCCCATTTTTATTGTTCACTGTTTCCTATTTTCTTTGTCATAAAATAATAATCCAAATTTAATTAATATGGTATATTATGTGTTAATTATGTTAATTTATATATAAAATAATACAATTATTTGGTAATTATGAGTTTAATTGACATGATTGAATAAAAGATGAAATTTGGTCAATGGATATTAAAAATGGGATAGAGGAAGTATAATAATAATCTGTCAAGAATCCGTATTTTTTTACCCTAATATTTTGTTTACATAAAAAATAGCTTGAGCAACTTTCATTCTCCTCTAATTTGAGCTACACAACTACTCTATAATCCACTATTCCACTCCCCTCATCATTTTATACAAGTATAGTCCACTATATACAGACAGGGGTGTGTATCGGGTGGTTTGGGCGGTTTGGGACGGCCAAACCATAAATTTCGGGTTTTTAATTTTTCAAACCATAACCAAACCAAAAACCATATCATTATAAGAAAACCAACCAAATTATAACGGTTTGGTTTGGTCGGTTTCGGTTTAAAACCGTTATTAAATATATATTTATACTTGATGTTATTTATTTTCTCCAACACTAAATACAAGATTCAATTTTATTTTAAAAGAGCCAACAAAATAAATGCACAAAAAGTAGCACAAAATATCATAAAAAATAGTTATAAAATAAATTATACTCCTCAAATATTTTCATTAAATCATAAAATAAGTCTCAAAAGTCTTATATATAGCTTTCTGGTACTTACTTCTTTTAACTGGTTTTTGACATGAAATAAAACAAGTTAACCACTATAAATCTAACTAAATACAAAACACACGTGCACACACGTAAGCATGTTTAAGGCATATAATATTATAGTCTATAAGTGTGTTGAAGATAGGTGTGTTGAAGAAATAACCACATGAAAAATACAATATATATATATATAATATTTTTATACGACTTGATGGTCGGGTTGGTTTAATCGGATGGGTAAACTAGTGAAACCAAACCCAAACCAAAATTTTCGGTTTTTAAAAATATAAAACCATAACCAAACCAAACCGGAAAAAAACCTAAATTTTCGGTTTGGTCGGTTTGGTTTGGTCGGGTTGATCGGTTTTTGGAAAACCATGCTCACCCCTATATACAGATATTTCTCCTGTAAAATAATCTTATAAATAAGCTAGGGTATGTAGTCAAAGATATACTCCATTAGTTAAGGGTCTACTTATTTGCTTTGCTTTTGGTTTATTTTAGTAGTACATTTTTTGTTTAGTTGGATAATAACATATGATATATCTAGTGTCCTAGAGAGAGAGGAAGTGAAAGGATGAGAGAAAGGGGGATATAACACAAACTTGTTAGGTATTGTAATCTTCATTTTTGATGAATGATTTTATAATTTTAGCTTTGTGGAAGCATGTTCTGGTAGATTTCAGTTGAATCAATAGTAGTAGTTGGTACTTGTACTAAATTATAAAATACTACTATTATTATCCAGAAATATATCAACTGGATTGGAAGTTAAATGGGGAAGAAGAAGGTAGTTGCAAAAGAGCTATCAGTAGCTATAGGATCATCTGTGACTGATGAAGGAGCTACCCAGCAGCAGCAGCAGCAGCAACAGATGGTTATTACTCCAAGAAAAAGAGGAAGACCTCGCAAAATCATCAATGAAACTGAACAAGAAACATCAGCAGCATCAGTCTCAGTAGCAAAGCAAGAAGATGAATCTAAACTAAAAAAAACTCAAACTAGTGACCAAAAAGATGTAGAAGATGATGAAGAACAAGAGCAAGAAGAGCATCATAATCAGAAGAAGATTAAAGAAGAACAGAAGAAGCAGCAGCAGCCTAGAAGTAGCAGAGCTAGGAGAAAAAGTAAACCAAGAAAAAGCAGCAGCTGATTGTTGGTGCAATAATATCTATCCTCTTCATCTTTTGTATGTTTGCTCTGGATTTGATTTGTTTCAGTGTAGATTGGTAGTTGATTGCATGTAGGAAGATTACATATTTTTTTATGTAATCATCGACAAACATCACTTAAATATACTACTAATCTTCATCAACTTATTACTTTGGTCTGCCTTTATTTTTCTTGTTCAATCCTTTTAAGTTTTTTTTTTCGGCTAAAGCATCCTCAGCTTTCTTTTGTTATAAAAACTCACAAGTCATACCCATATTTTTTAGTCTTGTTTTGTAGATGAGTTATGTCAAAATCATCAGGATAAAGTTTCAAAAGAATTTATAAATAGACCTGACAAAATACATGTATATGGTGAGTTGATTATATGACTTAAATGGGGGATCTGTTATCCTCTTACAGTTTCCAGATATGGGGATTGTATTTCTCGTTACAGTATAGCCTTCCACTATTATTTATTGCGTATATACTTTGATGTGCACACACTACACTATACTAGTACTACATATTTTAACTTAAAAATACCTATAGTGTAGTTACTTCTGTTGTAATATGGATGTCCCAAGAATTTTTTAGAACAAAATTCTTGGCTTTCAAGTTCATGTAACTTGTGGCTTTTAGCCTTTCAAATTCTTGTAACCTCTTTTTAATGAGCCTATAAAAGGGACTCATGTGCCAACTTGTAGATACACACTTGAATGAAATACTAATTTGTAGTTTGTTCTTTCTCAAAGATGTTCTACACATAATATATTTTATATATATAAGTCAAGCTTGGATGTGAGCCAAGCTTCCTCAATGAAACATTGCTACAGGTCATTTCCTCAATGAAACATTGCTACCACCCAGTTTTCCCAAAGAAACATTGCTGCAGCAATATTAAAATTTAATGGCAAAACTACCCTTAATCAATAATTAATATTTCTCTTATTAAGCATAATTATATCTACTTAGTAATCAAATAAAAAAATCAGAAACATATTTACTACATTATTTATATTAATTGAGACCCCAACTTTTTCTAATTTTTTTTTTTTGAAAACAACTTTTTCTAATCTAACAACTTTTTTGAAAACAACTTTTTCTAATCTAACAACTTTTTCTCAACATATTTTTCTCTAACCATTCATTCATTTTAGTAAACATTAAATTAATTAACTACCACCACTTGATTATGAACACAGGACATGAGAGTTAAATTTTTATTTTTCCCGAACTTGAAGCAATTCCACTCCTTTAATTCGATGGTTTTATTTTTCAGTTTACATGCCCTTTCGAGTTTCGACCAAAAAATAATTTATGTATGAAGTACATGCTTCTTTTGTAAATATCTACTTTTATGAAAATTCGAATAAACTATTAATCAAATAATGAGAAATCTATTTATATTATAAATCCTTCATCCAAAAGAAGCAAAATTACACCCCTCTTCTCAACTTCATTGTCAATCAATCGTATACTCTCACTCACTCCATTTTTTATTAAATGATGTATCATGACATGGAAAATTTTGATTTTTTACCAAATTCTAATTTTTTATTAATATATATGTGACACGTTAGCATTTAAAAAAAATTGGGATTTTTAGCATTTTCCTTTCGTTAAACAAGGCATCACAATAAAAAATTTCTAATTGTTATTGTTGAACCACAAACAATTATCATTTTAGATTGATTCAAATATTTAATTATCAAATATTTTGCATTGTAATAATTCAGAAAAGTAAGTAATTAGCTAATCAGTAAAATGCACTTATTATCTCTAAAAAAGAAAAAGTATCCTGGTGTGTATATTAGGATCCTTATTCTTCAAATTTAATTTAACCGATAAGGCATACAATATTTTTAATTTATATTTTATATTTTTTATTTTTTTAAAATTTGGGAATATCATTTAATTGGATATATCTTGACATCCGTACGGTTGTATCGTCGAGAAATATTTTTAAAAATATAGAAACAATAGTCTGGGACAAAGCACTAGTTACGAGTACTAGACAATATAGTAATGTTCTACTAAGATCTCCAACCAAATTAATTTTTTATTTTTTTTAAAATTTGGGAATATCATTTAATTAGATATATATTGACATCCGTACGGTTGGATCGTCGAGAAATATTTTTAAAAATATAGAAACAATAGTCTGGGACGAAGCACTAGTTACGAGTACTAGACAATATAGTAATGTTCTATTAAGATCTCCAACCAAATTAATTTTTTATTTTTTGAAAATTTGATAATATCATTTAATTAGATATATCTTGACATCCATACGGTTAGATCGTCGAGAAATATTTGTAAAAATATAGAAATTACATATATAAAAAAAATAACCATTGTAGCATTGTTTCATTGAGGAAGCCATAAAAAATTACATTAGGTAATGAAATTCTTGTTTCTTGTATTCGGTTTATTAATATTCACAATGAAAATGAAATGTTTAAAAAAAAATTGAAAATAACCATTACGACAGCAATGTTTCATTGAGGAAGTCCGACACGGTGGGCCATTGAAGGCATAAAAGTCCAGCAGTTGTTTGGCTGTCCACCATTACGACAGTTGTGGCCCGGTGGGCCATTGCAGCAATGTTTCATTGAGGAAGCCACCGTTGCAGCAATGTTTCATTGAGGAAGCCATAAATTCATTTTCTCCCAAAATTTCAGCAATATTTTATTGTGGGAGGTACTAAGGGTAAATCTGACATTTTATCTTCGGGGGACTTCCTCAATGGTTCATTGCTGAAGTGATTAATCTCCTCCGTTCCTTTCTACAATAAATGGCTGTGATTTGTTGGTTGTGTAAAAAATGTATACACTCTTGGCTCTGGATTGAACCTCATATATATATATATATATATATATATATATATATATATATATATATATATATATATATATATATATATATATATATCTAATACGTTATCAGCACGAGTTCGCTCATTTGTTTAATAAAATTAGAGAGTATAGAAGGTCGCTCACGGAGTTGTTCATCTCTTACGTCGGATATCACCTCTTTCCAAGTTTAAGAGAGTATAGAAGGTCGCTCACGGAGTTGTTCATCTCTTACGTCGGATATCACCTCTTTCCAAGTTTAAGGTATGCAACCTCTACAACAAATGTTTTTTTTTTTTTTTTTTTTTAGTGCTTGCATGTGTGATTTTATAATATATTCAAATATGATATATACTATACTTGTCATATTATCACATGCTCGTAATACTTAAATTTTAATGAAACTTCAATGTGAAAAGGCTCAATTAGTGTTTTCTGTATAACTTTTCTTGATTCCATGTACATACTCGTGCATGTTAGTAGAGCCAGTAAAATTAAGTATGTTTGTGTCACTCTTTAAAATTATGTCTAATCTTATATTTCTATATTGCCACACCTTCATAAAGTCTAGAATCCATGAACAAAATCTTGATTATTTGTTAAATATATCTCAATTTAAAAATGACTATTGCCATATTTTGTGGATATCTTTTAGTTTATAATTTGGTCTTTTGATTTATTATCAAATTGTCTCTGCATTAGATAAATATGTTTGTCCTAGCAACTAGTAACATGCAATATTAATATTTAATATCACGTTTTTTTTCGTCCCTTTATATTCTTAGCACATATTTTAATTTACTATTCTAACATTTTTTTTATAGTTTTTTTAAAGAAATGTCAAACTTTACAAAACTTGAATTTGAGGCTCTTGATATTACGGGAAAGAATTACTTGTCGTGGATACTGGATATCGAAATTCACTTGGCCGCACAAGGTCTTGGAAATACGATTAAAGTGAAAAATCAAGAATCTGAGTCAAATCGCGCAAAAGCTAAGATTTTTCTTCGCTGCCACCTCCATGAAGCACTTAAAAGTGAATATCTTACTGTGAAAGATCCACTCGAATTATGGAAAAATTTAAAAGATAGATATGATCACCAAAAAATCGTGATTCTTCCAAAAGCTCGTTATGATTGGATGCATTTGAGGCTACAAGATTTTAAAACCGTCAGTGAATATAATTCCGCACTTTTCAAAATAACTTCTCAATTAAAACTATGCGGAGAAAATATCACTGATGCGGATATGTTAGAAAAAACTTACTCAACTTTTCATGCCTCAGATGTACTCCTTCAGCAACAATATCGTGAAAAAGGTTTTACAAAATATTCTGATTTGATTTCTTGTCTTCTTGTTGCTGAACAAAATAATAAGCTTTTGATGAAAAATCATGAGTCTCGCCCTACTGGATCAAGCCCTTTCCCTGAAGGGAATGCGGCAACATATAATTATGGGCGTGGACGAGGTGGTAGTCGTGGACGAGGTGGTAATCGTGGACGTGGGCGTGGTTATGGACATGGAATACGAGGTCGTGGATCTCAAATCCAGAAACACCCTTTTTTCAAGTCAAATCCCAACCAGAAGTTGGAGAAAAATATTGAAAAGGAGAAAAGAAAAGGGACAATTGAAAATGCATGTTACCGATGCGGAATGAAAGGACACTGGTCGCGTACCTATCGTACGCCAAAACACTTGGTTGATCTTTATCAAGCATCCCTGAAGGATAAAGGCAAGAATGTTGAAACAAATTTGGTGGCTGCAGATAAAGATCATGCAGACAATCTCCTTAAAATGACTTATTTGGATACAACTGATTTCTACGAGACTTCTGATTGCACTACTCCAAATATGTGGGCCCATTCACCCATCATGTGGACCATTTAAATATTTTATGGTATTGATCGATGCATCGACAAGATGGTCACATGTATGCTTATTATCATCACGAAATTTGGCATTTGCAAGATTACTTGCGCAAATAATACGATTAAGAGCACAATTTCCGGATTATAATATTGGAACAATCCGGTTAGATAGCGCTGGAGAATTCACATCAAAAGCTTTTAATGAGTTCTGTGCATCAATTGGTATACGTGTTGAACATCCTGTAGCTCATGTTCATACACAAAATGGTCTAGCAGAATCATTTATTAAACGACTCCAACTAATTGCTAGATCATTGATTATGAAAACAAATCTCCCTCTTACAGTTTAGGGGCATGCTATTTTACATGCATCAGCACTTGTACGCATCAGACCTACAAGTTATCACAAATTTTCTCCCTTACAATTGGTCTCTGGAAGAGAACCTGATATTTCTCATTTGAGAACCTTTGGGTGTGCGGTATATGTCCCAATTGCTCCGCCACAACGTGCAAAGATGGGTCCCCAAAGGAAATTAGGAATATATGTTGGTTTTGAATCCCCCTCAATAATTAAATATCTAGAACCAGTGACAGGCGATCTATTCACTGCAAGGTTTGTAGACTGTCATTTTGATGAAAATATTTTCCCAAAATGAGGGGGAGAAAATAAAATATTCCCAAAATCAGGGGGAGAAAATAAACAGCTGGAAAGCGAAATTTCATGGAATGCATCTTCATTGAATAATTTTGATCCTCGTACAAGTCAATGTGACTTAGAAGTACAAAGAATAATTCATCTACAAGGTATAGCAAATCAGCTGCCTGATGCATTCACCGACATCAATAGAGTAACAAGGTCACATATTCCAGCTGTAAATGCTCCTGCAAAAACACAAGTCCCTGAAGGACAAATCGTCAAGGCAAATGAGTCAAAACCTCGCTTAAAGAGGGGTAGACCAATTGGTTCTAAAGATAAAAATCCTCGAAAAAGAAAAGGAGCAAACACTCAAGATGCCCAAGTAGAGGAAATAAAATCTCCAGAAGAGACTTCAGAAGAGACCCGTGATATGATAGACGATACTCCTGAAGAGGAACAGGTACCTGTAAATGTCAACATTGAAGAGATCTCGATAAATTATGTTATCACGGGAAAAAGATGGAATCGAAATGATACTGCCATTGACGAATATTTCACTTATAATGTAGCGCTTGATATAATGATGGATCCCGAAGATCTTGAACCAAAATCTATCGATGAATGTCGACGTAAAAAAGATTGGCTACAATGGAAAGAAGCAATTGAAAAAGAATTGAGTTCACATAATAAGCATAATGTTTTTGGACCTATAGTCCAAACCCCTGAAGGGACTAAACCAGTAGGTTATAAATGGGTATTTGTAAGGAAAAGAAATGATAAAAATGAAGTTGTAAGATACAAAACATGTTTGGTTGCTCAAGGTTTTTCACAAAGACCAGGCATTGATTATGAGGAAACTTATTCCCCTGTGATGGATGCTACAACTTTTCGTTATCTTATTAGCCTATCGGTCATTGAAAATTTAGAAATGCGATTGATGGATGTCGTAACAGCATATTTGTATGGTTCCCTTGAGAAAGATATATATATATATATATGAGGATCCCTGAAGGATTTCAAATGCCTGAAGCATTTAGATCACATTCCCGCCATCTTTATTCGATCAAATTGCAAAGATCCATGTATGGATTAAAACAGTCTGGTCGAATGTGGTATAAAAGATTAAGTGAATATTTATTAAGGGAACAATACAAGAATGACCCTATTTGTCCATGTGTTTTTATAAAGAAAAAAAGATTTTCATTTGCTATAGTTGCTGTGTATGTTGATGACATAAATATTATTGGAACTCCTGAAGAGCTTCAGAAAACAGTGGACTATCTCAAAGCAGAGTTTGAAATGAAAGATCTTGGGAAAACGAAGATTTGCCTTGGGCTACAAATAGAGCATCTACGAGATGGAGTTTTTGTACATCAGTCAGCATATACAGAGAAAGTCTTAAAACGTTTTTACATGGATAAATCACATCCATTTAGTTCTCCAATGGTTGTTCGATCACTAGATAAAGATAAGGATATCTTTCGACCTAGAGAGAAAAATGAAGAAATTCTTGGTCCTGAAGTACCTTTTCTTAGTGCTATCGGTGCATTGATGTATCTTGCTAATAATACAAGACCCGATATAGCATTTTCAGTAAATTTATTAGCAAGACATAGTTCTGCTCCTACTCAAAGACATTGGTCTGGAGTAAAACATATTTTTCGGTATCTTCGAGGTACAACTGATATGGGCTTATTTTATTCTAACAAATCCAAAGCAGTTTTAACTGGATATGCAGATGCAGGTTATTTATCTGATCCAGACAAAGCTCGATCACAAACAGGCTATTTGTTTACTTATGGAGATACGGCCATCTCATTGCGCTCAGTGAAACAATCCTTGGCTGCTTGCTACTTCTTCTAATCACGCAGAAATTCTTACAATTCATAAAGCTAGCCGAGAATGTGTCTGGTTAAGGTCAATAATCCAGCACATTCGGGAGTCGTGTGGCATGTATCATGATAGGACAGTCCCAACAATAATGTTTGAAGATAATACTGCATGCATTCAACAATTAAAGGAAGGCTATATCAAGGGTGACAAAACTAAACACATATCACCAAAATTTTTCTTTACACATGATCTTCAAGAAAATGGAGAGATTGAAGTTCAACAGATTCGTTCAAGTGACAATCTTGCAGATCTACTCACGAAGTCATTGCCGCCAACAACTTATGAAAAATTGGTACACAAGATCGGGATGCGTCAGCTCAGAGACCTCAAATAAATTTTCAAGATCGATGTACTCTTTTTCCTTTACTAGGATTTTTTTCCTAGAAAGGTTTTAACGAGGCACGATTATTGAAAATTTGACATCCTAGGGGGAGTGTTGTAATATGGATGTCCCTAGAGCTTTCTAGAACAAAATTCTTGGCTTTCAAGTTCATGTAACTTGTGGCTTTTAGCCTTTCAAATTCTTGTAACCTCCTTTTAGTGAGCCTATAAAAGGGACTCATGTGCCAACTTGTAGATACACACTTGAATGAAATACTAATTTATAGTTTGTTCTTTCTCAAAGATGTTCTACACATAATATATATTATATATATATATATATATATATATATATATATATATATATATCTAATAATTTCAACGTTAGGACCGAAGTAGGAAAAATGGATTCTAAGGGCATCTTCAATAGATTTGGACCAAAAGTTAGGACTGAAGTAGGGAAAATGGATATAAGGACATCTCCAATAGTTTGGTCCAAATTTAAATTAATTTTTATACATTATTTCCAAATTTTAAATGTGGTGGAAAGTAGATGAAAAGGGAAGTAAGTAGTATCATTTATATTTATATTTATGCTTTCCAATTTTTTTTAAAGAGAAAGGAAGTAAAATGGGATGTAAATTCCTTATATTTTCCTTCCAAAACTTTCATCCCAAATGTGGGATGAAAAGGAAAGCAAGTGGATGTGATAAATAAAAAAAAAAGTTGATATGACAAATATACTCTTATTACTTAAAATGTAAAGGATAAGATTGTAGTTTAAAAACAAATTTGATGTTTTTCTTCCAATTCGGGAGTACGTGAATGAAAGTAATTTCACTCTTTAATTTTTAAACTTGGAAGTAAGTGATTGAAACGTATTACAATCCATTTGACTTACTTCCACTTGCATTCATGTGTTTTCCACCCTTACAAAACTCGGGAATAGTGCGTTACTTCAAATTTGGACCGAATTCCTCTCCAATTCCAATAATTCGATCCAAATTATAAAATGATTATATAATGTTTTAAATGGTATAATGGAAAGCATTTCATTTAAATTTCAACTATTCAACTATCTTGGTAAGAAATCAATTTAATTTAGACGACCAAATTGATAATTAGTCCTCATTACATTTTCATTTAAATTGTATTTTAATTTATGTTTTATGTGTTATCTTTATTTTATATGTTTGATTGTATTTTCAATAACTTGTACTGTCAATTTGAATTTAAGAAATGTAAACATATTTGATTTAATTATGTTTTAGTATTTTGAATTTAAGAAATGTAAGCATATTTGATTTAATTATGTTTTAGTATTTTGTTAACATTTTCCTTATTTTAATAAGAACTTTTACTGTTTGGCGTAAACTTCAACCCGTGGTTTGTGGTAACATGTCTCATATACCCCGACAGCGCCATACGCTATACTGTTGACTGTCGTAATAGACCTGTTGTATTGTACCTTTATCCTTCCAAATAAATAATGTGCAATTATAATTTTAATTTAACACAAATCCTCATTCGCGAAACGTAGTTAAAGCGCTCATCTGATGTAAAATTTGGAGAAGATAGTGCAACCATGGACACTGATAACGGATCAAGCATTAGAAACTATGATTAGGGACGTATTTAGTTTACCTGATATGTCAGAATCAGCAAAAGAAAAAATAAAAAGAACTATGATTAAGAGACTTAATGCATATATAGGTTAGCTTCCAAAGATAACAGAGATAGGGGAACGTAAAAGACGGAACCTTTTCCATTGCACATAGATCAGTTTACCTCCAAATACCGTCACTCCAGAGCTGCTGAAAAACTTTAGAGGAGCCGTAAACTTTCTCCAGATTAGTAAATGTCAATTGGTTAGAGGTCACAAGAGAACTGAAATATGTACAGTTTTGAGGGTTGGCACAAACAAAACATGCAAAATTGATTCTTTCAGGAGTAACCAAGATACAGTCACAATATACAAAGCCTAGTTATGATATTAAAAGAAAAAAAAAACTTTCTAGCAACCAATACTAATAGAAATTGTATAACCATTTGATGATTTTTCTTACAAAACTACCCATGTATGTCATTTTGCCTTGTGATGTCGTTCCTTCTTGTATCTGATTTGCTTCGGATCAAATCCTCCTTCCTCAGCTCCATAGGCAGCCCAAGAGGGTGTGGGGGCCATATAATCCTTGCTGTCAAAAGGTTTTCCCGCAGCCACCTGAATGTTTGATCAGAGATAAATATTTTACATAAACAAAGTTCCAATTTATTATTATTATTTTTTTTTTTTGCCAAGAGCTCCAAATTATTTTTAAAACCAAAGCTAAAGATTACTTACCAGGTTGTGGAACTTCTCATAGTCTATCCATGTAAACCATTGGCCATTGATCTTAAATTTATCTACTTTTGCCAGAAGAACACAACACGAGTGTACATGCTCACAAGCAACTTCATATACTCCTTTGCTCTTTTCAGCCAAGGCCTCTGAAAATGATTTTACGTCAGCATGCCAAGGAACATTCTCCATTGTCAACTTTGATGTAGCAGACCTGGTACCGAATTTGGATTAGATTTAATAAAAATTAATGAAAAGAACACAATAAATCTACAAGGAAAACTTACGATCCACAGTAGGTGACGCCTTTGATCTCAATGAAGTCCGGATCGCCAACATCGAAGAGGTTGTAATATGCATCTATCTCCTCAGTATTCCATCCTTTTACTAGCGTTAAGCGGTAAACAGTTCGCTGTTTCTTTTCTCTCAAAGATTTCAGGGAATCCTGGCATAAATTAAGGAAATGGACTTCAGAATGACTTTGCATGCATAATTGTAATAACTAAAACAGACAAGTACCCTAATAAAATTGACAGAAAGCAAGAGGTTAATGACAATTCTACATCAAATATGAATTTTTTTACTGAAGAGAATTTTTTCATAATGATTACAAAAACATTGCTACTGTGACGAGTGGGTAGTAGTGACCCAGTGGTATCACTCTCTTCCTTTATGGAAAGTGCACATTCGAATCCTGTTCAGATGGGTAAGTACATGTTTACATTAAATGATTTGTTTGCGGCCGTGATACCATCCAGAGCCACTTGTTCCGTTCAATCTTTCTAATGCATCTTTCACAGGGACATTCCCAGTATCTTATCAAATAAAATATTATTATATTAAAAAGATATACTATTCTGTGAAATGAACATGCAGTACTGGAGTAGCAGTTTATTAAATGCATACAGTAATAGTTAATTGCAACAATGTTAAAAACTTTCAAGATTAGTATGCTAAGAAAAGATACATACAAGAAAGCGCTCCCAAAAGTCTCCAAAAAGTGGCCTATCAACTGCTTTCAGGCTCTCCTTTGTTGCAGCATCTACGCTTACATATAACTGCATCATTCAAGGGGCTAAACTGGTGAATTCCAATGTAAAGGCCCAAAGTCACCAGACTAAATTTAAAATAATAATCACTAGAGAATGTGAATAAAGCAATCACCTGAGTAATCGGCCTCAGTGCTTTAATTTTTTCAGGGAACTGTGCATTTGTTACAAGAAAAGTAGATATTCGCCGTTGATGCAGCTCATCCACAAGCGAGTTGATCTCAGGATACATTATAGGTTCCCCAACTAGTGACAAGGCACAGTGCCTAGGGGACAAGCCTTCTTGTAAGCGCTCAGCCTTAACACCTACGACAATTTCATAAATTTTAGCTGAAATGTTAAACTTCACAATTAAACACTTCAATTATCAAAAGTTTTATTATTCAACAATTTATGCTCAGAGAAGTTTTACTGCTTATTGTCTCTGTGCAGTAAAAGGAGTAAGAAGACTCCATTACTTGGAAATTATTTAAATGATTAAATTAATAAGACCATTCCAGAAATCTAATAAATCAAAGAAGATGAACAAAGGAGGGAAATACATGAGGGTCATTAAAATGATTATATGTTCTAATTCCTACCAGGCCATTTGTGTGAATAGCGCCATTGGCAACACAATCTAATTGAAAAATCATCAAAATACAATATAAGTTGTTAACATTAAACCTACCTGGCACTCCTTTCATTTGCTTTATCATTTTTGTATGCAGATCAATGGCAGTATTCACAATATCTAATGGATCATCCATCTTCCACTGCCAACTCTTTCCTACAGGGTTTGTATGGTGCCTCCAACAAAAGACACATTTGTTGGCGCATGCCAAACTCGGGGTTGCCTCCATGCATCTGTATATTTTAGTAAGTAATTTTAAGTTATTACTTCATGCAGGAGAAATTAAAGAAAGAAATCATTACAGAATAAAAACAGCAAAAAGATAGACTTAGGTGGATTAAAAAAAAAAATCCACTTCTCCAAGATAAGAACTAGGGTGATTTATTCGCAGAAGAACCACTACCCCTAGAGTTCCCAACACCCAGAGGAAGAAGCCCGATCATATGGATGTAAAAAAAGAATTTTATTAATTAAAAATTTAAATATAATCATCTCATGTTAAGTATAGACAAAGAAAATAAAAACTCACGGACAAGAGCCTAAAAAAGGTAGCCTAACATAAACAATCCAAATAAACATTACATAAATACTTATGTAGTTAGACCCCACATATAAACTAACTTATTTCTCTAAACTAAAATTCACTAAAGTACATAATAATGAATATAGAGGTTCCTTTTTAATTTCATTCCCCACCATCATTCAAGGAAAATTATTACACAAGTACTAGACATGTCTTGAAAAGATTAAAATATACAATAGATTGTCAGGAAAGGAGTACGCGAAGGCCTTTACAGAATTACAGTGCAATCTGATGCTTGTAACACTGGTATTGGGGCTGTGTTGACACAGGATGGCAGGCCATTAGCTTACTTCAGTAAAGCTTTGGGGATTAGGGGTCAATCCAGGTCCACTTATGAAAAAGAGCTTATGGCTCTAGTATCAGCAGTTAAGAAATGGACAACCTACCTGATGGATAAACATTTCTTCATTAAAACAGATCACTGGGTTCTTAAGTTCTTGGCAGAACAAAAGGTTAGCAATCTACTGCAGCAGAAGTGGATTAGTAAGTTGATGGGGTATAACTATACAATCCTCTACAGAAAAGGGAAGGAAAATACAGTAGCAGATGCACTCTCCAGAATGCATGAGCCAAGTGATGACAATTGACAAGGCTAAGGGTGTTGACAGATTCATAGAAGATCCTGAGGACTGGATTGAATTCAAGGGGGAAGGATTGTAAGGAAAGGAGTAGCCTTGGTCTGTGTAGTGTTAGTCATTAGTAATAGTAATAGTGGAGGGTACTATGGTCTTTTGACTATTGTTTAGTAAGTCAGTACTATAAATAGACCAACAGTATTGTAATTTCATTAAGTTTGAACTATTATTAAGAAAATGGAAATCAGATTTCTACCAAATCTCTCCCTCTCTCTCTCTCTCTCTCTCTCTCTCTCTCTCTCTCTCTCTCTCTCTCTCTCTCTCTCTCTCTCTCTCTCTCTCTCTCTCTCTCTCTCTCTCTATATATATATATATATATATATATATAACTGAATTCTCTCTCTCTAGGGTTAATATCTCTCTAAAACTCTCATTTCTTATCTGAATCTCTGCATTTCTAGCTTAAATTCTCTGCTCCTTCACTTGTTTTACTGATCTAAGCAATCAAAAACATGCAAAAAAACACAAAAACATCAGAAATTACATTGTCAAGGCATGACAGGATGACCCAAACCTGATATGTTTTTTTTTTCCAAGAATGTCATCTTAAAGAAAGGAAAAGTTTTCATTTACATACAGAAGTGGTGTTGCTAACGGTTGAAGCACATTCCTAATTTGATTAACCCAAATAGGTGAGCCACATTCATAAACGTGGTGAACTAGGCTCCTAAAAAAATAGAGCTACCAGAATGATTTAATGTAACCACCCAAAAAAAAAAAAGAGCTGCTGCCAATATATATATTTAGGCTCCCAATAAATATGTAATACCTAATCCAATAACTAACTCTTGACATATTTAGTAAATTATGAAAATATGTTAAATAAACTTAAAAAACTTAACGCGACAAAGAACATCATATGAAAGATATATAAACTCGGAAGAAGGTAGCTGTAACCAAACCACCATCAAATGACACTAGCTAAACACGCAGGGTGAAACCCCTTGAACATAGTAAGTGAAACCAGTGATTTAAGCCACAGTCACTTGATGCCATCAACAAAGAGAATATGATGGACCTGTGACTCTCAATGCCATAAAATGAATGTTTGTAGCAACCTCCACGTCCTCTCAGTTGTGATTTAGTCCATCTACAAATTTTAACACCACTATGAGAACCGATGATTTTATATCCCTGAAAAATATTTTAAAGAAAAAAAAAATCAGAAAATAACACAATGTAAGTCCGTACAATGTAAATTCTCAGAGTTAAACGTCTTACATTGAACTTAGAAGTGCTAACCTAAGCCCCTCACAAACTTTATCAAATACTCAGTCTCCGATATGTTGACAGAAAGAATCATCTACATTTTAATTAAATAAAAATCATGTACAAGATACCTAATTCTAATACAGATCCAACTTATACGCTATATATCAAGATAACCATGTTTACACAAGCTAAGAGTAAGTCCAATGCATAGCTACATGTGGAACACGTGCTTTAAGTTAGATGTAACAGTAGCTATACCTTGGCATCTATATTATACTATTAAGTATTAACACTAAACTGGACGTCTTTATTAGGACGGTCGTCGGTACTCTGGGCTTATGAGGCTCGTTAAAAAATTGAGTTCAAATATATAATTAGGTTAAGAAAGATTAAACTGTCAAACACAGGCTCCTAAATAGCATACAAAAACTAAATAGGTTGGAAAAAAAATTGGACAGTAGATAGGTACTCTGGCGGGTACAAATAATTGAGCTAAAATATATAAATAGATAAAAAAGACAGTGCTTTAAAAATAAATCATTTCTAGTATATAAAAGTTAGTTAGGTCCAAAAGAGGTACTGTAGGGGTATGAGTCAGTTTGGATAATTGGCTTAACATATATTAATAGTTAAAAATGGGTTTTCTTTAAAAAATAAGATCATGTGAAACTTAATCAAGTTGAAAAAAAATTAACTTGGTTGAACGAAAGATGGGATTTTAAAAAATAGAATCTCCAATAGTATAGAAACGACAATCAAATTAAAATTTATTGTTGGGTTAAAACAGATGGTCTTTTAAAGTAAAATCCTGTATAGTATATTATTGTACAGTGGGCTCAAAAGATAAAAGAATTATAAAAATAAGAACCTAAAATAAGATATAAAAATTAATCTAAATTAAATATATATTTAGAATAAAAAAAAATGATCTTTTTAACGAAAAATTTTGAAAAAGTATTTAAGTAACCAAGGCTTCGTACATCCTAACCTCCCCGCACCCTCTATTGAGTGGGATATAGTGGGTACTTCCCTTTTTCCAATATTGGACTTGCAATGAGTTAACCATGGCATGGTCTCATCATGTAAAGCACTTCATGATACAATTATTTACATACCTAATTTTGTAAGCTAATTTTGTGAAAGTATGTATATGGAAAGAGTATATAGAAGATTGCATATAGGTTTAAAAGGCAGATTTGAGCAATACACAATTCCACTTTTTTTTTTTATTTTTTATCTTGAACATCATCTAGATTTTTTATAGGATATTGGAGAGTGAGGATTCGAATCCACTACCTAGTCATGGGAAGGGATACACCTTTACCACGCTATCTCTTGATCCTCAACAATTCCATGATTTAGTACAAGGATCAGTATACAGAAAAATATGATGGCACACCAATTCAAAACCAACAAAAAATAACACTATTTAACATAGAATCTACTAAAAAATATTGTTCAACACTTTATAAGATTTATAATGTCAAACTAGTAACGTGTATCACATTTGCGCTTTTGGCTAGCAAAAGACGACAATTCTTCAGTGTTTACTGAATAACAACACATAAACTTAATTTTTCTGAAAAATACAACAGAACGAATATACCAATATAAAGAAAATGACACAAATTTTGAAGACTACCTGCTTCACCAAGCTTGCTCTAATCACCGGGGTTACCATCTCTTTCTCCCCATTCACTTTCCCGTTAACTTTCTTAACCTCCACGACAAAGTTCCGCGAAGGTCCTCTTCCCGCAATATCTTCCAAATCCACAATCCCCTCCTCACTCCCTTGTCCACCCTCCTCCTCCTCGTCATCATCATAATCATCCTCATCCTCATCAACTACCTCCTCATCACTCGCATCACAAACATACCCCCCATTCGCCTCGACTCCACCTTTCAATACCCCTACCACATTCCTACTCCACTCATCAAACACCTCATCCAATTGCCCTCCATATACATCCCCTTGACAAAACCCCAAAACCTCGGTCCCACCCAACGCTCTCATCCCCTTTGAAAACTCCCTACCAACCACATTATAAGTCTGGTCATACATTTTACTCCCAACCCCAAAAACCGCAAACTTAACGCCACTAAGCAACAAATTCCCCACCCGAAAATCACTGACACTCTCCGAAAGCCAATTACCGAAAAACCTACCACTACTAGGAGGAGTCCCATCCTCCCAAGTAGACACAACAATCAAAACAAGAGTTTCTTTATGTAACTCCTCCGGTTCGTAATCTTTGGCATCGAGTAAGTCGAAAAAGAGATGATTGGATGATAATAGAGTGTGGAGACGGTGAGCTAGGGTTTTAGAAGTGCCTGTTTGGGAGATGTAGAGGAGTTTGGGTTTACGAGTGGGGGTGTAATTAGGGTTTAAGGATTGGAGTTTGAGGCGGCGTGATTTGTAGAACAAGTATGATGTGGCGGCGGTGAGGAGTGTGATGAGAGTGAGATGTGTTGTTATGGCGAGTGTTGATGGAGGGGGCATGCTTGGGATTCAATTTTTCTGGTTTGTAAAAAATAAGAGAGTTCAAAGGGGACAATTATGTTCAAACACTAAACAAACGATTTGTTGGAGTGGGAGAGCGAGAGAGAGAGAGAGAGAGAGAGAGGGATTATTAGAAACCTAGAGTTTAGATCGAGAAGCAAGTCGAGGAAGTTCAGAAGGGGTTTCTAGGTTACATGATTTGGAAAAAAACAAAATGGAGATGCGGGGGATCGAACCCCGTGCCTCTCGCATGCAAAGCGAGCGCTCTACCATTTGAGCTACATCCCCGTTGTTGACAAGATATGTGAAAAATTTAATATATTGAAAATTTATAAAAATAAAATTATAAAAATATAAAAGAAATATCAGAGCCAGGTTTCGATCCTGGGACCTGTGGGTTATGGGCCCACCACGCTTCCGCTGCGCCACTCTGATTTATTGATTGAAATGCAGAAAAAATAATATTTAAAAATTAATAAAGAAAAAATCTGACTGGAGAGCAGCACATTTATGTTTCGTTAATTCAAAGACTTTCGGCTTGAATTCAGATAATAAGACTCCAGTGGCATAAATAAAAGGTGTTGCATACTTGCATAACATATTTAACAAAGAAACAAAAGCAGGCTACTTTAAAGGTGGCACCTGAAACATGTGTATAGAGGACACTACAAACATGAAGTAAGCTCCTTGCCAGATTACTACTGATAAATAACAAATGCTATTCACAAATTTAACAAACATCCTCAGCCTAATTATACCAAAGTACATACCATTTTAAGTATCTAACAAGCTTATAAAAGTCGCTAAACCTATCGATGATTATTGTCTTGCCTCTCAACATCTTGCAAATCTACGGGTTCAGGAAAGATTTCACTAGAGAATCTTTTACGAGAAGATGATGACTCATGCATACCGCTGCTTTGAGAGCCTACCCTTCCCGACTGTTTTAGTGCAGCTATTAATTCTCTGTTTGTTTGCCCACTTCCTGATGAGCTGTGACGCCAACTACCAAACAAAGTTGCACTCCAGGACCTCCTAGATGAAGTTGTTCTCGCAGAGCTAAAATGCTCTTCACGTACCACTTTGAAAGGATTTTCCAGTGCTCTGAGGATATGTCGCATCAGTGGACGCCTGGAAGCTTTGGGATTGAGGCATGACTTAGCTACTATTGCCACAGCCCATACTTCTTCCAGTAAGTCGTCATCTATGATCAGTGAGTGATCAATGATCTTAGCCACCTGGTCCTTCTCGTATATGCTGATATACGGCAGATTGTGCTCTAACCACTCCTTTGTCGAGGCATCATCTGTCTCGCTGATGCCATGTTTACCCGTAACTAGCTCAAGCAAGACCTTTCCAAAACAGTATACATCACAAGCACTGGTAGTACAGGTCCCTACACATACATATTAAATTATTAACTACTGAAACACTTGAAAATAATTAAAGAAGAGCATAGTTAATTAAAACATATATCTATATAATTCTTCATCTTACAACTATCTAAGACTCTCACTTGATCTCTGGGAAGCTAAGTTTAAAGTCTTCTTTTCTGATAGATGATTGTTTTCTAAACTCCTTCCAGGACACAATGAGTACTGACAGCTTGGTAAAAGGACTAGACAGTAACTGTTGGAAAAACTAGGTAAATTTGACTAAGTTGTGAAACTAATACTTTCTTAAATTGATTTAAGAAACTAATACTTTGTCCTCAGCTAAGCATTTGATAGCTGCTTCAAGCAGTGTGTCTGTGTTGGTTACATAGAGCTCGAGATTTGCAACTTGCTAACTTTCTATGTTATCAAAAAATCTTAACCAATATACTTCCAAATCTGTACAAAAGTACTCTGAAAACATTAAAGTACAAATTACAGTGATAAATGATATTAGTAGAGAGCATTATTCATACCAGAAGCTCCTTGTTCACAGCTCCTGCAAGGCAATAGGAGGATCAGGATTATGAACATGCAGAAATATAACAAACAAAAAAGGAAATAAAGAAATGTGCGAGAAATACAGTATCTACAATAACAACAATATTTACTTAAAATCTGAGGATGTACATTACACATTCTAACTTCCGAGTAAATTAAAATTAAGCCCTAAATTATTTCCATTGCTAGATTACATACATCAAATAGTGTATATATAAGTCAGCATGGTGGTGAAAGGATTTATATGTACAACTTAAAAATGATAAATACTTACTGTGGTATTCGCAGCAATCGTGTAATCATGTTTAGATTATTGTCCACTCCTTGAGCACGCACTTCACTCAAGCTACCAAGTCGCACTTCATATTTTTCATCGAGAAGGATACTGGTTGCTTTTATATTCCTACAATCACATAAACGTTTACAAATTTACAATATCCACTTTAAAGCCTTACAAGATTTTTTTAAAGGAAAAACCTAAATATTGCAGCCATCAAGCTCAAGGATAACAACAAAATACAGCCAAATACTATGTGCACCATGAATGTGCATGAAAGTTTTACTTTGAAAAAATTGGAGTGAAATGAAAAATTATGACACGCTTTAATATATTATATGAAAGAACGTGAGTTTTTTTCTTTTAAAATGATTTGAAAAGATGCCATTATAACGAAGAGGATCATAAACTTTGATAAATGAACATTTTTCTCTTAATAAAAATGCATGAAAACAAAATTATATATAACGATGTGTTTTGATGATATGTCTTGATTATTATTCATGGCCTGATTTTTTTTTTTTTTTCTAGTTAGCCCATAATAGGAGGTCACTGCATAGATCATGCATAATTGGAGTGTAGATCAGAAAAGAAATAATGTCACCCATCCGAATAACTAAAAAATGAAGGAAAGTTGAGTACCTGTGGACCAGAGGAGGGTTACACTCATGATGTAGGTAACATAAACCTTCAGCAGCACCTATGGCAATTTTCAATCTTGTGATCCAATCTAAAGACTGGATACTTGCATCTTTCAAACCAATTGGTCTATACAAGCACTTGGACAAATCTCCATTAGGCATATATTTGTAAACAAAGAACTTTTCATCCTCTTGCTCCAAGCAGTACCCTAGGAGAGGGACCAATCTCGTGTGGGAAAATTTGTTAAAGAACTCCAACTCCAATGTATAAGAATCTTTAGGAAAGGAACGCACATCAATTCTCTTTATTACTACAGGAAAACCACCTTCTAAGGTTCCTCGGAAGAGGTCTCCTGAGTGACCATGCTTAATAAAATTTGCATCACTGAAGTCTTTTGTGGCTTGGAGCATCTGCTTGTATGTAAATGATTCCCCCGGACAAAAAGTAAAAGAAGGCTTAGGAGGTTCAATGGTGCCACCTTGAGGAGCTGGACTAACATTAGCAGTCCCTCTCTGTTCAATATTTCTCTTGCTGCATATCTTTAAGAGCACAACCAACACTGACACTAAAAGTATGATGAAACCAAGTCCACCAAAAACTCCTACCAGTACATATGTCAACCGGTGTTTCCTCTTTGGAGTTCCGTGCAATGAAGATCCAATTGGATGCAAGCCAATATAATTATTAAAATATAGACCCCTGTGTGAATAAAACATTTTACAATCCTCTGAACTTCTCTGTCCTGGCAAACTTAGAAAACAATTCCTGGAAATTATAATGTTGCTTCCAGAATCATTTGGAACTACACCTTGAAGATAGTTATTGGAAAGATCTAGTAATCCAAACTTTCCAATGGAAGAAGTAAGATTTCCATATAAACGATTGCCAGAGAAGTTGAACAAAACATCAGGGACGTCCAAGATTGCTGTGAGGTTCATCAAATGACCGGTGAAATTATTGCCAGACACATCAAAATGTCGCAACTGGCGACCTGACATGGAAAATCTGGGAAGAATGCCATCAAAATGGTTCTGACTAAGAACCACATACTGCAGCTGAGTAAGATTGACAAACAAATTACCAGGCAACCAACCATCTAGATCATTCTTCGCAATAACCAATTTTCGCAAACTTACTAACCCTCCAAAACTTCCCGGTAACGACCCAGACAAAAAATTAAACCCAAGGTCAAGTTCAACCAACTTAGACAAATTACCCAACTGGGCAGGAATAGAACCAGTAAGACTATTATTAGACAAATACAAGAACTCTAGACCTAAAAAAGAACCAAAAGCAGGCGGAATAGGCCCGGATAAGAAATTCGAAGAAAGGTCCATCTTAGTAACCTTACTAAAAGATGGTAAACCAAAAGGAATTGTTCCTGTCAACAAATTATCCGAAAGATCAATAACAAACAATGCCGATAATTGGCCTAACGAAGCAGGCACATTTCCGGTTAAAGAATTTCCAGACAAACAGAGATAACTAAGCCTATACATACTACCAAATGACTGTGGAATACTCCCAACAATTGAACTAAACCTAAGATCAAGAACTTGAAGTGAACTAAGATTAAACCCAAACCACTCAGGTATTGACCCAGGTAACTTAAACCCCGTAGAATTTAAAGACTCTAGAAAACTAAAACTTGACAAAGCATCAACAGCAAATTGAGGACTGAGTTGACTCGTCCGAGTTCGCTCCAACTCGGACAAGTTAATTCCAGTGACTCGGCCATTTTGGCAGTGAATTCCAACCCAACTAGAACACGGGTCAGTTTTTCTAGGCCAAAATTTAGCTTTAATACCCAAAGATGACCTAAGTTGAAACAATGCAGAGTGTTCTGAGTGTGAACTCAGTGACTGAGTCATCACCGAGTTGAAGAACAACAGTAAAACAACTACACTCAGTTCCATAACTAAAAGAGAGTGAAACAGAGCTGTACTTTTGTTCTTCATATTAAAATGATGATATTTTATATAGCTATAGTAGTTGTTTATAATGCTGAAATATTGTGATGATGCTCGTGCATTCCATTACTACAAATTCACTTTCCTGTAATTTGTTACCATGAATAATAAATGTTGTGTGTGTATATGTATGTAGAGGTATGGTTTAGAGGTCATTACCAGTGTCACGAGCATTGACTATGAATATGAAGAGGTTGTGTGTGTGTTTATACAACGTTATGAATGCTGTCGAGTTTTGGAAAAGAATTAATGTGTTGAGCTAAATTTCAACTTCATGTTCTGATGGGCTCGCTGGACCAATTATTGAGTTGGGTCGACTCAGTTAATGCTCGAGTTGATGCCAATTTTATAGCCCTCTCTGAGTTTTGCATAAATGTAGATATAAACACGGTGATAGTGTAAATGTTAACATGGACCATTGATAAGTTCCTACCTGTCACCTAGGTATGGGCAATTGGGCATCTCCTGCACTTTCCCCACGTCATATTCTCATCCATGTTCCTCCCAAAATTTGCATTTTTTTTAAGGTTGACGGTTTTTGGCAAACGTTTGTTTGTAGTATATCGTATCGCAGAAACTTTCTGCAATACATAGAGAGATGGGATTTCTTGTTTTCACACCAAAAATCCTACTGTACACATATCACAGAAATTTTTTGCGGTACAGTATGGTGTAACAACCGTTTGTCAAAGACCGGATCCTTTTTTTTTAATATAATGTGGAACACAAGAAATTTTTATGTCAAACAAATGGAATCTTAGTATACTTTGATAAATTTTTACGTATTTTGGGATGAGTGATAAGGTATAAGGAATAATAACTGATAACAACTGATAAGGTTCTTTACCATTTGATTTATCTTATCGCGTTCATAAAATTAACTTGAGACAAGATCCAATTTTAGTTTAAATTGTAAACAATAATATGTGAGGAGTGTTATGTTATGGTATCTATACGTAGGTTTTAGAAATAAAAAGATGCATACTAGTTTTTTTTTTTTGACGAAATTGGGTCTTTATTGATGATTATCGTTTTGTCATATTTGTAATCGATTCCTGAAGGTCGGTATAATAAACTACTTATTGTGAGTTGTGACTATTAGTGTGTACTTAAATTTTATAGGTTTTTCTTTGATTAGATTTGATTAAAGCTATTAAAGTGTTAATTACTATTAAAGCATGGTTAGTCTTCTTCACGTTTGGGTTCTCGTGTTTATTCAAAGGAATGTGGATCATTTTCTGTTCCCATTAGTTAGACAAGTTTAGTTCTTTTAATGTGTTTTTTATGCCAGTAGGGGAAAGAAATAGAGTGACGAGAGAACAAAGGGGTGGCAACAATGAAAAACATGAAGTCATGTCAATTGACTCGGTCTCGCATCAATAAATCACAATCATGCATGTAGCTTTTCTTAGATTTTAAATTTAAGAAGTTTAAAGTTCGGACATAAGAAATACGTATTAACTGAAATCCATACAGTGATCTTAAATCTTATTTATGGCTCTGAAATGTAGAATAATCAAAAAAGAAAAATTCGTGTATAACCCGTTAATACTTCTGTTACTAATGTGGTGTTTTGTTCATGATTAATGAATTCGGTTAATAGAAATTAGAATATTAAACTCAAGTGATACCGTTTGGATTAACAATTTAGTTATGTGTAATGAGAATCTCAATCCTTCTAGATGGGTAAATTAAACTCATCTTACCCTTGGATTTTCATTTCATCCTCGTTCCCATACCCTCCATTCCTATTTACGATTTCGATTCTCATGATGCATCAAAACATCCCCCTAAACTTTACTTTTTAGAAAGTTACCGAACAAAATTTACAATTTAAGTTGATGATCCAAATATGAATTGTACCGAAAACTATGGTACAAATATATCTAGATTATGTATTCTCCTCCAAATTATATATCGTGACACAAATATAGGAACTTTAATTGTTTTATCTGTCATGTAAAAAGTCCATCACTTTGGTCAAAACGTGTATTTTAGGACATGCAAGCCTGTCTGGAGTTCTACCAGGATCGGCCGACCAGCCCCATGGTCAACACCGGCATGTAAATCATGCTAACCGTGCGGTAAGACCCAGTGGCTGGGCTTCCCTGCGATACGCAAGATACACCAACACCCTGTCTTGGTCAAAGTTTCCACTGTCTCTCCAACACGGCTACACGCAGGGGGCGGGTCAGGTTCGAACTCGTGACCCTTTGGATCAACGCTAGGCCTCGTTTCCACTGAGGCAGCTCTCACGCTCAAAAAAAAAAGTCCATCACTTTCGTAATCCATAGAATCGTTTTGCATGCAGGAATGCAGAAGTGTATATGCCTTTCTCATGTTATGCGTCGTAGAAACTTCACTGGTTCACCAGAAACATATGGATTCATCACAACCCTCTGATCTTTAGCTAGAATTTTTCATCTGGGTCTCTTTTAAGATGCCTTTTGTTTGGTATCGAAAATTACTTAAATCTCATCATTTAGTAAATTATATATTAATAATTTGTCTTAGGAATATAAACAAGCTCCATCAGTCAGAATAAACAAGACTTTGAGGGCAAGAAAATTGTTCAGTAATTAGCAAAAAAAAAAAAAAAAAAGAAAATTGTTCAGTTTGTGCATAGCACATTTGAAACGAGTACAATGAGGAAACTACTAAAGCTTAAAGATGGCCTCGGTATCATGCATGGTTAATTGTTAATCATCCACCGTCATCATTAGGGGTGCCCATGGGTAGGGTTAACCCGACATAACCGACCCTACCCGAACCGAATTCGGCCGACCCAAACCGAAAAAAATAAAACCGAAAATTGATTGGGTTAATTATTATCAAACCCGAATTTAATGGGTTGGTTAAGGGTTTGGTTTATTTTTAATCTAACCCAACCCAACCCGGAATATACATATGGGCTGGGCCTCTTGTACTCCTTAGTCCGTAGTCACTAGTCAGTATAAGTTTAGAACTAAGTTAAACCTAGCAAAACAAATCGATAGTAGTCTTCGAGTTCGAGCGAGAGCAGCGAGCGGCGAGCGGCGGCGACAATCTATCTTCCATTTCCAATTTTCCATCGATTAATCGAGGTCTCTCTCTCTCTCTCTCTCTCTCTCCCTCTCCCCCTCTCCTTCGTAATTCGTATATATATATATATATATATATATATATATATATATATATATATATATATACATCTCTTTCTCTCTTTATCGATTATTTACTTGTAAATTTGTAATCTTGTACACTTGTATAGTTTTAATTGTATATAGAGTTTTGTATATGTGTATAACAGTATAAGACTATAAGGTTATTGTTATTCATGCTACTTGAATTATTATTGTTAATTTGTTATTCATATTTCATGCTCCATTGCTAGTTGCTAGTCTTGCTTCTTCACAGTTCATATTGCACTTTGTAAAGAAGGCCAATAACAATGCCATGTCAAATGAGGAGACCATTAATATCGAGGAGTGATTTAACTAGTTGCTGCCTGCTGTCATATGCATTATGCCATATGAACTTTTGTTGAAGTTGTATCTTCTAAAACTTTTATTTTGGTGTGCAAGACTGAATTACTACTGCTTATTGTAATATTTTGGTCATCAAAACATTTGAACTATTCAGTTTGGTAAAATATTTTGGTGTGCTACTCTACTACTGCAAGTCTGCAAGGGCATTTTTTTATATATTTATTAGTCCAGAAATTTATAATTGTATTATTGGCAGGATTATTTTTTCTTATTCAACCTAAGTCGACCCCGAACCAACCCGAACCAAACCGAACTAATTGGATTGGATCGGGGTTGGGTTACATAATATTTTTTTAATTAATGGGTTGAATTTTTATCAAACCGAATTAATTGGGTTGGGTCAAGGTTTGACCAAAACCCGACCCAACCCAGCCCATGGGCACCCCTAGTCATCATGTTTTGCTTCCCCCGCTTTAGAACATCTCGAAGAGGTTCTTAGCTCTTAACTCAAAAAATGAGGAGAGAGAATCAAAATGTTGCTAAAAGACATTCTTAGTGGCTCTTAAAAATATTAAGAGTCCCTTCTCTTTCCTCATTTCTAAGAGCCACTAGTAGCTCTTAACTTGTATTTTAATAATAAAATATTCATGTTCACCAATTCTTGCACAACTTTTGGTTATATTGGGGTTAATTTATGAATAAATTATAAATAAAGAGCTAATAGAAAGAGGATTATTGGAGTTTGACACATAAACCAATGTAATAACTTGCTATGAGCCATTTATTTATATTATTTTGAAGAGTGAATGTAGGAGTCTTGGAGATGCTCTTATAAAGTTACCAGCGGTGAGATAACTCAAATGGTTGAATTTATAGGGTAATGACCCTTTCTATCACAATTTGGAGTAAAATTGTCCAAAATATCACAATACTGAAAAATGGCCCTTTCTATCACTCAAAAACGCATTTTTAATATACGTTTTCACTAATTTTGGAATTTAAAACAAAATGTCAAAAAAAAATAATTCAAAAACGCATCTCAGAAATGCGTGTATATCAGCAATGCATATTTTTCATGCGTTTTTGTTTCCAAAACGCAAAAGTTGAATGCGTTTTCTCACAATTTGATCAGGCCCAACTGCAGCCTTGCAGGCCCAACAATGAGAATTTCAGAATTTTGTATAAACGCATTCTTTTGTTGCGTTTCTTTGTGATGGTAAGGGCCATTTCCCTGAGTTGTGATATTTTAGACCATTTTCTTTCAATTTGTGAGATAAAGGGCCTTTTCTCGAATTTATATCTTATCGTTACAAAGAGGATTGTTGGAGTTTGACACATAAACCAATGTAATAACTTGCTAAGAACCATTTGTTTATATTTTTTGAAGAGTGAATGTAGGAGTAGGAGTGAGATAACTCAAATGATTGAATTTATATCTTATCGTTATAAGTCGTGGTTCAATTCCCGCTTGAAAAAAGTTACCAAAACTCAGGCGTTCATCTTTAAGATCGAAAATTTATTCAGTTGCTCCTATTTATTTTGTGCAGATTCATTGTTCAAAAATTCTGATGCACATAATATTTATCAAAAATAAAATGATTATATATGGAGTTTGATTTTGAGCCAAGTTTGAATTGATAATAAGGTTACGATTTAAAAGAACTTGAAATGAAAAATATAAAATATTAATTTAAATTTATCCATTTCAAATATTTACAATTAATTAATTTAAATATTTATAGAATCCTGGTATTAACATCAAATTATATATAAATTTGTTATTATAATATAATATATCAATTTGATTTATTATGTCGTGATTTTTAAGAATCATGTATTCAAAGGATAAAATTAAACACAACAATAAAATCAACCGTGTACTTTCGAGTTTGGATACCTTTTTGCCCATGTATTCAAACTATAAAACGTAAATGATAAATTTTTGTGTCTTTTACAAAATTGAAGGGTCTAAATTTGAGTAACCATTTTTTTATCGGGTTAAATGATTAATTCATCATCAATAGTAATTTTGTATCTTTGTTCTTGATTCGTTTGATCACTAAATTATTCACTAAAACTTCATTCTTGGCTCGATTGACCTTTAAAACTCACTAAAACATGGAAACCACTTGTAGCTTTGGTCTTGACTTGTTTGACCCTTAAAACTCAATAAAACTTCATTCTTGACTCGATTGATCCCTAAAACTCACTAAAATTTCAATCTTGACTCGATTGACCCCTAAAATACACTAAAACTTCATTTTAGACTCGTTGGAACAAGAACATTAATTTTGCTTCATTTTTGACTCGTTTAAACATGGAAATCACTGGTACCTTTGTTCTTGACTCGTTTGACCCCTAAAACTAACTAAAACTTCATTTTTGACTTGATTGACCCCTATAACTCACTAAAACTTCATTTTGGACTCGTTGGAACAAGAAAATGAATTTTTCTTCATTTTTGACTCGTTTGAACATGGAAACCACTTGTATCTTTGTTCTTGACTCGTTTGACCACTAAAACACACTAAAACTTCATTCTTCGCTTGATTGACCCCTAAAACTCACCAATACTTCATTTTAAATGTGACGCTTCACCTTCCTTGTCCTGTCAAGTAATGACAAAATTCACAATAATGAAATAACCAATGCTCAGCAAGAATACTATCGAAGTGAAACAATAAAAAAAAAAATTACTAGATTCCAAGAAATTTTAAAGAGAACAAATTATGATTTCCCCACGAACTGAGAATAAATCAATTCAAATTCAATATTTGTTATGAATATAAGAATAGCAAACAAATGGTTAAAACTCCATTTCCCACTTCTCGGAAAATGAGAAGTACCAGATCAATAATATACACTTTGTCATTCGAATTATTCAGGCAATGAAAAATCACCATAAAATCAAAGTATAATCCAATTTTTTGCATCTCTCAAGACAACAAAAACTCCAAATAGCTCAATAGAAACTCCAATGTTCGCATTTCTCAAGAGAAAGAAGAGAAATATTATGAGTTAATATAAACCCATGAGTTTGTATTTCTCGAGACAAAGAACAAGACAAAAGAATCAATATAACAAACGCAAAAAGATTTATTGAGCAAAACATTCTCCAAATTTCACTACAGGTGATCAGTCTGATAGTGACCCCTCATTACATGCAATGTAATACGTCCCCTGACCTATAACAACCAACATTTGGGTTGAACCACTTTATTTTGTGGCTTAAATCTCCATTGTTCAACTCACTTTACTCCATGATAATAAATGTGAGTACAACTTCAAGAATCAATTCAAGTTTACAATAGCGATAACAAGAATCATAAAATATTCTTTAGGTATTTCATTTAAGACAAGATTGTATTCTGAAATGAGTTCAATGATTTCCAACATCTAGCAATTCAAGAAAGAAGAAAAAAGCTGAAACACAATTCACCAACTAAGAAAGAGGACAATATAATTGTGCGCTGAAATAATATATATACAACTACACTCAAATAAAGGAAAAAAAACAGAAGAGATGGTAAACTTGCCTTGTTGCCGAGGGGACACAACTTGGTAAGGTCTCCGGATATTCACCCTCCTTATCAATTACTCCTTTTTCTTCTTATAATCTTAATTTCTAAAAACAAGGTCGGACTTGAAACCTATAATCATATGTAAACTCCCTGAGCTTCTGAGACTCCCACCCAATTCAGACAAAGAGTTGAATCCCTACTTCATTTCATCGGTTCTTCCTCCATGTGTGTCAGCCTCGCCTATTTGCACTCTTAACATAAGTCAATTTCATTATGTAATTTTTTTTTCTTGGCTAGTTGTAATGAGAGGTGGTGTAGCTTCTTGAGTCCTCTCCCATTCTGTTTTGCATGACACGTGTGACATTTTCTTGTATATTCAAAAAATATGTATATATAGTACAATTAATTATTATGGGTCATAAATTCCAATAATGCAACCCAAGATTGTAGAAGAGGGGATTGAATACAATCTTGACAAACTTTTTCTTTTCGAACTATCGAAGGCTAACAGTTTGAATATAAGTGAATAGAGCTATAAAATAGATGAACAATAGAAGATTAAATACTCAACGATATTTAAAATTTCAGGTGAAGTTGTTTGGTCCACCTAATCTGTGAAAATATTGTTTGGAATTCCCGTTTCCTATCTTTGCGTAAATTAAATCTGAGGATTATAAAAGTCAATAATAAAGACAGATGAACACCAAGATTTATACGTGGAAAACCCCCTTAAAGTAAAGAGGTAAAAACCACGGGACCAGCTCCGAATGTTTTCACTATAATGATAACAATGGTTACAATATTCTCTCTCAAGTTTACAAAGTAACACTTGAGGTACACCTGAATAGTAATATAATGATTAACTATTCCTTCAGTACTTGACCGGATAACCTGGACAGAACTGTCCCTTCGGTACTTGACCGGATAACCTGGAGAACTCCCCTTGTTGCGGCTGCAATGACTGAACGAACTCCTAATGCTGTAGACCCAGATGGCTACAGCCCGACCAAACTCTCACACTAACTCACCCGAAACGAAAGAAGAGAGAAGCACGAGGGTCCCCTATTCTGACCTGCCTGAAACTACCGCAAGGTAAGTTT
Source organism: Saposhnikovia divaricata (assembly GCA_036435485.1). Classification (NCBI taxonomy): domain Eukaryota; kingdom Viridiplantae; phylum Streptophyta; class Magnoliopsida; order Apiales; family Apiaceae; genus Saposhnikovia; species Saposhnikovia divaricata. The sequence goes on from CM071601.1 coordinate 104,050,413, forward strand.
CCTACTAGACGGACTATTAGCAGCTATGATGGAGAGAAGAGAGATGTTTTTTGGTGTGTTTTTAGAATGAAGGGGAGAGGGGTATTTATAGGAGGGGGATGGTAGTAGGTGGGGGGGGGTTGGTGTGAGGGGTTGGTGATTTTGGAATTATAAGGTAAGCTGCCTAACAATCTCCCCCTATTTCCAAACTCACAACTAATCACTTGCACTCCATACTTGCGCCTTGTTTGCACAACTCCAACTTTTCCCGTGGAACAACCTTCGTCATCATATCAACCGGATTCTTATCCGTGTGTATCTTCTCTATCTGTATCACCCCATCTTCAACCTGTTCCCGTAGCCAATGGTAATGTACATTAATATGCTTAGTACGACTGTGACAAGTAGCATTCTTGCTCAAGTCAATAGCACTCTGACTATCATAGTATAACTCAAAGTTATCCTGTTTCAGACCCAATTCTTGAAGAAACTGCTTTAACTAAACCAGCTCCTTGCCTGCTTCACAAGCAGCAATATACTCTGATTCGGTTGTTGACAACGCAACACACTTTTGCAACTTGGACTGCCATGCTACAGCTCCCCCCGCAAAAGTGAAAAACATCCCTGACGTGGACTTCATCCCATCTGGATGTCCTGCCATGTCAGCATCTGTAAAACCTTCCAAGACTGGTTCACCATGTCCATACTTCAAGCATAACCTGGAAGTGCCTTTGAGATATATGAGAATCCATTTAACTACTTCCCAGTGCTTTCTTCCTGGATTTGACAGATATCTACTCACAACTCAAACAGCATGAGCAATATCTGGTCTTGTACAAACCAATGCATACATAAGACTCCCTACTGCGGATGAGTAGGGAACTTCCTCCATATCCTCCTTCTCCTTATCTGTTGACGGACACATTTTCTTGTCTAGTTTAAAATGTCCCGCCAATGGTTTGCTAACAGGTTTAGTGTTATTCCCAGATTACACACTTGTATAATTGTAGAAGGGGGGGTTGAATACAATTCTTGATATTTATAAATTTCTGATAAGAACTTCAGAAACTTATGAAGAGATAATTGCAATGTAAGAATTAAACACAAACACATATAAAATCAGGTGGTTAATATGCACCACCTGAAGCTTTTATTTGAAGAAAACTCTGTGATACAAAATGTACACAGCTGCCGTTTTACAACTCTTTGCTTCTAAAGATATTCAAGAAACCCTAAGCAAATATGTCTGTTTTCTTAACCTACAAAGAGTTGCTACACTTGGTTATATATCCCAAGTTTTACAAGTACTACTGGAATAAGATAATACTAATCTAATTCTAGTTGACTTGCTACTACACTCCAAATACACATGTAGCCGAAAGGTTGTCCTTGTGTTCAGACATGTCTCCTGCACCTTTCTTGTATTCATAGTGTAAATGGAATGCTTCTTTCTTCTGTGTTTCCAAAGTATGGCTGCCATACTGCTTTTTGTATCTACTTTCAACTCATGTGATCTGTCAGTCAAACATGTCCTTATCAACTGCTAATCTCCAGCTAATCATAGAAATCAGTGTCAATGATTATCCGTTGATGATGTACACTGACATCCGTTGATGATGTATACTGACATCCGTTGATGATGTATAGAGCAGTATCCGTTGATATTGGGACTTGAGCTGTATCCGTTGATAGAGTGGATTTGAGTTGTATCCGTTGATAGAGTTTAGTCTTCATCCGTTGATACACTTTCACTTAGACAGAATTACATAGCATAGCTTATTTACAATTGGCTACCCTATTCTGCCTATCCGTTGATAGTCAACATGACTGTGGATAAAAACACTATCAACTGATAACATAGAGATACTGCAGTGTGCTACAAAACCTCATCCGTTGATGAGCTACCTGTCAACGGATAGAGTTATAAATCCTCATCCGCTGACAGCTACAAAACCTTAAACAATTTGATTGATTGTGAAGTTATCATCAAGTACAACATATTCCTAACAATCTCCCCCAATTTATACTTGATGGCAATAAAGCATAAATTCAGGACCTTGATGATAACAAAACATTCCTAAAGATATATAAAGAACAATACATAAATTGTATTAAGCTACAATAATTAAAAACTGAAAGTTTGAGAAATTTACAGAGAAATGCTCCTCTAGACTGAGCAGATTAGGACTGTTTCTTTCCTCTTGTTGGCATCACCCTTGATTTTCCTTCCTTGGCAGAGTTGGACTCAATCTGTATTTGGAGTTGCCTATAGAAGGCATCTTCTTCATCTACCTTTGGATTTAGCTTCTGTTGTAGCCATCTCAGGTATTGAGAACTAGCCTTTGGTAGTTGGTCTTCTAACCTGAAGAATCTCCTGTTACCATCTTCATCCCTGAACTCCATCATCCAGAAAGGTTGGAGGTGGATTTTCTGTCCATTGTATGGGATCTTCATTTTCCTTGGTAGACTTGATGGTGAGTTCCAATCCCTCCTTATTTGTTCTATTTTGTCCAGTATCTCCCCTTTTGCTATCTTGGAGAACCCTGTGTATCTCTTGATTGCAGAGAACACTTTGGTTAAGGTATGATAATTTTCTCCAAGAACCTTTTGTAGTGGCCATGTCCTTTCCGTTCCTCCCTTGTATACAAAGACCAATCTTTCAGGCAAATGTTTATATTTGTCAATTCCTCTTACTTCTGACAATTCATCCAGATAAAGATTCATGTCAGAGTATTCTTCAATATCTGCCTGATAGATGAAATCATCCTTGTTTTCCAAGATTGGCTGCCTGACAATTGCAGGTACCCTAGCAACTTGAATTGGTTCCTTTGAAGGTTGCTTCCTTGGTTTCCTTTTCTTCTGTGTAGGCTTCTGTTGAGGCTTCAGCAAAAATGAAGGAACCTCAATGGAGTCAAGATTCATTGGGTCCTCTTTAGGTACTATAGGCTCACCATGGAAATTTACATCTGGGTTGAATACTTTCACATCAATAGGTTGTGATGAACCAACTGTCTCTTTGTTTTCAGTTTCCGGAGAGACAGGCCTCCTTGCATGTGATTTTAATCTCTTGGATTTGGGGACTGATTTCCCTTTCTTTTTGAATTTGGGGACTTCCTCAGGTTCCCTCAATTCATCCTCTACCTCATCCAATAACTCTTGTGCTAGCCTTGCTTGCTTCTCATCTGAGTTTTCATATTGATATTCAGTGCTTGGTTGAGATTCTCTTAGCAGCCTTGAAGTCTCTTCTCTCTTGGCTTCAACAAATCTAGGATGGCTGTTGGATATGTTTAGAACTTTTCCATTCCTTATGATTACAGCCATCCATTCTCTTACACAACTGTTAGTCTTCTCCTTGAATTCCTTGATTGCCTTACCCATCAACTTCTCTTCATCATCCTTGGGAAATGGAAAGTCCAGTTGTAACTTGTTCTTCCCATTTGCTTTTGGTGGTGAGAAGGGTCTTGATTTGATGTAGGGTTCAAATTCCTTAACATGAGAAGGCTCAGCATCATAGAATGTAGGAGCCACAATTGCTGGAGTGAGCACCTTCAGAATTGTTGTAGATATTGTTGGAGCTGAGGTTTGGCTAGAGAACAGAGTTGATGCAATAGATTGATTGATCAATCTTTCTGTCCTCTTTATCCTTTCATAGTTTTCTTCTTTCATCTTTTGGAGAGCTTCAATTTTGGCTAGCTTTTCCTCTTCTGTCAAGTTTGAGAAATCAAACTCTTCAGATAGAGCTACTTGTACAGGTTTGGATTTGCTGGGGGAAGCTGTGACAATGAATTCCTGTGGATTGACCACTATGGTAGGCTGCTGCTCCCCCTCACTTGCTGCTTCCCTTCTTTCAGAAATTAAGATTTGACTTGTAGTTGCCACAGCCTCTTCCACTTTCTCCCCCTTTTTGTTAGCATCAAGGGTTTGACTAGAAGTTGGGGCTGCAACTAACTTTTCTAGCAGTTGGGTTTGCAGTTTCTGATGTTGAAGAAATTGCTCCATCTGGGATTCCATCTTTTCCACTCTTGAAGTGAGAAGTTGCACAGATTTAGCCAGGTTGTCTTCTTTGAGAAACCTTTGTTGCAACACCCTCTGAGTGGCTGTAGGAGCTAGTTGCTCTAGCTTGGAATCCACAGAGATCTTCACATCCTTGATTTCTTGTTTGACCTCCTCTAAATTGGATCTCTGAATCACCATTTGCATCTTTTGTAACTTTAGGGAGTCAATTGCCTGTTGAAGAACAACCTTTCTCTGTGGATCTGCTTCTGGGTGCTCAGCCAGGGCAGATTTATATTGCCTTATGATTTCCATATCAAGTTGATGATAGGTGTAGTTTTGAGCAAATGCAAAATCATGAATACTGCTACCACCTTCATCTTCAGAGCTCTGGCTGTCTTCATCTTCAGAATTGTCAAATTCATCACTCTCAGCAGTGGTAGGTAGAGCTGCTATAGATTCCTTAGCTCTAAGTAGAGATTGTGAGGTGTGCACTAGGTGCATTGCCTCCTCTGCTTCCACATTGCCCTGTTGTGCCAGAATTTGATAGGCAGGAACAGGGTGAGTAAAGGTTTCAGCATCCAAAGAAATGGAGTCAATCATGGACTGATATTCTCTTTGAAATTCCATTTCCTTGGATGCATCCTCAACCCCCATTGACTCACTAGCAATGGCTGCTTCTTCCATCCTTATCTCTCCTGTAGTCCCTTCTCTCCCCTCATCTCTCTTTTCTTGCATCAAGGGCTCCCCTTGGCTCACACCTCTCACACCCTCACCTTCACCTACTAAGGTGGAACTCTCAAACTCTCCTTTTGCCTGACCGGAAGAAATGGCCAGCCTCTCATTATTTATCTCTCATTTTGCCTGCTCACAAGGCAGCCTCTCACTCCCTTCCCTCAAACCTAAAAGTGTTTCAACTACTGAGAACTCCTCTACACTTGACACTGGAATGTCAGATATAGCAGTGGTAGAGTGAGTTATCAACGGATAAGGAATATCCGTTGATGGAGTAGTTATAGCTGTCAACGGATGGCTAGATAGAGGCGCATCCGTTGATGGAGAAACACTTGTCAACGGATGAAGGATATCCGTTGAGGAAGGAATAATTATATCCGTTGAAGTGAAAACCAACACTGAATCTGTGGAGATTGATTTTAAGTTCGAGGCCACAGTCTGTGTTGAGAATTCTGGAAGGGAAGATTGATGGTCCAACAAATCATCTAAAAGATGATGACCACCAATTACAGAGTGGGGCTTCTCCAAGAATCTTAAAGATGGAGAATCAGGAATTGATGTAGATATCATATCCACATCCAGAGAAGGAGTTGGTGATGGTGGATTGTAATGTGTGTCGATTTGAAGATTAAGATCAAGGGGCTGTGACTCCACATTTATTGAAGCCACATCAAACTGAGTTTGAGAAGGTACAGTTTCCTGTACAGTGTGTGCACCCTGTGATTCCCCTGTGGTTCTAGATTTCACTCTTCTTCCATAGGTTTTTGAGATTGGGCTATATGTGTCCCTAACCCTCTTGTGCAGTGTTCCTTGTGGGGAACTTGATTCAGTAGTCACACTCTTTTGGGAGAGTGTAACTAGAATTTGGCCTGTAGTTACATTAGCAGTCTTTTGAGAGACTGAAATGGTGGTTGCACTCATCTCTCCTTCCTTATCCTTAGGGCTTCTTTGATGTTCACCCTGTCCCTCACCACTCACTACCACCTTCACACTCCCCTCAAGAGGTTTGGTAGTTTTTACAACAGGTGTCTTTTGAGAGACACTTGAGGTTTGCCTTTTAGAATGTGGTTTTGGAACTTTGGATTTGGTCACTTTGGTAGGAGCCTGTTTGGTCACAACTACAGACTCCATTGTGACACTAGAAGGCAAAGAAATTTGGGGGTTGGAGATAGGGGTTTCAGAGTTAGAGATAGTTACCTGAACAATTGGTAGATATACCAACTGTACTCCTGCATTGAGGTTCATTCGAATCAGGTCACTTAAGACTCTCTTCTCCTGAACAAAACATTGGAACTTGCTATCCGGGTTAGCAATGAATAGCTTATTCTCAGACACATGCAGTGCTAAGAGCATTAAAAATCTAGCAAAGTAGATATTCTTGCTCCTAGTTTCCTTTTTACCCAACTTTGCAGCTATCTCATACATAACTAATGAGCCAAAATTATAGAATTTATCATTTAAAAGCATACACATCATTGTTAGCATGGACTGGGTAACAGCATCAAAATTACTAATTTTTCCTGAAAAAGTTTTAATGAAGGCATCACAGAAGTAGCTCCATTCTTTAACCATTCCTTTTCTAGCAATTTTCCCTAAGTTTTCAGTACTAAGGGCATAATTAATAGAATTAAGCATGGCAACAATTTCAGCATCAGTAGGTACTTTCAGACAGTTATTCTCAGGCAATTTTAAACAAGCAGTTATTACATCAGAATTAACCACATAGTTTTTACCCTTTAAAGAAAAAGCAATTGTACCGTCTGTGCCATTGTACTCAGCAGATGTCCACATTTCTTCAATTACCTCGTGGATTAAGGGAGTGGTAGCCGTCATAGCATATGACAGTTTGCATTTCTTCACGAAACTCATCAAAGTGTGGTAAGCTTCTGGAGCATTCACTGTGTCAACAAAGCCCGCGAAATTGTTCTTCTCATAGGTAAACCCAGTGGAGGACATCATCTTAACAATAGGCGCCATTGAAGTGATTGAACTTTGGTTACAGAGAGTTTTAGGGAAGAAGATGCAGTTAACTTTTGATATGCTTGAAAATGAATAAAAGTGAGATGTGAGAGTACAAGTTCGCCTTTTATATTTTTCAAGAATTAAAAATGAAATAATTAAAAGTAATTACTCCATTGGTCAAAAGTAACTGTCAGATAATAAATAAAAAGAGAATAAGTACAGCCATGATTAGATATACACGGTTACCAACGGTTAAAAAAAATGTATATCAACGGATATAGAATGAACGGTTGAGATACAGTTTATCCGTTGATGACGTGGATAGTCTGTTACCCGTTGACATGCAAAAATCTAGTAATGTGTTTATACTATCAACGGATAAAAGGATATCCGTTGATAAGCTAATTTTGCCTTAGGCAAAATTTCTGCAGAAAATTTTTCTGAAAGTTTTAACTTTCAAGTAAATCAAAACACATTTCCAGCTTCAATTCATTGAAATCAAATATCACTAGAAATTATGACAAGTTAAGCATACCTAGCTCACCTACCAATCTTGTGAATGTGGATTCATCAAGAGGCTTGGTGAAGATATCTGCAAGCTGCATTTCACTTGGCACAAAGTGCATTTCTACTGTACCATTCATCACATGTTCTCTAATGAAGTGGTATTTGATGTCAATGTGCTTGGTTCTCGAATGTTGCACTGGATTCCCTGTGATGGCAATAGCACTTGTGTTGTCACAGAAAATTGGAATCTTCTCAACTTTTAGACCATAGTCAATGAGTTGGTTTCTCATCCATAGAATCTGTGCACAACAGCTTCCAGCCGCAATGTACTCAGCTTCAGCTGTAGAAGTGGAGACTGAGTTTTGTTTCTTACTGAACCATGACACAAGCCTGTTTCCTAGAAATTGACAGGAACCTGTAGTACTTTTCCTATCAACTCTGCAACCTGCATAATCTGCATCTGAATAGCCAGTTAGATCAAAACCAGATTCTCTTGGGTACCAAATGCCAAGGTTTGGTGTTCCCTTGAGATACCTGAAAATTCTTTTAATAGCTATTAAGTGAGACTCTCTAGGATCAGCTTGAAATCTAGCACAAAGACAAGTAGAAAACATTATATCAGGTCTACTAGCTGTTAGGTATAAAAGTGAACCTACCATGCCTCTATAACTTGAGATGTCCACAGACTTTTCCTTAGTATTCAACTCAAGCTTAGTTGCAGTGGCCATAGGTGTTTTAGCAGATGTACAATCCATTAAGTCAAATTTCTTTAAGAGATCATAAATATATTTTGTTTGACTTATGAAAATGCCCTCATTAACTTGCTTTACTTGTAGGCCAAGAAAGTAAGTTAATTCACCCATCATACTCATTTCATACCTACTTTGCATAAGTTTGGCAAACTTTTTGCAAAGCTTCTCATCTGTAGACCCAAAAATAATATCATCTACATAGATTTGAACAAGTATTGAAGAGCCATTAATATCCCTATGAAATAAGGTTTTATCTACTGTACCTCTAGTGAAGTGGTTCTCCAAAAGAAATTGAGATAAAGTGTCATACCAGGCTCTTGGTGCTTGCTTCAAACCATAAAGTGCTTTCATGAGAAGATATACATATTCTGGAAATTCTGGATCCTCAAAACCAGGAGGTTGATGGACATAGACTTCTTCTTCCAGTTCCCCATTTAGAAAGGCACTTTTGACATCCATCTGATAGACTTTGAAATTGGCATGTGCTGCATAGGCTAGAAAGATTCTTATTGCCTCAAGTCTTGCTACTGGAGCAAAAGTTTCATCAAAATCTATTCCTTCTTCTTGAGAATAGCCCTTAGCCACTAATCTAGCTTTATTCCTCACAATTATGCCATTTTCATCTGTCTTATTCTTGAGAACCCATTTAGTACCTATGACACTTCTATCATCAGGTTTGGGCACAAGTTTCCATACTTTATTTCTTTCAAATTGGTTTAGCTCTTCTTGCATTGCTAACACCCAATCTGGATCTAGAAGGGCATCTTCCACTTTCTTAGGTTCCTCTTGAGACAGGAAGCTACTGTATAGACATTCTGCTTGAGTGGCCCTTCTAGTTTGGACTCTTGAATTTGATTCACCAATGATTAACTCAAATGGATGATTTCTAGTCCATTTTCTTGCAGGTGGAAGATTTGATCTTGATGAGGTTGCTTCATTTCCATGATCATGTTGATTTAGCATTGAACTTTGACCATGAGAAACTCCCCCTGAGTTTGTTGTCCTTGCTGAGTTATGAAGTTGACTGTCAATGGATGCATCATTTTGCCTGTCGACGGATGCTTGAGAATTTCTGTCAACGGATGCATCTCTAATAGTGTCAACGGATGTTGCAGAATGACTGTCAACGGATGCTTCATTTTCAGTGTAAGCATCACTTCTAGTTGGTATAACAGCTCTAGGTGGATCTCTGTGGTCATGATCTTCATTCTCCTCATCATCATCATAGTACATTCTTCCTTCACCTTCATTCTCAAATTCCAACTTTTCATGGTAGCCTTCATCATTTAGGCCTAGAATCTTTTGATCATCAAACACAACATGTACAGATTCCATAACAATGTTGGTTCTTAGATTGTAGACCTTGTAGGCTTTCCCTGCTGCATATCCAACGAAAATAGCTTCATCTGCCTTTGCTTCAAATTTGCCTAAATTATCTCCATGATTCCTTAGCACAAAACACTTACATCCAAAGACATGTAGAAAAGCTAAAGTTGGTTTCTTGTTGGTTAGTAACTGATAAGGAGTCATTCCTCTAGCTTGATTGACCAAGGAAATATTCTGAGTAAAGCATGCAGTGTTGACAGCTTCAGCCCAGAAATATGTTGGTAATCTTGATTCACTTAACATTGTTCTAGCTGCTTCAATGAGAGTTCTGTTTTTCCTTTCAACAACCCCATTTTGTTGAGGTGTTCTGGCAGCAGAAAACTCATGGACAATTCCATTCTCTTCACAGAAAATCTTCATTGTGGAATTCTTGAATTCAGTACCATTGTCACTCCTGATCCTTTGTACTCTGTCTTCAGAACCATTGTTTAGCATTCTGAGGTGATTGATAATGATTTCACTTGCACAATCCTTGGAGTGCAGGAAGAAAGTCCATGTGAATTTAGAAAAATCATCTACAATCACCAGACAGTATTTCTTCTTTGAAATAGACATGACATTTACTGGACCAAATAAATCCATATGCAGCAATTGAAGAGGCTTAACAATGGATGACTCTGTCTTGCTTTTGAAAGATGATTTCTTTTGTTTCCCTAATTGGCAGGCATCACATAGCCCATCTTTGACAAACTCCAAATGAGGGATTCCTCTAGCAAGATCCTTTCTTACCAAATCATTCATAACTTTAAAATTCAAATGTGACAGCTTCTTATGCCATAGCCAACTCTCATCCTTACTTGCTTTGCTGAAGAGACAAGTAATGGATTCTGAGCATGCTGAATTGAAGTCAGCTATGTAAACATTTCCTTTTCTAAAGCCTGTCAATACCACATTGTTGTCTTCCTTGGCAGAAACAACACAGGCTTCTTTTGTGAACTTTACTTCATAGTCTTTGTCACAAATCTGACTGATACTCAGCAAATTGTGCTTTAAGCCTTCAACTAAAGCCACTTCTTCAATGATGACATTGTCTTTTGAAATCAGGCCATATCCCTTAGTATATCCTTTGCTGTCATCTCCAAAGGTAATTCTAGGGCCAGCTCCTTCCTTGAACTCTGTGAGCAGGGTTGAATCTCCTGTCATGTGCCTAGAACATCCACTGTCTAGGTACCATAGATTCCTTCTGTTTCCCTGCACACATTTCAAAAACAAATCAAGTTGATTTTGGTACCCAAGCTTCCTTGGGTCCTTTCTTGTTAGCCTTTGACTTTGCACTCTTAGCATTCTTCATCTTAGGTGTAGATGCTTGAGTAATGGGGTTTGACAAATGCTCATTTGCATGAATATTGGATGCATGCATGTGTGGAAAATTGGCATACATATTATTCATGTTAGGTAGGTTCCATGACATTTGTGGCACATTCATAGATTGAAAGTATGGATTAGACACATATGGCATGTTCACATATGGATTTGAAAAACTAGCATTTTGATACAAACCAGGCATAACAGGCATTGCAGGCATACATGGCATTGGTTGAGGTACATGAACAGGAGCCTTGTTGACAATCTTGCAATTAGAAGATAAATGATTGACACTATTACAATTACTACAAGTTTTCCTAGGAGCAAACTTGTCAGGAGAGTAATTGTTTTTCTTGTTGATGCCTATCTTACCATTTCTGTTCTTTTTCTTTTTGCCCTCAATTTCTACCTTTTCATTGTCTGATTTACCAACAGCCTTTTTGTTGTGTAAATCACCTGTCTTAGCCTTCCCACTGGATTTGGTTTTGCTGCACTCACCACTAACAAAATTCTTGTTTACTGGACCATACTTGATATCCAGTTTCCTAAGTTCCTTCTTACTAACAGACTTTTTGTTAGTCGACGAATACCTCTCATCCGTTGACGGTTCATCTGTCAACGGATGATCACTATCCGTTGATTCACAAATAGTCTCTAGATCCTCAAGGCCAGGTTCTAGCTCCTTTTTCCTTTGAGTCCAGGTATCCTTCACAAAAGATTCTATTCCCTGAACTTCTATTATGTTTTGAGAAATATTCCTACAACTTTGAAATTTAGCAATTATCCCTTGTTCTTTTTCAAGCTGGTCTTTTAAAATCAGTTCTCTTTTTAACACAGCTTCAAGTTCACTTTTAACATTATTGCAATCAACTCTCATTTTCTCAAATTCTAGAAATTGAGATTCTAGAGCAGCATTTCTATCACTTAAAAACAGATTAGACTCTTCAATTATATTGTTCTCTTTAGTAAGTGATTTAAGAGTAACACTTAAGTGATATAGTTCAGTAGACATTTCATCTATAACACTATTGCATTCCTCTTTAGTGAGCTCAGAGAGATTAGTAGAAAATACCTGATTGCTAGCTGAACTTGCTTCCTGCTCTCCAGAATCAGCCATTAAAGCAAGGTTGACTAACTCAGCATCATCATCAGAATGATTGTCATCAACAGCCCAGTCATACTCTTGGGTCAAGAATGCCTTTCCTTTCTGCCTGAGAAGATCAAAATATTTCTTCTTATAGTCAACAACCTCAGTTGGCTTTCCCTTGTTCTCAGATCTAGGTTTCCTGCATTCACTTATCATATGACCAGCAATCCCACAATTGTAGAATTTAATTTTGGATTTATCCACATAGTTGTTTGTGGAAAAATCCTTGTTAAATGGCTTGGCCATCCCAGAGTTTCTCTTGAATTTCAGCTTAGAGAATCTCCTAGATAGAAAAGCTAAGTGCTCATCTATCTCATCCAATTCATCCTGCTGAAGGGCATTCAATTCCTCAGACACCTTTTCCTTGCTCCTGCTTGATTCTGCTCTACCTTTACAAACCTCCCTGTTTGGTGTAGAACTAGCAGTTTCTGTCCTTTCCTCCTTTTGCTCCAAATTGGCAACGAGTGCAACTGACCCACTTTTCTTTTGAGACTTCTCAATCTCTTCATCCTGCTCCATTTCCAGCTCATAGGTCTTTAAAGTTCCATAGAGCCTTTCAAGAGTAAATGTCTTGTACTCTTGAGTGTTTCTTAGAGAAACAGTCATTGGCTTCCATTCCTTGGGCAGTGATCTCAGAAATTTGAGATTAGAGTCTTTAACTTGATAGACTCTTCCATACAGTTTCAAACCATTTAGTAGCTTTTGAAATCTACTAAATGTATCATTCAATGTTTCTCCACTCTTAAAGTGAAAATGTTCATACTGTTGGATTAGTAGTTGCATCTTGTTTTCCCTTACCTGTTCTGTTCCTTCACACAGGGTTTGAACAATGTCCCATACTTCCTTGGCGGTAGTGCAGTTAATAACATTGTCAACCATGTCTGTTTCTAGACCATTGAACAGAATATTCATGGCCTTTTTGTCTTTGTGGACTTCTGCAATATCTTCAAGACTCTACTCAGAAACAGGTTTGGGAATGAAAGTGTCAGGCACATCATCAGCCAGGCCAACTCTTGTTGCCGTCTTCATTGGAACGTGAGGACCCTTGTCAATGCAATCCACAAAACCCTCATCAATAGACGAGAGATGTAGACGCATTTTTACTTTCCAGTGAAAGAAATTTTCTCTATCAAGAACTGGAATCTTCACTCCATAATCCTTCTTAGACATGTTGGAAGTGTGTTGATCTTTAAACTTCAAATATGTTAGAAGCTTGCTCTGATACCAATTGTTATTCCCAGATTACACACTTGTATAATTGTAGAAGGGGGGGTTGAATACAATTCTTGATATTTATAAATTTCTGATAAGAACTTCAGAAACTTATGAAGAGATAATTGCAATGTAAGAATTAAACACAAACACATATAAAATCAGGTGGTTAATATGCACCACCTGAAGCTTTTATTTGAAGAAAACTCTGTGATACAAAATGTACACAGCTGCCGTTTTACAACTCTTTGCTTCTAAAGATATTCAAGAAACCCTAAGCAAATATGTCTGTTTTCTTAACCTACAAAGAGTTGCTACACTTGGTTATATATCCCAAGTTTTACAAGTACTACTGGAATAAGATAATACTAATCTAATTCTAGTTGACTTGCTACTACACTCCAAATACACATGTAGCCGAAAGGTTGTCCTTGTGTTCAGACATGTCTCCTGCACCTTTCTTGTATTCATAGTGTAAATGGAATGCTTCTTTCTTCTGTGTTTCCAAAGTATGGCTGCCATACTGCTTTTTGTATCTACTTTCAACTCATGTGATCTATCAGTCAAACATGTCCTTATCAACTGCTAATCTCCAGCTAATCATAGAAATCAGTGTCAATGATTATCCGTTGATGATGTACACTGACATCCGTTGATGATGTATACTGACATCCGTTGATGATGTATAGAGCAGTATCCGTTGATATTGGGACTTGAGCTGTATCCGTTGATAGAGTGGATTTGAGTTGTATCCGTTGATAGAGTTTAGTCTTCATCCGTTGATACACTTTCACTTAGACAGAATTACATAGCATAGCTTATTTACAATTGGCTACCCTATTCTGCCTATCCGTTGATAGTCAACATGACTGTGGATAAAAACACTATCAACTGATAACATAGAGATACTGCAGTGTGCTACAAAACCTCATCCGTTGATGAGCTACCTGTCAACGGATAGAGTTATAAATCCTCATCCGTTGACAGCTACAAAACCTTAATCAATTTGATTGATTGTGAAGTTATCATCAAGTACAACATATTCCTAACATTTAGCATCATCCATATTGAACCTTTTCAATACTCGTTCAATATATCCCTGTTGTGAAAGCCACAACCTTCGAGTTGTTCTGTCACGAACAATCTTCATCCCTAGGATTTGTTTTGCTGGACCCAAGTCTTTCATATCAAAGAACTTGGAAAAATCTTCTTTCAGCTTGCGGATCATGTTAGCATCTTGGCCGACCACTAACATATCATCAACATAAAGCAGCAGGATAATGAAGTTACCGTTAGGAAACCTTTGCACATAAGCACAGTGATCGGATGCAGTTCTCTTGAACTTATGATTCCTCATGAATGAATCAAACTTTTTGTACCACTGTCTTGGCGCTTGCTTAAGCCCGTATAAACTCTTCTTGAGTTTACAAACCATGTGCTCCTTCCCTTTCACTTCAAATCCTTCTGGCTGGTGCATGTAAATATCTTCCTTCAAATCTCCATGAAGGAATGCAGTTTTTACATCTAACTGCTCAAGCTCAAGATCCATGCTAGCCGCTAATCCGAGAAATGTTCGGATTGATGTCATCTTTACAACCGGAGAAAAGATTTCATCAAAATCAATGCCTTCCTTCTGTGCAAAGCCTTTAACCACCAAGCGTGCTTTATACTTTACAAGCTTTTCATCATCCCTTTTTACTTTGAAGACCCATTTGTTCCTCAAAGCCTTCCATCCTCTCGGAAGTGTAGTCAACTCATAAGTTTCATTCTTGTTTAAAGAATCCATCTCCTCTTGCATTGCATTCAGCCAGCAGCTGCTTTCTTTATGAGTCTTGAATTCCTCAAAGGTCTCGGGCTCCCCCTCATCGGCAATTAAGATATACTCAGATGAAAGATATCTTCCTGATGGTCTCCGTTCTCTAGTAGAACGCCGTGGCTGAGTTTCTTCAGCTTCAGGCTGAGGCAGTAGCTCGCCCTGCTCAGCAGCCTCATCATCTGCCATATCATCTCCCTCATCTTCTACTGTATCTGGATTTCTAGCTTTCCTTGGTTATTGAGTGCTCCCAAAATTCTCATAATTTTGAGACTCATGAAAAACCACATCTCTGCTCCTGAATATCTTCTTTGATTCAGGATTCCACAACCGATACCCGAACTCTTGATCCCCATAGCCAACGAGAATACACGGAGTTGTTTTATCTTCAAGCTTTGTTCTATGCTCCTTTGGGATGTGTGCAAAAGCCTTGCATCCAAACACCCGCAAGTAGGAATAGGAAACATCCTTTCTTAACCAGATCTTCTCTAGATCTCAAAATTCAGAGGTGCCGATGGAGATCGATTGATCAAGTAGCAAGCTGTTCTTACAGCTTCTCCCCAAAATGACTTCGGCAATTTAGCCATTTTCAACATGCATCTGACTCGTTCAGCAATGGTGCGGTTCATTCTTTCTGCAGCGCCATTCTGTTGTGGGGTACTAGGAACTATTTTTTCATGCCGGATACCATACTTTGTATGGTACTTTTGAAACTCTTTTGAAGTGTACTCCCCCCCGTTGTCACTACGAAGGCACTTCAATTGTTTCCCTGTTGATCTTTCAACCATGGCATGAAACTTCTGGAAGTACTCAAACACTTGATCTTTGGATTTGAGTATCCCAACCCACACCTTTCGAGATGCTTCATCAATGAAGGTAACAAAATACCTATTTCCGCCTAAGGACTCCACCTCAAACGGACCACAAACGTCAGAGTAAACTCTTTCTAGCACCACCGACTTTTTCTTCAATGGACTGCTAAAAGATACTCGATGTTGTTTCCCGAATAAACAATATTCGCAAGGCTGCAATGCAGTATCTTTAGCAAACGGAATGAGGGATTTCTTTGCTAGAATCTGCAGCCCTTTCTCGCTCATGTGACCAAGCCTCTTGTGCCACAAACTTGCTGAATCTTCATCTTCAACTGTATTCAAAGCATTTGAACACATCTTCACTTGTGTCTTATACAAAGAGCCATAAGTGGATCCTCTTGCAACCACCAATGAACCCATAGTAAGCTTCCACCTTCCACCACCGAAGGTATTTACGTACCTCTGCTTGTCTAGCACCATGCCGAAAATCAAGTTGAGCCGTAAGTCCGGAACATGCCTGACATCTTTCAAAGTCATTGAACAACCCGTGTTTATCTCAATACAGATGTCACCAATGCCTGCGATCTTTGATTGATCTGAGTTACCCATTCTTACAGTACCAAAGTCCCCTGACTTGTATGTCATAAAGAATTCCTGAGTGGGTGTTGCATGATACGTTGCTCCAGTATCTATCACGCATTCGGCCTTCTGATCATCAACATGTAAGCATTCTTCTTCCCCAAAAGAAAGGATCACATCTTCAGTCATAGCAGCTGTTGTACTTTTCTCGACATGTTTCCCTTGCTGACCATTGTTCTGTTGCTTGAGCCAGGCCCTACAATCCTTTTTGTAATGACCCTTCTTCTTACAATAGTAGCATTCAATATTGGCATTTGATTTGCCACCGAAATTACTAAAATTCCTACTTTTACTACGTCCTCGGTTTGTCTCCCTGTAGTTGCTTCTGCCCCTGTTCTCAGTAACAAGAGCCTGGGAATCATGGTTGACTCCTTGTACCTTTCTTCTCATGGATTCACTAAGGATACTCTGCTTAATTGATCGCAACATTAGTTGCTCAGTTGGTACAACATTAGTTACTGTCACCACTAATGTATCCCAGCTGGATGGTAAAGTGTTGAGAAGAAATATTGCTTGGAATTTATGTTCAAACTCCATCTTCATATTTGATAGTTGATTTAACAACCCTTGGAATTCGCTCATATGCTCTGACATGTTGTTCCCATCCTGGTACCTCATGTTCACCAGCTGACGAACTAGAAAAGTTATATTTTGTGAACTTTTCTCTTGGAACGTAGACTCTAATGTCATCCAAAGCGTATAAGCGTCTTCTTCTTCAGAGACATGATGATACTCTGAATTATCAATCCATCGATGAATGAGACTGATAGTTTTCATGTTCATCTTTTTCCAGTCAGCATCAGACTTTGCTGCAGGTTTAACTCCTTTCAGATCCACCGGATCAAACAAGTCCTTACTATAAAGCAAATCCTTTATTCTGCTTTTCCACATCGGATAATTTGAAGCTGTTAGACTTACCATTACACTGGAAGAATCATCCATTTTAATTTACCAAAGACTATGGGAATCTCACTTAAAACCACACAAGTTGGCCAGGAAAGTGGATGTGTTTGGGGAGCCTTCCGTATTAGTACGGCACGTTATCAAGTAACCACTGCGCACAAAGCACTTTCCTAGACACCAACAACGTGGGCCCCAGCTTTGATACCACTTGTTAGGAATTCCCGTTTTCTGTCTTTGCGTAAATTAAATTTTAGGATTATAACAGTCAATAATAAAGATAGATGAACATTAAGATTTATACATGGAAAACCCCCTTAAAGTAAAGAGGTAAAAACCACGGGATCAGCTTCGAATGTTTCCACTATAATGATAACAATGGTTACAATATTCTCTCTCAAGTTTACGAACTAACACTTGAGGTACACCTGAATAGTAATATGACGATTAACTATTCTTTCGGTACTTGACCGGATAACCTGAACAGAACTGTCCCTTCGGTACTTGACCGGATAACCTGGAGAACTCCCCTTGTTGCGGCTGCAATGGCTGGACAAACTCCTAATGCTGTAGACCCAGATGGCTACAGCACGACCAAACTCTCACACTAACTCACCCGAAATGAAAGAAGAGAGAAGCACGATGGCCCCCTATTCTGACCTGCCTGAAACTACCGCAAGGTAAGTTTCCTACTAGACGGACTATCTAGCAGCTAGGATGGGGAGAAGAGAGATGTTTTTTGGTGTGTTTTTAGAATGAAGGGGAGAGGGGTATTTATAGGAGGGGGAGGGTAGTAGGTGGGGGGGTTGGTGATTTTGGGATTATAAGGCAAGCTGCCTAACAAATATCATAGCTGCTAGTACAATGCTTTTGCTCTCAAGAAAGCCTAACAATACTAGACAATATGATCTTGTGTTTTCTTGGTTTCAAAGCACTGCTACACTTGGTTATATATTCCTAAGTTTACAATACCTACCAGAGACAGAATATTACAAATTTCAAGGTCTAGCAGGCTTACTTCATCATTCCTTGTCTTCATGTGAGTCAACTTGGTTGATTGTCTTTGACAGAATTTTCTTTGAAATTATCATCCAATTTGCTTGTATAATACAAAAAAAAGAGAATGATTCTTCTTCTTCTTCTTCGAGGTTCTTAATATCTGGCTTCCATGCACTTTTAAAATCCATCAATCCATATGATTTGTCATCCATGTCAAGTCACGGTCAACTGCTAAGATCAAGACATTATTTGTTGAAGTGATTATCGGGTTGAGGGCTGGCATCCGTTGAGGGTTGATTGCTATCCGCTGATGAGTATCATTTGTTGGTGTAGATTGTTCATCTGTTGAAGTATCATTTTTACTTATGCAGAATTACAAAGCACAACCTTTTATTAAATAGCTAACACTTATCAACTATACTCTCAACTGATAACTAATCCGTTGAGACTCTCAGTAGATGTTACAAAATTACTTATCCATTGATAAGTTTCCTCTTCAATGGATATTGATAAACATGTCATCCATTGAATAGTTACAAACTTACTTATACAAAATATATTTTAGGTGTTTTGAAATATCATCAAGCACAACATAATTCCTAACAATGGGTCATGCTCAAATGAGAACCCCCAATTAGTGTGAGATATGAGATCTAATCCTAGCCACTCATTTATATACTTCATCTTCATCTCCCACCACCCATTAATTTTATAAATCTCACCACCATCTCTCCAACCACCCACCACCTCCGACCACCAGCAACCACCATCTCCGACGACCACCACCTCCGAAAACCAGTAAAAAATCACCACCAAATTACGAAAATCACCACAACCAAACCATTACAAACCACCACGCCACTACTGTTTCTGGTCACCAACTCTGACCACCATCAACTAATCACCAACGACGTGACAATATCACCAAAAATCCATTATAAATCAGTATAAAATCACAAAAACACCATAAATTCAAGAAAAATCACCAACCGGTTGGGTTGATTATGAGCAGATCCACCACATCACCACCAACTACCACTATACAACCACCATCATTAACACCAGCCCACCACTATATCACCGTAACCACCACTATATCACCGTAACCACCACTACATTATTGCCACTAAAATTAAAACAAAGGCATCAAAATCAAAAAATTTAAACTACCACCACCATAAATGAAATTGAGAGAGAGAGAGAGAGAGGAAGAGAGAGAGAAAGTCGGGTGGGGGCCGAAGGTAGAGGAGGATAGCAATCGTGGCAGGAAATAGAGTGAGTATAAATTGGGGCGGGGACGCGGTGTGGCAGTGGGTGGATTGGGAGGAAGGTGAGATGGGCGAGATGATGATGGTCAGATGAAGGCGTAGATGTGAGTAAAGATGAGAGAAGAGATAATACAGAATGGAAAGAGATGTAGGGTGAATATTAAAATAAAATATATAAAATAAAGGGTTGAGAAAAATATATTGGATCTCCAAATTGAGAAATAAGTTCACTTGTGCTTTCATATATTTATACAAAATAAATAAATTTTAAACACATTAATTTCTTCAATATAAACTGCTCATTGTATAAAGGATTTTTTTTTATTTTTTGTGGGTTATTACAAATACTATATGCTTATAAACTAAATTATCACTTTACTCATTGTGAGATTTGGGTATCACAATGATAATAACGAATAAATTAGAATGTTATAATTGGAGTAATATAGTAATCAACTAAAAGTATAATGATAATATATTTCATTTTAAAAATAAAGATTGTGTATAGGTAATTCGATGGTGTTAATCCCTGAGTATTGCAGAAGGGGGGATTTGAATGCAATACTGATAAATTAAAATCTTTACTTCAACAACTATAATAAAGATTTGTGTTTATCAGTAGAAGAAATGCATTCACAATAGTTGCTCAAGTTTTTCTCACAAAATAAATGTTTTATTTATTTTGCAAAGTGTTGCTACAACCTAGAGAAAAGATTAATTTTTCCAACTTCGATTTCTTGAGTGATTCAGATAGAGTGAGAGATAGATCTCTATATATCTTACTTTGTTCTACCATATCTATCTACATGGTTTGTGGAGCTGTTGTCATTTTCAAGTGGCAACTTCTTACAAACCATAAATCCCGAAAGATGGAAACAAAATTACTTTTTGGGTGCCTCTATATATTGAGTTAATTAGACTTTACATCCCCTAATTTAACTTCAAATTCAATTATGTACATATAGTTTCACAAATTGCACTTTACATCCCCTAACTTTAAGTTATAGGTTGATTCGCAACCCTTTATACATTTCTATCAAAAATAATATTATTTTTAATGAATATATTTACAAATGCGATATGAAATTGTTGAAGTGATTACATAAATTTTAGATTTTAAACTTATCATAAATTTACACTTACAATTTTTAAAATATAATTCGATATTATTTTTTGACCAATAATTTATGTATCTGCTTTCAGTATTGTTCCATAAACCCTCTACACACAAGCGCATTGAATGGGTAAAAAGACTACATATTCGAAACGAGGTAAATTGGGCATGATGGTACAAATAAGTGGGTATTTGGGCCATTCTTTCATTTTATATCATATTTGTCAATATTTTCATTAAAATCAAAGATAAAAAATGTATAAGTGATTATAATTCAACCTGAAATTTAAAGTTGGGAGATGTAAAATGCAAGTTATGAAATTATATATACATAACTGAATTTGGAGCAAAATTGGTGATGTAAAGTGCAATTAACTCATATATATTTTAAAAAAAGAAAATGATAAATAAGTTCAAAGTATTGTTATTTAAACTCATTTTCATATGTAAATTACATAGATTTTCACATCATAATGGAGTATGATGGAGTTTAAATAACAAAGTTTAGAATTTATTTATCAATTCTCTTTAGAAAATTAAATTATTATTATAATATTACTAATAGATAGTATTACTAAGAACATTCCTGATATGGGATAAAAGTAAGCTCTAAAGACATATTTAATGTGGTATTAATTAAACCTAGAATGGTCCGAATACGAAGCCCAATAGTGAGGCCCATGACCCTAATTCGATATTAATTTCGTAGTTAATATTAAGGGTGATGAAGAGCTCAGCGATAAGAGTCAACAAGGAAACTACTCCTACAATGAGTAGCCTCCAAGGCACCAAACTCAACATGGAAACAGACCCCTACAAGGCAGGAGTCTAGAACCTTCCTCAAGGCGGTGACTTGCCTACCAAGTCTCCAAACCCTACTACGATTCTAAGGCTCCTCAGCCTATATAAGGGCCCGTCCCCTCATTCTCAGAACTACGTCTTGGATTGATTCTCAACCACGAGATACGTAGGCATTCTGTGAGGACCGATCAGTCTCGAACACGAAAACAGCCATTAAACCACGAAGCTCACGAATCCTAGCATTAAATACATACAAACCCTAGCCGCAATTCGATAACCTAGTTTTTATTCTACAACATTTGGCGCCATCTATGGGAAGACAACATCAACCATAGTTCAAACAAGAAGAACAACATCAGTCTCAACCGAGGCTGTCCCTATCACCTCTGTTCCACCAGTCACCTCTGCTTCGCCCGACAATACTGAACAATGGCACATACCCCCATCAACAGGGGCGATTGCTCAAACCCAAGTTTCTCAACCAATAGGGACGACTTCCCATGCTGAGAGAACTCTACCAGTGGTTGTCCACCCTGGATAGGAGACTAATCAACTTCAGATGGTGGTCTCTCCCCTGGCCAGCCGTCCACCACTCTTAAGAGTTCAAATCTCCACCACCATGCTCCCTATAAATACCAACCCGATGTACGGGCTGCCTAACTATCAACCAATCCAAAGGGACCCTGGACCAAGAAATCATGCCCTGCAGATACATGAACCTTATCAGCCTCCCTACGTTAGAGGCATGGGCCCTGATCAAGGATATGATGATTACTCTGGTCCCTATACTGATGACTCATCATCAGAGGATGATGATCGTAATGAAGCCCCGAGGAGGCGATGTGCCAGCAGAGAACCTCGAAGGAGGACACAAACTATTCATGATGGACTCCCTCTAACAACTGCTGAAAGAATCAAGGCTCATGAGGTCGAGATCTTAAAGCTGAAGGACGACATAGTGAGAGAACAAGCGAGACAGAATTAGAATCGACCTCCTCCGATTTCAGGAGGGATTCCCTTTGTTGATTGGAGAGGTCTTCAAGAAGGCAGAGAAGGGCTGATGCCCCAACTGGAAGAACAACAAGGGTGGAAACCCCCATGGGTAACCCCAAAGATCCGATGCCACTTGGGGATCCTGATGATCCCACACCCCCGTTTACTTAGGAGGTGATGAGTGCTCGTATTTCTAGAAAGTTCAAGATGCCGACAATTAAGGCTTATGATGGAACGGGTGATCCCGCAAACCATGTGAGAACGTTCTCGAACGCACTGCTGTTGCAGCCTGCGAGTGACGCTCTAAAGTGTAGGGCATTTCCTCAAACCCTATCGGGCATGGCTCAAAGATGGTATAGCCGGTTGCCTGCAAATTCGATTGGCTCTTTTAAGGAGTTGAGTGCCGCTTTTGTCAGCCAATTCATTAGCGGAAGAGTTCATGAGAAAAGCTCTGCATCTTCTTTAAAAGGTCATTGGCAAAGCATCCCCTTGAGAACATTGTTGAGCTCCAACGAAGGGCTGATAAGTATATTAAAGTTGAGCATATCATGAAGAAAGAGGCCACGGTAGGTAATGGAGGGAGTAACAACGACTCTAGGAAACGAAAGCAAGAGCAAGAGTACGATGCTAGGGACAAGTATCCCCGGACTGGCAAGGACTCTGACTCTACACCTAAGAAAAGTCTAGGACCGAGATTTTCCTATTATGCAAGGTTGAATGCTCCTAGGAGTCAAATCTTGTTAGATATCGAGAAGGATAAGGACTTCCGATGGCCGAAGCCACTCAGGGGCGATCCCACAAAGCGAAACAAGGATCAGTATTGTAGGTTCCACAAGGATGTGGGACATGACATCGATGATTGTAGGTAACTCAAGGATGAGATTGAATTCTTGATCCGAAGAGGGAAACTAAGCAAGTTCACGAAGGGTGAAGATCGTGGAAATCAAAGAAGGGATTATGACAGGAAAGACAACGATCGTAGGGATAACGATCATGATCGCAACCCACAGACCCGAGGGCCAGTTATCAATATGATCTGGGGAGGCCCAACAACGGCCGGCACGACAAGGAATTCTCGAAAGGCTTATGCTAGAGAAGTGATGCACATCGTGGGAGAGGCCCCGAAGCGTGCAAAAACTGAGGTAGTGGTTGGTTTTGATGATTCGGACTTGGAAGGGGTGAAGTTCCCCCATGATGACCCGTTGGTCATAACTTCTGTAATTGGAAAATAGGAAGTAAAACGAGTCTTGATAGACAATGGAGCTTCTGTTGATATTTTGTTTCATGATGTGTTTGTAAAGATGGGGTACAACGATTCTCAGTTGACCCCCACTAACATGCCTATATATGGATTCGATGAAGTGGAGTGTAATGTTGAAGGAACTATTCAGTTGCCCGTGACTATTGGGCAGGAACCTAAGGAGGCTACCTAGATGCTGAATTTTCTAGTAATCAAGGCTGCTTCGACATACAATGCGATCCTGGGAAGGACCGGTCTTCATGCGTTCAAGGCTGTTGCCTCTACTTATCACATGAAGATCAAGTTTCCGACTAGGAATGGTGTTGGAGAACAGAAAGGAGATCAGAAAATGGCTAGAAGTTGCTATGTGGCTGCTTTGAGAGCCGATGGAGTAGGGGGCAGGTCCTTCCGATTGAAGACATGGATGTCCGCAACGATAATGAGCACCGAGGGAAGCCAGCAGAGGACTTGACCCCCATACCTCTAGAGCCGGGCGATCCTGAGAAAGTTACTTATATTGGAGCTTCTCTGAAGGAACCCTTGAAGAGTAGGTTGATAGCATTCTTACAAGAGAATAGCGATGTGTTTGCTTGGACAACAGCTGATATGCCAGGGATTGATCCCCAACTCATAACTCACAAGTTTAATGTCGATCCCAAGCGAAAAATAGTAAAGCAGAAGAAGAGGAATTTCGCTCCTGAATGGCAAGAAGCCATTAAAAAAAAGGTAGACAAGCTCTTAGAGGCTGGTTTCATTGAAGAAATTCAGTTCCCCGAATGGTTGGCCAACCCTATGATGGTCAAGAAAGCAAACGGGAAGTGGAGGATGTGCATAGACTTCACCGATTTGAATGACGCATGTCCTAAGGATTGTTTCCCTCTACCAAAGATTGACACATTGATAGACGCCACAGCTGGGCTGAGATGTTAAGCTTCATGGATGGTTTCCGTGGCTACAACCAGATTAAGAAGCACAAGGATGACATCCCAAAGGTATCTTTCATAACCGACTTTGGTGTTTTCTATTATCTTATCATGGCTTTTGGACTAAAAAATGTAGGAGCTACCTACCAACGATTGGTGAATAAGATATTCGCCCATCTGATTGGAAAAACCATGGAGGTCTATGTCGATGACATGTTAGTCAAAAGCCTATTCTTGGCAGATCACATTGAGCACCTCAGAGAGGCATTCGAAGTGCTAAGGCACCACAAGATGATGTTGAATCCAGCCAAGTATGCCTTTGGTGTTGGATCAGGAAATTTTTTGGGGCTGATGGTTTCAAAGCGAGGCATAGAAGCCAACCCCAATAAGATCAAGGCGATTTTAGACATGGAGCCACCATGATCCATAAAAGATGTATAGAAGTTGACTGGCCGTGTTGTAGCCTTAGGGAGACAAGAAGACCTTAGTATCGACCAGAATCCTGATCGAAACGATCAGGAATCCTGATCAAAAATGGCTTCGACCAGAAGAAATTTTGATGTTTATTTCGACCAGAATCCTGATCGAAACGATCAGGAATCCTGATCGAAAATGGCTTCGACCAGAAGAAATTTTGATGCTTATTTTGACCAGAATCCTGATCGAAACGATCAGGAATCCTGATCAAAAATGGCTTCGACTAGAAGAAATTTTGATGCTTATTTCGACCAGAATCCTGGTCGAAAAACCATTTGACCAGGAAGTTTTGAAGGCCTTATTTCGACCAGAATCCTGGTCGAATTTCTGGTCGAAATTCCTGGTCGAAAAAGGTGAATCATGGTCGAAAATTTGTCCTAAACTTTGATTTCTTTTGTAAAAAAAAATAAAGTTTGTGAGCATGCAAATTTCGAAGAAAATACCTGTGGGTATTGTACAAATCCAAAAAATTAGGATAAGTATGAAAAATGCAAGGAATTTTATGAATAATTTCTTGAATTGAACGGGCAAAAATTCAGTAACAGAAGTTACTAGAAAAATTGCTTAGCCTCGAATAAGGAAAATCGTCGTAAATGTGTAGGTCGCTCCACACTTTGCATTAAGGCGATACTCGTGAAACACTAGTGTATAATTATGAACCCTGACCCGAGTCTCGAAAAAGGCCGTTAAAACTTCAAGGAAAACCTGATCAATTTTCCGAGAAGTTGGGGGGCAAATGATATGGGCTAAAAATAAGCCCCAAAGACATAATTAATGTTGCATTAATTAGACCTAGCTTGGTCCAAATATGAAGCCCATTAATGGGGCCCAAAACCATAATTAAATGTTAATTTCGTAATTAATATTAAGGGCTAATTAACAGCTGAGAAATACAAGTCAAATAAGGATATTATCTCTATAAAGAGTAGCCTCCAAGGCACACAGTCATATAAGGAAACAGATTCCTACAAGGTAGGAGTCTAGAACCTTCCTCAAGGTTGACTTACCCACCAAGTCACCTAATCTTACTATAACTCTGAGGCTTCTCAGCCTATATAAAGGGTCAGACCCCTCACTCAAGAACTACATTTTTGGCTTGATCTTTGATATTCATCAAAGTACGTAGGCATCTTGTGAAGGCAGATTCAGCCACGAGCACGAGAGCAGCCATTAAAGCACGAAGCTCACGAACCCTAGCCGCAATTTAACAACCCTAATTTTTAGTCCACAACAGCAGGGAGGGCATTATTAGTATTATAAGTTTATTAAGATGATATTTTATATTTGCAATTGAGATTTTTGAGTTTGCAAATATTTTAACTTCAAATGTGTAATATAATTTCGTAAGAAACATATATTGATTATAAATGTCTTTATACTATCAATGATTTTGCATCTAGGAATATTTGCAAAAATAATTTCCGATGATTGTTGTTAATTAATTATTGTTTATTTCGATATGACAGTTTACACAAATAATTAAAGTTTTATACTTTAAAAGTATTATTTTAGTATGAGTTGAAATGTTTTGATGATATAAAATATCATTTTATTTATTATTTTCCCACTTATACTGTATTTATAAAATAAATCGAAAAGAACTTAATATTTCTGTTGTGGAATAAAAACTAGGCTATTAGTATTGCGGCTAGGGTTTATGTATTTAATGTAAGGGTGTGTGAGCTTCGTGCTTTAATGGCTGCTCTTGTGCTCGTGGCTGATTCTGCCTTCACAAGATGCCTACGTACTTTGATGAATATCAAAGATCAAGCCAAAAAACGTAGTTCTAGAGTGAGGGGTCTGACCCTTTATATAGGCTGAGAAGCCTTAGAATTAAGGTAGGAGTTGGAGACTTAATAGATAAGTCACCTCCATGAGGAAAGTTCTAGATCTATTCCTTGTAGGAATCAGTTTCCATATAGAATTGGATGCCTTATAGGATAAGTCTGAAAGAGATATTATCCTTATCCAATTCTTATTTGCTGAGCTGTTTATTACCCTTAATATTAATTACGAAATTAATATTATAAATAGGGTTTGGGCCCAACTAGTGGGCCCCACGTTTGGACCATTCCGGGTATAATTAATACCACATTAAAGGTGTCTTTAAGGCTTACTTTCAGCCCATATCATTTGCCCCCCAACTTCTAGGAAAACTGATCAGGATTTCCTTGAATTTTTTACTGCCTTTCGTAAGACTTGGGTCAGGGCTTTGTACACTAGTGTTTCACAAATGTCGTCTTGATGCAAAGTGTGGAGCGACCGACACGTTTACGACGATATGCCTTATTCGAGGCTAAACAATTTCCATAACTTTAGTTACAGAGTCTTTTTCTTCAAGGAATTATCTATGAAATTTCTCGTATTTCCATATTTATCCTATTATGGTACCTACAGGTATCAAAATTCCATGTCTGTGAAGATTTGCTGTCAGAAAATCAATTTTTATAGCAAATTTCGACCAGGACTGAGTATTTTCGATCAGAAATTCGACCAGGAATTCGACCAGGATTCTGGTCGAAATAAGGCCTTCTTTTTCTTCCTGATCGAAGAGATTTTCGACCAGGATTCCTGGTCGTTTCGACCAGGATTCTGGTCGAAATAAGGGTCCAATTTTGCTCTGGTCGAAGGGTTTTTCGACCAGGATTCCTGGTCTTTTCGACCAGGATTCTGGTCGAAACAAGGGCGTTTCCAACGCTTTGGTCAAACTATTTTTCGACCAGGATTCTTGGTCGTTTCGACCAGGATTCTAGTCGAAACAAGGGCGTTTCCAACGCTTTGGTCGAACTGTTTTTCGACCAGGATTCTGGTCGAAATAAGGGCGTTTCCAACGCTTTGGTCGAAGAGTTTTTTGACCAGGATTCTTGGTCGTTTCGACCAGGATTCTGGTCGAAATAAGGGCGTTTCCAACGCTTTGGTCGAAGGGTTTTTCGACCAGGATTCTTGGTCGTTTCGACCAGGATTCTGGTCGAAATAAGGGCCACTTTGGCTTTGGGCCTATTCTTATGGGGCCTGATACCTTTCTTTTCAAAATGGGCTTATCCTCTTAGTTGTTATTGGGCCCGTCCGGGCTATTTGAATCCAAATCCAGGATTTGTTGTCTATGATATTTTCAAAAATACCTATAATTTTCTTCAAAATACCTAAGATATTTTTTCAAAATATCTAAGATATTTTTCAAAGATATTTTCCTAAGAATGTCCTAGAATTGGGCCTTAATTTGGGCCGGTTTCATGGGCTTTTCTGACCTGTTACTGTAGGTTTTTTGACCGTTTGGAGGAATTTTAACCGGCTAAATGGTTGTATATAAGAGTGAGAGTGAAGAGTTCACTTTCTCATTCTTACTTCTACTCAAACACTTCACTAGAAATTCTCTCTGTAGTTATCTCAATTTCAAGGCGATTTCCGGCGAAAGTTTTCTTCGAGCTCCTCCCCTTCACGGTGGTTTCTGGGTTTCTTTCTTGAAGATACCTTCATTCCTTCATAGTTTCTGGGTTTTCTTTGAAGATTTTCTTCAAACCTTCAAACTTTCTGGGTTTTACAAGAGCTTCGAACCTTTTTTCAGGAGCACCAATGGAAGACAAAGCTAAGTCCCGCCTTGCAAAGATGAATTCTGCCTCCTCCAAAGGTACAATCACCATTCGCTCTTCTTACACATCTCTAGTATATATGTTAAATCAACGTGGAGATGATTACCCTTCTTTGTCAGAACTAGATGCATATGACTGCTGTAGCTCTTATCATGATGTTGATGAAATCAATAGATATAACAAGCTTTTCAAAATTAAATCACCTTATAAACTTGTCCCAGCCGAGCCAGGTGACAGACCTTGTCACTGGAAACCCAATTCTTTGTGTGTTTATAGGGAGAGTCTAGTGGCTGGTCTTCGTTTTCCATTTCATGAATTCATTCCTAGACTCTTAGCTGATGTTCAAATTAGTCCATGTCAACTCCCGCCAAACGCGTGGAGAATTATATTATGTTTTATGGTTTTGTGTCTTCGACAACAACTCCCTTTATCTATTGCGCTTTTTCGCAAACTTTTTCAATTTTACAATAGTCCTGCCACGAACCCTGGCTGGGTATATGTTAAGCTCCGTCCTAGAGTTCCCCCAATTTGTAATGGCAAGTCAATCCCTGATAATAATACGGGCTGGAAAAATGAGTTCGCATACTTAGAATGGGATGAAGGTGATTGGGGCACTCTCTTTAGGCAGACATTCTCGAGAGTCTCAGATGGAAGTGCTAAGGGAATCGTTCTTAGTACCGAGGAACAGGCCGCTTATAATATTCTGACCGAGGCAGACGGTAGTTCTATTACCTGCCTAAGTCTTTTAAATGAGGAATCTCTAAGGGGAGTAGGCCTTTCCAGAGTTTCTGAGCGGGGTAATTTTCTTACTGGTCTTTGCCATCTACTTTTTATTACTGAATTTATTCCAACTCTCTTTTTGGTCGTTCTTGCAGTTGCGAAATTGATTGTGGAGGCTGCACCCTCTCCTGATGAAGAGACAGCCAGGATGGTTCGAGCTAAGAGGGCTGCTGACCCTCGAGGGAAAAACACGGAGCCTCCTTTTCTGCGCCCCCACAAGGTCCAGAAAGGAGAGTTGAGATATGGTGACATAGCTGGACTGGAGGGGAGCTCCCAGGTTAATGTCCAGTCGACGGTTTTCAGGCCTCCCTGGGGCTTTAGGAAGCAGGATTCTGTGGTGGGCTCTACGAAGCACTCCATGGATTGGTCTTTAAACTCAATCACCACCCCTGACTATAAGGACATGGTCCTTAGTGGAGGTATTGGGGAGTCAGAGGCACTCGGTGCTCAGGCTCTCGCTGTGGTAAGTTTCGAACTTTTATATTTCAATACCTTAACGTCTTTAGATTCACTACTTGATTTCAATGCTAACCTTTCATGCAGGCTAACGTCCATTTCCAAAGCTTGGTTCATAAAGCCAAAGCTTGGAAAGAGAAGTCCAAAGCTTTTGAGTCTGAGTCTCAGAAGAAGACTCTCCATATTAACCGTCTGGAAGAGCAAATAAAGAAGAAAGATGAAGAGATGGTAGGGATGCATGCGGAGCTGGTTGCCCTGAGAGATGACAAGGAGAAGCATATTGATGAATATCTGGATTCAGATGAGTACAAGACTCTCATGGATCAGCATGATGAGATGCTCTTTCCTAGTCAGTTTTCTGATGGGTGGACCGAAGCCCTTGAAGCAGTCTGAGGCAGCATCCAGGGTTATTCTTGCCTTCTGCTTTTCCTAGCCCTCACCTTCCCAGTGCCTTGACACAGGAGCCTGGTTCCAGTGAAGAGCTGTTTGGGGAGGATGATACTTTGGTTAAGGAGCATGCTACTGCCACTGCTTCAGCTTTGGATCCCGAGCCTCCTCTAGCTCAGCCTGGTGCTGCTAACTCTGCCGACGAGGGGTCTACTACTGAGACTAGCTCTGAGGATGCTTCTCCTACTAAGGAGGTCCCTAAGGCCCCTTAGGCTTTATTTATTTATCTTTTGCCTTTCTGAACTCTGGGTTTCAACCATTTGACTTAATAGCCTTCGGGCCTTTGTAATTTTTAACTTAACTATTTATGCAGTTTATTCCCGTTCATTTTTCTTGCTTTTGCTCATAGTTTGTTAATACTTTAGAATTTTTGAGTACTTGGCCTCCTGGCTGGTACTAAATTTACAAGTCGGTCCAACATTCGTCTTTCGTTTGTTTTAGCAAGGAAGGATAACCAATAGAGAAAACAGAATAAATTCCATTATGCTGTCAAAGGACATCAATAAAATGGGTTCAACCCTTACACAGATACTCTATCAACTACTGGGAGCAACATGCTCTATAATGGTTTCATTCGAACCTTATTCCTAATAAATAGATAAAAGTTCAAGCCTTTATCAAAAGACCTTAAACATAATAAACTTTGAGGTTCACAGCATGCCAAGTCCGGGGCACCTCAACCCCATCCAAGGTTTCTAACTTGTAAGATCCACGTCCTAACACCTTCCTGACTAGATACGGTCCTTCCCAGTTTGGTGCTAACTTTCCTTTTTGGCCAACTCCTGAGTCTTCAATCTTCCTCAGGACCATGTCGCCTTGTCGAAAAAATCTTTCTTTAACTCTCTGGTTGTAATGAAAAGAGGCTCTCTTCTGATACTCAGCATTCCTAGCATTAGCTTCATCTCTAACCTCGTCAATTAAATCTAGGGCCAGTTTCATCCCTTCTTCATTAGTTTCTGGCTCATATGCCTCGATTCGAGGTGATGCCTGCATGATCTCCAAGGGCACAACAGCCTCGGCTCCATAAGCCAGCAAAAATGGGGTTGCTCCAGTTGTTACCTTACAAGTGGTACGATACGCCCAAAGTATGGGCAGCAGTTCATCTACCCAAGTGTTCCTAGAGCGCTCGACCCTCTTCTTTAGTCCATCAAGGATAATTCGATTAGCTACCTCAGCTTGCCCATTGGCTTGTGGATGTGCCACTGAGGTAAAACGGAGCTCAATCGCATTCTCTTCACAATACTTCTTAAACTCCTCATTATTGAACTGTGTCCCATTGTCTGTCACAAGGATTCGTGGGATTCCGTATCTGCAAATGATGTTCTCCCAGAAGAACTGGGAAACTTGTTTGGTGGTTATCTTGGCCAGGGGTTTAGCCTCAATCCACTTAGTGAAGTAATCAATGGCCACTATCAGGAATTTCCTCTGTGCTGAAGCCATGGGAAAGGGTCCAAGTATATCCATCCCCCACATTGCAAATGGAATGGGAGAGTTGATAGAGGTCAACATCTCAGGCGGTTGCCTCACAATTGGGGCATGCTTCTGGCATCTTTCACATCTCTTGACATAGTTTTGTGCATCAGCCAACATCTCCGGCCAATAAAACCCTAAACGAATTATCTTGTGAGCTAGGGCTCTGCCCCCCAAATGTTGCCCACAGATCCCTTCATGAACTTCCTCCAATGCTTCCCTTGCCTCTAGAGGCCTTAGACACTTCAAGTACGGGATAACAAACGACCTTTTGTACAGAATACCCTCAATCAAAGTATATCTCAACGCTCTTACTGAAAGTTTTCGTGCCTCCATGGCATTGTCTGGGAGCCAACCGGTCTCCAGGTGTGCCTTGATAGGATCTATCCAAGAGCCTCCTATATCAATTGGTGCCACTAACTTTGCATTAATGGTCGGGGCCTTCAGGACCTGAAAGTAGACACTCCCAGCATAATTTTCTATTTCAGAAGAAGCAAACTTAGACAGGGCATCGGCCTTAACGTTTTCTTCTCTCGGGATGTGCTCAACATGACACTCCTCAAACTGAGACATAACAGCCTTCACCACTCTCAGGTATTTCGCCATAGTCTCATCCTTAGCTTCGAATTCACCATTTACTTGGGATATCACAAGTCGTGAATCTCCACAAACTTTGAGGTTTTTGACCCTCATGATTCTAGCTAAACCCAAACCAGCTATTAATGCCTCATACTCCGCCTCATTGTTAGTAGTAGGAAAATCCAGCTTTAAAGCATACTCAACAGTGAACCCGTCGGGGCTTTGCAAAACCAAACCTGCACCACTAGAATTTGTTTTTGATGCTCCATCAAAATAGAGCACCCAATATTCCTTTAGATCAGGTGTAAGCTCCTCTTCTCTTTTCTCTTGCCCAGGGGTAGTCATTATCTCTTGCCCCCCGACTTCTTGGTTGTTAATAGTACATTCAACCACAAAGTCAGCCAATGCCTGAGCCTTGATGGCTGTCCGAGGCTTGTATGTGATATCGAATTCTCCTAATTCAATCGCCCATTTAATTAGCCTTCCACTGGCCTTAGGGCTATGCAATATGTTCCTCAACTGTTGGTTCGTCAGAACTTGAATCTTATGTGCCTGGAAGTAAGGTCGCAATTTCCTTGAGGCAGTTACTAATGCCAAAGCAAACTTTTCTATGGGTGAGTAATTCAACTCAGCCCCATGCAACACTTTGCTTACATAGTAGATAGGTTTCTGGACTTTCTCCTCTTCCCGAATAAGGACTGCACTCAGGGCTTATTCAGATACCGCCAGGTATAGATAAAGAGTCTCTCCAGGACTTGGTTTGGACAATAACGGGGCTTCAACCATATATTTCTTCAATTGCTCAAAGGCCTCTTGGCTCTCAGGGGTCCACTCAAAATTTTTCACTTTCTTCAATGCTTGAAAGAAAGGCAAGCACTTGTCACCAGACATGGAGATGAATCTTCCTAAAGCCGCTACCCGGCCTGTCAACTTCTGCACATCTCTTATAGAGCGCGGGGGTTCCATGTCTAAGATCGCCTTGATCTTGTCGGGGTTGGCCTCTATGCCTCTTTTAGAAACCATCAGACCCAAAAATTTGCCTGATCCAACGCCAAAGGCACACTTGGCTGGATTCAACATCATCTTGTGGTGCCTCAGCACTTCAAATGCCTCTCTGAGGTGCTTGATATGGTCTGCCTTGACCAAGCTTTTAACCAGCATATCATCGACATAAACCTCCATGGTTTTTCCAATCAGATGGGCAAATATCTTATTCACCAATCGTTGGTAAGTAGCTCCCGCATTCTTTAAGCCAAACACCATAACAAGATAGCAGAAAACACCAAAGTCGGTTATGAAAGATACCTTAGGGATGTCATCCTTGTGCATCTTAATCTGATTATAGCCGCTGAATCCATCCATGAAGCTCAGCATCTCATGTCCAGCTGTGGCATCTATCAACATATCTATCCTTGGCAGAGGGAAACAATCCTTTGGGCATGCATCATTCAGGTCAGTGAAGTCTATACACATCCTCCACTTCCCATTCGCTTTCTTGACCATCACTGGGTTGGCTAACCATTCGGGAAACTGAATTTCCTCAATAAAACCAGCCTCCAAGAGCTTATCCACTTCTTGCTTAATGGCATCTTGCCTTTCCGGAGCAAAATTTCTCTTCTTCTGCTGCACTATCTTCCGATTAGGGTCGACATTCAATCTATGAGTTATAAGTTGAGGATCAATCCCTGGCATGTCAGCTGCTGTCCAAGCAAAAACGTCACTATTCCTTTGTAAGAACTCTATTAATTTGCCCTTCAGGGGTTCTTTCAAAGAGGCTCCAATATAAGTCACCTTCTCAGGGTCGTCTAGCTCCAGAGGGATAGGTATTAAGTCCTCCGCTGGCTTTCCCTGGTGTTCATCATCATCACGGACATCCATGTCTTCAATCGGGAGTACCTGCCCCCCGACTCCGTCAGCTCTCAAAGCAGCCACATAGTAACTCCTGGCCATTTTCTGATCTCCTTTTTGTTCCCCAACACCATTCCTGGTTGGAAATTTGACCTTCATGTGATAAGTAGAGGCAACAGCCTTGAATGCATGAGGTCCGGTCCTCCCTAAGATTGCATTGTACGTTGAGGCAGCCTTAATTACTAGAAAGTTTAGCATCTGGGTGGCCTCCTTAGGTTCTTGCCCTATTGTCATGGGCAGCTGAATGGTCCCTTCAACCTTGGACTCAACTCCATTAAATCCGTTGATCGGCATGTTAGTCGGGGTTAGTTGAGAGTCAGTATACCCCATCCTCATAAAAGCATCATGAAACAAGATATCGACGGAAGCTCCATTGTCTATCAGGACTCGCTTCACCTCCGAGTTTCCAATTACTGGAGTTATGACCAACGGGTCGTCATGGG
Organism: Saposhnikovia divaricata; assembly: GCA_036435485.1. NCBI lineage: Eukaryota > Viridiplantae > Streptophyta > Magnoliopsida > Apiales > Apiaceae > Saposhnikovia > Saposhnikovia divaricata. The sequence continues at coordinate 104,085,043 of CM071601.1, forward strand.
GGAATTTCACCCCTTCAAGATCCGAATCATCAAAACCAATCACTGCCTCAGTCTTAGCACGCTTCGGGGCTTCTCCTGTGATGTTCATCACTTCCCTGGCATAAGCCTTTCGAGAGTTGCGGGTAGTGCCGGCCGCTGTTGGTCCTCCCCAAATCATATTGATTACTGGCCCTCGAGGCTGCGGGTTACGATTGCGATCGTTATCCCTCCTATCATTGTCTCTTCTATCATAATCCCTTTTCTGGGTTCCACGGTCTTCACCCTTGGTGAACTTGTTTAACTTTCCCTTCCGGATTAAAAACTCAATTTCATCCTTCAACTGTCTGCAGTCATCTGTGTCATGCCCCACATCCTTATGGAATCTACAATACAGATCTTTGTTTCTCTTTTCGGGATCACCCCTGAGTGGTTTAGGCCAGCGAAAGTCCTTATCCTTCTCAATGTCCAACAAAATTTGGCTCCTAGGAGCGTTCAACCTTGTGTAATCAGAAAACCTTGACCCAAAACCTTTCTTAGGTGATGAATCAGAGTCCTTGCCAGTCCGGGGATACTTGTCCCTAGCGTCGTACTCTTGTTCTGACTTTCTTTTCTTTGAATCATTAGAGCCCTTGCCATTACCTACTGTGGTTTCCTTCTTAATGCTGTCCTCAGCCTTGATATATTTATCGGCTCTTCTTTGCAGCTCAGCCATGTTCTCAGGAGGATGTTTTGCCAAAGACCTTTTGAAGAAGAGGTCAGTGGTTCCGTGTTCCAGGGCTACCATGGCCACCTTATTTTCCAGATCGGTGATATTCAACGTCTCCTTGGTGAATCGCTTGAGATAATCCCTTAAGTTCTCATTCTTCCCCTGCACCACATACATAAGGGATGCAGAACTTTTCTCATGAATTCTCCCACTGATGAATTGGCTGATGAAGGCAGCGCTTAGCTCCTTAAAAGAGCCAATCGAGTTTGCAGGTAGACGGCTATACCATCTTTGAGCCATGCCTGACAGAGTTTGAGGGAACGCCCTACACTTTAAGGCATCACTAGCAGGCTGCAGTAGTAGTGCGTTTGAGAATGTTCTGACATGATTTGCGGGATCGCCCGTTCCATCATAGGCCTTAATAGTTGGCATCTTAAACTTCCTTGAGATGTGGGCATTCATCACCTCCTCAGTAAACGGAGGTGTGGGATCGTCAGGGTCCCCAAGTGGCATCAGATCTTTGGGGTTACTCCTGGGGGTTTCCACCCTCATAGCTTCTCTTGTTGGGACATCAGCCCTCTTCTGTCTTCTTGAGGACCTCTCCAAATCTATAACGGGAATCCTTCTTGAGATTGGAGGGGGTCGAGTCAGACTCTGTCTTGCCTGTTCCCTTGCTATATCATCCTTCAACCTTTGGATCTCAGCCTCATGAGCCTTAATTCTCTCCTCAATCGTTTGTGGAGGTCCATCATGGATTCTTCGTGTTCTTCTTAGGGGTTCCTTGCTAGCACGTCGCCTCCTCGGGGCTTCATCTCGATCATCATCCTCAGATGATGATGAATCATCAGCATAGGGACCCGAGTAGTCATCATATTCTCGATCCCGGATCTGTAAGGCGTGTCCGCTCGGTCCAGGTTCCCTTCGTCGAGGGGGATAGTTAGGCAGTCCATACATAGGGTTGGTGTTCAAAGGGAGATCCGTAGTGTGGATCTGTACCCCCGTGCGATCAACGTTACCAAGAGGAGAAACCACCATCTGGAGAGGGTTGGTTTCTTGGCCTTGATGGACAATCACTGAGTGAGTCCCCTCTACATGGGGAGTCGTCCCTGGGGTTTGAGTGGGCAGAGGTTGAACGACCGTCCCTGTTGATGGGAGTATTTGTCCTTCCTCAGTGACGATGAGCGAATCTGAAGTGGCTGGTGGAGCAGAGTTAAGGGGCACGGCCTCAGTTGACGTTGTCCTTCGTGTTTGAACCATGGTTGATGTTGTCTTCCCACAGACGGCGCCAAATGTTGTGGAATAAAAACTAGGCTATTAGTATTGCGGCTAGGGTTTATGTATTTAATGTAAGGGTGTGTGAGCTTCGTGCTTTAATGGCTGCTCTTGTGCTCGTGGCTGATTCTGCCTTCACAAGATGCCTACGTACTTTGATGAATATCAAAGATCAAGCCAAAAAACGTAGTTCTAGAGTGAGGGGTCTGACCCTTTATATAGGCTGAGAAGCCTTAGAATTAAGGTAGGAGTTGGAGACTTAATAGATAAGTCACCTCCATGAGGAAAGTTCTAGATCTATTCCTTATAGGAATCAGTTTCCATATAGAATTGGATGCCTTATAGGATAAGTCTGAAAGAGATATTATCCTTATCCAATTCTTATTTGCTGAGCTGTTTATTACCCTTAATATTAATTACGAAATTAATATTATAAATAGGGTTTGGGCCCAACTAGTGGGCCCCACGTTTGGACCATTCCGGGTATAATTAATACCACATTAAAGGTGTCTTTAAGGCTTACTTTCAGCCCATATCAATTTCATTCTAAAAATATTAAATGTAAATAAATATAATCTAAAAAAGAAGTTATGATATATGAGAATAAATTTTTGCCTAACCAAAAATTAACACCTAATCAATTGAATTAAGTTTTATTAGAATGTCAAAAATACATCTAATGAAAATTAATTATTATGAATAAAATTTTTAGTCATTTAAATTATATATTCTTCAAAACTAACTAAGTCAAATTTCAATGAATATATTTGACAAATGAAAAAAATTCAATGAATGTAAAAGTTAATTATGATAAACACAATAATAATTGCACATTAATTTTTTTGAATAGTATTCGAAAATATATTACTTATAAATTTATATTCAACTAGCTTAACCTGTGCGATGACTCGTGCGATGCACGGATTTTCTTTAATATTACATGAATTTTTCAATCCTTTGATTTTAATGATTTAAATTTTGTTAGTTAAATTTTTAAATGAGATGACTTGATAATAATTATATATATTGGTCATATTATTTCTAAAAGGAAATTTTAGTTATAAGATATAGAAAGATGATAAATTTAGCTGAAAAAGGTAATCAATCAATTACTAATTATTTTGATATTATTTTTGTTGAATACAATTATCCGTGATACTATTAGAAAAGAAGAGGTTTCAGTAAGAGAAAATATAAAAAGCAACGTGTTTTAGCTGAAAATATAATTTGTTAGTTATTAGTAATCATAGTAATATTATTTTATCTTATTAAATATATTTGTCCGTAGTATTTCTAGAATATAAAAGATAACGTATTTTATCTAAAAATAAAATTAATTAGTTATTAAAAAAAATTGAAAAGATAACATGTTTTTACCAGTAATAAATATTTAAGTAAAGTTAATTAAGCAAGAAAAGAAAATTTGAAAATTAGGTATTTTAGTTAGAAAACATAGAAAATATATTACCTTTTAGCTGAAAAGGGTAATCAGTTAGTTATTAGTAATAATAATTTTATTAGTTTATTTCAATAAATAGAAGACTTAATTGGAGATTGATGGCCTGTAGTTGCATGGAAATGGTTAAATTATTAGTTGTGCCAAATTAATGCTAATTATTGAATTTCTAAGCACTTAGGTGGCTCCGGGTCCCTTCTGTTAGTTCACAACTAATGGTGTTAGGGTTTTTTTTTAATAAAGTAAGATTCAATTGCATTTTATTGGTTATAGTTTAATTTTTTACATATTGTTGGCTAAAGTAAAAAAAAGGTAGTTACAGTAGAACTCCTCAAACTAACAAAGCAGCTAAAGTAAAACGATTAATCTCCTTAAATAAATAATGTTTTCTGGTTTCAAAATAATAGAGACGGGTATTTGACCTTGATAAATGAATAGTCTTGATATCTGAATAAATATTTTCAAACCCGAGACTATTCATTATTTGAGATTTAACTGTACATCAATGACCTGAAATCATACTGGATGGGTAAATATGATAACAAGCAATTAGTTTTTTTATAAATAATTGCTATCTATTTTAAAACTAAGAGCAACGATACTATGATTATCCTTTCAAATGAATGAATTAAGTCACACTGAATATGACCCATTTGAAATGAATGAATTCAAAGGAAATATTAAATTATTTATATAATATAAAAAATTTGTTATCATGTCTCCACGCTTAATAAGATATTAGGTCAAAAATTTTCATTTAATTTAGCCAACAACGTGGGAAAAATAAATAAATTATAGTCATTAAAATGCAATTCAAGCTTTTTTTTTTGAAAAAACCTAATGTCGTTAGTTGTCAACTAACGGAACGGACTCGGAGCCACAAAATTGTTGAGAAATTCAATAATTAGCCATAAATTTGACACAACTAATAATTATGCCATTTTTGTGCTAAAAAAATGAACTACATGCCATCAATCTGCAAGTAAGTCTAAATAGAATGATCCGTAATATTTTTGGAAAGAAGAGATTCTAGTAAGAAAGGTTAGAAAAGATAAGGGTATTTGGCAAAAACACGAGACTTTGTATTCCAATTTGCAGATTTACGCTCTTTCTATTTTATTTGCATATGTACTATCTTTCCTTTATTTTATTTTAACTTTACTCTTTCCATTTTACTCTCTCTCTCTCTCTCTTAATGCGCTCTCTCTCTTTCTTAATACTCCCCCACCGCCACTGTTCTTCCTCTTCATTTCTTCACTGCCACTGTTCTTCTTCTTCATTTCTTCAGCCTCTTAATACAAAGCAACACATCCGAGAAATGGTCTCCGGCGAAGCCATTCCGCCGGAGAGAGTGTAGATCTGGACTTGATTTGTGAGTTTGATGAGTGGAGTGAGTTGATTTGGTTGATTTTGTGTGTTTGCGATGGTTGCGAGGTGGCAGAGAGTGAGTGATTGGGTGGAGATACGGTGCCGGAGAAGTGTGTGAGTGTGTGTGTGAGAGAGAGAGAGAGAGAGTGGAGAGAAGAAATGGATGAGAAGTTTTTGAGATTTATTTTTAGTAGTCCTACGTAAAATTAGTTTCTCGGTTTAATTATGTTGGATATCTTGATCTGAATTGTTCTGATTCATTGTTTTGAAAAACTCAGAGTTGATTTTGGTTGCTTCTTCCCCTGCAGGGGCACCCCTATTCCGGTGATATATTTTTTTAAGTTGCATATTGTTGTGGAATAAAAACTAGGTTACTAGTATTGCGGCTAGGGTTTGTGTATTTAAGGCAAAAGTGTGTGAGCTTCGTGCTTTAATGGCTGCTCTTGTGCTCGTGGCTGACTCTGCCTTCACAAGATGCCTACGTACTTTGATGAATATCAAAGATCAAGCCAAAAAACGTAGTTCTGAGAATGAGGGGTCAGGCCCTTTATATAGGCTGAGAAGCCTTATAATTATGGTAGGATTCAGAGACTTGGTGGACAAGTCTTTGAGGAAGGTTCTAGATCTATTCCTTATAGGAATCAGTTTCCATATTGAATTGGATGCCTTGGTGGCTAAGTCTGAAGGGGATATTATCCTTATCCAATTCTTATTTGCTGAGCTGTTTATTACCCTTAATATTAATTACGAAATTAATATTATAAATAGGGTTTTGGGCCCATCTGGTGGGCCCCACGTTTGGACCATTCCGGGTCTAATTAATACCACATTAAATGTGTCTTTAAGGCTTACTTTTATCCCATATCATTTGCCCCCCAACTTCTAGGAAAACTGATCAGGTTTTCCTTGAAGTTTTAACTGCCTTTCTTGAGACTTGGGTCAGGGCTTTGTACACTAGTGTTTCACAAATGTCGTCTTGATGCAAAGTGTGGAGCGACCGACACGTTTACGACGATATGCCTTATTCGAGGCTAAGCAATTTATCTTCCATAACTTTAGTTACAGAATATTTTTCTTCAAGGAATTATCTATGAAATTCCTCGTATTTCCATATTTATCCTATTATGGTACTCACAGGTATCAAAATTCCATGTCCGTGAAGATTTGCTGTCAAAGAATCAATTTTTATAGCAAATTTCGACCAGGATTGAGCATTTTCGACCAGGAATTCGACCAGGAATTCGACCAGAATTCTGGTCGAAATAAGGCCTTCTTTAGTTTCCTGATCGAAGAGATTTTTGACCAGGATTCTTGGTCGTTTCGACCAGGATTCTGGTCGAAATAAGGGCGTTTCCAACGCTTTGGTCGAAGGGTTTTTCGACCAGGATTCTTGGTCGTTTCGACCAGGATTCTGGTCGAAATAAGGGCGTTTCCAACGCTTTGATCGAAGGGTTTTTCGACCAGGATTCTTGGTCATTTCGACCAGGATTCTGGTCGAAATAAGGGCGTTTCCAACGCTTTGGTCGAAGGGTTTTTCGACCAGGATTCTTGGTCGTTTCGACCAGGATTCTGGTCGAAATAAGGGCGTTTCCAACGCTTTGGTCGAAGGGTTTTTCGACCAGGATTCTTGGTCGTTTCGACCAGGATTCTGGTCGAAATAAGGGCGTTTCCAACGCTTTGGTCGAAGGGTTTTTCGACCAGGATTCTTGGTCATTTCGACCAGGATTCTGGTCGAAATAAGGGCCACTTTGGCTTTGGGCCCATCTTATTGGGCCTCATAGGTTTATTGCGTATTTTATAAAAATACCTTTTTTCCTTTTCAGAATGGGCTTGACCTCATGGCTGTTATTGGGCCTGTCCAGGCTATTCTTAATTCAAATCCAATTTAGGATCTTTTGTCTATGATATTTTTCAAAAATATCTATGATTTTTTTCAAAATATCCAGGATATTTTTCTAAGAATGTCCTAGAATTGGGCCTTAATTTGGGCCGGTTTCATGGGTTTTTACTAGGTCAACTTCAAAATTTTGACCTATCACTGTAGGTTTTCTGACCGTTTGGAGGAATTTTAACCGGCTGAAAAGTTGTATATAAGAGTGAGAGTGGAGAGTTCACTTTCTCATTCTCACTTCTACGCAAACACTTCACTAGAAATTCTCTCTATAGTTCTCTTTATTTTAAGGCGATTTCCGGCGAGAGTTTTTTGGCAAAGCTCCTCCCCCTCACGGTGGTTTCTGGGTTTTTCCTTGAAGATTTCTTCAAACCTTCATACTTTCTGGGTTTTCTTTGATGATTTCTTCAAATCTTCATATTTTCTGGGTTTTCTCTGAAGATTTCTTCAAATCTTCATATTTTCTGGGTTTTAGCGGAGCTTCAAACCTTTTTTCCAGGAGCATCAATGGAGGACAAAGCTAAGTCCCGTCTTGCAAAAATGAATTCTACCTCCTCCAAAGGTACGATCACCATTCGCTCTTCTTACACATCTCTAGTAGACATGTTAAATCAACGTGGAGATGATTACCCTTCTTTGTCTGAATTAGATGCGTATGACTGTTGTAGCTCATATCATGATGTTGAGGAAATCAATAGATATAATAAACTTTTTAAGATCAAGTCACCTTATAAACTTGTCCCAGCTGAGCCAGGTGACAGACCTTGTCACTGGAAACCCAATTCTTTGTGTGTTTATAGGGAGAGTTTAGTAGCTGGTCTCCGCTTTCCATTTCATGAATTCATTCCTAGACTTTCAGCTGATGTTCAAATTAGTCCGTGTCAACTCCCGCCAAATGCGTGGAGGATCATATTATGTTTCATGGTTTTGTGTCTCAGACAACAACTTCCTTTATCTGTTGCGCTTTTTCGCAAAATTTTTCAATTTTACAATAGTCCTGCCACGAACCCTGGCTGGGTATATGTTAAACTCCGCCCTAGAGTTTCCCCACTTTTTAATGGCAAGTCAATCCCTGATAATAATACGGGCTGGAAAAACGAGTTTGCATACTTAGAGTGGGACGGAGGTGATTGGGGCACTCTCTTTAGGCAGACATTTTCGAGAGTTTCAGACGGAAGCGCTAAGGGAATCGTCCTTAATACCGAGGAACAGGCCGCTTATAATACTCTGACCCAGGCAGATGGTAGTTCTATTACGTGCCTAAGCCTTTTAAATGAGGAATCTCTAAGGAGAGTAGGCCTTTCCAGAGTTTCTGAACGGGGTAATTTTCTTACTAATCTTTGCCATTTACTTTTTTACTGAATTTATTCCAACTCGTTTTTGTTCATTTTTGCAGTTGCGAAGTTGATTGTGGAGGCTGCGCCCTCTCCTGATGAAGAGACTTCCAGGATGGCTCGAGCTAAGAGGACTGCTGACCCTCGAGGGAAGAATACAGAGCCTCCTTTTCTACGCCCTCACAAGGTCCAGAAAGGAGACTTGAGGTATGGTGATATAGCTGGATTGGAGGGGAGCTCCCAGGTTAACGTCCAGTCGACAGTTTTTATGCCTCCCTGGGGCTTCAGAAAGCAGGATTCTGTGGTGGGCTCTACCAAGCATTCCATGGATTGGTCTTTGAACTCGATCACCACTCCTGACTATAAGGACATGGTCCTTAATGGAGGTATTGGAGAGTCGGAGGCACTTGGTGCTCAGGCTATTGCTGTGGTGAGTCTCGAACTTTGTCTTTTCAATACCTTAACGGCTTAGATTCATTATTTGATTTTAATGCTAACCTTTCGTGCAGGCTAACGTCCATTTCCAAAGCTTGGTTCATAAAGCCAAAGCTTGGAAGGAGAAGGCCAAAGGTTTTGAGTCTGAGTCTCAGAAGAAGACTCTCCACATTAACCAGCTGGAAGAGCAGCTAAAGAAGAAGGATGAAGAGATGGTTGGGATGCATGCGGAGCTAGTTGCTCTGAGGGATGACAAGGAGAAGCAGATTGATGACTATCTGGATTCGGATGAGTACAAGACTCTCATGGATCAGCATGATGAGATGTTCTTTCCTAGCCAGTTTACTGATGGGTGGACCAAAGCCCTTGAAGAAGTTCTGAGGCAGCATCCAGGGTTATTCTTGCCTTCTGCTTTTCCTAGCCCTCATCTTCCCAGTACCTTGATACATGAGCCTGGTTCCAGTGAAGAGCTATTCGGGGAGGATGATGCTTTGGTCAAGGAGCATGCTACCGCCACCACTTCAGCCTTGGATCCCGAGCTTCCTCTAGTTCAGTCTGGTGCTGCTAACTCTGCTGATGATGGGTCCACTACTGATACTAGCTCTGAGGATGCTTCTCCTGCTAAGGAGGCCCCTAAGGCCCCTTAAGCTCTATTTATTTATCTTTTGTTTATCTGAACTATTGGTTTCCACCATTTGACTTGGTAGCCTTCGGGCCTTTTGTTTGTATAACTTTTAACTTAACTATTTATGAAGTTAGTTTATGTTCATTTTTCTTGTTTTTGCTCATAGTTCGTTAAACTTTAGAATTTTCGAGTACTTGGCCTCCTGGCTGGTACTAAACTCACAAGTTGGTTCAACATTCGTCTTTCGTTTGTTTTAACAAGGAAGAATAACTAATAGAGAAAACAGAATAAATTCCATTATGCTGTCAAAGGATATCAATAAGATGGGTTCAACCCTTACATAGATACTCTATCTCCTACTGGGAGCAACATGCTCTATAATGGTTTCATTCGAACCTTATTCCTAATAAATAGATAAAAGTCCAAGCCTTTGTCAAAAGAACTTAAACATAATAAACTTTGAGGTTCACAGCATGCCAAGTTCGGGGCACCTCAACCCCATCCAAGGTTTCCAACTTGTAAGACCCTCGTCCTAACACCTTTCTGACTAGATACGGTCCTTCCCAGTTTGGTGCTAATTTTCCTTTTTGGCCAACTCCTGAGGCTTCAATCTTCCTCAGAACCATGTCGCCTTGTCGAAAAAATCTTTCCTTAACTCTCTGGTTGTAATGAAAAGAGGCTCTCTTCTGATATTCAGCATTCCTAGCATTAGCTTCATCTCTAACCTCGTCAATTAAGTCAAGGGCAAGTCTCATCCCTTCTTCATTAGTTTCTGGCTCGTATGCCTCGACTCGAGGTGATGCTTGCATGATCTCCAAAGGCACAACTGCCTCGGCTCCATAAGCCAGCAAAAATGGGGTTGCTCCAGTTGTTACCTTACAAGTGGTACGATATGCCCAAAGTATGGGCAGCAATTCATCGACCCAAGTGTTCCTAGAGCGTTCGACCCTCTTCTTCAGTCCATCAAGGATAATTCGATTAGCTACCTCAGCTTGCCCATTGGCTTGTGGATGTGCCACTGAGGTAAAGCGGAGCTCAATCGCATTCTCTTCACAATACTTCTTAAACTCTTCATTATTGAACTGCGTCCCATTGTCTGTTACAAGGATTCGTGGGATTCCGTATCTGCAAATTATGTTCTCCCAAAAGAACTGGGAAACTTGCTTGGTGGTTATCTTGGCCAGAGGTTTAGCCTCAATCCACTTAGTGAAGTAATCAATGGCCACTATCAGGAATTTCCTTTGTGCTGAAGCCATGGGAAAAGGTCCAAGTATATCCATCCCCCACATCGCAAATGGAATGGGAGAGTTAATCGAAGTTAACATCTCAGGCGGTTGCCTCACAATTGGGGCATGCTTCTGGCATCTCTCACATCTCTTGACATAGTTTTGTGCATCAGCCAACATCTCCGGCCAATAGAACCCTAAACGAATTATCTTGTGAGCTAGGGCTCTGCCCCCCAAGTGTTGCCCACAGATCCCTTCATGAACTTCCTCCAATGCTTCCCTTGCCTCTTGAGGCCTTAGACACTTCAAGTACGGGATGACAAACGACCTTTTGTACAGAATACCCTCAATCAAAGTATATCTCAACGCTCTTACTGAAAGTTTTCGTGCCTCCAAGGCATTGTCTGGGAGCCACCCGGTCTCAAGGTATGCCTTGATAGGATCTATCCAAGAGCCTCCTATATCAATTGGTGCCAATAACTTTGCGTTAACGGTCGGGGCCTTCAAGACCTGAAAGTAGACACTCCCAGCATAATTTTCTATCTTAGAAGAAGCAAACTTAGACAGGGCATCGGCCTTAATGTTTTCTTCTCTCGGGATGTGTTCAATATAGCACTCCTCAAACTGAGACATAACAGCCTTTACCACTCTCAGGTATTTCACCATAGTCTCATCCTTAGCCTCGAATTCACCATTTACTTGGGATACCACAAGCCTTGAATCTCCACAAACTTTGAGATTTTTTACCCTCATGATTCTAGCTAAACCCAAACCAGCTATATTAATGCCTCATACTCCGCCTCATTGTTGGTGGTAGGAAAATCCAATTTTAAAGCGTACTCAACTGTGAACCCATCGGGGCTTTGCAAAACCAAACCTGCACCACTTGATTTTGTTTTTGATGCTCCATCAAAATAGAGCACCCAATATTCCTTCAGATCAGGTGTAAGTTCCTCTTCTTTTTTCTCTTGCCCAGGGGTAGTCATTATCTCTTGCCCCCCGACTTCTTGGTTGTTAATAGTGCATTCAACCACGAAGTCAGCCAATGCCTGAGCCTTAATGGCTGTCCGAGGCTTGTATGTGATATCAAACTCTCCTAACTCAATCGCCCATTTGATTAGCCTTCCACTGGCCTTAGGGCTATGCAATATGTTCCTCAACTGCTGGTTTGTCAGAACTTGAATATTATGTGCCTGGAAGTAAGGCCGCAACTTCCTTGAGGCAGTCACTAATGCCAAAGCAAACTTTTCTATGGGTGAGTAATTCAACTCAGCCCCATGCAACACCTTGCTCACATAGTAGATAGGTTTCTGGACTTTCTCCTCTTCCCGAATAAGGACAGCACTCAGGGCTTGTTCAGATACCGCCAGGTATAGACAAAGAGTCTCCCCAGGACTTGGTTTGGTCAACAACGGGGCTTCAACCATGTACTTCTTCAGTTGTTCAAAGGCCTCTTGGCTCTCAGGTGTCCACTCAAAATTCTTCACCTTCTTCAATGCTTGAAAGAAAGGCAAGCATTTGTCAGCAGACTTGGAGATGAATCTTCCTAAAGCCGCTACCCGGCCTGTCAACTTCTGCACATCTCTTGTAGAGCGTGGGGATTCCATGTCTAAGATCGCCTTGATCTTGTCGGGGTTGGCCTCTATGCCTCTCTTAGAAACCATCAGACCCAAAAATTTGCCTGATCCAACGCCAAAGGCATACTTGGCTGGATTCAACATCATTTTGTGGTGCCTCAGCACTTCAAATGCCTCTCTGAGGTGTTTAATGTGGTCCGCTTTGACCAAGCTTTTAACCAGCATATCATCGACATAGACCTCCATGGTTTTTCCAATCAGATGGGCGAATATCTTATTTACCAATCGTTGGTAAGTAGCTCCCGCATTCTTTAGACCAAACGCCATAACAAGATAGCAGAAAACACCAAAGTCAGTTATGAAAGATACCTTTGGGATGTCATCCTTGTGCATCTTAATCTGATTATAGCCGCTGAATCCATCCATGAAGCTCAACATCTCATGTCCAGCTGTGGCATCTATCAACATATCTATTCTTGGCAGGGGAAACAATCCTTTGGACATGCATCATTCAGGTCAGTGAAGTCTATACACATCCTCCACTTCCCATTCGCTTTCTTGACCATCACAAGGTTTGCTAACCATTCGGGAAATTGAATTTCTTCAATAAAACCAGCCTCCAAGAGCTTATCCACTTCTTGCTTAATGGCCTCTTGCCTTTCTGGGGCAAAATTCCTCTTCTTCTGTTGTATTATCTTCCGATTAGGGTCGACATTCAATCTATGAGTTATAAGTTGGGGATCAATCCCGGGCATATCAGCTGCTGTCCAAGCAAAAACGTCGCTATTTTTTTGTAAGAACTCTATCAACTTGCCCTTCAGGGGTTCTTTCAAAGAGGCTCCTATATAAGTCACCTTCTCAGGGTCGCCTAGCTCCAGAGGGATAGGTATTAAGTCCTCTGCTGGCTTTCCTCGGTGTTCATCATCACCACGGACATCCATGTCTTCAATCGGGAGTACCTGCCCCCCGATTCCATCAGCTCTCAAAGCAGCCACATAGCAACTCCTGGCCATTTTCTGATCTCCTTTCTGTTCCCCAACACCATTCCTGGTTGGAAATTTGACCTTCATGTGATAGGTAGAGGCAACAGCCTTGAACGCATGAAGTCCGGTCCTCCCTAAGATTGCATTGTACGTCGAGGCAGCCTTAATTACTAGAAAGTTCAACATCTGGGTGGCTTCCTTAGGTTCTTGCCCTATTGTCATGGGCAGCTGAATGGTCCCATCAACCTTGGACTCAACTCCATTAAATCCGTAGATAGGCATGTTAGTCGGGGTTAGTTGAGAGTCATTATACCCCATCTTCATAAAAGCGTCATGAAACAAGATATCAACAGAAGCTCCATAGTCTATCAGGACCCGCTTCACTTCTGAGTTTCCAATTACAGGAGTTATGACCAACGGGTCGTCATGGGGGAATTTCACCCCTTCAAGGTCTGAATCATCAAAACCAATCACTGTCTCAGTCTTAGCACGCTTCGGGACTTCTCCTATGATGTGCATCACCTCTCTGGCATAGGCCTTTCGAGAGTTTCGGGTAGAGCTGGCCGCTGTTGGTCCTCCCCTAATCATATTGATTACTGGCCCTCGAGGCTGTGGGTTACGATCACGATCGTTATCCCTCCTATCATTATCTCTTCTATCATAATCCCTTTTCTGGGTTCCACGATTTTCACCCTTGGTGAACTTGTTTAACTTTCCCTTCCGGATTAAAAATTCAATTTCATCCTTTAACTGTCTGCAGTCATCTGTGTCATGTCCCACATCCCTATGGAATCTGCAATACAGATCTTTGTTTCTCTTTTCGGGGTCACCCCTGAGTGGTTTAGGCCAGCGAAAGTCCTTATCCTTCTCAATATCCAACAAAATTTGACTCCTAGGAGCGTTCAGCCTTGCGTAATCAGAAAACCTCGGCCCAAAACCCTTCTTGGGTGATGACTTGGAGTCCTTGCCAGCCCGGGGATACTTGTCCCTAGCGTCATACTCTTGCTCTGGCTTTCTTTTCTTTGAGTCATTAGAGCCCTTGCCATTACCTCCTGTGGTTTCCTTCTTCATGCTGTCCTCAGCCTTGATATATTTATCGGCTCTTCTCTAGAGCTCGGCCATGTTCTCAGGAGGGTGTTTTGCCAAGGACCTTTTAAAGAAGAGGTCAGTGGTTCCGTGTTCCAGGGCTACCATGGCCACCTTATTTTCCAGATCGGTGATATTCAACGTCTCTTTGGTAAATCGCTTGAGATAATCCCTTAAGTTCTCATTCTTTCCCTGCACCACATACATAAGGGATGCAGAACTTTTCTCATGAATTCTCCCACTGATGAATTGGCTGATAAAGGCAGCGCTCAACTCCTTAAAAGAGCCAATCGAGTTTGCAGGTAGACGGCTATACCATCTTTGAGCCATGCCTGACAGAGTTTGAGGGAACGCCCTAAACTTTAAGGCATCACTAGCAGGCTGCAGCAGCAGTGCGTTTGAGAATGTTCTGACATGGTTTGCGGGATCGCCCGTTCCATCATAGGCCTTAATAGTTGGCATCTTAAATTTCCTTGAGATGTGGGCATTCATCACCTCCTCAGTAAAAGGAGGTGTGGGATCGTCAGGGTCCCCAAGTGGCATCAGATCTTTGGGGTTGCTTCTGGGGGTCTCCACCCTTGTCGATTTTTCGGTTCGGGTATCAGCCCTCCTTTGCCTTCTTGAAGGCCTCTCCAAATTTATGATGGGGATCCTCTCTGCAGTTGGAGGAGGCTGAGTTTGATTCAACCTATATTGTTCTCTTGCAATATCGTCCTTCAATTTTAAGATCTCTGCCTCATAAGCCTAGATTTTCTCAGCAGTTGTCAAGGGGAGTCCATCATGGATTCTTCGTGTTCTTCTTAGAGGTTCCTTGCTAGCATGTCGCCTCCTCGGGGCTTCATCTCGATCATCATCCTCAGATGAAGATGAATCATCAGTATAGGGACCAGAGTAGTCATCATATTCTCGATCCCGGATCTTTAAGGCGTGTCCGCTTGGTCCAGGTTCCCTTCATCGAGGGGGGTAGTTAGGCAGCCCATACATAGGGTTGGTGTTCAAAGGGAGATCCGTAGTATAGATCTGTACCCCCGTGCGATCAACGTTACCAAGAGGAGAAACCACCATCTGGAGAGGGTTAGTTTCTTGGCTTTGATGGACAATCACCGAGTGGGTCCCCTCTACATGGGGAGTCGTCCTGGGGGCTGAATGGGCAGAGGCTG
The DNA here is from genome assembly GCA_036435485.1 of Saposhnikovia divaricata. Taxonomy (NCBI): domain Eukaryota; kingdom Viridiplantae; phylum Streptophyta; class Magnoliopsida; order Apiales; family Apiaceae; genus Saposhnikovia; species Saposhnikovia divaricata. The sequence continues at coordinate 104,100,141 of CM071601.1, forward strand.
AATGACCGCCCCTGTTGATGGGAGTATTTGTCCTTCCTCAGTGACGATGAGCAGATCAGAAGTGGCTGGTGGAGCAGAGTTAAGGGGCACGGCCTCGGTTCATGTTGTTCTTCGTGTTTGAACCATGGTTGATGTCCTCGTCCCACAGACGGTGCCAAATGTTGTGGAATAAAAACTAGGTTATTAGTATTGCGGCTAGGGTTTGTGTATTTAAGGCAAAAGTGTGTGAGCTTCGTGCTTTAATGGCTGCTCTTGTGCTCGTGGCTGACTCTGCCTTCACAAGATGCCTACGTACTTTGATGAATATCAAAGATCAAGCCAAAAAACGTAGTTCTGAGAATGAGGGGTCAGGCCCTTTATATAGGCTGAGAAGCCTTATAATTATGGTAGGATTCAGAGACTTGGTGGACAAGTCTTTGAGGAAGGTTCTAGATCTATTCCTTATAGGAATCAGTTTCCATATTGAATTGGATGTCTTGGTGGCTAAGTCTGAAGGGGATATTATCCTTATCCAATTCTTATTTGCTGAGCTGTTTATTACCCTTAATATTAATTACGAAATTAATATTATAAATAGGGTTTTAGGCCCATCTGGTGGGCCCCACGTTTGGACCATTCCGGGTCTAATTAATACCACATTAAATGTGTCTTTAAGGCTTACTTTTAGCCCATATCACATATGCAACTGAATGCAACTAAAAATTAAAAGTTAAATTTCCATTTTTGCTGCTGCGCAGTCCTTATATAGAGCTGGAAGTTGGTAAAAAAATGAAAATTCAAATTAAAATTTTTAGTTGCATTCAGTTGCATATGCAACTGAATGTAACTAAAAACTATAAGTTAAATTTCCATTTTTGCTGCTACGCAGCCCTTATATAGAGCTGGAAGTTGGTAAAAAAATGAAAATTCAAATTACAATTTTTATGTGGGCCCCATGTTTGGATCATTCCGGGTCTAATTAATACCACATTAAATGTGTCTTTAAGGCTTACTTTTAGCCCATATCACATATGCAACTGAATGCAACTAAAAACCAAAAGTTAAATTTCCATTTTTGCTGCTGCACAGCCCTTATATAGAGCTGGAAGTTGGTAAAAAAATGAAAATTCAAATTACAATTTTTAGTTGCATTCAATTGCATATGCAACTGAATACAACCTGCTACGCAACCATTACAAATAAGATAGTATTTTTGCAAATAAGATATTATTTTTGTAAATTATTTTTGTTAGGTCCGGAATAACGTAGAAGGGGGGTTGAATACGTTATTCAGAAATATTTCGGTTTTTGATGTGAATATGAGATTAAAAAAACTGAATCGAAATAACACAACTGTTTGGGAAATATCTTTGAATAGATAAAACCCGGAGGTTTGCTACACAATCTAATCCTATGGATCAGCTACAAAACCAAACACTCCTAGGATAGTTTAGGCAAGAGGACCTTCTACCCGACACTTCCTGAAAGCGGGCTAAGCCGGCTTCCCTACTAGATGGACTATCTAGCAGCTTACACAGAGAATATATAAGAGAGATAAGAGAAAGTTTTGTGTTGAGGTGTGTTTTGAAATGAAATATAACATGCCTATTTATAGATTATAGAAAGTCACTATTTGACACTATTCCAACAACCCCATATAGTAACCGAGCACTATTCCAACAACCCCAAAATAGTAACCGGACACTATTTCACCAATCCTAAATAGTAACCGGACACTATTACACCAACCCCAAATAGTAACCATGCATAGTAACCATGCATAGTAACTTTGCATAGTAACTGCGCATACTAATACTATTTTTGTATCTCTTGGGTTTCTTTCTTCTGTTTTATTCTGCTGTTTTAATTCATCTCTGAAAATAATTCAAGTACTAGATTTATTTAATATTTGTTATAAATAATTAATTAATCTGTTACTTATTTAATTTTCAGAGAGTAAATTAATTTTTGACAATACCTTGAAATATTATGTCTGTTCTTGATCGTCAAAAGGCTTTGGCAATTCTTTCTGTAAATTAATGTGTTGATCCTTCTCGTATGTGCTGACACTTAGTGTGCTGGTCTGGTTCACAAGGGACTAGCACTAATCTTGATCTTCACACCTTCGTTACATTCCAATTGATTAGCCTGTAGCAGTATCTTCAAATTATGTAAATACAATCTTTTTGGCTCTTCAACTGAATCATCTGTACATCTTATTCTGTCACTGAGGCTTGAACATGTTAATGAACTTCTTTCAGCGACTTGATCCTTGTTGGTGCCTGTTCTTCAAATTTCACGATCCCTGTATAGATTTAATATTATATATCTTTTATCCTAGTTGAGTTATATATATCCTCTATTATATATTATATTACATTATGCTTTACAATCTCCCCCTATTTGATTGTTAGGGTTTGACAATCAAATCCCTAGAGGATAACTCAACTCATATAACAAAAATAAAATACAAAGATAAATAATATTAAAGCGCATTCTGGATCATATATATACATTTTCCAGATTTCTAAAATTAACCAAGTTTAAGACAATTGTTCCTTTAGACTGAACATATCTTCAAGTTTGCCTTTGCTTTCTTTCCACATAGCACTAATACTCCCATTAGCTTTTCCTTTCTCAAAATAAAGTTAAATCCGTGTCAACAACCTTTTCATTGCCCTTATTACGCCTAGTAGCTTCTTGGTCATCCACCTTCTCCCCCTCAGTTGGGTTATCCTCTAGAGTAGTAGGATGTGAAGTTGGTAAATTAGACGAAGATGACTTTACCAAGGAGTTGATTGCATCATTAAACTAGGTTGCCATGGTATTCAATTGAACCGGGAATACATCATGTTGAATAAGTTGCAAATTTTTGATTTCTGCAATGGACTTACAGATATTTGGCAACTCTTTCTCCATTGTTTGGACCCGTGTAAGGAGTCTGTTGTATTCCTTTCTGGTTACAGGTGCATGTGGTTGAGTAGGTTACTCACTCGTACGTTCTGCAGGTGTTTCACTCAACACTCTATATTAACTCGGTTTAGTGGTTTGGGTTACACTTACATGTTCTGTTCGTGTTTCCCTCAACTCTCCTCCAAAGCTTCCACCGGTATGTGTACCTGCAAATGAAATCATCCTAGCCCCTTTTTCAAAGGTCACGGTTGGTGCAATGAAAGTTCGTGAGCTTTCATCCTCGCGTGAAGCGAGTTGCCGACCACTGGTAAAAAGCGGTAAATCTCGAAAGAGATCCAGAGATTTTCCCTCTGGGAGGTTAAACTTGAATCGATTAAATGGCACAAAACCCAAGTTTCCCTCGTACGTCTGTGAAGACACTTGGTTCATAAAAGAACCACCTACCGATGGATCTTTTCGTAAAATGGAAGATTCACCAGCAGTTATTGAGGTAGGTAATTCCACCTCGGATGCCTGTGAAGGCATTTGATCTTTAGAAAGATCATCAACCACTCTTATGTTCCGTGAAATGGAACTCAAGATAGTTGCTCCCGTCAATTCAACCTCATTTACATTTGCACTCATTGGATAAGAAAGAATTGTTTCACTAACAGTTGCCGTTACCTCAGGTTGATTGGGTTTACTCCGTTTAGAATGAGGTAGAGCGGCTGATGTAACTAACTCCTTATGTAGTGCTGCTAAGGCACTATCTCCCTCAATAATGTGGATGACTGGTCGTTTAATTGACAATTGAGGTGTAGGAGTTTGTTGTGTTTGTGTTTGCATTTGTAGAATGGGCTCTTCGACCAGTGTTAGAGTCGATGGGATTTCCTGCTCTTGGTCGGGTAAGATGGCCACTAAGGGCTGTAAAAACTATATTTCCTGTGATACGACAGGGAATTCAGAGGTTGGAATAGCAGGGATTGAAATATTACCTTGACGTATACCTGCTCTCACTGGTCTTGGTAACAACGGAAGTGGGACAGTCTTTAGATATTCAGTTAGGACTGTAGGCATATCCGTATAGTTCTTTTTGCTTATGTAATTAATTACATTCGTCTTCATGTAAGAACATTCCACCTTTTGACCATTTTGCAAGCCTACCCTGTCTTCATCATTCAAAAAATCATTTAATATTAGTTGTAGAAACCTTGGATATAGACATTTGACATTTTGAGTCCGAACATCTCTTCTTCTCAAGTGTTTCATCTTTAAAATGATTTGACCAAGCACTATTTTTTCAAATTTAATCCTCAAATTATTGGCAACCGCATACCCTATTTTTTGAATAAATTCAGGTATTCGATCTTGATTTGTTCTATCTGAGGAAAAAACATGGTTAAGAGTGTGAAAGAAGAAATTCCAGTACTGGGTTAGAAACGTTCTAGAAAGATTACCAGTATTGAAATTGCCATCTTGGTACCTTATAAAACGAAAGAACATTTCAATCTATTCAGGTGTAGGATCAGAAACAAGATTTTCCATAGGAAAATGAAGAATTTGACTAACATCTCGTTCAGTGACCCTAATCGACCTACCAAACAGTCGATATGTGATTGCACACCCGTCCTGTCCAGAAGTGTCAACCGCACTGCAATATAGTTCACGCAATGCATCATGGTTAAGCTGCACTGGTGTAACTAAAGCATAGCGAATTAATGAATGTTCATTCAGAAATTATGTCCAAGCCAGAAATTACTAATCAAGAATGGTTTCGATTTGCTGAATGGAAATAGGATTAACTTTAGCAATTAAAAAGCTTCCCTGCAATGCCATTTTCAAAACTTTGAGGAAATTCAAAAACAAGGGTTAGTTTTTATAAAGGATGATGAATAAAGCAAGAATATGAAATCCGATCTAAAAACCACCAGCTAGATTGAGAGATTTTTCCGATCAAAGCTCGAAATATTCAGCAATTGTGCGTATATACTCTGTATATCTGAAAAATGATGATGTTGTTTGCACTAAATTACGCAAGCGTACGTGGTCACAAGTAATATATGAATAAGTCAAGTTCGTTCCCACAGAGATCTGGTTTAGGTTTCAATTCAGTTAATGCACATATGCAACAATGTATGGTTTTTATTCATTGCTAAGACAATTAACAAATTTGGGTTTTGATTATCTAAATTAACTAAGAAGCAAATTAACAAAACTAAGAATTACTTAACTAATGAGAATTAAAATCGAATAACTTATATGAGAATAAACATGGGATCCTAACTTCATTAAATACTTCGCTTAGAGTTGATGCCTTTAATCAATGCATGTGATGGTTATGATATCTGATCTGATAACACGAAACAAGTATAGGCTACTTCTCAGTATACGAATACCAAACTACTCATACATCCACAAAAGAGATAGAAGATGAATAGACACCAATTATGCTTAGACCTTATATCTCTATAAGATTTGAAAACATAACGGTTGAAGAACAAGTTATCCATATTGATCACATAGGGCAGCATAATATCTCTATTTACGCTACAAATCACGATGTTAAAACATCAACCTATCCTATGCTAGCATGGCAAGTTCTAAATCTCAAGATCCACTCTCGTTTCGCAAGAGATTAACAATTCAATTTAGATGTTAGCTACGCATCTAAAAGCATTAAGATTAACCATACGAGGATATCAAGAATTCATCACACACAAATCTTTAAAGCTAACAAACTACTAAACTACATAGATAAATTCGTTAGAATCCCATGACAACGATTAGTTCATAATCGAACCTCTCGTCATCATGGGATCTGATGAAACCATGATAATAAACAAAATCGGAATAATAATAAAACTAGAGTAATAAGGTTTAGAAAACAAATCCGTAATCCAAAATAACGCCTAATAGAAGGATGAAAAGATGTAGATCTAGATCTCCGTTGCTTGTCACGAGCGTTGGGAATCCTTCTCCAAGTCTCTCTCCTCTCCCTATGTGTTTATTCTAAGTTATATATAAATTACAATGAGACGATGTGTTTATATAGGCCCTAGAAGTCTTGCCCATCAAGAAAATACCAAAAAAAACAATTAGAATTCGATTTAGGTACAAGGAACTGCCTAAAATATGATTACAACTCAAATTAGGGTAAAACTTTAATTTTCAGCAATTCTGGCCGCACAGGGGCGAAGCCTGCGCACTACATGGCGCAGTCTGTGCAGTCACATTCTTTCCAGATTTTTATTTTGCTTTATTCTTCAAGAAAATTTCCCAAGCTTCGCGTGGACAGTAAGATCGCTGAAAACGGACTTTTAGAACTCCAGATATGGCCAAAACAGTGTAGACTGCGCAACCTACCCGAAAATCCGAATTTTCCACAATTTGCTCATTTCTCATCCATTTTCTATTCTGATTCTTTTGCCACTTCCCGTCCTTCATTCCTTTGACTCATGAACCTTCACGGTAGCCTAGGGAAAGACTTCTACCTTCATTCCAAAGCTCAAATTCAACTCCATCATCGACGAAAAACACCAACCCTAATCGACATTTCACAAACCTGCACAACTAGACAAAAACACATTAAAAACACAACTACTTGAGTCCAAGACATCAATTTAAGCCGAAACGAAGTGCTCCAAGTGGATATGAAATCCACTTATCACACCCCCAAACTTAAACCGATGCTTGTCCTCAAGCATAAACAATTATACTATATACAACTAACTAGTACCACTTCCGTAGGTGATCACAGTTGCATTTGGCATATGCAACAAGCCCTTTAAACCCCTAGGCAGCCCTAGTGGACGAGTGAGGTCTCGTGAGGGCCTATAGCAAATGTACCCAAAAAATTCTTCTAACTAAACAATGCGAAAACAATGTAATGCATGAATGCAACTAATATGAAAATGCAACGATCCCCTTCAAACTAACCAAAACCAACTAGCAATCAAATATCTCAAAGAATGCAAATAACTCCAAATAGAGCTCGACTAAGTCCCCGTATACTAACATTACATGAACATAAACATGCGTGTGTGCGATGCTCATCAGAAATACTCCTAAAACTAGATCAAAATCATACTCATTCTTCGCCAAGACAATCACAGGTTTATAAATAGAATAGATTGTAAACACTTCATAACCTAGGAACACCTCCATCCTCATTCAAGCTAGACAGGAATTCATGCTTTATTACTACAACTATGACACAGAATACTATATACAATAATGCATGATTATTTAACCGTGCAATGGATGAGACCCCAAAAGGCTTATACAATAATACCCATGTAGCGAGCGTTGGGTTAGTGGATCCCAGACTATAAAAGCCTTAGGTCACTAGGCACAAAGTCCCTGCGAACTTAATTGCTCGAGTATTAAAGAGCTCACCCTGGTTAATTCTGCAATTAAACACTCTCATAACAATTTTTTTTCTCTTTTTTTTTCTTTTTTTTTTGAATGACTTTTCACACACTAATTTGGAATGAATGTGTTTCGCTCTATCTCATCCAACCCTAGACTACTCATAATTATGAGCGGTTACTAGCCATTTTGTCACATAACAATTAGCATGAAATCCATGGTTTCCCCCAAACTTAGATTTTGGTGCTCTAATATTATCAAGGGAATAAAGAACATTCTAACTATAATCAAGTGATTAAATCTAAAACAACCAAACAAGCATAACCTCAACCTAGCCCAAAAGCAACCTAATGAGACTTGTGAAAATACTTTGTTTCTGTAACATGAAAGTCAATTCCCAGGAACTATAAATCAACCCTCTATTCATCAATAATCACACTCAATTAAACATCGACCTACCAATCAGAATCAGCTCGTTCTACGAGATCATGAAATATGTATGCCATGAAATGCAACTAAAATGAACTCACATGGTATAAAACACAATAACAGAATGTCCTATATGAAACAAACATACAATACATACAAAATACGAATGAATTACTACTAACATGCAAAATATGATTTCCTACATGAACAAATGACACACTACTACATACTACTACATACCTAACACATGGGTTGCCTCCCACGAATCGCTTGTTTAGAGTCAATTAGCTTGACTATGTCCAAGCCTCCATTAAGGATGATAATAGTTGGCCTGGTCATCTCTTCGTGAGACTTCATCGTCATCACGGTGGCACAATTTCTGCCCCTTCTCCTCGCTTGGCCTATTCGTATAACAACTATGTCCTATTCCATTGCCTTCATCGGTTGACCCAAAATCTGTCAATTTGTAGAATAACACACATTCGCGGGCTTCGCTTGAATATAATGGAGAAGTATAAATGTAAGTTGCTGAAACCTTTGGTTCCTCAAAGAGAACTTCCTCCATTGGCTCTAATGCACTACCTCCATCTTTATAATCTGAGATAAGTAGAAGACCTGCATCTTTCCCATGGTCATCATCCTCTTGGTACGCACATACCAATTTTTGAAATTTGTGTAGCTCACCAGTGTTTGTCCCAAATAGTGCCCTTTCCAAATCATCCACCATACTAGCATGATCAAATTCCTCACATGGCTTGGGAACGCTCACCTCACCTTGGAATTTGTCTTCCTCATTATTCATGCAGTACCTTGCTCCAAGTCACCGTTATTTTCTGGAATTACCTCTAGTATGAATTGTTGTTTCTCTTGTTCCAAGGCACTCAAAACTTGAGCAACTAGTGTCTCCAAAGATTTGATAGACCCCTCATTACTCTTTGCAAGCATCCTAATCTCCTCCATAACATCAACCTCATCTGACTGAAAAGTAGTAGTACGTTGCTGATGTTGAAACTCTTCACTACCAAAGAAATATGACATATTTGGAACATCTTGCTGGTACTGTTGAGGATGGTATTGAAAATATGGTTGTTCCTCATAAGTGACATATGGATCAAATCCTTCGTAGTAACAATATTGTGAGGTCTCATGAACGCCAAAACATTGCTCACATTGCTGAGGCATGGATGTCCTCGAATATGCCCACCATGGCAACTCCTCGCCTGCCATTTTCAAACACTCAAGTACCTGAAACACACCGAACTAAACAAGATAGGTAAGTAACTAATCTGAGTCAGTGAACTTTAACGACCACTGATGACAAGCACATAAACTAAAATAAAACACCGATGATCCCCGACAGTGGCGCCAAAAACTTGTTTGCACTAAATCACGCAAGCGTACGTGGTCACAAGTAATATATGAATAAGTCAAGTTCATTCCCACAGAGATCTGGTTTAGGTTTCAATTCAGTTAATGCACATATGCAACAATGTATGGTTTTTATTCACTGCTAAGGCAATTAACAAATTTGGGTTTTGATTATCTAAATTAACCAGGAAGCAAATTAACAAAACTAAGAATTACTTAACTAATGAGAATTAAAATTGAATAACTTATATGAGAATAAACATGGGATCCTAACTTCATTAAATACTTTGCTTAGAGTTGATGCCTTTAATCAATGCATGTGATGGTTATGATATCTGATCGGACAACACGAAACAAGTATAGGCTACTTCTCAGTATACGAATACCAAACTACTCGTACATCCACAAAAGAGATAGAAGATGAATAGACACCAATTATGCTTAGACCCTATATCTCTATAAGATTTGAAAACATAACGATTGAAGAACAAGTTATCCATATTGATCACATGGGGCAGCATAATATCTCTATTTACGCTACAAATCATGATGTTAAAACATCAACCTATCCTATGCTAGCATGGCAAGTTCTAAATCTCAAGATCCACTCTCGTTTCGCAAGAGATTAACAATTCAATTTAGATGTTAGCTATGCATCTAAAAGAATTAAGATTAACCATACGAGGATATCAAGAATTCATCACACACAAATATTTAAAGCAAACAAACTACTAAACTACATAGATAAATCCGTTAGAATTCCATGACAATGATTAGTTCATAATCGAACCTCTTGTCATCATGGGATCTGATGAAACCATGATAATAAACAAAATCTGAATAATAATAAAACTAGAGTAATAAGGTTTAGAAAACAAATCCGTAATCCAAAATAACGCCTAATATAAGGATGAAAAGATGTAGATCTAGATCTTCGTTGCTTGTCACGAGCGTTGGGAATCCTTCTCCAAGTCTCTCTCCTCTCCCTATGTGTTTATTCTAAGTTATATATAAATTACAATGATACGATGTGTTTATATAGGCCCTAGAAGTCTTGCCCATCAAGAAAATACCAAAAAATACAATTAGAATTCGATTTAGGTGCAAGGAACTGCCTAAAATACGATTACAACTCAAATTAGGGCAAAACTGTAATTTTCAGCAATTCTGGCCGCACAGGGGCGCCGCCTGCGCACTACAGGGCGCAGTCTGCGCAGTCACATTCTGTCCATATTTTGATTTTGATTTTGCTTTATTCTTCAAGAAAATTTCTCAAGCTTCGCGTGGACAGTAAGATCGCTGAAAACGGACTTCTAGAACTCCAGATATGGCCAAAACAGTGTAGACTGCGCAACCTACCCGAAAATCCGAATTTTCCACAATTTGCTCATTTCTCATCCGTTTTCCATTCTAATTCTTTTGCCACTTCCCATCCTTCATTCCTTTGACTCATGAACCTTCACGGTAGCCTAGGGAAAGACTTCTACCTTCATTCCAAAGCTCAAATTCAACTCCATCATCGACGAAAAACACCAACCCTAATCGACATTTCACAAACCTGCACAACTAGACAAAAACACATTAAAAACACAACATACTTGAGTCCAAGACATCAATTTAAGCCAAAACGAAGTGCTCCAAGTGGATATGAAATCCACTTATCAGATGTTAAACACAAACAAAAAACTCATCATTTATAAGGTTTCAAGGACTAGTGGGTTAGGTGAGAGCGTGACAGGTTATGTTTGAAAAATTACACCGCTCAATAATTTCTCACCTAACAACCTACTTAGCCGAAAAACATCTTATCACCGAAACCTGTCAGCCGAAAAAAACATCTTATCACCGAAACCTATCAGCCTATGTACACACACACATACACGCTTATTATTTCTAATTATTGTGGATTTAAAATAACCAATCAATAATTCAAGAATTATTCCACAATAATCAGACAAACTCATAATTAAATAAATATAAAATTAACAAAGTATCATTAATTGATATATGTCAATAAAATATTTATTTAATTATGCTACAATTGACACAATTATTTACTAACTAATTACCATAAAATATAGCATTTATAAGCATGGTAATTAATATGGAGATAACTGCAATATGAGGACTAGATGCAAATAAATTCACAAATCCTAAACATATGGACATTTAAAATACATTTGAACTTATAACAAATTGTAGTTATTGATTATCCAAAATTAATTAGACAGATTTAACATCCCAAGTTCACCAACTAACCTGGAGAAAGTGGATTCATCCAGTGGTTTAGTAAAGATGTCTGCAATTTGTTGATCTATGGAAACAAAATATAATACCACAGTTCCATTCATGACATGCTCTCGTAAGAAATGATACCTGATATCAATGTGCTTAGTCCTGGTATGTTGAACTGGATTGTTGGCAATGGCAATGGCACTCGTGTTGTCGCATAGAATTGGAATTTTGTCCAACATGAGTCCATAGTCCTGAGTTGATTCCTCATCCACGGGATCTGAGCACAACAACTACCTGCTGCAATGTATTCTACTTTGGCTGTCGAGGTAGATACTGAGTGTTGCTTCTTGCTGTACCAAGATACCAACCTTCTTCCTAGAAATTGACAGCTTCCAGAAGTACTTTTCCGATAAATTTTACAACCTGCGAAATCAGAATCTGTATAGCCAACTAGGTCAAAACCTGTTCCTTTAGGGTACCAAATCCCAAGATTGGGGGTTCCCTTAATGTATCTGAAAATACGTTTAACAGCTATAAGATGTGACTTTTTAGGGTCAGCCTGGAATCTAGCACATAAACAAGTTGCGAACATAATATCTGGTCTACTAGCAGTTAAGTATAAGAGAGAGCCGATCATACCTCGATACTTCGTGATGTCAACTGACTTACCAGATTTGTCTTGATCAAGCTTGACAGCAGCTGACATCGGGGTCTTGGAAGTAGCTGCTTCTTCCATCCCATACTTCTTCAGAAGATCCTTTATGTATTTTGATTGGTAAATGAAAATACCATCAGGCTTCTGAACAACTTGAAGTCCAAGGAAGAAGGACAATTCACCCATCATGCTCATCTCGTAGTTACTCTGCATTAGCTTAGCAAATCTCTTGCATAGCAAATCATTAGTAGAACCAAATATTATATCATCCACATATATTTGTATTAGAATTATATCATTTTTATGCTTTTTATGAAAGAGAGTTTTGTCGATGATACCTCTTGTAAAACCATTTTCAAGTAAGAACTTGGAGAGAGTATCATACTATGTTCGAGGGGCTTGCTTGAGACCATACAGAGCTTTGAAGAGAAAGTACACAAAACCTTCCAATTCCTTATCTTCGAACCCAGGGGGTTGTTCAACATAGACTTCTTCTTCTAGATCTCCGTTCAAAAATGCACTCTTCACATCCATCTGAAAAACCTTAAAGTTGGAGTGTACAGCAAATGCTAAGAACATCCTGATTGCTTCAAGCCTTGCAACTGGAGCATAGGATTCATCATAATCAATTCCCTCTTCTTGAGAGTAACCCTTTGCTACCAATCGAGCCTTGTTCCTCGTAACAATACCATTTTCATCCAGTTTATTCCTAAACACCCATCTAGTACCAATTATAGATTTATCTTTTAGTCTTTGCACTAGCTTCCATACTTTCTGCCTTTCGAACTGATTGAGTTCTTCCTGCATTGTAGTTACCCAATCTGGATCATCTAGAGCTTCATCAACCTTTTTAGGTTCAATTCGAGATAAAAAACCTACGAAATTGCATTCATTCTGTGTTGCTCTTCTAGTCTGTACACTCGTGTCCGGTTCACCAATGATCTGTTCAAAGGGATGTGTTTGCTCCCCCTGAGTTGTTGCTTTCAGAGTTTGATGAATCGGAGTTTAATGAATCATTAGCAGTAGATGCATTCTTTGATGTTTCTTCACTTAATTGGGGTTCATTTTCATCGTTCACTTGCTCCCCCTCAACATGTGCTGCAGTCTAATATACTTGTATAGATTGAACAATATTGTCTGAAAGAGTATCAAAATTTTGTAGATCAACATTTATTTCTTCATTCTCAAATCTCAGCTGGTCATGTTCATCAAAATCTTCAAGTCCTGTTATCTTCTTATCATCAAAAGACACATGGATAGATTCCATGACCACTTTTGTTCTCAGATTGTAGAATCTGAATGCTTTTGTGGATAGTGGGTATCCAACAAAGATTCCTTCATCAGCTTTTAAATCAAATTTGGAAATCTGTTCTGGATGAGTCTTAAGAACAAAACACTTACATCCAAACACATGAAAGTACTTCAGGTTCGGCTTCTTATTTTTCACCATCTCATATGGTGTTTTCCCATGCTTGTTTATGAGTGTAGCATTCTGTGTGAAACAAGCAGCTTGCACAGCTTCAGCCCAGATTGATGCAGTTTCTTCTTTCTTGTGTATGAAATACACCCATGTATATCTGGTGTATTCATCAACAATAACCAAAGCATATTTTTTCTTTCCAATAGACATTATATTTACTGGACCAAATAAATCAACATGCAGTAAGTGATATGGCTCAAGAATTGAGGATTCAGTCTTACTTTTGAATGAAGTTTTCCTTTGTTTTGCCTTTTGACATGAGTCACATAGGCCATCTGGAGTAAAAACTGATTTGGGCAATCCTCTCACAAGATCTTTCTTCACTAGCTCATTAATGCTGTTGAAATTCAGATGAGAAAGTCTCTTGTGCCAATCCAAACTTTCTTCAATTGATGATCTACTCAGTAGACAGATTGTTGAGCCATCAGAGTTTGTTGAATGCTTGGCTTCATAAATGTTACCATGCCTATATTCCTTCAGAACAACTTTGCCTGTAGATTTGCTTATAACTTCACAGTGTTCTTCAAAGAAATCCACATGATAACCTCTATCACAGATTTGACTCACACTTAGCAGATTATGTTTGAGTCCTGAGACTAGAGCTACAGTTTCAATGATGACATTCCCAAGATTGATATTGTCATATCCCAGAGTCCTTCCTATGTTGCCATCTCCATAAGAAACACTTGGGCCAGCTTTCTTCACAAATTCTGATAGCAGGGCTTTATTTCCAGTCATGTCTCCTGAGCATCCACTGTCCAGAACAAGGATATTTTTCCTGTTACCCTGCAATAACAAAAACCACTAATGATTAGTTTTAAGGACCCAGACTTGCTTGGACCCTTTGGCCTTATTAAGTCTGTTAGCTTTTGCAACAGAAGTCTTATCAGAGTTTGTGCTAACATACTTTTTATCAGAATTTATACATGTAGAATCAATCTTGAATTTATTCAAAGAGGGTTTAAGTTCATAATAATCATAATACAAATTATGATACTCTTTGCATGTATAAATAGAATGCCAAATACTACCACATTGAAAACAAGGATTCTGTGGCTTAAACCTAACTGAACCACTCTTAACTCCTGACTTAGGAGGTATAGAGTTTATATTTTTATTCTTCCTGCAAAAAGTAGCAAGATGGTTAGGATTTCCACAGTTATGACATTTCTTCCCAGGAGCATTCGAAATATGCATATAGTTATTGCTTTTATTGATGCCTACCTTTCCATTTCTGTTTTTCCTAGGTTCTTTTACATTGTTCACTCCATTTATCTCCTTCAGCTTGTGTTTAAGCTGTTTCTGAGACATTAAGTCAATATTTACTGATTTGACTTCATCCTGTTTTGGTTTGTCAGATTTTGGTACAAACCTCACAGGATTAATTTTGGGCTTTGCAGCCCTTTCAGTAAATACAGGTTTAGAGGTCTCAGCTTCTAGGTTGGCAGTTTTCTTTTTATTAGTGTAACCTAGACCTTGTTTCCAACAACCATTCTCTAAGATACTCTGAGTAGTTTTACCAGAGTTAGTCCAAGTTTTAATAATGTTTCTTTCTTTAGCAAGTTCAGATTCAAGATAAGCATGCTTTTTCAATAATTCAGTTTTAACAATAATAGTATCATCTCTCTCTTTCTGAATTTTTAACATCTGGACTAATTCTAATTCTCGATAGTCATTTCTCTTTCTAAGGTCTAGACTTTCAGATTTTATTCTTTCATTTTCTAAAGTCTGATCTCTGTAGCTAACATGCAAGTTTTTAAGAAAGAGTCTTAACTCAGATATATCAGTAATATCAAAAGCTAAAGTAGAGTGAGGTACCTTGGTCTCAGTAGCTTCAGAGATACTATCAGAATTTGCCATTAAGGCATAGTTCACCTCATCTTCAGAGTCTGAAGTGTCAGCCCAGTCCTTCTTCTTTGTGATGTAAGCTTGACCTTTATCAGCGTTGGCTTTCTTGCACTCAGGTGCAAAATGTCCTTTCTCACCATAATTATAGCATTTGATCTTGGACTTGTCCACTTTCCCAGACCTGCCTTCCTTTCCCTCAGTTTTCTGAAATTCTTCTTTTCGGAATTTGAATCTCTTCGTGTGAACTTCTTTCCTTTCCTAAAGTTCTTGTAAGCCATCTTCTTGAAGCTTTTTACCATCAGGGCTGCAAGTTGTATCATCTCAGCATCACTGCCATCATCATCAGAGTCTGTGTAATTGTCAGAGTTTGAGTCATCATCAGAGTTTGATTACTCAGTATCAGACTTTATAATAAGAGCCTTTCCATTGGATTGACTCTTTTTCACAGTAACTTCTTTAGAAGCTTTCTCCTCAGCTTTAAGAGCAATTGACTTGGGCTTGCCTCCATGCCTCTTGCTTCTTTGTTCCATCTCAAGCTCATGAGTCTTGAGCATTTCATAGATTTCATCAAGAGACATGTCTTCCAGATCATAATTGTCTCTGATGGTACTGGCCTTTAAATCCCACTTCTCAAGAAAAGCCAACAAGAATTTCAGATTAGAGTCTTCAAGATTATACTCCTTATCTACCAGTGACAAATCATTTAGCAATTTCAGGAATCTGTCATATAGATCTGTTAATGACTCATCAGACTTCGAGTCAAAGTGCTCGTACTCCTGTGTGAGTATTGTTCTCCTGTTCTTCTTGATGTCTTTGGTTCCTTGACATCTGACTTCCAAAGCATCCCAAATCTCCTTAGCAGTTTTGCATCCAATGACCCTGTTAGACATAACATTGTTAAGAGCGCTATGTAATAAATGCCTTACCTTGGCATCCTTGCTAATAGAGGAGATATCTTCAGGAGTGTAGTCTTTCTTCTCCTTTGGAATCGTTTTCTGTTCCTCTTTATCAACTGTAACAGACAATTTGATCGGCTTATGTGGACCATCATGGATTCTGTCTAAGTACTCTGGATCTGTAGCCTCCAGAAACATTTCCTTCTTCACCTTCCATATGGGATATTCTGATGCCCTGAGTATTGGAACTCTGATTGATTCATATCTGCTTGTTGTTAGAGTTTGTGTTTTCTCTGTCATAATTGTATAGATTTTTGGATCTTAATTGTTGTATAATAACAGAGTGGCTCTGATGCCAATTGTTAGGTCCGGAATAACGTAGAAGGGGGGTTGAATACGTTATTCAGAAATATTTCGGTTTTTGATGTGAATATGAGATCAAAAATACTGAATCGAAATAACACAACTGTTTGGGAAATATCTTTGAATAGATAAAACCCGGAGGTTTGCTACACAATCTAATCCTATGGATCAGCTACAAAACCAAACACTCCTAGGATAGTTTAGGCACGAGGACCTTCTACCCGACACTTCCTGGAAGCGGGCTAAGCCGGCTTCCCTACTAGATGGACTATCTAGCAGCTTACACGAAGAATATATAAGAGAGAGAAGAGAAAGTTGTGTGTTGAGGTGTGTTTTGAAATGAAATACAACAGGCCTATTTATAGATTATAGAAAGTCACTATTTGACACTATTCCAACAACCCCTAAATAGTAACTGAAAGGCATATGATGTAGCCTATTTGTATTTCGAGGATTCAACTCAACTTAAACAAGAATGTAATAGTAAATAGTATATGTACTGTCACAGGGATCTCAATTGTATTATCTGTCAGAAAAGAAAGAAGACAAAGTCAATCTACCGTTTTGAGTTATAC
Organism: Saposhnikovia divaricata; assembly: GCA_036435485.1. Lineage (NCBI taxonomy): Eukaryota > Viridiplantae > Streptophyta > Magnoliopsida > Apiales > Apiaceae > Saposhnikovia > Saposhnikovia divaricata. Next base: position 104,117,229 of record CM071601.1, read on the forward strand.
TACACTTGAAGAAGTTCATTCAGTTGATCAAGCATCAGTGGAGTAATCAAGACAGTGGGTTCTATTTATAGTGACAAGCGGTTCCTACAGTGACAGAATACAGATTATAAAGGTTTGAAAAAGAGTGAAGAAAAGGAAGACATGAACCACAACTTTAAAGTCAATATATGAAGAACAGTCATTGCGGTTAGTCACTCATGAACCAGACCGTGCATCGAGTGTCAACATTAAACAGTGGTTATTCGTCATTAACTTCAGTGGTTCAAGGTATCAAGACTGGTAAAAGAGAACATCATTGTGCAAGCAACAGAAGTGTTAAATTCATTAACCACAATGATTTTACTATCAAGTGGACAGGCTACGAGGAAAAAGAATTATCATAAAGAAATTCTAAGTGATATATTCTTAATGCTGAAATCCCGGTTAGAATTGTTGTATTTTTTGTTAAGCAAAAAGAGTCCGGTTTCACATCCACAAGAGATCGTAGCTTACACCTGGACGGGTTATGAGAAAATAGAATTATCACAAGGAAATGGAAGGTGATATATTCTTAAAGCTGGAACCCCGGTTGGAATTGATATATTTTTTGTTAAGCAAAAGGAGTCCGGTTTCAGACGCTCAGGTAACCGCAGTTTAGAGTTTAAGAATAATTTTATATTAATAAATATTTTATTTATTTAGAAAATTATATTTATAAATATCTAATAATATTAGATATTTATTTTTATAATTTCTGGATTAAAATAATTATTTATTAATTAAAGATTATAAGCTGTGCGGGTTAAAAGGCATGTCTACGGAGCTGCCCCTAATAAGGACAAAATAGGCCAAAGTAATTGATTTGTGTTGGCCAGGCGCGTGGAAACATTTGAAAAAGAAAGTGGCCAGGTTTATTGATTAAAGAATCAAGTGGCAGGTTCCATTAACTGAATACAATTAATTCAATTGTATTGCCGACTGTCTTGCTGATTGTCTTGGTAAGCTAAAGTGATTGTCTTGGAGGCTTAAATCAGAATAGCAAGACAATAAGAGATTGTCTTGCCGATTGTCTTGAAGAAGAAATCAGTAAAGCAAGACAATCTCTGATTGTCTTGCCGATTGTCTTGATAATAATTATTCTGAACAGCTTTCAAAGAGAAGAATAAAAATCTGATTTGATTGTCTTGACGATTGTCTTGACAGTTCAAATCAGATTGTCTTGATAATGATCAAAAAGAAAAACCTTCAGACAGAATGATAATTATTGATAAAGCAAGACAAATATCTCAGAATTTAATTGTCTTGCCGATTGTCTTGGTGGAAGTTGATTGTCTTGCCGATTGTATTGCCTATTGTCTTGGCAGTACAAATTTATTGTCTTGGTGGTTCTGATTGTCTTGCCGATTGTCTTGGCAATACAAAATGTTAATATCTTATAAAAGAGGCAGAAGCAATCAGACAAAGAAGAGAGAGCAGCAGACACAACTTCACAAATTCTCTCCGAGCTGAAAAGAGAAAGACCAAGAGAAATAGTTTTGTTCTTCAAATAAATTCCTGTAAATTATTTCTGAGCTCTATAATTAAATCTGAACCGATAGAAATTGTTTACTTGTAACGTTGGAACTATCTAGCGAGTTTTTACTCCTAGAACTTATCTCTCGAATTGATTTTAGCATTCGATCTTTTTATTACAAATATAGAAAAGTTCATGTCGAATTTTCTATAGAATTTGTAATAATTAGTTGGTCATCAAACCATTGTAATTTGTACCCGTGTATTTAGACACACCCCATCAAGTTAATATAAACTTTATATTTAACTTGAATATCGGTATTCGTTTTATTCCGCATCAATTTGTTCTTGATTTAATATTTTAAGAAAAGAGCAAATTCGATTAATCGACATAGTTTGTATTCAACCCCCCTTCTACAAACTATTTTGAACCTAACAGTAACCGAGCAATATTCCAACAACCCCCCAAATAGTAACCGGACACTATTTCACCAACCCCAAATAGTAACCGGACACTATTACACCAACCCCAAATAGTAACCGTGCATAGTAACTTTGCATAGTAACTGCGCATAGTAATACTATTTTTGTATCTCTTGGGCTTCTTTCTTCTGTTTTATTCTGCTGTTTTAATTCATCTCTGAAAATAATTCAAGTACTAGATTAATTTAATTATTTGTTATAAATAATTAATTAATTTGTTACTTATTTAATTTTCAGAGAGTAAATTAATTTTTGACAATACCTTGAAATATTATGTATTTCCTTGATCGTCAATAGGTTTTGGCAATTCTTTCTGTAAATTAATGTGTTGATCTTTCTCGTATGTGCTAACACTTAGTGCGCTGGTCTGGTTCACAAGTGACTAGCACTGATCTTAATCTTCACACCTTCGTTACATTCCAATTGATTAGCCTGTAGCAGTATCTTCAAATTATGTAAATACATGGAATCTTTTTGGCTCTTTAACTGAATCATCTGTACATTTTATCCTGTCACTGAGGCTTAAACATGTTAATGAACTTCTTTCAGCGACTTTATCCGTGTTGGTGCCTGTTCTTCAAATTGATCCTTGTTGGTGCCTGTTCTTCAAATTTCACGATCCCTGTATAGATTTAATATTATATATCTTTTATCCTAGTTGAGTTATATATATCCTCTATTACATATTACATTACATTATGCTTTACAATTTTTTTTAAACAAAGTATTTTTGCAAAAACATTTATAGACAAGGGTATTTATGAAAAAAGCCCAAATAATATGTTTTAGCTGAAAAAGGTAATTGCTTAGTTATTAGGAACTACGATATCATTATTTTTTTTATAAAGTAGAATTACATGTTTTTACCAATAATAATTATTTAAATAAGGATAATTAAGTAAAAAAATCAATTTGAAAATGAGATATTTTAGTTAGAAATATAGAAAAGTTATTACCTTTTAGCTGTAAAAGGTAATCAATTAGTTATTAATAATTATAATATTATTAGTTTATTTCATTAATTAGAACGATCATATTTTTGGAAAGAAGAGATATTAGTTAGAAAAGTTAAAAAGGTAATAGCTGAAAAAGGTAATTGGTTAGTTATTATTTAGGAGAAGTGTTGGGAAGAACGTGTAATATTTTGAGAAAAGATAGTGCTTTATTTTTTTATAATTAAGTAAAATAATTACGGAAAATAAATTAAAACAATTAAATAAGGTAGTACAGTACCGTATCGTACAAAAAATAGATACCAAATTTTTTAATGTTTCGTCTTTTTTAATATTAGTTTATTTCATTAATTAGAACTATCATATTTTTGGAAAGTTGAGATTTTAGTTAGAAAAGTTAGAGAAGATAATAGCTGAAAAAGTTAATTGGTTAATTATTATTTAGGATAAAATGAGATATTTTAGTTAGAAAATATAGTAAAGATATTATCTTTTAGCTAGAAAATATTTTAGGATAAATTTTTTAATATTATTAATTTATTTCATTAATTAGAACGATTATATTTTTGGAAAGAAGAGATTATAGTTAGAAAAGTTAGAAAAATTAATAGTTGAAAAAGTTAATTGACTAGTTATTATTTAGAAGAAGTGTTGGGAAGAGGTGTGTGTAATATTTTGAGAAAAGATTGTATTTTTTTTATTACTAAGTAAAATAATTAATGGTAATAAAGTAAAACAATTAAATAAGGTAAGTACCGTACTATACCGTACCAAAACTTTTAATGTTTCGTCTTTTATAGATAGTATAGATATGTCCCAGTTTCTTCACACTTTACTTTTTTTTGAATATTTTTCCAAATATTACTTGCTCTATGATCATCACTTAACTCATATATTTTTAACTTTTCCAATTATCTTTAAAATTTCTAGTACAAATCCAAATAGTTAATCCGTCTAACAAATCAATAAATTAATGAATTTTTATCAATGTAACGGATTTTTTTTTATTCATCAATTAAATTGACGACCATCAATCCGTCAATAATTCTGTTACTTTTTGATGTAATAATAGCTAACAAATTGACGAAATTCAATTTTATTAATGAACCAATAAAACACTATCTATACTATTATATTAAAGCCGAAACATTAAAAGTTTTGGTTTTCGGTTTGGTTATCCCATTTATTTTGGTTTTCACAGATAATTAAATTATAAAAATAACTTAAAAAGCTAATTACTAAGGTTAACGTAATTATATTCAGATTAAAATTCCTTTATCCATATTGAGCTTCTACTTGGACTCTTTTTTCAGCTCCAACAACTCAATTACTCATTTTTTCTAAAGATTTTACTTCTAATTGAAACACTTTACCATTTAATTTAAAACTAATATTACAATAATTAATATATATCCAAAATATCACACCATATCTTTCCGTAATTATTTTAGTAGTAATTTTTGTAATTAAAACAAGTTACTTTTTAATTTAAAATTAATCTTGCGATAACTAATATACACCCAAAAATATCTCACCATATATTCAAATCATTATTTTTAGTAATAAATAAGAATCGTTAGATCTAATAATAAGATATATTATATGATTAATTTACTAAAAATTCAAAGTTAGAACCCGTCAACGACATTTTTAATTTAGAATTTTACAAAATAAATTTCAAACCATGCATATCATTATATAAATTTATATTAAATTAAAATTAAAAAATTATTAAAAATAAGGATTATATAAAAACATAATTATAATGTTAAATAAATTGTATAACCTATCAAAAGAAACCCGTGTTTCGCACGGGTTATAAGCTAGTTATATTATTAAAGGGTAATGCTAGGTACCCCAAAATGGTACCCAAATTATGCTCCCAAATGAAATGACGTGGCATCGCTGACTTGGCATCCACCTAAGCATTCTCTATAGTAAGAGTTATTTTTAAAATAATAAAGAAAAAAGAAAAAAACCTGTAACATGTACTTGTACGTAACTTGTTATACTCTGACATCCTTTGATTCATATCTACTACCTTTTCTCTAAGATTTAGGTTTTACATCATATAAATAACACAATTACATATATAATCTGGTTAATCATGGACACGGAAGGAAGAAATATCGGTGCTTAGCATATAACCATATTTTGTTTCAAAGTGTAGGGATGGAAGATCGAAATTTCGATGATAAATCGGTGCCATCTGAACTTGAATCGGATAAAGCAGAGCACATAGATAAAGTCGGGGAGCCAGAGGTTGGAATGATTTTTGATACATACGGAGACCTTCTTCAATACTCTTATGAAACTTATGCCAAACAAGAAGGATTTTCAGTTTTTCAGATGTCAATAAATTACGCTGAGAATGGAGAAAAAAGGTACAGAACTCTAACTTGTAATAGAGAAGGTCAGAAATCCTCAAGGTCCAAAAATGAATTTCGCCTGTCTCAGGAACAAAGTGTAAGGCCAGACTTAATAATATTATAATAGGGCCGGAAGGAAAATGTATAATCAACTCTCTTCATTTGGAGCATAATCACTCTTTGAGTCCAAACAAGTCTCGATTTTTTGGTTCAAATCGAGAAATAAAGTCACGATTGCATTTGTCTCAGCCTCACATCCAGCAAACTAATAATTTTGGTAACCATCAACTGTCCAATTCTTCGAACTTGATGATTTACCCTAGAGAAAGCACGTTGAACCATCCATACAATGAACTATTTGAGCACTTAATTAGCATGGGTTACAAGAGAGATCAGATTGTATATGTAATCCAAAGTTTGGAGAAGAGTGGCCGCCATGTTAACTTGAAGGATGTGCTAGACCTTCTGAATTCCCTCTCTTTTTAAGTCTCCTACATAGCATGGCCTTTTTGATTTAGATTATGTTCAATTAAAGTTTTATCATTTACAGGTTTGAACAAAGATTGAAAGATACATTTATTTATTTCCTGGACTTGGTCAGTGTTACAGTAGATGATACTATTATTGTATCATTTTGATTATTTCTTACAGCAGCATGTTAAATTTTTAGAGTTAATAGTGCGAAGCTAGCTACCAACTGATACAATAATATACCATTAGATTATCAGGTGATTTCTTTACTTGCATGTCTACTTTTGGCTTGCTTGTACCTTAATTTTTTTTGGTGTAATTAAGACCTCTGTGATTTTCCCCACCAATGTTCTAAACAATTAGTAGTTGGCAAAAATATGAAACACAAGGAATAAAGTCATTTCTCATAAGTATGAAATTGTAAAATCAGACTATCCAAGAAAATGGTACATTTTATAGCCAAGAGCCTTCTGCTTCGTATAAAGTTTCAGAAATAGGGAGTCCAGTTTTACAAAGACAAAAATGATGGAACATACTTGTCGCAATGCAATTAAGCAAAAACCAGTGGGAAAGAAAAGAGTTTACAAACAAGATTACAATCACAACAACCAACTCATTATTATTTGACTCTTAACTTGATGGTGTAGATGCTAATTGCTAGGCCATGTAGTAATAAAATTTAATAATACAACAATCTCCTGGTTCACCATTTGTTAAGCCAATAATCAAAAAAAAAACTTTCATAGTGTTGTGGGAACTTTTATCAAACACGTAAGGCTCCCGATCCCTGGTAAACATATGTCAGGGACGTTTTACACAACATACGGCTTCTAAGCCGTTGGATCAACCATCCAACGGCTGTGATTTAAAAAAAATATCCCCGTACCGCATAAACTTTCTGCGGTACGGTGTAATTACATTTATGCCCCCGCCTCCCGTACCGCAGAAAGTTTCTACGGTACGTACCCTTTTGTTTTTCTAAAATTCTCTGGACAATAGCAGTTTAAACCCTAAAACCTCTCACAAAAACACCGATTCACAAATACACTGCTGGAGAAGGGGCGATTTTGTGCAATTTGAGAGCGAAATTCAGCGACTTGGACACTTAAACAGGCGCCATTCTTCTTCGTTTTACAGGTATGGGACCATTGTTCCTCAATTTTGTGTTATTAGGTGTTTATAAATGATTTTGTATGTATTTGTTTACACTAAAACACGCAAGCATACGTGGTCACAAGTAATACAGATAGAAGTCAAGTTCGTTCCCACAGAGATCTTAGGTTTCAATTCAGTTTTGTACCTATGCAACAATGTATGGTTATTATGCACTGCTAAGACAATTAACAATATTAAGTTTTTTACTAACTATAATTAACTAAGATACAAATTAACAAACTAAAAATTACTAACTACTTATATGCGAGAAAAACATGGAATCCTAACTTCATTAAATACTTCGCTTAGATCTGACGCCTTTAATCACTATGTGCAATGGTTATGATATCTGATCGGACAACACGAAACAAGTACACGCTACCTCTCAGTATACGTATACCAAACTAAACATACATCCACAAAAGAGATAGAAGATGAATAGACACCAATTATGCTTAGACCCTATATGTCTATAGAATTTGAAAACATAACGGTTGAAGAACAAGTTATCCATAAAGATCACACAGGGCAATATAAGTATTCTCATCTCATGCTACGAATCATGTTGATAACAATCATGAACCTATGCTAGCATGGCAAGTTCTAAATCTCAAGATCCACTTTCACTTCACAAGAGATTAACAATTTAGATGTTAGCTACGCATCTAACAATTAAGCATAACCATACGAGGATATCAGATATACATCACACACAGATCTTTAAAGCAATCAAGATACTAAAGCTCCATAAATAAATCCGTTAGAATCCCATGACAACGATTAGCCCATAATTGAACCGTTCATCGTCATGGGATCTGATGAAAACATGTTATAAAACGAGATATGAATAAAAGAAGTAATTATATTAATAAACAAAGAGTTAAGAAAACAAATCTAGAATCCAGAATAACACAAAGGATGAAGTAGATCTAGATCCGTTGCTTGTCACGAGCGTTGAATCCTTCTCTCCTTTTCTCCCTTGCAGATCTAAGCTATATTATGTACAAGATATATAATTGTCTAATTCCTAATTCTCATTGTCTAATTTACAAAGGGTTGGATGTGTTTAAATAGGCTCCAAAAGTCTTCCCCCAGCAAGAAAATACAAAAACAGAATTATAATAGAATTTCTGCAAGATACGTTTCCTAAATTGATTATGTTTTTAAGGAAAATTCGTGGCTGACTTTTCTTCAGATTTTCTGGAACGTTCCAAACGTAATTGGACCTCTGGACCACCTTAGAATGATAGAGAATCGCGTTATCTTCACGTGGACTGCTTACGGGCCTCAAACGGACTTCTAGAACTCAAGATATGGTCACAACAGTGTAGACTGCGCAACCCTTCTCAGAAATCCGAATTTTAATCAATTAATTCCCCAAAAATTATAGAAGCATCCACCTTAGTCAACATTCTCGTAATTCTGCACAACTAAGCAAAACACATCAAAACTACAACAACTTGAGTCCAAGACAATCAATTTAAGCCGATATGGAACGCTCCAAGTGGATATAAAATCCACTTATCACACCCCCAAACTTAAACCGATGCTTGTCCTCAAGCATAAACAATTACAACTAACTAACTACTAGTACCACTTCCGTAGGTGATCACGGTTGCATTTGGCATATGCAACAAGCCCTTTAAACCCCTAGGCAGCCCTAGTGGACGAGTAAGGTCTCGTGAGGGCCTATAGCGAATGTACCCACAAAATCCATTTAACCTAATGCAATGCAATGCATGAATGCAACTAATATGAAAAAATGCAACGATCCCCTTCAAACTAACCAAAACCAACTAGCAAGAAAATATCTTAAAGAATGAAACTAAATCCAAATAGAGCTCGACCAAGTTCCCGTATACTAACAATACATGAACAGAAACGTGCGTGTGTGCAATGCTCATCAAAAATACTCCCAAAACTAGATCAAAAATCATACATGCTCTTCGTCAAGACAATCACAGGTTTATAAATAGAATAGACTGTAGACACTTCATAACCTAGAAACACCTCCATCCTTATCCAAGGTAGACAGAAATTCATGCTTTATTACTAACGACTACGACACATATATACAATCATGATTATTTAATCGTGCAATGGATGAGACCCCGAAAGGCTTATACAATAATACCCATGTAGCGAGCGTTGGGTTAGTGGATCCCAGACTATAAAAGCCTTAGGTCACTAGACACAAAGTCCTCGCGAACTTAATTGCTCGAGTATTAAAGAGCTCACCCTAGTTAATTTTGCATATAAACAATTGACACTTTTGCCTCTTTTTTTCTTTTTTTCTGCTTTTTTTTTCTTTTTTTTTCTATGCAATCTGGAATGAAAATTCTCAATTCCAACCCTAGACTACTCATATAAATATGAGCCGGCTACTAGCCATTTGACATCTAGCCATTAGTGACAATTATTTACAATTAAACATGAAATCCCTGTTTTCCCCCAAACTTAGACTTTAGTGATCCTACGCCATCAAGGGAATAACGAAAATTCTAAATATAAACAAATGATTAAATCTCAAAACATCCAAACAAGCATGACCCTAACCTAGCCCAAAAGCACCCAATGAGACTGTGTAAAAATTTTGTTTCCGAAACACGTAAGTCAATTTCATAGAAACTATAAGTCAACCCTCTATTCATCATTACCACACTCAATTAGACACCTACCTACCAATCAGAATTAGCTCGTCTTAAGGGATCATGAAATATGCATGCTATGCAAATGCAACTAATATGAACTCACATGGTATACGAAAAATAAAAACAGAATGTCCTATATGAAACAAACATAAGTAATACGAACATATATGCATGAATTACTACTACTAATATGCAAAACATGAAATCCTACATGAACACATAATACAACAACTATCAGTATTGTATGTATTTTTAGGCGATTTTTGGGTGTTCGATGCATGATGTTGTACGTATAATTGTTATCATTCGAATAGATAAATATTTATTGAATATAGAGGGCATTTTGTTGGATTTTAGAGGGAATTTTGTTGAATTTATGTTTGTGAATTATTTAACTAGTTGTAAATTCGAAATGTGGACTTGAAAATGAAATTAGGGTTTGTTGATTTTCTACGTATATTTCGTGTACTTAGGAGGATTATTTGTTGCATTTTTAAGAATTATGAGTATGAATTGAATTTTTTGGTATATTCTTGTCAAAATTGGAATTGAGGATTTCATTTGGTTTTTATTATAGTTTTTATTGGAACTTGTTTTTTATGTATTTAATTTATGTAATTCGTAGGGTATGGAGCATTTCCACGATGATTTGACTGATGTTTTGCCGGGTCCTAGTAGAACGACCGTTATTTGGGATAACCGCTATCATGTTAGCGAGGATGTGTGGGATGGTAGTGGGAGAGAGGAGTTGGAGTGCATTTGTGGTAATAGGAATTTGCGGGATTGGAAGTTAAGAAGGCCACAGAGGGAGCTTCTACAAATGATGGGGTTTGGGATATTTACCAACCGCCATATTGTGTTGGCTAATGATACGAGGCTCATTTCTGCGATGGTTGAGCGGTGGAGGCCTGAGACCAACACCTTCTTCATGAGGCAAGGGGAGATGACAGTTACCTTGGAGGATGTTGGCTACATCTTAGGATTGCCGGTTGTTGGTGAGGCTGTGACATGTGGTCTTATAGAAAACCGAAAAGAGTTCTTTGTACGTAATTGGTTTGAACCGTTGACAGAAGACGAGGTGGAGAAAGCCTTGTTTAGAAATCATATCAAGTTGTCATGGCTATTTGAGAGATATGGTAAGGATAAGCCGGAGAAATGTAATGACCAGGCGATTCTCTTACATACACAGGCATACTTGATATTTTTGTTTGGTGCTATTTTGTTCCCTACGAAGGACAGAGCTTATGCCCATGTCAGATTCATTGTGCCTCTACTAAACATTCGGGAGATCCCTAATTATGCTTGGGGTGCAGCCGTGTTAGCTCATCTGTATAGAGGTTTGGAGCTTGCAGCGAGGAAGAATACTAAGAGTATTGCTGCTTGTGTATGGTTATTGCACATTTGGTGTTATGAGAGATTCCCTCGCATTGGTGTGCCTCAGCGAGACCCTAGTCATGATGATTATCCAGTTGCAGAGGGTTGGGCTTATTCGTCTCTTCAGGATGTTAATAAGAAGCGGCGTCAGTCAGGGCCTCATCACAGCCTACCATTTTATAGGGGTGAGTTTGATGGAGTTGCTGGGGATGATGTAGTGTGGAGGCCATATGCCAGATTTGATGAGGTTGTTGATTGGGAGATGATACAGGCATAGTTAGCAGGTAATGCCCGGGTCTCCTTGATATGCTTCGATGTGGTTGAGTGGCAACATCCGGAGAGAGTGATTAGGCAGTTTGGTTGTGATCCACAGATTCCCCAAGCTCCTGTTAACATGATCCGTTACAGGCAACCTAAGGAAGCCTTTTTTGCACCTGATGATTGGTTGGTTCGGTGGTTTGTTGATATTGGGAGGTGGGCTAGATTCTGTTCAGATTTTAAGGGGTTGATTGATTGTACTTCTAACATTGCATCCCAGGCTGACTACATGGCTTGGTATTCAGAGATCACCCATTCACGTGTAGGGAAGCCACAACCTGTCCCTCAAACAAGGTACCAAACAAGGGAGTTGTATGATAGCATCGAGGGATACCGAGTTGTAAGTATTCTAACTTTCCTAAATTTGTATTACACAATACACACCACAATTTTTTTTTATTGTATGTTATGTTTTACTTAGCTATTCTTCTTTGCTTTATGTTTTTGCTTTTGTAGATGGTAGCTGCACTTGACATGCTAAAACAGTTGGATTCTAGGGTTCCCGTTGAGTTTATGGATGAGCTTGGGAAGATTTCAGAAACCTTTCTCACTCCCTTCACGAGGTTGATGAAGAAGATCAAAGGACCTGCTTATAAACCTCCAAAATTTGAGAACATTAAACCACTTTCAGTGTATGAACAAGATCCTGATGCTAGTGTTGCAGCCATTCCTTCGCAAGATGTCATTGATATGACACAGCCATCCCAACATATGTCTGAGCCTCCCATTCCTAGTGCTACCACCTCATCTAGTAGGCCTTCAAAACTACCAACCCGAAGAATGAAGGGGGAGAAGTGGAGTATCAGCAAGGATTTGGATGTGCATAAGCAGAATCAAATCTATGAAGATTGGGGGTGGGGCATTGGGCAGAAGCCAAAGTTGCAGGGACGACTGGAAGTGTGTGGCTATCATGTATCAGAGAAAGCGATGCAGAGCTTAGCTCCAGGTGCATGGGTTGATGACAGGATCATTTACTGCTATATGGTATAATCTCATGCTTGTCCTTGTTTTAATAGTGCATATATATCTCTACTTATTTGTCCTTTATGTCACCATATTTATGTGTTTCTTTTCAGGCATTGCTACAGGAGCGGGAGGAAGCTATTCACAACGCAAACGTATGGGAGAGGAAGCCAGTTTACTACTTCATGGATCCGTACTTCATTGTCCTTGCGTGGATGCACATGAAAAGAATCAAAAAAGCGGCTATACAGGGTCCGGTTGAGGAGAACAAGGCATGGCATGCAGCACTCCGAGTCTTGAATGGATTTGCCACTTCCAACATTGGCCCCTCCGTTATTGAGGCGGATTACATATTCATTCCATGTTGTGTTTCTGGTGTTCATTGGATTTTGTTCATGGCTTCTACAGCATCCTTTGATGTTATCATTCTTGATTCCCTATACGATGAGCCTTGTTATCCCAAGGAAATAGAAGTTGTGGTATGAAGCTTTTCCTTTTTATGTAGGTTGTCATTATTCTTTCTCCTTTACTACTTACTAATTATAGTCATGTTTTAATTTATGCAGTCATGGTTCTTGCCAAGATTCTTACTTAAGCTAAATCCTTTATATGAACATGATCCTGACTCGAGCGAGATTCTACCTTTACCGGAAAGACCAAAGCAGCGAAACACAAATGATTGCGGTGTTTTTGTGATGAAATACATGGATCACGTGCTGCAAGGTTATGATTTAACCTCAAGCACACCTTGGTCACAAAACCTAGTTGATACTTTCCGTTATAGAATAGCGAGGGAGCTTCAAGCGGGAAAGGCAAGAGGGATACCTGGTGTTCGTATGCGTGAACGGCATCAACTAGTTTAGTAGTATATCATGGATTTTACTTGGATTTTTAATAGTATTTTAGTTATAATTTAGTTGGATTTTTAGATGGAATTTAGTTTAATTAAGTTGTAATTTAGACGGATATTTAGTAGAATTTTAGTTATTTTTTAGTAGCATTTTTAGCCGAATTTTTGTTGATATTTAGTTGGATTTTAGTTGGTTTTTTGTTGTAATTTTACTTCCCTTTTTGGCATGATGTTGGTTGGATTCTGCAGTGATGTTGGTTGGATTCTGCAGTAATTTAGGTTAGATTTTGGAACTATGTTGTTTTGGACTTATGTTGGTTGAGTACATGACTGTGGAATTAGATTTTCTGGTATTTGGTTGTTGATCGCAGAGGAGTCCCCAGAGTTCCCAGTGCAAATTGCAGGTTTTGCAGAAACTAGCACGTACCGCAGAAAGTTTCTGCGGTATAAGGACGTACCGCAGAAAGTTTCTGCGGTACGTGCGGAAGCTGCAGGCCAAAACTGAGTATTAGGCCACTGCCTAAACTGCAGTTTTGCACTATTTTTTGGAACTTAGTGCCAAAACTGTGTTAAAAAAATTGATTTCACCTTCTAAAATCTTAAAATTGTATAATAAGTGAGTTTTTTAAAAAAAAATAATATAACCTTTTTTTAAAAAAAAATCAAAATTGCTTAAAATTTTCAAAAATAGTGCAAATTTCCCCTGTTTTACTCTGTTTTGGGATGCAGCTTCCAGCACGTACCGCAGAAAGTTTCTGCGGTACGTGCTGGAAGCTGCGGCCCAAAATAGAGTAAAACAGAGTATTAGGCCACTGCCTAAATTGCAGTTTTGCACTAATTTTTGGAACTTAGTGCCAAAACTGTGTTAAAAAAATTGATTTCACCTTCTAAAATCTTAAAATTGTATAACAAGTGAGTTTTTTTAAAAAAAAATTAATATATCCTTTTAAATAAAAAGAATTCAAAATTGCTTCAAATATTCAAAAAATATCAAATTTTTATTGTAATTTTTCATATGTGAACAAAACATTGCACACCTTCTAAAATCTCAAAATGTAATAATAAGTGAAATTTTGTAAAAAATTTGTTATATTTGCTGATGAATTAAAATAATTCAAAATTGCCTAAAATAAAAAATAAGTTACACCAAAATTCATTAAATTGATAAGAAATTGCACCAAAGTTCATTAAAATTCATTAAAATTCTACTAAATTACACTAAAGTTCATTAAAATTGTAATAAATTCATTACAAATCCGAAATTGCTAACCAAACAAAGCCAACACATTGGAGAAGCCGGCCGACAAGTAATGAGAAGGGCTCCCGGGAAGAGCCTCGACATCCACAAACGCGGCAACATGGTACAAGACAACAACACAACCATTGCGGAGTACACCACTAGTAACGGCGGGGTGAGTGTGAGAGTCGTTCCTAAGGGAGACACTTATAGGGATCGATCCATCGTAGAGATTAAATGTTACATCACAACGAGGATGCTTAATATCCTTAATTTGGGAAACCCATCCCTTCACGTATTCAATGCGCATTTGATCGCGTGTGCAACCTTCCCGAGGCCTCAATTTGTAAATGTCACTAATCCTATCACAATACTCAAGCCATCCACCATCCCACTCGAATATCCTCCACTTGCCTTCGGTGTCCTTGCCCAAGTTCAAGAATGAATGAAAGTAGGGATCCAAATTATACGCTACTCTTTCCATCACTTCATCGGTGGCCATCCAACGACATGCTTCGGTCCAATTGTTTGACCTATAGGCCTCTTCCTCCGGAGGATATAACTCACTATCCTCCTCCTCAACAATCGGTGGAGGCTCAAGGGTTTCCCCCATTATGTCATAGTATTCTGGTAAATTACGACATATTTCATCCGCTGCATTTTCCGATATATCACTAATGTATGACTTACTTCGCCCGGAAGAAGGTGAAAGTGAATCACTAACATGTGAAACATCCGAAACATCACCACCATCCATGTTACCTACAAATGACAATTACAAAGAAATTGTTAGATAATATGAGAAGGACATAATATAATGCAAAAATTGAATAAGTAAAGATAAGGGGTGAAGCAATTACAAATTTTCACTTTGACTTTGAGCATTTTGACCAATTTGAGCATTTAAATCTTGTAGTCTTCGAGGAAAATTTCTTTTGTCATGTCCTGCAAAAGTACAATATGTGCATTTCCTCTTGGGATTACCAAGCGATTCTACGGGACTTTTGAAACGAACATTTTTTTCCTCCCTTTCGTTTGGGACACAATAGGGTCATAAATTGGTTCATCTTCGTATGTTGCATCGTGCGAATTTGCATTGCTTTCATGAGATTTAACTCCGTCAACCCTCATACTTTCAAGAATTGGTATTTCTCGATTCATGACCTCGACGACATAGTCATATCGTTCCTTAGATGCCATGCTACTATGACAAAAACTCATCGTGAGCATTGTCATGCTATTAAATCTATCGGTTGGGGTCATGTCATGACATGACCCCATGTTCAACTCGTAAGGCAACATACCGTTCACTCTATTAGCATGCATAGTCCATCTCGAAGTATGAAATGGTCAGGAATCTTCGAAATTTGTTTTTTATTCCAAACCGCCAACATATGTCGACACGGTATCCCTAAATGTTCAACAATTCTATACATACACATCCCCGTCAAAGTTTCTTTGTTGAATGCAACATAATTTAGTTTTGATGTTGGTCCCAAATTTTGCCTATATAAACAGTAGTAGGTATTTTCGTCCCCTTCCTTCGCCCCTTCTTCGCAAGCTTTTTTGTCTTTCTTAACAAAGTATTGTAAAGATTCAACCAATTCAGCTTGAAATCTTCTAAACATCTCCTTGGTATAAATTTTGGAACCATGAATCTCTAAGGCGGTATGCATTTTCAAAGGACGCTTTAAAGTACATGTGACATAATCTTCTTCTTTCTCCCGTACAAATTGCTTTGCCAATGCCTTTTGAGCATTTTCAATGAATTCTTTCAACCCCGTGGCGGAACTCACATAACTATCAAAGAAAATGTATTCCTAGTATAAGCAATGATCCATTTCTCCTTCAACTCATATAGCCCCTGTAACCACTTGTTTTCTTGTAACGCATACTTCTCGACCAAGGATTCCCATCTAGCCTCAAATTCATATTCGTTCAAGGAGTTATAAATACAATGGTTAAAGTCCACTTTGAAGTCCGGAAAGGAGGAATAATAATGTGCTAGTTTTTCCGGGAATTTGTTACTAATGTGCCACGAACACAACAAATGGGTAGAATTCGGGAGCACACTTGCAATAGCATTTGACATGGCTTGATCTTGATCGGTAATTATAGTCATTGGATGGTTACCACCCACATCTTCAAGCCAAGTGCTCAGAACCCACTCAAAAGTTGTTGTGTGTTCATCCCGCATTAGTGCAAAACCAAATATCACCGATTGGTAATGATGGTTAACGCCGGTAAAAGGGACAAATGGCATGGCATATCTATTTGTCCGATATGTCGTGTCAAATGCCACAACATCACCAAAATTTTGGTAGGCCATTAAACATCTAGGATCAACCCACAGAAGACATTTCAGACGTTGTTTTTCATCAACTTGTGTTCTAATAAAAAATTTAGAACCACTTTCTTCATTCAATCTATGTAACATGTCTAATGCGGCTTGGACATCACCTTTTTCAAACCTTTTTTTCCTCTCATCCCGTATCACATTCCTAACATGTTGAGTACCGAACCGTACTTTCTCATTACCTCCATGAATATTACCGATAACATTCATTACTTGATAATTACGAATTCCCGAACCATAGAGAGTTTTGATCAAACTACGAGTAGCGGTACTTACATTATTTTCTCGTTGTATCAACTTCATCTTGGTAGGAGTGACTAGTACGTGATTGTGAGTTAATTCAAGGCTAGTTATCTCCCAAAGACTTAAATTCTTTGAATAATTGACATACATTCTTGCTTTGCAATCACACTTAGGAAGATTTTCTCTACGCCGTTTAGAATTACTACTTTCACCACTTTTACCCGCGAGTCTACAAACATACATACGAGCATATATTTCACTACTTTTAAAACGCGTATGGGTTGATTGAATTTTAATGCCAAATCCGTTTCTTAGGGCATATGCCCTAAAAAAATTTCCCGCATCCTCCAAAGTATGAAACAATTGATGCATATATGGAACACCATTTCCATCAACATTTTCATACAATTTTTCACACTCAACATTTTCCTCATTTTCATTTTCACTATCTAAATCATCATCTTCCTCAATATTACCAAATTCATCATTTTCATCAACATTAATGAACTCATCATTATAAACAAATTTGGGGGTGCTAGGCTCATCACTACTTGCATCTAAAACATCATTCATACTTAAATCATCAAGATGCAATGAATTTCCAATTTTTTTCTTTTTTTTTTCATTATCTTGTTTATTTTTCCCACCAAACATACGAGCAAATAACCTAT
Source organism: Saposhnikovia divaricata (assembly GCA_036435485.1). NCBI lineage: Eukaryota > Viridiplantae > Streptophyta > Magnoliopsida > Apiales > Apiaceae > Saposhnikovia > Saposhnikovia divaricata. The sequence goes on from CM071601.1 coordinate 104,134,814, forward strand.
CCGCCATAGTAAATAACAAGAATAATAGGGACAAAGATTACCTCAAAATTGATGAAGATCTCGGATTTTTTTGCAGGAACTTGGCTGTCGGCAGAGAGAATTGTGATATATGTTTTTTGTGTGAATGAGAGAGGAAGCACCAATCTGTTGGGGATAAGGGAACAGGACCATACCGCAGAAAATTTTTGCGTTACGGGAGGCGGGGGCATAAATATAATTACACCGTATCACAGAAAGTTTATGCGATACGGAGATGATTTTTTTTAAATCACAACCGTTGGATGGCTAATCCAACGGCTTAGAAGCCGTATGTTGTGTAAGACGTCCCTGGCATACGTTTGCCAGGAACCGGGAGCCAACACATAAAAGGCTACTTATACTGCAATAAAATTTCTTCCATAAAAAACCCTATTCTCAAAAACCAATCAGCAATAACTTCAAAAAATATAGTTTAATTGTGTTTTCTATCTCATATCTTTGTAATTGAACTAAAAAAATTAACTACTTTTGTATTCTTCATTCCAGGAACAACTAAAAAGTAACAACGATTAAGTCTTTCATCAAAAACTGCTAGATATGTGATTGGAACCCGACATGTTTTGATTCCACTGTCTTTGATTTGCTTGTGCGATTGTACTGCACCATGTTACGTACAAGTACATGTTACAGATTTTTTTCTTTTTTCTTTTTTATTTTAAAAATAAATCTTATTATAGAAAATGCTTAGATGGATGCCAAGTTAGCGGTGCCACGTCATTTGGAAGTATAATTTGGGTACCTTCTTGGAATACCTAACATTACCCATAATTTTATCAATTCATTGATTCATATAACGAATCAATTAATTTTTATCATTGATACATATGCTGTTGATTGATATAAGGTCGAAGATGCTCTAATCCACGAACTCGTGAAAGTGGGGAAGGGGTTGAAGTCTTGAAGATGCTGAAATTGACAACTTCTCGTAGGTCGTAGCACACCAAGATTAACTTATCTACAAACAAATTATTAGGTGTTAACATGGTTCTAAAACTTCTCGATTTAGTCGATTAATTTCTAATTAATTTTTGTATGGTAATCAATCGATTCGATTTTTGAAATCCGATTAATCCTATAAATTTATATAAAATTATATGTTTAATTGTAAATTAGACTAATTTATTAAATATTATTATAATATTCGATTAATACTCCGATTAATCCTTCCGATTAATTTCCGATTATCCAATTAATTTTAAATCGATACTCAACCGATTTATACCAACTTATACCGATTATCCATTTTTACAACCATGAGTGTCAATAAGAATCTATTGCCTTATCTTAAACAAATTTTGATAACTGGAATTTTAAATTCGCATTTTCCAACCATGTTAGGTAGTAGTATTTTTCAAAGATTTCAGTAATATTCAAATATTGAAATCACATCAACCCTGGATACAGCTAATAATGCAATTACTCCCTCTGTCCCAACCAATTGTTTACACTTTCCTTTTTGGGACGTCCCAACCAATTCTTTACGTTTCCTAAATTAGTAAGTTTTAATACTATTACACCCACTACTTCACTTATTTTAACAATACTTTACACTATTACACCCACTACTTCACTTATTTTAACAATAAAATCACTATTACACCCACTACTTCATTTATTTTAATAATAAAATCACTATTACACCCACTACTTCACTTATTTTAATCTTAATTCTTGGTCTCCATATTAAAAGCAAACGATAACAAATCGTTGGGACGGAGGGAGTATTATTTTTTCACATGGCCTCTTAATACTACACAACACATTAAAGAATTTAAACCACTTGAAAAATATATACTAGCAAGTATATCCTCATCCTCTCTCGCTAATTAGTTAGTCCATCTCTTAATCCTATATTTGAGGCCACCACCATGGACGGAGGCGGCAATGCTCCAGTCAACGCCGGCGCCACCGCTCGTGGTGGTGGCGATGGAGTTCCGGCCATCGGAATTCAGATCCATTCCCGCCGACTCCCTGATTTTCTCCAAACTGTCAAACTCAAGTACGTTAAATTAGGTTATCATTATCTCATTTCTAATTTATTCACTCTTTGTTTAGTTCCTATAATGATTGTTATCTTAATCGAAGCTTCGCAAATGAATCCTAATGATATTCATCAATTGTGGCTGCATCTTCAGTATAATCTCGTCTTTGTTATTGTTTGTTGTGCTGTACTTGTTTTCGGATTTACGGCCTATGTTATGACTAGACCTAGGTCTGTTTATTTGGTGGATTACGCTTGTTATCGTGCGCCTGATCATTTAAAAGCGTCCAATGATCGCTTTATGAGGCATTCTAGGTTAACTGGCGATTTTGATGAGTCGTCGTTGGAATTTCAGAGGAGGATTTTGGAGAGATCGGGTTTAGGTGAGGAAACGTATGTTCCCGAAGCAATGCACGTGATTCCTCCTCAGCCTTCCATGGCTGCTGCTAGGGCCGAAGCCGAGGAAGTTATGTACGGTGCTTTGGATAATTTGTTTGCCAATACGGGGATCAAGGCCAAGGATATTGGGATTCTTGTTGTGAATTGTAGTTTGTTTAATCCGACGCCTTCCTTGTCCGCGATGATTGTTAATAAGTATAAGTTGAGGGGGAATATTAGGAGTTTTAATTTGGGAGGGATGGGGTGTAGTGCGGGGGTTATTGCGGTTGATATGGCCAAGGATTTGTTGCAAGTGCATAGGAATACTTATGCTGTTGTTGTGAGTACAGAGAATATTACGCAGAATTGGTATTTTGGGAATAATAAGGCTATGTTGATACCTAATTGTTTGTTTAGGGTTGGGGGTGCAGCTGTGTTGTTGTCTAATAAGTCTGTAGATAGGAGGCGAGCAAAGTATAAGATTGTTCATGTTGTGAGGACACATCGTGGGGCGGATGATAAGGCATTTCGTTGCGTTTATCAAGAGGAAGATAGTGCTGGCAAAATTGGTGTGTCTTTGTCGAAAGATCTTATGGCAATTGCTGGTGGGGCTCTTAAAACCAACATCACCACATTAGGTCCTATTGTTCTCCCAATCAGCGAGCAGCTTCTCTTTTTTGCTACTCTGCTGGTTAAAAAGTTCTTAAATCCTCATGTGAAACCCTACATCCCAGATTTTAAGTTGGCTTTTGATCATTTTTGCATACATGCTGGGGGAAGGGCAGTGATTGATGAGCTCGAGAAGAATCTGCAGTTGCTACCAATACACGTGGAGGCTTCTAGAATGGCTCTTCACCGGTTTGGGAACACGTCAGCAAGCTCCATCTGGTATGAATTGGCATACACTGAGGCAAAGGGAAGAATGCGCAAGGGTCACAGGGTCTGGCAGATTGCTTTTGGAAGTGGTTTCAAGTGTAATAGTGCAGTATGGCAAGCTCTGCGGAATGTAAAAGCATCCAATTATAGTCCCTGGGAAGATTGCATCGATAAGTACCCGGTGACTGTAGTCTCGTAGCATTGTGAGAAGACCGTGGACTCTTCAAATGGTATATACCATCTGTAGTCTAGTCTTTGTCCTGTCTTTAAATTTTTTATCCTCTTAGTCTATTTTGGTTTTAATGTGAAATTGTTAGCCTTTTATTTTGATAGTTGTTGTTTCATGTACTCCATATTTTTCAATAGCTTGAGTTATTGCTCGTGTTGTAATATACAGAATTTTTATGCCGCATAACTTGTGTTAATTTTAATGCTAGATGGCCATGTCTTAATATCGTGGTACTTTCGTGATCATTTTAAGTGGAATTGCTACATTATGTAGATGTTAGTTCTTGCATAACTTAGAGATTTCTGATAATCAAGTAGGCAATATCAGATACGGAAAATTGTTCTGATCCAGGAAAATGAACAATAAAATAAGAACTACACACATTTGCGGTGACCTTTTTCTTTTAAACGGTTGGAAAGACCTACTTGAAGCTTCATTATTTCTAGTATATCTAGTAACATATATGCTGTCTTTGCTTGCAAGGATTTTAGTCTTTGGATTACTATTGTTTGATCAATTTCTACTCATTTCGGGATACTAATAACTGTACCTGCTTAACAGGTATTGTTAAAACCTTAGAAATAAAATAAAGTGACAGAGTAGTCCATGGGATAACTCAAGTTTGGATCCGGTATGATAATTCCAGGAAACAAACATGGTATTGGGGACAACTTACCCATTTTCTTGAATTGTCCAACTTGTGATGCCATTCGACAAATCATGCTAATTACATTATGATTTAAAATACAGAATAATGGCCCTGAGGTTGACCTCGGGGATCTTAGTTAAATGGATTTTCATTATAAATAATAGATGGCAATTTTGTAATAATATAACACTACCTCCTGTATTTACAGTAGTAGCCCTGCTCTTGTATATATTTTGTTTTAACCTCAGGGTTGGTACTTGAGGTAGACCCATCAATCTCAATAGAGAAATTCTGCTTTGGATTAAAAACTCATGTAATATAAATAAATAGGATGTCGTAAAAAATTTTGTAGCTTGTTTTTCTAGTTCAAAATGTATATGGAATAGTGTAATGTAATCTAACTTATGGGAGGGAAGATTCTTAATTTATGGAGCCTTTGCACCTAAACTGGAGTCTTGATGAAGTTCATGTTCACTTTTTAAATTTGAGAAAACTAAAGTAACGAGTCCTGAAGCTGGAAAAACTGCTATATCTGTTGTGAAATTTTTATTGTGTGTATATATATTAATCTGTGGTATATTTAGTTGATATATGTAGCTAACTGATATTAGTATCCTTACTCTGTTATATGATTGTAGTGCACTAGAGAATGTGCCATGTTTCTTGCACTATTGCCTCTGAATACATACTGGCTACTGGCTAGTTAATAGCCTAGGCATATGTTACTTTGACCAAATTTGATTTACTAAACTTATTTTATCTGGATGTTTTATATGTTTTCTTTGTTTTTGGACGTGACTATCCTTCTTGGCTTTCCTTGGGAGAAAATTGATTTATGCAAGATAGGCTTGAGATTGTAGAATTTAACATTGTGGGGGATATCATGGGGGTGTTTATTTTGGTTCATCTTCTGATTCTGAACTGACCTGTTCAAACAATCAGAGTTCTCATTGTTTTCCTTGCTCGGCTGCTTTTTGGACTAATAAGTAATACCTGTTTCTAGCCTCTTCCACTTTTCAAGTGTATGATTATAATTTGTGGAATTTAGCAAAAATATCTTATTGTCAAGCACAGTTTGTGGTTGCATTCATTACTTTTTCTTTTTCTTTTTTTCCCTAAAGCACGTGAACGCAGCCTTTGGAATGCGTTACTGTTGTGTTAGTAAGGAGTGCCATAGGTGCCATCGCCCATGAACCTCAAGTATAATGAGCCAAAATTACTAGGGGGTACACTTTTGTTTATTATCTTATCTTTTAAAATTTTAGAAATTACAAATATTCAGTTTAGAAGTTTGAAAAGGAAAGAAAGTAATAAAGATTGCTAAGTAATTTTTTCTTTCCCAATTGCTCAATGAACACCGTAGGAACTGGACTACATTTGGAAATGTAAATTTCTTTGAATGTGCTTCCTTGAAGGTAAACTATTCTAAAGCAAGATTCTCCAGTTACTAGTCTAGCTAAGAGCGAAGTACAGTGAAAAGGAAATTAGGTTCATTCATATGTAGAACTCATTCTGCTTTATTCGCATTCATGTGCGATTATTGTTCACATGTATAAAACATACAATGTGGTCTGATACAATTGCATCAAATCCCAGCCCAAGTTCTAACTGTAACAAAGCCTAATAACTCCTGCCAATGGGCATGTTCATATGTGTAATAGTAGATACATTATCAAATGTATATTAAACAAAACTGACAGATTGCATTTCTATATATTTCTAATGTTCTCATGAAATCCCCATTGATGTAGAAATGTGTAACATTGTGAAGAGAAGGGCTCTAAACAGCTTCGCATTGTCCTCTTCTCGCTAGCATGAGCTCAATATGTATGTAATGCTCGGTGTAATTCACTATAACAAGAATACAGGACTAGGAGTAGACATCAGCTAGAAATACGAAAATGAAATCATCTGAAAGACAGCTGAATCTCCTCAAGAGTTTTCCCTTTGGTTTCGGGGACCAAAATTGATGCAAAAGCCAATGTGAGGGCGCACATAAGCATGTACAGAGTAAACGTACCTGTACAATTTGCAAAAAGTGCAATTAGTAGAACTACAATCATACCATATAAAGCAAGCAGCACAATGGTATGTTAAGAATACATTTTTAGTTAATTGCTGTGTGTACAAGCAGCAGATAAGCTCTTGCATACTTCTCTAAATAAATATGTAACACGAAAAAAAGAAGGGATAGTGGGAACCTCCACTACTCCAAGACAACAACAATGGTGCAGTCATAGTGACCACCCAGGCAATGAACCAGTTTGCTAGTGTTGCAACACTTCCAGCAAGGCCTTTGATTTTGATTGGCAGAATCTGCAAACAGAACACACATGTATAAATATATATAAACTGCAGATAAGAAAGGAGTAACATGGAACACTATTTGATAATAACAGCTACAGATCACAAATATTGATAAAAAGTTGCTGCATTGCGAGCAAGATGGGACTCAGATGACAAAACAATTCTGACATGAACACAAAAAAAATCAAACCTAGTAAATATGACTAAAAGATTACTAAAGAAATTGATTTAATGCTACAACAATACATTTAATTAACCAATTACAAACTATAACTGCATATCCACAAGACTAAGAATGTGAAAGTATATATATACAACCACCATCAAGAACTATGCCAGGGTGTAACTAGCAAACGTGACTACAAGTAACCAAACAACTACACTATCCAATTTTGATACTTAAAAAGAGATTGATACACTGAATAAAGATGTAACGTAAGGTCACTAGCAACTTTGAATCTAATCCTGATTCAAACATACTCTCTGCAGCTACTGACTCTAATGAATAATAAAGTTTGGCCACCAGAAATTGTGTATGACCTAAGAGAAGAAAAGGCTAGATACATGACCAAACCAAGTAATTGTGTAGGGAAAACCTCTTACTCTATGCTGAAACGAGTACAGAAACCGGTAATTAATTTTTGAGAAGGCACATAGTAACAAACATGATGCATAGGAATATGGTTATATAGTATTGTTACCTCTGACATTATAATCCATGGTATGGGCCCCATTCCAAGAGAAAAGGCAATAATCATTCCCTGAGAAGTGATGCATTGAAAAATTAAGAATATGTACATAAAACTAAGCTCATTAGAGTAAACAGTCAGCAAACATACCACAACACCAACTAATGATAGGATGCCCAATATGCTATAGAGGGTGGAATCATCAGCCACAAAACCCTGCAATTACTTAAACTTTAAGAAACAAAATTGAAGGGAGCTGAATAGCTGTCACACAAAAACATACACAATTACTTTATGTGTGATAATGATTTTAATATTATATAGCCTCGTATATTTTTAGTCTGAAACAAAGAAAAACATAGTAGCTACCTTCACGAAAAAAGAAACTGCAACGACAAAGAGACTGAGAGTCATCCCTGTGGAGGAGATCTGCAACAAACAATCATGTTTTCATTGAATTAGTTGTTATAATGACTAAGAGATTATATAGTAAATAACTATGTATTATTTTTTCGACTTACTATGAGGAGAATCCGTCGACCAGTTTTGTCCACCAACCAAGTAGAAACTGCAGTGGCTATCACCTACATAGTAGGAAATCCATTATGAAGGCCAAGGTTGTGTATAAAAATAAAAGGGATTCAGGAATTTATATTATATAAAAGCTTCCGGTCAATCCTTCACTGTACCTGAACAGCCCCAAGACCAAAAGTAGCAGCATTACTTGATGAAATGCCTATAAAATAAAGAGAAAACTATGTAACTAATAGTTAATAGACCACAAGATATGTTTTCTGTTTCTAGAATCAATTTTGAAAGAGGTGACAAGGAAATCATACTCGAATAAGCAAGCAAACATTTAACTTCAAAAGAAGTGAAAATACACATTTTACTGCAATATCTGAACTTAAGCATTTACACAATTCAATACGTTATACCCTATATAACGACCTAGAAAATTTCGATTTTTTAATAATATTTATTTATTATAAATTATATTATGTGAATATTATTGTAAAGGTGAAATGTGTGTGAGATGCAGTTTATGTGATTATTTGATGATTTGGGTAAGCTGTGAAGATTGGTGTATTTTTATTTTTTTTATTTTTATTTTTGAGGATTTAAATATATTTAAATCATGCATTTTTTTTGGATCCTCTGTAAATTTTATAAAATTATCGGAGGAATTAAAAATCATGAAATCTTTTGTAATATTATCTTTATAATATTATTTAGTTTTTAAAATGGTTGGGTGAATTAATTTGGGTGTTTTAGTATTTTAAAATGATTTTAAGAGTTTTATGGTATTTAAAAGATCAAAACTTGCAAAATCCATATTTATTCATTTTTGATCCGAAAAATATTTTAAAAATATGTGTGTGATCGTAATTTTATATTCTTTATTTTTAAAAGTGAAAATTTTAATTTCACAATCTTCTATTTAATTTCTATTTATAAGAGTCGTTTAGTAGTGTTAAAATTGGGCCGAATGAGTTGTAGTAATACAATGTTATTGGGCCTAGCCCATTAAAAAAAAAACAGACCAGCAGGAGAACTATCGAGAGAGGTCGGGAAAGAGAGAAAAAAAAAGAAGAAGAAGAAGAGATTGGGGGAAAAGAGGGGAGAAATTAGGGATTTGGAAAGGAGAAATTGGGGGTTTTGATAACACACATATATATCTATATATACATACGCGTGTGTGTATATGTGCGTTAGTGTGTGCGTGTGTATATGAGCGCAGCAGCGTGTGTGTGTTCGGTGGTGATGGCGGCAAGGAGACAAAGAGAGAGATGATGGTGTGGTGTGGGTTCTGGCGCCTGTATGCGTATTGGCAAGGAGGAGGGAGAGAGAGAGAGAGAGAGAGAGAGAGAGAGAGAGAGAGAGAGAGAGAGAGAGAGAGAGAGAGAGAGAGAGAGAGAGCGGGGGGGGGGGGAGAGATTTTGGGGAGAAATCGGAATCGGAGGTATTCTCTTTTCGTTTATTTTATTTTATTTTCGATGTAATTATTTAATTTTCATTCTAGTTGTAAATTGTGATTTAATTATTTAATTGTTGTAAGTTAATTAGATTTAGTTGTTAATTTCGTAATTAGATTAATATTGTAAATTATGAATATTGTTTTATTTCCGTGATTTAATTCGGAGGTTTATAGTAAATTATAATTGTTGGAATAAGTTTTGGAATCCGAAATATATGCGAGTTTAATAATTGATAAACTTAATTATGAGCTCGATTAAATGTTTGAATTAGTAAATGTTAATTAGTTAAGTGTTGTAATTTAATTAAATTCAAATTGTGAGTTTAATGTGTTAATGGTTGTTGATGGGTCAATGTGGTAATTATGAATATTATCCGAATTCTATATTCAATTTGAAGGGCATAGTAATGATTAATTGTTATTGGTTAAGTGCTAGTAGTAATTTATAATTTTGGGAACTTGAATAATATTCAAGTTTAATAATGGATGGTTTAATTGTGGATTCGATAATCTGTTAGGTTTAGTGATAGTCAACGGTATAAAGCGAGTCGTAGTATTAGATGGCTTTACTAATTATGAATGTATAATTGTAAATTCTTGTTGGTTTATATGGATTAAATGATGTGGCTGAGTCATTATAATTGATAAATGCTAAGTGTAAATCGTTGTTGTCATATCAAGTGTAAATAGAAGGGTTGGCTAAATTGTAAAGGTCTATGTGCTACATGTTATAGGTCGAGTTATAGTATTTGTCGGATATTATGCTTGTCGAGTACTTGGTGGTAAATTATATGTGGTGATGAGCTATTTATATGGTTTTAAAATGTGATTTATATCAAAGATTAATTGTTAGATTTATTTGATTATGTGATTATCTGCGAGGAGTTGCAATGAGATCACAAGTCTTAAATGTCAATATTTAAAGACTTGTGTAATTCTCTTCAACTAGTTCCTCGGGCTTACGAATATCCATGATTAGTTATCACGAGTATAATTAATATACTTGAGTGGTGTGATCATTGATATAGCGTAAGTAATAGTTAGGGCTAGGGGTTGTTTCCTAGGACTTACGAACATCAATGATTGATTGTCACGTGTATCATTAAAATGCGTGAGAAATACGATCATTGGTGTAGCGTAAGTAGTAGTGTAATATAAAATTTCTTATGTGCTAGTTGCCGCATGTACGGACGGGTACTTTTCATTAATTGTTTACTTTTATGTTGCTGCAAGTTGAGGCAGCTTTATTTTTGTAAAAGCAGGGTTGAATTGTTTTTGATTGATATTGAGGGGCTGTGCCCATAGTCCGATAAATGAATACTTCATGCCGAAATTTTCTAAAAATCCCCTGCAAGTTTATTTAAAAGTCTATTTAAATTATTTGATTTCAATGCTTGAAAGTATGTTATGATATCTAAGGGTTTAAGTATATGTGTCGATGGATTATTTCGAGAATATATTATGGTTTTGAAAAGTATATGGTATGTCGTTTTGAGATGGTTGTGTGCCGTGTCTATGTGACTTAGTAACTATACTAAGACTATTATGTGAATATGAATGAATATGTCTATATGTATTGTATATGTAAGCGTTATAGGACGCGCATGGGTAGAATAGAGCCAACGATAAGGTTTTGCTTGAATTAGTACTGAAACTGTATTTGACATTGTAAAGGTTCGAGTAGGAGACTTGGCTAAGAGCAGTGCGGGTAAGCGGAAAGTCAAACAGAGGAATAATTATCAAGTCAACGGGTGTGCTGGCGTGGAGTTAGTAAAGTATGAAAGAAAGATAGAAGTAGAGCCGAGTAAGAAGACCAGCACGAAAAGTGTGGAGATTAGCGAGAAGTTGAGTTAGAGATCCATGATTAGGATCGAGAACTCCGTAAGTTGAGGCAAGTGTTTGCTCTTCACTTATCTTTCAAGTGATGCAATTCATTCCTCTTGTCGTGTAATGTAGTTTGATCAAATGTGTTTAGAAAATGATATACTTCCTAGTTAGCATGGAAATGTTTATTTTCTCTACCTCTAATTCGAATACCAAGTTTTTAAAAGAACCTTAAATATAATCTTTCCCGCTTAAATACTTTACTCAAGCTATGACATTGGATTCCTCAACTGAATACTATTTCTTTTATTTTCTTCAAAAATGTTTAAAAGACGTTCTAAATAGAGAGAATCCAAGTTTAAAATTTCCACGAATACCTGTTAATAAAATTCTTGATTTTTCACATAATTTCTCCAGTGGACCCCTTTATGGAAATGTTTCCTTCAAACTGATTTGCGACTAACTATCCTGAAATTATTTAACAAATAATCGTTTAAACTACTTTAATCGTTTATGTCAGTTAAGCCTTGCAATGTGTTGAAAATTTTCTTAAAAGCGTAGGGCTTGCCTATGTCCTCGCTCTAGCGTAGAATTTCATATGTTGATAATCTGGTTGCAATTTATATCTCTTATCTTTGCCCAAGTCGATTTACTCTTTAATCAAGTTAATGACAATGTTCCTCAATACTCATATCTATCTTGTCGATACATATTCGAATTGTCATTCTTTATATTCCCCACCCTAGTTGGTATCGAACTTGTCGATATCTTTTAAAAACCTTGATTGTTCGTTTGCTCCCTGTAGTGTATCGAACTTGTCGATACTAAATGAGGTTGTTGTTTCTTATTAACTCTTAATCTTGAGTTATTATTCTGGACATGAGTTTCTAGTTGTTTGGAGATCAAAGGTTGTCGATTGTCCCGACACCTAGTATGGATGATTTAGAATTGGAAATATTTTTAAATGTGGCCCTTGGGGCGTAAAACCCTTCGGGGTGGGACCTTATTATGGTCGGAAGTTAAGGCCAATATGTGCCATGGATCCAATTAAGGACATTGTTGTGCGCGTTTGTCCTAGGACATTGTTGTGTGCGTTTGTCCGGGGTTAGTGCTGACTGATCAGCAGCATAACTTTGATGTTTTTTTTTAAAATATATAAAAAATTCCAATTCTAATCTATATTGTACGATTGAGATGTTAGTTCTTGACTCTTTGGAAGTCCGTTTCAGTAATATTTTGATATCAGAACTTTTATCAGTTCTAGTTTCTGTTGCACATTATAAATGGTGAATTGTTGGCTCTTGTGGCAATCTAAAAATTGATCTCACTGATTCTTTCTAATAATGAGATGAAACTCCTTTTGTTTATCAGAGTTGTCAACATTTATTTTAAAATTGCTATCACTATTGCACTTGCTGAGCATTGTTGGCTCACTCATGTTTCTGTTTATTTCTCCAGTTGTTAGAGATGATCAGAGGATCTAGTGATCAGTTGGTATTGCTCTATAGGCAGTGAGAGGAGATGTTCGGGTTACAGATTCTCTCATTGGTTGGTGGTTGGGAACTAGTCAAGGTTGAATATCTAGTTAGACGGTGACCTTATTTATTCACAGAAATTGTATATTATTTTATTCGGATTCGGGTTGTAATAGTTAATTAGTAGTTGTTTCATACTGTGACCTGTGAGCGGTCTTGGTTAGTTAGAATTTATATTTTTTTTATGATTTTGTCAATATTATGTGGTGAGCAGATTTGGATACAGTTGGATTAGTTTTGTTGATTTGGACAGGTGGTTAGTTATATTTATGAATACATCATGTCAAAATTTTCTGAAATTTCCCTGTAAAATATTTATTTACTTATCAAAAGCCTGTATATTAATATAGTAAAGTGAGGGTGTTACACCCTATATATACAATTATTAAGAGTTAATTACACTTGACATCCCTAACTTTACTCCAAATTCAATCATGTATACATAGTTTCATAAATCGCACTTTACATCCCCTAACTTTAAATCATGGGTTGAATCACAATCCCTTATGCATTTTTTTTATCAGAAATACTATTGCTTTTAACGAATATACTGACAAATGCGATATTAAATTGTTGCAGTGATTGAAAAAATTTTAGATTTCAAACATGTCATTAGTTTTACACTTTTAAAAATTTTAAATTATAATCTAATATTTATTTTTACCATTAATCATAATAATAGATTTAACAAAAATTGAACTAACAGGTTTCAATTAAATACAGTTGTAACTAGTATGATATACGATGCATGTAAAATTATTAAAATATATTTATACCATCTTAAAATATAAAATATATAATCATTGCACAATTTTATATCGTATTTGTCAAAATATTCTTCAAAAGCAATAGTATTTTTGATAAAAAAAATTCTTAAGGGGTTGTGATTCAACCTATAATTTGAAGTTGGGGGATGTGAAGTCCAATTTATGAAACTAAATATACATAACTCAATTTGGAGTAAAGATGGGGGATGTAAAGTGCAATTAACTCAATTATTATTATCAACTTTAAGCAATATAAAGTATAAACTAACTGAATATTTTTTGAAAAAACTTCAGAATTTAAGCCATTCTACAAAGGTGATTTTACCAGCATGACAACATCTATACAACTCACCAGCAGATTCAAAAATGGTACTCGAATAGAAGAGGACACCATTAGTTCCAGACAGCTGTTGAAGGACAAGCAGTCCAATTCCTATCTGCAGGTTAAATGTATTATAAGTTGCAGTGCGTAATCTATTTTATCATTTATCAGGTTAAATATGTACATAGAAAACTAATTAGATGAAAGAGCGCTTTTACATCTGTGATCTTACCATCAGAGGAAACCAATATCTTCGTTGTTTCAGATCCCGAAAACGGATTGCCGTTGTTCTACTTGTTGATGCCACAGACCTCTAAACAATAGGTAGCATAAGATAGCAAGTATTTTCATAAGAATAAATATATGTTCACTTGTTCAGTAGTTAAGTTTGCTAATTCCAAATTTTACCTATGAGAGTTAAATTGCGAAAACTATTGCAAGGATTGTTTTGTTTCGACTACAATAAGATACAGCAGGCTAGGTAGATGCAGAATGCATTGTACCTTTATTTCATTCACTTCAAGGGAAATATCAGTCTCAAATCCACGAAGAACTTGCAAGGAAACTTCAAAATCTTCTGTCATGCCCATTTTTGCCTAAGTTCAAAGAATTAATTCAATCAATATGATCATATAATAGCATGTAGTACACAGAGACTCTTTACAAAACTTACCAACCAACGAGGAGATTCTGGGATGAAAAAAAGGCCAGGAATCAACACCAGACAAGGCAATGTCCCTGCCAGCAGAAGAAAAGTTAAATAAGCAGAATGCATCACTAACTATCCACATATCTGTGTGTGTGAGAGGGGATGACATCTGGAATGAATAGGTAAATGGCAATTGGTATAGCTAGTGAGACAGCCAGTTGTCCAATCCAAGTAGTCCAATGGCTCATGCTGTGAAGAGGTTGATCTCTTTCAGTTTATGACACTGTTTTGGCCTAATTAGGGAACATGGACCTCCAATTAATGCAAATTTATTTTTTCCTTTTAATTGCCTTCCTAGTTCCTATATGTCGTCTGTTTTTTATGGTTACCTCTTCACACACACACTTGATCACTCTGTATTACATACTGGCAACTTCAGACCAGGTCGTGGTTAAACAAGTCTGAACCAAATTCAGTGGGAGGAGCCATTTCTATGTAACTCTGCAGGCAACTTCAACTCAAACAACGAAACTAGAATGTGGCAGTGTGAGATTATAATGTATAGCTAATGCTACTATTTAGTATTTAATATGTGAAACCCCATCATTAGAGATAATAAAGTTCTATAAACCCAGTCCTAGTTACTACAAAACAATAAGTTTTCAATAAAACATATTACTACTATGTTCACATGCATTCCCTCTAGGGTGATAGCTAGAAAACATAGTTCATATGATAAAATACATAAATAAGCACATAATGTGGGGACAACAAACACGAGACTCCAAAAATGTACCTAAAACTGCTAGTACTCTCCAATTAACAAACAGTCCGAGCAAATAGGACAGCATGATTCCAATTGTGACAGCGAGCTGCATGACAACAAGATAATAGAAAAGAATAATCATAATACAAGTTTATAAGTTCATAAACAAACACAGATTGAATTTGTAATTGAATTCAGGTACCTGATTCACTGAACCCAATCCTCCTCGCAAATTTTGAGGTGCTATCTCAGCTATATATACAGGAACCTATGATTAAAAATATTATAAATTGTACTAGGCCCCATCTGTTGCAAAACACACACGAAATTTTTTAGATGAAAGTACCGTGTAGGAAATAATTCCAACGCCGAATCCCTCCAGCAACCTACCCATATATAAAAACGAAGAATCCTAAAGGGACAAGAACACAACTATTAGAAAATCTTCTTAATGATGCAGTACAGACAAATTAACAAGGTAGAGGATCATAGGCCATTAGGAGTCTCACTTTTGCAAATGATATCGCAAGCCAGCCAATGATATTAGGAATTGCTGCTATCATCAAAGACTGCAGGTAAAAAGATTAAATCTACTATTAACAACTCCAATACCAATAAACTCTATTTACAGAGCAAAACGAGGAAGTAAGCCAAAATATGTTTTCTAAAAAGACATTAAAATTTACCCCTTTCCGTCCAATGTATTCGGCAATTTGACCACTAGCTATTGCCCCAACCATAGCGCCTACATTCGACAAAGAACCAAACAAAGAGAACTGACCAAATACCTCTAATTAGTATGCAATTCCAAAGCAATTAACAATAAATTTACAAGGCAACATAGATATATGTATATGAACCTCGGAAACAGTAAGCTTGAGATCATTGGAGATAGCAGCTTGAGTAGGAGAAGAATAACCACACTGCAATAAATACAAAACAATTAATGCCAAATATATGTTAAAGAACAATAGTAATCCAATATTTTCTTATAACCTACTTGTCATTTTCAAGATTCTAATATACAGCTAGCTATTTAAAAGCAAATAAAAATTGGAAAACATGTCAGCTTCGCACGGGGAGTGGGGGGAGAGAGAGAGAGAGAGAGAGAGAGAGAGAGAGAGAGAGAGAGAGAGAGAGAGAGAGAGAGAGAGGAGGGAGGAGGGAGCGAGCGAGAGGGAGGGAGAGGGGGAGGGGGGAGAGAGAGAGAGAGAGAGAGAGAGAGAGAGAGAGAGAGAGAGAGAGAGAGGAGGTTATAGTATAGTATACATACAGTGAAACCGAATTGAATAGGACCAAGAGCAACGATCAAAACACAAGCAAGAACAGAAATAGAACTATCACGAATAGCCTGAGAAGAACCCATCATGCTAGATTGTCGAGAACCCATACGATACCAACTCCCTGTATGTAAAAGTGGCTTTCGCAGATCTTTTGGGAACCCATCTTCATTATCGTCTCGAAAACTCATCTTGTTGAATTCAATCAATCAATGAGTAGCAGAGTGTTGAAATCAGTGAATAGAGTACGAAGAATTATGGCAGATGAGAAGGTGGGGATTTTTTGAAACTCAAAGGGATGAGAGTTGCCAAGATTAACAATGTTCAGTTTTTTGTAGTATCAGACTACCACGCTGTCTGTCTGTCCGTCCTCAATTCATACATGTGTGTTTATTTCTTTTGTATTTTTTTTCCTTATGTCAGGATCATGTTCATGGATATGGTCTTTACTCTTATCCCTTTTTTTTTTTTAAGAAAATGTTCAAAATGGCATAAAATTGGGATTGAATGTCCAAAATAACATTTTATGAAAAGCTTGCCCTCCACTAGCACCAGGGTTCTAAAAATCGGTAACTCGGTCCAAGTACTCGGCCGAGTACTCGTTTTGGACCCCTAAACCGATCCGAGTAGTGATTAATCGGACCAAAAATCGGTTTTTGCTATAACTCGGTCAAGACTCGGGTTGACTCCGAGTAATCGGGGTCAAACTCGGGTTTGACTAATTTTATTTTTTTTCTAAGTATTAAAATATAATTTTTATTGCTCAACTTATAGACTATAATTATAATCTAGATTCGGCCCAATTAAAAGTCCTCTCTCTCAAACATTCTATACATACACTTATATCAAGTTTTAATATTATTAATAATATTAATATTATTACTTGGACACATGTACACTAAAATTAGAATATGCAAAAATTTCAGAAATCTAGTATATTTCTAAAAAAAACTCTAAATATTATTAGTAATATTAATATTATTACTTGTTAGCTGGGTTGTAATAATATTATTAGTAATATTAATATTATTGTTAAGTTTTAAGTTTAACACATGTACACTAAAATTAGAATAAATACATATAAATTATGAGAAAAAAAAAAAGTTAAAAAACAATATCCGATTAGTAGTCCGAGTACTCATTCCGAGTACTCGCCGAGTTTCCGATTACTCATTTTTCTGGACCAAAACCGAGTTGGTCCGATTTCCGATTTTTACAACCTTGACTAGCACTTTCCTAATGTTATATACACTACATTTTTTCATTTTTTCTTCTTTTTTCAATAATATTTTCATTCTTTTAGAATCAGTTCTCAGTACTACATAAAAAACATCAACGCAATATTTTAAACATTAAAATATTATTATTAAAGTATTAAAATTTTACTTTTTATTTTTTTAATTAAAATTTTTAAATTTTAACTATATTTTTTTATTTGTTTCGGGTTGATTTTTTTTCTAACCCTAACCCATACCTACCGGGTTCGTGTCGGGTTTCGGGTCATTTCGGGTTTCACCACCTCAACTCATTTTTAGATTGACTGAAAATATACTCTCATATTATATACTCCCTCTTTCCCCATTTATAGGGAAGGATTGCTTTTGTAAAAATTTTTAAGAAAAAACAGTTCATTTCACTTTCATTACACGTGAAAGTTACAATTCAAATGTATAATATATATTGTACCCATTTTGTGAGGTGTAAAAAATTGCATGTCATATAAAAAATATTGTTATTACTATTAAATAAATATAAATCAACTAGCGAGTCTTTATCATTGCACGTGAAAGTTACTTTATTGTACTTAAATTTAGTTATTTTAGACATAAAAGTATTTCAAAATTAGGGTTATAAAAAGAGGGTTCATTAATTTTCGGTTCATTTTCGGGTTTTGGGTTCGTGTCTGATTGTACCTTGTATTTTCGGGTTGAATATCTGTTGACCCAAATTCGTCGTATTTTCTCGGGTTGGGTTCGTGTCGTGTTTCCGGTTGGGTCGAAAATTGCCACCCCCATTCTTTTAAAGGTTCAATAGTTAACTTTTGAGGTTCAATAATTTCATTTTGGGTTTTAGAAATATTCAAAATGACGAATAAACAGTATACGGACTTAGGGTTTAGGATTGTCTACAACCTTAGACCCTAAACCCTAACTTATCCTGATTTTTAAAAAATGGGGACTGGTCCCCGATTTTTTAAAAATCAGGCCGCCGAACTCTGTAAAATTTATATGTATTTCCTTAGGGGTTCAACAGTTAATCTTTAGGGTTCAACAATTCCATTTTGGGTTTTAAAAATATTCAGAATGACGAATAAAAAAATTACAATTTGAAATTGCTTTTGATTATAAATTTTTAAATAGTATTTACAAATATATATTTAGTAAAAGTAATAAAAAAATAACTAGTTAACACCACTTAAAGCAATGCTTAAAAAAATGTTGTTGCTGAAAACTCAAATATTAATGGCTTTAGGCTAAAAACGAATCTACAAACTACAACAAGCGTTTTACATGAAAAACGCATTTTGTATATGTGTTTTGACCCTGTAACGTGTGTTCTAAATGCGTTTTTGACGTAAAACGTATGTTGTAGATACGTTTTGACAAAACGTGCACAATATTTTTAGGTAGTGCCATTTTGAACATTTTATTAAAATTTTTGACGTTTTGACCTTTCAACCTTTTTTTTTCTTTCTTTTTAACTTATGGATCATGAATATGGTCTGTGATTCACTTTTATTTAGCAATTTTCTTTTTTTTGGACATTCAAAGTTATATTAGTTAAATTTATTTAAATCGAATCAAAAATATTTATCCAGTCCACATCGCCTTCCAGCACCAGGTGCGTGCAGCTCCGATGCAATTGGCACATGATTACGTGTGTTTATACGGTACAGCTCAGCTTAATGAACTTACACGTAATGGAGATTTAAACGCCATATAAGCTGATAAAGTCCTGGCCATGCATTTTTCATGGCCCCAGAGTTAGAATTTTTTAAGTCGGATATTGTAAAAAAACGTCCTAGGAAATAGGAGCCTAAGAATAAGTCCAATGTAATGCTATTTTTAATTTTACTAGCTTATAATTCGTGCAAAGCACGGGTTATTTTTATTTTTTTAAATCTATTTATAGTTTAGTATATATAATATTTTAAATATTATTTTTAGTTTAGTATTAAATCTAAATTAATATGCTGTTGGTGGGAATCGAACCTTCAACCTTTCTATATAACATAATCTAGTATTAATTTTATATTAAAATGTTGTTGGCGGGATTCGAACCTTAGACCTTCAACTTTTAGTATTGTTGTATCTAACGGTCATGATCTATCTGAATTGAAGATTTAACGGTTGTGAATGAGAATAACCAAAAATAATGGGATAACAAAAAATAAGGGGGTAACCAACTACAAATTATACCCCCTTTCGCTTATTATAATATTAGTCGACTAAGCCGCGCTTCGCGGCGGCCTTATAATTTTTTTTTAAAATTTTAAATAAAGATCATTTAAGAAAAAAAAATGACAAAAATATTTTTATAATATCAATATAAATTGGTGAACACAATAATGTATAAATTAAATATACATATATAATAAGATAAATTATTCAAATATTTTTCTATACCGATTTTGTCTTACGATTTTTTAGGCCGACACCCGTTGTATATATTATAAAATTACTAAGCGTACACAATAAATTTTGATTTTGATTTACCGATTTTGCCTCAAAATTCTTTTTTAAAATTTTAAATATATCTAAAATATCAATATAAATTGGTGAACACAATATTGTATAAATTAAATATACATAAATAATAAGATAAAATATTCATATATTTTTCTATACCGATTTTGTCTCACAATTTTTTTGGTCGATACCCGTTTGTGTATATTATAAAAATACTTAGCATACACAATAATAAAAATTTAAATACTAAAATGCTCTTTGACTTTGATTTATCGATTTTTCCTCACAATTTTTAGGCCGACGCCCGTTGTATATATTTTAAAAATACTAAGTATATACAATATAAATTGAGTAAATATGATTACAAACGTGGTGATAAAATTTGAATATTAGAAGTAATGATTGTATATATATAAGAATATAAAATTTCTTTTCTATTTGAATATATACTATAAGAATATAATATTTTTTTTTCTATTTCGAATATATAATTTTTTCTTCCCATCAAATTCGAAAACCTTTTCAATTTCGAATATGTAATTTGAATTCTTCTACCCTACAAATTCGAGAACCTTTTCTATTTCAAAGATGTTTATGTTAACGTTTATATTAATGTTAAAAAAGGAAGTTTTGATTTCTTTTCTAAAAAATAGGATTTAAAGAAAGAAATTTTAATTTTAAATATTTTAAATAGAGGAGCTCTAGAAAAATAGATAAATATGAATCGAGTGATTCTAGAGCTCCACCAAACTCCTGAGGAATTTCCTTTATATATATAATAGATAGATAATATAGATTATTATATTATAATATTAAATGTTTAAAAGTTTAATTTGAAAAAAGCTTTAAAATTAAATACATATATGCATCTTTAATTCTAAAGTTAAAAATAACGATGCAATAATGCATTAATTCCATATTACCATCTAACCATATCTAATGCAGCACAAAAGCTAAACAAAAGAAAACGTTAATCCTTACAAATATTCTTACACGAAAAATTCTTAAAAATCTTGAATTTACACTGCAATCTTCGAATTCACAAAAAAATTCTTGAACGCACAAGAAAGAAGAAGAAAAAAATTTTATTATTTTAATTTTAATAAAAAAAAGATATCGCACAATCTCTAATTTTAAAGTTAAAGTCTTTCTCTGGAGGGTGGGACGCAATAATATTCCTGTTAAAACTAGACTCATAGAGAAAGGAGAGAATCTCCCTACTATGTGTCAGTTGTGCAATGGGGATGAAGAACAGTTGGTACATGTGTTTATGCAGTGCTCGTTTGCTTCCCAATGTTGGCTTTATGTAGGCTTGTCTGAAGATTGGCAGCAAGTTAATTCAGTTCCAGACTGGTTGCTTGATAAGATCCAAAGTGGAGCACGTGTTGAGGTTTGTAAAATTGCAGAAGTACTCTGGGGCATGTGGCATTGGAGGAATAAAAAAGTGTGGGAGGGTAAAACAGCTTCGCCATCTGTAGCAATGGATTGGAGTGCTAAGGTGATTGGTGATTGGCGAGAGGCAGTGAAGAAAAAGGCTAAGAGTAGTAACCACAATAGCAGTTGTTCATCTGCAGGTGCTCAAAGGTGGCAACCACCAGAAGTAGGGAAGTTAAAAGTTAATGTTGACGCCTCTTTGTCATCGAATTTTGAATCGTTTTCGATTGGCATAGTGCTTAGAGACCATACAGGCCAGTTTGTTGAAGGTAAAACCTGCTGTATGCCAGAGGTGGGTTCGGTTTTTGAAGCTGAAGCGATTGGCATTAGGGAGGCACTGTCGTGGATAGGAGATAAAGGCCTGGAAGGGGTTGCGTTCGAGTCAGACTTTATGTTAACAATCAAGGCTCTACGCAGAGGTGAAAGTAATCAGTTAGAAGTGGGGAATGTTCTTCAGAGGTGTGCGAATTTGCTGCAGATGAACCCGACTTTCTCAGTACATTTTGTTCCAAGACAAGAGAACAGGGTTGCCCATGAGTTGGCTCGTTTTCCTTGTTTAAATGCTTGTCATATTGTGTTTACGTCTCCTCCTGAATGTCTGTTGGAGGCTTTATTGTATGATGGTTCCGTTTAATGAAATGCATTTTCTTTCAAAAAAAAAAAAAGATATCGCACAATCTCTCCATCCTTTTCTAAAAATCTTCACCAATATTTTTCAATTTGGCGATCATGCCATTCAACAGCCTCTGCACCGTGCTCATGCCTATATTTCGTTGTTGTCTTTACAATGCAATCTTCGAATTCATAAGGAATTTCCTGAATTCACAAGAAAGAAGAAATTTTTTTTTTAGGATTTTAATTTTAATAAAAAAAAGATATCGCACAATCTCTCCATATTTTTCTAAAAATCTTCACCAATATTTTTCAATTTGGCGATCATGCCATTCAACAGCCTCTGCACCGTGCTCATGCCTATATTTCGTTGTTGTCTTCTTGCGAGTCATGAGTCTCAGTTAGCACTGAAATTTCTCCTACATCAATATATCAATATATGAATTGTATGTTGATGTAATTTATATAAAAGTTAGGAAAGAGATCGATATATGAATTGTATGTTGATGTAATCTATAACCTTTATTAATAAGTAAAATCCTTTTTTAATGTACTCCATTTGTTTCAAATTAGTAGTCCACTTTCAAAAAATTACGTATATTAAGAAACTCAATCATTAATGATCTAAGTATATAAAGTCAATCTTAGAAATTAAAACTCAAGGTAATATGGAAAGTTTAAGTAAAAAATTGCCTTGAAAGTATGAGTGAGACAACTATTTTGAAACAAAATTGTTTTTGAAAGTGGACTACTAATTTGAAACGGAGGGAGTACTAATTTGTACCAAATTTGATTCGCACCATATTTTGGTCTCAACCCTAGAATTCAATGTTGTTTTTATAAAATAAATAAAAAATTCTTTTACAATTATAATTTTTTTTATTGCAATTTAATCAAAAAAGACTACGAATACATATGTTGATCTAGGGTGATACGCTTATTTATAATGAATGAAATGCATTTTTAAATGGTACTTCGGTACCGAAATTTGGTTCCACCCCTAAGTTTCCTATTTCTCCTAGGATTCTATATTAATTTTTAATAAAATAATAAAATTGTTAAATACTATAATAATTGTAATTTTTTATTATAACTCTATTCAGTTCACAAATAACGTATTTATCATAATTCTGTACATTTTTACGTATAGATCAGAATCATTTAAATTTTTTTCTCGATTTTCTTAAATAAACTTAAATAAATAATATATAAAATGACCTTTATTAATGCGCAAGTTTTTTTGTAACTAACACAAGTTTTTCTAATAAATTAATGATCAATTTAATTAAATTTTTTTGGTCTCGTGCATCGTAAATGTTATCATCTAATATTTCATTAATAAGTGAAATCCCGTTTTAATGATACTTACTTCTAGATTCGTTTCTCCGAAATTCTGATGTAATTACAATTTTTAATTATAAACTATTGAGTTGCATAAATAACGTAATTTTCTTTTGTACTTTTTTCATTTTTAAATTATTTTTTGTAATAAATAAAAGAATTTTTATAAAAATTTAATAATAAAATGATCAATTTAATAATTAAATGATCAATTTAAAAAAAATTATCTCGCCGCACGGGTTATCGAGCCTGTTTGGCATAGCTTTTTTAAGTCCTTATGGAATTATTTTCGGGGTAAAAATTTCATATTTTGATAATTTTTGTATAAAAGTATTTAATGTATGTTTGAGATTTTATAAGTTGCAAAAAAAAGTTAACTTTTTTCAGGAAAAAGTTAGTGTTGTGGAATAAAAAGTAGGGTTATCGAATTGCGGTTAGGGTTCGTGAGCTTCGTGCTTTAATGGCTGCGTTTGCGTTATCGTTACCTAATTCGGGTCCTCACAAGATGCCTACGTATCTCAGAGTTGAGAATCAAGCCAAGACGTAGTTCTGAGATGAGGGGTCTGACCCTTTATATAGGCTGTGAAAGCCTTAGAATCGTAATAGGGTTTGGAGACTTGGTGGACAAGTCACCGTTATTGAGGAAGGTTCTGACTCCTTCCTTGTAGGAGTTAGTTTCCATGTCGAATTAGGTGCCTTGGAGGCTACATAATATCCCAGGGATATTCTAGAACGTTCCTTGTTTCTAGAACGTTCCCGGTTTGTGGATCAGGCCCATGTTAGAAACAAGCTTATACCGGGCGTCCCCGGTTTGGGCTTAATCATTAATTACAAATTTAATGCCCAACTAGGGTTTTGAGCCTCATTTATGAGCCAATAAATATTGTATTAATTATGTCTTTAGGGATTATTTTTCACCCATATCATTTGCCCCCCAACTTCTAGGAAAACTTGATTTCGTAGAAGTTTAAGGTCACACCGACCCTACCAGGGTATCGTCTTACAGTGAAGTGTGGAGCGACCTACACATTCACAACGACTAAAATTCTCTCCCAGGTTAATACTTAAAAAAGTTAAACGTTCCTTGGACTCTCGAACCTTTTTCTTAAGATTTCTGGGCCTTTCGGGAATAGGATTAGTGCCGTTTCGAGCTCGTTGACACTAATCCAAGTGCAATTCATGCATAGGATCCTTTATCATAAATTCATTAGTGCTTTATTTCCCTCAACTTATCTAAGTTAGGGTTAATATCAGGCGGTCATTGCTCATAAGCCTTAATAAGGGCTAATTTTTTAGCAAAAGACACTAATTCGGCCCTAATCGGGGCTAAATAACCCTAAACGGGGCTATAAAGGCCTTAATCGAGGCTAACTAACTCGTCCTTGATGTAATTATTACTAGGATATCCATCCTTAACCTTAAGATAGGTTAATACTCGAGTGGAAATCCTTAAACGTCGCTAAACGAGGTTAATCACCCCCTAACTGCGATTAGTGAAATCCCAACCTCAAATTTTGAAGTCAAGCTCATATTGTAGAGATTTTTATAATCTCCTTGACGGAAAAAGAGTCACGTGAAAATACCCATTTTTGAGCGTTCTAGAGCCAAACGAAATCAGCTAGGGGTCCAGGTGTTCGAAACACCTGGACCCATTTTTCCTCCATATTTCTGCTCGGCCTACCCTGGTCGGCCATTTGGCCAAGGGTGGCTGGGACCCACCCAAGACTATAGAGAATTTAATGAGCTTCGCGTGGACAGTAAGATCGTCCAAATCCGATATCTGGAGCTCGAGATATGGCCCAAACAGCATGGATAGGCCGGTGGTGTTTTCAAACCCTCCTTAAGAGTTTTGTAGTAACTTGTTCTCAAACGAATCACCTTGATTGCTTGAAACTTCATGTCTTTAAACCCTCAATCTTTCAATCATGTTTGAATCATGGATCCGCAACTGATATTGGTTGGCTGAGGGGTGTTTCGAACACGTCAAGGGTTTCTGGTTTTCAAACCAGACCTGATTTTCAACACCCCTAACACTTCTAATGTAATTCTCGATTTCAGATGAGGCGAATTTAGACAAGGCATCAGCCGTTATACAAGGAGGCATTCCTCGAACCATATCAACTGTGATTTTTATAATCCTCTGGTATTTCATCATCGTTTCATCGTTGGCTTCAAAATCTCCATTCTTTTGGGCTATCACCAGCCTTGAGTCTCCACAGACTTTAAGGTTTTGTGGCCCTCATGGCTAGATCCAAGCCTAGTCCGGCTATTAAGCCTTCATACTCTACCTCGTTATTGGTCGTTGATAAATTCAACTTCAAGGCATATTCAATCGTGAGCTATCAATGGTCAGTAGAACTAAACGAGCTCCATTTGTTTTTGTTTTTGATGTCACATCAAAATAGGTCACTCAATATTCCTTTTGTTTTTGATGCCCCATCAAAATAGGTCACTCAATATTCCTTCTGAACCTCATCTTTCTCTCCCTCTTGGGGTGTCTCATCTTGACCTTGCTAGGGTCTTGTGCCTTCCTGCCCCCCGACTTCTTGGTTATCAATGGTACATTCAACCACGAAGTCGGCAAGTGCCTGTGGCTTAATTGCAATTCGAGGATTGTACGCGATAATAAATTATCCGAGTTCTATCGCCCACTTAATTAGCCTTCCATTGGCCTTCGGGCTATGCAATATGCTTCTTAACTGTTGGTCCATCAGGACTTCAATTTTGTGTGCCTGGAAGTACGGTCGTAGCTTCCTTGGGGCTGTTACCAGTGCCAAAGCAAAATTTTCAATGGGAGAGTAATTCAACTCAGCTCCGTGCAACATCTTGCTCACGTAGTAGATAGGCTTTTGAACCTTGTTTTCCTCTTCAGTGCTTGTTCGGATATCGCTAGATATAGATATAGGGTCTCTCCGGGACTAGGTTTGGCCAACAACGGGGCTTCAGTTATGTACTTTTTCAACTGTTCAAAGGCCTCTTGGCTTTCTGAAGTCCATTCAAAATTTTTCACCTTCTTTGATGTTTGAAAGAAAGCCAAACACTTATTTCCAGACTTGGAGATGAATCTCCCTAAGGCTGTAATTCTTCCAATCAATTTCCGTACGCCCTTTATGGAACATGGTGATTCCATATCTAGGATTGCCTTGATCTTATTAGGGTTGGCTTCTGTACCTCGCTTTTAAACCATCAGACCCAAAAATTTTCAAGATCTCACGCCAAAGGCACACTTGGATGGATTCAACATCATTTTGTGGTGCCTCAGCACTTCAAATGCCTCTCTGAGGTTCTTAATATGGCATGCCTTGATTAGGCTCTTGACTAACATGTCATCCCCGTAGACCTCCTTGGTCTTCCCGGTCAAGGGTGTAAAAAATCTTGCTTGTTTATTAGCCTATGGTAAGTGGCTCCTGCAGACTCCTCATCTTGGGTTGACATCAACCTAGAGTTTTTAAAACAACCTTCTTTGGCTCGATTGGCCATCATGGCTTCAATGTTTATCTTGGTTCTTGGGGCTTCTCTAGAGGCCTCTCGGCTGGCATGTGCTCGGCCTTATGGCTGTTCGAGTGTTGAACGTCGATGCTCGAATGTCGATGTTCGAATGTCGAATGTTGATGTTCGAAATTAAGGATTTTCAACCTCAAGGAAGTTCTTTAAACTCTAACCTTGAAGTTTTGATGAAAGAGTGCATATTGGACTACCTTCAAATGGTTTCAAGCCAAGTTTTGGGTGTCTTAAACCACCAAAACATCAGAGCCTCTGGTCGGCTCCTTATGGTCGGCTGAAGGCCTCCTTGGCTTCTGGTCGACCCCATGAGGTCTTGAACCTTCCCTAGGACGTTTTCAATCCCCATTTCAGGGTTGATATTCAAGTGTTCAACGCTGGTGTTAGATGTTCAATGTTGGCGTTCTGGATCGAGAATCCAAAATTTCAGATTGGTTTTCAAGTTTTGACTTGAAGCTTCAACCTTTGGATCTTGATTGGAGGTTCATGACCCCCTCAAGTTTGACCTTCTTGGCCTTTATGGCCAATATCTCATGTTTCTCCACCTAGGATTCGAGGTTGATATTCACATGTTCAACGTTTGTGCTCATATGTCGACTACCAAGTATTCACGACCTTTCTTTTGGATTGATGTCAAACTAAAGTTCTTTAGGATCCCTTACTTGACTTCATGTCTTTCATGGCTTGTCTCAAACCTTTGTTCTGATTTCAGGGTTTTCAAACCTATCTTTGCTTCTCGTTTTTCTTGATTCTAGGTCAAGGATTTAAGGTTGATCCTCGATTTAGATTTCTAGAAATACAATCCTGTAGGCTTCTTGCCTTTTAAACTTCCGAGACGAAAACTTGTTTGAACTTCTTAATCCTTGTTCAAGGATATTCTTATATCCGTTGACCTTAGGACTATAATTCAAGGTTCTTTATTTGCTTCATCCTTGTATCCTCACTCCAGGTACTTAAAAAATATTGAAGAGTAGCTAGTTCTTAGCTTCCACAGCCTTGCATGGCTTTGATTGCCAGATGTGGCTTTTTAATCATCTTGTCTTTTATCCAGGGTCCTTCAAGACTTAAACTCTTATTTGGTTGTATTATAACCTAACTCTCGACCATTCAGGGTTTTTATTTATTCGTTTGTTTGTTTCCATTCGTGTATTCTTTTATTTTCGGTACTTGGTCATCTTTGACTTACACACATCAGGTGCTTGGCACATAAAATCACAGAATAGAGAACGAAAAACAAACTTGCATTAATAACTTGAAATGGGTTCAACCCTTACATAGAGTACTACTGTCCTACTTGGAGCAACATGCTCTGCAATGGTTTCATCGAACCTTATTTCTACTTCTACTAGATAAATACGAAGCTAAGTCCTATTAAGATAGTTTGAACCCATCGGGGCTCTTGCAAGACTAGGCCTGCATCACTTGATTTTGTTTTTGTTGCTCCATCAAAATAGAGCAACCATTACTCCTTCTGGTCTCCTCATTCTTATTCTGAAGTTCACTTCCTGCTTGGGGTACTATCTCTTGCCCCCCGACTTCTTGGTTGCCAATGGTACATTCAACCATGAAGTCAGTTGATGCCTTAGCCTTAATGGCTGTACGAGACTTTTGTGTGATGTCCTCTGCCGACCTTTCTCGGTCTCCCTTATCATTGTGGACATCCACGTCTTCAATCGGAAGGACCTGCCCCCCCCCCGACTCCATCAGGCCTTAACGCAGCTACATAGCAGCTCCTAGCCATTTTCTGATCACCTTTTTGTTCTCCTACACCGTTCCTGGTTGGAAACATGATCTTCATGTGATGGGTTGAGGCCACAGCCTTAAAAGCGTGAAGTCCAGTCCTCCCAAGGATGACATTGTAAGTAGAAGATGCTTTGATAACCAAAAAGTTCAGCATCTGTGTGGCCTCCATTGGCTTCTGTCCGATCGT
This sequence comes from Saposhnikovia divaricata, assembly GCA_036435485.1. Lineage (NCBI taxonomy): Eukaryota > Viridiplantae > Streptophyta > Magnoliopsida > Apiales > Apiaceae > Saposhnikovia > Saposhnikovia divaricata. The sequence continues at coordinate 104,163,590 of CM071601.1, forward strand.
GACGGGTAACTAAATAGTTCCCTCAATTTTGGATTCTACTCCATTAAATCCATATATAGGCATGTTATTGGGGGTCAACCGAGAATCATTGTACCCCATCTTCACAAACGCATCATGAAACAGAATGTCGATGGAAGCTCCATTGTCTATCAAGACTCGCTTCACCTCTGAGTTTCCAATCATAGGAGTTATGACCAGCGGGTCATCGTGGGGGAACTTCACCCCTTCAAGGTCTGAATCATCAAATTCAATTGTTACTTCGGTTCTTGCACGCTTTGGTGCCTCTCCAACAATATGCATCACCTATCGGGCATAAGCCTTCCGAGAGTTCCTAGTTGTCCCAGTCGCAGTTGGGCCTCCTGAGATCATGTTGATTACTGGTCCTCGGGGCTGTGGGTTGCGATCTTGATCGTCATCCCTTATATTATAATCTCTTCTTTGATTACCACGATCTTCACCCTTAGTGAAGTGGTTCAGTTTCCCATCTACGAATCAAAAACTCGATCTCATCTTTGAGTTGCTTACAATCATCAGTGTCATACCCCACATCTCTGTGGAATCTGCAATACTGATTCTTGTTTCTCTTTGCGGGATCACCCCTGAGTGGCTTCGGCCATCGGAAATCCTTATCCTTCTCAATGTCCAACAAGATTCGACTCCTAGGAGTATTCAACCATGCATACTCAGTGAACCTTGGTCCTTGGTTCTTAGAGGTAGAGACGGAGTCTTCGCTAGTTCGGGGATACTTGTCCCTAGCATCATACCCCTGCTCTGTCTTTCGCTTTCTAGAGTTCCCGTTTCCACCACTTTCGGTAGAGACCTCTGCTTTCCTCATGCTTTCCTCAGCCTTTATGTATTTGCTTGCCCTTTTTTGGAGCTCAATCATGCTCTCAGGGGGATGTTTTGCCAACGACATCTGAAAGAAGGTGTTCGTCGTTCCATTCTCCAAGGCTATCATAGCTACTTTATTTTCTAGATCAGGGACATTCAAAGTCTCCTTGGTGAAGCGTTTGAGATAATCCCTTAGGTTCTCATTCTTTCCTTGTTTCACTTGCATAAGATATGCAGAGCTTTTCTCATGGGCTTTTCCACTAACGAATTGATTAATGAAAGCCGTGCTCAATTCCTTGAAACAGCCAATCGAGTTTGCGGGCAACCAGCTATACCATCGTTGAGCCAAGCCTGTAAGTGTTTGAGGGAACGCCCTACACTTGAGAGCGTCGCTAGCGGGTTGCAACAATAGTGCATTTAAGAACGTCCTCACATGGTTTGAGGGATCGCCCGTTCCATCGTATGCCTTTATCGTCGGCATCTTAAACTTCCTGGAGACATGAGCATTCATCACCTCCTCAGTGAATGGGGGTGTGGGATCGTCAGGGTCTCCAAGTGGCATCAGGTCTTTGGGATCACCCCTGGGGGTTTCCACCCTCGTAGCTCCTCCGATTGGGGCATCAGCCTTTTTCCGTCTCCTAGAAGACCTCTCCAAATCAATGAAGGGAATCTCTCCTGAAGTTGGAGGAGGACGATTCTGATTCTGACTCTGATTCTGTCCTAGTTGCTCTCTTGCTATGTCTTCCTTCAGCTTTCGAATCTCGGCCTCATAAGCCTTGATTCTCTCAGCAGCTGTCATTGGGGGTCCATCATGGATTCGTCGAGTACGCCTTACAGGCTCCTTGCTTGGATGTCGCCTCCTCGGGGCTTGATCTCGATCGTCATCCTCAGATGAGGAATCATCAGTATAAGGACCAGAGTAGTCATAATATCCTTGATCAGGGCCCAAGCCTCTAATGTAAGGAGGGTGATACGGTTCATGTATCTGCAGGGCATGGCCGCTTGGCCCAATACCTCGGGTATTTGGGGGGTAGTTAGGCAAACCATATGCCGGATTCGTACTTCTAGGGAGATCTGTGGTGGAGATCTGTACCCCCGGAGGTAGTGAACGATTAACAAGGGGAGAGACCACCATCTGAAGAGGGTTGGTCTCCTGGTTTGGATGAACAACCACGGGTAGAGTTCTCTCAGCATGGGGAGTCATCCCTCTAGGTTGAGAAACTTGAGGTTGAGTGGTTGTCTCCGTTGATGAGGGTACATACCCTTGTTCAGTAACGATGGGTGGAACAGAGGTGACGGTGGTAGCCTCGGTTGAGACTGGTGTCCTTCGTGTTTGAACCATGGTTGATGTTGTCGTCCCACAGACGACGCCAAATGTTGTGGAATAAAAAGTAGGGTTATCGAATTGCGGCTAGGGTTCGTGAGCTTCGTGCTTTAATGGCTGCGCTTGCGTTATCGTGACCTAATTCGGGTCCTCACAAGATGCCTACGTATCTCAGAGTTGAGAATCAAGCCAAGACGTAGTTCTGAGATGAGGGGTCTGGCCCTTTATATAGGCTGTGGAAGCCTTAGAATCGTAATAGGGTTTGGAGACTTGGTGGACAAGTCACCGTTATTGAGGAAGGTTCTGACTCCTTCCTTGTAGGAGTTAGTTTCCATGTCGAATTAGGTGCCTTGGAGGCTACATAATATCCCAAGGATATTCTAGAACGTTCCCGATTTGTGGATCAGGCCCATGTTAGAAAAAAGCTTATACCGGGCGTCCCCGATTTGGGGTGTTCTTTTGGGCTTAATCATTAATTACGAATTTAATGCCCAACTAGGGTTTCGGGCCTCATTTATGAGCCAATAAATATTGTATTAATTATGTCTTTAGGGATTATTTTTCACCCATATCAGTTAGGAATCTCTAACTTTGTCTTAAAATAAGTTGACTTATTCTGGAAAAAAATTTCCCCAAACACCCCCATCATCTAGTTTATATAAAAGTTAGGAGAGAGAGATAAATAAAAAATAGATAAATTTAAGAGAAAAAGGAACATGAGATATATCTCAGCTAGCTTTCCTGAGATATGAATACATATTGTTATGCCCAGAAATATCCTCGCCCTAATTAGGAAGTGTCATCCTCAATTGGGCCAAGAAAAGGAAATGACCTGTGTCATGAGTCATGGCATGAGGAAATGTGGTATTTTTTTGGGCTTAGCCCAAGGAAGGATAACATTATATTTTCCCGGGGGACCTCGCCCATATACAAGGGGAATCACCCTCGAATCAAAAGTTTGATCAGGCTGGGCATCTCGCCCTCTTATACACTGAAATGGGGGATTCTCCCTAATTATTCTCTGAAGAGTATTATGAGTTATGGACTATAATCTAGGTCCTCGGTTACAGGCAATTAGGAAGAGGTTTATCCTGAGATCTCGCCCTAAATACAGATTGGGGATCTCGCCCCTTAGGCAATTTCAGAACTGCCCAATAAACTATTTTATCTCCGTGGCCCAAGGTGAACGTTGACCACGATAATCTCGGGTCAGTAGCTTAGCCATTACGCTCCGAGAAAGTAGCTGGGCTTTAGGGTTCGTAATAATTGTCAAAGGCGGTGGCCTTGATCCGATGGGCTTTTTAAATAAGGAAAACCTAGCCCATTATGATTACTTGTTCTCCAAGAACTACGTTTGGCTTGATCCCTATAAATAGGGTACGTAGGCACATTGTATGGTACGATGCAAACCCTAGCACAAAAGAAAGAATTCAACATTCGATCTTAATTGCTACACACATCTCAGCATACAATCTCAGCCATCCCCAAATCATAAACCCTAACCCTAAACATCCTACGCCGTTCGCCGCCATCAACAACTACCACAATTCCAGCAGCCCTCCCCGAATTTGTTTTCCAAATTCCTACGTTAACACATATATCTCAGAAAATTTATTCCCTACGCTCAAATTTAAAATGCAAACCAGAGATATCAAAGCTAAAGAGGAAATGGAATATGGAATAAGGCGCCTTATGCCTTGGGAGTTGTAGAGACTACGAAGGACCAGTTGAATCAAGAAGCATTCAAGGGGGTTACCTAATGTCTTGTAGCTTTTTGCTTCATCAGATCAGCTTAAAGTGCAATTGAGGGCTTCTCAGACCTTATCCAACATCAACAGGCCAATGTGTCTTAACTCTAAACTATGGTGCAATTGCAGCAGTAAAAGGAGTAATTATTTAGCATGTTAATGTGCCTATAATTTACAATGGTTACAGTGCCTGTAACCAGCAAGTCATCTTTCTGTGGTGGAATTTCACTAGTGCATTACGAAATATTGCATAAGGTTGTCTTTATCATCTCTTTGCAAGAAGGTTTCCACGATGACGAATTTGAGTTTAAGTTCTATAAATTTCGAAACATAAAAGCATTCCTCATTGGCTCGGCCTCTGTTTCATCAGTAAAAGCAAGACAATAATGTTTAAATGAATTGACTTGTGAAGTTCCTATGGAAACAAGATCTGGACAAGGCAAAGTGGAATAGGATCAACACAAGGAAATCACTTGCCATTAGTTGGTCTACTAACTCTTTGGGTCGAAATATGACTTTCATAATTTTCAAGCACCTCACTGTACCATCAGCAAACATCACGTGGATTAAAAAGTTATACCAAGGCCAAATATACTAAAACCTGAAGCAACTTCAAAAATATTCTGGACACGGCAGTGGGGAAGCTGACAAGAGAATCTGTACTTGTCAAACACATCTCTTTCATGAAACGTGCAGATATACGAAAGAAATATACTAATGCAAAAGTGTCAAGCTAGGTACCAAGAACAATCAAATTTATCATTCATTTAGTAAAGTTGGTGTATATCAACATCATCATACATACCCTTTCTTTTATTTCAACATCTACCAATTGTATGGGGGAACAAAGGCCAATGTTCCGATTTCGTCTACCATGGATGCAGTCATCTGCTCCAGCCCCTCCTACTCCGGTCGCAACTCAAAACCCTCCCCAAAATGAAACCCCTTCAACTACTTCTCAACCTCAGTCAAGCACCGAGCCAGATGTCAAACCCCTGATGCCTGCCCAAAGACCATTCAGGCTTCAGCGTATACCCATAGCACAACCACCTCCTCCCACTGAACCTACTGTTAAAAACCAAAGCATAAGCGGACCTATTCCACCTCAGGCACCACCATTGTGGTCTCCAAAGATATCTGCAGCACCAGAAACCAAGTCTCAATCCCAAAATTCTTATCAGCCAACATCACCATCTAGAACCCAGCCTCAAATTAATTCTCAGCTCCCATCACCATCCTTGTCATCACCTCAGTTCAGTGCCACTTCTCAGCTCCCATCGTCATCCTTTGCAACGCCTCAGTTCAGTGCCACTTCTCAACCCCCATCGCCTCAGAGCAGTGCCAATTCTCGACCCCCTTCACCATGGGAAATACCTTCTCAAGAACATGATACTTCTCAGCTCCCATCACCTAAATCCGTCCCTCAGCCCTCATCACCTAAATCCACCCCTCAACCCTCATCACCATGGCGTAAACCTACACAAGCGAGAGGTGCCTCTCAACCCTCGTTAATAGATCAACCCCAGTTCGAAAAATTATCACAGGCTGGAACATTTTATCAGCCTCAATCTCCACCCCAGTCAAACTTTCAGCCTTCTGGCCAAAAATCTCCAATTGCCTCCTCTCCCTCCCTCACTGCCACAAATGTACAACCAATAGCAAGAACAGAAACTCGTCTCCCTTCTCCCTCAAAAACTTTAACTGGCATAGAGAGCTCACAACCTTCTGCCAGTTCCAGTAAGCCCCTATCATTTGTATCCGTTAAACCAAATGTACATGTCTCTAAACCACAATCACAAGAGGATCAGACGAAGAAAGGAACTACGCCAAGTGTAACCTTAAAATCCTCGATGAACGCAACCGTTCCAAATACTGCTGCAAAGCCTCCGGAACCATCAGTTCCTTTAGCAGCTAATCCAGCACCTCCTGTAATAGCTACAGAGATGCCTCTGCATAAATTGAGATCAGAAGACACTTCAATGGCACATGAAGAACCTAAGCAGAAAACAATGGCTGGGCATTCATCAGGGTCATTACCACATAAGAAAGAGAAGCCAAAGGTTGCATTTCAGGTAGAACAGATGCAGCTGACGGATCAAGATATTGTTTGGGGAAAGGAGGAGGCGACAACTTCAAACAATTGCAGCCTGGATGTAAAACAAACTAAAAGCATGAAGCCAGCAGACAACAAAATCACTTTAAGTGAATCTCGTAAGAAACTCAAGTCATCAAATGGAGATCGGGTTTCTTTTCAAAACGAGATTAGAAGTGACATTTCTAAGCTTGTTGATAAGATGACTGCTGTGGATCCAGAGAATTTCAAAGATGAAAAGGTAACTGTGGTAGCCTTGGTTGGTACAAACAAAGGAGCATCCATGCAACTAGGTTTTGGTTCAGTAAGAAGAGGAGACGAAACGAAAATGGCCAACAAAAATGAACCTGTTGCGGGCACTGAAAAGAATGCTAAAAAGACTAGCGCCAAGCGAGGGTGGTTAGACGATGAAGTTAACAATGGAGACCAAATGACAAAAGCAGTTATTAATAATAACGTACAAGACATCAATAACTCAATTCTGATGAAGAGTTTGTTTACTGAAAGAAATCCTGGTGTCCACCTAGCTCTCTATTACGATGCAACAGAGCCCATCAAGTCTTATGATAAAATAGGGTCTCCTGGGGCATACAAGGGGAAGTCAACTCTACCGCTTCCCAAAACTAGCTTACCACCCGAAGGAGATCCCTGAGGCCGAGAGGTCCTTTCCGGAAATCAAGCGATTCTCATTCAAATCATCCTGAAGTGCTTCAGTTGTATGTGGTTGTTGCTACAGTGATGAGAACGAAACTAAACAAGTCTCTCAAAAGGATCAGAGTTCGGATCAAAAGCAGTGAGTAGTAATAAGGATGCTACATCATCCACGTAAAATGCATTTTGATTGTATTTTAGAGTTGCATGGCTTTCGGAATTGCTAATCAATGTATAACAATGTCATTTTATGTCATGAAATGTACATATTATTCAAGATGACTACATAAAAAGTACATATGTACAACTAATAAGGAATCTGCTCTAATTAATAAAAAAAAAAAAAAAATCAAAGATAATACAGTACAATAAATATTACAACCATTTCCTACTTCAGGATCGTATACAATCTGGCAGATAGATATAATCATATGACCGTAGAAGATAACGTCACATAGACCAACTGATGCTCTTCAAGTTTCTCACTGATTTAGAGGGATAGTTCCTAAAGAGTTTCTTGGGATGATATGGACAACCAATTCCAAGAAATCATATATGATATGGTTATTCGCAAGCTGGTTTTGTGTCAAAGCTGCTTAAGCAGATAGCAAAGGCTTGAAAGGCAGAAAGAGGGTAGCGATAATCCATGGTAAAAATGTCCTTGGCAATTTTTCCAAATTGTAGTATCACTTTCTCTTGTTCTGCAAATGGAATACTCTGTGATGGATCAACAGCGGCCACAAGCTGGAAGTTCTTGACTGAAGCAACAGTGACACGACCTTTAAAATTAAGACACCAACACTGCAATTGCTCATGCCATCTTGGAGATTTATTTTTCAAATTTAATGGAACTTCTTCTTGGTGCTCTTCTTGCATGACTGAACAGGGATAAGATTTGTCATCGATGCTATTCCCAAATGTTGCTGGAGTAGGAGCAGTCCCACCTTCCTGAACTGAAGCAAATGGTATTGTGTGCATGGTACAATGCATTCTTCTCGGTCCTCTTGTGCGCAGAACATTAAGCTCGTACTTTATGGTGGCCAATTTGAGATTTCCAACTTCTACACTTGGAGAAACCTTCTTCTTATGTACCTTCAGTTTCTCATATAAACGGATATCAGATTCAACTGGAGGTACACATGGAGGCCGACTGTTGTACACCATAAATTTGGTACCAAGGAAATTGGATCTGTTTACATATAATGAAGTTTGATTATTGATTTCTACTATAATCTCATTGAAGTTGTAACTTCTCTCATGAGTGAAGTGCTACACAAAATGAAAGAAATTATGTTACAACTTACAAAAGCTAACCTCAACTTCCCAGCAAAAGCATCACTGGCTTGGGAAAAATCATTAGCGATCAAGGATATTATAAATTCGGTTTTCGTGGCCCTTCTGATCTTTTTTGCTGTCAATAACAGTTTACTAGCATCTCCTGCCAGAGCTGTGGTTGGATTAGAAGTAATAGCCATTAGACAAGTTACACTATTTACAGAACACTAGCACATAATACTTAGATATATCAAAACTATGATCTGAAAATCAGGCTATATCATGTGACTATCATCATACTCGCAGCACATTCAACACTACTGGTATATATGTTTATGATTTTATTCAAAACTGCATTAGAAACAATACAAAATGTTTGTATCATAAATATAATACTAGTGTTTAGCTACCCTTTATAAAGTTAGTAGCACAAATTTATGTACACAAGAGTGATCCATACATTCCTGAAGGAAATTGTTGGTGGTGATTATAACAAGTTAAGAAGGAAATTGTTGGTGGTGATTATAACAAGTTATAGATCACTTGCAAATATATGGTAATATTTTATGGTCAGTGAGTAGGGTGCCACAGTTCTGAATCAATTTTATTCAGATCTATAGTGTATGTTCCAAGTCGCTGGCAAATCAAGGGAGCTGATTACCTGGACTGAGACCAAGATATAACCGATACGTTGATGTCTGTCTATCCCTCTTTATAAAGCACTGAAGCGGTGAATCCCTTGGTCCAGGCTGATCAAAACAGAATCAATTAAAAAAACAAGAAAAATAAGTTGAATATTTTAACAGTGAAGCATTGACATAACGTAAAGAGTCAAAAGGATGAAGGTAGGTACCTGCTTCAATGACATTGGTAATGTTAGCAACCCACATTGCTCTGGGGTCCTAACAATTTCTTTCGTTGTACCCCTCCACGATTTGCAAACCGCAGCACAAGAAACAACATCTCTACGTGCAGGCCATGTTGCTTGGACTTCTATTTTACGCATAATGTCAAGAAGCAACTCAGGGGGTAAATTTGCCCATCTGCTCTGATCAACTGTAGTAGATGGATATAAAGACCTTTCAGGGGCTACATAAGACCTCCCACGACCAGGCTCTGCTAGCCTTCTTGAATTTTTCTCTGAATCCCCATGGATCCTCTGAAAATTGCGCAGTAAACATCTATACGCCATTTTTTAAGAAATAATTTCTGCGCCCAACCTGAAATTAGTGTACAGAAAGATGGATTAACATAAATATTTTTCGCGATTGCATAAATCTTATCTAATTCCATAGGCCATGGCAAGATGACCTATGGACACAACCACAGAATGGACTTCTTTAGTTGATGCAACAATTTACACACACAAGCACACACAACTTAACCGGAAAATCCATTACCACATAACATAAATAGCACAAGATGTCAAGGATGAGAGTAAACAGTAAAATTAAAAAAAAACCTGGAAATAGTTATAAATATGATTTTGGAAGCAACTCGAAATTGACAGAAACTTTGTTTATTCGGATCCAAAGCAGAAGAGTAGAGGGGAACCTTCCACGCGTTTCGATGTCTCACAATCAAACTTGTAAGCCCAATTCGATCACCTCGACAAAATCAATGTAGCCTCCATAAACAACTAGTTATAGATAATTATATACTACTATACTAGTAAATTGTAATGAAATGAAAAGAGTTTGTTCCAATGTGTTGGATAAAACAAAAAGTATGGTGACTCTTCACAAACTATTTTTGTTTTGTTTGAGTATTACCAAACACTAGGTAAACATTGGCATGGCTGCCGCACCAACCTCCATCATAGCTGTTACAACCACCATCTAACACCGCCGCGCCCGTGATATTATAGAAATCTAGTTTCAAACACTGGTTGTGTGTACTAGAATTGATTTCTTGAGCTAGCTAGCGACTAGAGTGTGTATGTATGTACTCTGTTTCTTTCGAATTTTCTATGAGTCCCCATGCATAATAAGTGCGAAGATGAGGCCCCAACCCCAAGTCGTCAAAAATAATTACTCCTTCTATTTTCAAATAATTGACGTTTAACTTACTTGTAGGAGCATTCGATTAGAATTATTATTTTTAAAATTTTCTTTTTGTGAATAAAAATATGGGATTAAAACTTTTATTCACAAAAAGAAATTTTAAAAATAATTTTTCTAACTATGTGGTCAATGCTCCTAAAAGTGTTTGTCAATAAGTCAAACGTCAATTATTTGAAAACAGAGGGAGTATCGTTTTATAAATAAATATCTACATAAATTTAACTACACGCACAGTCACATATTATTCTTCATAAAGTCAAATACTGGAGCTCTTGTCATCGAGAGATAAATAAATATTCACCGGACTTCATAGTTTAAGATTTTAACTGTGTATATGGGTAAACGTTAGATGGACTCAACCTTTATTCATCAACACTACTCAATTGCCAATTATGGTTCCCATTGCATGCAACCTTATTAACATCTGTCTGATGTTATTTTGAATCTCCACGCTTGATTATGTGTATTACACTTTCTACTGTTCGCCAAACGGAAAGTGGAGCACAGTATAATTGTAGGATTTCTGAAAACTAATAAATCACAAATGCATGAGCTACCATTCCAATGATACATTATCAAAAAAAATGCATGCTTTTGAGTTTTAGGTGATCACTATTGTAATAGTATTTATTAATCCTTCTCCCTCTCAACTGTTTACATTGGGAATGAGAGCGTGTGACATCATTTTAAGGTTTCTAAAAAGTACTTCCTCCGTTCCTTTTAATAATCGCTTTGACTTTTTGCACGTATTTTAAGGTGTAAAAAAATCATACTTTTATATGTTATTTTTGAAAATTTCTTTTTTTGAATAAAAGTTTAACATTTAAATTTTTATTCAAAAAAAGAAAATTTTAAAAATAACATATGGAAGTACGATTTTTTTCCACCTTAAAATACGTGCAAAAAGTCAAAGCGACTATTAAAAAGGAACAGAGGGAGTATAGTTTCATAATTTATTTTTAACTTTTTTTTTGTATTTTATTCGAAAAAAAAAATTTTGAAAATAATTTATGAAACTATACATTTTAAAATACGTGCCAAGTAGTGTTATAAACATGTAAATAAATGAGTGAAGTTCCTTTTCAAAAAAAAAAAAAAAAAAAAAATGAGTGAAGTTCAAATAAAGCTCATGTCGTGGATTGCTTTTATATAATATTATAACACTAAATTCAATCTAACTTTGATTTCTACCTCCTCAATAATGTATTTATTCCCTCCGTCCCGCCCATTTGTTAACATTTTAAAATAGGATATTTGACACGTATTTTAAAGTGAATTTTAAGCATGGTTCAATAACTTATTTTTGAAATTTTCTTTTTTTGTATAAAAATAGAACAGTTATATTTTTATACAAAAAAAAACTTAAAAATAAATTATGAAACTATCCTTAAAATTCACCCTAAAATACGTACCAGAAAATAACATAAAAAATGTTAAGAATTGATTGGTGCGAAAGGGAGTAAGAATGAAGTCCTTTCATATATCTTAAATAAAGAGATTATAAGAATTAAGAAAGAAATTAGGTAAGAGTGGCAGTCACAAGACTGATAATCATTAACTACTGTATAACCTAATACAATTGGCTAATTCAAAAAAGTGGTTGCAATACACTATTACAAATGCATGCGTGTAAAATCAGTAATAAGTTAATGCTTCCGGTCACTTACAAATGTTTGCCAAGGACTTGTTACACAATAAATGATTTCTGCATCGTTGGATGGTTGATCAAACGGATGATATTTAAAAAAAAATTGTCTATTTTCACATCAAAAATATCTTTCCCTATTTTCACATAAAAAATTTACTGTACATATACCGTGGAAACATTTTGTGATACGTGACGAACCATTTATCACAACAAAAAATTGCCTGTGACCGGACCCTAAGCTATTAACATATTAATGTGAGTGGGGAATAATTTGGAGTTTTGAAAAACCAAGTGCATAAATCTCAAGAATGGAGCCTCTTTGAGTTATTCATGTCTCCGGACCGTCTCACACGTGAACGTGTACAATCTAGTTTGCTTGTTAGAAATTGTAATATGTAAATTATAGTTTGCGAATGTACAAAGTACAATAACAATCACTTATTATCTAAAGGCTCCGGTCACACTAAATATTTGTTATTGTTTGTTGTTATTGTATTACGGTATGTAAAGAGATGGAGTCCCCTGTTTTCACACCAAAAATCATACTGTACATGTACCGCGAAAATTTTATGCGATACGTATTTCATCGTTTGCCCCTGTACATGTACCGCGAAAATTTTATGCGATACGTATTTCATCGTTTGCCCTGACCGGTACCATATCTAAAATATATAATTAGTCGCTATTGATATAAATGTGAATCAGAGAAAATAATATTCAAATATCATAATTTTATATTAAATGATTCAAAATATCACAACTAATGATCCCAAATATCATATTAAAGCACTATGTCATGTAACATTTTCATTTTTTTTAACGCTTACATTATGTAGCGGAGGCGGAGGCGGAGGGGCGGTGGGGAGGCTACATCGTGTAGCGTTTAGGAGGGAATTTCGGGGGGAGGGGGAGATTTTTAAATTATAAAAATATTAAAATAGTATTTTTTTTTTCAATTATTATTATAAATATTTATCGGTACTTTTCTTTGGGGTTAAACAATTTTCATTTGGGATTCAACGAATTCCATTTGCGGTTTAGAAATATTCAATTTTTTACTTAAATTTTATCTATATTTCCTTATGAATTCAACAGTTAACCATTGGGGTTTAGCAGTTCCATTTTGGCCTTTGAGTTTTAGAAATATTTAGAAAGATGAATAAACCGTATACGAACTTAGAATTTAGGATCTAGGGTAGTTTCAAAAGTTAACCTTGGAGTTTCATTTTGAATTTTAAAAATATTCAGAATGACGAATAAATCGTATACGGACTTAGAGTTTAGGGTTTAGGGTCTACTTATCCTGATTTTTACAAAATCGGGATTGGTCCCCATTTTTTAAAAATCAGGCCGCTGGACACAATAAGAAAACACAGTTTAAATTGACCATTTAATTATAATTTTTTTAATTGTATTTACAAATACATATTTAATAAAAAAAAATAAGGTAACACCACTTAAAATAGTGCTTTGGGTACAAAACTCTACTTCAAGTAATGTTTTGTAAAAAAAAGGATAACATTATTTAAAGTAGCGCTTTGGGTTCAAAATTCCAATTTAAGTAGAGTTTTTAAAACTCTATATATAGTAGCGTTTTGCAAAAGAGAAAAAAAAACAAAAATGCTATAGTGATAGGCTATAAACAGCCAAGGCCCAACAAGGAGCCCAAAACAATGAGTAAATCATCTCATGAGAATAAGAGCGGCCCAGCCCAGAGTAGTGGACCCCGGGCCCGGGGCCACTACCACGTGGCGTGGTCTCCACCCCAGACTAGGGGGCCCCAGATGGGTGACACTCGACACACGTGGCACCCCACCTCAGCTGACATTCCGACATATGGCGCTGACCAACACTAAAAGACAAGGGAAGGCACGTGCCAAATCATTTCTGCAACAACATGGCCACACTCCAGTCAACGGTCACCCCAGACTAGTCCACGTGTCCTACATCCCGAATATTCAGCGGTTTGTCCCCCAGATCCAACGGTCGGGGGTGAAGGTAACCTACCCCTAAACCCTAGGCCTAGGGCTATAAATACCCCTAGTAAAGAGGGTTTAGGGGTTAGACACTATTACACACCCACACACTCTTATTACTTTGTGATACTCTCCTTGATTATAGTCTTCCAAAGCCAACTCTTATTCTCACGCCGGAGGCACCTCGGGGCCGTACCCCCCCTCCGGTGTTGTTTTGTAGGCACCCCACCACAGCTACACCCCTTCCGAGGCAGGAGTTGGCGAGGAAGGACCCGATCGAGATTCGGAGTTATCATTGGCGCTAGAAGGAGGGGCTGAACCTCCGAACCAAAGAACCCCGAACTAAACAGACAGAATAGAGAAGCCCGAGCCGCTCAGAACCATAACCATGCCCCGAAAAACCACCTCTGCCCAGCGCCAAGCACCCAGCGCAACTAGAGACGAACCCCTAATAACTATCCCGGAGCAAGTCCCACCTGTCCAGATCCCAATCCAAGAGAGGCTCGGAATTGGGCCAAACGACGCTCGGGTAACCGTTGAGGTGAACCGGTACAAGTATACAGATGTGCCCCTGGACTCCGCGCAAATGGAAAACCTGACACCCGAGGAGCTAGCCCAGGCAATCCGAAATTATAGGAACCGTCCCTTCCCGGAACCTGAACCTGTGCAAGCGGAAAATTCCGGGGAATCAGCCAACTCCCATCATTCCCGGGCCTCGGTCTTTGACCGCCTTGGAAACCGGGGCAAGGGAAACAGAAAGGACCAGGAGGTTCGGAGTAGGGACAAAAATGATGAAGCCGATAAAATCAAGAGACTAGAAATGCTCCGGGAAAGAATAAGGCAGGAGGAACAGGCTAAGTTGGAGCTCAGAATCCAGAAGAGGCTCCAAGAGGAAGAAGAAAGAATGAGGAAATCCAAATCCAAAAGAACCCGGAGGGAGGTAAGCCCGGAGATTATCTCAGATGATGAAGAAAATCCAAACCACCTGGTGCAAATGATCCATGAGCTACAGAGGAAAGTCAACAGTGACTCCGGGTTTGAGATCCAAGACACACTCACCCCTTTCAGCCATTCCCTTGAAGCCATACCCCGGCAAAAGAACCTCAAGCACTACAACTTTGACTCCTTTAATGGGCTGGAGGACCCAGAAGAACACCTCAACTACTTTGAGCAAATAGCCCAGATATACTTCTACAATGACCTAACCAAGTGCAGGTTCTTCGCTTCCACCCTGAAGGGAGCAGCCCAGAGATGGTTCAGCCGGATTCCTTCCCGGAGCGTACACAGCTGGAAGGAGTTCCGGGAAGCCTTTCTCCGGAGGTTCCGAGCCAACAAACCCCCGGAGTATCACATGTGCCACCTTGAAACAATCAGGCAACATGACAACGAGACGCTTGCCGCATTTATGAAACGGTTCCAAGAAGCCATAAACCAAGTCACGAACCTAGACGAAAGAGAAGCCTTGAGCATATTCCGGAAGAACCTAGACCCGGAGCGTAGTGAGCGCTATGTTATTGAATTGGTGAACAAAGAGCCCCAAAGTCTGGCTGCAGCCTACTCTATGGCCGCCAAGTTCATCAAAGAAACCGGTGTCCTACAAGCAATGAGGATGACCCGGCAGGGCACCTCCTCGGGAAGAGGTAAAGATGATCGCTCTAGAAATGATCACAACTCGGATAAGAAGTTTAAGCCCAACAAACAGTACAACTATATCCCAAGTCATCAACTGACGGTCCCGGACAAAGGCCACTCCTCCAGGGCCAAGTCCGAAGCCAGACCCCCGAGACCGGGGAGAGCCGAACCAAGGCCGGAGCCGGAATGGACACCTTTGAACCGACCACGCGCTGATATATTAAAAGAAGTCCGGAGCAAACCCTTCTTTTATCCTCCCAAACCCTTGGTATCGGCCCCAGAGAATAGGCCCCGTGACAAACATTGCGATTACCATGCAACCCATGGCCACGAGACGGAAAGCTGTGTCTCCCTTAAGTTCTTCATCGAAGACCAAGTCAAGAAAGGAAATATGGGCCAATATCTAGCTCGGAGAACCACGGAAAGGGGCGAGGGACCCGGGGCCCAGAAGACCAAGAATGTGGTGCACGTTGTATTGGGAGGATCCAATTCCCCTCCGGGAAGCCCGGACTCCGGAGATGAAGTAATGATGATAAGCTCGGCCCCAGAGCAAGTCATATCTTTCAGTAACGCCGACTTTGAGGGAGTGGATCCTAACCACAATGAAGCCCTAGTCGTAACCCTGGACATCGCCGAAAATGAGGTAAAAAGAATTCTTGTTGACAACGGCTCCTCCGTCAACATACTATTCAAACATACCATGGACAGGATGCAACTTGGAAGCATCAGGATGAATGAGTGCCGGGAAGACCCACTATATGGCTTCGGCCACAACTTGGTTCCGATTCAAGGAACCCTTTGCTTGCCCGTCCAATTCGGCACCGCCCCGAAACAGATAGTTCATATGGTCAAATTCTATGTGATCAATAGCCCTTCCTCTTACAATGTAATCCTGGGGCGCCCAGCCCTGACCAAGCTCCGAGCCGTAACCTCAACCCCACATCTCAAGTTCAAGTTTCCCACACCCTCCGGGGTCGGAGAAGTAAGGGGCGACACAGAAACAGCCAGCCGGTGCTATGGCCAAGCCTTAGTCATGGCGGAGGCCGACCCGGAGAATAAGAGGAAAGCTTCCTCTTACCACAAGAATCTAAGCAGAAAGAAGCACAGAGTTTCAACTTACAAGAACCCCGGGAAAGAGGTACAAAACATTGAAATCTCCGGAGCCATGTCCCAGGGACCAAATATGACTGAGGCCCGGGAATACCAGATCTCCAACTCCCAGGCCCGAGTGCAAAAATCATCCCTACTTCAAGACCAAGCTAAGGTAGAACCTGCAGTAGAAACCGAAACAATCGAACTCATACCGGGAAACTCAGAAAGAAAAATTAAGATCGGAGCTGGTCTAGAAACCGCCTTCAGAGAAGAATTAATCCAACTACTCCGGGAATATGCTGATGTTTTTGCTTGGAGCCCATCTGATATGCCCGGGCTCCGGGAGTCCCTCGCCATGCATAGCCTGGATGTTGATCCCCGGAGGAAGCCTGTGAAACAGAAAAGGAGGAACTTCGCCCCGGAGAGGCAGAAAGCTATAGACGAGGAAGTGGACAAGCTGCTCAAGGCAGATATCATCTGCGAGGTCAAATACCCGGAGTGGCTAGCCAATGTAGTTCTAGTCAAAAAACCTAGTGGGAAATGGAGGATGTGTGTTGATTACACGGACCTAAATGAAGCCTGCCCCAAAGATCCATATCCACTGCCAAGTATAGACCAGCTCATCGATGCCACCTCCGGACATGTGATGCTTAGCTTCATGGACGCCTTCTCCGGATATAACCAAATCAAGATGAACCCGGCAGACATAGCCAAAACCGCATTTATCACTCACAGAGCTGTCTATGCTTATAAGTTCATGCCCTTTGGACTCCGGAATGCTGGAGCTACATACCAAAGAGCCATGGTGGAGGTCTTCAAGGATCAAATCGGCCGGAATTTGGAATCCTATGTCGATGATATCATTGCCAAGTCTGAAACGGTCAAGGAGCATGTCCCCGACCTGCGGGAATGTTTTGAAAACCTTAGAAAAAATGAGATGAAGTTGAATCCGGAGAAGTGCACCTTTAGGGTAGCAGCAGGAAAGTTCCTAGGCTTCATGATCAGCCAGAGAGGGATTGAGGCTAATCCGGAGAAGATAAAAGCCATCTTGGATATGCAATCACCCCGGACTCAGAAAGACATTCAGAAGCTAGCCGGATCATTGGCAGCCTTAAGAAGATTCATACCCAATTTGGCAGAAAAGTGCTTACCCTTCTTCACTTTGCTCAGGGGGGCGAGCAACAAAAAAGAAATTACCTGGAGCCCTGACTGCCAGCAAGCTCTTGAAACTATCAAGCAATATCTCTCATCACAACCCCTTTTAACAAAGCCGGAGCCCGGGGAACCCCTACATCTATACCTCTCCGCCGGGCCCCTGACCGTGGCCGCGGCCTTGGTCCGGGAAGTCGAGGGAAACCAACGGCCGGTGTACTACATCAGCCAAGTTCTAAAAGATGCAGAAACCAGATACCCCAATCTAGAGAAATTTGCCTTCGCCTTAGTCACGGCCTCAAGGAAACTCAGACACTACTTCCAAGGCAGAGAAATCAAAGTGATAACAGACCAGCCGTTAAGGCGAATAATCCACAAGCCAGATGCGTCCGGAAGATTAATAAATTGGGCGATTGAGTTAAGCCAATTCCACTTGACGTTTGTGCCACGGACAGCCATCAAGGCACAGGCTCTGGCAGATTTCATAGTTGAATGTTCCTTCCCGGAACCACAGCAAGCTACGACAGTAGCTGGACATTTGGTAAATCAGGACCAAGCCCCGGAGTCATGGACTCTCCATGTGGACGGATCCTCAACAGCTGACAGGTCCGGGGCAGGAATAATCATGAAAAGCCCGGAAGGCTTCCAAATCAAGCAAGCCATAACATTCAAATTCCCAGCAACGAACAACCAAGCCGAATATGAAGCTCTTCTAGCCGGGCTAAGGTTAGCACGAACTTTGAAAATCAACAGCCTGAACATCTATAGCGACTCCCAAATCGTGGTGCGGCAAACCAAAGGGGAATATCTAGCTAAAGATCAAAAACTGGCCCAATATCAAGCCCTTGTCAAAAGTTACCTAGCCACCATTCCGGAGTATCAAACCTGCCAAATCAACAGGGAAGAAAACTCCGAAGCTGATGAATTATCCAAGCTGGTTCGGAACTCAGCCGAACTAGACAGTTCGGTCTACTTTGAAGAACTGGAAACCCTGGCCATCGATCAGAAAGAGGTAACCGAGATAGAGGGAACCCCGAACTGGATGACCCCTTTCATCCTCTACTTGGAGAAAGGAGAGTTGCCCGAAGACAAGAATGAAGCCAGAAGATTGAAAAACAAGGCTTCGAAATACTTCATAGAAGAAAACCAACTATATCGCCGAACCTTCTCATCTCCAACACTGAAGTGTGTAGGTCCGGAGGAAGCCAACTACTGTCTACAAGAGGTACATGAAGGGATTTGTGGGGATCATATGTCCGCAAAGTCCCTTGCATACAAAATCATAAGGCAAGGTTACTACTGGCCAACAATCCACTCAGATGCAGTAGAATTCGTCAAGAAGTGTAGAAACTGCCAACTGTTCAGCAATGTACCGAGACAAAGCCCGGTTCTGCCATCTTCAGTCTTATCCCCTATCCCCTTTGCTGTGTGGGGAATCGACATAGTAGGCCCCTTCCCCCGGGCCAAGGGCGATCTGAGATACCTCCTGGTAGCCATTGACTACATGACTAAATGGGCCGAAGCAAAAGCAATGAGGACCATAAACCAACAAGACTGCATCAAATTCATGGACAACATATTAATGCGGTTCGGTCTGCCCAGGGTCCTGGTTTCAGATAATGGTCCCCAGTTCATCGGCTCAGATTTTGAAAACTATTTGAAGGAAAGGGGAATCAAACACAAGAAATCTTCAGTAGCCTATCCCCAGGGCAACGGGCAAGTGGAAGTGACAAACAGAATTCTGCTAAGAGGAATTGAGAAGAGGCTGAAGGAAAGCAAGAACAAATGGCCCGAAGAGCTGCCACATGTGTTATGGGCATACAGAACTAGCCCACGGTCCGGGACAGGGGAAACTCCGTTCAAGTTAGCGTACGGAATCGAAGCAATGTTGCCAATCGAAGTGGGTTCTCCTTCCCACAGGGTAATCAACTTTGATGAAATTGCAAATGAAGAAGGGCTACGAGTCAATCTAGAGCTAGTTGATGAGGTCCGGGATAAAGCAGTACAAAGAATGGAGAAGTATAAAGAGAAAACAAGAGAATACTTCGGAAAGAAGTCAAGAGTCAAAAACTTCCAAATCGGGGATCTAGTACTCCGGGATACCGAGGCTTCAGACCCCACTAACACAGGAAAACTTATGCCTAAGTGGGAAGGTCCCTACAGAGTTAAAGAGGTACTCCGCCCCGGAACCTACAAGCTCAGTCACATGGACAACTCCGAAGTCCCCAACACCTGGCATGGCCTCAGACTAAGAAAGTACTACCAGTAAAGGGAAATAGTTTCAGCTCATACACGGGCGTTTTTTTTGGGAATTGTACTTGGAAATCATGTAATCGTTCTGTTATCAATGAAAAAGAACTCTATTTCCTACTTGGCATTTCAATTTCATAATTATCATCAAAATTCCTACTTGGAAAAGTTTTCATCCTTTCCAAGTAGGCCAAAGCCCGGGACCTTATCAATGCTTTGGCCCGGGAAGCCATAGGCACCCGAATTCCTACTTGGAAAAGTTTTCATCCTTTCCAAGTAGGCCAAAGCCCGGGACCTTAGCAATGCTTCGGCCCGGGAAGCCATAGGCACCCGAATTCCTACTTGGAAAAGTTTTCATCCTTTCCAAGTAGGCCAAAGCCCGGGACCTTAGCAATGCTTCGGCCCGGGAAGCCATAGGCACCCGAATTCCTACTTGGAAAAGTTTTCATCCTTTCCAAGTAGGCCAAAGCCCGGGACCTTATCAATGCTTCGGCCCGGGAAGCCATAGGCACCCGAATTCCTACTTGGAAAAGTTTTCATCCTTTCCAAGTAGGCCAAAGCCCGGGACCTTATCAATGCTTCGGCCCGGGAAGCCATAGGCACCCGAATTCCTACTTGGAAAAGTTTTCATCCTTTCCAAGTAGGCCAAAGCCCGGGACCTTAGCAATGCTTCGGCCCGGGAAGCCATAGGCACCCGAATTCCTACTTGGAAAAGTTTTCATCCTTTCCAAGTAGGCCAAAGCCCGGGATCTTAGCAATGCTTCGGCCCGGGAAGCCATAGGCACCCGATTTCCTACTTGGAAAAGTTTTCATCCTTTCCAAGTAAGCCAAACTACAAACGACTCCCCAATCCGGAATACCCGAATTAAGGAGTGGGGGGCAATAAAAACTACAAACAAACCAACCACAAAAGAACAAGGCAAAACTTGCAGAACAAAAATAGATATAAAAGCAGCAGACAGGCCGGGCTGACCGACAGCCCGAAACACCTGACAGTTGAAAGTTATACACGACAACAGAATTTAAAGTTATACAACCAAGTTAAGATTACATCAACAAAATCAAAGAAATTACAAGGGCACAGCCCGGGCACTGGACGCAGCCACCCAAACGAGGTTAAGCCTGAGGAGGACGAGAGGAGCTGGGAGCAGCGTAAGGAGTCGGTTCCCCTTCACCCCGGGCAAGAGCATCCTCGGCTTCCATGTACTCTTTAATGAAGTTTTCCCAAGTGGCAGACCCAGGATCGCTCTTGCACATCTTCTCGGCAACAACCCAGCAGCGGCTGATTTTCCGGGCTGCGACCAAGGAAAGATCATCGTCGTAAGCATCCGAAGCCCGGAACTCAGCAATGATATCCTCTTCGGACTTCTTGGCTTTCAGTTCATCCCGGAGCTTCTTCACTTCTTCTTTGTACTCCTTGGCCTTAGCCCGGAACGCATCCCTCTCATCAGCAACAAGCTTAGCCCCGGCCTTGAGCTTCTCAACCCGGGATTCCATGCGCTCCTCCAGCTCGGCAACTTGCTCCTTCAGGCCGGAAATCTCTTGATCTTTCCCAGATGCCCCAGCCAACGCAGCCTGGCCCTCCTTGATCTCTCGGCATGCAGAAGCTGCAGCCCCGGCCATCCGGACCCCGAGCTGTCAATATAATCACAGTTAGAAGCCTAACAAGAAAAACAAGTGGAGGAAATTCGGGGAGATGCATACCTGACCGTAAACCCCCATCATTTCCTGAAAGAGCGAAGTGGCCGAAGTTTTACCCATATCCTCCCACTCCGTCTTGCTGGGAAGATCCGCCAGAAAACCAATGAAGTTTCTTTCTTCCGGAGACACGGGGGCGGCCTCGTGAGGACGGAAGTTAGCCTTCTTCGGGCTACCACCAGCAGAGCTCTCCTGCACAAGCTCGCAGTCCGAGAGCATGGTCCCAAACTTCTCAGCTTGAACAGAAGAAACCCTGGGCCTCTTCCTCGGAACCAGTCCGGATTCATCCACCACAGCTTCGGGGATCACTGGCCCCGAACCCCCCGGTCTCCCCTCTTCGGCTTGCGAGTCACTAGCCTCCCCGGGGGCCTTAGTGTTATCACGAACATGTCCAATGCTCCGAAGAGCCGCTGCCAAAGCCCTGTTGGATTTGTTCATCTCAACAACTTTCTCAAACTCCGGGTTATAACCGGGAAGACCTGGAAATAAAAAACAAAAAAAAAAAACAAAACAAAAGAAATTTTTACATTAGCCCGGCGTAAAACCAAAACAACAGATATGAGTACAACGAAAATATAGCCCGGACTTACATCCTATCCGGTGAAGGTAGACATGACTCATGAGATCCTCCCGAGTCACCTGCCTCCCAAGACCTCGGCAGAAGGTATGTACCCGGTCCAACGCCGCATCCTGGAGATCGAACACCTCGAAGTGCATAGCCAAAGGATTCTCCTTGAAGGTGGGCATGAACCGGATATCAACACCCCGGAGAAAGACGAACTCTCCGTTCCAGCCTTTCAAAGACGGAAGCATAACTAGGGGCTTCGAATCCGAAGAAGGATAGCCACAGGCTTTGCCCCGGAATCTAAACTCAAACAAAGGAACATTGTTGGACCGGACCATCTGGAAAAGATGGTGGAAAAGCTTGAAAGTAGGTAACACTCCGGCAGCCTCACAACACCCCAGAAAGTACGAAATCCACTTGACCGCGTTCAGAGTCAATTGGGTAATGGGGATCCCATACTCAAACAGGCACAAGGACTTAACAAACTGATGACACCTGGGCCCATATCCCGACCTCAAGTGCTCCAACCATACCCCGACCCGACCGCCATCGGGCCTGTGGTAAATCTTTTCCCCGGGCTCCGGCCATCTCCACTCCACGTCACTATCTATGTGGAAAGTAGCCCGGAATATGGTGTCCCACTCAACCGGAGTCTCCAAATACTCCGCTCTAAAGGGAGCAACATCCATTCCGGACCCTGGCTTAGCCCCGAACTTAGAGTCAAGAAAAGCCCTATTGTATCGGGTCATCTCTGCCACATCCGGATTCTCCCCAAACTCCGCACTGAGATCCCTGAAGAAGTAAGCTTGAGGAATCCCCGGGTCCCTTTTCACAAAATAATACTTAGAGTGGCCCCAGCTACCGTCCGGCTCACTCAGACTGTACCCCGGTCCCATGTCCTTGGTCGCAATACTCGTTAGTACGGGAAGACGGTTCTTCTTCTTACCCATTATACCCCAATCTAGGTCTATCAATTCTAGACTACTATCCGGAGAGTTAACACTACTGGAAGAAGTACTTGGATCAGAAAGAGGAATTAAAACTCGTCTAGCAGTTATTTTTCTAACCATACAAAGGGACTACCCCGGGCTACCCAACAAAAAGATAAAGCCTACAATTAGTATCTCTACTCAGTCCGGGCCAAGAAAGTAAAATAAACTTAAAGACAAAAAGGAATACAAAGACCGGAGCAAGAAAACTTACAGTGAAGTCCGGAGGTCTGGGTGCGACGATGAACTTGGGATCAGATCACGCTTATAGCCCGGAGTGCAGGTCTTCAGAGTAGCAGAATCACAACAGCAAATCAAAAACTCGTAAAAGACAAAATGAGGGGAGGGAGCCGCTATTTATAGGCAAAATCAGAATCCAAACCGCCCAAGACACGTGGCGGCCCAAAAAGATCGGCCCACTATCTCCAAAGCCCGGGGATAGTGGATGACAGCTGTTATTTTTCAAAAAAAAAAAAAAAGAGAGAGAAGAAAAGAGAGAAAAGAAACAAAAACGAAATCCAAAAATGCACTCTCAGAATATTACATATAT
Organism: Saposhnikovia divaricata; assembly: GCA_036435485.1. Taxonomy (NCBI): domain Eukaryota; kingdom Viridiplantae; phylum Streptophyta; class Magnoliopsida; order Apiales; family Apiaceae; genus Saposhnikovia; species Saposhnikovia divaricata. The sequence continues at coordinate 104,187,126 of CM071601.1, forward strand.
TCCTTAATAGACGTGCATTTTTGTATATACGCAAACCCAACGCCCCGGGATGTACACTTCAGTCCCGACCCCGGGCCTGGGGGCAACCAAGGACAGTCAAAGTATCAAGGCCTTCAAATACTAACCACTAGCCCCGGGCGTACGTACTTCAGTGCACACCCCGGAACTGGGGGCAGCCGAGGCAAAAGCCCACCCCCCAAAGAAGACGCACTCATAGAACCACAAAACGTCCAGCCCCGAGGACATATGTCTAGCACCCCGGAGTATCCAGAAAGTCCACTCTCCAAGGCAGAAACACCCCTTACTACTCCCCCATCCGGAAAATCCGCATTAGGGAGTGGGGGGCAAATGATAGGCTATAAACAGCCAAGGCCCAACAAGGAGCCCAAAACAATGAGTAAATCATCTCATGAGAATAAGAGCGGCCCAGCCCAGAGTAGTGGACCCCGGGCCCGGGGCCACTACCACGTGGCGTGGTCTCCACCCCAGACTAGGGGGCCCCAGATGGGTGACACTCGACACACGTGGCACCCCACCTCAGCTGACATTCCGACATATGGCGCTGACCAACACTAAAAGACAAGGGAAGGCACGTGCCAAATCATTTCTGCAACAACATGGCCACACTCCAGTCAACGGTCACCCCAGACTAGTCCACGTGTCCTACATCCCGAATATTCAGCGGTTTGTCCCCCAGATCCAACGGTCGGGGGTGAAGGTAACCTATCCCTAAACCCTAGGCCTAGGGCTATAAATACCCCTAGTAAAGAGGGTTTAGGGATTAGACACTATTACACACCCACACACTCTTATTACTTTGTGATACTCTCCTTGATTATAGTCTTCCAAAGCCAACTCTTATTCTCACGCCGGAGGCACCTCGGGGCCGTACCCCCCTCCGGTGTTGTTTTGTAGGCACCCCACCACAGCTACACCCCTTCCGAGGCAGGAGTTGGCGAGGAAGGACCCGATCGAGATTCGGAGTTATCATATAGTATTTTTGTTTAAGAATGAAAACACTACACAATGTTATATATATATCGTTTTTGTTAAAAAATAAAAATGACAAATAATGTAATATTTTAATATAATATTTAGAACCATTTAAAATTATGATATTTTAAATAATTTAATTTAAAATTATGATACATGAAACTAACACCAGAGTTGGATTAATGGTGAGGTGTGAGTACTTTCGAAAAGTTTGTATTCTTGCGTTGCCGTTTAATGTGCTCGACAACAAGATATTATTGGATGGGACGGGCGGACTGGATAAGGATTTAATCCAAGATCTTTTTTTGTCGTTGCTGTATGAACCTCTTCAGCTACAACCAAGTAACGAGAATCTTAAAATAAATTTGCAAAATTTATACCTTTAGTCCATTAAAATAAAACGAGTCGAACTTAATTTTAAAGTTTCATTGACGACGCTCTAAAGCTACTACTACACCTGAATAAAACGAGAACTCGTCCTAAATTCATTATCGCTGTACATTTTGCTTTTCCAGTTTTCGAACAAACTTAATCGATCCAATTACAGCTCTAATTTTCTGGATCAGAGTATTTAGGGAAACTCAAAATGTTAAAATATACGAGTAATTTCATATTTCAAACTTTAAAACGAGTTCTTTCGATCTCATTTGTTAAATTTAATTTGGTTCGATCCATATATCTATTCATTCAAACGATTTTGCAAGAATATCAAACAATGTGACATTTTAAAATTGTAGGGGAGTTTTTCATTTGAAACAGAACAACTAACGTATGATGTTGTAACTTGACATTCTACAAGGGAAAGATTCTTTCTATAAATTTAAAAGGTGAGATGCCATTTTCCCCCCTAAAAATACACACAACCAAGGGTGAAAATAATGTTTCAGGTACGTATCTGGAATGGTTTAAAAAATCTATGGTGTAATGATACATTCGGCTGCCCTATATTGAATATTATCATAAAGTTAAATGGCTTGTGTAGCGAATGAATTTGATAGTGGTGCTCCTAGTCGGCAAAATGAAAGAAAACAAAATAATCAAGACAAGGTGCAGAATGATTATTTTCTTCTAGGGATATCATATATCCCCAGAAATGGTGATTTCATGACTTGTTCTTATTGATTCTTTTCTTTGTCATTTACCAAAGGCTTGGTTGTTTACTCCTTTTGCCCTTGTATATCTTTCTGACTATGATACATCTGTGTATCCATAAATATATTGGTCCTAAACTGTGACCTACTTGATAAAATAAGCAACCATCAAATACCAACACTGCATAAGACGTCCTATGGGAAAAGTATACTAGTGACAAACTGCCCTGTCCATGCTTGATTTCGGAACCATGTCAATGCTTTAGCCTAGCAGACTAGCAAAACGAGCCTTTCATTTTACTCTTTTCTAAGTACGGTTCTTCTCTCTGTATCTGACCAAGGTTCTGTTTTTGTTTTTTTTTTTTTTTAGCAGAAGAAATATATAATAATATAATTAATAAAAGAAACTGCTAAGCTCTATGTATATTTTGTTGACACTTCAATAGATTTAGCCATAGCTATCTGCAAATACATCTTCATTAGAGAATTAAGAATTGCAGCTTCACCACCAACAACAGACAGCATCTTCTTCAGTAATTCCATTGTCTGCAAATCTCGTTTGCAATTTCACCGTCAAAAGTTATAACTTTTAGGGAAAATCAATTGATACGTCCCTGAACTATTCCAGTTTTTTAGTTCAGGTTCCTGAACAAAAGATTCCCCATTCCGAGTCCTTAAACTTTTCCGTTATTTAGTTCAAGGCCTTCCGTTAAACGTCCGTCAGAATCTTTAAATAGTGTTTCTAGTATTCTTGAGGATTAACCACGATTTGGAGGTGTTATTGGAGTCCAAATTCGAAGCTTGAGTAGTCAAATTGAATCCCACAACCTGTAGATTCATCCTCTCATATCACTTTTATCAAATGGTAATTATTCTAAAAGTTGGTTTTTTTTAAATTTATATTCGAATTTTCTATGATTTATATATGTAGATCTTTTGATGTTAATGATAGCCTAGGATGATAGATCTGCTAGTGTAGAGTATGTAGGTATTTTTATTTATGATTTTTCACGTACGATTTGTGTTAACCGGAAATCGGAGCTTCGTCACGGTTTTTTGATTTTTCCGGCCAGTCAAGGAATTTGTTAGTGATTTGGTTGATTTCAATGAGTTCCTGGAAGCTTAAGCTTCGATTTGATATAAGAAAATCAAAGTTTTATGTACAATTTGTGTTGGTCGGAAATTGGAATGTGGTCGGAGTTTTTTAGTTGCCGGAGATTCTGACGGACGTTAAGATTCTCATTAACAGAGGGACTTGAACTAAATATTTGAAAAGTTAAAGGACCCGAAATGGGAAATCTTTTGTTCAGGGACCTGAACTAAAAAATCGGAATAATTCAGGGACGTATCAATTGATCTTCCCTAACTTTTAATATATTAACCTAGTATCTTTTCTGCATTCAAGTCATCTGACTCTACTTCTTCAACATGTAATGTGCTCTTACCATGTATATAGATTATATAATAATAACTAGCTTCAGCTCTTCCAAGATAACAAACACTAAGATACATCTTCATTGTAGCTCAACCTAATGTTCTCTTACCATGTATATAGAATATATAATAATAACTAGCTTCAGCTCTTCAAGATGACAAACACTAAGATATATCTTCATTGTAGCTCAACCTGAATATCATGGACAGAATTATTTCCTAGGATTTGAGATAGCTGGCTAAATCTACTACTATAATGGTATGAATCTACGTCCACCAAATAAGAAGTATGCTACGAGTATCTTGTAGAATACTAGTTTATTGGCAGCTAAAGCAAGTACAATGTGATGGACATCAGCATCACTTACAATGCAAGCTACGACTTGTTAAATCTTACCAAATGGCAAAAGACTATTACCATACATGATTTATCCAATCCAGTTTATATTCCGAGTCAATTTATAGTCAATCCTACTGGTGTAAAGTGTCTACTGGACTGCAACTTAGAAACTTAAGAAGTATATTAAACCTGCAAGACAACAAGGTCTTATGTTTACTTCTTAAAATTCAAAGCCTATTGTCATGCAGATTTGGGAACTTACTCTACGACCAGGAGACCATTATCTGGTAATCATGATCTAACTGGAAACTCATTTGTGTATCAGAACAATAATTAAGCGACCAGCATTTGCTACGCAAATGGCAAATGTGACTTGCCAACGGGTCTCAAAGTGTCAACATATTTAGACACTTCAAAATTCTGGTGCCTATCATATTCTTCTCCATGAGAGCAATTCACGCATTGTTGAGATTCTAGTGATGCATGAGAGTACCAAATATATTAAGACTGTCTTTATAGTCAGAGATCAAATTCATGCTAGGTTCGAGTACATTTGCGCCTATAATCACCCTGGTGATTAGTTAACAAAGCCACATTTCTTCACTCCTAACAATTTTATATGGGGTGTTAGGGTCACAGACTTACCATATACACAAACATAGAGACCTAACATTAATAACATACAATCATTTGACAGTGAGAAACTTCCAAAGTTTTGTACTGCTCACTATTCACTACGCAAGTTTAATCTTGATTTCCTAAATTATCGTACAGTCACATTACATGACCAATAGGTATAAAGCAAAAAAAAAAAATATAAATACACAAGTGAACAAGAACAAAAATTGGTGATCAAATAAAAGGCCTAGCAATGGATTACTACTTGTTAGTTGTGAATTTCTCCCGACTCTGAATTGAGGATTTATATCACACTGAAATCAGAATGTTATATAACTGTACTATGCAACAAGTAATGTATTTAAAAGTGAACAATACTTGTGTATGAAGTTTGAGAATTTCAGTAAGGGATGAGTGTGCAAAAAACAAAGTCCACCAAATGCTGAGAATAGCCATTAGTCCTTACTCCTGACTATCGTTAAAAATATACTAGTACCAATGAAATCCACTAAAAAAGAAGAAAGAATCAATGAGTACAAAACACGATAACAAATTTAACAAAGTTAACACTGCTGCATTCCACAAGTTACAAGTATTAATTTGTCAAACATACAAACTTCACACTTATAATAAAACAATATTTATCTTTAAAAAACGTACTACATCCATGTCGGGGCAATATATTAGACTCCCCCCGAACAACACAGAATAAGAAATTAGTTTAAGAGACCATCATACTTCACAAACTATATCTATCTCTGTCCCAAATATATTTGTTAGGTTCCTTAATTAAAAATATATATGTAAAAGATAATACCCTTAACAACATCTCTGGTGCAAGTCTAAACTAATGTGCAAGAACAAGACTCTATCATTCTTTACAAAGTTATTATTATATTGCTATTTTAATGTGACTTGATTCTTGTTAAGGCTAATTTTCATAAGCCCTAAATTGAATTTGTAATTAGGGTTGAACGTACAGAGTAGGGTCGGTGAATTTGGGGGCTGAGCTTGAGAGGTTTTATCCGAGTGAATGGAATTTTGAATGCCCTCTCAAGGTGCCTACATATCCTTTATATAGGAAATCAAGCCCACTTAGTTCTAGGGTTCGTTCATCCACTGCCTTCATTCTTCATGCGCAACCAACTCTCTGTTTCTTCATGCACAAGTAACGCTCTGACTGACAAGTTTCCATCTATAATAATATCCATATCTGCATAGAAATTATATGTTTGTGGCGGTGGAACGGATAGGTAATATATATTTGGGCTGAATCCAAATATTGGGCTGGCGAGCAATAACTTAACTATTCTATAAATGGACAGTCCACTTACGTGTCCGTTCGAGCTGCGAGTAATAATTGGTCGGTCCAAACCAATATCATTGAGCCCAATAACCCTTAGTAAATCTTAAGCCTCTACTTGAATGTATAATTCAATTGACCTAAAATTCATTAAACATATGCGGTATCAACACATCTACAGACAGAAATTACATAATCAATTGTGCAGCTTCTATAAACAGAAAATATTATCTTTATGACATACATCTAGAGCTAACATCTATTCATAATTTATGTAGATATTAATACTTATATACATATATAAGAGTTAAGACCTGGCACAAATGAGAACTATGTTCAAAATGGGAAATGAAGAACCAAATGTTCTGCACTTCGGTTCTAAGTTGTTCTGTATTGTTCAGCATTTTGTGTTCGAGCACAGAATATTTGATTTTCAGTGTTCTCGATCCACTTCTCATTTGACCGTCAATACACACACACACACACACACACAGAGGAGGGTACCTGTGACCATATTAATCATCATCCAATGCATGACTGCGTGTAACTCTGAAGGTTGTTAGTAGAATTTGGCTTTGCTTGACTTGGTCTACACAGAAAGTACAAAAGTAGTACATAATGACAATAAACAGTTACTATTACAGCTACAATATGAAGTATACCATGTGTATGACAACAAAATTTTAAGCTCATCTTTAAGTTAAATTATGTATCAGATAAGATCGTCAATAGCTTAGGCCCGCCAACCGCCTTTTACTAAACTTTTTATCTTATATAAAGGAAACGATAACAGTGTTACAGTAGCACAGACTTGAGTTGAGCGAAAAACAAGAATATTTACATCATGGGTTCTCTTATGGCAGGTTGGGGCTCTATTATTCAAGATCCCACCACAGGTATGCATTTCTCTACTAGTCTTACTGTTTTTGTATAAAATTCTGGATTAATATCTGATTTTCCATACTTCTTAAAATTATTTTCAGTAAAATATCAAAGGAATCATTCACTGACAAGGGAGGAAATTGATACTTACTGGAAGTCCAAGAAACAAAAAGAGGAGGAACATATTGAAATTGTTTCTGAGGTGCTTATATTAATTTTTGTTCACCACTATTTATATCTAACTAGCAGGTTCATGGTTTCAAGCTTAATTTTCATGTTGCATGATGTTTATAATTTGGTTAGAGATGTAGTTGAATTTCTCAATTACATATCTTTACAAATTATAGAACCCTCGTACTTAGTTACCAAAACCCTCGTACTTAGGTACCAAAGGTCGAGGGTTCGAGCTTCAAGCTTCAGTGCACGCGTGTGCATGAGTATTTAAATTTCTTGTAACTGAGCTCACTTAAAAAAATAAAATGAATTGCAGCTTAATTTTTGAATTATAATCATTGAAATAAGTACCTTTTCTATCTCTCTCTTTATAATAGAAAACAGGAAAAGTTGAGAAAAGTTATCGGAGATCAAGTTCTGCCCCACTCTCTACCACCAAAGAAAGATTCCTGGACATGGGAAGTGATGATAATGAAGGTAGCTCAGAGAAACTAATCCTTAAAAGTGGGTGGTAAGTATATCATTTTTCATTTTACTTAATTTCATTTTTAAGCAAGCAGTCTATATTATAAAAGTTAAGATGGTATTGAGAAAGAGTACTGACATAAATCTCTATCAACTGCCTTAATTAATTATTGGTTGTGTATATACAGCATAGGAAAACTTTGTTTTTAGGCTTGTCTGTACACTTTTTTTTTTGATACGGAGTGCTTTAAACTTTGAAAAATGTCAGTATTAGAATAAAAACGATAATACAACATAAATATCAACACATTGTAAAACTAGTACTAATGAACCTTTTTTGGTTGTGGTGATTGATGGTTGTAGGTGGATGAGAAGTAATTCAGTATTTCTGAATGAGCCTCCAGTACTACTACCACTGCCAGAAGGAGGACGGAAACATCAATATAAGTAGTTTGCCCGTGGAAGATATGGATGCCTCCAAGCCGGAACATACTTGCACCAGCAGTAGCACCTCATGATCTGATAATGTGGCACCGTCCATCAGTGAATATAAATAAGTTAATGATTGTATAGGTGCACGCAAAAACCTTTATAGGACCTAGTACTGAAGAGTGTAATAACCATAGTATGGTAGTTTGAGTTTCTTGCAAGTAGCACATGTTTTTCTTTGTTGAATTTTCATTGTGTGTTAATGTATGAGTTGTAATAAACACTACCTAAGATTACAAGTAGGAGAAAGGATGAAACGTAAATAACTTGTGATGGCCGGTGGATTTTTAAGTAGAATCCGTAGCGATCATCAGAAGGAGTTTGTTCTGTTTTATTGTGACTGATTTTTCTCCGGTTTTTCCAACCCTTTGCACGTTCTTCCTTCATTCCTTTAAATAGCGATGGTTCCTGGGCACGTGGCTCTTCATCCATCCGTCCCTTGTTCCACCGGGTTCGATTATCTTGAGGTTAGGTGGATAGTTCCATCATTCTCCCCAGGGCCCCCTGTTCCCCCGAAGGCCAACTTAATGATGAAGTGGTATCCTATAGCCAGGTGTCTGCGCTTTTTGGAATGAGCACGACACCTCTCGTAGGACCTCTCCTAGGGACTGACGCCCGTTTAGCCGACGTCCTGCCGTAGCCGTAGACGCCGTATGGCTAATCCGTAGAGGATGGCTACGGTTTTATTGTCCATCATTTGCCCCCCGAGTGATAAGGTTTCCTTTTATGGAACCTGTATCTCTCTTCGGTTCGGTCTTTGGGCTAGGACAGTGCAAGGAAAAAAACCCGGTTGTAGGCAGTTCCCACTGAAATTTCGGGATAAGTGCCCGCCAGTTGGCAAAACCGTCCCGGGATTCGCGTCTCACTTATATGCCCACGTTGCACGCTCCTCTGTCTCCTTTTAGGGACACGTGGCCTTCCCTGATTGGACCCTTCTCATACATAAGGGGGAGTAACGCCTCTTCATTTTACACTTAATTTTCTACAAGCATTTCCCTACAAACGCATAGAAGAGTATCTCTCTAAGGAGCTCATCGTTGATTCAAGAATTTCTCCGAAAGGTATGTTTGGATTTACATTTTCTGTTTTATTTTCGTTTTTCTTCTCCCTTTCTTTTTTTTTTTCACGATCCTTAGGGATATATAATAATGGGTTCCAAGTTTCTTATCGGGGAAGGGTGTATGCGGGTCGAACCTTATCGCTCTGTGAATCGAGTTTCATGTGAGGCGAGTGGAGGTTAAGAACAGAGTGGGGTTCGGGTTTAGATACATATATCTTATCATTATTACATATTTTTCCAAGGATTTAGGCTAGATTCCCTGTAGATTGAGACTTGTGGTGACCTCCGTTTCTTGTTATTCTTCTTGTTTAGCGAAGAAATGACGAAAGGAAAGAGAGGTGCGGACTTTGAAGACGACGTAAGCGTCATAGACTCAGATAACGCACTTTTATCAGAATCCGCGGGGACTGGCGAGTCTGATAGTGGGGATGGTCTCTCGGGAGACAACGAGAGGTCCTCGACTGTGGGTGATTCAGACACACCATTAGCTTGGAGACTTCCCCCCGGGAAGGCTGTGGTTCTCTCGAAGAAGCCGAAAGAGGTTCCGGGGAGGGTAGTTGTGGCACAAAGAAAATCACATAAGGGGGGTCAGTCGAAAGACAAGGGAGTGATGCCGCAGCCACTGGGTAGAGGGGTTCCGCAGGGATCCGCAAGGGGGTTTCCAGGGAATTACGAATCCCCACTCGATGTTGTGTGGGTTCGCCCACAGGTTGGTTGGACACTACAGAAAAGTTCGTGAATACGCCTCCGGATACTAACAGAGAGGTATATTTTCAATTGTACGGAAGAGCCTGTTACCATGGGCCCGGGGATGCTAAACATTCAGATGAGGTTTTAAAAAGGGACCTGGGAAAATTGGAGTACATCAATAAGGAATGCACTTTTGACCGGGATTTCTTAGGGGTCGTGCGGTATTCCTTCCAGATTCCCGAGGCTTACGAAATTAGAATGCCGGAAGAAGGCGAGTACATTTATTTCCGTGGAGGAGATCTATGGGTAGGGATTCCTTTAGAGCATTTCAGGGCCGGGCTACGGCTACCCATGCACCGGTTTTTCCATACGCTTCTGAGAGATATGAAGTTGGGTCTGGGTTAGCTCGGTCCCAACTCTATTAGGAAAATCTATGCGTTCATAGCACGATGCACGGAGTTAGGAAGGGAACCTACATTATCTTTGTTTTGGTCGCTGCACAAGCTGCAAGCTTCTCGAAACTACGAACCTCTGTTCGAATTACATTGGAAAGAGGGGAAGACTTTGGGGGGGTCTTTGGTGGAAGGACCTTCGACTAACAAAGGCTGGCACGGGGAGTTTGTGTTTATTAAAGGAGGGGATCTAGGGTATCTACCCGAATACCGTAGGCCAGACGGCGTGACCGGGGCCGTAAGGAGGACGGATCGATTAAGCCCGGAGGAATATGGGGAAGCCATTAGATTTGTTGGGGAGAAACCTGAGGGTTTGTGGTCCGACACACACTTCCACCACATTCCTTTCTTAATTGAACACAACCGTAAGAATTTTTGTTCAAATAGGCCCTAGCTTTTAGTAGGTTTTCCTGTTTCTACTTTTCATATTCGCTTCGGCTTGTATACTAATGTTTGTTATTTTCTCTTGAACAGTGCTGTTGAGAGATTTTCCTCCTCTTCCAGGTATGAACAAAAGTCGAATCTTGTACTTGGCTCAGAAGCGTGCCATCAAAAAAGGTGACGCAGTCAGTGAGAGTAGGCACAGTGCTGGGGATAGCACCCAAGTAGCCGATACGGCCATGGGGAACTTACACCAGGAGGGAGCCTCCGTTTTGCCTCCAAAAGTTCAGACTAAGAAACGAGGCAATGATGCCATCCAAGGTCTTGGGAAGAAGAAAATAAAGACGATCGAGAGGGGGCTCGTGCCGGAGGGTGTTACTGCGGATGACAGTGAAGTTGAGGAGGTTCTTCCTCCCCACCTGCTCGAATGCAGAGGAATCTCTACAGATCTAGTGAACATTGGGGCTTCCGGATCGGGCCATGCCCTAGGGGTTCTTCAGAATCCTACGGCGCATGGGGTTGAAGATTATACCCTCATTCGTTTTCGGACAGGCAGTGGGTGGCTGGGAGAGGGAATCAAAGAGGAGAGTCCTTTAGGTGCTCTTAATGCCTTCTCATTGCCCCTGATCAAGCCAAACTGCGAATGGCCGGGGACGAAGAGATCTTGGTCAAGGCTAAGGAAACACTGGGAAAGGTATATTTCCGTTTTGGGCATACTTTCTTTCGCTTTCTTTTCTAGATAGTGTTCCTAATCCCCAGTCATTATTATCATCATGATTATTATGCATATATCTTTGGTTTTCCCCAGTGCGGAACTTATTTCTTGGACCTGACCGAGAGGGTCTCTCAAAATTCTCAACGAGCTGATATGGAGCACCACAGGGCTGAGCTAGAGAAGACAGCCAAAATCGAAGCTTGGCGATCTGCTCAAGAAACCAAACTTCAACTTGATACGGCCAGCCGAGAGCTTTCGACAGAACGAAAGGCACATAAGGATTCCTCTGAGAAGCTGTCTAAAGCTCTAGAGGATCTGGACGCGGAGAGGGGGATATGTGCGAGCCTACGTTCCGAGATGGAGGGCTTAAATAAATCCTTATCGGCGAAAGAGGTAGAGATTGTGAAGGTTTCTAAACTCCTGGAACAGGTCGAGCAGAATGCTTTGATCACCTATGAAGATTGCGTTGAGAAATTCAAGAAATCCGAAGCATTCATGGAAGAATTAGAGATCGAAGCAGGGACTTTCCACGAAGTTGGATATAATGACTGCTTGAACTTTATTGGAGCAGGGAACATCGTAGACCTCCAAGCTCATTCAGTCGATAAATTCCGGGAAGCGGAACTGGCCAAGAACGGGGAAGGATCGGCTAGGAACCAAGAAACTGATGTTTTGGAGGCCGAAGATGTTATGAAGACGGGTGTGGAAGCTGTCAGGGCCGAAGGGAGCCTGGGGAGACCGAATATACTGAAGCGGCTCTTAAAGCTTCAGAGACGAACGTGGAAGCGGCTCCTAAAGCTCCAGAGATGAATCTGGAAGTGGCTCCTAAAGCTTCTGAGATGAATGTGCCTCCTTCGGTTCATAGTCCATAGGCCCTGGGTGCTTTGGGAGAGGGTCATGGCTGTGGGCGTCACTTTCCTTTTTGTTTAAGTTATATCAGACTTTTGGAACTTCCTTCCCTGTTGTTTTTTTTTTCTTGAACTCTTATTTTGAACTTTGTAAACCTTAAGGGCATGATTGGTATTAGAGTTTATGCTTTTGTCGTACCTTAATCTTTCGAGTAATTGTTTTCTAACTTTTTGTGGGGATTTTTAAATAATGCATTTATCCTGACAAATTTAGTTTATGTCGATTATCTGTTTCGGCTGTTAGCCGAAGGCCGTAGGGGTCACTTCTTTGAAGTCACCTCCTTCGCAGCTCGATTGGTGTTGGTTTTGTGGGGAGTTGTCCGTAGTGGGGAAGGACACATATTTATTCAGAAAGTTGGAGTTTGGGTGGTCAGTTTGTGAGTCTTTGGTCAAAGCGTGAATTTCTGTGCTTTGACTGACTTCCTAGCTTCTTTGTGAGTTTCAAAAAGTCATGGAGGGGGTGCAACGGTCCGACTGTTGGACTATCCGACCTCCACACACTGCCTATAAATACTTGTGCGAAGTATCTTACGATTTATTCATTTCCTACAAATATCATCTCCTTTCTACCTTCTTCTCATATTAGCTAGTTATGGGTCCTGGCGTGGTGTACGATTATGATAATAATAAGGTTATCATCGACGGAGTTGTTTTTGACGGCCCGGAAACAGAGGCTGATCTTCCTGAAGTCCTCAGGAAGATCGAGGAGGCCTTGGCTAAACGTCGGAGTGACCAGAAACCAAAAACCAAAAAAGGGGGAGGTGCTGATGGTGATAGCTCCGGCGGTTCTTCTTCCACCTCAGTAGCTAAAAAAGCTTGAATATTAGTTGATGTATTTCTGTTTTCCATCAGGATGTAATCGTTTATTATGCTTTAATAAAAAATTCTGTCACTTTTTTGGTTGTAACGATGTTGTAAATTATTCTTTAATTTTTCACAGTCCATATATATTGTTTATTCTTGTTGCGTTTGAACGATTTTGATGGGTGAGCAAATATGCGCCATTTCGTTTAAACTATATGCAATGTGAGGTCGTGCAAATTTATTGAGTGATTCATTCAATGCCATAGCTGTAATGGGGCTACACGTATTGGCTTTTGAATGAACCGATCGAGTGATCCATTCATGCCGTAGCCTCAAGAGGACTACATATTTTGGTTTTTTTTTTGAATGGACCCATTGAGTGAACCCGTTCGTGCCGTAGCTGTAAGATGACTACATATGTTGGTGGCTTTTGAACGAACGGGTTTGAATTTTGATTCATGCCGAAGCGCCCGTAGGGTCGCATATGAAGGGCTGTTGCCGTAGTTGCAAGAGGACTACATACGCTGGCTTTTTAATAGGAGGGCTTTCGATATCCTTAAATACAAGGCATGACCCCTTAGGCCCAAGGCTTTTAAAATAACTTAGATTTACATAATGGTGATTCTTGCAATAAAATTGCATCTAGTTTATTTATTTACAAAGCAAAGCTTAAACAAACATAAACACACACGACGAAACATAAACAAACATCAGCACGACGGGGTTGGCATGATCATGCTTATGTATCCCCACCGAAATTTATTCGGTAACTTTTAAGTTACCCAAAGCATAATAAAAAGATCATTTAGTAAGAAAGTGGCACTTACCTAGGGATAGAACCTTTTGAGGTGAACGGCATGCCACGTGTTCGGGATTCTTTCGCCATCCAACCTTGCGAGAACATAGGTGCCCGGCCGGAGCACTTGTTGAATCACATAAGGCCCTTCCCAGATAGGATCCAACTTCTTAGAGTGGGATGGGTCAGAAACTGCCGTGGATCTCAGCACTTTATCTCCTTCATGAAACTGTCGTGGATGGATTTTTCCAAAATATTTAGCCGTTGCCTGCTTATAGTTGGCCATTCGAATGACAGCATTCTCTCTCCTTTCCTCCAGTAAATCCAGATTGGTACGAAGACCTGTCTCGTTACGGCTCTGGTCATATTCCGCAACTCGGAGAGAGGACTCTCCAATTTCTACAGGGATCAAAGCCTCGGTTCCATAAGCAAGCCGGAACGGGCTTTCTCCTGTGGGTTTTCGAGTATCTGTCCTGTAAGCCCACAGGATATTAGGCAATTCTTCGGCCCATAAAGATTTATGGTCTTCTAGATTCTTTTGGAGGCTTTTCAACAGGCTCCGGTTCGTTACTTCGACTTGCCCATTGGACTGAGGGTAGGCAACCGAAGACCTATGATGCTGGATAAGATAGGTGGAGAGATATTCTTCGAACTCGGCATCAATAAATTGCCGCCCATTATCTGTTACTAAGACCCTCGGAATGCCGAAACGTGTGACTATGGATTCATGAAAGAACCTTCTACAAACCTGTGCTGTAATATGTGCTACGGCTTTGGCCTCTACCCATTTGGTCATGTAATCCACTGCTACTATAAGAAATTTAAGGCCTCCCTTAGCTGGGGGGAAAGGACCAACAATGTCCATTCCCCACACATCGAAGGGCACCGGTGATAGTATAGAAGACGGTAAAACAGGTGGTTGCCTGGGAATTGAAGCAAACAATTGGCATTTCGCACAATTTTTAACGTAGTTTATACAGTCTTGCCTTAAAGTTGGCCAGTAGTATCCTTGTCGAAGGACTTTGTGAGTCAAGGCCTCGCCAGAAGAATGACTCCCACAAATACCCTCGTGAACTTCTAGCATGCAATAATCTGACTCAGGGCTGTCCACGCATTTGAGTAAGGGGGCTAAGAGCGACCTTCGGTATAAGGACTCATCTATGACAGAATATTGAGCTGCTTTGGCTCTCAGTTTTCGGGCGGCTGTCCTATCTTCCGGGAGGATCCCCTCTTTTATGTATAGTAAGAGGGGAGTCATCCAATTTGGGCCTAAGGTTGCTGACAAAACCTCTAAGTCCCCATCCGTAGACAACCTGACCGAAGGTGCCAATAAAACTGAGTGATGAATGCCGGGGGACGTCTCTGCGCCTTCAGCGGTGGCCAGTCTTGCTAACGCATCAGCCCTTTGGTTTTCCCCTCGCATTATCCCTGAAATAGTAACTTCCTTAAATTGAAGCAATAGTCCTTTTGTTTCTGCCAAGTACCGTATTAACAATGGTGATTTGGTCATGAACTCCCCTGAGATTTGATTGACCACCAATTGAGAGTCGCTATAGATCTGAAGGCATTGGACTTGCAAAGCTTTAGAGAGTCGAAGGCCTGCCAAGAGGGCCTCGTACTCGGAGCAGTTGTTGGTCGCTGGGAAAGCAAATTTGATGGATTGTTGGATCTCAAATTCTTCCGGATTGATCAGTAGCACTCCAGCTCCAATATTGTCGTCTGTCGTAGATCCATCAACAAACAATTTCCACGGTTGGGGCTGGTTTCCCAAAGGACTTCTCTCCATCTCTCCATCTTCCTCCCCTTTTGGTTGGATTGGACATTCAACTAAGAAATCTGCAAGAGCTTGGCCTTTTATTGAGGTTCTTGGCAAATAATTGTCGTTGAACTGGCTAAGTTCAACTGCCCAGTTGACTAATCTACCAGATAGATCTGGCTTGTGTAATATCCTCCGCAGGGGGTAGTTAGTGTAGACGTTGATGTCATGACCTTGGAAATAAGGTCGTAACTTCCTGCTGGCTAACAAAAGGCAATATACCATCTTTTCGATGGTAGGATACCTAGTTTCTGCATTTTGGAGCACATGACTGACATAATAAATGGGCATCTGTCTACCATCCTCTTCACGAATGAGGCAAGAGCTTACTGCTTCGTTTGCAACCGCGAGGTACAGGTATAAGGGCTCTCCTGTCTTCGGAAGAGACAACACAGGTGGGGAAGTGAGGTATTTTTTCAAAGAATCAAAAGCTTCCTGGCACGGCGTGGTCCATTCTATCTGTTGATTCTTGTTTATCCCTTTCAAGATTTGGAAAAAAGGTAGACTTTTCTCGGAGAGTTTTGATATGAATCGCCGAAGAGAGGTTAAACACCCATTCAGCGATTGTACGTGTTTGGGAGTGGTTGGAGGAAGCATATCCAAGATAGCCTTCGTTTTATCAGGATTCGCTGCTATTCCTTCGGCGCTTATCACATGACCGAGAAACTTGCCGCTAGCCACCCCAAAAGTACACTTAGTGGGGTTGAGTTTAAGATGGGATCTCCTCAAGTTATCAAAAGTTTCCCTTAGATCTGCCACATGATTCTGCTCCCTTTCGGACTTGACCACGACATCGTCTACATATACTTCCACATTCCTCCCAATCTCCGCCGAGAAGATTTCGTTCATTGCCTTTTGGTACCTGGCTCCCGCATTCATCAATCCCATCGGTAAAACTCGATAAGCATATACGGCCCGGTGAGTGATGAAAGAAGTTTTTGGCCTATCTTCAGGTGCCAAGCTGATCTGATTGTATCCTGAAAAAGCATCCAAAAAACTAAATAGGACATGTCCCGCCGTAGCGTCAACTAGATGATCAATAGCCGGCAAAGGATAATAGTCTTTTGGGGTGGCTCGGTTGAGATCCGTATAATCAATGCACACTCACCATTTCCCATTAGATTTTTTCACCAGAACCACGTTGGCTATCCACTCCGGAAATTGGATCTCATAAATGAAATTCGCCTTTAACAATTTGCTGATTTCTTCGTCTACGGCCTGTTGTCTTTCTGGAGCAAAGTTTCGTCTTTTTTGTTTCACAGGTTTTTTCTCTGGGTCTAGATGTAGTCGGTGAACAGATATAGACTCATCCACTCCAGGCATGTCTTCCGGCTCCCATGCAAATATGTCAGCATACTCACGGAGCAACTTTACAATATCTTCTTTCAACAATCCTGTTAACCCTTGTCCGATGGATATCAGCTTCGAGGGATCTCCCACCTTCAACTCAATTTGCTCCGTTGGCCCGCCTGGCTCGGCTTTCGAAAAAGGGAGAGTTTCAACATCCTTCTTTTCTCCAGAGAGAGGTTGGTAAGAATTCTCGACGATTAAGACTTGATTCTCAAGGGACCTGGAAGCTTTGGAAGCACTTCCCGAAGTGATTTTGCCCTTAGATTCTCCAAACAATTTCCTTTTCCGAGGGTTGGTTTGAGCCAAACTAAGAGACGCAGAGTAACATGTCATAGATGCTTCATTATCAGACTTCAACGAACCCGTCCCTCCGGGGGTAGGGAACTTCACTTTCATGTGCGGAATGGAAATGATTGCTCCTAGGAAAAATAAGGTCGGTCTCCCTATTATGACATTGTATGAGGAGGCAATATCGATGATATAATACTTGACCAGAGCCGTCACTTCTCGAGGAGATGTGCCAAAGGTGGTTGGCAAATCTATAGTTCCCTGTATTGGGACCGCGTTATTCCCGAAGCCGTAGAGAGGTCCCCTGATGTCTTCGGCACTCTGATTTTCTGCCTGCCCATCTAACCTCATTCTTCGTAGAGTGTGTCGGAAAATGATATCTACAGAAGAGCCATTGTCTATCAATACTTTTTTCACATCCTGCTCAGCGATATCTAGTTGAACCGTGAGAGGCCCACTTCGGCACATTTCCCCCCTCGGGTAGTCTTAATCAGTGAATGTGATGATCGACTCGGACCAACGGAACGCCCTTTGGGCTTCCAACCGCAACACCTCCTTTCGGTCTGGGTTGGGATTCTCTCCTCCGATTATCATGTCTACTACATATCGCGGTGGCCGCGTTTGTGCAGGAGGCGGTCGGGGGTTGGCACTTTTTCGGCGTGGTAGCACGTATCCGTTCAGTAGGTCTCTTTTGACCAGCTTTTCCAAAAAATACTTCAAAGACAGGCATTCGTCTGTGTTGTGACCGATACTCGCATGATGGGCACAAAATCGTGTCTTATCTCTCTTTTCCGTAGGAGTCCTCATTGGTGGGGGTGCCTGGTAGAAGTCTTTGTTCCTAATTTCGTCCAGGATCGCCGATGGTGTCCTGTTGAGGGGCGTGAAGTTTGGCTCTTCTCTATTCTGGCGAGGAATCCTTTGGTCCATAGGGAAATTCTTGCGCCCTGCCCCTCGAAAATCATCCATTCCATCTACTTGCAAATTTCTAATCTCTGAACCAGATGTTTCGCCCTTCGAACTGGGATAGTAGGCTCGAAGCCTTTCGTCGGTTGCTGTATAAGCCGTAGCGATGCTGTAGGCTTCATAGAGATCTTCGGGCTCTTTATTGCAGAGCTCTTTGCAACAGTCTTTACATTCTTTATAATTCATGTTTTGGATAAAAGAATCAACAGCATTGGTTGGTCGTAGCTCCCTGACTTTCGACGCAGCTGTCTTGAATTTCTGTATATAGTCTCGCAGGGATTCTCCTGGGTTCTGTTTCACATTTTCCAACGATATTGTATGTACCGCATGGGGTATATTGACACGGAATTTGCCCAAGAAGGTGGCCTTAAACTCTTCCCAAGAACTGATGCTTCGGGGTGGTAACCCGGAGAACCACGTTCGGGCATGAGCTTTGAGGGTGGAGATGAATAAACGACACTTTGTTATATCACTGTATCTGTGACAAATCATCAAATTCTCGTAGTAGCTAAGGTGATCATTGGGATCTGTGGTACCGTCGAAAGATTCCAGCCCTGTTATTTTGACTCCCAAATCAACTTGTGATAATTCCAGCGTTTCAGAGAATGGAGACTTGCTTCCCGGCATGTTCAAGAGGGGTACAGTGGCCATTTCCTCCAGCCTGGCCAGTCTAGCCATCAATCCTTCTTGTCTTTCCGGTCGTCGGTCCGACGCATTCTGTCGATTTATGATGGGGGGTATTCTTCTGTGTTCCGGCGACCTGGACCTCCTCCTCTCACTTGGAATCCCTCTCTCTCGGTATGGTTTCCTTTCGAAAGAATCTCTGCTACTGGATAATCGAGAAAAGACAGATGCTCGAGATCCTGAGGAAGATTGTTCTTGGCGAGGGCCGCGGGAGCGACTAGAACTGGAATTTTGGTTGCGTTCTTCTTCGTGAGAGGAAGAAAAAGAACGATCTGACCAACCGTTCTCAGGAAATCGGGTGGCGAAAGAACCCTGTCTCTCGTCCAGACGGTCAGGTCGCGGCCGAGGTTCGTAATAGTTCCCGGCCATCTGAGCCGTTAAATGATCCATCTGTCTTTGCATGAACCTCTGTTGTGCTCGGAGATGCGAGAACTGGCTGTGGACAGGAGAATGCGGCGGCGTGTTTGAAGGCGAACGATGGGAACTTTCACGGGTACTCGACTCGTAGCTCATCTTTTGGCTGTTAAGGCAATTATGCTTTTCAGGTGTGGTGTTACACACTTAATCCTAGATCGTCAGTTGGGTAAGTATTCTCGTCCTCGGCGGCGGCGCCAAATGATGGCCGGTGGATTTTTAAGTAGAATCCGTAGCGATCATCAGAAGGAGTTTGTTCTGTTTTATTGTGACTGATTTTTCTCCGGTTTTTCCAACCCTTTGCACGTTCTTCCTTCATTCCTTTAAATAGCGATGGTTCCTGGGCACGCGGCTCTTCATCCATCCGTCCCTTGTTCCACCGGGTTCGATTATCTTGAGGTTAGGTGGATAGTTCCATCATTCTCCCCAGGCCCCCTGTTCCCCCGAAGGCCAACTTAATGATGAAGTGGTATCCTATAGCCAGGTGTCTGTGCTTTTTGGAATGAGCACGACACCTGTCGTAGGACCTCTCCTAGGGACTAACGCCCGTTTAGCCGACGTCCTGCCGTAGCCGTAGACGCCCTATGGCTAATCCGTAGAGGATGGCTACGGTTTTATTATCCATCAACTTGGTAATTGCATTCTCACAGACCATTCATCAAACACTTTAGCTGCTTATCAACCATCCCTGGAATGCATTTGTTGCATTTAGCAAAAAAAAAAAAAAAAACATGGAGCAACATCTTCCTCCGACGCCTTGAAACTAGCCTCCACCCTCCTCTCCTGTATCTAAACATAACAAAAATTTAAAATATATAATACACATACGTATAAAGATATAGATATAGATCGCGCCATTTTATATTTCGAGAAAACTGCGCCAAAGTTTGATTGTATTGAGGGATTTTTAAAAAATTTTAAATTTAACTGGTATATGATTAGAATTTAAAATATTTTTTCTACAACATAAATAATTACTAAAAAAATGTTAATTTTTCCTCCAAGACCACAGGCATATGGGCAAGTAAGATGTTTGTGAGTGAATTAAGAAAATAAATGTACTGAATCACAACCAGATATAGATAACATAAAAGCAATTCCTCCTCTTCTGTATAAAATTTACACCCAAAAGTTCCTGCACTGAGATCCCAATGTAATAATAAAAAGCCTTTTTAATCAAAGTAGGAGTATAAAGGTACAGACAAACTCAATGCTATGATTCCCTCCGTCACAAAATGATCTTCCCCTTTACAATGTCGATACTGTTCATAACATGAGACAAATTACTAATTTACGCATAATCTATAAGATCAAATATAGTCATGAGTGATCTTGTTGGATTCGTATTTATGAGTACTTTAATACAGTGAAATTTTTATATTTAATACTAATACGAAATTGAACATATTTACAATCAAAAGTGTGCATTGGCAAACGTATTTTTTGAAATGGGAAGAGTTTTTTGAGACGGAGGGAGTAATAATTTTGGATAACTCTCCATTTATTTGGCACATAGTGACCCCCAAGACAAAATTGAGTAGTATTAGCTTCATCCAAAATTTTTACTAAATGATGTGACATGATATGTGGCAAAATTTTATTTGTAAACGCATATTAATACACGGAGAATCTTCTTTTATTATTTTAAGGTTATATTTACATTTATTACCCATCACTATTTGGTCTTCTTTTATTATTAGTAAAATTACATTTATATTGATTACACATTAGCATTTGGTAACAATTGTGGAAAAATATTTAAGAATATAGCATTTCCAAGGGATAATTCTTACTTAGTTCTAATAAATTTGACTTGTATCATTCATATAATTTGTAGTCATGTTTGTTTGTCCAAATCTTTTGGCACAATGTCAAATCTTGGAAACTACAGTACCTTAAACTTAGATTGATTGGTATTTATGTAGGATGCTAAAAACAATTCCTGACACGCTGTAAAAATTAATTTACACAGAAATTAACATTGGAATTCTTTCCAATAAACAAATTTCCTAATCTATTCAAGTCATAAAGAAAGCAGTTCTTGTTGTTAAATCTTAAGTGAGGGAACTTGGCATTTAAGCTGACAAAAGGGGCCTCAATGTTGGGATAGTAAACTTGCTCTTACACTTTTAGGTGGAAGAAAATGAGTTTCCAACGCACTAGTGATGAGGAAAAGAGAACCATATACTCCCTCCGTCCCTAATTAGTTGTCCAGTTTGACTTTTCAGGGGTCAAATTGACTAACTTTTGACCGAAGATTAAAATTAATCCGTTTATTATTTAAAAAAACTGAAAATCACATATTAAAATAGATTAGAAGTAGTTTGCAATGGTATAATTTTTTTAAATATTTTTCATTATGTAATATATATAAATTTCAGTCAAATTTGAGTCAATTTGACCAACAAAAATAGAAACTGGACAACTAATTAGGGACGGAGGGAGTACGCTGTATTAGCTTGCGTAGAGTGTAATTTTCTACGCCAAAAGATTGTTTCTATCCTTCACCGACACGACAGTGATCTCGTATGAAAATGGAGGGTGAGATATTATATAAGCTGTCTGTCACATATAATCTATGGACATTATACGTATTTATCTTCCGTTTCTACTAACTTTAATAGTTCCCGTGTCTTTATCACCTTGCTGGTGAAGCCTTAGTAATAACTAGCTGGTGCCACATTTATTATTGTTTTCTCTCCTGCTTAGGAGTTACTACTTCTCTTCTCTTTTCTTCTTTCTTTCTACAAATTATATGGTCTTATATATATGGTAGAAGATTTATAGATCATAATTTGCAAACGTTTATAGTCGTTGAAGCATCCAATCCATGGCGTCTAAATTGGTGATGATCGTTGCCTTCGTTTTCGATGTCATTGCTTTTGGCTTGGCTGTTGCTGCTGAGCAACGTAGAAGCACGGTATGTATTATTCATTTTCGTCTTCTGTTAGTTGCTAAGCATGAATGAATGGCTTATGGCTGTGTTGTTGAGGTTTTTGTATTAAGGTTTTTGTACCTGTTTTCGGGTGGTTTTGAACAAGTACTTTTAGTGTAGGTAGGTAGTGTTTGAGATTTCTGATAATATTGTGATATTATTGATGACCTAGTTTCGATATTTTTTCAACTTTAAAGCTAACAACAATATTTAAAAGTTAGATGCACAATACTCCTCGATGTGCCTTATGGATCTACACTTTCTTGATCAGAAACTCCTCTGTTCTGTTTAACTACAGAGGACATTTAGATCATACAAATTTCCCCGACTTTATCAGGATTCAACTCCAGAATGAGTGAATGACGCTAGCTAGCTACCTACACATAATTGTTACAATCAACCAATGGATATAAGACCATATACAAACTGTCCAATCGCCGCTTTAAAGATAGTCTAATGAATTTTTAGGTGGCAGATCTATTGCCATAATTATCCAATCAGGCTGTTCAGGCATGCACCAAATTTTTAAGTTTCTGAAATCTGAGTGGAGATTCAGCTAGGTATTAGGTAGTCAATGTAACTTCTTGTTATTCGCCTTTTGCTGGCTTGTAATATGTTGATTGTGCATGATATATGATAATCGGTTTTACATTCTTGTTACGGTTTGATTCTGCTGGTTGTTCAGATGTTTGAAAACAAAATTTTATCGTATTTGTGTGATACGTATTTAGCAGCCAGAAATTTTAGATTGTGGTGTGTTCTTGTGTCCTATAGTACCTTGTTTAAAATGTAGCTCTTAGTCCTTGTTCAATATCAGTCTTTGTAATTGTGCTCGTCTGTATCTGTATTCAGTAGAACATCTAAGTGTCAAGAGTTAGAGTTCAAACTCAATTGTTAGCACCATATTTTGTTTCACCGCAGGCCACAACAACCAAGGATTCAGAACAGAACTACAATTATTGTGTTTATGACTCTGATATTTCAACTGGATATGGCGTTGGTGCTTTCTTGTTCCTCATGGCCAGTCAAGCAATCATAATGGTAGCAAGCCGTTGTTTCTGCTGCGGAAAGGCTTTAAGTCCTGGGGGCTCCAGGGCTTGTGCACTTCTCCTTTTTGTATTCTGCTGGTATGCTTCAAATTGCTTTCCTCTACACTATGAGTAGTCTAAGTAGCATTTTATGTTTGATATTTGTTTTTTCTTGTTGCCATGTGATTTGTTACACCTCACTTTTAACCAGTTAAACCTTACTCTTAATCAGGGTAACATTCTTCATTGCCGAGGCGTGCTTGTTGGCTGGTTCTGTGAGGAATGCCTATCACACCAAGTATACTACAGTTTTCAGTGAAAACCCTCCGTCTTGCCAGACAGTAAGAAAGGGCGTTTTTGCAGCTGGCGCAGCCTTCACTTTCTTCACTGGCATACTATCTCCGTTCTACTACATTTCCTATTCCAAATCCCGAGGAAGCTTTGCACCCTATGGCGGAGAAGCTGGTGTGGGACTTGGAAGCTACAAGTGATGTGTGTAACTGCTGAGTGCCTGGACACTTAATTCATTGATTACTCAATTGACTGTTGGAACTGAAATTTTATAGTTAAAAGTAGCTTTCTCTTTGATGGATGTGTCTCAAATTTTTGTTCATTCATGCTACTATGATAAAACATAGTGTGTAAGAAATAAGAAAATGGTTGGATATTTGTTCATGTCCATAACAACTTTCATTTTGCTAAATTAGTATCGGTGTAGGCGCTAGACGTAAATAATATGGTGCGTGGTGATATTCTTATTCTTTACTAAAGAATTCCAGTATGCTGCAAGTTTACACAGCTTGTTTGCTATGCATCTGATATATTGTCTTATCCTAGTATCTATCTGCAGCACCTGCTTTGAGAAGTTTATCAGTTGCAAGTCATCCATTTTCTTAAAACTTGGCTTGATATTGTTATTGTCTAACGAAAGACTAAAAAATTTTATTGTTCCAGAAATAGAAACCTTACCTTTGGCCCGGGAGTCGGGCTTTATGCAAATAACACCCCCATGATGGTTGCCACTAATTACATAGTTTGCGAACATATTGATGGTTATCATGGTGGATGTATGGGCCAATGCAATTCAGGTACTTCTACATTTGATACATTTTCTAAAAATTGCTGTAATATTTTACTTATCTGGGCTGCTTTCTTATCATTCAACTTTTATTTTTGGACGATAACACAGAGCATACACAGGCACGGAAAGACTACTACACCATGCAGAAGAAAAATGATTCCTTGCAGTGTTTTGCATAAATGCATAATGCATGTAGTGGCGGAACCATAATTCCAAAATAGCGGAGGTTAAAAAAGAACTATTGCTAATTTTTGAATGCTAAGCTGAGGCTAAAGTAAAAATCTACTGATTTTTAACTTAAGGTTGGGGATTCGAAAAAAAATCTTTACTAAACTTTTCAGTTTCGCCGGGTTTCAGCCTGGACAATGTAAGAATTCATAGCATCAAGGAAATTAAATCGAATCTGCTAAACGTATGACGTTATATGTTAAATTGCTCACCAACTAAGCACCTTCACCTATTATGACATCATCCATGACCTCATAATGTGAATAGTAACTACTGTAGCTAGCTGACTTACTGTAGCACTGTAGGTGTAGAATTTTCCTATATATTGAGACATTGTCTCCATTGTAATATTAAGATCAATATATACAATACTCTCTTATTTTATACATCTTCTTCTTCTATACTACTGCTATTGAGATGGTATCAGAGCAGGTTTAACATAGAAGAAAGAGCAGGTTTAACATAGAAGAAAGGAAGATATCACAATCAGAAGTTCAGAAAACCAGAACAGGAAACAAGAAAACAAGAAACCCAGAAATACTCCTCTGTTGAAAAACTCGAAATTCAAAACACACCCAAACACAAATATAAGCATACCACTGGAAAGAGCAGGAGAAGAGGATTCACAAACAGAACCGGAAATGAAGCAGCCACGCTCCCTCACGTCGGGTCACACGCGCGCCACACGCCGGCGCGTGAGGCTTCCCCGTCCAATTTTTTGGAAAAATTTCTTCAGACAACCTTGTTCTCCTCCTCATTCTGAACCTATTCCTGGTACTCTTTTTTTGAAACTAAACTATTTTATTTACTGCTGTTCAAAAATTGTGCTCCCTGCTGTACTGCTGCTCAGTTTTTTGTTCGTAGGTGTTTGTGTAATGATTCTTGGTCAGATATTTGCTTAAATTAAATATAAAATGGAGAAAACTATTGATAATACCCCCGAGAGTAGTGATATAAGTAGCAGGAAATCTGGATTTTACGGAACTCCGTATGTAAATCCTAAGTTCAATGGGAAGAATTTTCTGGAATGGTCCAAAGCTTGTACAATGGCACTAAAGTCTCATAAAATGATGAAATACATCAATGGGAAAGCTAAACAACATTTGGGAGAAGATCCTACTTTCGATGATTGGGATTCTGAAAATGCCATGGTGTATTCATGGTTATCTAACTCTATGGAGGTAGATATTCGAAAAAGCTATATCTTCATTGATGCCGTTGAAGACGTGTGAAATTCTCTCACTCGGACCCATTCCTTCTCCGGGAATGTAGCCAAGCCGTTTGAGGTAAAGCGGAAGATGTGGGCATTGACTCAAGGAAGCTCCACACTAGCTCAGTATTATTCTAAGCTAACATCATTATGGAGTGAATTGGGACAGTACACTATATTTGAGTGTAAAACTGCTGAAGATCAGAAAAATATCAGAAGATGATCATTGAAGAAAAAGTGTTGAAATTTCTTGATGGATTGTCGGATGAGTATGATTCAATTAAAAATCAACTTATCGGACAAGTTCCATTTCCTACTATGGAAGAGGCCTATGGTCGTGTCAGGCTAGAGGAAAGCCGAAAGCAAAGTATGACCCCGATGGTCCCTTCTGATTGATCCGCACTCTTAACTAAGGGTGTTCAGCAATCAGAACCAGAACAGCCGGAGCATGTGTCAATAGCATTAATTGGAGAAAGATCTAATCAATGCGACTATTGCAAAAAATTAGGCCACACTCGTGAGACATGTTTTATTCTGCACCATCATCTCAGAATTCGAGGACGAGGTGGGCGTGGCCGAGGTGGTTACTGACAACCTCAATTGTTCAGTAACCTTTTTTTCTTCCGTATTTCAGGATCTGGTGACAGGCAAGGTCCTTGGCAGTGGTAAAGTGGTCGATGGTCTCTATGTTATGAAAGGGAATTATGTTTCTCCTTCAAATTATCAGGTGTCATCTAATTTTGTTTTTGAATCCTTGTATCAATGGCATAGACGGTTAGGTCATCCATCCTTTAGTGTTTTAACACATCTATTTCCTGCTTTAGTAAAACACTGTAATAAGGAAGATTTTTTTTTGTGAACCATGTGAATTGGCTTAACATAAAAGATCAACTTATCCTTCCAGAAATAAAAGAAGTTATACCTTGTTTTCTATTATTCATACTGATGTTTGGGGTCCATTTAGAAATCCTACACATGATGGGTATAGGTGGTTTGTTGTCTTTGTTGATTGTTATTCTCGACTTACTTGGGTTTATCTTCTTAAACAAAAAAGTGAAGTTTTCGGGTGTTTTAAATCTTTTCATCACATGCTATAAACACAGTTTAATTCCTCTGTTAAAATCCTTCGAATTGATAATGGTACTGAATATGGAGGTCCATTTACATCTTATTTGGACACATGTGGTATTATTCATCAAACTACGTGTGTTAAAACTTCTCAAAAAAATGGGGCAGCCGATAGGAAAATTGGTCACTTAACACAGGTTGCACGGTCTCTTATGTTAACCATGCATGTTCCTAAATATCTTTGGGGAGAGGCAGTCATGACTACTGCATATCTTATCAACCATCTTCCTACCAAGGTTCTAAAATTCAAAACACCGTTGTCATGTGTCCCTGCACCCTCTTCTCATCCACTTCCTCTTCGGGTATTTGGGAGTGTATGTTTTGCTCATAATCATGCACCCTCTCGAGATAAGCTTGATTCTCGGACCCTTAGATGTGTTTTCATTGGATATTCCCCCACTCATAAAGGGTATAAATGTTACCATCCTCCCTCACGTCGGGTATTTGTCAGTTATGATGTTACTTTCTGGGAGTTCGTTTCTTATTTCTCTCATGACTCCTCCTCTTTGCTTCAGGGGGAGATAAACAGACACAGTCTTGATAATGAAACAAATGAGTCAGATCACAGAGTTCTTGATAGTGAGTCACAGTCACTTCCGTTCATGAATATACCTATTCCAAACATTAGCTCAAAATCGTTGCCTACAAATAATGAGTTCGATGATTTAAATAGGTTTGACAGGCCAGATTTGATTACATATTTCAGACGAAAAAGTAATGATATCACCACTTTACCGCATCCAAAGACCTCTGACCTCGAGACAGATCCTGCAACTCCTATATTTGAGCCAGAAAACGGTAATACTCATGATCCCTCTCTAGATCTTCCTATTATCATAAGAAAGGGTGTACGTTCTTGCACTAACCATCCTATCTCAAATTTTGTATCTTATAATGAATTATCTCCTTCTTCATTTGTTTTTGTATCATCCTTGTCGAGTGTTTCTGTTCCTCATACTTGGCAGGATGCTTTATGTGATCCTAAATGGAAGGATGCCATGATAGAGGAAATGAATGCATTGAAACATAATAACACTTGGGAGTCAACTCGTCTTCCTACTGAAAAGAAACTAGTAGGATGCAGATGGGGGTGTTCACTGTGAAACAAAAGCCTAATGGATTGGTTCATAGGTACAAAGCAAGACTTGTGGCGAAAGGGTATACTCAGACTTATGGGATTGATTATCAGGAAACTTTTGCTCCAGTGGGAAAGTATGTAAATTAAAGAAAACTATTTATGGTTTGAAGCAGTCTCCGAGAGATCGGTTTGGAAAATTCCAGGGAGCAATGGTTAAATTTGACTATAAATAGAGCGATTCAGATCACACAATGTTTATAAAGAGAAGGGGAAACAATCACAGTCTTGATTGTCTATGTTGATGATATTGTGATCACTGGCAACGATACATGTGAGATTGTAGATGTAAAACAGAAACTAGCCTCTGAGTTTGAGATGAAAGATTTGGGAAAACCACGGTATTTCCTTGGCATTGAAGTCTCCCGAAGTTCAGGTGGCATCTTCCTTTCTCAACAGAAGTATACACTTGACCTTTCGAAAGAAACTGGTATGTTGGGATGTAGACCTGCAGACTCTCCTATAGAAGCTAATTATAAACTTTGTGGAGAAACAGGTGATATTGTCGATAAATCCCAATATCAGAGATTGGTTGGTAGGCTGATTTATCTTTCACAAACACGACCAGATATAGCATATGCGGTGGGAATTGTAAGCAGATATATGCATGACCCTCGTCAATCTCATTTTGATGTAGTTTATATGATATTAAGGTATCTTAATGCTGCTCCCGAAAAGGGAGTGATGTTTACTAAAAACAGTCACCTCGAGATTGAGGGCTATACAGATTCAGATTGGGCTGGTTGTCTAGATGATAGACGTTCCACTTCAGGTTATTATACGTTTGTTGGAGGTAACTTAGCTACTTGGCGAGGCAAGAACAACCTATTGTTGCTTTATCTAGCGTTGAGGCAGAGTACAGAGCAATAGCTAAAGGAGTGTGCGAACTGTTATGGATAAGGCTTCTTATTCAAGAATTAGGCCTTTCATCCGGAAATCCTATCAAGCTGTATTGTGACAACAAGGCTACTATTAACATTGCTCTCAACCCAGTTCAACACGATCGGACTAAAGATATCGAGATTGATCGGCATTTTATCAAAGAAAAAATTAATAGTGATGTTATTAACATTCACTTTGTACGATCAGAAGACCAATTAGCCGATGTCTTAACTAAGGGTTTAGCCGGGAAAATGTTACATCCTCTTATAGGCAAGTTGGGCATGAGTGATATATATGCATCAACTTGAGGGGGAGTGTTAAATTGCTCACCAACTACTCACCAACTAAGCACCTTCACCTACTCATGATGTGAATAGTAACTACTGTAGCTAGCTGACTTACTGTAGCACTGTAGGTGTAGAATTTTCCTATATATTGAGACGTTGTTGTTAGGTCCAATATGTTTGTAGAAGGGGGGGTTGAATACAAACAGTACTGTTTAATCGAAATTTGTCCGGATAATTTAATTTATATTTTGACAAATTTGAGCGGAATTGAATGAAACGAAATTCAAGTTGAATATAAAATTATATTAACTTGAGGGGTTTGTTACAAATACAGTACAGAATTTATATCTAGTTAATAAAAACAAATTAGAAAATTCTACATGAATTTTTCTAGATTTGTTAATAAAAATCAAGATATAGATTAGGAGTAAAAACTCGCTAATAGTACAAGAGTATCAAGTAAACAAGTTCTATCGGATCAGATATTTAAAAATAAGATGAACTTGATAATGAATTTTTCTGCTTCTTGTGTTGTGTTCTTGATGAGTGAGAAGAGAGCAATCTGCTTTGAATGTAATATTTCAATCTGTGTTGTCTTCTGTCGATTCAGTCTTGATATATAATATTCACTGCCTCTTTATCTTCAAATATAACTGTCAAGACAATCGGCAATACAATTTATTCTTCCAAGACAACCAATTTTGTACTGCCAAGACAATAGGCAATACAATCGTCAAGACAATCAGGTTCTTCCAAGACAATCGGCAAGACAATCAAATTCTGAGATCTTTGTCTTGATTTAACAAAAATTATCATTCTGTCTGAAGCTTTTTCTTTTTGATCATTATCAAGACAATCTTATTTGAACTGTCAAGACAATCGTCAAGACAATCAAATCAGATTTTTATTCTACTTTTTAAAAGCTGTTCATAAATTATCATTACCAAGACAATCGGCAAGACAATCAGAGATTGTCTTGCTTTACTGATTTTCTTCTTCAAGACAATCAGTGATTGTCTTGTTTCTCTAGATCCCTTCTCCAAGACAATCGGCAAGACAATCAGGGATTGTCTTGCTAGTTCATTTTTCAGATTAAATTAAATTGATCAACAAATAATCATTTTAATTTATTCTTACTTAAATAATTAATCAGATTTAATTAATCTAATAATTAATTTAATTAAAGAATTAATTCAAGATAAATTAATTAATTAATTAAATTGACTACTTGATTTAAATTAATTAAAGAAGAATAATTATATATCCTTGGATTGTCTTAATTCTTTTCTGAATCACTGAAAGTAATAAAGGAATACCACTGAATAGTTTGTTGACGTTCCATGCACGGTCTGGTTCATGAACGACTAACTTCAATGACTGTCCTTTAATTTTCACATTAAAAATGTGATTCATTTTTCTTCTCATTTCTTTCTCCTTCTTGTACTTCACTGTATACTGTCTGAACCTGTCACTCTAGAAATCTCTATCTTAGAAATAAATCCACTTCTTTGATGCTATACTGAGGCTTGATCAGCAATCTGAGCTTCTTCCAGTGTAAAACATCAAAACTATATATTGACTTTAGGGTTTTTCTTCTGACAGATAGTACCTCCTGAGATTCCTGTGACAGTTAAAATTATTTACTTATTACAATCTAAACTTAAGTTGAGTTGAGTCCTCGAACTACAAATAGGCTGTGTCATATGCCTTTCAGTTGTCTCCATTGTAATATTAAGATCAATATATACAATCCTCTTTTATTTTATACATCTTCTTCTTCTATACTAATGCTGTTGAGATTATATTATTTGGATTCACAACCTAATGCTTGCATTGTTGCGCATGTACAATGTTGAGCTCTTGCTTTACATATTCATACTCCTTTTTTGTGCACTACCTTGTCCATAATAGAACCAGACAAGTGTGGATCCATTTTGAAAAACCATGGAAGCGCTATCTGAATAGCATACATTTGGGAAGAACAACCCAACCAAATCAAATATGATGGGGGGCATAACAACCCCTAAAATTCATAATGTTTTACAGGAAAAAAGATGCAACGTGGTACCAGCCTGAGGCCCTGGACCATCCTTAGTAAGTCGTAACCATCTCAATGTATTAAAGTTAATATCAGCCCAAGTAATCAATAAAACTGGAAGACATTAGTGTAAACTATGCAGACCAGTACAACAAGGCGGCCCATGTCACTGCTGTTTAAGGTCTAATTTTGTTTTTCTGTTCCATCTCAAGCCCAGTTCAGCTTTACAAAAAACAATATCATTCACAATCGTATTACACCCTCATAATTTCCGTCTCTGACATTTTCACCTACGTACTTTAATATATATGGAAAAGACTAAAGAGAGTTTCATAATTACTTTTTCTAAAGGGATGTGAACACGTTTGGTTTTGGTTTAGATAAAGAAATTTGAAAAATAATTGATTTATTATTTTTATACATTTTAAATACGTGTGTTACACCAAAAATTTATATAAGGAATGAATTGACTTGATCAAAGGAATTTCTAAAAATTTCTCTTCTAATTAAATTGTAACATGACGATTGCACCTGATGACGTTTGCAACCTGGTTTCTCGACGATGTTTGCAACATAAGTGATGTTTGGCTGTTTGCACTAGATTATGTTCGCAACATGACCTGTGTTTGCAGCATATGATATTCGCAATTGAGTTGTATTTATATCTGATGATATTCGCATCATAGTTATATTTGTCCTTGATAACATTCGTAGCATGAGATGTACTTGTACCAAATGACGTTTGCAACTAGATTGAAGAGCCAAATACTCCACCTAGGTCGGAGAGTCAAATGCTCTAAAGACTTACAAAATCACAATATGACATGGATCTATCCATAAACAACAATAAAAATTAAATATACATGTTTAAAGATCCGGTTCTGTATTCCAAAATTGTCCTTTTTAGGGAATCAAGGTTAACTAAGCCTGTTGATACGTTTTAAGGATTGTACCCTATATTAAGGTAAGTTGTCTTGAAATTCCCAAAGTGATATTCGTTTGGGAGAACTTGTTATGTAGTTTGGTGGGTTATCCTCATCGGGAGTAATGACGTGTTTGTACATTTGGATAAAGTCATGACTATTCCTGCAATTGTTGAAAAGGAAAGAGCTAGTAGCGGTTGATGTTGTATACGTGAAGTGCTCATTTGGGCTAGACTCCATCGTATGGGCTCTCCTAAATGGGATTTCCAACTTACCGACTATGTCGATCTGTTACAAGTGGACCTGGAACTGCTAGCAAAGAAACCAACTTCTAATAGATTTCGATTTTGCTCTCCAAAAACTACATGGACTTGATTTTCTATAAATAGGAATACGTATAGGAATAAAAAACTCTTCAAGCCATCACAAAAAAATTATGACAATCGTAACCCCTACTTCATCACAATCACCACATTCCGGTGATTATTTTGACGAAAAATCATTGTAACAAATTTTATTATCACAAATTCCTCCGTTAACAACTTGTAATGAATTATAAAAGAATTTAATTATCGTAAAAAATACAATTTTTAACTTAAAATGTTATTTCATTTAGTTAAATAATGTGAAGGTTCGTTGAATAGAACAAGATGAAAGTTAATTATTCAGTTTATTGTAAGATGGGGCAAACATGTCAGGCATGATTGTGCGATGTTAGTTTAAATCTATGGAAAATGTCAAGACCTATAAATTATATACATATATGTGCAGAATTTAGATGATACTGATCTACAACATGTTGATGTTTAGTTAGCAAGTACAAAGCACATGTTTCATTGACAATTTTATTCTCTCAATTATTTTTACTGCATGCATTATCTCAACCTCAAACCAAGACCCTAAACCACATTATTCATGTGTTTTTACTTTGTTGACAATGCCCGGACTAGCTCAACAAAATTCTTAATTCATTCAAATATATTTGTAATTAATAGTCACTTTTTTGTTAAATCAATATTCTATTTATTTCTTAAAAGAGTAGTTGAAAATTAAAAACTAATTCATTTGCGGTCTGCCAATTAAGCTCTCCGAAATTTCTTTGCGCAAAAATAATATTCTTTCCGTTTCATTAAGATTGGCTTGTTTGAGTTAAATCCAACAAAATTTGATTAATTTTCGGTGAAATTGTTGACTCATTTTCTAATATTGTGAGTTTTGACACAGAATTGGAATAGTGAAGTGTGTTTCTCTAAAAGGTAATACTCCTATAGCATGGTTTTAAAAATCTTCGATTTAAACAATTACTTTCCAATTAATTCTCTACAAGGTAACCAATCGATTCGAATTTTTAAATCCGATTAATCATGTGAATATATTTAAAGAGAGAGATATATCTCAGGGAACTTTTCCTAAGATATATGCAAAATATCTTTTAAATTTTGCTGGACCCGCAGGGCTAATTAAAAATCTCTGAATTTACTAAAATACCCATCCTATTTTTACATACAAATCCCATATATCTCAGGTAATTTACCTGAGATACATCTCAGGTTCCCTATCCTCATATTTAAAATGATATATTTAATTGTAAATTAGACTAATATATTAAATATTATTATAATATTCGATTAATACTCCGATTAATCCTTCTGATTAACTCCTAATTACCCGATTAATTCTAAATCGATACCTCAACTGATTTATATCGGTTATCGATTTTCACAAGTATGTCTACCATACATTTGTGGTTAATCCGATTTCTAGATAATTAAGAAAAACGTTAGTGCTGAGACAAGCTGTTGCGGAATCAAGACACGTGGTTTGTTGATCAATTATAACATAAGCACGTTACATCCATAGGAATTGGTATTT
The DNA here is from genome assembly GCA_036435485.1 of Saposhnikovia divaricata. NCBI lineage: Eukaryota > Viridiplantae > Streptophyta > Magnoliopsida > Apiales > Apiaceae > Saposhnikovia > Saposhnikovia divaricata. The sequence goes on from CM071601.1 coordinate 104,220,983, forward strand.
ATATATGCATTGTTTCTCAATTAATTACCATTATTTTAATTTAATAAGGTACAAATGATAGAAAAGCAAATCGCATCACTCCTATAGACAATTGGCTTCCATTGTGTTGTAGAATGCAGATTAGCTACAGTTATTATTACTACTGCCGAGTGCCGAATGGTGGCATTATACATTTCCTAGTGGCCTTACTAGGATGGCTTGCTGGAATATTAATGCAGTTTAATTAGTTACAAGATTATTTCTTATGTATTTTTAATGATAATAATGATTATTTAGCAGAAAATGCTAGGGATCGATGATATCACTCAAAGATTACAGATGGAGAAGAACTGATCAGACTAATAATATTGGACTGAAAATGACTTTGTCAACATGGCTATTATAGTATATATTATATAGCCTTCAAAAATAAACATAGCTATTGTTTAGCATTATAAGTAAACCTGGTGATTGTTTGACTACATAATTAAAGAAAAAAGGTTATTTTCAAATACAAAAAAAATAATTGTGATGTTGGGTATGGATTTTAAAAAATAATTTAAAAAAAAGATGAAAATATTGTTTATAAAAAATTATAAATTTTATTTTAAATCTAACACTCTCTTGGTATAACTCTTCGACTGCACTTCTCATTATTACGACAATTCAACTATTCTACATCATATAATATTTTGCGGTCCTATATATTTTCTAAGATTGTTGCCAAAAAACTGAAAACAATTTCTTACTTTTATTTTTAAACACACACATTTGAAAGATACTACCAATTACCAAACACCATGACCATGTAAAAAGCTTAAAAATAATCCTAGCTCACTAGAATCATGTGGATTACATAAATTTAAACTTACCTTAGCTTAGCTGTTAATTATCAGGACTACAACAAAGTTAACTAATAATGTACAAACTGAATTATAAAAAAAATATATATGTGTTCAAAGGTATACCATTTGTAGCTTCCACGAATATGAACTCTAAAATGTGACCGATATGAACAATGTAAAATGGAAAATTCCAGAATCGCTAAATTGGATCCCAAATTTTTTTTCAAAGGACACGTATCATCTCCTATTTGGTCATATTACGATGGATTTCCCTGAATTCACATCTATCACACCAATTAAAATAATCTATACTCTCAAATTATCAATATCACATCATTCGAGAACTCTTTTTGGAATCCAATTATATCAAAATTAAGGCAGGCGTTTGTTTGTAGCATAGATTGCTGGGGCGGTAACAACATAAATTTATTTTCTTGTTTTTTGTCTCTCTCGCCATTGTGTACGTGTAATAACTTTGTGTAGCGTGTGAGCAGCGATATGTAAATGAATTTCCCTGGTCCGATAGCTAGAGTGTAGATGATGTGTTTTCAGTGGTGTTTGCATGCCACCGGCGCCACCGTCATTATTATTTTGTTGGTGTCTTGGAGGAATATATTGTCATAAATTTAGGTCATGTTGTGAGTATTTGTCAAATTAAATTGGTAGTTTAATATGTATACACGAGCTCCACTATGGGTTGTCATTGCCGAATGAGTTGTACGTACGTGCAAGTAAAGCATCCAATTTCCCTTCTATTTCAAATAATCTTTTAATTTTCATTGATAAAAACCAAGTCAAGTGTCTGTTTGGATGATTCTAACCCCGATTATGAGAATGAGATTTTTTCACTAATTAATTAATTTGAAATCTCATGATACAAACTGGCCCAAATTATGAACTAACAAATGTAATGCTATTTTTTTTTTAACAAATTATCCAAGGCACTTGTTCATCAGTGATATTATGGCAGGGAAAATCGAAATCATTAATTTCTAATAGCCAAAATGTAGGCCTTTTTGGACCACGTACACCCAATTTAATTCCATGCATTCACCATACTGCAACCATGAACAAATATTGCATTGCTCCGAAGCAACCCCATGGCTGTGGGATGGAGCGACAATATATAAATACATGTACGTGATAGATACATTGATATGAATGTAGGCAAGTAGCAAATATTTCTAAATTCAGAGAAAAACAACCCCAATGTAGCTATGTTTTGCGTATAGAAAAGTATCATGACAATTTCAAATAAATTAAAATGGATTAAAGTAACAAAGTGTAGTAATCACTCTTTTAGAAAATTATTACGGGAAAATCTGGTGCACTAATTAATCGAGATTTTTCAAAATGAAGGCACATATCATATCAGTTATCAAGAAGAGGTTTGGTTAGTTGGGGACGATTGTGTGTTGTCTCGTAGAGTCTGTGACTGTCACCTTCAAATTCAAGTAGCTGTAGCTACCAGTTGCATTATGGATAGCATGTGGGAGAGAGGACTCCCCAGTGTAATGGAGCAGTGTAATGTTAATGAACGAACAACTTCAAATTTAAGCCCCCCAGCGGGTACCTAACTGCTTCAGTACTAGTACAAAAAGCATCTATAGCGTCGGTCAAATGTATCTATAGCGTCGGTCAAATGGCGGACGCTATAGGTATAGGCCTATAGCGTCGGTTAAAATGGCGACGCTGATTGTTTGCTATTACGTCGGTTATTTAAATGACCGACCGTCGGTTATTTAAATGACCGACGATAAAAGTCTGCTTTAGGCGTCGATCATTTGAACAACCGACGCCAAAAATCTGCTTTAGGAGTCGATCATTTAAACAACCGACGATAAAAGTCTGTTTTAGGCGTCGTTCATATAAATGACCGACGCTAAAAGTCTGCTTTAGGCGTCGATCATTTATAGAACCGACGTTAAAAGTTTGATTATAGGCGTCAGGCTTTTAAAAAACCGACGAATAAAGTCAATTTTTTTTAAAAAAATAATAATTTCAAAATTGCAATTTCAGTGATATTTACCTCAAATCCAACAAATACTACAATATAGTATAAAATAATTACAATTATCCCAATAATTGTAAATTTAAATACACAATTACAATTATCCCAATTACAAATACACTGTTAGGTCCAAATGTGTTGTAGAGGGGGGGTGAATACAACTTTTCGAATATGAGAAGCAATAAATACGATGCAATAAATGAACACACAGATTCAAGGAATATATGTCTTATATATAACTTGAAAGGGTTGCTACAACATTCATTACAAAGTATAACAGAAGTTGAGAGAGAAGTGAATGATACTAAGCTCTGTGAATGCACTCTCTCTTTTTCTCTTGTGTTTTTCTCTAGAATTGCTCACTAACTAAAACATTACACAAGTACTTCTATTTATACTACATGTAATCTATGTCCTGTAGTCTTCAAAGACTAAGATGTACGTGGCCCAATGATGTCCACATAAATCTTGCCTTATCTTGAAAGCTTGGAAATCTGCCAATCAGAAGATGCCATGTGTCATGTTGAAGCTGCACTCTAAGTAGAACTTCTACTTGAGAATTTCTACTTAGCCATCTCGAAGTTCTAAGTAGAACTTCTACTTAGAAACTTCTACTTGGCCATCTAGAATATTTAGTACTTAGAAAATATTCTGGTCTTCAACTTGAAACTTCAATGCACATCTTGAACTTGTGATATCTTCATGTCTTCTTTATTCTTCACCAAGCTCTTGAATATGGATCTTTATTACTGACATAAACTTGCTATCAATGTCCTGACACTTGATGCAACGGTCTGGTTCATAAGTGACTAGTCTTGATAGGGTTTTTGCTTCTTGAATAAATTATCATATCCAATTACAAATGTGGCTTTCCAATATTTGCTTTCCTTCTTGTTCACTTGAAATCAATTGGTCTTATTGATACTGATAGTTATGATCTTGATTCTTGGCTTTCCAAATCACTGAGGCATGAACAACTTTGACTTGAACTTCTCTCAATGATTTCTTCTTGGATTGATCATAGTTAACATGTTGAATTGTATCAATTACCTTGTCTTCATTTAGTGTTGATTTCTTGTGACCTCTTGTTCTTGATTGTCTTCTGGTTAAGTATCTTTTCCTTTAGTTTGAGTTACGTTAGTTATAGTGTTACAAGTTTACACACTCTGCCTTTCAATCTCCCCCAATTTGATTGTCTAACAATGACATTCAAATTAATGAAGGATAACTCAACTAAACAATGAGACGAGAAAAGATAATTAACATTACAGTCTTGAATAATTTACAATTGAAATTTACATGAAAACAATACAAAGAACTTTAAACTAGAAACAGAATTCGAACTTCGAATTAAAGATCATTTGAGTGATTCCTATCACCTGGATTATTTCATATCTTTTAGTCAAACTTGTATCACCTTATTGGATTCACTCTAAGGTGAATTTTCCTCAAGTGAGTTAAAGCAACCGAAAGACATGAAGTTTTTCCAACTTCAAGTTCACACCACTCTGACCTTTAACCCTAATTCCGTTTCCTCTTTCTAGCTTCAGCAGCTTGGTCTCTCTCTTCTTTCTGCCTTTTGCTCTTCTCCTTCTGCTGCTTTTCTTTCTTGTATACTGGATCTTTAAGCTGCTTCCACCTAGCATTCAACAGACTTACAGCTTCCATTTCTAGAGGGTTCTTGGGCTCTGGATAAGGATGTTTGAAAAGCCTTCTGAGTTTGTCCACCTCCTGAGTAGTTCTGATCTTTGGAATATCCTCGAAGTTCTTCATGATGAGCTGAGGTTTCCAGTGAGATTTATCGGATTTGAACTGACAATAGATCATCTTGGGGTAGCCCTTGACACGGTCAGTATTGTGGACACTGGCCGCATCTCGCTCCATTCTCTTCTTTTCCACCACTACTTCAGACAGGTAACTCATGAGTCTCTGCTTTTCTTCAACAAACTTATCTTCCACTTCGCCCCATTTGAATACATATAATACTCTCTCCAGAAATGCAGCATCTTGAGTCCGTAGCAGCCATTGTCTACTCATATGCAAGATTGTTTGATTCTGATCTGCATCTATGAATACTAAGGCATCAGCTGTATCTTCAACATAAGCATGTATCCAGTATACACTTTCACTTCCTGGAACACCAATAGCCTCCCTTATTTCTCCTTGTTCTAGTGCTCCAGAAGGAAGAGTCAGAGCTTCATCTACATTCTTCATGGCTTGAAGAATATTCCATTTCTTCTCTATCAGCTCCGGCTCAATCTTCACGTCATCAAGAGGGTTTGGAGCAATGACATCACACTTCCACACCTCATTGCTCTTCTTGAATATAACTCTTTCAATGATCTTCACGGATTTATCTTTAAGCTCAGAGGCGAATCCCTTACCCATCATTTGTCTGCATACAGCTTTGAGAGATTCCACTGAAAGCTCCATTAGATCATTTTCCTCCATGCTAACCCTCTTCATCTTTCCATCAACTACCATCCGGATAAAATTTGGATAAGCTGAGAATTCTGGACCCTTGTCCTCTGCTAGCTGCATTAACTGATCCCTGTACAGAATGCTTAGCTCCTCAGATTGAGAGTATTGAATTTTAGTCGCTAGCAAGAACAACTCTGACGCAGATCTTCTCATAATGAATTGGTCATCCACATATAAGAAAGATGTTGGGACTCCTTCTACCAAAGACAAGATAACCTGCCACTCCTTAAGATTTGCATTGTATCCAACCCTGACTTTAGAAATTAATCTCTTCAAAGCATTTATATAGTCCCCAGTCATTGGATTCTGCAAATTCAAGTTGTAGAACAGATCATCTGCATCCTTGTTATGAACTCCTTTTGCACAGGGTCCCATCATTATCTTCCTTGCTTCATCCCATTTTTGCCCTATCCTTCGTTTGTCCAGATCAACTTGAGGATTAGCTAGCCTTGCAAGCTCATACTCATACTGCTTCCCTTGTAGCTCCACCTTTTGTTCTAGGAACGCAGCATGTTCTTGCATCATCTTCATTTTATGGAACTGAGCTTGTTCCAAGGCTAACTGTTGAGCTTTAAGGGTTTCCTCATCAACAGGAAATTCTTCAGGCAGTCCGGAAGACATCCCAGCACCTCCACCTTGTTCCTTCAAAGATCTTTTTATAGCGTGTGCCAACGGTACGTCTTCCATGTCAGAATCTGAGTCAAGTACCTCCTGTACTGTTTCCTGATGACTCAGATCAACAAATGGTTCATCAACCATTACTGCCTTACCCTTTCTCATCCTCAGAGCCTCTTCATCAACAGACGGCTCAACTTCTGGTTCCTTGACAAGATCAGCGGGTTCTTCAATTTCTTCGATGTGAACTGCCTGCTGTCTCGTCTCCTTTCCACTCTCCCCCTTAGGTGAGTTATCCTGAGCTCCACCATGGTCTTCAGATCCACCAGCTGCATAGGAACCTCCAAAACCAGAACCAGAGGCTCCCGCTCCACTAGCACTACCTGCACCACCTGCACCAGCATCGGGGGGAGGTTGTTGCGACTCGAAGCACTCCGGGGGCACAAAACTCCTGACTGCGAACATCATTCTACTGATCTCCACAGCCATTGTATGCATTGTAGACTCCAATGCCCCCATCCTCTCATTGAGAGTGCTTCCCAAGACACCACCAGCATGGCCCAAGTCATTGACCTTATTTGTCAAATCATCAAAAACTGTAGCTTGACTTGCCATTCTTGCTGCGTAGTCGTCTAGAGCCCTTTGGTTGTTTCCAATATTAATCCCGAACTGCCCCATTGTCTGCCCAAACTGCCTCATCTGATTTTCCATTGAAGTCATACGAGTATCAAGATTTTCAGTGTTAAGGGACGGTGTTTGGTTTAGGTGACCTCGCTCTAATACTCGTTCTGTTGGTATTTGACGCTCGGTTTCGGGCCTTGAAAATGAAGGTCCCTCTCTCCCTAACCTCTCACACACACTCCCTGTCTCACGCTCGTGTATGTCTTCAATGATTGATCCAAATAGTGAAGCAGTACCTGCAGAAAATTGATAAGAAATGTTGTTGACAGTTATGGGATCAAATTCTGTTTGTTCCTGAGTTGGAATCTCAGGCTGAGAGGCTGCAAAGTGTCCTTGTACGACATCAGAACCGATCCTCTTTGCAGCATCAGTACGTACCGGTGAAGGTACGGCTGAAGTTCTTAAGACTTCATGTCCTCTTGAAGCAACAGTATCTTCAAGAGGTACATCATCCTCACCAAAATCAAAATCCCTATGTGCAGATTGTTCAAGGGGTGAACCACTCGCGTGAGGTGGAGTGGTTGCGTGTGACACGCTAGGGTTTGACTGTGGTTGTGAAGTAGCAGCGTGGAAAAGTTTGGCTTTCTTGCGAATAAGTTGCTGCTCTTCGGGTTCACTCTCCTCATCATCTTGTATATATATACGTGCTGGTTTTCTGACTTCCGTTAACAAGGGTGATAGAGAATAGGAATGTGTATCAGACTCAGAGTCAGAAATATGGCTATCACCCTGGGATAGATCCTGCGGGTTAGCAGTCTCTTGGGTCGCGGAATCAGATACGTAGGAGGAGGAATGAATAGTATGCAGAGAGAGATTACCTGATTGATTACCTTGTGCATCATCGCTTTCCTCATCAGGAATCTCATCAAATGCCTCAGCATGAACAGATGGATTTTGAGCATGTGATGAGACTTGTGATGATGCCTCCAAATTGGTAACTCCTGCATCATATCTAAGCCACATTTGAATATTTTCAGGAGTAGACATTGGTTTACCTTGATGTTTATCCTGATTAGCAATGGTTGAAAGTGACTTAGTGCCCATCCCTAGCGATTCAGATGTGGGGCTTCTGGCAAATCCCTGTCTAATAGCAAGAGCATCCTTCGGTATTAAATCATTGATCAGCATTTGAAGAAACCGAGGAAACCAGCAGACAACATCATTTGTAGTGAGGTCTCTGCTTGCAAGGGATCCCATTGAGGCCACTATCTCAGAGAGAACTATGCGTCCATAGTTTATATCCAGTTCTCTTGCTAGGGCAACTGCAAAGGTTTGCATTGGAATTGGAATTTGATGAAAGTCTTTTTCGCGTGCCCGAAAACATCTTGTGATGGCCTCGAAAAAGTAATTCCATTCCGCATGGAAGAATTGCTTTTGGATATTTCCCGTGATTGGGCCTTTTGGAGGATAACATCCAATTTCTTCAAAGAATCTGAGGCGTTCTGCAGCAGTAGGTTCTGGATCATAGGCATCTTTAATTGGGAATCCCAGAACTCTGTTGACAATTTGTTCGGTCACCTCATATTCCTGACCCGCTAAGGTAAACCTGAAACCGTAGGGGGTTGATTTACTCCCAAAAGTAACCGCACTAGTCCATAATTGCTGTAAAGCATCATGTACTAGTGTAGGTTTAGCAGTAAAAGCATGGCTAGCTTTGGAGTACAAATTGAGAAATCGTATCCAAAACTTAAACCGCGGGAGTTGATCACCAATTTCCGTAGAAATATTGTAAAAATTGTTTTTAGCAAGGGAAAATTGGTGAGCCATTTTAATTAAATGTTTTTCTATTAAAAGATGTGAATTTTTATTTTAATTGAGAAAAACAAATAAATTACGAATTAATCAGTTTTATTCCTTTTAATTTTTCGAGAATATCAAAAGATAATCCGAAAATTTAAACTACGGAATATGAACAGTTGCCAATTACTGGATCTGAATATTCAACAAAGATGAATATTCGTGTGTTTATCAGTGAAATCGTGTGTATATGTGGAGAATATGAAATCGCGTTTTGGAACAGATACACAAAACTTGATGTTTGTGTGTATGTATATGCGCGTGTATATGCGGTTACAAAACACACCAACACAAAGGTTAATGATTACACAGTGAATCTCAGTCAAAAATTTGGCAGTAATTCGTGATTAGTATGAATTTAATCACAAAACACAGATTAAAGGTATGAAGTTATGAAATCGCCTTGTTTTGTGAAGAGGCTGCTGTGAAAAATAGAATTAGGTAAAGTGAATTAGGCATCGGGTTAAAGATGTATATATAGATGAATGTGAAATGACAAAAATGTCCCTGTTAAAAAATGTGAAAAGTACTAAGTCCATACAGGGGACATCTAAGTCGAACTCTATCTCGAACTTTTCTATCTCGAACATCTCTATCTCGAACATCAAGTCGAACTTCGAGATAAAGTTCGAGATAGAGGTTAACTCGAACACTGAAGCACAAATAATCACTAACCAATTTTACAGCAAAAACTATAGAGACATCCTATCTTGAACATTATTGATTTGTAGTAAACTTGGAAAAAGGAAATTCAAGATACTTTTCGAGTTAGAAGTCTATCTCGAACATCAAGTCGAACTTCGAGATAAAGTTCGAGATAGACTAAGAGCTCTATCTCGAACATCAAGTCGAAATTCGAGTTGAGTTTCGAGATAGACTAACTCGAAGTTAATCTTAATTTCTTTCCAAAATACCCCCCAAAAAGTACAGGATAATTCAAGATATGTTTCGAGTTAGGAGTGTAACTCGAAAAATTCCCTTTAGCTTAACTGAGAACTCTATCTCGAACACCAAGTCGAAATTCGAGTTGAGTTTCGAGATAGACTAAGAACTCTATCTCGAACATCAAATCGAACTTCGAGTTAAGTTTCGAGATAGACTAACTCGAAGTTAATTCTCAGTTCTTTTCAAAATATTCCCTTAATGGAAACCTCATCTCAACCTTTGAGATAAAATTCGAGATAGACTTTATCTCGAATATTTTGAAGATAGAACTAGGCACACTGGTAACTCGAACTCTAAGTCGAATTTCGAGATGAATTTCGAGATAGCCAACTCGAAATTCTTCCCAGACTTAGAATTTTTCAAAAACTTCACTCTGACAGCTTAAGTCGAAATTCAAGTCGAATTTCTAGATGAGTTTCGAGATAGAACCTAACTCGAAATTTTGAAGTTTTTCAATTCTAAGGCCTCTAATAACATGAAAATCAAAGGTAAATTCATCTAAAAATCATGCAATATTTAGAATAATATGAATTTAACTCCCCCTATGATCATGCAATCTAACAAGCATAAATTCACAGATTTGTGCTATAAAAGACACTTAAAACACAATGAATTCATGCAAAATCACACTATATGCAACCTATAACAATCATTAATTAGGCATATTAAAGTCTAAGCACATAATGATTGATTAGCTTGCACATACAAACATAAACATGGATTTTACAGATAGAAGGCTTTACTAACTTGTGTTAAGCATTCCCAATTCACCAACCAACCTATTGAATGTTACTTCATCAAGAGGTTTGGTGAATATATCTGCAATTTGTTGCATTGTGGGCACAAAATGTAGCTCCACAGTCCCCTCCTCGACATGTTCTCTTATGAAATGATACCTGATGTCAATATGCTTGGTTCTTGAGTGATCTACAGGATTGTTGGTTATGGCAATGGCACTTGTGTTGTCACACATGATTGGAATTTTCTTATGCTCCATGCCATAATCCTTCAATTGGTTCCTCATCCACAGTATTTGAGCTACACAGCTTCCAGCAGCAATGTACTCAGCTTCAGCAGTAGAAGTAGATACTGTATGTTGCTTTTTACTTTGCCAGGACACCAATCTTCTGCCAAGAAATTGGCAAGCACCAGATGTGCTTTTCCTATCAATCCTGCAACCTGCATAGTCTGAATCCGAATAGCCAATAAGATTAAAACCTGTATCTCTTGGGTACCAAATCCCTAGATTTGGTGTGCCCTTGAGATACCTAAAAATTCTTTTGACGGCTACGAGATGTGATTCTCTAGGATCCGCTTGCAACCTTGCACATAAACAAGTTGCGAACATTATATCGGGTCTACTTGCAGTTAAATAGAGGAGTGAGCCAATCATACCTCGATAGCTTGTGATGTCAACTGATTTACCTGATTTGTCTTCATCAAGCTTCGTGGCTGTTGCCATGGGAGTCTTAGCTGCTGATGCATCTTCTAGATTATACTTCTTGAGTAAATCTCTGACGTACTTGGATTGACAGATAAAGATACCATCTTTTCTCTGACTGATCTGTAATCCAAGGAAGAAGGACAGCTCTCCCATCATGCTCATCTCATATTTTTCCTGCATTAGCTTGGCAAATTTCTCGCACAAGCGCTCATTTGATGACCCAAAAATAATATCGTCCACATATACTTGAACAAGTATTAAGTCATTTCTCACAACTTTATAGAACAATGTTTTATCAATTACTCCCCTAACAAAACCATTTTCAATTAAGAATAAGGATAGGGTTTCATACCATCGCCTTGGGGATTGCCTGAGGCCATAGACAGATTTGAAGAGTAGATACACAAAATCTGCATGTTCTGGATCAACGAAGCCAGGCGACTGTTCCAGATACACTTCTTCTTCTAACTCTCCGTTCAGGAAGGCACTTTTCACGTCCATCTGGAAAACTTTGAAGTTCTTATGTGCTGCAAATGCCAAGAACATCCTGACTGCCTCAAGTCTTGCAACTGGTGCATAGGTTTCATCATAATCAATTCCTTCTCGCTGAGAATAACCTTTTGCAACCAAATGAGCCTTGTTTCGTGTTACAAGTCCGTTTTCATCCAGTTTATTTCTGAATACCCACCTAGCTCCAATTACGGATTTGTTCTTTGGTCGGGGTACCAGTTTCCAAACTTTCTGCCATTCAAACTGATTGAGTTCCTCTTGCATTGCAATCACCCAATCAGCATTGCCAAGAGCTTCTTCTATTTCTTTAGGTTCAAGCTTGGATAAGAACCCAGAATATAAGGAGATATTAGCCATGTCAGCTCTTGCAGTTCTTCTAGTAGTCACACCAGCATCTGGATCACCAATAATTAACTCAAACGGATGGTCTCTATTCCATACCCGTTCACCTGGAAATTGTCTAGATGATTCAGCTTGACTTTCTGAGTTGGGGTGCTGACTACTTTGATTATTTTCACTAACTCCCCCTGAGTTAGTGCCAGCTCCTACAGAACTAGAGTCAACTCGACTCGAGCCTTGAACAGTAGTCCTTGAGCTGCTATTTACTCCCCCTGAGTTGTTGCCGGTTGGTACTGAAGAAGTCTCTCCTGATCTTGTAGAATTAGCTTGTTCACTAGACTCAGGTTCTTCATGTACGCTTGGAACATTTAATGGAACAACCAACTCAGGTTCATTTTCAAGATCTTCTAAGTCCAGATTCTGAAATTTTAGGGACTCAGGTTCACTAGAATCTCTTGAAATTGATGAGATTTTGGTATCGTCGAATCTGACGTTGTAACTTTCAGTCACTTTTCGATCATTCACCAAGAACACTCTATAAGCTGCCACCACGTCTGTAGAGTAACCAACAAAGATTCCTTCACGAGCTTTTGCTGCAAACTTGCCTAGATTTTCATCATCTATAAGCACATAGCATTTTGCTCCGAAGACATGAAAGTATTTGATTGTTGGTCTTCTGTTGTTCATTAGCTCACATGGTGTCTTTTCTTTATCTTTTATGATCAAGGTTCTATTTTGAGTGTAACAAGCGGTACTCACTGCTTCGGCCCAGAAATACAAAGGAAGTTTTGAATCATACAACAAAGTTCTTGCTGCTTCAACCAGAGTTCTATTCTTCCTTTCAACTACTCCATTTTGCTGTGGAGTTCTCGGGGCTGAATACTGACGACGTATTCCTTTAGATACACAGAAGTCATTTAGCACTGCGTTTTTGAATTCAGTGCCATTGTCTGATCTAATCGTCTTCACAGTAAGTGTTGAAACATTCTCAATTTGAGTGATGTGATCAATGATTAAGAAAGGTACTTCGTCTTTCGTCATTGCGAACAATACCCATGTATACTTGGAGAAGTCATCCACGATTACTAAAGCATATCTTTTCCTAGACAAAGATAGGACACTCACTGGGCCAAACAAATCCATATGAAGAAGTTGCAGAGGCTCAGTAATACTAGAAATTTCTTTGCTTTTATGCGATGCTCGCTTCGACTTTCCCATTTCACAAGCTTCACAGAGTCCTTTCGGAGCGAACTTCACAGAGTCCTCGCGAGAGCATTCATTGTTTTGAAGTTTAAGTGAGATAGCTTTTTGTGCCATAACCAGCTTTCATCATCCGAGGCTTAGCTGTAGAAACAGGTGACCTCATCCTGATTTGCTGAATCCATATCTGCAACAAAAAGATCTGCCTTTCGAACTCCTCTCAAAGCTAGTGAGCCTTCCTTGATGTGAGTGATTGATACACCTTTCTTGTTGAAGACAATTTCGTAACCTTTGTCACATAATTGACTTATACTCAACAGATTGTGCTTTAGTCCCTCAACATAGGAAATATCTTCAATGATGACATTGCCAGTTTTTAGTTTGCCATATCCCTTAGTCACACCTATGCTGTCATCTCCAAAGGTAACATAAGGGCCAGCCTTCATAACCAACTCTGTAAGCAGGGACTTGTTTCCAGTCATATGCCTCGATGCTCCACTGTCTAGCACCCATATGACTTTATTTCTATTCTGCTTAATGCCCTGCAATGACAGATTGGTTAGACATTCTTCGGAACCCAACTTTGATTGGGCCCGGCTTTTCGATAAGATCGAGAATCAACAGATTTAACAACAGGAGATGCACTTTTCTTCACATTACTAGAGCTTTCGACTATCTCCTTTCCTTTCTCAGACTTGACAGATTTGTCAGTCTTAGGAGAAGGTTTGTCACTCCTAACTTTAGGAGGACTGACAGTCTTGGCTCTACCATACTTTTTCTTGATATTTGAACTAGCAACAGTATTTGAGCATGACTGGCTAGATGCATTCATTAAATGCACAAAAGTTTGCATGATATTAAAAGTGCATGGCATACAATTAGGTTGTCCACACTGTGCATGATTCTGATGCAGATTATTCATTGTATGTGTGACAGGCATGGCATGTGCAACAGGAACATTCATGTTAGCTTTGCATGCATAAGAAAGATGTTCAGTAGATTTACAATGATAACATGCTTTCTTTATTCGTTCAGCCTTAACCTCTTTTATGCCTTTCTCTCTCTTTCCTTGTTGTTTAACAGCCTTAGCTCCTAATCCTAGTCTAGATTCATCTCTAGGGAAATTGATTTTAACTTGTTTGATAGGAGTTACAGGTTGTTCTTTCTGGCGATCTTCCATCTCAATCTCATATCTAGCTATCAATTCAGTCTCTTCTTCTTCTATTCTAGGAACAAGATGTTTGTAGATAGGTTTGACAGCCGATTTAAGAATACTAGGTGTTTCCTTTTTAAGGTCACTGGAACTAGGATCAATAGGTCTCTTTCCTTCTTTCTTAGGAAGGTCAGAATAATCAAGTCCTATACCTACTCCAGTTATTTTCTTAAATGTGTCATTATCTACATACACTTTACTAGCCGCTAGTTTGTAAGCTTCGCATTTTGTTTCTAACTCAGCTAGATTGTTCCTAAGACATGCTTCTACTTCTTCCTTAAGGACGAGCTTGTGTTCCAGAGATTTAATAAAGTCTCTTAGAGAAGTATCTACAGTGCAAGCAGCCTCTAGCTCTTCCACTTTTGCCTCAAGCATTCTGCATTTGGCAACAAGTGTTTTCTGTTCCTTTTGAGAAGAGTCTAGGCTTTTGCACAACATATAGATTTCTTCACTAAGAGCCCCGTTCTGTTCTTTATAATCATCAATAGACATTTCTACTTTAAGAGTCAGAACCGGTACCTCTGGTTCCTCTGATGTCTCAGCCATGAGGGCAAAGTTTGCTACATGAGTAACATCTTCCTCATCTGAATCATCCCAAGCTCTTCCTTCTGTCACCAATAAAGCTCGTTTTCCATGTCTTTCCTTCAACAGTGCTTCATAGTTGCTTTTGAGAGCTTCAAATGTTTCTTTTGGATAAGTCTGTTTAGGCTTTTTGCAGTCCGAGGCAAAGTGTCCAGCTTCACCACAATTATAGCATTTGAACTTCATTTTGAAATCCAAAGGAGATTTTTAGCTGGTATTCTTGCCTTTTCCTTTGTAGCCTGACGAACTACCACCACCCTTAGCAGCCCGATAATAAGATGAAGATTTTCTCTGTGGTCGGTTGCTCTTTCTAAATCTCATGTTGCTGAACTTCCTTGCCATGTATGCCACGACACTATCGTCCATGTTGTCCAGCTCTTCTTGGGTGTAGTAGTCATCATCACTGTCAGATGCGCACTCGTCATCATTATCAACTTGATGTGGTGCAAGTGATGATTTAGGCTTTGCTGCAACCATTGCCTTCTTAGACTCTTCCTCATCAGCAACTAATCCTGATGCACTTTCTTTTCCCTTTGAATCATTGTCCCATGCTTGATCTTGAAGAGTTTCCAGCTCATAGGTCTTTAATATTCCATAATATTCTTCCAGAGAAGTTGTATGCAAATCTCTGGTTTCTCTTATTGCGTAGACCCTATGTTCAATGCTTTTTGGCTGGTTCCTCAGATATCTCGTATTAGTCTCAACCATGGGGAGAGTTACACCTCTCAGATTCAAATCCAATACCAACTGACTGAATCGTAGGTAGACATCTGTTATGCCTTCTCCTTTCCTTATTCTAAAGGTGTCATACTCCATCTTGAGTATGAGTGTTTTGTTGCTTCTGACCTCTGCAGATCCTTCCATGACAACTTCTATCTTGTCCCAAATCTTCTTCGCTGTAGTCAGACCTTTGACTATGTTGAACATTTCATGATCAAGAGATTCCATCAAGGTTTGTCGAACGGCAGTATCACAAGCTATTTGTTCCTTATCAGCATCCGAAAACTCCGAGACCTTTTTAGGCTCAGACCGAGGTGGTATAACCACTCCTCCTTCCGTATGTGAAGGAATAACTACCATTGGGACAAATTTACCCTTGTCAAGGACTTCCAGATATTCAGGGTTAACAGTCTCTAGATATAGTCTCATTCTGAAAACCCATTCTTCATAGTGATCTTTGTTGAACATTGGGATCTTGAATGCATTTTTAGGAGCCATCTCAATTCTGGTCACTAAAAGTTTCTAAGTACCCAAGACTAGGCTATGTAGAATATTTATGTAGAACTTTTGCCTAAGTCGAAATTTCTCTAAGTAGAAATTTTGCTCAAGTCGAAATCACCAAGTAGAAATTGTCCAAGTCGAAATTCTATGTAGAAATTCTCAAGTAGAAATTCTATGTAGAAATTCTCAAGTAGAAATTCTATGTAGAAATTTTTGCCTTAGAATAATTTTTCTGCAGATTACTTTAATATTGAATAAACAATATTATCTCTTTAACACCTTTTGACTTTGAATGCTTTACTCACCTAACCCACCTAACCCACATGCTAGGTACTGAGTATGTCTGTATACTTTCGGCCGAATAAAGCAAATTAAAAAGTCCAAAACCACCTTTTTTTATTCTTTTACTTTTGAAAAGGAGATCAAAAAGTTGTTGGGTTGTCTTCTTTGATAAGAACAGATGATGAACACTCAAGAACACCAAATATGAACGAACCCAGATAAATTCACAAAAATTAGTTAAAATACACCCAAGCTAAATAATCACACCTGGAGTATTTAAATAATTTTTCAGATGAGTTTTCACTACCAACGAATTAAAACACACTTTTCGAGAAAATGAAAAGTAGATCTGAAAAATGAAAACTCACGATTCTTCTACTCAACACAAGGATCTATGTTTTGTATGTTAAACATATAGCTTTGATACCAATTGTTAGGTCCAATGTGTTGTAGAGGGGGGGTGAATACAACTTTTCGAATATGAGAAGCAATAAATACGATGCAATAAATGAACACACAGATTCAAGGAATATATGTCTTATATATAACTTGAAAGGGTTGCTACAACATTCATTACAAAGTATAACAGAAGTTGAGAGAGAAGTGAATGATACTAAGCTCTGTGAATGCACTCTCTCTTTTTCTCTTGTGTTTTTCTCTAGAATTGCTCACTAACTAAAACATTACACAAGTACTTCTATTTATACTACATGTAATCTATGTCCTGTAGTCTTCAAAGACTAAGATGTACGTGGCCCAATGATGTCCACATAAATCTTGCCTTATCTTGAAAGCTTGGAAATCTGCCAATCAGAAGATGCCATGTGTCATGTTGAAGCTGCACTCTAAGTAGAACTTCTACTTGAGAATTTCTACTTAGCCATCTCGAAGTTCTAAGTAGAACTTCTACTTAGAAACTTCTACTTGGCCATCTAGAATATTTAGTACTTAGAAAATATTCTGGTCTTCAACTTGAAACTTCAATGCACATCTTGAACTTGTGATATCTTCATGTCTTCTTTATTCTTCACCAAGCTCTTGAATATGGATCTTTATTACTGACATAAACTTGCTATCAATGTCCTGACACTTGATGCAACGGTCTGGTTCATAAGTGACTAGTCTTGATAGGGTTTTTGCTTCTTGAATAAATTACCATATCCAATTACAAATGTGGCTTTCCAATATTTGCTTTCCTTCTTGTTCACTTGAAATCAATTGGTCTTATTGATACTGATAGTTATGATCTTGATTCTTGGCTTTCCAAATCACTGAGGCATGAACAACTTTGACTTGAACTTCTCTCAATGATTTCTTCTTGGATTGATCATAGTTAACATGTTGAATTGTATCAATTACCTTGTCTTCATTTAGTGTTGATTTCTTGTGACCTCTTGTTCTTGATTGTCTTCTGGTTAAGTATCTTTTCCTTTAGTTTGAGTTACGTTAGTTATAGTGTTACAAGTTTACACACTCTGCCTTTCATACACAATTACAACCATAAATGTAAATTTGATTATAAATACAATCTAATTCCGATTTCAACACAGGATGCTAAAAAGACCAACTTCAAAACAGAAGGCTAAAGGTAATCAATGAAGGTCCTCACACTGAACTTTAGGATGTAGAATGAGGTATCACTAGCAGTAGCCACCAGTTCACTGCCATCAGCCCAGCCCGGTGAACATTCTTAAGGACCTGAATTTCAATAGAAGTGTCAGGGAATGATTGAAGAGTTTCTGCTATTAGCCAGATAAAACAGGATTTAACAAGTGATAGATAGTATTCAGAGATTACTTTAACAACGACATTAATTTTCACATACAAGATATGCACTTGATGATTCGAGCTCAATTCTTTACTTGCACCTAATAATAGAAAAAGAAATCTTATAGTGTGGAAGCAACTATGGCATGCAAAACAGGGATAGAATGTCACTAACAATTAACTACTTTCGGGAGTGCTACGATTTTGTGTACCATCTATATGGAATGCCAACATGTTTGCATATAAAGACTCAGACCTTTTCCTGACAAGGAAAGATTCGCGCCTTTGTTCTTTCATTTATTAAACTCTAGAGACCAGTTATTAGAAGTTCTTTTAATATTTTACACAGGTACAATGTACTTGTCTACTTGTACATATTATACATATTATGGAAAAAAGATTGTTTTGTTTTCAAGCTATTATTTCAGTTGTGTAACCTAACGTTAAAAAAATTCAGAGATTAGCAGAACTAGAACAGAACAAAGTAGATGGAAGATGGAGATACTGGTTAGAACAATAAAGATGCTGAACCTGGTGTAAAACAAGTGAGGTCAAGAAATATACATAATGTTAGAAATGATTGATGAAAACAGTGTTTAGGAGCTACAGCGACAAATCAGAGTTTAGCTGGAAGCAGTCAGAGTTTAGTTAAACTCTGTCTGGAGGAAGCGCGTCTCCAGTCAACAGTGTTTGAAGAATTAAAGAAGTTATTTATGGAAGCAATCTCTTTACAGATTGGATAGCTATCACAGAGATTGAGTTGACTTAGGAGATGTGTAGCAATCGTAATTGATATCAATTGTATAGCTTAATTATAGGAGTATCAATTAGCGATTGTAAAGCAGCTGTATGTTTTATAAATACAGTTAGGTTAACCCTAGAAGGGTATCGTGCATCGAACTATCTTTATTGTAACCTAGCAGCTCTTTGTGATAGTTTACATCACGAAGAGGGTTTTTAATATCAGAAGATTTAAAGTGCATAATCATCTTAATTGTTATTCTCTCATCTAATATTGATTATTAGTGTGTATTCGGCCTAACAAGTGGTATCAGAGCCATATCTGTTAAACATTACAGTTTAAGATCCACACACACACAGTAATCATCTTGTCTGAAGTTCCACCTCCATCAGAGTATGAAAATGCTAAACCCACTGTTAGTCGATATGAGGCTATTAGGGTTCCTATTCTCAGGCCATCAGAATATCCCATCTGGAGGATAAAGATGACCATGTTTCTGGAAGCTATAGATGTAGAATATCTTGACAGGATTAATGAAGGGCCACACCTGCCTAAAAAGTTGGCTCCTGCTGTTACTGGTCAAGAGGCCAAAATGATTCCTAAGGAGAAGAAGGATATGACTCCTGAAGATCTTTCATCCATTGCTAAGGATGCAAAGGTGAGGCATTTACTTCACAGTGCTTTGGATAATGTTATGTCTAACAAGTTTATTGGCTTGACTACTGCAAAAGAAATTTGGGATGCTCTTGAGGTTAGATGTCAGGGAACTCCTGCTATCAAGAAGAATAGGAGAAACATACTCACTCAGGAGTATGAACATTTTGAGGCTAAACCTGAAGAGACCATGACACAAACATTTGACAGATTCTGTAAACTGTTGAATGATTTGTCATTGGTTGACAAAGAATATAATTTGGAAGATTCAAATCTAAAGTTTCTTCTGTCTCTACCTGAAAAGTGGGATGTGAAAACTACCACTATTAGAGACAATAATGAACTTGATGAGACCCAAATTGATGAAATTTATGGGTTGCTCAAAACTCATGAATTGGAAATGGAACAGAGAAACAGGAGATTCAATAAAAAGGCTAAGTCTGTTGCTCTTAAGGTTGAAGAGAAGCCTATGAAGAAAGAATCATCCAGGAGAAAAGCTAAAGGAAAGGCACTAGCTGTACAGTCTGATAGTGAGTCACCAATGTCTGACAATGACTCAAACTCAGATGAATCATCTAATTCTGAGGAAGATGAGAAGAGATAATGCAGATGGCTGCCTTGATGGTTAAGACATTCAAGAAAATGGGCTTCAAGAATTGTAAGAAGGGAAAGAATTTCTCCAAGAAAGTTTCCAATTCTGACAAGAAAAGCTTCAAGAAGTTTGATAAGAGAGATTCAAGGGGGAAGAAAGACAAGTCTGAAATCCAATGCTACAAGTGTAAGGAGATGGGCCACTTTGCTCCTGAGTGCAAGAAAGGTAAAACTGAAAAAGCACTCTACACTAAAGGCAGAAATTGGGCAGACACTTCAGATTCTGATGAAGAAATGAACTATGCTCTCATGGCTACTACTGAATCAGAAACTTCTGAAAATCAGGTACCTCTAACTACCTATGCTTATAATATTGATGATATTTCCCAATTAAGAATTTATCTTAAGTCATTGCATATAAGTTATAGGGATCAGACTTTAGAGAATGAGAGGATTAAATCTGAGAATTCTGAACTCAAAGAGAGAAATAAAATTGTTGAAGAAAAGCTAAAAAATATGCAACAAGTTCAGAAAGAGAGAGATGATGCTGTTTCTATAGAACAGGATTTGATTCAGAAATATAAACAACTAGAATCTGAGTTGGAGGAAGCAAATAAGAAAATTAGGACTTGGACTAATTCTGGAAAGGACACTCAACAGGTTTTTCAAACAGACACTGTTGGTCTAGGTTATAATGAGGGAGATGAACTAAGATTTCAAAGTCAAGTTAAAATCAGACCTCATTTTGTACATGGAGCCAGTAAATTTTTGTCTGATAATGAAAAAGAAACTGTTAAGGTCAAATCAGTAAAAGCTTGTGCTAAACAAGTTAATATTGGTTTGATGACAGATAAACAACTCAAACATAAACTGAAGGAGTTAAAATCTGTTAAGAAACAGAGAGTGTCAAATAAGAACAGAAATGGAAAAGTAGGCAGCACTTCAGGAAATAAACCAATGCTTGCTAGTTATGCTCCAAGAAAGACATGTCATAACTGTGGTAGTACTAAGCATCTTTCAAATTTCTGCAAGAAAAACAAAAATATAAATTCTTTACCTTCCAAGTCTGAGGGAAAGAAGGATTTTTCTAGAACTAAGCCACAGACTTTATGCACACACTGTGGAAGCACTTGGCATTCCATTTATACTTGCAGAGAGTATGATGTTATCTATCATAATTACTATGAACTGAAACCCAATCTGAAATGGGTTAAAGTTAATACTGCAAGTGTAAACTCTGATACTGTTAGCTCAAACTCTGATAATGTTAATTCCGCTGCTAAAGCTAACAAAGTTAAGAATGTCAAAGGATCCAAGCAAGTCTGGATCCTTAAATCTAACTCCCAGTAATTGCTTGTGATTGCAAGGCAACAGGGAGGCAATCCTAGTCGTGGACAGTGGATGCTCAGTGACAAGGCTGTCGCGTGCCTATCAAATAATAAAAATCTAACAAATCCTTCTAACTATGCAGTAGGGTAAGTCAGAGTCGTTCCCACAGAGACAAAAGTGCCAATCACCAGTCTTTTTCTGATTTAATTTAGCTAAGCAAGTAACACAATAAATTTTGAGGATTTAATTAAACTAATTTATACTAAGAAGAATTGTGTTTATACTAATCAGATCTAAAAACATCCAGAATTAAGTATCCCCACTAGCATGGTCAATGCAATCGTGAATTTTCCTCCCCAATTAATCGTATAATACTCAACAGGAAAGATGCGCCCTATAAATACCAATAATCCCTCTCGGGTATTAATGGCTTCTCTAAAATACAATCAAGCCTATTCTCATGGTATCATGCAATTCAGAGACATTAATAACAGCACCCTAACTTCCTAACAATCCGTTCTACCTATTCTCATGGAGAAGTTCATGTTCTTATTGGATAAATCACAACCATCTAAATCCAACTCTCGTTGATAAATAGATAATGGTTCAAACAATACACATAATCACGTCTGATCTGCAATTGCTAATTAAAACAACTCAATAAGCAAGAGCAATTAAACAATCAAATTGGGGAATTCACACATCGACCATAACTAGGGTTCAACTCAACCCTAGATTAATAAACTACTCACACATGATTGAATTAACAAAACAAGAATGAATATAAGAACACATAATTATAAGAATAGAGAAAAAGTGTTTACAAAAGTATACGTACCAATGCTTTTGATCTCTAAGATTGGATGATAAAACAATACCCCTAGATGTGTTTATATAGGCACCAGGAGCCTAAAAATTAGCTAACCAAAACTAAGTAGGAAACAGCTAATAAAATATTACAATTGTAATAGAAGTAGGAATAAAAAAGGAAATATCCTCCTTGAATTAGATAAGCCTCGTAGACTTCTGGTAATTTCCCTCTTTGTGTTGGATAAGAATTTGTTGTCCAAGATTTGCCGTAATTAGAATTGAAATAGGATTCCAGGAAGTGAAATTCGTCATCTGTCTTTCAGGCCTGTTTCTGGGCTTCTCCAGTTGGAATATTGATATTGGACCACCTTTGACTTGTAGAAAATTCTGTTATCTTCGCGTGGGCTGTAAGATCACCCAATTCTGATGTCTGAAACTCAAGTTATGGCCCAAACAGTGATGTACACGCAAGCTGCCCAATAGTTACGAATTTTCTAGTAATTTAAGTCCAAATAAACTCAATTCCTTCCAAGTTTGGGAATTATTTATTTCCTGCAATAAACTCCAATAAAACTTATTAAATCGACACGATTATTCGCAAAAGCTCATTAAATGTGGGAATAAAATCCTCTAAAATATATGTAAACTATATTCTATCAAATATCCCCACACTTAGCACTTTGCGCGTCCTCGTGCAAGCTAAAATAATAACTACACTAACTAATTAGTACCACTTCCGTAGGTGATCACGGTTGCATTTAACATATGCAACAAGTCCTTTAAACCCCTAGGTAGCCCTAGTGGACGAGTAGGGTCTCGTGAGGGCTTATAGTGAATATACCCACAAAATCCATCCAACTCATGCAAAAGATCACACATCAACACAACACCACACACACCCGTCCTCTCATGCCATATCAACTTAAGAATCAAAATGAAAATGCAATGTCTTGGTGTCTAAAGTGCAAGTATCCACATAGCATACTCAAATCACATGAATAACATCATAGAATTCCATGTCAAATGCAAAAATCATTGGTAAACATGCTAAGCACACAAGAGCACATCTTTGAGACAAAACCTGGGATCTCCTATGCAAAAGCAAAAACTCACCATTCACTCACAAAAGATATTCACTCCAAACAGGGTGGTAAGTATATCACTCAACTCCATCAATATCATAAACATGCTTTGTCCTTGTTATCAATCTAACTCTTAACACAACATACATTATCGATGACAATCAAAAGGTCTTTGTTCAGGTTGTAATGGGGCTAGGGACAAGGTATGTCAAGAAAGCTAAAGAAGGTTAAGTCAAAAGCTAGTACCCAACAATGAAATTCAAACAACTCCCATACTTATGAAAACCAATGAATACTTCCCCACACTTGAACTTTTATCATAGTCCAAAAACTTTGTCTAGTCGAATCTAAGTAGGATCACAAAGGATAAGTATGCTCTCAAATTTATTTTTTCTGTTTTTTCTTTTTCTTCTTTTTTTTCTTTTTTTTTTCTTTTTTTTTTTCAAGACAAGTAATTCTCCAGTAACCACGGGTAGCGAAAAGTCACCAAAATACAATTGCTTAATACCAGCGCATGCACATGGATCGTCCCTTTCATATGTCATTGCACTTACCACCCAATGATCTCAAAGGAGTACTTGCTTCTTCCCTTTTTTTTTTAGAGAGCTGAATAATAACCAGATGAACAATGATCCTTAAGATATGATTTCCAACTTCGACTAACAAGCTAACAATCAAACCCCAAATATTCCCCAAAAGTATGATCATCAATAAAACCCCCTTTTTATTACACACCTTATTACTCCCTTAAGCACAATACTAGCCTTTGACAATTGGGTTCAAATTTAATATAGGCCAATACAAGAAAAGGATATATGGCAAGTAACGTGGTGTGTCACCGAAAGAATAGGATTAAGCTCAAAGGGTTAACTAATTGATCATGTATAAATGGTTTGGAATTATAGGAAATATGAGGTTATACCTAATTGCCTTTATCATCTTATCATCAATAAATGTCATGCATCTCAAGAAAGACTTCAAGCAAGTGCTAGCAATGTAAACAACAAGTGGACACTCAAGCAAACAAATAGTTATGCAAAAGATATGCATATAGGCTCAAAACTCACTTGGTGTGACAAAACATAATCAATCCCAAAGTAATAGTCTCTCTAACGCACCTACTTGTATTCAAAGCATATAGACCAAATTATCTTGCACATATTCATGTCATTCTAATCATTTAGCACATTCAATAAGTCTACTAGTTTCTACTTGCTAGTGTACGTGTGTGCACAAGAACATCACATATCATCTCTCAATCAAAAGTATCCATAAACACAAGATTTCTAAGCATGCATGAGTGCATTTACGTAAGTAACCTTCACATGGCTAGAATTATTTTTGGTATTTTTCAAATTTTTTTTCAATTTTTTTTTTTGATTTTTTTTTATAACAAAACACATATATATATTAAGCACATCCCCACACTTAAATGTGGCAATGTCCTCAATGGCACAATACTAAGAATATCAACTAATAATAAGAAGGAAAGAAATACTCCCCTATGCCAAAGCATGAAGTGCACCAGTCCTCCACAGTATACAGAATCCATGGGTTGCCTCCCAAGTAGCGCATTTGTTTAACGTCGTTAGCCCGACACCTGTTGACAATTATCCTGGCGAAAAAGCATATAGATGTACATATCTCCTAATTTGAATTAATCTAGTGATGTGAGCACCAATTAGATAACCAAGAAGATACATAAATTGGCACGTGAGACTCATGTGATGCTCACAAAATTTCGGGATGTGAAAATATTTAGCAAAATCCGCATCAAAACATTTATGACTACTTTTCACAAATCCCTCCCAAATCGGGTCTACAACAGGCATATACACATTCTCAATCTTAGCATTCTTCAAATCAAGCGTATCCAAATTCGGTTCTATCTCATCTACCACAATGGGAATCACAATATCCTTATTCAAATTTATATCTTCCACAACCATACTATCACCCTCGTCAAATAGCATGCAAATAGAGTCATCTAAGATATCAACATCATTATTATCAAAAGAGTTTTCACACGAGTTAATTTCTTGAGAAGCATATGGATCAATAAGAGTGAGACTTTCAAAATCATCATCAAAATCATCATAATCATCAAAAATTAGCTCACTATTACTAACCTCGTTTGGTGACTCTTTGAACTCCTTACCACTCCACAAAGTTGTATCATCAAATTGACTCATTGGTATTTCCTCCAATTGAGAGCGCCTCTCAACGAATTCAGTTACCTCTTGAGCTAGTTGAGCAATTGAGATTTCAATCAACTTACCTTGAGTTTTCAACTCATTAAGACTTGTCTCAACCTCTTCATTCTTGCTCAGCTGTGTAACAACAACTCCTTCCAACAGACTTTCCAAGTTGGATTTTTGTGGTGGCTGAAAGTAGTTGATTTGAGGTGGTTGAGCTTGGCATGGACTAACTTGCTTCTCTTCAAACTGAGCATTAAACTGTTGACGTTGAGCATCACAAGTGGCTAATGACTCATTCATCTTGGCATATGGAGAGAAATAAGTTTCCAAGGCAGTTTCCAAGCTTGATTTTTCTGGTTGAGCTAGATTGCTTTGGTAGGAAAAATCAGAATAATTTTCCAAACTAGAAGTGTATGTTTCGGAATAAGGATTGTATTGTGGTGGCTGGTCAGAGTTATAATGGGCATTGTAATGAAAATTATTATCCCAATATTGTGCTTGGCTTGGGTAATAAGGGGTATTATATTGGCAAAAATTTAGAGTGTGTCCCTGTATACCGCAAACATCACAAGTAGCAACCAAATAAGAATTTCTTGACTCAATTTCATCGATCTTTTGAGAAAATGCCCGCATAGTCTCAATCAATGCCTCCATGTTTTCTTCTTGCTCCTCTCTTCACTCGCTTAATTTCTTGTCATAGGAATCTGAAAATCAATTTTACAAGAAACAAGAAAAACCACAAGCAAAGATCAAACAGAACAAGAATAATAGCCGAAGCAACACAACTAAAAAACTTAGCTAAACTAACTCAAAAATTAACCAATCTAACACTGCTTTGTCCCCGGCAGCGGCGCCAAAAATTTGACAAGGCTGTCGCGTGCCTATCAAATAATAAAAATCTAACAAATCCTTCTAACTATGCAGTAGGGTAAGTCAGAGTCGTTCCCACAGAGACAAAAGTGCCAATCACCAGTCTTTTTCTGATTTAATTTAGCTAAGCAAGTAACACAATAAATTTTGAGGATTTAATTAAACTAATTTATACTAAGAAGAATTGTGTTTATACTAATCAGATCTAAAAACATCCAGAATTAAGTATCCCCACTAGCATGGTCAATGCAATCGTGAATTTTCCTCCCCAATTAATCGTATAATACTCAACAGGAAAGATGCGCCCTATAAATACCAATAATCCCTCTCGGGTATTAATGGCTTCTCTAAAATACAATCAAGCCTATTCTCATGGTATCATGCAATTCAGAGACATTAATAACAGCACCCTAACTTCCTAACAATCCGTTCTACCTATTCTCATGGAGAAGTTCATGTTCTTATTGGATAAATCACAACCATCTAAATCCAACTCTCGTTGATAAATAGATAATGGTTCAAACAATACACATAATCACGTCTGATCTGCAATTGCTAATTAAAACAACTCAATAAGCAAGAGCAATTAAACAATCAAATTGGGGAATTCACACATCGACCATAACTAGGGTTCAACTCAACCCTAGATTAATAAACTACTCACACATGATTGAATTAACAAAACAAGAATGAATATAAGAACACATAATTATAAGAATAGAGAAAAAGTGTTTACAAAAGTATACGTACCAATGCTTTTGATCTCTAAGATTGGATGATAAAACAATACCCCTAGATGTGTTTATATAGGCACCAGGAGCCTAAAAATTAGCTAACCAAAACTAAGTAGGAAACAGCTAATAAAATATTACAATTGTAATAGAAGTAGGAATAAAAAAGGAAATATCCTCCTTGAATTAGATAAGCCTCGTAGACTTCTGGTAATTTCCCTCTTTGTGTTGGATAAGAATTTGTTGTCCAAGATTTGCCGTAATTAGAATTGAAATAGGATTCCAGGAAGTGAAATTCGTCATCTGTCTTTCAGGCCTGTTTCTGGGCTTCTCCAGTTGGAATATTGATATTGGACCACCTTTGACTTGTAGAAAATTCTGTTATCTTCGCGTGGGCTGTAAGATCACCCAATTCTGATGTCTGAAACTCAAGTTATGGCCCAAACAGTGATGTACACGCAAGCTGCCCAATAGTTACGAATTTTCTAGTAATTTAAGTCCAAATAAACTCAATTCCTTCCAAGTTTGGGAATTATTTATTTCCTGCAATAAACTCCAATAAAACTTATTAAATCGACACGATTATTCGCAAAAGCTCATTAAATGTGGGAATAAAATCCTCTAAAATATATGTAAACTATATTCTATCACTCAGGACACATGTAGGAAGAACATTGGGATATGGCAATATTAATCTTGGAAATGTCATCATCAACAATGTAGCTCATGTCCCAGGACTCAAGCATGACTTGCTATCTGTGAGTCAAATATGTGACAAGGGATATCATGTAGATTTTCAACCTGAATATTGTGAAGTTATCAGCAAATCTACAGGAAAGATTGTTCTAGTTGGTCATAGGCAAAACAACATTTATGAAATCAAGCTCTTAATAGACTCTGTTGGAAAAGCTGTTTGCCTGTCTACAAGAGTGTCTAGTGAAGAGAGTTGGAAGTGGCACAAGAAACTCTCACATTTGAACTTGAACAACATCAATGAATTGATCAGAAAGGATCTTGTAAGAGGACTCCAAAAGGCTCTGTTAAATGTTGATGGCCTATGTGATTCATGTCAAAAGGCCAAGCAAAAGAAGTCATCTTTCAAGAGCAAGACAGAATTTTCAATCACTGATCCTTATCATCTTCTGCATGTTGATCTCTTTGGTCCAGTAAATGTTATGTCTATAGCAAGGAAGAAATATGCTTTAGTCATTGTTGATGAATACACTAGATTCACTTGGGTGTATTTTCTAGCAAAGAAGGATGAAACTACATTAACTCTGATGGAGCATGTGAAGCTTCTGGACAAAGGATCAAGTAACAAAGTCAGAATCATCAGAAGTGATAATGGAACTGAGTTCAGGAATGCAACAATGGAAGAATTCTGCAAGAACAATGGAGTGAAGCAAGAATTTTCAGTACCTGGTACACCACAACAAAATGGTGTAGTTGAAAGGAAAAATAGAACCTTGATAGAAGCTGCCAGAACTATGTTTGATGAAGCAAAATTGCCAACTTATTTCTGGGCAGAAGCTGTTCAAACTGCTTGTTTTACTCAAAATGCTACACTGATCAATAAGCATGGAAAGACACCATATGAGATGGTGAAGAAAAAGAAGCCTAACCTGAAATACTTTCATATTTTCGGGTGCAAATGCTTTGTTTTGAAGACTCATCCTGAACAGCTGACTAAATTCGAGTTAAAAACAGATGAAGGGATTTTTGTTGGCTATCCACTGTCAACAAAGGCATACAGAGTTTATAATCTGAGAACAAGAGTGATCATGGAATCTATACATGTGTCTTTTGATGACAAGAAAATAACTGGACTTGAAGACATAGATGAATATGATCAACTGAACTTTGAAAATGAAGATTTAAACTCTGTTGAAGTAAACTCTGATCAAACTATTCTGACAGACTCTGTTGAAACAGACTCTGAACCTCTACTGGTAAACACTGGAGAAACTTCTCAGCCACAACAAAGGGAAGAACCAGTTGAGGGGGAGCATGATCAAGATGAAGACTCAAACATTGATACTGAGTCAACTGAAAAATCTGGATCAAACTCTGATGATTCAAACTCTGAAAATTCAAATTCTGACTCTAGGCAGTCAAGTTCAGGGGGAGTCTCAGAAAATTAAGAAAGTCCACAACAAAATCAGGAGAGCATGGATCAAGGGGGAGGATCACATGCTGACAGAAGTCATTTGCCTTCTGCTAGGAAATGGACTAAATCACATACCTGATTTGATAATTGGTGATCCAGATGCAAAAGTGAGAACAAGAAGTGCCACTGCAAGTGAATGTTTGTTTCATGCATTCTTGTCTAAGAATGAACCAAAGAAAGTGGAAGAAGCTCTTCAAGATGCTGACTGGTTAACAGCAATGCAGGAAGAGTTGAATGAATTTGAAAGGAATGAAGTTTGGACCCTTGTACCAAGGCCAAAGAACAGATCTATTGTTGGTACTAAATGGGTTTTCAGAAACAAGACTGACAGTGAAGGTATTATCACAAGGAACAAGGCTAGACTGGTATCAAAAGGCTATTCACAGCAGGAAGGAATAGACTATGATGAAACATTTGCTCCAGTTGCAAGATTGGAGGCAATCAGAATTTTTCTAGCATATGCCTCTCACAAGAAATTCAAAGTGTTCCAGATGGATGTGAAAAGTGCTTTTCTGAATGGGAAGCTTGAAGAAGAAGTGTTTGTTGAACAACCACCAGGATTTGTGGACCCAAAATATCCAGACCATGTCTACAGGCTGGATAAAGCACTCTATGGACTTAAGCAAGCACCAAGGGCATGGTATGAAACTCTGGCTCAATTTCTCTTAGAAAGTGGATTCAACAGAGGTACTATTGACAAAACTCTGTTTTATTTCAAATCTGGGAGTGACTTGCTTTTAGTTCAGATATATGTTGATGACATTATCTTTGGGTCTACTAATGATAAACTCTGTAAAAAGTTTGCCAAGCTCATGCAGTCCAGATATCAAATGAGCATGATGGGAGAGCTTAGTTATTTTCTAGGCCTACATGTGAGACAAACAGATGATGGTATCTTCATTAATCAAGCAAAATATACCAGAAATCTTCTCAAGAAATTTGGTATGCTTGACTGTTCATCTGAATCAACTCCCATGGCAACAGCAACTAAATTGGACAAAGACACAGGAGTTTCAGTGGATATGACAAACTACAGGGGCATGATAGGATCTCTTCTTTACTTGACAGCTAGTAGGCCTGACATCATGTATGCAACCTGTCTTTGTGCAAGATTTCAAGCAGATCCTAGAGAGCCACATCTGACAGCTGTGAAAAGAATCTTCAAGTATCTCAAGGGCACCATATCATTAGGTTTGTGGTACCCCAAAGAATCAGATTTCAAGCTACTTGGGTATTCTGATGCAGACTTTGCAGGCTGCAAGATAGACAGAAAGAGCACTAGTGGAAGTTGTCAATTTCTTGGTGAAAGACTTGTCTCTTGGTACAGCAAGAAACAGAAATCAATTTCTACATCTACAGCTGAAGCAGAGTATATTGCAGCTGGTAGCTATTGTGCACAGATCTTTTGGATGAAGAATCAATTGCTGGATTATGGATTGAGGTACAGTAAGATTCCTATTTACTGTGATAATCAAAGTGCTATTGCTATGACAGGTAATCCAGTACAGCATTCAATGACCAAGCACATCAGCATAAGGTACCATTTCATCAGAGAACATGTGGAAGAAGGGAATATTGAACTACATTTTGTGTCTACAGAACAACAGCTTGCAGATATCTTCACCAAACCATTGAGTGAAGCTACATTTACAAGATTGGTCAATGAACTAGGAATGGTCTCTGGTTTTGACTAGGAATGTTGGTTAGATTCAAATTTTACTTATGTAATGTGTTGCTCATATTTCCTTGATTTGTTAAGTGCTAAGTGAACTCTGTTGATTAAACTCTGTTATGCATACTCTGTTAACATGTTTTTCTTTAAACACTGTCAAACTCTGTTAAATTCTATCAGCATGCCTGTATGTCATACACTGTTAATAAGTTTGATAAACTCTGTGAATTCTGAGTTGATTATTGTCTGAATGTAAACACCAATGAAGAAATATGTATGAAGCATGATTCTCAGTAATTAATCATGAATCTTTCTGAGTTATTGTGATCTAATCTTAGATTGTGCAGAAAGTTAACACAGCATGATACTGGTTCATATTTATAGCATCTCTTAGTTTATTTTGTCCTAAACTCTGAGTCTATAAATACTGTGTGCATTGCCTCTCATGAATAACTACTGATGTTGATGAACTCTAAACTCTGTTAGTTATACTTTGGTAGATTAAAATGCTTACTGCAATACCCCCAAAGAAAATGTATATAGGTTGCTATACTCCTTTGAGATTATGTTGGTGACTAGGATGACCTAGGAACCTATTGGTATATAATATGGGCTAAAATTCTCTGATTTTTGGTGACTAGTCAAAGACTAGGATGACCCAGGAACTTATCAAAATGATAAGGGCTAAAATTTTTGAATTTTTGGTGACTGGCTCCAACCTCTAATTACTGGAATGAATAGAATAATATATATATTAGCAATAGAGGGGGTATAAAATAAATTAAATGTTACCGTATATAGATTGATTACTACAGAGTTTAGCTTTCATCATACAGTCAGTGTTTACTATGAGAGTTTGTGCATCCAGTGTTTATTGATTTAATTTATGGATTTTATGAAAAATTAGGTGTTCTAAAAATTGATTTGGTAAACTCTGCTACACACACACATATTTTCACAACTGTGCAATTTTTGAAAGGGTTTCGGTGATAAAGTTGGAGAATTGACAAACGCTGTTGATTTGTGGTTAGTACTCTAAGGTAAATTTTCATTTGGATAATTTGAAAATTTTGGAGTAAATAGTGCTTTTGACAACTGTTAATAAGTGTATTGTGTTAAAGTGTCTTGGAAATAGGAAAGAGAA
This sequence comes from Saposhnikovia divaricata, assembly GCA_036435485.1. Lineage (NCBI taxonomy): Eukaryota > Viridiplantae > Streptophyta > Magnoliopsida > Apiales > Apiaceae > Saposhnikovia > Saposhnikovia divaricata. The sequence goes on from CM071601.1 coordinate 104,252,885, forward strand.
TACAGTGGTGATAATTCCTATTTTTACTGCGCGTGATTAATTGATCCACTGCATGTATCCTAAACACTGTTTTCATACTCAAACCTTAAACACTGAACCATCTACATCACCTACCCACACTGTACCTACTCAACAACCTGCAACCTCAAACCAAACCACTATCCCTGAACCACAACCTGCATTCACTCACAACACTCCATCACCAATCACAAACACTGCTCCAACCCAAAATCCTCAATCTCCAATCACAAAACAATCTTCACACACTCAACAACTAAACACTGAACCATCACAATCTCAACCACAACCACAGCCTAAAGCAAAAAGAGGCAGAGTAAAGCAATCAGCAGCAACTACTGAAAGACATGCAAGAGCTAAGAAGACAATAGAGAAACACACCAAAGCAAAACAGACATCTCCTGGAGCTGTTTATGCTAGAAGAAAGATTCAAAGAGCAAAAAGACCTTCTTCATCCTCTGTGGTGGCAGAATCTAGTAAAGAGGATTCAGATGAAGTGCCTCTAGCTAAGAGGAGAAAACTAGTAATCTCTGATTCTGCTGGTGAAAATGTTGAAGCACCAAAGGTGGTTTCACAGCAAACACCTACTGTTGAGGCTGAAAAAGATATACCTGCAGAGGTTGATATGCCTACGGAGGTTGAAATGCCTGCAGAGGATGAAATGCCTGCAGAAGAGGATAATAGAGATGGCTTTTCTCCAATGGATGATACTCTTGATTCATTCATGCCATTCTCTGATCCTATCTCACCTATTTTTGCTCAATCTGAAGCAACTGGTGCAGCTGATCAACCTACAGTTGTCATTACTGAAACTGTAGCATCACATACAGAGTTAATCTCAGATGCTCACCAGACTGTTGAAGGAGGTGATGAGGTTGATCAAGCAACTAAGGCTACTTCTCAGCCTATGCTTGTTGATGACACAAATGCAAACTCTGTTGCTGAGCCTGAGCAACATGAATAAAATCTTGACAAGGTTGCAGAAGAAATTACAGAAACTATAGCTGACAATGCTCAGCACAGTGTTTCACTTGAAAATGATGTAGAACATGCTAAAGCTGCAAGTGTTGAACTTGAAGGTGAAAGCAGTGCAAACTCTGATTCTTTTCTGAGTGCACCAGTGCAAACAGACAATAAACATACCTCTTTCGATCAACCTTGTAAGTCTCATGCAATTGAAAAAGCACAACTTGCAAAATTTGTTGCTGACTGGTACAAAGAGGATTGCATTTTTCCAAGAAGGAGAGCAGCTAATTTTGTTAAGCAAACTGCCAACACTATCTCCAATCCAGAGATTCTTTCTTGCTTAAAAGCAACTGTAGTTCAAGTCAAGACTCTGGATGGTAGATTTGATGAAACTAAGAAGGCAATCACTGATTTGAGGACTGAGATCCAAACTCGAGAACTGAACATGGAAAAAGAGTCTAAACTCATGACTACAAAATTTTCTAAAGCTCAAGACAATCTCTTTGCCAGGCTGGGTAAAGTTGAAGAGAATCAGTCTGCCTTGTCTGTTAAAATTGATTCTATTGCTACCTCTTTGGAGTTGATCACATCTATACTCATGCCTGATGATGTCAAAAAGGGGGAGAGAGTTGCAAAGTCAAAATGCAAGCAATTTCAAACTCTGACTCAGAAGGATGATGCTGGAGATGGAGGAGCAAATAATAAAGGAAAAGGGCAAGGCTGTAGAAACTCAAACTCTGAAAACTAGCAGCAAGTCTCTTAAATCGCAATCTGCTGGGTTAAACACTAATACTCGAGGTTCTTCAAAGACTAAGAGTTTGGTACTATCCTCTGATCCTCAAACTGATGAGGAATTGGCTGCTAAGTTATTCTTAGAAGAAAATGAAGAGGGAGTTACAATTGCAGATGTTCAAGCTCAGGAGAAGATATTTCTAGCAGAACATAAGAAAGCTGTGAAATCTGGCAATTCTAAGAAGAATGTGAAAGCTGCAAAGCCTGTTCTTAAAGGTATTCAAATCAAAGAAAAATTTGGTACTGAACAAAGGATGCAAGTATCCAGAAAACCAACAGATGCAGACTTTAAGCAAAAGCGGAAAGGCATTGCTGGAGAAAATACAACCTCTGTTTCTACACAAGTTGTAAAGAAGAATGAAAACACAACCTCTGTTGCTACACAAGTTGTGACCACACCTTTACAATCTTCTCAGTTGAAATCAACTTTTGGAAAGGGAACTCTTCATGATCCAAATCAAGCACTTAAAGGTTCTCTGGATTTCACTAATGGAAGAGCATTTTCTGGGAAAATTGGAAACAACAAGGGTGGTATAGGATCACACAGGGATAAAAGGCAGAATGTTAGTCCTCGAGATCCATCTTCACTGGCTGTTCCAGGTCAAGGTGTTGTCATTCAAGAGAGTTTAGACAGACTGGAATCAGTACAGTTGGTCTATAAGAAGAGCCTAAAGAAAGATTTTCTATTATACTTCATGGTAGATGGAACAGTTTTTAAAATTGGGGAGAATGATCTTGGTTTGAAATATTGGGAAGAACTAGAACATGTTCTGTATCTTTTCAAGGTAACAAATCAAAGGACTCAATTTGTTGCCAATGTGCTTAGACAGAAAATGCTTCAGAATCTGGAAAGAAGAGGCATGAAGTATAACAGTAAATATTTTCCTAAGTACAGAGACTGGAATGGAAAGCTGATAGAGATGGAAAAGGGAACTACAAAGCTAAAGACTGATCTTGGAATCACTGTTCTTGATTTTAATGAGAAGTCTGAAGTGGTGAAGTATATCAGATTGGGAAATGAAATGAGAAGAAACAAAATCTACGATCTCAGAGCTGCTATCTATCAGACTGATGAAAATAATCCTCAGTTGAGAGAGATCAAGGAAGCTATGGAGAATGAACTTGAAAATGCTGAAAGAAGATTGCTTATAGACTATCTCAGAGCTACACCAGATCTTGAAGAGATTAGAGGTTAAAGTCTGTAAGAGTTTTCTTATTTCTGTAGATTTTTGTTAAGTAGAAGCTTAAACTCTGTTTGTATATTAATCACTGTAATTTTGTATTTGTTTTGACATCATCATTTACTGTAAACTTGTACATTCTTGCTAATGAACAAGTTGGGGGAGATTGTTAGAAATGATTAATGAAAACAGTGTTTAGGAGCTACAGCGACAAATTAGAGTTTAGCTGGAAGCAGTCAGAGTTTAGTTAAACTCTGTCTGGAGGAAGCGCGTCTCCAGTCAACAGTGTTTGAAGAATTAAAGAAGTTATTTATGGAAGCAATCTCTTTACAGATTGGATAGCTATCATAGAGATTGAGTTGACTTAGGAGATGTGTAGCAATCGTAATTGATATCAATTGTATAGCTTAATTATAGGAGTATCAATTACGATTGTAAAGCAGCTGTATGTTTTATAAATACAGTTAGGTTAACCCTAGAAGGGTATCGTGCATCGAACTATCTTTATTGTAACCTCGCAGCTCTTTGTGATAGTTTACATCACGAAGAGGGTTTTTAATACCAGAAGATTTAAAGTGCATAATCATCTTAATTGTTATTCTCTTATCTAATATTGATTATTAGTATGTATTCGGCCTAACACATAAGCAATGTCATAGCGAAGAATCTGAATTGCCAACAAGAAGATCAATATCGGAAGCAACGTTAAACAGGAGATGGATATTCTATAGGAGGAGGATCTCCTATTATTCCTACTTACATGGCTGCTACAGAATCAATTAAGTTAAAGAAATAGAAATTAAAATTAGATCTGTTATGCGGACAAAAGAATAAATAAACCTAAGGATTTATTTGAAACTGGGTCTGGGGATCTTAAATTTTTTTACACCTAAATAATGGCGACTATGGTTTCGAAAGATAAGGATTCATTTCTGTACTAGTGTGCTCATTCACGGGTTACAAATTTTAAACCAAATGTTGCAGAAATCAAGTTAGTTTGCTTAAAGCTAAATCTATCACTAAAACATATCATATTATTGCTAGCAACTAGTTAACAAGTGTTTTCATTCTCATAAAATCATTTACCTGGGAACTCTGAAGCACTAGAAGAGGTGGTTGCTTAGGAAATTGAAGTCCAAGAGTGAAATGAACCTGTCAATCAGAAAGTTAAAGTTGAAACTACATCGAAAGTCCAACAGAGAAATGAAGTAATACACAAAAGCCCTGAGTAATGAACGAGTTTAGTAGTTCAATAATATAGCATTAGTTTAAATACCAGTTGTGAAAAAACAAAGCTACTTGACTCATCCAGAGAATTAGAAATGTGTGGATAATAAAGAAAAGAATATACTGAACCATCAAATGTCAGCAGTAAATTCTTCGTTGAAGTAACAGGCAGAGTGGATCTCTAATACAGAATTGGTTAAAGCACATAATCGTTTCTAATGCCCCTGATATTTGATGCTATTCAGAGTAAGGCAGAAAATTGACATGGAAAATGAAAAACAGAAGCCTCATACATTACTCCCTATGTGCATCAGTGCTACACAACCTTAAAAAAACTGAAGCTCCAAATTTATGCTTAGCATCTGGTGAAAAATAGAACAGTGTAGATAGTTTATAAAATTTAGAGACTAACGAACATTATCATACCACAAAAGTGAAGATCCCAGAAACAGATAAAAAGGATGCCTTTCTGTAGAAGACCTAACAAGAAGCAAGGTCATCTTAGCATTGGTGTTAATATATATTAACATTCACCAATAAAGTTTCTCAAGGGGGAAGACAAACTGGATCAGCTTCTAGCGGCCTTCCAAAAAGAGGAGCAAGAGCAACAATAAATTGCCTTCTAACTTGAATTGACAAACTGCATCTCTAATATGGAAATAGAAAATGAATACGTTAAAATAGGGAGATATTCATCCAAGCACCTATGCAAGCCAGCGATGCCAGCGACTCCTCCAAAGTAAGGAGATATTCAACCAAGCACCTTTGAAGAATTCAGAAAGAGGCTAACATTTATCAAAAAAGGGGTTGTTTAACATTGTTCCTTTAATTATGTCAAGATGTACACACACACCCCTAAATAAAATTTTAATAGTATTTACCAATAATTTTGGTCTTTTTTTCTTATTCATCAATAGCTTAAACATTCACGATATACTATCGAATTCCCATCTTGACATGAACTTGGCCTCAATAGCCAAAGATGTATCTATCTACAAATTGCATGGACATGAGAGACAGTAACAGACTGGCAGATTATTCATGGGAAAAAAAACATCAAGCAACTTCAAACACAATAAAACCATACAAGACCCTATACAAGTTGCAATTCAAAACTAAAGAGGTCCTCAATTTCTTTACAGGCAACAAGGCTCTTTTCTTAGATAAGGAAGCAGCATCAATCACTCATGGTATACAATTAAAGTTACTGAACATGAAATTAAAGTGCAAAGATGGCATAAGAACCCAAATATTTGATTATGCAGAAGAAAAACAAATAATTTCAACAAAGAGAATATATAACAACACTTGACTTACATATAGAGCACAAAACAGGGACATTATGATACTTTCCAGATATATCGCTGTGAGGAATGCAGTGCTGTCATACAAAATTTCCATTTGGCCTGAACCAAACCAAGTTCTGGGTTTTCCAGAAGATAACCAATTTCATGGATGAAAAAGACTGCTGAATTCAAAATAAATCCACAAAAACACGTAACAAGCACAGAGTATGAGATTAGTTACAAAGAGAGAGGGAGGTAGAGAGAGAGAGAGAAAGAGATAGAGAGAGAGAGAGATAGAGAGAGGATACTTTCCACCTCCATCTCCAACACAACCACCACCAACAACCCCACCACTACCCCACTTCCTCCTCTTCATCCACTACCGTCGAACCACCCCCACATCACCTTCAACCTCCTCTTCCCTTCTCCCCATTCCCCTCCCCTCGCCAACAACTCTCCACCACGCCGCACCATGCAACCATCTACCTCCACCTCCCTTCACCACCGAACGTGTATACATACGCGCACACTCCGTACTCAAGCAACCCACACAGATATGGGGGCAAAACAGAGGGGAAGGGAGAGAAAACCAGAACGGAGAGAGATTAACAAGAGAAACGAGAGAGGGAGAGAAGAATTCGAGAGAGAGTCGAATTTGTTTGAGGGAGTAGAGAAAGAGCTCGAGATAATTGAGAGAGAGACCACAGCTGACTTGAATTGGGAAAATTAGGGATTTTGAGGTTAAAAGGGGGGCAGGGTTCATATTGCTAAAAATTAATAAATAAATAATTTAAATTATTTCTGAAATCGAATTTAAATAGGAAATGGGTGAAAATTTAAATTTTAAAATAAGTTTATGAATTTACAAATATTTTCATATTTTTAAAATATTTTTGGGATAAAAAATTAATTAGATATGAATTTTACAAGTATAATTCCATAAAAAACAAAAAATAATTCATGAAATATTTTAAAATCTTTAAATATCAAAAATAATTCTCCCAACAGTTTTAAAACTAAATAAATACATACAGATCATAAGAAAAAAGATTTTATGATTTTTACTAATTCCGATAATTTTATAAAATTTTCAGAAGATAATTAATGCATGATTTAAATAGGATTTAATCACTAAAAAATAGGTTTTTTTATCTTCGATCAAATATAAAAAAAATTAGTTTACAAAACTTATTTGTATAATATTATTCATTTTAGTATTTTTTTTAAAAAGTTATATATATATATATATAATTTATATAATATAAAATATTATAATATTTGTCAAATATTAAGAAATTTGTTATTTTTGAGTTATACCTATAGCGTCGGTATTTTAAGGGGCTATAGCGTCGGCATTTTAAGGGGCGACAATATAAGCTACACCTATATCGTCGGCATTTTAAGGGGCGACGCTATAAGCTATATCTATAGCGTCGGTTCGAAGATGACCGACGCTATAAGCTACACCTATATCGCCGGTTCTTTGCTGACCGACGCTATATCCTTTTTAGCGACGACATTTTATGGGGCAACACTATAGGCTATACCTATAGCGTCGGTTAATGCAAACAACCGACGCCAAAACTACTTGAAAAAGTCAATAAACGTCGGTTAATGCAAACAACAGACGAAATAAATAAAAGTGTGACACTATAGGTAAATAACCGACGTTATAGGTGCGACGCAATAAATCATTTGTGTAGTACAGTTTTTCAATTAATATAAGTACTTTAAAACAAATTTAAAGATAAGTAAATAGAGACAGTTTCTTTTTCACAACGAAAGTAGAAGTGGAGAACTAATCAGTTATTCAGTTGACATAAATCTAGAAGCGAGAATTTAAATGACAAGGAACTAATTCATAAAGTATCACGCAGTGGAGGACACTTCGAGTCCGTTTATCCAGACTTCGAGTCGAGGGTTTTTTGACAGTTCAGTTCACCGTCGTTTATAATAAAAAGAGATCCTCATAAAAACAAATAAATTATTAATGTCAACAATTTTTTTTTTTTTTTTTTTTTGCCAAGATTAATGTCAACAAATTAGTTAACAAATATTTTCTCTTTAGATAAGGATGATAGAAGATATAGACATTTCCATCCGATGACACTAAATGATCTTAAACTATAACCATTATTAATAAGTAAACTAATTTGTATCAAATTTGGTTCGTACATATTTTAATTTCATCCTAAAATTCTACCTTTTCCTAAAATTCTATATTTTTTTTACAAAATAAAAAAATAATCTATTAAAATTATAATTCTTTTATTACAATTTAATCATAAAAGACTACAAATACATACTGTATGTTGATCTAGGGTGACATGCTTCTATACTATATTATATAAACGAAATGAGGTATAATTTGTAATTTGGTTAACTCCTATTTTTGGTTACCCATATTTTTGGTTATCATTCATTCACAATCGTTAAATATTCAACAAAGATCATAACTGTTAGATACAACAATACTAAAAGTTGTTATATATAAAGATCTACGGTTCAATTCTCGCCAACAACATATAAATATATATTTAATACTAAAAATTATTTTATACAAAAATGTAAAGTTCGAGTTATTCCAATAACATATTAAAATTAATATTTATGATATTATATTACACTATAAACAAATTATAAAATTAAAAGTAACCTGTGCTTTGCACGGACTACAAACTAGCTAGTCTATCTATATTATACTATTATAAGCAGAATAGGTATATTTGGTTGGTAATTTGGTACACTTTTTTTGGTACACTCATTAATAACTGTTGGATTTTGAGACAGATTAGAGAGAAACGTTGGATGTAATGCTAAAAGAATATTTTTTTATAATATATAAAATACTATTATAGGTTCAAGTTTCGAATCCCGTCAACAGCGTATTATTATTAAACATTTATATCATCTTATAAACTACTCTTAGAAGTTCAATGTTTGGTTCCACTCAACAACATATTTCAGTTAAATATTTATATTATCTATTTTCACCATAATGTTATTAAACATTTATATTACTCCCTCTGTCCCACTTATTGTATCCCATTTTTGATTTTTCAAAGTTAAATTCATCGAAATTTGACCGTAAATTATAATTTATTGTTTTATATTTTTACAAATTTAAAATTCAATTTAATAATACTTCACATAAATTTTCTTATGATCAGTTTTTTTTTGTAATTTATATGTTTATCAATATTTATTGATTATTAGTCAAAACTCGATCAGTTTGACTTTAAAAAGTCGAAATAGGGGACAGAGGAAGTGTGTTATAAACTACTCCAAGAATTTCAAGGTTTAATTCCCGTCAACAACATATTAAATTTAAAAAGTTATTTACCTATTTTCAATATACAAGCAAAAAACTATCATTTTGAATACTATTAAATACGTTTTATTACAATTTTTATCTTCTATAATTTATATTCTTACTAATTAAAAAGCAAATATTAAAATTATGAATAATTTATAAGATAAAAATATTAAATATTCAGATAAATATATTTAAAATCTTCCGTGCATCGCACGGGTTATAAGCTAGTATCTATAATAAACGAAATCCATTTTTAATGGTACTTCGGTACCAATATTTGATTCTACCCCTCAAATTCCTATTTTTCCTAGGATTCTATATTATTTTTTAATGAAATAGTAAAATTGTTAAATACTATTATAATTATAATTTTTTATTATAATTTTATTCAGTTCACAAATAACGTATCTATGCACAATTTTACGTATATATCATAATCATTTAATTGTTTTTCTCAATTTTTTCTTAAATAAACTTAAATAAATAATTTATAGAATGACCTTTGTTAATAAGCAAATTTTTTGTAAATAACACAATTTTTATAATAAATTAATGATCAATTTAATTAATTTTCTCAATTTCGTGCTTCGCACGGGTTATCATTTAATCTATACTATTATATTAAATTCGAAATATTGAAAGTTTGTCGATTTGGTTTTCGGTTTAGTTATCCTAATTATTAAAAAAAATTTATTATATTACAAAAACAACAACTCAAAAAGCTAATTATTAATGTTAACGTAATTATATTCCGACTAAAATCTTCCACCCGCATTGAGCTTCTACTTAATTAAACGTACTCTTTCTTCTGCTATGCTCCAACAACTCAAAAAACTAATCACTAATGTTAACGTAATTATATTCTGTTTAAAAACCTCCACCCGCATTGAGCTTCTACTTGGACGTACTCTTTCTTCTCACATGCTCCAATAACTCAATTACCCATCTTCTCCAAATATTTCACTTCTAATTAAAATACGTTACTTTTTAATTTAAAATTAATCTTTCAATAATTAATATACACATAAAAATAACACACCATATACTCAAATCATTATTTTTAGTAATAAATAAGAATCGTCAGGTCTAATTTTAAGTTATATTATATGATTAAATTACTTTACTAAAATTCACGGTTCAAACCCATCAGCGACATTTTTAATTTAGAATTTTAGAATATAAATTTAAAACCATGATATTATTATTTAAATTTATATTAAATTAAAATTTAAAAAAATATCAATGATTATATAAAAACATAATTATACTGTTAAATAAAATTATAACATATCAAAGAAACCCGTGCTTTGCACGAGTTATAAGCTATTATCTTATTAATAAGGGAAATCCCATTTTAATGTTATTTCCTTCCAGATTTGTGTCTTTTAGAAGTATTGGATGATTTTTTTTGAATAACAAGTGTATTGAAATCAATATCAAAGTCATACGGCATCTACAATTCATATCGAGTAGAACAAACATAATTGAATCGCCGGACATCCAAAGGAGACCAAAAGCGAATTTTGACGGAGATATATACAATTGTATCCCCAACACCCGTCTGAGCTTATCGACCTTGAATGCAGAACCAAAACAGCTCGAGTCACTAAATCCAAATCCACGCTCCTACAAACCGGAGAGAAAATCAAACTCCCACAAAACGGAGAGAAAATCCAAACAACTCAACATTACAAGCGAGAAAACCAAACAACTAAGCATTACAAGTTGAAAATCAAGAACTTAAAAATTATAATTAAAATACCAAAACCGAAGAAACAAGAAAAAAATACAACAGCTCCAAACTTAGATCTGAAAAATCGAATCCCCAATAAACAAGAAGAACCCACTCACAGATCCGGTGACTAGTCGAAAACGGAGAAATAGTCGGAGCTCCAAAGTTTAAGAAACTAAGAATAGAGGCAGATCGGAAAAGGTTTAGAAACCTTAGATCCAAAGGGAAAACCAAGAAAATGAGAAGAAAAGGAAGACGAAACAATCAAACAAACGCAATCCTCACCAAAGGAGGATTATCATTGAAAGGAATCGAAAATTAGACAGGAAAAGGTCTCCGGCCGGTGGATACCACCGGCCGGTGGATACCACCGGCCGGAGGAGAGGAGGTCACGGAGAAGAGAAAAGCAGAAGCAAAGAGAGGAGAAAGTTTTCTTCTTTTGGTTATGAAGTGACAGAAGTATTGGATGATGTAATTACAATTTTTTATTATAAATTTTTGAGTTCATAAATAACGTAGTTTTCTTTTGTACTTTTTTCATTTTTTAAAATTTTTATAATAAAAAATTAATTTTTATAAATTAAATAATAAAATAATCAATTTTAAAAAATTATCTCGTATATCATATGTTATATATATGTTTGTTTTCTCAACATCAGCACAGGTAATGTGTTCCCCAACATAGCCAAACCAAAAATGACTATAGATTTCGAACACTCACCTCCCCCATCTAGCTAAAAAATTTACAAAAAAAGCTTACGCTTTTATTACATATTATAGGCATCTTAAGCAAGTTAACAACTTAGCATAAAGATTTTTATTGTTTTGGCACTGGGCAGGTGAACCTAAAGGAGGCATTCTTACAATTTCTTTTTTCTGTTATTGTTTGGTGTTCTTTTTTCTTATTGAGTTTGTGTGATTTGCTATTTTTAAGTTTTTAGTCCTATTTTTTTTAGTAATATCAACTTGGACACCGACATATTGAAAGTGAAGACCAACCTAAACCAATTTAACTATACACATATTTGGGAAATTCATAATATATTAGTACTAATCTAAAATATAACCGCAAATGAAAACTTATATTTTGCATGAAAATCTGGTTCAAATTAAATTATTAATAACCCTAATTTCCATTTACCTAAATGCTCAAAAAAACCAAGAATAGAAAAAAGAAAGAAAGAAAAGACGATGAGGTAATAATAAGGAGTGTCCGTAATATCCAAAGAGGAGCTCGACAGACCAACACGGCACCGTTCTCTCTCCGTCTGTCTCTTCTCTGCCCACAACTCTCCATAGGGCTTCGCTCCTCTCTCCCCCCACTCTCTCTCTCTCTCTCTCTCTCTCTAAAAAAACACACATATCACCCATTCATCTCTCATTCGATCTGTGACTCACCCTCCCACCTAGGTTCACGATCCATACTTATCCGATCCCCAATTCTCTCCCCATCTCTCTCCTCTCTCTCTCTCTCTCTCTCTCTCTCTCTCTCTCTCAAACCACTGTTCTTTCCTACACCCCAAACAGATCTAAACAAACACACAAACAGAGTAGTCTGGAGAGAGTAGTACCGTGGGGGCATTTTCGATGGGAATGCCCGAACGATGAGCAAAACGAGCATTCAACAACAACAACATCATCAACAAGAAGAAGAGTGTTTCCACGATTCTCTCGATCGCATTCTCTCCTCAACTAACTCCTCTTGCTCTCCCTCCTCTTCTGAAGAAGAAGATTACAACGACGTCGTTGATTCACCTAATTCTAACAACCCTAATTATGCTCCTATTCCTAAATTCCCTATGGGCGTTTTGCAAAACTACGACGTTTGGATCTCTCAGCCTTCCTCCGTCCAGGAACGTCGCTCTCGTCTTCTCCGTCACTTAGGTCTCGCCCGTGATTCTAAGTCTACTAGATCGTTGCCTTCGGATCACGGTGAGATTCAATTAAACAATGATATTGATGATGATGATGATATGAATACAGCTGCTAGTAGTAATGCTGAAATGTTGCCATTTAAATCCGATAATGCCACGGAACAATGTACTAGTAATGATATTTCTAATGATTCTGTTTCTTGTTTGCCCCAAATTCTTTCTATTGATTCATGTGTAGTGGCAGCTAATGAGTTGGTTGCTTCTGGTGGCAAGTTTGTAAATAAACATCATAATCGGTCTTTTAGTGGATCAGTAGCATTGCCGCTTGGTAACGGGAATACTGTTACCCCTAATAAGCCGCCGCTTGGGAAACATACTCGAGTGGATTCTGCGAGAACGAGTTTGAATGGTAATTGTATTTCGGTGGTTGTTAGGGAGAATGGAGGTTGTGAAAGGGAAGGGGAGGGCGAGGGGGATAGTGATGTGATTGGTATTGTTAGTGATCCTGCTTGTACAATTAAGAATTTAGACACGGGAAAGGAGTTTGTGGTGAATGAGGTGAGAGGGGATGGATCGTGGGAAAAAGTGAAGGAGGTTGGTACGGGAAGGCAGTTGACTATGGAGGAATTTGAGATGTGTGTTGGGCATTCTCCGATTGTTCAGGAATTGATGAGGCGGCAGAATGTGGAGGATGGTAATAACAAGGGTAATTCGGATTTGAATGCGAATGGGGGTGAATCAAAATTGAAAAAGAAAGGGAGTTGGTTGAAAAGTATAAAGAATGTTGCTAGCTCCGTGACAGGCCGTAAGGAGAGACGGAGTAGTGATGATAGAGATACTTCTTCGGAAAGAGGTGGGCGAAGGTCAAGCTCTGCAACAGATGATAGCCAGGAAGTTTCGTTTCATGGTCCAGAGAGAATTCGGGTGAGACAGTATGGTAAGTCATATAAAGAGGTCACTGGGCTTTACAAGAGCCAGGAAATTCTGGCTCATACAGGATCTATTTGGGCGATTAAGTTCAGTTTAAATGGAAAATATCTTGCTACTGCTGGTGAGGATTGTGTTATTCATATATGGAAGGTAGTGGAATCTGAAAGAAAAGGCGATCTTTTGTTAGATAAGACCGAAGATGGGAACCTGAACCTTCTACTTTTAACGAATGGCTCTCCCGAACCAAATTCAGCCTCACCGAATTTCAGTACCCAATTGGAGAAGAAACGAAGAGGACGATCATCTATAAGCAGAAAGTCGGTCAGCCTTGATCATGTTTTTGTGCCAGAGACAGTATTTGCACTTTCGGAAAAACCTTACTGTTCATTTGAAGGACATTTAGATGATGTGCTTGATCTTTCATGGTCCAAGTCTCAGGTAGTTAATGATTTTTTTTAGAAAAATATATTTGTGTGCGTTTTGCTGGCTTTCTACTTAACTTTTGATCGCCAATGTCTATCATATGAACACGGCCATCTCTTTATGTTGATTAGAGGTTCTGAGTGTCTAATGCTACAGTTAGCTGTTAAGTATTTTTTATAATTATGTTCTATATTAGGGAACTTGTATTTGTAAGTAGAACTTTTTGGCAGGTTTGTGGTTGTAGAGAAAGACATGTCATGTGAAAATTGTATTAAGACATGTGGAGCTAAACGGGTGTATATTAAGAGTGGTATGTATATTTACAATACAGTATGCAATGAACTCCTTCCTAACGGGAACATAGATCTCTTGTATGGTCGCCAGGGAATCTGTATGGTGGCGTGGATCCCAGAAGTAGCAGTTGGAAGGGCTGAAAGATAGTGTAGTGTTACATATTGAGAAAAATATGTAAATAATCGAATGTGTTATGCACACATGTTTCTTTGCTGGTCTTGTTTGTATATTGTCAAGTGTCAGCTTAAATATTGTTAGGTTGTGTTTATTCGCGTAGTTATTATTAGTCCAACATAATGATTTATTGATAGGGAATGACATCCATGCCTTTGGAGCAGTTTTCTCGGATAGTATGGAAACTTGTAGAGATGCTTAGTGATGCAATTTTAAATATGTTGGTTTTTAGAGAAGTGCTTATGTTGTAGAAATTAAAATAGTTATATTTTTTTTTCTTCTGGATCACTATTAATATGTAAAATTAGAAAGTATTAAGGTCTATAATGTTCACAATGTATTATGTTAACAGTTTCTGTCCTCTTGCTTTTCTATTATGTGGGAAAATATATTCGATGCCCACAGAACTTGCTCAAAGGAATTTCTCCACAATTTACCCATTTTGCAAGTTCTGCTTTGAGATTTTTAAGAATTATTGAATAAATTAGAAGAAATATGCTTGTTTGGTATAAATAGTAGCTAGTAATTTGATGCACTTGTATAACAACTCAGCCTAGTGTTTATCTTCTTAGTATTGTCATCTTCCATAATTAATAAAATTATTGTTGATGAAGCATCTTACTAGTGCTTAGTTGATACTAACACTATAGTGGAGATTAAGGAGACTGGGTAATCCTATAGTTGAAGGCTTTAAGCTGAACTACGAAGCCCTAAGGGAGATGAAATGACTAAACTTGAACTGATTTTCCATGCATTAAATTATAAAGTGGATTCATTAGCAAGATTGTTACCTCGGTCTGTGTTACTCGGACTCGGCTATAAGTGTCCGACATGGGTACGTGTCCAAGTATTAGACTCGGCAACATTTTGAAAAATGCATGTTTTTGGCTTAAAATAAGTGTCCGAGTCCGAGTGTCGGTCGAGTGTCGGACACCGGTACTCCAATGTAAAATGAAGAGTCCGAGTAACATAGACCTCGGTAAGTCGAGGCTAGTCGACGGGGTCTGAAGGAGCTACTGGTCTACGGTAAATACTAAATACATATGTATATGAACTACAGAATATAATGAAAAACACTTGATTGAGTTAACACAACAAGTTCCCAAAAATTGACATATTAAATTAAATATCTAAGGTTTTCAACATTTTATATATACAGAAATATATAGAACGTTTTAATAAATGAACTGTTATAATAATGTTTATATATTACTTGTATCAATAACTGATTAAATGTATGGGATTGTGTAAATAGCAGCCTGGTAGGGACAGTAACTTGAGGTTATATAAATAAATCTAGTTAGTACTAGGATTTATGTATTAATATCAATTTGCCTGTCGACTGACTTGCCTCTAGAATTGAAGTCGGTTGTGGTTTTATTACTTGTCGACTAGGTTGCGATCAGCTGTCCAAGACTTAACAAAAATGCTCATAAGCAAGGCAGATAGAAGCAATTTAGGTGCAGTGGTACTTTAAGGTTCGGAAGGATTACTTTGAGAACTGGATTCTGTCCGATGATTGTGTACTAGGCTACTAGCTATGTGTGTTCTGACTGTATCCGAGGTTTTATTTGTTATCAGATGACCATGTTATGTTCCATTTGCTAGTGATTCAGTTGGCTGTGTCTTCATTTCTAAAAAGGGTTTTAAGGGTGTTTTATGCATATCTGATGATCTAAAATTTTTAAAAAGATATGATATGTCACTCTAAGATTTACACCTGATAAAGCTGAATGAATACGTGTGTTTCTAGACTTTAGTGGAGTTTGCTGTACAGTGAGAGTGGTTTTTGTAATAGCATATTCCCATTCCTGAAATTCCGCAAGGAAGGATTTGTTTTCAGCATGTTATTTATGTAGTTTTTGCTGATCAATTTCAGCATTTGCTTTCCTCTTCAATGGACAAGACTGTGCGGCTCTGGCACCTGGCCAGCAAATCTTGTTTAAAGACTTTCTCACACAGTGATTATGGTAAGTTTGCATTTGTTATAGAAGCTTATCTTTATATGCTTGGATAAATTTAATCTGCTAAACTTACTATATAATGCTGCTAGGTGAACAGTGCTTTTACTGTTATTTACCATTTTACCCATCCTTAACTGGCTAATACCTTATTGTTTTGAATTTTCCTTACTACAGTTACTTGCATCCAGTTCAATCCTGTTGACGATAGATTCTTCATCAGCGGATCACTAGATGCCAAGGTTCGCATATGGAGCATACCTGAACGGCAAGTTGTTGATTGGAATGATCTGCATGAGATGGTCACTGCTGCTTGCTATACACCAGATGGTCAGGTTGGTTTTATAATTAAATGTAGTGTTATCATCTCATTATTTGAAGTGCCCCAGTGAGTAGCTGCCATTCTGTTATATGCCTATATTCGACTGTACCTCAAGATATTTTGTTGATTATGAAGGCTGCACTAGTTGGTACATACAAGGGAAGCTGCCGCTTATATAACACATCTGGTATGAGTTAAAGATATCTTTACCCCTTGAATAAATGTCATGCGCCTCTCTAATTAGGAACAAAATTCTTGTATATGTTCAGATAATAAATTGCAGCAAAAGACTCAAATCAATTTGCAGAATAAGAAGAAAAAAGGACGTCACAAAAAAATTACTGGATTTCAGGTAATATTTGTTGTTGGTTATAAATATATTTAGGTTTTATGAATATATGAAATTTGAATATGTCTCTGAACTGTCTGGAAAGGGCCATTTACAAATGCATGTAATACCTATTCTCTTAGTGCTGGTCAAACGTTCTCTTGATAACGTCTCTGATTGATCCAATTGCTCAGTTTGCACCAGGAAGTACATCAGAAGTGCTTATAACATCTGCAGATTCACGAGTCCGAGTAGTAGATGGAGTTGATCTAGTTCATAAGTTCAAAGGTAACCAACATATTACATTTGTGGCCTCTTGAATGAGCAAAGACTCGCAAGATAATAATTTTAGATCACAAGGACTTTTCCCTTAGTCATCAATAGAATGTTCTATTATCTCAATATATGATTGCAAATAATGGATATTAAATTGTCGATGGATTTAGGGTCATCATTTTGTTGTTATTTCGTCATTATGTTAATTATTTTCTGAGTCGGACTCGGACCTTGTCCCCTAGCCTTCAAGTGACGCGGGTCTAATAGGCAATAGCATTTTTTTTTTGTAGTCAGGAAAACGCAAGTGACCTGCTTAAATTATGGGTATCATGTAATTTTTCGTGACAATAGGGTGACAACTGACACCAAGAACTTCTCTTTTGATTAATGGTGTATGCTTGTGTTAAATTTTAAGGGAAAACACTTTTCTGATTTTTTAATAGTAATTTGATTTGGGGTTTTAGCCTAGTGCTAAAGA
Organism: Saposhnikovia divaricata; assembly: GCA_036435485.1. Classification (NCBI taxonomy): domain Eukaryota; kingdom Viridiplantae; phylum Streptophyta; class Magnoliopsida; order Apiales; family Apiaceae; genus Saposhnikovia; species Saposhnikovia divaricata. The sequence goes on from CM071601.1 coordinate 104,270,463, forward strand.
CACTCCTTCCCCATAACAAGTATAACTTATAAAAAGAAAAGAAAAGAAGATAAGTGTTCTACATCTTATTCAGTTGACAGTAACCATTCATATAAGTTAGTTAGAATCTTTTTTTTTTGTTCATTAGCTATTACATTTCTGGGATTTTCGTTTTCAAATTATTTTGGTGGGTGAATTGTCTATGATCGTGGTTACAGGGTTCCGCAATACAAACAGCCAAATATCAGCATCCCTCACTGCTAATGGAAAGTATGTGGTGAGTGCAAGTGAGGATTCTCATGTCTATATATGGAAACATGAAGCTGATTCACGACCTAGCAGAAGCAAAGGTGTTAGAGTCACGCGCTCGTATGAACATTTTCACTGCCAAGATGTATCTGCAGCCATTCCTTGGCCAGGTACGGGGGACACGTGGGGACTTCAAGATAGTTCTGGAGAATTAAACGGACTTGGCGATCATACTGAAGAGGCCTCTTCAGTGAATCACCCTCCTACGCCAGTAGAAGAGACTAACGTTATAGACAGCTCGCCTCTGGCAACTGGGTGTACAAGTAGCCCATTCCACGGAACCATCTCTAGTGCGACAAACAGTTATTTTTTTGATAGAATATCAGCGACATGGCCAGAGGAAAAACTTATGTTAGCTGCTAAGAAGCGTAGCCCACATGTGAGTGTGGACTTCTCGAATGGCATAAACGAGAGATGGCCAGCCTGGGGCATGGTGATTGTAACTGCTGGTCTTCGTGGTGAAATTCGAACTTTTCAGAATTTCGGAATGCCTGTGTGCATTTAGGGTCTCGAATATGTTGTTGGAGCGGCAATAGCTATTGCAGGTCATCCCAAGTAATCCAAGTTGGCAAATTTGTACAGCACTGTTTCACAAGATTTATTATTATTGGTGAGTTCCATTTCTTTCTTGATTTGTGTTTCTTGCCGGTCAAATTGATGATAGGTAGTCTGACTAGGCATTGAGAAAAAAAAAAGAGTAGATTTGTTAGGAATTACATATATATACACTATAGCTTTCCTTCCATCCGTGTAAATGCACCGGGCAAATGTAATTTTTTTCCGTTATATAAAGATGCAATTGTCGTTTATATATAAAATCTTTATTCTATGAGTCTACAGACACGCCTATCTAATCAAATATGTTGTCCATCATGGAGCAATACTATTTCTTTGATGTTGATACACTAGTATTATTTTTTTTTTGAAATGGCAGAACTTGCATTAATCAAAAGCTGCCTCAACAGCAACATCGTACAAGATAAAATCAGGAGCAGAAATTAACCACTCCTGAACGTCTGTCATAGAATATGTAGCTTTGGCTAACAAATGCGCTATCATATTCGCAGACCTAGGAACAAAGACTACTAACACTTCGGAAAAGTGTTTTAAAATATCCTTACAATCTCCAATAATCGTATCAAAATAGGACCGTCCTGCAGGAGCTTTTATCGCATCCACCACTTGCTTTGAGTCACATTCAAACACACATTTGGAGTTTCTCCAGTCCTTAACCCACGATAAGGCCTCACGAATTCCCATTGCCTCGACCTCCCTAGGCTGAACTCGACCATGGACTACCTTACTACGGGCTCTAATGAAGCGTCCTTGGTCGTCCCGGATGATACAACCCACTCCCATTTTACCCGTATTCTGATTACAAGCCGCATCAGTGTTAATTTTTATCCACCCTGCTGGTGGCTTTCTCCAGCTTTTGTCAGGTTCAGGCTGCTGATTAACCTTTCTGGGCTCTACCTCCTTAGCTCGGTTCCATTCAGCCAGCATACTATATGCCTTGGACAGGATGCCGAAACTGGAAACATTAACTCGATTCCACACCCAGTTGTTTCGTCTTTGCCACAGACTCCAACAAATCATGCCCACCATGCCACACTGATCTCTACTACATTGCTGAAACACTCGTTTAAAAATAGACATAATGTTCCCGTTTGAAACCGGATGGATTATCGCAGCTAGTCCAACTTTAAACCACACCTCCTTCGCGATGTTGCAATTAAATAGAACATGGATATCATCTTCTACTTGTAGATGACACCACGTACACAAAGGACTAACATCCACTGATTTTTCCTCAGGGCCTGAGCTGTAGGCAAAACTTGACGACAAACACGCCAAACCAGGTTGATTACCTTGCCTGGTAAGTTAAGGCCCCAAAGCTTATTCCAGAAAATCTTATCTGGGCATTCCAGTTCTCCTCGAAGATGTCTATAGCAACTCTTTACTGTAAATTCCCCCTTCCCATCAAATAACCAAAACCAAGAGTCTTCTGTTGTACCTTGCCTGGTAAGTTAAGGTCCTTTGATTTGTTGGAAATGTATCCTCCCTCCTTAATTATGTCAAAGTAGCTTAAATACTAAAAACATGAGTCCTTAATTCTGTTTATTTCAAGGGTAAAAAGTAGTGGGGTATACATTGGAAATATATATGAAAGCTTACTGATAAAAACGGCGAAGGCGTGAAGCATGCCACGTGTTCTTGATGTGGCTCCTGTCCGAATGAGCTAGCTTGTATGTTCCTGGACGGACCACTTCAATCACCACGTAAGGACCTTCCCAATTTGGCATAAGTTTGCTTTGTTTGGTTGGCATTGAAGTTGCTAACTCTCGAAGTACTAGGTCCCCTACACGGAAAGATCTTTTCTTTATTCCAGAATCGTAGTATTGGGCTGCTCGAAGCTGATATCTCGAATTTCTTTGGTGGGCAGCCTCTCTTTCTTCTTCAACCAAATCTATATTTGCCCGAAGCCCATATTCATTCATTTCAATGTTGAACACCTGTGTTCGGTATGATTCTAGACCCACTTCGGTCGGCATGAGGGCGTCAGTGCCGAAGGCAAGCTTAAAAGGAGTTTCACCGGTAGATGATCTCGGTGTTGTTCGGTAGGCCCAAAGGACGTATGGCAACTCTTCGGCCCAAAGGCCCTTGGAATCTCCCAATCTTTTCTTAATTCCGTCGAATATGATTTTGTTGGCTGCTTCGATTGCCCCGTTTGCCTGTGGGTGGCCGACTGAGCTGAATTTTTGTTGTATTCCGAACTCGAATAAGAATTTCCGAAATTTGCTTCCAATAAATTGGGTTCCATTGTCTGACACACATATCATTGGAATGCCGAACCTTAATATTATTTGTTCCAACACGAACTTCTTAGCTGCTTCTTCGGTGATGGCGGAAAGTGGTCTGGCTTCCACCCATTTAGTCATGTAGTCGATGGCTACGATGCAATATTTAGCCTGCTTAGTGCTTGTGGGTAAGATGCCGACAATATCTACCGCCCACATGGCGAAGGGATTGGGATTGAGCACCGATATCATTTCTTCCGGGGGTTGTTTCGGAACGTTGCTGAATAACTGGCATTGTCTGCATTTTTTCGCGTAGGTCAAAGCATCCTCCCTCAATGTTGGCCAGAAGAATCCTTGCCTAAGGATTTTGAAGGTAAGTGACCGTCCGGCTAGATGTTCCCCGCAGATACCTTCGTGAATGCTTTCCAATGCCATCAATTGTTCTTCAGGGTCCAGGCATCGTAGCATCGGTTGGGTGACCGACCTTCTGTATAGCCTTCCTCCTACAATTGAGTAACTAGCGGATCGGTATTTTATCTTTTGGGCTTGTTTCTTATCGAGTGGGAGGGCATCTTTTTCTAAGAAGGCTCTGATCGGCGTCATCCAATTAATTCCTTGGTGTATTTCTAGGCATTGTTTTCTGTCTATCGAAGGCGATTTTACTTCGGTCAAGTAGATAGAACCTGTGAGGTTTTGGGTTTCTGCCGAAGCCAGCCTTGATAGAGCGTCGGCTCGGCTATTATCTTCCCTGGCTACTTGGCTTAGCTCGAACGACTCAAATATCACGGAGTTCTCGTACACCTTGGTGGCGTAGGCCTTCGTTCGCGGATCTTTCTGTCCGTATTCGCCGAAGAACTGTTTGACGACTAACATTGAATCGCTGAAGGCTCTTAAGTGTTTCACTTCCAAATTTCTTGCCAAGTTTAGGCCTGCTAGCAGGGCCTCATATTCGGCCTCGTTATTGGTTAAGGAGAAGGTGAACCTAATTGCCTGACATATTTTGAATCCTTCGGGGCTGGTTAGAATCAGGCCTGCTCCGCACTTGGATCCGGCCACAGAACCATCTACAAATAGTTTCCATTTACCTGGAGAACGGATCGATTGTTCTTCTGAGACCAAATCCTTCGGACTGGAGAAAGAGCATTCCACCATGAAGTCGGCTAAAGCTTGTGCCTTGACTGCTGTTCTGGGAATGAACTCTAGATCGTATTCTCCCAATTCGACCGACCAGGCGATTATCCTTGTCGAAGCCTCGGGCCTGCGCATGATTTTCTTCAGGGGTTGGTTGGTTACAACCTGAATCGTTCGGCCTTGGAAGTAGTGCCGTAATTTTCTCGATGCCATCACCAACCCATAGGCGAATTTTTCCGCATTTGGATATATAGTTTCGGCGTCCTTCAGTATGTGAGATACGTAGAATACCGGATGTTGATTTCCTTCGTGTTGCTTGACCAGTACAGCTCCAAACGCGGTCGTTCACAGCCAGGTATAACTGTAAAGTTTCGTTTGGTCTCGGTCTCATCAAGAGAGGGGTGTTCACCAGGTACTCCTTTATTTCTTCGAATGCCTTTTGACAATTTGGTCCCCAATCGAAATTCTTTTTTCCTTGAAGCACCTCGAAGAATGGTAGCGCTTTTTCAGCAGACCTGGAAATGAATCTCCGGAGAGCTGCCATTCGTCCAGTTAATTTCTGAATATCTCTATTGTCTTGGGTGCTTCCATATCCATGACGGCCTTGATTTTCTCTGGGTTTGCCTCAATCCCTCGGGCACTTACCATGTATCCAAGGAATTTTCCACTGTTAACCCCGAACGTGCACTTGTTCGGGTTGATTCTCATATTGTTCTCCCTTAACGTTTCGAAGCATTCCTTCAGGTCGTTTGCATGATCCTGGAAAAGTGACTTTACGATCATGTCGTCGACGTAACATTCCATGCTTCGTCCTATTTGCTTTTTGAAGAGCTTGTTAACCATTTTCTGGAAAGTTGCCCCCGCGTTCTTTAGCCCGAAGGGCATTTTTATGTATGCGTAAGTGCCGTTCGGGGTAATGAATGCTGTCTTCGGAATGTCTTCGGCATTCATGGCGATTTGGTGATATCCTGAAAAAGCGTCCAAAAAACTGAGAATCTGATGTCCCGATGTGGCGTCTATTAGCTGATCGATGTTGGGTAGGGGATAGTGGTCTTTCGGACAGTGTTTATTTAGGTCAGTGTAATCGACGCACATTCTCCATTTGCCGTTTGATTTTTTGACGACAACTACGTTCGCCAACCATTCGGGGTAATCAATTTCTTCGATAAATTTGGCCTCTAGTAGTTTCTCAACTTCGGTCTGGATAACCCTTTGTCTTTCCATGGCAAAATTTCTCTTCTTCTGTTTTACAGGTTGGGCGTCGGGTTCGACGTTTAGACAATGCTTCGCGACTGAAGGGTCTAATCCAGGCATGTCTTCGGGGTTCCAAGCGAATACGTCGTGGAATTCCCTGATGACCGCAATGACCCTCTCCTTCAGCTTTGGCTCCATCCCCTTGCCTATTTGGATCATTTTCCCGGATTGGCCCACATATAATTTGATTTCTTCGGTTTTGGCTGCTGGTTCGGCAATTGGACAGGAGAGATCGGTCCCAAACTTCTCAATTTCTATGTTCAGCATTTGATGGTTGCTCCCGGCGTCTTCATCTCTTTTCCTTTTTCCGGGTTCGACCATTTCTGCGTCTTTATCTTTGTCAAAATCTTCTAACATGATGATTCTTGCTGCTTTTGATCACCCTTCATTTCTCCAATCCCTTGCTCGGTAGGGAATTTTAGCTTCAAGTGCGGTATGGATGATACGGCTTGGAATAGGGATAAAACGGGTCTGCCAGGATGCCGTTGTATGGGCTGTCTACCCGAACGACGTAAAATTTAGCTTCCTTTTCCACGGTAGATGGCGCTTTTCCTAGGAGCACATTTAATCTGATGGTACCTTCGATCGGCACTGGTTGATTACCGAAGCCATATAAGGGTGCCTCGTGGCATGGTTCGAGATGTTCTCCTCCTAGATTCATTTTACAGTACGTCCTGTGGTATAGGATATTGACCGAGCTCCCTTCATCGACTAACACCTTCCAGATTTTGTTATCTCCAATTACCGGATTAATAACCAGGGGATCTTCGTGTGGCCATATGACGTCCTCGTAATCATCCTCCGTAAAGCTGATCGGTAATGGTTGTTTGGCTGTTCTCGATTGGTAAAGACTGTATATTTTCCTGGTGTATTTCTTTCGGGCCGTCTTACTGTCCCGATCAAGTATTGTGCCGCCAAAGATTGTTCGGACCTCGCCTCTATACTTTTCCGGTCTTTCGGCTTCTCCGGGATCTTTTCTTTCCTTCGCATCGAGCTTTTCTCTTAAGTCGCCCACGAACTGGGATAACCCTCCGCCTTTGATCATCTTTTCGATCAACTTCTTTAGGTGGTAGCATTCATCTGTGTTGTGGCCCTTGTCCCGATGATACTCGCAGTACTTGTTTTCGTTTCTTCTGGATTCAGGGGTTTTTATTTGAGGCGGTCGAACGAACCCCGGTTTTCCTTTGATTTCATGGAGGATCTTGGAGATGGGTGTGTTGAGGCGGGTGAACACAGTACTATCTTTGTCTTACCTTCGTCCTGTTGTTTTTGGATCGTTCATCCTTCCTCATGTGTCGCTATGATTCCTTCGGTCGTCCTTGCGTTCGCCTCTTCTATCGTCTCTGTCGTTCTTCCGACTTTCTTTGTACCCTCCAATTGTTTCCAACTTCCTTCGTATTGCCTCTCCCCGAACGTATATGTCGTTTAGTGATTTTGGGGGAACGTCATAGAGAGATGACCGGAGCTTCTTGCCTTTCACAGGGTCGAGACCGGCTGAAAGGAATCCAGCGGCTATGATCTTATCGAGGCTCGTGACCATTCCGGCTTCCTCCTTGAATCTTGCTAGGTAGTCCCCCAATTCCTCGTTCGGTCTTTGTCTGCAGTGAATTAGGGCTTCAGTGTCTTTCTCCCTTCGGCATAAATGGGAGTAATTTCTCAAGAACTTCCTTTTAATCTGTCCATAAGAATCAATTGACCGTGGTCTTAGCGAACGATACCACATGGACGCTGGCCCTTTTAGGTAAGTTTTGAACATTTTGCACAGCATGATATCGCAATGCCCCATACCAGTCATGAGGGATTCGTACTTCTCACAATGGTCTTCGGGATCGCTCTTTCCGTTGAACTCGTGCATCTTTGGGAATTGCCTTCCTGGTGGCGGTCGGTATTGTTCTATCTCTTCGGTCACGACAGGCTCGTGGCTAATCATCCTATCTCCGAACATAACCTTTTCCAGTCTGCGAATATGATCGTCCGTGTGCGGACCTTCTTCTTCTGAGTCTGAGGAATCTACAACCTTCGACTTGGTTTTCTTAGACTGTAATTCTGAGTTCCATGACTCATCTTCATCGTCTCTGACCCTATTATCTCTTTGGTCATCTTTGGGTGTCCGGCCTTCGGCCTCCAGGGCTTCTCGCAATGTCTTCTCCTGTCGTTCGATTTCCTCTCTTTGGAGTTTCAAGGTTTGTAGCTTTACTCGGTCGGCTTCCCTTAGCTCGGCTTGCCTTGGTGCTTCGTTCTGGCTTTTCGCCTTCTCTGTATCCTTTCCTTTGGCTTTCTCTTCTCTCCATTTCGCGAGCATTTCTTGTTGTTCTTCGGGGGAGGGCATGTCCTCTTCATTGAAATCGAGCATTCTTTGGGCGGCCGGAGTTGTCCTTTGCGTGGCGGGACTGTTCCCGATCACGGTGCTTTCGTTATTTCTGGGTGTTTCTTCGATTGTCATAGTTGCTGATAGATTTTAACACAGATTGTATCTCTACGTTCCCACAGACGGCGCCAAATGTTACGACTGGATTTCCACCGGGTCGGCCTTCGGGTTGATCCTGAAAAGTGAGAAGAATGCGAGGGATTGTCCCCCCGATTCACCTCCATTGTGAGAATAAGTAAGTCGTGTTTTTAGAGTACTTTGAACGTAAAGAGAGTGTGTGTGTAGTAAATTATGAGCATGTGTCTTCTCTTGTGGATTCAATCTATATTTATACCTTAGAAATTATGTCCGTTACCTTAAAAGGGTCCCATGGGCATCATTGTGTTTTCCACCGCCGAAAGTAAATGAATACCGTTCAAGAAAGAGGAGACCGTTAGCCATTTGGGCTTTACTTGTTGGGCCTTCGGTCCAGCCCACCATGGGTAAATGGCTTCCAACACAAGGTGTGTTTAAAATCCTTCCATGATGGTGGTAGTTTGTTTATAACACCATAAACAGAAATAGATTCATCCATCTTCAAATTGTGTTGAACAAACTGTCCCAGAATCCTTAACAATTCATTGTATTGTTCCATCACCGGTCTAGAATCGAACATTTTATAATTCATAAAATTATTGACCAGAAACTTCTTACTAGAAGCATCTTCTGGCATGTACTTGGATTCAAGAGAATCCTACAATTCTTTCGCTGACTCAACATTTTGGTATACATCGAAAAGGGAATCAGACATACCGTTTAATATGTGACCGTGACAGATGTAGTCATCGTTTTCCCATTTGCAGTGCTTCCTTGTCTGTTCAACAGTTTCGTTCTCGATCACTTCAGGCATGGGGGTACTTAGAACATACACAACCTTCAGCGTGGTCAACTGAAAATGCATCTTCTTCTGCCATCTTCTAAAATCCTGACCCTCAAACTTGTCCAGTTTTGCAAACTTGCTTGTCATATCTTTACAGATTCTCCGTTCATCATCTTCAGAAACAAACTAACTTCAATATTTGTTGGGGAAATATGGTAGTAACTTGGATTTTTCTGAAGTCGTGTGAACACTTTCAGATTGAAGTAATTTGTGGTTCACCCAAATAAATCAATCGGATAAAGTCAGAAATTCTACAAGAAGAGAGAATGTGTTTTTGTTGTGAATTTCAAATGAACCAATGTGTTGAAAATGATCAATGTAACACCTATATATAGATGTCAACAGACGTGTCTTTTGCCAACACACACATCTCAAGATGTGTCTTTTACCAACATACACATCTCAAGATGTGTCTTTTGCCAAAATACACATCTTATTCTAATAGTTTTGTCTAATACCAATAGACACATATTATGACACATCATATCCCAACAGGTGTGTCCGATGCCAATGAACATGCCTCATAAGCATTCCAACAGGTGCGTCTAATGTCAATGAATATGCCTCATAAGCAATAATACCAAAATCATAATAAACTCGAACAAAGCGTGCACTCCGCACTCTCCCGACTAGTTCGATGTAATATTACGATTACATTGATCAACTAATCAATCCAATTACACTAAAATATCTATCAGTATCTAATGTCTATAGTTAAAGAAGGCCGGTCTTGGTATCCAAAACTATGTAAATAACGCCGAATATTGGCAGACTTAGCCTGTACCTTTAAACATCAAATTTAAACTTAAATTTTCCTATGAATAGGATAATTATGTTTAGAAAAGGTATAAGATAATGGTGAGGAAAATTTTGTGGGATGTTTGAATGGTTTACTGAGAATAGAGATTGGAAATGAGTCAAATGACTAAAGTGAATGAACTGTAGTATGACAATAATAATGAAAAATAGCGATAATAGTATGAAATTATGTTCAAGTGGGATACAGATATACTCGATGGAAATGATGTTCTCATTTCAAAACAATCAAATTGTTAGTTCAAGTACCAGCAATGTAACACATGAAATTGAAATTTCGATGTTTTATCAACCGGCTTCATCAATGATGTTTTTGTTCTAAATAGTCAGATTGCTAATACGAATACTGATAAATGAAATTGAAAATTCGATTGTTGTTAAGCAACCTCATCGTTCAAAACCAAACACCCTAGATTGTAAAAAAAAGTAGCAACAACGCGTAAGAGAAAGAAAGACAGTTTAGTAGAAGCATAATTTGAGTTATAGTCAAGTCAAATAGAGTTTACTTATCAAATTTTAGCTTTAGTTTTTTTTTCGAGTTTAGTCAAGTCTAAAAATTATTGAATCTGAAATTTGTGTTTGATTCGATTAGAGTTGTTATTAAAGTTTCGAGATTATAAACGAGTTTTCGAGTTTTTTAACGAATTTTCAAGCTTTCCAAGTGTTTACTAAATTTTAATGAGTTTTCGACTTATCGAATTTTTGAGTTTTGATTTAAATTTCAATATAACTATCTGATTGTATTATTTTCTATTTAAGTTTAGCTTAAAAATATTTTTTTTTCTTATTTAAAATGGCAATAAATTTCGGAATAATACATTTCATGATTTCGATAATCAACTTTTTTAATCAATTAAATATCTTTTAATCTATTATGCTTATATAAATATATTTAACGAATT